>CM046876.1:365244999-366512488 GCA_025667525.1 Glebionis coronaria
TTAATTACCTGTTGGATACAGGTAACATCATATATTCTTCATTCCTCACGTATACTAACCGTACAGGTAAAATATATCGTTTTTAGTGTTCTGAGCACGCTCAGAAATATGCTTCTGGATTAGAGCAGAAACATAAGTAACTCTGATTATTTTCCTCCTCGTCCATGACAATTGTCTTCTAGCAGGCTAATCAATGAATTGTTTCAAGTCTAATCCAATAAGTAGATAGTATGGAACTGATCTCTGCCAAAGTACATGCCGTTCTTTTTCTGAATCTGTGACATTCATGATTGCATAATGTTCCCGCACCAACCACTCCTTGCATAAAATTGTTATGTTCCATATCCTGCTTCAAATTGATTGTGTTTGGCTTGACTGAATGTTCAGAGTTAAAAAATCAACATCTTTTTCCACCCGCCATCACTAATGATAATCACCTGCATGCATACATAAGCACTGAATGGTAAACTATCAAAATCTTGCATACATACTGGTAATCGCAACGCGAGCTTCTTTTTTTTGTTATCACCTGGAAAACAAATCTCTTATACATCCCGTCGATAGATATAAGCCTCTTCATGCGATATATATCCCACTTCTAACTATTAATAATGTGCCAAGCCAGAAGTTAACCTGCATAATAGAGTACCTTGTTGATTAGTGCATGTGTAAAAAGTGATCTTGGACATAATTATACAATAAAGATTACTACTATTCTTATAAAAAAGCCACATCAAAAACCTTTTCAAGATCCAAGGTCCCTTCACAAACTATAATGATTGAAGAAACTCCAGGGTCGTGAGTGTGATCATGATGTTCTGAGAAAAACCTAAATAAGTCACTCATTGTAGTTAAAATAGAAGGTCCTTGAGCATTTTAGTACACATCAAAATCTCTCAACATTTTGGGCAGGGGCTCTTGGACAGTGGCTAAATACACTTCAGGCACTATATTGATTTTTTATCACCGCCTGACTAACTACAAACTCCCCTCGGGCTTCTTTCTAGTTTACCACTGCTGGTTTCTTGTCTAAAAAGTACTTACCACCTCTGTGCTCATGATCTGATGAAGAAAAACACAATTAACCACCCCGAGCACCACCACGATTATCAGACATGGAATCACCAGCATAGCCATTCTTGTTCTGAATCACACACAAATGATTAGAAAATCTTCAAACGGCACCTATCAATAAACATAATTAACAAACAAAGTTTCACATATAGGGTGTTATGTATGCTTTGAACGTGCTTATGTTAAAGGTTTTAACAAAGGATAATGATTTATAAGATGCAAGAATAAAACTCTAATTCATAAAATACGCAGATCTTCTTATCAGTAACGATCACATGCTTATCAATTAAGATCAAATGAAATGGTTTAATCCTAAGTGATACATCAATTAAGATCACATTGTATGTTCTCAGCAACATTGCCTTCCTCTGCTTCTCGACTGGGACTTGTTGATACATCGGTTACTATGGAGGGATGCTTTTATCCCACTGATTGATGCCATATTCCCAAGTGATACATCAGTTCTTAGAGTTTGTAAATCAATAGGAAATTTCCTTTCAACACATTTATCCAAGTAACAATTCAGAAAAGGAGATAAAGAACCGTAATAACAATTCAAAGGTACCTGAAGTTCTGAACTGACGTGCTTTGATCAAAGCTTGGCTCCCCCTGTTTAGAAAAAGCTTCATTGTTTTTTTCATTCATCATCGTTTATTGACACGATTGTGCTCGCCCACAGCATTGTCGACACATCTTGAGCATCTAGCTGTTATTAAAACCAAATCGTTACTTGCAAAATCTAGCATTAGATAAATATAATTTGTTAGAATTTAATAAATGTACCTGAAGGCATGTGTGTGTTTTGTCGACTTCCCCTAGAGTTTCTCCTAGAAAGTGCTCTAATAGGACTACAGCTAGGTCTTCTACATGGAGGATCTCGACCCAAGCTTCTACTCAGACTTCTTTTAGTAGATCTCACAAGGCTTCTGTTATAACTTTTTCTTGAAGATCTTAACGGGATTCTGCAAAGACTTCTGTGTGTTTTATTGCATGAGTTGTCTCTTTAGAGAAACTAATCCCCAAAAGAGCTACAATTCTGATTAGGTTTTAAACAACATCACAACCACAATGATCATAGATTCCAGATAGTTGTATAGTTGTAGACAGTCTGAAACACCCAAGGATTGTCTTAGGAACTATAGTTTCTAAGCAAATCCAAACACACTTTAAAATGACCGATTACAGCTCATAAGTACATGGATCCATATTGCCACCTATAATACAAACTAATACTTCATGTAAATATTACTTAATGTGGGACCAAACAATAGAAGTCCTTGTGCTGGAGACCGACAGCCTTCAAAAATATCATGTGGCAACTCAACTTGACTAACCAGCAACCTGGTAGGCCTGAACCTGAAAAAATAATATTTTTTATGGTTTTTGAAATTAGGGTATAGCGTGAAAAAAGAGTCATGTGTATCTTTCTTATGGTTTTTGCAGATGAGAATGAATAATCAATGATATTCATACCCGATTTCATTGATCATGATAAGGCTTCATAAATCAATGATATTCATGCAAAAAATGGGTATGATCAAAAAGGTAAAAACAAAGATCCCGTGTTCGTCACGTAATCGACCTACATGATTCTAACAAAAAACCGGTGTACTAACAGACCTCGTCTGCTAATGAATCACTCTCATCAACTAACATCTCCGATCCATCACTCAAGCCACCAGACAAATCTGTAAAAAGATGAAGAATCGATTCTTTTTTTTGTGTACCGAATTTATGGGTCTGTGATTTTTATTGTGAATTTTTATTTTATTGTGTTTTTGTTTTTGGAGAAAAAGGAGCCGTGTTAGGGTTTTTGACTTTTTTCCGTAGAATATTAATTAAAATAGTTAATACTTAAGGTTTTCTCAAAATATTTATTTCCTTATCGTAAAATATTTATTTCCTAATTAAATAATGCTGATGTGGATTAAAATCATGCTTATGTGGCATATCCTTCCTCTTATATATAATATAAAGATATATATATATATATATATATATATATATATATATATATATATATATATATATATATATATATATATATATATATATATATATATATATATATATATATATATATATATATATATATATATATATATATATATATATATATATATATATATATATATATATATATATATATATATATATATATATATATATATATATATATATATATATATATATATATATATATATATATATATATGGGGCTAAGTTTGACATGGAAAATGATATGGTGCCACGTCATATGCCTACATGGTATTTTCTTATTGGCTACAATATATCCTAAAATATCGACGCCTCTCATTGGCTACAAATTCAAAAAAAATCGGAAAAAATATTTTATTCTGAAATAATATTTTATAAATGGCATATATATCCTTAATAAATATGTTCCTGCGTATATACATAAAATCCTGCGTATAATTTTCGTAAATAGATCCTTAATCATGGATATGATACACGATCAACTTTTGGTTATCCTTAAATCTATGGCCCACTATTACATCGGTTGTTTTTTAGCAATCAAACCCTTAAACACTATTCATTATTGATTCGATTTTGTCTAAAAACCCTAAAAAACCTTAATTCGATTCATGGTTTTGGTTGTTCAATATTCAGGTTCATTTTTTCTGTATACCTATTGATTAAGTATCCTTTATAATCGTCCTAAGAAGATTATATGTTTGCAGCTGCTAATGGAGGTCCTGTTAGGAAGGCCGACAACAAGTATGCTTGGTGGGAAGAAGCAAATACAAGGTTAGGTTTGTATGCGTGTTAGGGTTTAACAGAAACCCTAAATCTAATACTGCTTGTGTTTTTTTGTTTTGCAGGTTAATGAAGCACGTAAAAAAATGTATCTTCTTCTTTTCTAACCCTAATGAAAGTGTTATTTATTCTTTGTGTTTTGCAGGTTGGTATACCACTTTCTTTTTTATAGCTGAAGAATTCCAAAGATGGAAGCCTCTAAGTGAATTGGTATGTGATTTTAATTGTTTGATTTTCATATGCAGTTGGTGGCATCAGGATAGTCTTTTAGATTAGTAGATTGTATAAATGATTTGATCATGCATATTTTGTTTGTTAATAATATAAAATATTTAAATTTACATGATTTTAATGTTTTTCCTCCTACACTATGAATTGGGCATGCATGGTATGCGCAATTCGACGTATGTTCCGCTCCCTCCCAAGAGGTATTTACAAACACACTCCAGGTTCTCATATTCCTCAATTTTAATAAAATTTATATCTTTTGATATAACTTGCTATCTACTAAGAGAAAACTATAAATCTTTGCAATTGCAGCCACCTAGAATAGTTACATATGAGGTTTGAAGTGCATGTGATTTCAATCATCCAGAAAAAACTTGTCTTAGGACATATAAATAGGTTTGGCGTGGAGAGATGTACACAACAAAAGAAGGTACCTTGTTTTTCTTACCCTATCATGTCTATTTACCCACAATAAAAGTTTACAAATAACTCCATCAAAAGAGAAAATAGAAGCATGAAACCAAAGCGGGGAAATGATAGCTCATATGCCACCATATTATACACTAAATTACAAATTTCTAATGCAGGCGATGGCACTAAGATTTTGGTGCAAATGGGTGAGGACATTATGTGCATTACAAGTGCACCTCTTGGAATTTCATTCATCATGTGGTGTTGCTAATGCTAATGAGTTGATTCATTTGAGGTATGTAAATAGTAATGTACGAAATAGTTGTTCTTTTAGCACCCATAGAAGACATGATTCGATTAGAGTATTTAGGAGACCCCTATTTGACCCAAAGTGAACGATTTCCAATCACACTCATACCACATAGGCTTCTATACATATGTTGCATTTTAGTGAGTTTAACTTTTTTTCTACTGTCTTTTCACAAAGTATTTAAGATCCTTTGTGTCAGAAACTTACAAGATACATCACAAGAATGATAAGCATCACGAATAAATATAGGCAGTATCTGAAAAGCATGACAGTAGAGATGAAACCGAGAAAGCTAGCGCTGATGCTTGGTCTAATCAGAAAAGAAAAAGGCCATAGAGTATTCGAATACATCAAACATTATACCCCCAGTCAATTCAACTGTGCCTAATTTTGTTGTTAGCAAGAGTAATATTTTTCAGTTCTGCAGTTTTTACCCAGTTGCTTAAGAATGGGTCGTTTGGTGTTGTCATTTTCTTAAATGGGTAAGTGATTTTAGCTACAAGGGAAATGAGCCAAATGGGTTAATTTCCTGCTGTACACCAAACTTTCATTTAGTTTATGGTACGAGTTTCTCTGCTACGTGCTTTTTAGTGTTTCATATCAGATGATGAAGTAGCTCTCAATGCACGCGATGAATCCGAGATAAATTGTGATTCAGAAGGATCAAATGAGAAGGCCGGAGGATTGATTTCATGAGGTCAGTTTAGAAAAGCCTTTTTAAATAGTTTGTTGCTTTGAATTCTACATTGGTTATGTGTTAATTACTTTACGTTTTGTTAACTGAAGGTGTTCGTGATAGCTTTTCGAATAAGCGACAAGTGTGAAAATCTATATCCTACTGCTTCAAGGACGCCAAACTGAGCTACGCGATTTGAGTTCCAGTATATCAGATTATACAACTAATCTTCATCATACTACAACGTTTAGGTAATCAACATTGAACATCAAATGGTTTTTGAATATTATTTCGATCCATTTTATATCTTACGATTCTACGCCCTTTTAGTTGAATAAACATATAAATGAGGTTCTTTCAGGCATGTGTGTAAAAAATATAGTGATTTTTAGCAAACCTGCCCAACATGACACCTCTACCATATATGAAGTATACCAAATTCCATCCTATAATATGATTTTCAGCAGACTATTGTGGTTTGTTTTGCCTCTTTCTATCTTAGGATATATATCTCCCCTACTGGCAGGCTCACAATATGCTGGAAATGAACTACACTGACCGACAATCAACATGTGTTGTATCTGATGAACTCAGACCGGCTCTTGCAGGAACCGAGCGTGTGATCCAGCAAGACTGTTGTCTCTGATATAAAGATGTTAACCACTGAGCACCCCTACTGTATTCTGAATAGGTGGTGATGTAATACATATGCTAATTAAACCAAGTACATGTTCAGAATAAGAGCATGGGTGATGCCTTCTTGAAAGGATGGTAATTATTTATCTATTGTTGCACATTTCTTTAAACAAATATGTAGTAATGTATTTATTTATGTTTTAGAAACATAAATATTGGCTCGCTTAGGAATTTATATCCTGTATGGCGCGTTACCAAGCGGGACTTTTAAACTGTTTTTTTACCCTTAGGTCTTTTCGACAAGTTTCGCTTTCCAGCTTGCAATTTTAACCTCTCATTTGCATTATCTTGGAGCGGGTTCTCCCCGTCAAATTTGTTTTGTGACCTTACTTTCTTCCTCTTTTCTCTATCATATTCTTCGTCTCATTCATCCCCCATGTGACCACGCATAAGAGGATGCGTTGTTTCCCTTATCTGAGATGGTGTCAAGTCTATATCATCCCAGCGAGCAACTCTTTCATTGTCTTTCTTACACTATGTTCATAAAATGTAACTCTTTTCTTTAATCTTGAGCAAATAAGAAACCGCTTAATATTAGATAATCCAATAGGAGCATCAGTATATCCTCACCTAATTAGAGTGTAAACCATGTCATTTGACATTAGTAGTATTTTGAACCTCCTGAGACTGACTACTGAAATCATTTATAATTCCTTTTAAATCTAGAGCTATTTAACACCTGATCGTCCCCAAATCGCCCAACGTCAATATTTGGAAGGACGACTTAGGTACTCTCTTCTACTGTGTTTTCATGTGGAAGCATCTAGGACATGTTTAGTTCTATGTGATATATCAATACCAACTTTTCAAATCTCTGTGACTGAACTTTTATAATTTTTAATGTGGTGGCAGACTTAGTTGAGGTTCTGAAAGTACCTATATGCCTATTATGCTTTGAACCATTAGTTAGATTGACCCATTACTCGACCTGAATGACCCACAAACTATTCTAAATATAACCCGTTTTTTACCTTAATTCATTAACCCTACCCTATCCTATCTTTGCACATACAACACCGAGTCCATTTGTATATGAACAATAAGTAGTAAAGTAAAATCAACCTTTAGCTTTCGTGATTTTGTTTTCATTCTTGGTTAAGTATATGTTTTTTAAGCCAGCACAAATAGTTTTTTCACACATCTACAAACATATGATTATATATGTTTTTATAGAAACACTCAACATATCTGTTATTTTTGTCCATGTAATGTAATTGAGATAAAGGACAATATAGGTCATAACAGAGGACACCTTTCGGTGGATCAGTTCCAAGCTGAAAAAACTTCTCAGATTGAAGAGAACATCTATAAAAAGAAGTAGGAATGACACAACGCACATACAATGCAAATGTTGCAATTGTTGCACACCTCTCTCATCTTCTCAATTTCTTCCTTACATCCACAAACATTGTTGTATGTCACATCAGGCTTTTCCTCCATAATCATCATGGTCACATTAGGATCAATTTGGGGAGGCAATGGGATCTAAATCTGATACTTAGTACGATCAACATTGCGATTGACCACACCAAACAAGGAATTCATGGTAACGTAAATAGACTAGAAAGATAAAACCTACCAAACACGTATGCCTTCTTCAATATCGGTAGGCGAAACCTTGTCACCAAACCCAAAAACAAACAACTAAATTGCGCTTATAATGACAGACTTAAAACTATACCTAGAATCATATATTCTGATTGGATAATAACATCGTGGACTTCACAGATAAAACAATAAGCTTATAAAATCAAGCCAAAAACAGAATGAACTTTCGGATATATGCCAAAGATCAGTCAATGATATAGTATCAATGAAGGATATGGTAACTCGCTTTATAGTTATAACTTAAAAACACTTATATTCTCAATAAGCAAAACATTAACTACATCTTTCAATGTGTTGCATATAAAATTTAAATTGTAACTATTTTAAAGCTTGGGTCAAAGTTTGTGAGCTTATATGTGTCATATTATAATATTGATCTGGACAACTAATCTTTGTGTTATATACGCAATCATGACATTGTGATATTGCTTAAAGATTATAGTTCATGAATCGTAACTATATAAATTAAGGGATTTAAACGTAAAACGTGAAAATGGTACTGATAAAGTGGTTTTACCATTATCAACGTTAGATTTAAAGTCAGCGCCAAAAGCTTAACCCACAATAAACCAAAACCATTTATTAGAATTAAATTTCAGCATTATATTTGATGTCTAACAGGTCGAATGGCAATGGCTCAACAAGTTGTCAAAATTTAGGTGACGAAAAGAAAATAGAACGTATTGTAATTGATCCAAATGTTAAGAAGAAAGATAATTTGAGCGAGATGTCTCATAATAATGGTGTAGTACGCATGTCCCCTTATGCAATAACCCAAATGGTAAACAATAGAGATTAGATACAGTGGGGCAAGGAATATAGGGGCAATAAAATCATAACAAACATGCAATGATAAAAACAGTATACACAAATATATATAATCATCATCGAATGCAATGTTTTCAAACCTGGGTCGATCAAGTCGGTCAACCGATGAAATGTTTTCAATGTTTTCAAACCCGGGCCGAGTTTCGATTTTTTCGAATTGTTTTTTAAAAAATATGTAAATTTAAGGTATTTGCGATGAAATTTTATTTTTACTTATTGTATTGGTTCGTAAAAAATTTATCATCAATATACGAAAGTTTTGATGACTTATATATATATATTTTGTTAATTAATACAAATATGAAAAAATTATTTTTTTTAGAAAACCGGGTTAACCTAAGTTGACCCAGGTCGACCCGGGTTGACCCGAACCCGATCACTCGACCGGGACGATTTAAAAACGGGTTTCAAAACATTGTTCGAATGTTACCGATCACAAAATAAACAGAACACCTTTTGTTATATTTAAAGTTTTTAAATTATTAGATTAATGTATAATAACAATCAAATATTAAAGTAATAAAGATAACGAAATGGGTTTTATAGATGAAAAATATACATCACGACCAATACTTCATTCTTTTCGTACTCTTGATGAATAATTAACAGTGGTTAAAAACAATAGTGGATGACAAATATAAATATTATTAATTTATAAACTATTGTAATTATATTAACTATACAAAAGCATAAAAACTATTCTAACTTAACGACACACGTTTTAAAACAAGATTTATGAATCAAAGTCGTCTGTTGAGTGAGCCAAAGCCAAACAATATAAATATGCTGTCTGAAAACATGATCTATAAAGAAAAAATCGTACATTCAGTAACCAAGACCAAACAATACCAAAGATTAGCTTACTTTTTACAAACACACTATTCTCACATTGACAAGGACAATTATATGTCCTATTGTCAAGTGTAAAAGTAAGAGCAGAACAAATATTTTCTGTTAACACTAACAAAACAACCATTATAAGTTATCGACAAACGTTGTATAAAAAAAGCATAAAAGTCAAACCCGCCCGTTGGCCGGGTTACGAAACTAGTATATATATATATATATATATATATATATATATATATATATATATATATATATATATATATATATATATATATATATATATATATATATATATATATATATATATATATATATATATATATATATATATATATATATATATATATATATGTATATATATATATATATATATATATATATATATATATATATATATATATATATATATATATATATATATATATATATATATATATATATATATATATATATATATATATATATATATATATTAGCGTTCATGTAAGAACCGTTCTTAAGATAAACATGCTAAGAACCAATTTTATGTTGCCAAGTGGATTTCATGAATTTAATTCTTTAGATAATATAATAAAACACTAAAAGGGTAGTCAAGGAATTTAGCCAAATTCTTGTTTTCATAACGCCTAACTAACCCATAATAATTTGTAATAATAACAAAACTGCAATCACTTTAACTCTCGAATCAAGAGAATGAATAAGATGTAAATAATAAAAACACTAACCCATATTTGACGTAAACAAAGTGCATTACTCTTCGTTTTTTTATCTAAATGGTGACATGATATATAGGACTATGAGTTAAATGTGTCAAATTTTTTGTATTTCTTTAGAAACGTACTATGATTTTTTTATTTCTCAATTGTTTATTATTTTCGTATACGTATTATGTGGGATTTATTATAGTTTTCATGTATTTTTCAACATGTATCACTTGAATTTTTTACATTTAATTATGTATTATTTTGGTGCGTGTCACTTGGGTCTTTTTTAGCTTGTCGTATATTTTTTTGGATATTTACGTGGGTCTACTTTAGTTGGTGGTTATTTTCTTTTATATACGTATCACTGGTCTTTTTTATGGTCATTTGATCTATCTCCATGATTTTAAATAAGCTCATTAAATGACAAAAAAAACCATTGTGACCAAAGTTTTCTAATATTCAGTGTTTGATATTTTTATTGATGAATTCTTTTTTTGTTATAGAGAGTCACGTAGGTTTTAGTTTTGGTTGATTGGATAATTGTCTACCAAGTTTACGGGTTGTATTTTTGCATATTTGATACATGTTAGCTTTCCTATATTGTCGATACGATTGCATTAACTATTGGTTTACTTGTGTTAGTTTTCGGTAATACATATCAAATATATTAAGTAACTAAGTGTATCAATTGAATAAGTGTATCAAGTGAATAAGTGTATCAAAAAAGTGTGATGTGAAACTAAGTGTCACTAAAATATATCATACAAATAAATGTGTTAAAAAAACTAGATATGTAACTAAATATATGTGTCACTAAATATTTGTGTCATTTAAAAAATATCAAAAGAATTAGTGGTACAAAAAAATTAAATTTGTCACTAATATATACTAATATATGTATCACTAAATATATTTTAACTGTGTCATAAAAAATTAAATGTGTCATAAAAATTTAATGTGTCTTAAAAAATTAAATGTTTTATAAAATTTAAATGTGTCACTAAATATATGTATCACTAAAAAGATTAAATGTGTCATAATTTTATACAAAAAAGTAACTATAAAAAAGTTAAATGTGTCACTAAATATTTATCTAAAAGTCACTAATAAATAACCATAAAAAAGTTAACGTGTCACTAAATTGTATATTTGTTTGTAAGTGTATAATTTGAGTTACTAATTACTTAGTATCATATTTGTTTGTAAGTGTATAATTTGAGTTACTAATTATGTAGTATCATTTTTAAGAATGTAGCTTAAATGCATGCAATTTTTTTTCTTATTAAAATTAGTGTCAACATGTATTAAAATTAACCTTAAATGCACTTTGCTATTGGACCGTTTTGATTATGGAGAGTAATGACTGCATATTATATAACTCTTTAAATTTGATACATATTATAATACCAAAACACTTTAATAATCTCATTTATTTACTAAAATGCCACATATTAAATAAAATATATCCTTCATCCATGATGATTGATCTGATGGCCTACAATGGTTCCTATTGTTTTTATATTAAGGGCGGTACTTACAATAACGCCTCTATATATATATATATATATATATATATATATATATATATATATATATATATATATATATATATATATATATATATATATATATATATATATATATATATATATATATATATATATATATATATATATATATATATATATATATATATATATATATAGAGGGGCGTTATTGTGAGGACCACTCTTAAAATAAAAACAATAAGAACCGATATAGACCGTTAGATATGCCAAAGATAACTTTATTTGATCAAAACTAAGTGAATGGCACTTTTGTAATTAATATTAAAATAGATGGCAAGATATAAAACTATAAGTTGCAAGATTAAAAGTATAAAACGTATATGCTTGACCAGTCATCTTACTTTATTTTAATCAAAGTGGTGCTTACGACTTAATTAGGTTTTTGCTGTCATACTTAGTATTAGTATTATAGGCATATGACAATGTTGTCATTCTACTAAAAATTTATTGCAACATGATTATTGATACTATCTATTGTTTTTCATGCAAGTAATCATATCTTTAAGCCACTTTCATCAACAAGTTTAACCTTTTCTTGTGTAATGTACTGTCAAACTTGATTTGACAAAACCTATATAGTGACACATTACATAAGTTTTCTTGACACACAAATTTTGTGACACACAAAATATTATGTGTCTCTAAATTTTATATATTTATAGTGACACAAATATTTACCACACTAATTTCTTGATAAATATTTAGTGGTACATTAATTTTTTTTATACATTTATAGACACGAAATCTGTGACACATTTTTTCAAGTGACACATTTTTTCTGTGACACATTATTTAGAGTGACACATTAATCCCTTAACACATTTCATTGAAACTCAGTTTCTGAAATACATAAATTTAAATTGAAACCGTGTGTGTAAATTTTTTTGATACATATATACTTTATTATATCAACAAAATTTATATCATGAACATATTTTCAATGAAAAATATTAAAAAAAGTCGGTACATAATTAATAACAACGACATTATAAAAGATAGGTTAATATTTCGACGAGAGTACCATGAGACCAATATAACATAAGTTTAATAATATGTTGAAAGATATTAATAGCAGTATGACCAATCATAAAATATCATATGAGAATTTCAAAAGACCAGCTCATAATGACGCTTTATTAAGTCACATTATTATTTTTTTTCATTTAAGAGCTTAATTAAAATCATAGAGATAGATCAAATGACCATGCTACCCTCACAGATATTATTAATTTTTTACATTGATTTTAATGAAAATAGACACATGGCGAAATTTAATTGGTTCCTATAGTTTTTATCTTAAGGCTGGTACTTACTTGAACGCAAATCTATATATATAGGGTTAATTCCATATATCCCCATTTTAAAAGCTCAAATGTCATATTTACCCAACAAAAACCCTTAATGATATATATACCCAATTTAAATATCAAATTTGTCATATCTACCCAGTTTATTATTAAATCAATTAAAACACAATTTACATTATAAAAAGCCTATTATACCCTTTATGCAAACGCATCTTCTTCTCCATCAGTTGCCAAACAACAAACTAATATAAAAAACCACCACACCAATAGAACTAAAGAAAACACTCGTTGTTATGCTTTGAGGAAACGAAGATCAGTTTACATGACTTTGCGATATATTAGCATGCACTCAAACTTAATTTAATGAATTCTTTATTTTTACAAAAGAAAAAAGGAAAAAACATGTTACATTACATAAATGGAAACTGGGCAACTGAAAATCATGGGCAATTTTGTGCACTCAAGAAAATAAATGGACAACAGTGCTATACTATATTGAGAGTTGAGAAGGGTAAAATGGTATATACATTTAAAATTGATAACTGTGAGTATTTATTGAAATTTCCAAATGAGTTAATTTGTAAAATGGGTATATATGACAAATTTTATGTTTAAATTGGATATATATGTCATTATGGGTTTCTATTGGGTAAATATGACATTTAGTGATTTAAATTGGGGATATAAGGAATTAACCCATATATATATATATATATATATATATATATATATATATATATATATATATATATATATATATATATATATATATATATATATATATATATATATATATATATATATATATATATATACTAGTGGCAAAACCTGTCTATGGACAGGTATTACTTCTGATTGTTGTTTAACTTTTTTTTATTTGGTAAATAGTTGTTTGTAATATTCAATTGACATGTATCACTTCTGATTGTTGGTTAACTTTTTCTATTTGGGCGAGGTATGACCTTTTATTGTTGTTTATGTTGTTTCTTTAGTGACTTTTCTTTTTGGTGTGTATATTTGTACAAACAAAAGGTTGCTTGTTTTGTGAATATTTTCTTACACAAAGTTAAGTAATGGTAAATCAATTATTAACATATCATATTATTTGTTGAATGAATTATGTTGAATGAATTAGCAACGAAAAAATGAATATTCAACTAATATGAGAAAATATAAATCACATTGAATCAAATGATTGAGAACTCTTTTATTTTGAACAATCATTATAATAAAAAAATTTATTACATCATTAAGTTAACAATAGAACCCACAAGCATACATCCTCGCATTACACTAAGAGCTATTCCCATAAATGTGCTCTTTTAAATAAGTAAATATTTCTTTCACAACAGCTTACACGTATGTCGGGTAAAATCATATTTGGTTCATCCTTTAAAATGCATATAGTTGAAATTGTATAAATTTATAAGAATCTTGTTTTTCTTGTAATTAGAGAAGGAGATACAAATGACAAGAAAACACACAATATATTAGCTAAACATTTATATTTCATTACGACCAGAGTCTTCTGGTGTTGCAGTTATCCTTTTCTCGATGATGAATCAAGCAAACTCCTTCAACGGAGCCATGTTGTCTAAAATTAGTTTTCGAGTTAAAAATAAGATGTTAAGTGTAAGGGTCTCTTTATTACATAGGTGGAAAAACCTCTATAAAAGAGCTTATTATTACTAAAAAAACATACCCTCTAATATGCATCTTTATCAAAACACTCTTTGTAAGACAATAAAAAGCAAATACGCTCTTTTTTTTAAATAATAGTTGCACAGAAACATATTAATATACATAGACAAGATACTTAATGACTTTAACTTCCATATGACTATCAAATGATGACACTGCTTTCACATGATAAATCATTTGTACAACCACATTAAGCATGCATATTAAAATCGTCATAAACACATTACCTAATTTAATCTACATTTTGCATAACCCGGATGGGCTGTAGCCCAAAACGTTTAATGTTCAGTTTCAAAATATTGAATTTCAAAATTCAAATCACAAATCATATTTGTGGAATTATCTTAATGATCATTAATATATACACGCTCCTCCCCTAATATAACTCCCAGAATCCTAAAATAATATTCCCATATAAATCAACACGCCAAACAATCCATGATGCACACTTTTCTGCATCCACCATTCTCTTCTTAATCTCCACTTTATGAAAAAATGTGTGCAAGCGCGTAGATAAAAAACTCTCTTCTTTATCTCCATTCTTTGTTTTCCTGGCATAAAACGAGTGTGGATGCATTCGTTCAGGACACATAAATGATCTACGTGTTCTAAAGGATAATGTGATTCTTCGGGCTCGCATCCTAAGCACATGGATGCAGAATATGTTGTTGTTAACACACAAATAAAAAATTCTTCCTTAATTGTGGTTATATCTGGAAACCATGACCATCAGGTTAGATTATTCTCTATAATCTATTTTAAAAAAAATTCTTCCTTAAATGTGGTTAAACATTCAAAATTGATTGACATTCATTTTCATTGTTTCATTCTTTAGAGGTTTGCAGGTTGGATAATCTCTTAATGGTCGAAAATCACAATGAATAAGTTCTGGTATTTTGTGAACCAGGTTTGTTTTTGCTTTATTTGATTCTGTTTTAAATACTGTGCTTGGTGGTATGTAGATGTGTTTCAAGTAATTAAAGATCACCAATTACCGGATCAAAAAATATACAATTTTGGGTTTATATGACAAACACATACACTCTTCAAAATCATTAGTAACAACTTCTTCAATACTCCTCTTCGCCACTTCGATCTGTTCCAATATCAATTCATAATGTTGTTTCTTGATTATGCAGGTTAAAAGGTATCATCATCTACACACATGTGTAAGTAGACTCAAAAAATCATTAATATTTAGTGGTAAGTTTCAAATCAATGATATCAACCCTATTTTTCTTCAAATCAATCATCCA
The DNA here is from genome assembly GCA_025667525.1 of Glebionis coronaria. Lineage (NCBI taxonomy): Eukaryota > Viridiplantae > Streptophyta > Magnoliopsida > Asterales > Asteraceae > Glebionis > Glebionis coronaria. The sequence goes on from CM046876.1 coordinate 365,260,994, forward strand.
CCAAGATCTTTATCTAAACCCTCAACCAGTGATTAAAAAACCAACAAAATTTGATGCATGTAATAGTTATGTAATTTATTTTCCAATTTAATTATTCATTCTAATTTCAATGTAAAATTTTTTATTTGTACCTCAGGTTCAAGACAATTAGATGGTGATGGTTAATTGAAGAAAAATAGGTTATATATGCTTGCAACTGATAAAGGTAATTTATAATCATATGGAATTTGTGTTTTTAGTGTTTAATTTGTATTATTATTTAAGAAGAAGTTTTATTCTATCTTTCTTTATTTTGAAAGATGGGTCAATAACAAAATAATGGAGAAACCAAGAGCAGAGTAACCCATTGATAAGAATCTGAATTTAACTGGGTCAGGAGGTCTTTAAGTGGAACACTTATTTTTGCATGTATGTTGTATTGGTTTTTGTATGTCTTAAAAGTAATGTTTTCTCCCTAAATCAATAACATTGCAACTTAAATCGGTTTTGATCAAAAGGTAACCAAAACGTGTTTAGTAGGTTTTGTATACCTTGAAGTTAAGACGTTGTTTAAATGTGATCTTATATGAATTATTATCCTTCTTAAGTATATAGTATATATCACATTCTTTATAGTCTTATAGGACATCTTGGTATTAGTACGAGTATAATGACATTAAACCAAGAAAAGAGTCTTTGAATACCACTAAGATAGAAGTTATTTTTATTAAGCCCAACGCTATTTTTCAAACAGTATGATCCTTACTATGAACAATTAAGTGTGAACCATAGATATCTTAATGGATTTGTCCTATTTGTTAAGTAGGGTTGACTGCATCTGAGCAACATAGACGCTTGGGAAACAATAACTTGTTTGAGGGAAGAGGTTACGTTGCTTCCAAAGGTATATATGTAATTTAATATTATTTTAATTCTTACATGTAAAGGAGGCTCCTGATGATTGATGATACTATTTATCCTACATAGTAAAAAGAACATTGCATGAATATGCGAATGTGAAAGGTTAGTGGTTTTGTAATAACAGTAAGGAAGTTTTAATTAATATAATCACCACTTTTTGGTTTGTTGAGGATCCAACTTCACTTTTTTAAGGTGTAATGTTACTATAATTCTTCAGGACTAGACATGGCACCTGTTACACAATTAGGTTGGTAACGGGTTACCCGGGTCAATATGGTCCAGATTAGCGGGATAAGTTGTATGCTTGCATTAAACAAAATGATGTATGATATATGTTCTTTTAACTTCAATACTGTTTCGAAAATCACGATTCATGTTTTTTATCAGTCAAAATAAAAAGTGTGTGTTTCTAAGGATATTATATTACTGTAATTAACTAAAGATGATTTGTTGTTATTGTTTTCTGCACAATGTCACAATATGTGCAGTATCTTATTAAGGAAGCGACGTTTTCTTTGCTTCATTTGTTTGCTGCTTAAGTGATTTTTTGACATGCTTCCTTTTTAATGAAATTAGTTTTAAAATCTCCTCGCCCGAGTTTGTGGTTATTGGGGCAGGATTATCCTTGACAAATTAAATATTTCTACGAGTATGTCATGATATATTCTCATATTCGGAATTATATGTTCTTTGATTATGTCTAAGTTATATTATTTATACATGTAAAGCTGTATACTTTTAACCCCTTATATGGAAATGGGTCAAATTGGGTTTTAATTATAACAGGTCAAATTCATACATATTAAACTTTACCTCAAAAGGAACTCTTATATTGGGGATGCTATTGTACTAAAGTGCATACTAATGCTTACAATAACCAAAGTCCTATACTCCGGCTTGAAAATTTGGAAGTGATCCAAACATAATGTGTTATTGAACAGAAATGGTTTTGTATACTTTATTTTCCTGAGATCATCGAGGTATTTAGGAATATTGTAATCAACATTATTTGCATGCATAAGGCTATATAAACATAATAAGATCTCACGAACAACCATTGTATGTAAATTAAATTATTATTTATGAAAATTAAAATTAAATCCTTGCCTTTTTTGTATTGAATTATACAAGAATGCATGACACCATCCTAATAGATTTGTTTAACAAATCCAGTACAAGGTGAAAGAAGGAGCGCTATTACAATTAAGCGCTACATCCTTGGTGAAATACAACCCAAGTTTCGTATGGTTAATAAATCACTGCATTTAAGTTTATTTTCAAATATAGAGGTTTATCCCTGCAATGATTTTAGCAGTTCTTATGCTGGGTTTGATTTCAAGGAGGAGGAAAACGGCCAATTTGGTATGTACTGTTTTAACGTTATCTGCATTTCTTTACTACTATTAAGTTTAGACAAAAATAACAAGGCTATGGAATATTTGGTTACACATGTGATTGGACTTTTGATAGCTTGTGATGATCTGGATAATTGCTTATGTTCACTATCATACGTTTTTCATGTTATCAGATATAACTGATTCTGTCGTCCAATGACTATTCCAACCAAGGTAACAACTATAATCATTTTATAGTTGACACAAAGGGTTTTTTTTGAAACAGTCATTTGTGGAAAAGGAGACTGAAAAGAACCTGACTCCTGGGCATTCGAACAAAACTATTGGTTCAAGTCCTGGTGATAAACGTCCTGGGGAAGATCACATTGACAGTGAAAGTTCAACCGAAAAAAGAAGGATGTGGAAGTAAAGATTGAACAGGATGTTTGAAAGAAATTACTTTCAACTTGTGACTATTTTGGGAATTATTTATATGTTTATGTGTTATGTTTATTTGGAAACTTCGATGACGTTAATTTGGTTTTTGGTTTGTGATTGTGGTGTTCCAATCGGTTTTTTATGGTTGGGTATTTTTATTGTGATACACGGCATTACTTTTTTGTGATTGGATGTCGTTTTGCAACAAGTTATTGGATGTCGTTTTTTCATCAATGGTTAATTAATAAAAACTTTTCAATTTGATTCATGTTTTTTTTTGGGTACAATATTTTGTTTTATTTCAGCAAGTACAAATTGTTTAACAATTACTCTACCATCTTGGAATAATCAAATGCAAAGACTCCAAAGTTTATAAGAAATTCACATTCCTCTTTAAGAAAGACCTGTCATTAGGAAAGACCTGTCATTAACTACTGGAATTGGAAGAAGCAAGACCATCAAAATCCAAGACCAAGATTCTTGGACATATATTATTACGTCAGTTAAACAATCAAACGTTTGTCGAGTCATTCATAGTTTTTTTGTCGTACTTTTTTCATTTATTTTACGTAACCTTTTTACCCTTTTTTATTTTTTGCACCTGTTTGATACTTCTTTAAAAAATCAACGAATAAGGTATACCCGACATTAGACGGGTCTTTAAGCTAGTATTAATATATATAGACAAAATACTTAATGACTTTAACTTCCATATGACTATCAAATGATGACACTGCTTTCACATGAGGAGTTGTACACAAAATGAATCGGTGAAATATACAATATATACTAACTTCAACTAATTAATCCAATACAATTATAGTACATTTTAGGAACAAAAAGAAGGAAATGAGTACCCTTTGTATTAGCAAATATCCTTGTAGTTTTATTGTTGTCACAAAATTTAGTATTTTTTAAAATAACATGAAATAAAAAAGTAATTATATTATAAGTAAAAGATTCTATAAAAACATGCTTGTCAAAGGTGTACGCATGGGTAAAAAATGATCGATTAGGCCAAAATATATTTTTTGTTTATTATGTAATGCTTTATTGCTATTAAAATATACATGTTTTTCATACATTAGACATGTTAAAGAATTTTTAATTTGCAATTGCAGCAGATCAGCCCATTTATAAAAAATAAAGTGAATTGCTCTCTCTTAAATGCGGTAAAGTTTAAAGTACCTTTAATCCTAATCAAATATATTCAGAACTCTAGAATACATCATCATTGGCTCGATGTGTTGTAATCATTTTTGTGTCTTATTATGAAAGTCAATAAAAATTGTGTAGCAATATTTGGCGACAGATGAAGGTATGTATGAAATATGTCTGCTAATTGCTAAAGCGACATCAAGTGATATTTTTAAAAATTTACAAAAGAAAACAAATCTTGGCTAAACCAGGTGGCAATAGTACTTGGAAATATACAACAACAGAGAGTGAAGGCATGGTAGGAATTATGTAGAGTCCCACGGCCATGACCAGTACTGGTTTAATTATTGTGACTTTGTTCAAAGCTCGTGACTTCTTAACTGCCTTATCTTTGTCTTTTCAAAATGGTGCTATGTTTGCTTTATCCTTAAGGTTAGTTATCCCCGTGGCCATCTTTAACCTCCTGCTATCTCAAAATCACAACAATAGTGCAGCTATTTTATTAATCTTCTTACAATTAGTAGTAGACATTGACTAAATTTACCTGCATACCTTTTATTGGCGTATAATAACCTCACGAATGGCTGCCATATCGGATATAAACCAACTCGATCACAATTTGCATGTTGGGTTTCATTTCTTGAGTGCCAAAGGACACGCACGTCCACACCCTGAAATTAAAAGCAACGCCTTGTAACAAAATCTCACTAAATCCTTCATCTTCAAGTGATTTAGCATTTAAAGAAATGAGGTAAGTACTATCATGTTTATCTATGGCAATTGATATACATATCTTTCAGTTGTGGTATTGACACACTGATCTTAACAGAATTATTTAAAAAAATATAAGCCATGAACATAACCTGCACTGAATTTTTAAAATCCATTGGTTAGTTCGACAAAATAGCTGCATCTTGGGCACTTCCCCCATTTCTTATTCTTGACAAGTCCCATCAACATGATATCAGTTTGATATATTTCTCCCTTCTTCCATCTTTGAAAGTCACCACAACTCATCTCTGATTGCCATGCCATTCATCATGCATAGAAGAGCCAATAACAATGCGGGCATTCTGATGATATTAAAGATTCTCCTACATCTTTAACCAACTTGGCTAAACAGTCTTTAAATGGACAATAAAAAAATTGAGACCCCAGTATCAAAGATTAGCACAAAGCTTTCTCCCATTGGTTTAGCTTTTCTTGTTGAACAACAAACTTCTACCCCTTTGTAATTAGGGTCTGGACACCTCACTTTAGTTATGTTTTCTTGGATGTTGGCTGCTACCTGTACTCTGATGCAGTCAAAGCAGAACATTCACCTTCTTTTTGTAAATCGGTAGCAAAATCATAGTCCTATAAAAAAAATAAGCCGAACCTGTAACAATAAAAATCAAATCGATTCAGCATAAAGTTTCCTATATCAATGATCTTCAGAATATAATAACTTGAGTTATGACCCAAGATTGGCAGTTTTCTATATCTGCTAAAAAAGATGCAGACTGTTTCTTATTAACCATCTGGTTCTAGGTTTTTAGTTACATAAAAACAATCTGTGACATATGCCTCGGATAGACAAAGATCAGAACAACCAAAAAAATGGAAAGGTCGTGTACACTATAGTTCACTTTTGGGCAACTTTTGGTAACAAACTTGTTAAACATAAAACCAATCCCAAAACAACCCACACAAGAAAAGATATACCGTCAAAATGTATGACCACAATAATACACGTTCCTTAAGTCCTTATACTGTGTAAACCATACGACATAAAAATAAAACACAAAAAATTAAGTTTCTGTTATTAGGCAAAATCTATGTTATAAAATGCACATGCTTAATAGGAGCTGGCGAGTGTGAAAGCAATGAGAGGATTGTATCCACAAAGACTTCCATCGATTCAGGTACTTCATTGCCACTTGCTTCATCGTATGAATCAAGAAGATCAGGTGATGGAAAAACTTAAACAATACCCATAAGTACCCTTTTAATTAGAAAACTAAATACCATCAGCAATTATATAAACTTTGATATAAATACAGCCCATAAGAATATCCTGCCCATAACTAATTAGTGGAAACACTACTGAAACGAAACATAGATTATAACAAAACTCAATAAATTAATATCTTAGACTTTGATCAGGTGATGGCACATTAAACTACAACACTTGAGGATTGTGAATACTATTAATTATATGACTCACGTGTATCGACTAATGTTGTTTAAGTACCTGATCACGTGAAATTCGCTCAATCAAATAATTCATAAATACCATCTTAATTTGATAATCGTCCATACAAATCACTATGATCGCAATCAGGCTAGATGTCGTTTTTTAATAGTCCAAGTAGATAAACACACATAAAAATCAATAGCTATTGCCCGACCCCATCGCCTATGATTTTCATACCTCAATGTTTCATATTCTTTATTTGCGTAGACCACCAAATATACATTAGTAGTTAATTACCTTTAACATCATGCTACTGGAAAATAGGGTAGTATCTTGACACCATTTTCCTGCTCTCCGACAGGTGCAAGAACTAATCGACCGCATTCACTTAGGCCTTGAATTCCAGAAACACCAGAAGGTCCTTCTATATATAACTAATGGGCTTCATAAGCATGAGCTGGAGGTTGAGTTTGTGACTCAACTTCACCCATTATCCCGTTAGGTTGACTCAATTCTTGGTGCACAGAGTTATTTTCCTGGGAATAAATTTAAAATATATATCAACATGTGATCATCATCAGATGTAAAATATATATCAACCGAAGTCTTAAATGAAACAAAAAATTAAAGAAGCATCACAATTAGGGGTGAGAAAATGGGCAGTAACTACTGTCGAAAATAACATACATGGTTGAGGCATTACCACGTAATCATCGAAGAATAGGCCTGCTCAAGCCGCAACAAACAACTCCTCAAACTGTCTACATTATCAACATAAACTCAAAAAATATGATCAAAAGAACCTACTTCATATCAGGCTTACATTCATAAACCTCAAGAATGTTTTAGGATTTAATCACATTAGTACTATAGTTGATCAACCACGTCCTAACATGTATGAAACAATTTCCAACTTAGACTAACTTTTCCCCTAGCCATAATCTATATTAATTTATCCTCGACTTTCTAATTAGTAAACTCATATACAAAAATCGTTTAATTATCCATCCATGACTTTCTAACTATTCATCCTCGGCTTCTATCCCAGGATGGTCAGCATTTTGCCAAAATCACCATGACGGTCAGCTTGAATAACGCAGAGTCAATAGCTACATGAATTTCCAAACTGGCTCGAACCTCAAACATTTTGACCAGCTGTGTTGCTAGTCTAACCTAATTCAAGAGCTCTAAAATTGTAAGTGTCGGAAAGGGTCCTGGTTTTTTTTGGCAAATGAAAAATGTTCAAACTTGGGTCATTATTCCACAAGTACTAAACGCGGGTGATCTTTAGGCTTTGTGGTGATCTAAAAGGCTATAAATCTTGGGTTATTATTCCACAAGTACTACACGCCACCCCTTTCATGTAAGTGTTAAGGACACAACTCTAAAAAGACCTAGAGACTATTTTGACACAATTATAAAAGAAGACTTCACAAATTACTAATGCCAATGAAGAAATGTTGACAAATAACGATATTTCCGCTCACACACATACATATTTTAGTATGCAAAAATATGATGTCATTTTCTTTCTAATACGCTTCTTTTGCAAAGTTACACTACGCCTGCAATAACCAATTGTATCAACAGAAAACTTGTAACATACCTCAGCAAAAAGTGGGACAAAGATTACCTGTAGTTGAATAGTGTGAAGCAAAAGTTCTTGACGATCACTCCTCCATTAAGAAATAATGAAAGTGCCAATAGAACGAAATCGTGATTTTTTTTCTATTTGCACTTTATTATAGTCATTACATAATATAAGCAAGTAAGATCATTATCAAATCTGGTTCCTGTTTCAATCTGTAACTCCATTGTTCTTTTAGAAACAACTTGATATTGCTCAGGGTCGAGGGAAGGCGTCTGTAAATTGATTTTTTAAGACAACCACTTAAGTTGTAGATGGTTTGACACAGTAGAGCCTTGATTCATGAGGCTCCATATTGGTTGAAGGGTTATGATCATGAGCTAATCCTAATAAAAGTCGCTTTCTTGGGATACATTCGATCCAATTTCATTCTCAAGACAAGACTTGCGAGCAATATCTTGACCGCTAATTTAAAGAGCTCAAATACATAAATTTACCTAAATAAAAAGCATCCAAATCCGCCTGATTGTGTGTGAAGAGTAAAACCATTTAACATCTATATATAAAACAATTTTAATTATTCAAGAATTAAATTATATGAATAGAAGTATATTTTATTACAATTAAACGCTTAACATCTATATACAACAATGATCTAGTTACACATGAGAACCACTCAATTATATAATATAATGGTGGGTTGATACATCTAAACATCAATTCAGCTAAGCGAGCAGATATGCGGATTTCTAAAATAAACTTACTTTGATCGATCCATCTTGTAGCTTTAAAATAATGAATGTGTGAACATCAATATAAATCAGTTTATGAATCTGATATTAGGGTTCATTGGACGATTTCTCTAACAATTTATGAATTTGATATCGATTTTTAAGGATTGGATTTAATGTTTTATGTGTGGGTTTTTTGTGAAACATAAGGCTTAGGGTTTAAAACATAAGGCTTTGGATTTCTAAGGATTCGATGAATGAGTGACTTTTAATAAGATGAATGGAAGACAGATTAGGGTTTTGCGTTGATGTTTCAGTAAGATGATGGGGTGTATCGAATAACTTATCTGGAGGTTTTGAATAAGATGTATCAATATACTTGAAGAGTTTTTGTGAGTATATTAATATGGTTTAGTGGAATTCATCACAACTTCTAAGTTGCTTCACCGGTTGATGTCAGACCAGATATCGAATCTTCCAACTGATAATATTTTTAAATTTTTAGAAATTAAACAATACGAAAATTTATTAAAAAATAAAAATAAAATAATAATGACGTGGATATTATGTGGCACACCCCCTCTTATATATAATATAAAAGATATATATATATATATATATATATATATATATATATATATATATATATATATATATATATATATATATATATATATATATATATATATATATATATATATATATATATATATATATATATATATATATATATATATATATATATATATATATATATATATATACATATATATGTATATATATATATATTAGCGTCGTAACCCGCCCAACGGGCGGGGTCCTTTTTTTTCTTGTTGAGAAGGATTTGTGGTTTGTGTTTTTATTTTTATTTTTTAGTTTATAATTTATATTTAGTATTTTTTGTTATACTTTACGCTAAAATAGATTTTTCTAAAATAGGTTTTATATATAATTCAAAATGTATAATTCTTTTATATATATATATTGTTTTGTGATTGGATATATTTTATTGAACTAATACATATTTCTTTGTTGTGGTTTGTGTTTTTATTTGTTTTTTTAAGTTTATAATTTAATGTTTAGTATATTTTTGTTATAGTTTAGGCTAAAATAGGTTTTTCTTAAATAGGTTTTACATATAATTTAAAATATATAATTTATTTTCATTTTTTTACTGGCATTGTAACCCGCCCAACGGTCGGGGTCGTTTTTTCTTGTTGGGGAGGATTTGTGGTTTTTGTTTTTTTTGTTTTTTAATTTTTAATTTAATATTTAGTATATTTTTGTTATACTTTACACTGAAATAATTTTTTCTAAAATAGGTTTTATATGTAATTTAAAATGTATAATTCTTCTTTTATATATATTGTTTTGTGATTGGATATATTTTATTGAACTAATACATAGTTCTTTGTTGTGGTTTGTGTTTTTTTAGTTTATAATTTAATGTTTAGTATATTGTTGTTATAGGTCACGCTAAAATAGGTTTTTCTTAAATAGGTTTTACATATAATTTAAAATGTATAATTTATTTTTATTTTTTTATATTGTTTTGTGATTGGATGTGTTCTATTGAATGAATACATAGTTTTTTTGTTGAAGTTGCGTATGATTTTGTAACGGTTTGTGTTAAATCGTACCTAAAAAATATCATCAAAATACCCTCTAAATATACCAACAATACTAAAATATGCTAAATATAAGTAAAAATATATTTTTATACTTTATTGTGTCTTAGAGATACAAAGGTGATAGGTGTGAAAACACCCATCCTTTTACCACTTATTCCTTGCTAAAACGAGACCAAAACGCGTATTTAATATCATTTGTTTGGAATTATGCGTGTTTTGTGTGTTTGTTGTGTTTTCAGAGCCAACCGGATAAATATTGAAGAAAACATGGGATTGCACGGGTTTTATCGAAGAAAAAGACGAAAGACGAAGTCTATAGTCCAAGAGATGCAAAATATTTGAAGTCAATGGGCCTATTGAAGATTTATCGAAGAAAAGGACCAAAGATGGAAGATTTATATATGTCGAAGAACTCAAGTCTATTAAACAAAGAAATTAAAAGACGAGTTGAATTTATTCATCGACGAATCCCGAATCAGAATCAAAAACGTCAACTTTACTGAAAAGACGAGAAGATAAATAGAGAGGAGAAAAGCCCACTCACCAACCAAGCCCAAGGCCTATAAATAGACCCTTCCCTTCACAATTTGGAACTAGTTTTTCATATTTTCTGTTTTCTTTCTTTTTGTTTCGTAGGAGAACCAACACCATTAAGATGTTTGGTGATTTTCATTTTTCCCTTTTCAATCCAAGAATCTTGTAAGTTTAATCTTTACTTTTGATTGTTTAAACCTTAATCTTTCAATACAAGTCTCCTTTTAATCTTGTTCTTCCTTTTCTTATTGATTCTAAAGTTCTAAGTTTTTATTTTGTTGATTTTGATCTTTAAAAACAAGTGGGTTTTATGTTTTTATTGGTTTAGAATGATTGTTATTGTTAGTTAATCATTAGTGGCTATTTTGGTTTAATCCTTAGATTTATTTTGGTTGATTTTGGTACAAATTCGTGTTGTGGTGTTTCCCCTGTTCTTCGCGTATTCTGTTGCCCAGATTATTCCGAACGAAGCTTTCTTTCCGAAAGGTTTTTGTTTAAATTATTCCGGATGAAGCAACATTCCGGATGAGCTATACATTTCGAATCAGTCTTTTGTGTTAAACATTCCGAGTCAGTAGTTATTCCGAGTCAGCCCTTTTATTCCGCATAAACGTTTTTCTGAACCAAAGAATTTATTCCGCATGAAGCTGATTTCAAATTATTCCGAATGAAGGACAAACATTCCGAACCAGCATTGTATTCCGAATAACTAGTTATTCCGGATCAGTTTTTATTCCGGACGAAGAAGTATTCCGCATGAAGGGTATATTCCGAATCAACCGTTATTCCGGATAAAGAGTTTTATTCCGGATGAGCAAAATTTTTCCGAACCAGCAGTTTTTCATTTATTCCGCATGAACACATTATTCCGAACCAAAGAACTATTCCGAATGAGCAGTTGTTATTCCGAGTGAATGTTTTATTCCGCATGAAGGCTTTATTCCGAATCAAGCAAAATTATTCCGAACCAGTGTTTTATTCCGCATGAGCAAAACATTCCGAACGAAGCAAGGGTATTCCGAATGAAGACAATATTCCGCATGAGTCAAATTTATTCCGAATGAAGTGATTATTCCGGATCAAGCATTTTATTCCGAGTCAACTGTTTTTCCAAGTTAAGGTATTTTACTGTTTGAGTTTAATTCTAGTTTTATTTTTATTGATTGCTTTTAGTTTATTTTTATCACTTCACGCTTTTACCCTTTAATTAGATATAGATCAAAAGCTCCCCCTTTTAGTCACCAATAACAACAATTCCACTTTGAACCGTGACCAATTCGAGAAGATACCGAGAACAAAACAACGACAAATATAATTGGGTACGAGCAACACGACAAAAGATCTTGCAACAAACCTGTTTTATTAACTAACCAAAAATCTGTTATTAAAATGGCGCCGCTGCCGGCTCTTTTCGTAAGGATCAACGGTTTTTTATGAGAAAAATTGGATTTTGGGATCCGTTCTTTTGGGAACGTTATTTTCTTGCATTAAAAATTTTCAAAAACCCATAAAATATAAACTTTTCAAAAATACAAAACATTAAAAAACCTATAAAAACCAAAAATATTTTCTCTTGCATTTTCTTTTTAGTGTATGCGTACTCGATCAACGTCTTATCCCGAGCCCGAGACTCTCGATAATTTGGATATGGCCGGCGTACAAAACAATAATAATCCACCCCACCCCAACATGAATAATCTACCCCAACCCGACTTACGAACCATGGAGGAGCTATGCCAACCCACAATGAATGGACGTGGAGGCCCGATGGCGCCGATGCAAATCACGGCTCAGGAGTTTTCGTTGAAACATCACATGATCCAAAAAGTGCAAACTAATCCATTTCGCGGATTGCCGGATGATGATGCCAACAAGCACCTCGACAAATTCATTACCATTACTAAAAGCATGAAGATGCCCGGTGTTTCGATGGATGTACTTCGCCTTCAACTATTTCCCCACACGCTTTCTCACCATGCCGAAAAATGGTTTGATCGTCTCCCAAAGAATTCTATTCATACTTGGGACGACAGACTCAACGATTTTTGTCACGCTACTTTCCGCCGTCCATGGTCACGAGCCTTCGTAACCAAATTAGTGGATTCATGCAAGACGATGATGAATCGCTCTTTGATGCTTGGGAACGCTACAATGATTTGATCGACTGTTGTCCAAATCATAACATGCTCCCCATCACTCTTATTGATACTTTCTACAATGGTCTCACTTTTCGTGATCGTGACACGATCAACGCCGCCGCCGGTGGTACTTTTATGAAAAGGAGACCGGAGGAGTGTAGAGAGTTGATTGAAAACATGACTACTCACCACAAGAATTGGGATTCATCCGCATCCTCAAGATCTAATCCGAGAGTCAATGTTTCATCTACTTCTTCCACCACCGACATGTCCGCCATGGAACGAGCCATTATCGAAATGAGCAAAAATATGCAAATTTTGGCTACTAACCATACTCAACAAGCTAAAGCCGTTGCTAATTCTTGTGTATTGTCCTTCTACTCAAGGTAATTTTTGTGAAAACGTTAACGCGGCATACGGTACCTATCTCACGGGAGGCTATCAAGCTCGTCCTCAAGGAGACTGTAACTTGCTAAGTTATCGTTCAAACAACTATCTTTCACCACCTGATTTTACTCCTCAAAACCAAAACCAACAACAAAGCTATAACCGAAATAACCAAACCCAACCTCGTGCTAACAATCAATATCAATCCCAAAGAAACCCATACCCACCTCAAGGAAATTCTCAAGTTTACCAAGCTCCACCTCTCAATCAACCGATGGCATTGAATCAAGACATCCAGACGTTCATGAGGACTAATAGAGAGATGGTGACGAATCTTCTGAGTCAATTCATCAACTTGAAGGGAGACATGGCGAAACAAGGGAGTGATATTCGAGCCGAGCTAAGGAATGACATGGCGAAACAAAGCAATGATATTCGCGCAGACATGAGAGACTCTTTTAGCACTCAAGCGGATAATATACGTGATATGATCGGTTCGCTTTTCCAAGGTAATCAACCCTCTTCTTCGGGTACTCTTCTGGGTAACACCGTTGCTAATCCACGAGGGGAGATGAAAGCAACTACCACTCGTAGTGGAAAAGTTTATACGGAACCCGAGCTTCCTACACCTCCACCCGTGATTGTGAACAAGGAAAAAGAGCAACTTTCCTCACCTCCTTTGCCTTCTACCCCCATTCCCCCACCACCCGCGGTTGTGAGTGATCCTACTCCCCTAAAGCCTTCCTCTTCATCCGATATACCTTATCCTTCACGGTTAAGGAAAGAGAAGCAAAAGAGCAAGGATGATATTCAAGTTTCAAACTTTCTCAAAATGTTTAAACAATTGAATTTTAACATCTCCTTTGCCGAGGCTCTCGCTCACATGCCTAAATATGCGAAGATGTTTAAAGACCTTCTAAGTGACAAAGAGAAGCTTCTTGACATTGCTCAGACCCAACTTAACGAGAATTGCTCCGCGGTTCTCTTAAGGAAATTGCCCACCAAACTTGGTGATCCGGGTCGCTTCTTGATTCCTTGCAACTTCCCGGGAGTAGAGAATTGCATGGCCCTAGCCGATCTAGGTGCTAGTATAAACTTAATTCCTTTAAGTGTTTGGAAGAAATTATCTCTCCCCGAGCTAGTCCCCACCAAAATGACTTTGGAATTAGCTAACCGTACGGCTGCTTATCCAGTGGGGATAGCCGAAGACGTCTTCGTTGGCGTTGACAAATTCACCTTCCCGGTGGATTTTGTTGCCGTTGACTACGAGATGGATCCCCGTGTTCCATTAATCGTTGGACGTCCTTTCTTGAGGACCGGTCGCACTCTCATTGATGTAGCCGTGGGCGAAATAATCATGAGAGTTGGTGACAATAAAATTGTCTTCAACATGGGTAAGATTTCTAAGCAACCTTATTCATATGAGAGTGTTAATGCTATTGATGTTCTCGATGAGGCTTGTGAAGAACACTTTAATGATGCTTGCAAAAGTAATCTTTCTTCTCTACCCAATGTTGAGACCGTTGCCTCAATTGCTCCGTCATTGACTCCATTTGGAGAAAGTGACTTTCTTTTGGATGATTTTGAAGCTAGCTTGGGTCCACTTGATCTTAAATATGATGATTCCCCCACCGATTGGGAAGAAGATATTCGTACAATTGAGAAACTTCTCAATGAATACCCTTTCTCTCCTCCTTCTCCTAAAGAGGTGACTAATGATGATCCATCATTAGTTACACCATCTATTGAGGATCCTCCTACTCTTGAGCTTAAGGACTTACCTCCTCATCTCGAGTATGTTTTCTTAGAAGGCATTGATCAACTTCCCGTTATCATTGCTAAGGACTTAAAAGCCGATGAGAAAAATCGTCTTATCGAAGTTCTCAAGAAACATAAAAGAGCTATCGCTTGGAAAATCTCCGATATTCACGGAATTGATCCTCACTTTTGCACACATAAAATTCTCATGGAGGACGACTTTAAGCCCACCATTCAAAGCCAATGAAGGGTGAATCCTAAAATCCATGACGTTATAAAAAAAGAGGTTATCAAACTTCTTTCCCTATCTCGGATTCACCATGGGTTAGTCCAGTCCATTGTGTACCTAAGAAAGGCGGAATCACCGTTGTGCCCAATCAAAACAACGAGTTGATTCCTACACGTCTCGTTACTGGGTGGAGAGTTTGTATAGACTATCGCAAACTCAATGATGCCACGAGAAAGGATCATTTTCCTCTTCCTTTTATGGACCAAATGCTTGAACGTTTAGCGGGTAATGAATATTACTGCTTTCTAGATGGTTTCTCGGGTTATTTCCAAATACCCATCGATCCCCAAGATCAAGAGAAGACAACATTCACTTGTCCCTATGGTACATTTGCTTACAAAAGAATGCCTTTTGGCTTATGCAATGCCCCCGGGACTTTACAAAGGTGCATGTTGGCTATTTTCCATGACATGGTTGAGCAAACCATGGAAGTCTTCATGGATGATTTCTCGGTCTTTGGGGATTCATTCTCTTCTTGCCTTGCATATTTAGAACGTATGCTTAAGCGGTGCGAAGACACTCGCCTTGTTCTAAATTGGGAAAAATGCCATTTTATGGTAAAAGAAGGCATTGTGCTAGGACACAAAATCTCAAAAGCCGGTCTTGAAGTGGACCGTGCTAAAGTGGATGTCATAGCCAAATTACCTCCACCTTCAACCGTGAAGGGTGTGAGAAGTTTTCTCGGTCATGCGGGCTTCTATCGTCGATTTATTCAAGACTTTTCTAAATCGCTCGCCCGATGACCCACCTCTTGGAAAAAGATACTCCTTTTATCTTTTCCAAAGAGTGTATTGAATCATTCAACCTTCTTAAGGATAAGCTAACTAAGGCACCGGTCTTGGTCACCCCTAATTGGGAGCTACCTTTCGAGTTGATGTGTGATGCTAGCGACTTTGCTATTGGAGCGGTTTTGGGCCAAAGAGTGAATAAACACTTCCAACCAATCCATTATGCTAGCAAGACAATGGCGGGGGCTCAATTGCATTATACGACAACCGAAAAAGAGCTTTTAGCTGTTGTCTATGCCTTTGAAAAATTTCGCCCCTATCTTGTTCTATCCACCACCATTGTATACACGGACCATTCCGCGTTGAAGTACTTGATGACTAAGCACGACTCTAAGCCAAGACTTCTTCGTTGGGTTCTGCTCCTTCAGGAATTCAAAATTGAAATTCGTGACAAAAAGGGAGCCGAAAACCTAGCAGCGGATCATCTAAGTAGACTTGAGGATCCTTATCAAGGGGATCATCCGAATCAAGAGATCAATGACTCTTTTCCCCTTGAGACCTTAATGTCTATAAATTCCAATATCGATGACACCCCGTGGTTTGCCGACATTGCAAACTACTTAGCGGGTGGTGTTCTCATCAAAGGGTTAACATCCCAACAAAAGAAAAAGTTCTTAAACGATGTTAAGACTTACTTTTGGGATGACCCTTTTCTCTTCAAACAATGCGCTGATTTGATTATTCGTCGATGTGTTGACGGACCGGCAGCTTTAGACATTCTGGAGGCTTGCCACAAAGAACCCATCGGTGGTCACTTTGGTCCCAACTATACCGCGAAGAAAGTGTTTGACTCTGGATTTTATTGGCCCACCATTTATCGTGACGCTCACGAGATGGTTAAGCATTGTGATGCTTGCCAACGCCAAGGCAAGATCACACATAAAGATGAGATGCCTCAAAATTTCATACAAGAATGTGAAACTTTTGATGTATGGGGCATCGACTTTATGGGGCCATTTCCATCATCTAAAAGGAACAAGTACATCCTCGTAGCCGTTGACTACATTTCTAAATGGGTTGAAGCCAAGGCTCTCCCTACGAACGATGCGAGGGTGTTTGTGAACTTTTTAAAGCAATTATTTGCTCGATTCGGTGTTCCTCGTGCTACCATCAGTGACCGCGGGACTCATTTTTGCAATGATCAATTCGCAAGAGTCATGGCTAAGCATGGTGTCAATCACCGTCTTTCCACCGCTTATCATCCCCAAACCAATGGGCAAGTCGAGATTTCTAACCGCGGATTGAAGCGAATTTTGGAGCGTACTGTTGGAGAGCATCGTGCCGCGTGGGCCGATAAGTTAGATGATGCTTTGTGGGCTTTCCGTACCGCATATAAGACCCCGATTTGTTGCACACCTTATCGTCTTGTGTACGGGAAAGCATGCCACCTCCCTATCAAGCTGGAACATAAGGCATACTGGGCCTTGAAGTGGGCTAACTTCGACATCAACAAAGCCGGTGATCTTCGCAAGATTCAACTCAACGAGCTAAATGAACTGAGGAATGAAGCTTACGAGAACTCATTGATCTACAAGGAGAAGACCAAGATCATCCACGATGCTAGAATTTAGAACCGAGAGTTCCACGTTGGTGATCAAGTCTTACTTTTTAACTCTCAGTTGAAGAGCTTCTCTGGCAAGTTGAAGAGCCGCTGGTCTGGTCCATTCACCATCGCCAAAGTCTTTCCATATGGCACCATTGAGCTTTCTCAGCCAAATGGGCCCATTTTTAAGGTGAATGGCCAGCGTTTGAAGTTGTACTTTGGTGAGGACATCTCTCATGAGATGATTCCATCCCTCACCATGTTTCCCATGAACTAGTTTCGGGACCGAGTCAGGCTCGTGACTCGGTTAACAAAAACAAGCGCTCCTCGGGAGGCAACCCGAGTATCTATCACCCCTTTCCGTTTTTCATCCTAAGTGTAGGGGGAGCTATATAGGTTGCTTGTGTTTGTATGGTGATGTGATTACAGGGATAAGTGCACTTTTGGAATCTTTGAAGAACCGTGCTCCCATGTTATCCGCAAATCCAGTTCAATCTCTCAACTATCGTGATTCAATTTTCTTCATACTCACATTTGAAATTGATCACTTTAGTTGTCTCCTCCTTAACTTGATTTAACCAACGTGCACAATGTCATAAGTGTAGGGGAGACTTTTCCCACATGCTTAAACATTGAGGACAATGTTTATATTAAGTGTAGGGGAGACTTCTATCGAAGTTTTAAGTGGACTTTTCCATTAAAGTGCCTTCATTTAACCGGAAAATCATCTTTTTCGACATTTTTCAAAATTTTTAATCTATTTTGGCCTAGTTGTATAGTTGTATTTTCCTTTGTTATGGTTATTTTCTTTCCTTGCTAGAATAAATTTTCAATAAAGTGGTTTTAAATTTTTCAAAGTCGTGAATATTTTGACTCAACCCGAGTTTACTTATCTAAGTTTACTATATCTAGTATCCTTAACGTGTTTAAGTCAAGTTTTGCTAGGCTTTTATATAGGGAACTTTGAAACGCGAAAGTCTTAATTCTCACGGGTTAAGAACAAGAACTTTTCGCAAGTTCCTATAATTGATCCTAGAGAGTTGATAGATGTAGTAAATACGTGTTTAGGAAAACAACGTGTAAATGCGGCAAGTATTGAACTCGACGATTTAGGAAAACCGAAGAATCGAATAAATGCGGGTTCGTTCTCGAAGGAGGTGTGTGTATTAATGTGCCAATATATAAAATAACAATGTTTGGATTAGTGACGTTTTTGTTGTAAAGAGAGAAAAATAAAAGACGAGCTACGACTACGATTACACTACGACGAATGACGTAAAACGCGAACGTAAATACGTAAAACGTGACGAAATTAAAAATGAAACCTAAAAATTAATTAAAAGATTAAAACTAAGTCCAAAATAATATAAATAAGAATAAAAATTCAACAAATATATTTTTAAACCTTTTATTAATTAAATATTCAATTTTAAATGCTAATTAAAGCCCTAAAATTAAATATAATTAACAAAACTCCCAAAATATTATTTTATTGAACTAATAACTGACTTATATTATTTAAAGACTAAAAACTATTTTTTCTAAATTTTAAAAACTATTTTTCTATTTTTAAAACACTTAAAACTGTTTTTAGACTAAAATAATCCTAAAAATAATAAAATAATGTAAAAATTAATTTAACAATTTTAAAAATCCTAAATTACCCTAGTGAACAGTAGAAAATTGAAAAAGTTTAAAAAATGTAAAATTTTGCACTAAAAGACAAAACAATTTAATATTAAAACCTAATTAACCTAATTTAATTATAAAAAAATAATTAAAAAGTGAACAGTGACTAATTTTTAAACTGGAAACCTTAAATTAATTTTCTTAATCTATAAAAAAATTTAAAACAGAAAAATATGACTTTTTTACACTAAATGACAAAATCAGAATAAATAAAATTAATTAAAAATGGCAATAAAACCCAAAAAATACTTAATGAACAGTAACAGAAAATTAATTTATACTAAAAAATCAGAAATAAAATAAGAAAAATATAGAAAAAAGTTTGAAAGTCTAACTCCTAATTTTTACCACTAAAGATAAAAAAGTTAAATCTGATAGTGACACTTTCCTTGTTTTTTGTCTTTTAGCTAAGCAAGGGAAACAAGCAAACTAGCAGGGGGAAGTGAGTTCCCACTGCTAGTGCAAATAAGCTGACAAAAAAAAGAAAAGCATAGGAAAGCTTTTGTGTTGGCTTTTTCTTGGATACAAGGGCACCCCCACAACCAGTAGGGTTGTGGGGAGTCAGATAAACAGTAAAAACACAAGGCACAATTCAAAAATCACACAAAAATGGGCAATGATCAGTTGCTGATACAAATAGGGGGCTGTGGGGGGCAGTTACTGATCTACTTTGCACTAGGGTGGATTTCAAAGCTATCACACTTGCAAAATTGATTACCAAATCACAAATAAATGATTAACAACCCTATATGACCCTATATTCTAACAGCTAAACAAGATTGATGGGCAAAATTACTATGAATCCAAGACAGAAAAAGAGCTTTGCTGAATTTATGCTATTACTAACAAAATGATATCATGCAAACTGATTTATATCCTACAAAACTTGAACTAAACTAACAAAAGAACCTAACACTACCTTGTTGAGTGTGTTGAAGCCGTTTTTAAACCAAATAAATGAATACTACTTAACTTAATAAACAGACCCAAACACCCCTTTAATTTCTGCAAACTGAAAATTAACAAACCAAAGCAACTCAAATCATAACTAAACTGATCTAACACTTAACTAACATGCATAATCAATCTATCTAACATAAACTAATCCAACATTTAACACCAAATCAATCAGCCACCCAAAATCACACAAACATCAAAATAATAGCAGGTTGGTGGGTTCAAGCTATACCTGCCTGACCTACATCCAGGCCAGGCTATGGCCTGCTGATGCCATCACCAAATAAGCTAAAAGGAAGAGCTTATGAGCTGAGAGAGAGTGCTTGTTTTGATGTAGAGATGCTAGGTGATGACTTAGCAGTCCAAATCACCCCAATATGTCTTGAGCAATTGTAACCTGCCAAAATGGAAACAAACACAAAGAGTGACCTGAGATTCAAGCCTATAGGCTATAAGCTTGACTTATGGACAAGTCAGCTTATAACTTATAGCTATAAAAGTGAAACTTGGAAAATGAACTTTTGAAATCCTTGAAACAAACTTTCTGAAATCCTTTTTTAAAACAAATAAATAAGGACTTATACAAACTTGTAGGGCTTGTTTGGTTGTCAATCAAACAAGTCTTATAAGCTTCTATAAGCTGATAAGAGAAACGTGCTTATGGCTTAAGTTTCCTTTCACCAAAAGTTAGTTTCCTTAAGACGACTTAACACAAACCCAAAATATTAAACTAAGGTTTATACTAAAACAAGAATTAAAAAGGAACACAGTGATTATCAATGCAAGTTTTTCTGAAAAATTACTCTAAATATTCAATTTAAAAAAAAGAGTTACAATTGATAAAAACTGGAACAAAGGCAAACCACAAGTTGGTTGCTCTTTATATAGTGCTAAGTAGAACATTCTAGCTACAAAACCCTAAAACATGAAAATTCCACTATTGCCCTTGGTCAAATTCGTCAAAATGGGTCAAAACTGCCATCTTGTGAAGTCCAGCTGGAGTGATTGATCTTGGTCGCTTATTTGGTCCTTGGGGACCAAGGAGATGCATCAAAACCGTTGGATGACTGAAAGATGCTTAAGTTGCCATTTTTGGGGAGACAGGGGACATGGGGGGTCCACTTTGGAGTCACGGGGTGGAGGTTTTATAGGTGGGTTTGGTTTGTGTGATGGTTAATCATCAATCTGGAGCTTAATTCCCTAAACCCCTTTGATTTGAGTGAGAGTGGGATTAGGGTTTATGGGATTAACTGGGTTAGGGAGTGTGTTTAGATTAGGATTAGGAGTAAACTCGTTTTAAAAACATGTTTCCCCCATTTTTTGAATTTAAACAAAGTTTAATAAAAAAGGAGTAAGTGGAAACCTGACGTGGGGGTAAGGTGGATGTTGATTGGAGGATGGAGTTGAGTGGGGTGATGTGGCGTTGGGTGAGTGGCTGGGACAAGTTTGGTTGTCTCCCCAGGAAAGCCCCCTCAAGTCTCATATAGTTATCAAATAAGTTCTAGCAGCCACAACTTCCTTTTTCCTTTGTTAAATGTTTGGGCATTTGGCATTTTTAGTCCTTTTAAGTTTAATAAGATGAATATAAGGACTAAACTTGTAATCTTTGAGATCTTCAAGGGCCATACTTGTATAATCATGGAAATTTAGGGACCCCAATGTAATATATGAGTTTTACAGGGGTATAAATTGCCAAGTCTTCCAAATTTGAGGGATCATTCATGCCAATCTTCAAAACTTCAAGGACTTCAAAGGAAATTCATGATTCGGGTCCGGTTCTTTGTGCGGCTTCGTTTCCCGTGTTCGTTTTTGCTTGATTCCTTTGATCTTTTGGTGAATTCACGATATCCGTACCTAAAATACACAATGAACAAATACAAGCACATATATGGGTATTTTGATGATATTTTAAGCGTTTTAAGCCCGATTTGGACGATGAGACTATGTATAAATACAGTCTCATCACTCCCCCATACTAAACCATTGCCGTGTCCCCACGCAATGCTAGAATTAAGTATCATAGCACTTCCAAAATTCATTTTATGATGACTTTTATTGAAGACATAAACTTAAATAAACTACTACACGTGTTTTAGACATAATGTATTGTTTTCATCACGATAAAGTGACTTTTAGGATCATAGAAAAAGAACACGTGAATGCTTCGTTAGAAATAATTTCGTCGTCCTCGATTTTCACCCAATTCCATGCTAAGCGTGTAACGAGATCATTGTTATTATAAGTTAGCAACACGAACACATCTCATGAGTGTTAATTACGAACCTAAACTCCCTTATTCCTACTTGGTATCTCTTATATTTTATTATGTCTTAATGATCATGAGGATACATCATTGACTTATGCGTGAATAGAGATTAAGTCTAAAAATAGAAACTTAACGGTGTAACCAAAATCATTAAATCAATAATTCACCCCAATAGACAACGATGTCAAAAAATTAAGTCAACAAGAAGGATCGATAAACACGGTTTTATAACGGTTTTGAACATGAGACTTATTACCAAGACTTTTATACGCCCCCTAACGGAAGGGCCTTATTATCTTTGGTTTACCTCCATCTTTTATTCAACTTCGCCATGAAGCTTTTATTATGACTTCGGTCTTGCCTTGCCTTTTATTATCCGCCTCATCGGTGGTTTTATTAGCCAAAGACGTATATCCTCACGCTAAAGCGAATTTTGGATCTTTAAAGCTTCGAAGATTAAGGCTTGATTCACTTTCAATTTGGGCATAGATTTTTCGGCCTTGTGAGCTTCAAATTTTTGCTTAATTTAGGTGAGCACTTGAAATCTTATTATTAGGTGAAGCTTTCGATTATTCGGGTGCCAATACTTCAAAACCGTGACGCTGGCGATACCTTAATGTTTTCCCAATTTAATTACATGGAAGCTACCAAAACAAACTAGAAACCCAACAATAGTGACTAAACCGCCAAATCAATATTTATTAACAATTTATTATGCAAAAGCGTTGGGAGAATAATCTAATAATTACTACACATAAGATCGTGACGATTACGAGACTTATAAATAACTCTATCATTTCTCGTCCTCATTTAAGAGACTTAGCCTAAAAAGTTAAGGAATCGAGCTAAGTGCTCAACACGCACGGTCGAGTCAAAAATTACTCTCGTTCTCACCATCGGAAAACCTACATTCGTGTCTTAAACACTTATGAAAAACAAGAAAAATTTTAAAATTTGGCCATTTTTAGCCTTATTTGCAACAAAATGATAACAAAAGATGAATATTGGATTGCGTGTTGACGTAAGCAAGGTGAAGTATCTACTCACCCCCCCCCATACTAAAACTAAACATTGTCCTCAATGTTTCGAGTCTAGGGGTGAAAACACCCCCATACTAGAGACGAAGTCGAATGCTTAATCTCGAGCATGGAAAGGGTAAAACGAATAACCTAAAAGCCGTTTATTAATTATGCTAATAAGATAAACGTTAGAACATAAAAGGATATCATCGGATATCGGAATCTCCAAAAGCAACGATCGAAGCTCGAGTGATCCATAAAACGAACACGAGAGGCTTCAATGATGAACCTAATGAATCACAATCACAAACAACCACGAAACAAAGGTAGGAAGAGCACAAGTCTCCTCGTTACATTAACTAAGAAAACGATAATATTTACAAGGATAAGCATGAGAATCCCCCACGAGGCACCTTGTTTTTGTTAACCGAGTCAAAAGCTCGAATCGAATCCCCATAAATGTGATCATTTAGGGATAATCTTGGTTTGGTCATTTTTAGTGGGGCTTACATGATAAACAAGGCCCAAAAGTACGTGGAGTACTTTAAAAACCCGATATACGAATACCGGGGTCAAAGATAGCGTCCTCGTTTTCGGATGAAAGACGAAACAACGCCACTCCAACTAGAACCCCAATGGGGTAGAAGAAAAGAGATAAGAAGTAGAAAGGTGGGGCAATGGGTAAGGCAAACTTATGAGCTACTCGAGGTAGACTCACACCAAGCAAATAGATTAGATTTCCATTTATTGCATCGGTGGAAGACCGAGATTTCCCTTTACAAGCAATTCCGGGATCGTAAATCTCGTCCTCGGTGGAGAAATGCGAGGGAACATTTGGGGCTTCCCCCACACTAAGACCACACACACCATCGTCAAAAGGAGTAGACGAGGTGGTAGCACTCATATAACGTGGTGATGACGGAGTTAAACATGTAGAAAAATATTTTAAAATCTTTTCCTTTTTCATCGTTTAAAAACTCTCTATGAAAACCCGATTGAATAATGTCGAAAATATTTGGCGTGTCAAATTCAAAATTAGTCGCGCTAAAAATCCTCACATTTAAGTCTTTGGCGGGAGGGGGTGGCGGATTGTATAAGTTCTCAAAACGTTTGTCAATAAAGAACACCGCCCCCTCGGGGTCTACATACTCGTCATCCTCATGAACGTCGATCTCATCGATTTCTTCATCAAAGATAGGCTTGTCAAACCAAGGTTTGTCATTCCCCTCCTTGAGTATCTTAGAAACTCTCTCGAAAAGATCACGATCAAGCACGAAACCATCATTCTTTTGTGGGGATCGTTGATAAGTTAGATCCTCACGAATGTGGTAAACGTCATTCTCAAATGAGGAGTGTTGATTAGGTAACTCCTCGAGAATGGGATCTTTGGTCACATGAGTTGGTTCGTCATCGAAAATAAGACGTTCCAACTCATTGAGTTCATCCTCGATTTTGGAAAGATCGACTTCACTCGTAGGTGGAAGTGAAGGCATAAGAGCTAGCTCTCGTTTAATGATTTCCTCAATCTCGGGATCAAACTCATAATCATCGTACTTCACATGTTTCTTCTTAGTAGAATCAAAAATAGCATGTGGATTTCGAAGTACATGATCAAGCTCGGCAAAATCGCCATCGTCATCGTCAAAGAAAGAGTCGATGTGAGCACTCAAAACCATGGACTTACAAGTCAAATGACTATGCTTAGGTGACTTTTCTAAGACGAGAGGATCGATGTCGATAAACCCTTTAGCCTCAACGGGTGTTGGGCTAGGCAAAGGAGGCACTTCGATGGAGTTAGAAGTTGAAGCCTCAAAGTCGTGGTCCTTCGAAGGTGGTGAAGACGAGCCCATATTGGTCTTTGTCGTGATGGCACTAACGTCGCCCTTCGGAATTGGTGTTTCACTTGTTTCGCTAAAAACATCCCAAAGTGAGTTTTCATCCATAAATTTACACATACCCTTTTGAATTAGGTACACGTATTCTTTATCATCATAATCATCATCTTTAAAACCGTTTTTCTTAATTCTTTCAAAACATGCATCAAGCTTCATTCTTTCCGCTAAAGTAAACATTTTGAAATCATTAGAATTTGAATCATTAGGTTTTGAAACCTCGGTTTTTTCATTCTCATTAAATCCTTGGGATTTTCTAGCGAAAAAGTCTATTTTCTCATCCCCATATCTCATAGTAAGTCTCCCCTCGTGAACGTCGATTACGGTTCGAGCCGTCGATAAGAATGGTCGGCCTAAAATAATGGGACATTTAGGGTCACACTCGTAATCGGATATAACGAAATCCGCGGGAAAAACAAACTTTCCAATCCTAACATAGACATCCTCGGCTATTCCAATTGGTATAAGTGGAGTACAATTTGCAAGCTCGATTGTCATGTTTGTGGGGGTAAGCGAAGGCAATCTCATCAATTTCCAAAGAGAATGAGGCATGAGATTGATGCTAGCACCTAAATCGGCAAGGGCTAAACATCCCTCAATCTCGGAAAAATCACAAGGTAGAAGAAATTGGCCCGGATCCTTTTCCTTTCTCGGCATACGCCTTTTGGGTTTTTTAAGAAGGATTGAAGCACAAGTTTCTTCAAGGGTTACTTTGGTAAGGTCGACAAAGCTCTCTTTTTGAACCGTGGATGGAATTTGAGGTACACGAGGGTGTGCACTCCTTTCCTTGGTCGCCACGTTCACCCCATCGACTTTAGAACAAGAAGACGTCTTAGAAGTCGAGGGTTGAGAGGGATAAACAACACGGAATCCTTCAAGGTTAGGGGTAATCACACGACCTTTCTCACGAGACGAGGCGGCTTTACATTGTTCTTTCGGATTAGCAACGGTGTCACTAGGTAATGAGTTTGATGAAGAACCCGAGGCTTTGTTCATTATGGCCGAAAACATCTTTTTAATATCAATTTGCCCTTGCTCAATCTTCGTATTTTGCAATTTCAAAGTATTTGTAAAGTCGTTTTTCAAAGTACCAATTTCTCCCTCTAATCGTCTCATATTAGCCTCATTCGTTTTCATGTAATTTTGAAAATCGTTTGACGAACTATTTTGATTTGAATTAAAGTTCCCTTGGTTTTGATTGTTTCTTTGAAAATTTTTTTGATTCCCACTTGAAAAATTATTTCCTTGATTGTTATCTCTATTTTGCCAAGTTATATTACGACCTTGATTATAACCTCCTTGATTTTGATTCGAAAAATTTTCTTGTTGATTATTTCCATGAAAATTGTTTCGATTTTGAAAATTGTTGCCTTGGTTATAATTTCCTTGTTGTGATGGACCCGCGTTATTTTGATTTTGAAAATTGTTGTTTAACGCACTCACATTTGACGTTTGGCCATCCGTAGCCGCACACTCGTAATAATTATGAGGTCCACCACAAAACGTACACGAAACCTCAACCGCTTTCACCGTAGCAGGAGCGTCTTTCTTTTGCATCTCAACGAGAAAAGACGTAAACACATTCGTCAACTTGTCGACTTTCGCATCAACTCTCTCAATATCGCGATTAGAACTACTAACATTGGCGACATTGGCAACACTCGGTGCGTTGCGGAGTTGGTAAACCTTGGATCGGTTTTCGATAATTCTCAAAGCTTCTCTCGGAGTCTTACACAAAAAGTTGCCACCGGCGGCGGAATTCAACGAGTCTTGTTCGTGAAAGTTAAGACCGTTGTAAAACGTATCGATTTGGTGCAACTCGGAAAAACCATGGTGAGGACATTGCCTAAGCAATTCCTTAAAACGATCCCACGCGTCTCTAAAAGATTCATTCGATTTTTGCTCAAATTTCGTAATTTCATTCTTGAAAAACGTCGTCTTAGACGGTGGGAAAAAATAATTAACGAACTTGGAAACGAGATCCTTCCACGTAACTATCGAATTAGGTGGCTCTTTCTCGTACCAATCCTTGGCGGCACCATCGAGCGAGTACGGAAAAAGCATAAGCTTGACGACATCGGTGTCGACGTTCTTAAACTTGCTCGTGGCTAAAAGACGATCAAAATTCCGAATATGGTCGTGAGGATTATCGGCTTCACGACCTCGAAACTTCATGGCTTGGATCAACGAAAGCATTCCGCTTTTGATCTCAAAATTCTCCGCCTCGATAGCGGGAATTACGATCGCGTCTCCATAACCCTCGGTGGGCGCTTGGAGCAATTCCATCATAGAACGATTGTCGGCCATCTCCTCTACGGTTTCTTCAACAACGATATTAGGAACGTCGGTTTCTAATTCTCGTCTACGTCGTCGATTCCTTCGATTACGATTGCGTCGATTCGAAGCTTCGCTAGAATTGGAATAATCCTTCGATCGAGTGCGCATGCACTAAGCGTAGAATGGGTGGTAGCAAAGAAGATTCTTTTTGCGGCTTTTTGATTTTTCAATTTTTTTGGTTTTTGATTGGTTTTTTTATTTTTTTTGGATTTTTTGAATGTATTACGTAGACACAAATCTACAAATCTCTCCTCGAATCGACTTTCTCGATTAAAGGAGCCTCAAAGAATGAAAACGATCACGTGGAGTGAACGTTCTCGATGACTTTAGAACGTTGGTGGAACACCAAAACGTTCAAGAGGGTTTAATCTTGAAAACACACGCAAATATAATATACGTAGATAATACTTGGGCGGCAAACCCTCGATTAGCCCTTTTTCTCAAAACACGCACAAGCAAGCGGAGGAAACGAGGCGGCGCGAAGCACTTAAGAGCCTTTTTCCTTTAGGTCGTGAAATACAACCGCCTTATACCCACCTTATAGTTTGTGTTAATTGAAATTAAGCCTCACGAAAGTATTTATCTATTTTGCCTTTAAACTTTTGCTTTAGATTCGAATACAATGATCGAGTGATGAAATCCCGAATCAAGGTTGCGTTTTCACGCTTTTGGAGTACTTGTATATTTATTGTTCTTACGTAGTACAATATAGTAATAATATATTCACAATAAAAACGAAAACCAATATATCTACAATATAGTAAAATGATTGTTTTGTGTTTAATTTAGGAAAATTAAACATGATTTATTTGGATAATATAATATAGTAATGAAAAATAACAAAAATGAGTATGTACGATATTCACGCTTTCCAAAAATTGAAAAGCAAAAACGCACTACTCACACAAACACGATACTAATAATAATGGCACACAAACACCTCCCCGGCAGCGGCGCCAATTGATAGATGTAGTAAATACGCGTTTAGGAAAACAACGTATAAATGCGGCAAGTATTGAACTCGACGATTTAGGAAAATCGAAGAATCGAATAAATGCGGGTTCGTTCTCGAAGGAGGTGTGTATATTAATGTGCCAATATATAAAATAACAATGTTTGGATTAGTGACGTTTTTGTTGTAAAGAGAGAAAAATAAAAGACGAGCTACGACTACGATTACACTACGACGAATGACGTAAAACGCGAACGTAAATACGTAAAACGTGACTATATTAAAAATGAAACCTAAAAATTAATTAAAAAATTAAAACTAAGTCTAAAATAATATAAATAAGAATAAAAATTCAACAAATATATTTTTAAACCTTTTATTAATTAAATATTCAATTTTAAATGCTAATTAAAGCCCTAAAATTAAATATAATTAACAAAACTCCCAAAATATTATTTTATTGAACTAATAACTGACTTATATTATTTAAAGACTAAAAAATATTTTTTCTAAATTTTAAAAACTATTTTTCTATTTTTAAAACACTTAAAACTATTTTTAGACTAAAATAATCCTAAAAAATAATAAAATAATGTCAAAATTAATTTAACAATTTTAAAAATCCTAAATTACCCTAATGAACAGTAGAAAATTGAAAAAGTTTAAAAAATGTAAAATTTTGCACTAAAAGACAAAACAATTTAATATTAAAACCTAATTAACCTAATTTAATTATAAAAAAATAATTAAAAAGTAAACAGTGACTAATTTTTAAACTGAAAACCTTAAATTATATTTCTTAATCTATAAAAAATTTTAAAACAGAAAAATATGACTTTTTTACACTAAATGACAAAATCAGAATAAATAAAAGTAATTAAAAATGGCAATAAAACCCAAAAAATACTTAATGAACAGTAACATAAATATAATTTATACTAAAAAATCAGAAATAAAATAAGAAAAATATAGAAAAAAGTTTGAAAGTCTAACTCCTAATTTTTACCACTAAAGACAAAAAAGTTAAATCTGATAGTGACACTTTCCTTGTTTTCTGTCTTTTAGCTAAGCAGGGGAAACAAGCAAACTAGCAGGGGGAAGTGAGTTCCCACTGCTAGTGCAAATAAGCTGACAAAAAAAAAGAAAAGCTTAGGAAAGCTTTTGTGTTGGCTTTTTCTTGGATACAAGGGCACCCCCACAACCAGTAGGGTTGTGGGGAGTCAGATAAACAGTAAAAACACAAGGCACAATTCAAAAATCACACAAAAATGGGCAATGATCAGTTGCTGATACAAATAGCTGTGGGGGGCAGTTACTGATCTACTTTGCACTAGGGTGGATTTCAAAGCTATCACACTTGCAAAATTGATTACCAAATCACAAATAAATAATTAACAACCCTATATGACCCTATATTCTAACAGTTAAACAAGATTGATGGGCAAAATTACTATGAATCCAAGACAGAAAAAGAGCTTTGCTGAATTTATGCTATTACTAACAAAATGATATCATGCAAACTGATTTATATCCTACAAAACTTGAACTAAACTAACAAAACAACCTAACACTACCTTGTTGAGTGTGTTGAAGCCGTTTTTAAACCAAATAAATGAATACTACTTAACTTAATAAACAGACCCAAACACCCCTTTAATTTCTGCAAACTGAAAATTAACAAACCAAAGCAACTCAAATCATAACTAAACTGATCTAACACTTAACTAACATGCATAATCAATCTATCTAACATAAACTAATCCAACATTTAACACCAAATCAATCAGCCACCCCAAATCACACAAACATCAAAATAATAGCAGGTTGGTGGGTTCAAGCTATACCTGCCTGACCTACATCCAGGCCAGGTTATGGCCTGCTGATGCCATCACCAAATAAGCTAAAAGGAAGAGCTTATGAGCTGAGAGAGAGTGCTTGTTTTGATGTAGAGATGCTAGGTGATGACTTAGCAGTCCAAATCACCCCAATATGTCTTGAGCAATTGTAACCTGCCAAAATGGAAACAAACACAAAGAGTGACCTGAGATTCAAGCCTATAGGCTATAAGCTTGACTTATGGACAAGTCAGCTTATAGCTTATAGCTATAAAAGTGAAACTTGGAAAATGAACTTTTGAAATCCTTGAAACAAACTTTCTGAAATCCTTTTTTAAAACAAATAAATAAGGACTTATACAAACTTATAGGGCTTGTTTGGTTGTCAATCAAACAAGTCTTATAAGCTTCTATAAGCTGATAAGAGAAACGTGCTTATGGCTTAAGTTTCCTTTCACCAAAAGTTAGTTTCCTTAAGAGGACTTAACATAAACCCAAAATATTAAACTAAGGTTTATACTAAAACAAGAATTAAAAAGGAACACAGTGATTATCAATGCAAGTTTTTCTGAAAAATTACTCTAAATATTCAATTTAAAAAAAAGAGTTACAATTGATAAAAACTGGAACAAAGGCAAACCACAAGTTGGTTGCTCTTTATATAGTGCTAAGTAGAACATTCTAGCTACAAAACCCTAAAACATGAAAATTCCACTATTGCCCTTGGTCAAATTCGTCAAAATGGGTCAAAACTGCCATCTTGTGAAGTCCAGCTGGAGTGATTGATCTTGGTCGCTTATTTGGTCCTTGGGGACCAAGGAGATGCATCAAAACCGTTGGATGACTGAAAGATGCTTAAGTTGCCATTTTTGGGGAGACAGGGGACATGGGGGGGGTCCACTTTGGAGTCACGGGGTGGAGGTTTTATAGGTGGGTTTGGTTTGTGTGATGGTTAATCATCAATCTGGAGCTTAATTCCCTAAACCCCTTTGATTTGAGTGAGAGTGGGATTAGGGTTTATGGGATTAACTGGGTTAGGGAGAGTGTTTAGATTAGGATTAGGAGTAAACTCGTTTTAAAAACCTGTTTCCCCCATTTTTTGAATTTAAACAAAGTTTAATAAAAAAGGAGTAAGTGGAAACCTGACGTGGGGGTAAGGTGGATGTTGATTGGAGGATGGAGTTGAGTGGGGTGATGTGGCGTTGGGTGAGTGGCTGGGACAAGTTTGGTTGTCTCCCCAGGAAAGCCCCCTCAAGTCTCATATAGTTATCAAATAAGTTCTAGCAGCCACAACTTCCTTTTTCCTTTGTTAAATGTTTGGGCATTTGGCATTTTTAGTCCTTTTAAGTTTAATAAGATGAATATAAGGACTAAACTTGTAATCTTTGAGATCTTCAAGGGCCATACTTGTATAATCATGGAAATTTAGGGACCCCAATGTAATATATAAGTTTTACAGGGGTATAAATTGCCAAGTCTTCCAAATTTGAGGGACCATTCATGCCAATCTTCAAAACTTCAAGGACTTCAAAGGAAATTCATGATTCGGGTCCGGTTCTTTGTGCGGCTTCGTTTCCCGTGTTCGTTTTTGCTTGATTCCTTCGATCTTTTGGTGAATTCACGATATCCGTACCTAAAATACACAATGAACAAATACAAGCACATATATGGGTATTTTGATGATATTTTAAGCGTTTTAATCCCGATTTGGACGATGAGACTATGTATAAATACAGTCTCATCAAGAGTCGTTTATCAAGGGAACTTTAAAATGCGATTTCTAAACTTTAAAAAGTCTAAGAATTTGCAAGATCCTATAGATTACTCGAAAACCCAAAACTTTGATTTAATTGGCTAAGCATCCACGAGTCTCATTCTTTGAGATTTTAAACTGTGGAGGATGAGAGATGATAGAGTCAATTATAAGTTTGGTACTCTTTCTTGAATTTATGTGAGTTGATTATAAGCCTATTCTCCCATCGCTTGCTAATAAATTTATCTGCAATAAATAAGGTTGTACCATTTGAAAAGTTACTTAGCTTCTAGCACAAGATCGTTTAAAAGTTGCTCGGTATTAATTAGAGTTCATAGCCAAGGCATAACTTATTGAAGCGGGATGCGAAGATTGGCGAGTCCGAAAAGGCCCTAACAAGGCATGAGGGCTACATTTTGTTGCTAAAGATCCAAAAGTAATGTGAAGAATCATTTGTCGAAAATCAATATGAAGGATCGAGACACACGACGAAAAGCAAGTACTCCCCAAAAGATCATGGAGAAGTCTATCCGAAAAGACCCTAGCAAGGTATGAGGATGAATAGATCCAAGTCCTAAAAGGAGGCGGATCGTTGTATATCAAAGTCCAAAATAAAGATTGGAGAAAAATGAAGAAGTCGTGGTCCAAATATGAAGAATCTCTCAAAACTTCAAGTGAAGAAATTCCTATTATGAAAAGAAGACCATAAGTTTAAGAACGTCTCTCAAAGATTTGAAGTATGAAGTCGTTGCCAAATATCGGTCCGAGAAAGGTCTCAAATCGTGAAGCGAGTTATGCCAAGATATGAACTTTATGAGGTCCCGAGAAGCAGTTTTAAAAGATTTTGTCCTTTAGCTAACTATTGATTAAATCGTCCCACTTTATTTTCAGCCTAAATAACTATCAAAATAAGTCAAACAATGCATCCTCGTGATCATTTAAGTCATTATTAAAATATAAGAGATACAACTAGGAATAAGGGAGTCTAAGTGAATAATTGGGCCACATGAGTTCGTGTTAGTTTGCTAACTTATAATAACAATGATCTTGTTTTTAAGCTTGGTTTGGGGAACGTGAAACTTGAGAATGATGAATGATGAGACTGCTTTTATACATAGTCTCATCGTCCAAATAGGGCTTAAAATGCATTAAATATCATCAAAATACCCATATATATGCTTGTGTTTGTTGCTTGTGTATTTTAGGTATGGATATTGAGAAAACGACAAAAGATCACAAGAATCATGCAAAAACGAACACGGGAAACGAAGCCGCACAATGAACCAAGCCCTAATGAAGACTTTCCCAAGATAAACCCTTGAAGATTTGAAGAATTATGAAGAAGGGTCCTCCAATATGGAAGAATTGACACTTTATACCCTTGTATCTTCATAATTACAAGATTGGTCCCTAAAGTTTGTCAAAATTACAAAAAGGGCCCTCCACTTTGAAGATTTGGCAAGTTTAGCCCCTCAACAAATCTAAATTGTCAACCATTGTCCTCCACAAAGTCAAACACATCATGAAGACCTTCAAAGTACAAGAAATTACAAGTTTGGTCCTTTAAAAATCTCAAAAAATACAAAAAGGACCCTTAACTTTTAACATTTGGCAAAAATGGTCCCTCAATCATCAAGACTTGGCAAATTCAGTCCTCAAAAATTTCAAATATGCAAGTCAAGACCATTATCCATCAACAAAATGCCAAATCAGTCCCTCAAAAATCACAAAATGGCAAGAAATACCCCTGAAAATACTTTGGAAAAGTATTTGGGGCAAAAGTGTGAAAAGTAAAACTTGAATTACAAAGGGAATCCGGTTTTGTGCTATTATTTACAAAGTGAAAGAAAGAAAGAAGAGAAGGGATTAAACATGGCCAGACAAGAAACTTACCTTAACCTACCAAAGCTTGACACCTGTCCCACTTACTCCATCCCACCAATCAGCTTTCTCCATCATGCCACATCACTTCCCACCACCAACTTATTTAAACTAATCCTATTAGTTTAATAAAAGTAGCGCATAACACATGTTTAAATATTAAACCGAATCAAAAACACTACTATTCCCTCAAGAACACAAATTGGGTTTTCTTAATTTTGTTGAAATTAAGCCATGAAAACTTCCAGATTAGTGATTAAGATGTCATAATCATTTCCCAACCTTAAACTTGGACACCTCATCACCCCATTTGTCTCCTTGTGACTCCCCTACTCCACACTCATGGATACTGCCAAAAAAGTGGCAGCAATCGAACGTTGGAGAATTCAGCTTACATTCTAAGCTTATTACAAGCCTTTAGATCACCTTTTGCTTGCCAGCTATCACTACACAACAAGAATCCGTCACATGATTCTTCAAGTTATTCAAACTACGCAAGGGCAATTTTGGAAGTTCAAGACTAGGGGTTTTACTTCTTTATCAGCTTTCTAGATACATTGTAAGGCTATATATAAAGCCATAGGGTCTCATTTCTACGCTGCTTTTGGTTTTTCCTTATTCAAGCACTTGTAAATCCTATTTTCAGATTTTTGAAATTGTGTTAAGTGTGTTGAAGAAAGACCAAGTGCCATCTTATTTATGTTTGTTTATGTTCTTTGTTTACTGAATTGGAATCAAAAACCTGTTTTCAAAAGAGGAGTGTGCAAAAGTTTGCACATTTTCTTCGTTTCCTTGATATTTTGCTAAGTTCTTGGTCTATCTTGGAATTCTTGGGCTATAGGGCTGATCATAGCATCCTGATATTGTGTTATCAAGGTGTGGTGAAGCTTATAACTTGGGGATAATCAAGTGTGGAGGACAAGAGTTGCATCAATCAAGGATTTTTCAAGTTTCTGTTTTTATACTCTTGCTTCTAACTTTGTTGATTCTTAGCAGGCTTTGTTGTGGAAGCTTGTGCTTGTTCTTGCTAGCACATAAGCTCAAAATCCATGGGCGTGGATGTACATCCATGAGGTACACACCCTTAATCCCAAAATCTGAAAATATTTTGGATATTTGTGATATTTTAGTGTTGCCTATGTTCTTGTGTATTTTGTGGCTTATTCTTGCTTGAATATGTTGTTCTCATCTGTTATTGTGTTAATCATCACTTGGTTGGTCTAAAATCTCACTTTTTCTTGTTTAAAATTGGATTTGAAAAGATAAAGGGGTGTTTTGGATTACCTGTTTGTGATTGCATCTTGGTATTGTGTTGTTAGGCGTTGTTATTTGTGCTTGGTATCTGATATACACTTGTTTGAGAGTGTTTTGCTGTAAGTTTTGTGGTTTGAAACCTTGAATCAAAGATTGTGCTATAACTTTGTGAGTTTGACTGTTTTTGACCTAAAATTTTGGGAAAACCTAGAGTTTATGCATGTTTAGGGATAAAATCTGTTTAAACATCATTAAGATAACATACTTGATAGATCTGAGGTGTTGAATCTGGCTTGTGTGTCAAATACATTAGCAAAGTGAAAAATTGCATGTTCTTGAGTTCATCAGTAACTTAAGGTGCTTGAATCTTGCTTAATTCTTTGAATCATTGCATGAAACCTGTTTAGACTTGTTTATTTGAGTTTAATATAGCTTGTGTATGCATTTGGTTGAATTTGGCTGGCTGAATTGTGCTAAAATTGTTTATTGAACCTGTTCTGCTTATTTGTTCATGTTTGTGCAACATCTGGTACTTTATTGATTAATCTGTGCAAATTGGGTGATTGTGTTTGTGAATTTTTGATTGTTATTGACTCCTTATGATCCAAAGATTATTTGGGTGCCTTTGTGTAATCTGAATCCCAAAAAAGTTCACTAAAGACAAAAAAGTCTATAAGTCAAGCAGTGGGAAAAGTTCCCACTGCTCAACACCCAAAACTAGCCCCTGCTAGTGTAAACTTGTACTCAGCTTATCAATAAGCTATTTTAGCTTATCCAGACTTGCAACAACTTATTTTTTGTGATAGATCTTCATTATTTGACCCATTTGAGTAGACAGGAGCTTATTGGACTTTGACTATGACTTTTTACTAGAAAACCAACTTATTTGACTTTTACATAAGTGCTTATTTCTTTTTCCAGCTTATTGAGTCAGCTTATTTGAAAACTCTTTGTTGATTTTGCTTAATTAAGTCATTTAAAAGCTTTAAAAACTTGAATCAGCACTTGGGGTGGCCTAGAACTCAAAAACTTAAAGTCCCTAATTAATGCAAGAAACCCTAATCTTAACTTAATCAACACAAGGTATTACTTTTCAAACGTAATCTTATTATTGTATAATAAAGAATTACAAGTGTTATGGATAACACAGTTTGATGACAATGTGTTGTGCACACTTTGAACAACTATAAACCCTAACTTATGAATACAGTCGTAGCTGTTTGATTCACTAAGTTATATGCAATAATGTTATGAATATCTCAAAGTGTTGAACATTAATGCATGGATACACATCCTATTTATTGTGTTACGAGATTGACCTAAATAGTACTTGATGGTGACTACACAAGCTTTTACAAGTTCCCACATCAGTCACATGATGTCCTTCTATTCTTGGTAGTCTTCCATTATGCTTTAAGGAAACAGTTGTCAAAACAGTTTCCTTTTTCTTTATAGTCTCAAACACACAAATGGCATGTCCAAAGTGTGCTGAGTGTTAACAGGGTATTTCCACCCCTGTTAACTCTCAACCCCTCAGAGTCCCTGATACATCTTGGCTGTTATCCATCACAGCCAATGAGTATGTCTTCAAGTAATCTATGACTTCCTTGACAATGTCTCTGACATGGACTCCTCTGAGGTTGCTCACAGAGACTTGAATCTCTGTGAGTCTTGCGCAACTTGCCTGCCTCCTAGGCACAGGCAAGGGACTATCTAACAGCCTAATTATGTTTAAATCAATGATCAGGGAATCTAACAAGTTTAGATTCCCAACAATCTCCCCCTATTTAAACATAAATAATGCTTGATCTAACTAAGTTAAGGTAAGTGAGTTAACAACTTCTTCTTACTCATAACAGATCTAAACAAACATACCTCATGTTTTTATTAATACTTAAAGAAAATTACAAGTGCATTACATAAGTAAGGTAAAATGTGAAGGTAAAATTGGGCTGTGAACATCTTCAATAGTCATCATTTTTAATCCTTTCTTCAGCTTCAGCCAAGTCCAATCTGTTATCTAGTTCATCCTGCAAAGTCTTGGCAAACTTCTTGGAATACTCTGTGTTGATCTTGAGTGACTTCTTGTGATAAAGTAGCTGAATTGTTGAAGCTAAGCACAGCTCATCTTCCCTTTGAAAAGCATACTGACAAGCCCTGTTCATGAATGCCATTCCTCTTTCAGGCTCTGTGTATGTTTGAACATCAACTGGGCCAACAATACCATTAGGAAGGATCAAATCCCTGTGCATACCATCCACTTGAACATCATCAGTAACAAAAGTTTCGTTAATAACTTGAGAAATTCTTCTTCTTTTGTTGCCAGTCTTTGGGGGTTCTTGTTCAAAAAGCTGTGGTGGGGGATCAATCTTGAGTTTGACAGCTGTTTCTTTGATCCAGGTAAACTTGGCCTTAATAGTCTTCAGCAGAAGAAAATTAGCCTGTCCATTTCTTTTGGCAGCTAAGGCTTCAAGTTCGAACCATTCTGATAACCCAAGTGTCTTTAGCCTGAAGTTGTCAAACACATTCATATTTCCTGGTTGGTTATCCCTCCATAAGATCATCCGTGGGGTGTTTGTAGATTTATGAATGGTGTATTTGAACTTGGTTATCTTGCCAGGGGCATATCTGTTGTTAACGCATGCATCATAGTCAGCTTTGACTTTCCTTAGTGCCTCAGCGCGTTTTGCTTCCATTTCCCTCAACCTTTGTTTTTGCTTTTCTCTTTCAAGTGGTGTCATCTTCCTCAGAGTAGCTTCATTCAATTCTTTGGCTGTCTTGAGTTCATTTAATCTCTTGAATTCCTCAGCCTGTTTCTCTATTTCTTCAGGGGTTAAAGGAATCTCATTGGAAGGTGTAAAGGTTGAGAATTGGG
The DNA here is from genome assembly GCA_025667525.1 of Glebionis coronaria. Lineage (NCBI taxonomy): Eukaryota > Viridiplantae > Streptophyta > Magnoliopsida > Asterales > Asteraceae > Glebionis > Glebionis coronaria. Next base: position 365,299,097 of record CM046876.1, read on the forward strand.
AAAGGTCTGTGGTGGATCCTCCTGTCTCTAGCATCGCAGCTATCTTCTTGAGTTTGGTGTCTGTGTCAACCAAAACTATCTCCTTTCCTTTCTTCGAGACAAAGGACTCCACACTTATGTTTTTCAAAACATCAGCTCTTCTGATAAATGCTGTCTGAGCCTGAGTTTGAATTGCTTTGGGGAGGGAGCTAACAGTGAACTTTAGCTTCTTGGCAGCTGGTTCATCATCATCCCAGGCTCGCTGGTGTTAACCAAAACCAGGGACTTTGATGAGTCAGCTTCATCTTGATTCTGTTGCTCCCCGTGAGTGTTATCCTCATCATCAGGTATTATAACAGGTGTGATGACTTTGAGAGGAACAGGTGTGATGGTGTTGTCAGCTGATGATGAGCCTTGTTTAGCAGATGCAAGGTTGAGTGTTGTTTCTTTCTCCCCCTCACGTTCATCCTGACTACGCAGACGCTTGGATGAACGTGTCTGAAAATGCCTTGCAATCTGTTCAACAGAGGAAGCCATAACACGTTGCCTTTTCCTTGAAGCCCCGGCAATCTTCAGCAGGAGGTTGCCATTTGCATTAGTATTGGCCTGAACACGACTGACAATAAAGTTTGCATGACGGTATTGCCTGTTGCGAACAGCATCAAATTGCTTGTGCATGGTTAGCTCATGTTCATGAAACATGGCAGGGACCTCTGTGTCAATGACATCCTTCACTCTAGTAGAAAGGTGACTAAGTCCTTGGGCTACACCTTTCTTGGCACCATCCTTGATTGGCTCAGTAACCGCCTCAGCCACAACCTTTTGTATGATTCCAGGGAATGTAACAGTGAAGTTGTGCATTTCAGACTTGATCACATCCAGCTTCCTTGATAAACGTTCAATGTCTGACTGATGATGAACAGGCTGAAGATTCTTGATGTTGAGGCTTTGCTGAGCATAATCATCCCCCCTTGGTAAGAGATCAAAGTTAGTCTGGGCAGGATGATCAAACAAGAGAAATTCCGCTGTTGGATCATAGGCTGGGCGTTGGAAAACTGTTGTTGTTGAGGTAGCAGAGTTTGGAGTAACAACAGCGTCCTTGGGAGGAGGAGTCTTATCGCCAGCTGGTGTGGACACATCTATTTGTTTGGGAGGAGAAACAGATAGCTGATCTTCCTCATCTTCTTCATCCTCCTCCTCAAACATCCCTTCAGGGATTTCATCTTCAGGCATCGACTCTAGATCAGAGACATCATCCTCCAATGTTAGCATTTCTTCATCAGTATTTAACAGAGGCTCTTCATCATTGGGTTTGTCTTGAGTGATTGTATCAGCCTCCTTCTCTTTTTGTACCTGGGATTCAGTGACTGGCTGTACAATCTCAGCCTGTAAATTGTTTTAATTAGTAACAGGGAAAAAGATAAGGGGAATGGTCGCCATTTCGCTGTCCCAGAGAGGCTGAGTGTGATTACTCAGCCACTCCAAAGGATAAATCCTTGGGATTCTTTTAAGTGTGAAAAAAATATGGTTAATGATCGCCATTCGCTGCCCCTAGGAAAGCTGAGTGTGATTATTCAGCCCCCCCCCCCCCCCAAAAGGTTAAAACCTTTGGGACTCTTTTGAATGTGAAACATATGTTGTTTATGGATCGCCATTCGCTGCCCCTAAGAAAGCTGAGGGTGATCATTCAGCCCCCCCCCAAAAGGTTAAGAAACCTTTGGGACTCTTTTAAGAGTGAAACATATGTGGTTAAAGGTCGCCTGTTACGCTGCCCCTAGGAAAGCTAAGGGTGATGATTCAGCTCCCCCTGAAAGGATAAATCCTTTGGGACTCTTTTAAGGAGGGAACCAAGAGGTAGTGTGAAGTACAACTGATCAAGGTTGAGACATAAGTGTATTCAGGTTGTTGTTAGCCTGAATACTGTCCAGAGGGTGCAAGGTCATCGGGGTGCTTTATAAACACAAATGAATCATTCCCTGGTGGAAAGATAGGGTGTACAGAAGTCTTAAAGGAGTCTAAGTGCATTGACAGACTTCTATGGGTCGAGGATTACCCTAACTTCACCACTCTCTCCTACAGACAAATGAGAGTGGCTGCTTGTGAACCTCTAAAAATGTACACTGATTACTTGTGAGATATCAGCTGGATTAGGCTGGTTTCCTGTCGTCTCAGCTGACTTTGAGACACTAGACTCCTGTTGTTGGTCAGCAGATGTATCTGTTTCCACATGAGTATCTGGAACAGAGGAGGTGTCAGTCTTTTTTCCCTTGGCCTTAGTAACAGCTTTGGAGTGGGAAGAAGAGGGGATTTTCTTCTTCTTAGGCTGTTGGCCAGAAGAAGCATTGGACTTGGTAGTGTGCTGCCCAGAGGTCAAAGACATAGACTTGCCAGACACACTAGAAGTATTCACCTTCTCAGAAGAAGGGAGCAAGGGCTTCTCAGCTGTTGGTAGTTTGTTGGCCACATTCATCATATGAGCGGTGACATGGACATCTTCAGCTCCTATTTCTTTGTAGATGGCACCTGTGATACGGTAGGGCTTTAGAGCAGTCAAAGCATTATTGTGGTAGTTGTCTCCCAGCAGACTTTCGAAGATCAGAGACATGAAGCGCACATAGCAGATATTCTTTTCCCTGACTTGATTTCTTCCCTTCAGCTGTTCTACAAGGTTAGAGAAGAGAATGCTTCCAACATCAACACCAGCTCCCCAGATCAATCCATATGCAATACCCTGATGGTTGAAAGACATCTGATCTTGGGATCCCTGCATTCCTCCCAGGGATTTAACAATGTGGGTGAAGAGGACACGCCACATGGGAGTGAAATACTTAATCTTCAGGGGCGATTTGGAGAGGACCTCAGCTGGTGTAAGGGCAGGGTTTACATCATGACAGGGTTTGAGTGTGGCCAGGGCTTCTTTGACAGCCTTTTTATCAACTATCTTCAGGCATTCATCTCCATGTTTCAATCCAGCCACACTCGAGAAATCTTTAAGGGAGAAGGCGAAAGGGTGTTCATTGCATGAAAGGCTAAAAGTTATAGTGTCTTCTACCACTTCAGCAGAATACCAGAATTCCCTAAGGTATTCTTGGTAAGAGGTGGATGGGGATTTGGTGAAGGCTTCACTTAGGTCACAATTCTGCATGAAACTGACCAGATCTGAGTAGGTGCTATTGGGAGCCTTTATCCATCCAATGGCGTTGTTGGAGGCGAGGATGCTTTCGTTGATCTCGAAATTAACATTTGCTGCTTTGGGAACTGAAAACGCCATGGATTTGAGGTCGAAGGTGAAAGAAAATGGAGAATGGGTTAAGAGAGAGAAGTTCTTAGAGAGAGAAGTAGATTTTAGAAATGAGAATGGTGGTGGGTGAGAAGAGAAAAGAGACAATATATATTCAAACTAAGTGAACAGTTATTCAACCGCATTAAATGCAAGGTGCGAAAATGACTGCTCAAGTGGGTCCCCTTGACCTTTCAAAACTTGTTTGTCTCCTCGTTATTCAAAAAATAAATGATTAAATATTTGAGAATGTTTTTTGCATTTACTTGGAAAGTAACTACCTAGTTTCATGTGAAAAACATTTAATATAGAATCAATCATTTAATGAACACATTTAATATCAAGCCACAGGCTTTGAGATATTGAGCATCGCTAGCTCAGCAACTAGCCTGTTGAACGAAGGTTCAGCCAAAGGCTTTGTAAAGATATCAGCTAGTTGCAGCTCTGTGGGAACAAAATGCAGCTCAATATCTCCCTTCATTATATGATCCCTGATAAAATGATACATGATATCAATGTGTTTGGTACGAGAGTGAAGAACAGGGTTGTTGGATATGGCAATGGCGCTGGTGTTGTCACAAAAGATTGGCACTTTGTCATACAAAATTTCATAGTCAGCCAATTGACTTTTCATCCAGAGCACCTGAGCACAACAGCTGGCTGCAGCGACATATTCTGCTTCAGCTGAAGACATAGCCACATAGTTTTGCTTCTTAGCACTCCATCCAACCAATTTTCCTCCTAGGATTTGACAGCTGCCTGAAGTGCTTTTCCTGTCAATACAGCATCCAGCATAATCTGAATCTGAGTAGGCCTTGAGATCAAAGCCTGATTCCTTAGGATACCATAGGCCTAGGGATGGTGTTCCTTTGAGATACCTGAAAATTCTCTTAACAGCCACTAGATGGGATTCTTTTGGGTTAGCTTGGTACCTTGCACAGAGACATGTGGAGAATTGGATATCTGGACGACTAGCTGTTAGATACATGAGTGACCCAATCATGCCTCTATATAAAGTCTCATTAAAAGAGACTCCTGACTCATCAGGGCCCAGGTTGTTGGGTGGAAGCATGGGGCATTTCACTGATGCACAATCAGCTAATTCATATTTTTTAAGTAAATCCTTAACATACTTTTCTTGACAAATTGAAATTCCCTTAGGACATTGTTTAATTTGAAAGCCCAGAAAGTAAGTTAATTCACCCATCATACTCATCTCATATTTCTTGGTCATTAATTTAGCAAAACGTTTACTAAGATTGACATTTGTTGACCCAAAGATGATATCATCCACATAAATCTGCACAATGATGAAATCACTCTTATCCTTGAAGGTAAAGAGTGTTTTATCAATAGAACCCCTGACAAATTTATTTTCAGTTAAGAAATTGGAAAGAGTTTTATACCATGCTCTTGGAGCTTGTTTTAGCCCATACATGGCCTTGTGAAGTCTATACACATGGTTGGGAAACTCGCTGTTCTCAAATCCTTCAGGTTGTGCAACATACACTTCCTCAGCCAAATCACCATTGAGGAATGCACTCTTTACATCCATCTGATATATAGTGATGTTCATATAGGCAGCATAGGCAAGGAAGATTCTGATGGCTTCAAGTCTTGCAACAGGAGCAAATGTTTCATCATAATCAATTCCTTCAGTCTGAGAAAAACCCTGTGCCACCAGTCTGGCCTTGTTTCTGATGATGTTCCCAATTTCATCCATCTTATTTCTATAGATCCATCTAGTGCCTGTGATATTCTTTCCAGGTGGAGCTGGCACTAGTGTCCATACTTTGTTCCTTTTGAACTGATTGATTTCTTCTTGCATAGCAGCTACCCATCCTTCTTCTACCAGAGCCTCAGCTACCCTTTTAGGTTCAATTTGTGAGAGAAACTCAGCAAAGAGACATTCATTGGCTGAGGCTGACTCTGAGTCTTGGATTTGCTGTCTAGTTGTGACCCCTACATTAGGTTCCCCAATAATGTTGACAAGAAGAATGTGTTGATCTCTTGACCACTTATTTTGAGGAGTTAGGGACTCAAGGACAGGAACACTTGTGGGCACAGCTGGTACAATTTGAGTTTCATCCTGCTAACTAGGAGGGCTTTCTTCAAAGACTACTTCAGTGTCAGAGTCTTCTTCAGCCATATCAAGAGGTGCTATTTCATTATCAGCAGGAGAGTCTTCAGGGATTTGAAGAATTGGTGAGTCATCAATAGCATTAGAAGGAGAAGGACTACCAGAGGTTTGAGGTTCTTCTTCATCAAGTTCCTGAGAGGTAGGAACTTCTATGTTGTGAGTAGACAGAGGGTCAAAGGTAGGGACATAAGGAGTGAGAGTGTTGGAGTGATGATGACTGGTAGGTCTGGGTTCTGTGAACTCATCACTTGGGAAAGATACATTTTCATTAAAATCAATTTCATCACCCTCTGTTCCTGTTCTCTGTATGACTTCATCATCTTCATTGAATCTAACATGGAAGGTTTCTTCTACTTCTTTTCTTCTGATGTTGAATACTCTGAAGGCTTTGGCTGTTGGAGAGTATCCCAAGAAGAAACCATCATCAACTTTTTCATCAAACTTTCCAAGTTTATCCCTGTAGTTATAAATGAACACAGGGCATCCAAACACATGAAAATAGCTGACATCTGGAGATCTTTTTCTGAAAACTTCATAGGAAGTTTTACCATGTCTTTTGACAATGATTGATCTGTTTTGAGTGTAGCAGGCAGTGTGAACAGCTTCTCCCCAAAATTGCTTTGGTAGGGCTGCACCATTCAACATAGTTCTGGCTGCTTCAATCAAAGTCCTGTTTCTTCTTTCAGCCACACCATTTTGTTCAGGGGTGCCAGCTGAAGAGAAGTTCTGTGAAATCCCTTTTTCATCACAAAAAGATTCAAGTTGATGATTCTTGAATTCAGTACCATTATCACTTCTTAGAGCTTTGACTCTAACATCATTCATATTTCAACCTGTCTGATGAAGGACATGATGGTTTTAGCTGCATCACTTTTCCTTCTGAGGAAGAACACCCATGTGTATCTTGAAAATTCATCAACTATGACCAAGGTGTATTTGTTGTGATTAATGGTCTGAGGTTTGACAGGCCCAAACAAATCCATGTGAAGGAGATGTAAGCACTTGTCAATAGAGAATGATTGCCTAGTCTTGAATGAAGACCTGTGATGCTTTCCTTTGATACAGGCAGGACAAGTCTTGTCTTTAGAAAACATTACTGAAGGTAGACCAGCAACCAGATTTTGAGTGGCTATCTTGTTGATGTTCTTGAAGTTGAGATGAGATAGTCTTTTGTGCCACAGCCAATTGACACTTTCAGAGGCTTTAGCAAGAAAACAATTTGAGCTGTCTTCAGAGCAAACAGCCATGTTGATGACATAAAAATCTCTTCTTCTAGGTGCTATAAGCACAACATCATTATTTTTGTTAAATATGGTTCCCTGAGTCTTAGTAAACAAAACCTTATAGTCAGCATCACACAATTGGCTGATGCTAATAAGATTGTGTTTAAGACCATTCACATATGCAACCCTGGTAAATGTAATCCCATTGCAGTTCACTGAGCCATATCCTTCTGTGTCACCTGAAGAGTTATCTCCAAACACCACTTTAGGACCAGGCTTCTTTGAGTATCTGTGCAGGTATTGTTGAATCCCTGTCATGTGTCTAGAACAACCACTATCTAGATACCATACCGATTCCTTGAGATATTTCTGCACAGATACATAGAAACAGGTTAGTTCCTATGGTGAACCCACTTTCCAGTGGGTTCCCTGAATTGCTAATTAGCAACTCTTGTGTTCCTGAAGAACTTTTGGCGTTGGGAGGGACAGTTCACTGTTTCATGGTTATAACTTCCACAGATATCACACCCAGGGAAGTCACCACACTCGTCTGAGTGATGGTCTGTGAACCCACAGAATTTACAGGGAGGATAAGGTTTGTAATTTCCCTGTTGTCTTTTGGAACTCTGTGGTCTCTCCCTAGAGGGTGTCTGAGCTCTTTTAGCTGCCATGTGTCTGTCATGATCTAAAGTCATATGGTGAGAGTTTTTACATACATTGCAATAAGGTTTGATTAATCTTTCCCCTTTGGGTTCACCTAGGACTGACTTAGGTTCATGTGAAGTAGAGCATTCAGCGGAAGGCTTAATGTGTTGTTTCAAGAGTTCTACTTCTTTCATAAGAGACAACAGGCGATCTTCAGTGGTAGGGTCAACCTTATTCACAGCTTTAGTAGCAACAGGCTTAAAAGCTACTTGTTTACCAGTTTGTTTAGCAGGCACATGAAAAACTTTAGCTGGAGGTTTCTCAATATCTGAACTAAGTTCACCCTTAGCAGTTCGAGAGGAACAGCTAGGTTCAACTCCAGAGAGTTTGGTCAAAGGTGGTAGCTCAGTCACATCTTCAGAGACAGGGTCATTAGTCAAAGTGGTATCTGACATATGAATTGTCTCTGTAGATTTGAAGACAATGTCTTTGGGTTTGGTGAGAATTCTCAGCTTATTTTTCTTAGCAGATATATCCCTTTTTAAGTCAGCATGCACTTCATCATTAAGCAATTGATCTATAGTGAACCTAGCACACAGCCATTTTTCAATAACCTTGTTTAACTCAGAAACTTGATCATTTAAAGCAATGTTATTCAAGGTTAATCTAGCTACTTCATTTTGCAGGGATATTTTCTCTAAATTAACCCGCCTGAGAGTTTCACATTCAGCTTTAGCATTTAGCATTTCAGATTTAACAGAGTGAAACTTATAAAGTAGGTTCTTTCTTTGTTCCTCAACAAAGTGTAAATCAACAATGGTGTAATCAAGGACATGCTTACGTTCATCACTATCAGACATGGATAAAAGCCTGTGTACCTTTTTCATTGTGATGTCAACCCATTGTCCTGATCTTGCATCACCTTTTCCAACAGCTGGTTCATCCTCAGTTATCGCCATGAAAGCCCTGACTCTAGTGGTATCTTCTTCATCTGAATTAAGTGGCTCATCATTCCAATCATAAGTTTCAGCAACCAACCCTTTCTCTGTCTTTTTCTCACCACCCTTCTTCTTGGATAGAGCTTCAATCTTCAAGTTCATTTGTTCTAACTCAGCTTTAAGTGCCTTGTACTTATTTTTGTAATCCTTCTTCTCAGTGTCTGATGAATTAGATTGATGAGATGAGTTGTTATGTTGTTTGAACTTGTAAGGTTTGGATGAAGATGACGGATAAGAGGGTGAGGATGTCTTGGTGGAAGGACAGTCTTTTTGAAAATGTCCAAGCTTTCCACAGGCAAAGCAAGTTTCTTTTGACCTGTCAGTTGGTTTACTCGCTGATCCTACTCTTCCTGATCTTTTGAAGTATCTTCTTTGGTTGGCTAGTAAGTCTCTTTCATGAAACTCTGCATTAAGGTCTGTCAAGAACTCTTGGCTGCTACAGGTATCTTCTTCAACATCAGAATCGCTGTCTAGAGGATGTGTTGCAGAGATCAAGGCTTTGGAAGATGCTCCTTGGACCACAAATCTTTCAGTCTCTGACTTGTAAATAGTATCAATCAGCCCTTCTTCGTAATTATACTTTCCATAAAGCTGAGCAAGGGTGTCATTTTTGATTGAGTTGTTAGCTCTCTGAGTTTGATTCATACTCAGCCACTTTCTTGGAAGGCTGTTGACAAATGTGGCATTGATCTCAGCTTGACCAATAGTGACGTCATTCATTGCTAGGTCATTGAGAAGAATCTTCAGCCTTGTATAGGTTTGCTGAACCTTTTCACCTTCAAGAGACTTGAAGGCATTGAACTAAAGTCTGAGTGCCTGAATCTTCGTCTCTCTTGTTTCAGAGGGTCCTTCATGGCCAAGGATGAGGTCTGTCCACATTTGTTTGGCTGTGGGACACTGAATGACAGACTTCATGATATGTTTGGGAAGACATGATATTATGATGCTCTTGAGACGTTTATCTTGGTTTGCCAATTTTCTATCAGCTGGAGTCCATTGTTTGAGAGGTTTGGGAAGAGGGTTTTCTTCAGTGGATGTAAGCGCCATAGGAATATAAGGACCATTTTCTAAAATTTCTAGAAGAAAAGGTTCAAGTCCATCGAGATACACAAGAAATTGACTCTTCCAACTGGCAAAATCTTCTTCATCAAAGACTGGTACACTTGTGACGTGTGATCCACCTCTTGAGTCAAGGAGTTGGGGTAGATCATCGTCATTGGCAGGAGGGTTGAGTCTTTGTGAAGATGGGTTTGTGGAAGGTGATTGTGGTGGGTTAGATATTTCTGGCATGGTGGATCTTGATTATAAAACTGAGAACGATGTTTCTTGAAGGTTTTAATATCAAACACTGCTCTGTTACCAATTGAAAGTCCCTAATCAATGCAAGAAACCCTAATCTTAACTTAATCAACACAAGGTATTAATTTTCAAACATAATCTTATTATTGTATAATAAAGAATTACAAGTGATATGGATAACACAGTTTGATGACAATGTGTTGTGCACACTTTGAACAATTATAAACCCTAACTTATGAATACAGTCGTAGCTGTTTGATTCACTAAGTTATATGCAATAATGTTATGAATATCACAAAGTGTTGAACATTAATGCATGGATACACATCCTATTTATAGTGTTACGAGATTGACCTAAATAGTACTTGATGGTGACTACACAAGCTTTTACAAGTTCCCACATCAGTCACATGATGTCCTTCTATTCTTGGTAGTCTTCCATTATGCTTTAAGGAAACAGTTTTCAAAACAGTTTCCTTTTTCTTCATAGTCTCGAACACACAAATGGCATGTCCAAAGTGTGCTGAGTGTTAACAGGGTATTGCCACCCCTGTTAACTCTCAACCCTCAGAGTCCCTGATACATCTTGACTGTTATCCATCACAGCCAATGATTATGTCTTCAAGTAATCTTTGACTTCCTTGACAATGTCTCTGACATGGACTCCTCTGAGGTTGCTCACAGAGACTTGAATCTCTGTGAGTCTTGTGCAACTTTCCTGCCTCTTAGGCACAGGCAAGGGACTATCTAACAGCCTAATTATGTTTAAATCAATGATCAGGGAATCTAACAAGTTTAGATTCCCAACAAAAACGACTATTTTGTCGTTTTCTGTAGATTGCTTATTGCATTTTCAGGCTTATTCCTTGGGCTTATTTAGAATTTCTTTTTGCAGAAGTCTTATTTAGGAAAAAAGAAGCTTGTGTGTTTAATTTCAGCTTATGGCATTGGCTTATAGCTTAATGGGCCAAAAAGCCCATTAAGAATAAGCTGGTTGGTATAAGCTAGCTTATTTCACACTTTCAGCTTTTGGGCCTTTGGAAAAAGTTGTTTAAAATCAAATTTTGAGTAAAGTAGTGCTTTTTGGGGTTATTTTGAACACTTTTTTATATTGGGCCCAAATTTGGCCCAATAGTGGGCTGTTTTGGGTTTAGCCCATTTTCTAGGCCCATTAAGGGTATTTAGGTAATTTCACTTTCATTTCTGAGTTATTTAGGTTAAATTAAGCTAGTTTGCAAGTTTTTAGAATTTTTTATGATTTTTGGATTTTTAATAATATTTTAATATTATTTTATTGTTAAAAATTAAAAGTCTGATTTTCTAACTTTTTATATTTTTCTTAGATTGTAGTCACTTAATTAGGAATTTTTCAACTTTCCAAATATTTTTAGAGTCTTTTAATTATTTTCTAGAATTAATTCAAGTTTTAAGTGATTTTAGTAGTTTTTAATTGTTTAAAAATAGTTTTTAGTGGTTTTAAAATTTTGAAAAAAACTTTTTAGTTTAATTAGGGTATTTTTGAGGTTTACAAACTTTAAGATCTTGTTGGGGACTTTATAATAGTTAATTTTGATTTTTAGGGCTTTAATTAGCATTAAAAAGTCATTATCTAATTAATTAAAAGGTTTTGGCAAGTTTGGATTTTTTTGTAAACTCTTAGAATATTGTTGTGGATTTTTAGTGATTTTTGGTAATTTTTAGAGTAAAATTTTAATTTTGGTGCTTTTTACGGTTTTACGTGTACACCTTTTTCGTCTTAGTTTGATCCGTCTTCGTAACCGTCATTCTCTTCTAATCTCATCTCTATTCTTCTTTCTCAAAAATATAATCACAAAGATAATCATTTCAACACAAACACTAAGCCTCCTTGAGAACGATCCCCACTTTGGGTCATAACTTGTGGTTTTCCTAAACTACTTGTTAATACTTGCCCTAATTGCCTTGTTTTCCTAAACAAGTGCTAATTTACAACTATCATTTTGGCGCCGCTGCCGGGGAGGCGTGTTGTGTTTTGATTTGGAATTGTTGTTTTTATATACTAACCAAAATAGTATTTGTATTAGTAGCACTCTACTAATACGTATTATCGGTTTTCGGTTTTTGTGTGAATACTATTACTATAGTGTATACGTAGAACAATAAATTCACAAGTACTCCAAATACGTGAGAAATCACAACCTTGACTTGGGAGGTCATTACCCAATCATTGTATTCGAATCTCAAACAAAAGAAAAGGCAAAAATAGATAAATACTTTCGTGAAGCTCAATCTTGAAAAATACAAACTATAAGGTGGGTATAAGGCGGATATTATAAAATATATCCTAAGGAAAAAGGCTCTTAAGTGCTTCGCGCCGCCTCGTTTTCCCGCTTGCTTGTGAGTATTTGATTTTGAGAGCTAATCGAGGGTTTTGCCGCCCAAAGTATTACTAAGTATCATATATATTTTCTTGGTTTTCATTGTTTAAACCCTCTTGAACGTTTTGGTGTTCCACCAACGTTCTAAAGTCATCGAAGGCGTTCACTTCACGTGATCGTTTTCATTCCTTGAGGCTTCTTTAATCAAGAGATTTGATTAAGGAGGAGATTTGTAGATTTGTGTCTACTAATACATTCACCAAAATCCAAAAAGGTTAATACAATCAAAAACCACAAAAAAAATTGAAAAATACAAAACACCAAAAAGAATCTTCTTTGCTCGTCCCCTCGTTGTACGTGACGTTTATGCTAACTCGTAATCAAGCAAGACGTGCACGTAAACGAAAGAACAAAACTCCCACTCCCAATCTTTCTAGTGAGGAGTCTCCTATTGACGAACCCATTGTAAGTGAAGCACCAACCATGGCGAATCGAACTATAATGGAGTTACTTCAAGCACCCACCAAGGGTTATGGAGAGGCTATTGTGATTCCCGCTATCCTTGCGGAGAATTTTAAGGTGAAAACGGGTTTGTTGTCGATGATCCAAAACAACAAACTCCGTGGTGATGAGAAGGACAATCCACACAATCCGCCAATTCAATCGTCTTACCGCCACTTGCAAGTTTAAGGATGTCTCGAATGACTCGATTAAGATGATGCTTTTTCCGTATTCCTTAGCGGGACCCGCTAAAATTTGGTTAGAGAAAGAGCCACCCAATTCTATATTGACGTGGAAGGATCTCGTGTCTAAATTTGTGAACCAATTTTTTCCGCCCTCTAAGACTACGCATTTGAAAAACGAGATTTCAAAGTTTTCACAATAGTTTAATGAAAGTTTTTCACCGGCTTGGAATAGGTTTAAGGAAATGTTACATGAATGTCCTAATCACGGTTTTTCCGACTTGCATCAAATTGACACGTTTTACAACGGAGTTAATGATCATGAAAGGGATTATTTGAATGCCGCCGCGGGTGGTAATTTTTTGTGTAAAACGGTTGAGGAAGCTTTGGTGATAATTAAGAATAGATCTAAGGTGTATAGTCCTCGTAGCACGTCTAGTGTTCGTAAGGCTTCGTCTTAGGCTTCACCTTCTTTGTCTACTACCATCGATGCTTGCCAAATTGAGGCGAACTTGGAAAACAAGATTTTTGATAAGCTAAAAGGATTTTTGATTGAGTTTAAAGTTGGTGAACCAAGTGATCCCGCTACGGCTAAAGCGGTTGAGGTTTCGTGCATGTATTGTGGTGGAGGTCATGATTTCTCCGAGTGCATTACCAACGGTGGTAACACTTCGAGTGACTTCGCGGCCACGGGAAATTACAACCAAAACGGTCAAGTTTCCCGCTCTAATCAATTGACTCCACCGGTTTTTGGTTCAAATCGAAATGCTAACAACAACTATCGCAACAATCAAGTTGGTTTCAAAAACAATTTCAACAAGGGAAACTATGGTAATCAAGGGGCTAATAATCAAGTTTCAAACAAGAATCAAAATGATTTTCAAAACAACAACAAAGGTTTGCAAACTTTGAAAGATCTTCCAAATGAATTTGTTGAATACGCTAATGGTAATTATGCTAGGTTTGACAATATTCAAAGAGAAATCATTAGCCTAAGATCCGAGTTTAAGAACGACTTGAAGAAAGAGTTGAAAAATGAGTTAGCTAATGAACTTAAGATCCACACCAACAAAATGGAAGGAAATGTCACTAGGTTACAACAAAACCAACAAAAAATGAAACAAGGGCAACATGAGATTAAACAAGAGATGATTAAGGCCGAGAAAAGGCAAACCGAGGCCGTATTGAGGCAATCCATGTTTGAAGATAAAATCTCATCTATGTTTAGGGAAATAATGTGTAAACCGTCTTCGAGTAGTCTTCCTAGCAACACCGTATCCAACCCTAAGGGTGAGATGAAAGTGATTACCACACGTAGTGGTAAGACACTTAAGGAACCGACTCCTCAACCAATTGCTCCTACGGAGGAAGCAATTGAGGAAGAACCCGAGGTGGTGGTCCAAAAGGAGCATGTCCCAATCCCACGAAGTACCGTTCATGCCACACCTACGGTTGACCCATTACCATCATTGGAACCCGAGATTCCAAAGGCTATGCCTACTATGCCTCAACCCACACCACCTTTGCCCTATCCATCGAGACTTAGGAAGGAGAAACGTCAAGAGCACGACAATTATCAATTTGAGCTTTTTATGAAAATGTTTCGTGATTTGCACTTTAGTGTGAGTTTCGCCGATGCTTTGGGCATGATGCCTCGATTTGCCGCTAACTTTAAGAGTATGTTGAACAAAAAGGAGAAATTGCACCAATTGTCTAGTTGTTCGTCGGTTTATCTTAATCGCATACCTCAAAAATTCGGTGATCCCGGTAAATTTTTGATCCCTTGTGCAATTCAAGATATGGAGGAATGCTATGCCTTGTCCGATCTTGGTGCTAGCATTAACTTGATGCCACTTGCAATCTTCAAGTCGCTCAATCTTCCTAATCTTACTCCTTCACTAATGTCTATCGAGTTGGCCGACCATTCCACGATTCCTGCATGTGGTTTGGCGGAAGACGTTTTTGTGAAAGTGGGGAAGTTCTACTATCCCATAGACTTTATCGTTGTTGATATTCCCACGGATCCTCAAGTTCCTCTCATTTTAGGTCGTTCGTTTTTAGATACGTCTATGGCTTTGATCGATGTTTATGCTAGAAAGATCACCTTACGTTTCAACGACGAGGAACTTGTTATAAACGCAACTCAAAACTCTCAAATTTCTCATGTTTATTCCGTTGCAACCATAAACCTCGTTGATATGATTGACGTGGTTTGCGAGGAATTTTCACAAGAAGTTCTAGGTTTTGGTGATGAAGAAACTAGTGGCAATCCCACTATGTTAGATCCAATTCTTGATAATTCGACACCAACCTTCACTCCATTTGAAGGTGGTGGTTTTACGTTGTAAGAATTCGATGTTCCACGTACTTGTAACGAAGACCTCGACAACGATGAGGACTTCTCGATTATCAAGGATTTTTTTAACGATTTCCCATTTCCTCCACCCGAGGAGGTTATGAGTATCGAGCCCAAATCTTCACTTGAGGAACCACCTATCCTCGAGTTGAAAGATTTACCTCCTCATCTCGAATATGTCTATTTGGAGGAGGGCGACAAGTTGCCGGTTATTATTGCGAAGGAACTTTCGAATTATGAAAAAACCGCACTTGTCGATGTTCTAAAGGATCACAAAGGGGCAATTGCGTGGAAGTTATCCGACATTAAGGGGATCGATCCCAAATTTTGTACCCACAAAATCTTAATGGAGGAGGATTACAAGCCCGCAATCCAATGTCAAAGGAGGGTGAACCCCAAAATTCACGACATCATCAAAAAGGAGGTCCTTAAACTCCTTGACGCGGGAATGATTTACCCTATTTCCGATAGCCCTTGGGTGAGTCCTATTCATTGTGTCCCTAAGAAGGGAGGAATGACCGTTGTGCCAAACGATGCCAACGAGTTGATTCCCACTAGACTCGTGACCGGATGGAGAGTGTGCATTGACTATCGTAAGTTGAATGACGCCACTCGAAAAGACCATTTTCCCTTGCCCTTCATGGACCAAATGTTGGAGCGTCTTGCGGGAAACGATTTCTATTGCTTCTTAGATGGTTTTTCCGGTTACTTCCAAATTCCCATCGATCCTCGTGATCAAGAAAAAACTACGTTTACGTGTCCATATGGAACGTTTGCCTATCGTAGAATGCCATTTGGACTTTGCAATGCACCGGGAACCTTTCAAAGGTGCATGATGGCTATTTTTCATGATATGATCGAGAAGACGATGGAAGTCTTCATGGATGACTTTTCCGTGTTTGGTAATTCGTTCACTTCGTGTTTGTCGAACCTTGAGAGAATGTTGAAACGTTGTGAGGAAACCAACCTTGTGCTCAATTGGGAAAAGTGTCATTTTATGGTTAAGAGTGGAATCGTCTTAGGGCACAAGGTCTCGAAAGCGGGGATTGAGGTAGATCCAGCTAAGGTAGACGTCATCGCCAAATTACCTCATCCCAAAACCGTTAAGGGAGTTAGGAGTTTCCTAGGCCACGCGGGCTTTTATCGACGATTCATCAAGGATTTTTCAAAGATCTCTCGACCCATTACACATCTTCTTGAAAAAGAGGCACGTTTTGTCTTTGACGAAGATTGTGTACGAGCCTTTGAAATCCTTAAGAGGAAACTTACCGAAGCTCCCATTCTTGTTGCTCCCAATTGGAACCTCCCATTTGAGCTTATGTGTGATGCTAGTGATTACGCTATTGGGGCCGTATTGGGGCAACGTTATGAAAAGCACTTCTTGCCTATTCACTATGCTAGCAAGACGATGACCGAGGCTCAACTTAAATACACTACAACGGAAAAGGAGTTCCTTGCCGTGGTGTATGCATTTGAGAAATTCTGACCTTATCTCGTCTTGACGAAATGCATAGTGTATACGGATCATTCGGCTATCAAGTATGTCATGGCTAAACAAGATGCAAAGCCGAGATTACTTCGTTGGATTCTCCTCCTTCAAGAATTTGATCACAAAATCGTTGACAAAAAGGAGCCGAGAATCTAGCGGCCGATCATCTTTCTCGTTTGGAAGATCCTCACCAAAGTATTTACGAGCCCAAGGAAATCACCGAAACATTTCCGCTCGAGACACTTGGTGTAGTGAATTCTAAGCTTGATCCTTCCACCCCATGGTTTGCGGATTTTGCAAATTACCATGCGGGTAACTTCATCATTAAGGGTATGACGACTCAAGAAAAACGAAAATCTTTCTTGACGTCAAGTTCTACTTTTGGAACGACCCTTACTTGTTTCGAACTTGTGCGGATCAAATCATCCGACGTTGTGTATTTGGCACCGAAGCTTCTAACATCCTTAGAGCTTGCCACGAGGGACCCACGGGTGGTCACCACGGTGCTAATCTCACGGCTAAGAAGGTGTTTGATGCCGGCTTCTTTTGGCCTACTATTTACCGAGATGCACAAGATCTTGTGAAGTCTTGTGATTCATGCCAACGACAAGGAAAAGCATCACAAAAAGATGAAATGCCACAAAACATCATCCAAGTGTGTGAGATCTTTGACGTTTGGGGTATAGACTTTATGGGGCCGTTCCCATCATCTCGTGGTAATAAGTACATTCTCGTTGCGGTTGACTACCTATCTAAGTGGGTGGAAGCTAAGGCTTTGCCCACCAATGATGCTCGTGTGGTAGTCAAGTTTTTGAAAAGCTTGTTTTATCGGTTTGGAACCCCTCGTGCGATCATAAGCGATCGTGGAACCCATTTTTGTAACGACCAATTCGAAAGGGTCCTAAGGAAATATGGGGTTACACATCGGCTTTCTACGGCTTATCGCCCATAAACGATTGGGCAAGTCGAGGTTTCAAACCGAGTTTTGAAGAGGATCTTGGAGAGATCCGTTGGGGAAAACCGACAATTATGGTCGGATAAGTTGGACGATGCTTTATGGGCCTTTAGGACCGCTCATAAGACGCCCATTGGGTGCACTCCCTATAAGTTTGTGTATGGAAAGAATTGTCATTTGCCTATCGAATTGGAACACAAGGCTTATTGGGCCCTAAAGCATTGTAATGATGATATGGAGACCGCGGGAAAACACCGAAAAATGCAATTAAATGAATTGGATGAATTGAGGGATATTGCTTATGAAAATTCATTGATTTATAAAGAAAAAACTAAAAAGTTGCATGATTCTAAAATTAAAAACCGGGTTTTTAACATTGGGGATCAAGTTTTGCTTTTTAATTCTCGCTTGAAAATCTTTTCCGGTAAGTTGAAATCCCGTTGGTCCGGTCCATTCACCGTGACTCAAGTGTTTCCGTATGGGACCATCGAGCTAGCTCAAGATGATGGTCCTAACTTCAAGGTGAATGGACATAGGTTGAAGCAATACTTTGGCGGGGAAGTTCCATCCTTGAACTACCTCGACCAAGTCACCTTCCCCAATGATAATTAGTATTGTGGGGATCGAGTCGAGCTCATGACTCGGTAATCAAAAACGAGGTGCCTCGTGGGGGAGTCCCATGCTTATCCTACGTACATATTATCGCTTTCTAATGTAGTTAACGTGTGGGGATTTGTGCCCTTCCAACCTTTGTTTCGTGGTTGTTTATGAATTGTGGACTTTAGATGATCATGATCTTCACGATTGGAGCCTCTCGTGTTCGTTTTATGGGAGAACTCGATCGTTTGCTTTGAAGACTTTATCAATATCCATGATATATCCGTTGATGTTCTAACCTTAGGTTTATAGCACACTTCATAAACGGCTATTAATTTATTGGTTACACCCTTTCCATGCTAGATTAGGCATTCGACTACGTCTCTAGTATGGGGGTGTTTGCACCCCTAGACTCGAAACATTGAGGACAATGTTTAACTTTAGTATGGGGGGGGGGGGGGTGAATAGATACTTGCCTTGCCAAACCTTCACGCTTTCCAAAGTTTATCTTTTTATTTATCGTTTTGTTGCAAATAAGGCTAAAAATAGCCAAATTTTAAAATTTTTCTCATGTTTTATAAGTGTTTGAAGACACGAATGTAGGTTTTCCGATGGCGAGAATAAAAGTAATTTTTGACTCGGCCGTGCGTGTTGAGCACTTAGCTTTGATTCCTTAACTTCACATTAGGCTAAGTCTCATAAATGAGGACGAGAAATGATAGAGTTAATTATAAGTTACTATGCTAAACGTAGAAGTCGCTCTTCTTTCAAAAACTCATGTGTTCTCGTTGTTTGCTTATTCTCCCTTCGCTTGTAAATATTTTTTGCTTAATAAATATTGACTTAGCGGTTTAGTCTTGATTGTTGGGTTTCTAGTCTTTTCTAGTAGCTTCCGTGTAATTAAATTGGGAAGACATTAAGGTATCGCCAGCGTCACGGTTTTGAAGTATTGGCAACCCGAATAATCGAAAGCTTCACCCAATAATAAGATTTCAAGTGCTCACCTAAATTAAGCAAAAATTTGAAGCTCACAAGGACGAAAAATCTATGCAAAATTGAAAGTGAATCAAGCCTTAATCTTTGAAGCTTTAAAGATCCAAAATTCGCTTTAGCGTGAGGATATACGTCTTTGGCTAATAAAACCACCGATGAGGCGGATAATAAAAGACAAGGCAAGACCGAAGTCACAATAAAAGCTTCATGGCAAAGTTGAATAAAAGATGGAGGTAAACCAAAGATAATAAGGCCTTTCCGTTAGGTGGCGTATAAAAGTCTTGGTAATAAGTCTCATGTTCAAAACCGTTATAAAACCGTGTTTATCGATTCTTCTTGTCAACTTAATTTTTTGACATCGTTGTCTATTAGGAGGGGTTATTGATTTGATGGTCTTGGTTACACCGTTAGGACTCTATTTCTAGACCTAAATCTCTATTATCGCATAAGTCAAACAATGTATCCTCGTGAAACATTCAAGACAATATAAAATATAAGAGATACAACTTAGGAATAATGGGAGGATAAGTACGTGATTGGGGCATATGAGTAGTGTTAGCATTACTAACTTATAATGACAATGATCTCGTTGCACGCTTGGCATGGAATTGGGGTGAAAATCGAGGACGATGAAATTATTTCTAACGAAGCATTCACGTGTTCTTATTCTATGAACCTAAACGTCCCATTTTGCGATGAAAATCATACATTATGTCTAAAACACAAGTAGTAGTAGCAATAGTGGTAGTGTAGCTAGTTTATCATTCAATAAAGTAAATAAAAATGAATTTTGGAGGTGCTACGATACTTTATTCTAGCATTACGTGAGGGCACGACAATGGTTTAGTATGGGGGAGTGATGAGACTGCTTTTATACATAGTCTCATCGTCCAAATAGGGCTTAAAATGCATTAAATATCATCAAAATACCCATATATATGCTTGTGTTTGTTGCTTGTGTATTTTAGGCACGGATATTGAGAAAACGACAAAAGATCACAAGAATCATGCAAAAACGAACACGGGAAACGAAGCCGCACAATGAACCAAGCCCTAATGAAGACTTTCCCAAGATAAACCCTTGAAGATTTGAAGAATTATAAAGAAGGGTCCTCCAATATGGAAGAATTGACACTTTATACCCTTGTATCTTCATAATTACAAGATTGGTCCCTAAAGTTTGTCAAAATTACAAAAAGGGCCCTCCACTTTGAAGATTTGGCAAGTTTAGCCCCTCAACAAAGCTAAATTGTCAACCATTGTCCTCCACAAAGTCAAACACATCATGAAGACCTTCAAAGTACAAGAAATTACAAGTTTGGTCCTTTGAAAATCTCAAAAAATACAAAAAGGACCCTTAACTTTCAACATTTGGCAAAAATGGTCCCTCAATCATCAAGACTTGGCAAATTCAGTCCTCCAAAATATCAAATATGCAAGTTAAGACCATTATCCATCAACAAAATGCCAAATCAACCCTCAAAAATCACAAAATGGCAAGAAATACCCCTGAAAATACTTTGGAAAAGTATTTGGGGCAAAAGTGTGAAAAGTAAAACTTGAATTACAAAGGGAATCCGGTTTTGTGCTATTATTTACAAAGTGAAAGAAAGAAAGAAGAGAAGGGATTAAACATGGTCAGACAAGAAACTTACCTTAACCTACCAAAGCTTGACACCTGTCCCACTTACTCCATCCCACCAATCAGCTTTCTCCATCATGCCACATCACTTCCCACCACTAACTAATTTAAACTAATCCTATTAGTTTAATAAAAGTGGCGCCTAACACATGTTTAAATATTAAACCGGATCAAAAACACTACTATTCCCTCAAGAACACAAATTGGGTTTTCTTAATTTTGTTGAAATTAAGCCATGAAAACTTCCAGATTAGTGATTAAGATGTCATAATCATTTCCCAACCTTAAACTTGGACACCTCATCACCCCATTTGTCTCCTTGTGACTCCCCTGCTCCACACTCATGGATACTGCCAAAAAAGTGGCATGTTAGAAATACGTTTTTACGTATATTAGAAGTATCAGTCACTCCATAATATTATTAATGTTGTAATAGCTCGTAGTTAGTGTTACTTATTAAGTTAAGTAAGAAACCGACCCATGGGCTTGTCATGGTTCGGCCCAAGCCCAAATAAGGGCCTTGGATATAAATACCCCTTTCCACCATGGAAAGGGGTTGGTTGTTGTTCATTCCATACTTTCATTTGAATAAAATACACATAGTTTCTCTCTCACTTTCTCTCACTAGTTTCTCTCTCTAGGAATCTTCAACCCACTTCATAGATTCATAGGTTATCAAGATTCTACATTTGGTATCAAGAGCTATGGGGTGATTTAAGGTAATGATTTGTGTTGTTATTTAGTTTTTGATTGTATTAGTGTTCTTTAAGAAGATCCATCTTGATTCTTGGAGTTTTTGGTGTTTTTGTGATTGGGATTAGTAGATAAGTATTAGTTTTTACTTATTTTAGTTGAAATCACAAAACTTTTTGGGTAACTTGGTAAAAATCTGGGTTTTTTCATCATTCTTTTGATCGACTGTACACGAAACAAGGTTTCTGTTTCCCAGACAAAAGTTCCGAACCAAAAGTTCTGGATCAACCAAAGTTCCGGATCAAAAAGTTCTGAACCAAAAGTTCCGGATCAAGGAAAGTTCCGAATCAAAAAGTTCCGAACCAAAAGTTCTGGATCAAGGAAAGTTCCGAACCAAAAAGTTCCGAACCAAAAGTTCCGGATCAAGGGAAAGTTCCGGATCAAGGGAAAGTTCCGGATCAAAGGAAAGTTCCGGATCAAGGTAAAGTTCCGGATCAAGGGAAAGTTCCGGATCAAGGAAAGTTCCGGATCAAGCTAAAGTTCCGGATCAAGGGAAAGTTCCGGATCAAGGAAAGTTCCGGATCAAATCTTCCGAATCAACACTTCCGAATCAACAAAAGTTCCGAATCAAGGGATATTTTACTTGTTTTTTCGACGATTTTTTTAGAGGATTTAATCTTGGTTTCTTACAACAAAAACTCAACACAATTCACAAGCTTTACTTCACTGCTCGATCAACCGATAATCTTTGTTTCTTTGAAGTAAACAAAATGAATCCGAATTCATTAATGCCTCAGATGACATCACTTACCGACATTTCAGTCATTACGGGAGCGGATAATCGCCCTCCAATGCTCATCAAAGAAGTTTTTGAAGCATGGCAAGGCCAGATGATGTCTTACATTAAGGGAAAACCGACATATGGGAGGCTTATGGTCAAGTCAATTCTGAATGGTCCACTTGATTATGGTACCATCGTGGTTAACAATGTGACTCGACCACGGGAATTTGAAGAACTTACACCAGCTCAACAACTTGTTGCCGATGCAGACGAAAAGGCTCTTCAAACCATTCTCCAAGCTCTTCCACATGACATCTATCAAATGGTAAGTCAATATACGGTGGCAAAGGATTTATGGGAACGTCTAAAGGTGTTGCTACAAGGTACGTCTCTTACCAAACAGGAAAGGGAATATCAGTTGTATGATCTGTTTGATAGATTCACGTACAACCCAGGGGAAACGCTTCACGACTATTACTTCAAATTCACTACTCTCATGAATGATCTGAATGTATACAATCTCGTGATTGCTCCATTCCAGGTTAACACCAAATTTTTGAATACTTTACCTCAAGCTGAATGGGGTGAGTATATTACCGATGTTAAGTTAACCAGGGATTTGCATAAGTGCAATTTGGATCAACTCTATGCTTTTGTTCAGCAGCATGAGAAACATGTGATCATGCACCGTTCGCCTCGAGGTATGTACCCTGATTCTTTAGCTTTGATGGCAAATCAACCAAGCTTGTCACACAACAACACTCCTTATATCTTGGGACACCAAGCCTATCATCCATCACCTTACATGACACCAAGCTTCCCCCAATATTCGATTCTACCGCAACCACCCACCTCACATCAGCAACAATATCGGTTTAATGCACCTTCATCACACTATGCTTCACAACCTCACCCAGCAAGCATTGCACCTTATGCGCAGTCTTCTTATTCTTCTTATCAAGAGAATGCAGCATATCCATCAAGCTACTCTGACCACATGAGTGTTCCTTCTAGTGCTTATGCAGCTCAACAAGACCAAGCACTGTATTGTGATAATGAGGAAGTCCCCATTCCTGAATTCAAACAAGGAACTGATCCAGTTGAAGTGTTAGCCACTATGTCTGCTTACCTCACAAGGACTTTAAGCAAACAAGGATTTAGAGGACCAGCTCCTACTAACAATCAGTTGAGGAATTCATCTAATTCTCGCCAACAAGCTACTATTGAGAATGGCAGGATAATGGTTCAACCTATTCAACCATATCAGGGGAGACCTACTACATCAACCACGAATGCACGCACGGTCAATCCTGCCCCAATGGTCAACACTCCTCCACGGGCTAATTCCACAGGCAAGTTGAGAATGATTACATGCTATAACTGTAAGGAAGAAGGTCACATGTCCAGGGATTGCAAAAAACCCAAGAGGAGAAGGGATGGTCAATGGTTTGCAGAGAAGATTTATCTGGTGAACGCTCAGGCACAAGGAAGGGAACTTGATGAAGAGGAGCTTGCATTTCTTGCTGATCCAGGGATTGCTGAACAAGACGTTGTCACCACACAGAATGCAGCATACCAAGCAGATGATCTTGATGCGTATGATTCAGACTGTGATGAACTTCAATCTGCACAGGCAGCTCTTATGGCAACTATCTCCAGCTTAGGGCCAGAAAAAAGATCTGAGGTACTTATTAATACCACTGATACTAGTATTCAACCACATCAAGTTGTGCAAGAGAGTGCGGATTCGAATGAGTCTTCGGTGGTGAGTCTTTCAAATGAGGAGACAATAAATGATAGTAATATCAATGTGAGTCCCCAGACTTTGAGTGAATCACAACCGGGAGCCATTTCGAATACGCATACTCGTGTTCAACAAGATTTGGTCATGGTTCCTGCTACATTACTTAGCCAAATGAATGCTGCACTCTTAGAAACCCTAGCTAAGAATAAGAATTTGTCTGATGAGCTTGCCTTAAGCAACGAGAAAGTTCAAACTTTGGAATTAGTTCCTTCGTCTAGTGTTCTAAAATCCCGAATATGATCATTTTCGAAACAAACAAATGGGTCATTTGCAAGAAATTGAAACCTTAAGAGCAAATCTTTCTCACGAACTTAAAGAAAAAGAGTTAGTGGTCACTAATTTTCAAAAACTTCAAACGGATTTTGAATTACTCAAGTCTAAGAAGAATGAAATGGAAATTAATGCGGCTAATAAGATTAGAAGTCTAGATTATTTGCTTTTAAGACAATACGCTGCCTCTCAACTAGTGCACTTATTTGATGCTTCGTTTAGAGAATTTAACTTATCACGTCAAAAAGGCCTTCCCCCTAACCCACGGTATGCAAAACAAGCTTTAAGCCATAGTCCAAGACTTTATAATGCAACCCAATTAGGATTGGTCTTAGACCCGATTGTTATTTTCGATGATCGCACAAGTAAGGATCTAGTTGATGAGGATCGGTCATACAACTTTGCAAAATATCCCGAGTGTGATTATTTTAAAATGAATCAGGAGCTTGCTAAAACGGATTTTATAATTCGCTTCCATATGGACAAAGATCTCATTACAGCACCAACCTACATGTTAAATGAAGAAAACCCTAGTACACTTCCTACACTTGTCAAAATGGAAGGTCCTAAGGAAATTCCAAAGGATCTTCCACCTGTTAGCACTGTATGGTTAAACTTGCAAGAGATTAATCAATACTTTACTAATTTTGACAAGGTCATTTTGGAATGTACGACTTCAAATGGCCTAAACGCCGGAGAATGGGCTTTCGAACACATGAACGAGGTGTTTAAGAATGAGATCAATCCGTTTGTCGAAAGTCTAAAAGGAAGTTTTGCATCTCTTAAGGAAAATCTTGAGTTTGAAATTGGAGAAGTTCAAAAAGTGTTTTATGAAATGGACACCGCTTACGAACTTCAATTAATTGAAAAGGAAAAGATTTTATCCGAATATGACCGATTCTTGTCCCAAGTAATTTCGTGTGATGTGCTTACTACTGTAAATGTTAATTATTCGAATGAGCTTACATCCACTATGATTAACTGTGATGCTGTGAATATATATGATGATGTGTGTGATCTCTCTGTAAATGTTGCTGATACTGTAAATGAGGTAGATAATCATTCTTGTCACGAATCTAACGCTGAATTTTTAAAGCTACAAGATTCTTACAATTTACTTTCAAAACGCTTTAATCAACTAGAACAACACTGTATATCTTTAGAATTAAAACAACAAATTCAAAATGAGGATCTTTTGATAACAAATGGTTGTGAAAATGGTGTTGAGACGAGTGACAAGATGATTGCAATAGTTAAGGCATTAGAGGACGAGATTATGAGATTGAAGAGAGATGTGTCATCAAATGAAACACTAAAATTGGAACTAGAGGCTGCAGAGTCTAAAAACCAGGACTTAGAAATTAGACTTTCGTCTATTCTAGGGGAGATGGATCGTGCAAGACAGGGAATGTCCAAACTTTATGGTTCACTAGAAGAACGCTTCGCTTTTAATGCGGCACAGCAACAATCTTATGTTG
Organism: Glebionis coronaria; assembly: GCA_025667525.1. Classification (NCBI taxonomy): domain Eukaryota; kingdom Viridiplantae; phylum Streptophyta; class Magnoliopsida; order Asterales; family Asteraceae; genus Glebionis; species Glebionis coronaria. Next base: position 365,324,759 of record CM046876.1, read on the forward strand.
AACAATTGAACCAAAAATGTGAGGAAATCTCTGACTTAAACATCCTGCTCATTGACAAAAATATGGTTTTGGCCGAGTTAAAGGAGACACTTCTTCTCGCCCGACAAGAAGCTGTTAATAACTTAGCTACCAACTCTGCACCGTCCTCTAGTTCTCCAACAACCAAGTCAGTAGTGCTCTATAAGAACCCGCTCCATAAGAAAAACCCAGTTACCTACGATGATTATATGAGGAATGCAATTAAGCATGTAGATCTTGTTAGGGATATCTTAGATGATCTTTATGCCTTAGATCCCTCAAGTAGCTACTATTATTCAGCCCATGAATATATTAAGCGTGTTCAATATTGCTTAGCCTACTTGGAATACATAGGTAAACCAGGTTCTGCACTACTCACTAATCGACCCATTGCTGTAACTCCATTCAATAAGACCCCAGGAGCAAAACCGTCATTGGCACCATCAAGTAAGGCACCTTTAAAATCTGTTGCTAATGTTCCCACTTTGCCTTCTACAGGAGTAAAATAGTCTACTAAGGCTAAAGGATCGCCACTCAAGAAAGATAAGATCAAGCCCTCCACTAGTAGTACCAACAAGAAGAAAGTAGAAGCTCACCATAGGAATGTTAGTTCAGTTTTAAATAAAAAGAATCATGTTAAGACTAAAAGCTCTGCGCCTGTGCAGAAGCCTAAACCATTTGTGAATTCTGATTTAAAATGTTGGAATTGTAATGAATGTATGGTTTCCCAACGTCATGATTTGTGTCTTATTGATCATGTGAATGAAATGAATGCCATTAGGAATAATCTTGAATGGAAGCCAACTGGTAGAACTCGTGCCAAGTTGGCTGGCAATGGCGTCCCACTGGTAGGACCTTTACATTAGATGGAAAAATGTGCCCTTTAACTAGGAATGCATCCATTGAGGTTAGGTCTGAGCGTCCTTTAGTCAGGCACACTAGCACTAAAGTATGGAAACAGCGCCCTTTAATTAGGTCAGCCCCCACTATAGTGCCTATCAGTGAAGAAATACCTCAGGATTTAAGCCAACTAGAATCTACACCACCAACTAGGAAGAAGAAGGCTAGGAAATCTAAGAAACCTAAAGTTAGCAAATCTAAGATTATTAAATCTGTACCTGCTAATAACAAGGAACATTCAGATTCCGATACCTCTACATTGTCCTCGTCTGGTGATATTTTCAGGTGGTCCAAATCATCCTCTGGTATTTGGACTCCGGTTGTTCAAAGCATATGACCGGAAATCGCTCGATGCTCCGAAATTTCGTCAGCAAGTTTCTTGGAACGGTTAAATTAGGTAATGATCATATTGCAAAGATAATGGGGTATGGTGAATATCAGATTGGAAACGTTACGATTTCAAGGGTATACTATGTAGAAGGTCTTGGTCATAATTTATTTTCAGTAGGACAGTTTTGTGATTCCAACCTAGAGGTTGCTTTTCGACAACATACTTGTTTCATCCGCAACTTGGAAGGAAAAGACTTGTTGAAGGGTTCTCGTGGTGCAAATCTTTATACGTTGTCCCTACAAGACATGATGGCCGCCTCTCCAGTATGTCTTCTCTCTAAATCATCTAAGACCAAGTCATGGTTATGGCATCGCAGATTATCTCATCTCAACTTTGATGCTATTAATCATCTGGCTAAAAACGAATTAGTTCGTGGTCTTCCAAAGCTCAAATTTCACAAGGACCATTTATGTTCCGCGTGTTCAAGGGGGAAAAGTACCAAGAAATCATACAAGCCCAAAGCTAAAGACACCAATCAAGAAAAACTTCATCTTTTACATATGGATCTTTGTGGGCCAATGAGAACTGAAAGTGTGAGTGGTAAGAAATTCATTCTTGTTATTGTGGATGATTTCTCCAGGTTTACATGGGTTAGATTTCTACGTACAAAGGATGAAGCACCGAAGGCTATCATCACTTTTCTGAAATTCATTCAGGTACGTTTAAATACTACTATCCGTCGTATTCGTACAGATAATGGAACAGAGTTCGTCAACCAGACTCTTCGTGCTTACTATGAAGATGTTGGTATTTCACATGAAACATCCGCTGCACGCACCACAACAAAACGGTGTCATTGAAAGACGGAATCGTACGCTTATGGAAGCTGCTAGGACTATGCTGATTTATGCGAACGCTCCATTGTTCTTGTGGGCAGAAGCTATATCTACTGCATGTTTCACCCAAAATCGTTCTATCATTCAGAAACGCCATGGAAAAACACCTTACGAGCTTCTACATGATCGTAAACCCGATGTTTCATTTTTTCATGTGTTTGGTGCTCTTTTTTATCCAAACATTAATAGTGAGAACTTGGGCAAACTTCAATCGAAAGCCGATATAGGTATTTTCATTGGTTACTCACCCTCCAAGAAAGCATACCGAATTTACAACCGTCGTCTTGGTAAGATTGTAGAAACTATGGACGCAGATTTCGATGAGCTGACAACGATGGCTTCTGAGCAACGCAGCTCTGAACACGCGCTTCATGAGATGGGAACCGGTGCTATTAGTTCCGAATTAGTTCCCAATAATCCTACTTCTACATCATGTTTACCACCTACAAGGCCCGAGTGGGATAAACTGTTTCAACCGTTGTTTGATGAATTCTTTGATCCCCCGAATGATGAAGTTCCAGCACCTGTAGTGATCGCTCCAATCCCTGAAGTGGTTGCTCAAGCTAATGAAGCTTTATCAAATGCATCTTCAATTAACATTGAACCGGATGCACCTTTACCAAGTGATTCTTAAACTACACCTGAATCGTCACCCTTACTTGTGCCTAATGATGTTGAAGAGGATTCTATTGATCACGATTTGGAATATGCTCACCTACAAGAGCTTCCTTTCTTTGGTGTACCGATACCGGAAAATCCTTCAGCCGCGTCTACCTCAGAAGAAGCTCCTTCTATTGTTCACTCCAGACCACCACGGATTGAAAATCATAGCACCAAATGGACAAAAGATCACCCAATTAGGAATGTCATTGGATATCTAGATCGACCAGTCTCTACACGCCATCAATTACAAGAGAGTGCACTCTATTGCTATTTTGATACATTTCTCTCTGAAGTTGAACCTAAAAATTGGCAACAGGCTATGACTCAATCATCTTGGATTGAAGCCATGCAGGAGGAACTAAATGAATTCCAAAGACTTGAAGTATGGGAATTAGTTCCTCTCCCTGACAAGGTTAACATCCTTACTTTGTTATGGGTCTATAAGGTTAAACTCGATGAGATGGGTGCAGTATTGAAAAATATGGCTAGATTGGTTGCTAGAGGATATAAACAAGCCTTGGGTATAGACTTTGAAGAATCTTTTGCTCCTGTTGCAAGATTGGAGGCTATTAGACTATTCCTTGCGTATGCTGCTCATATGAACATGATCGTCTATCAAATGGATGTGAAGACGGCATTTTTGAACGATGAACTAAGGGAAGAAGTCTATGTTAGTCAGCCGGATGGGTTCGTTAGCACGGAGTTTCCTAATCATGTGTACAAGCTTAAGAAGGCTCTCTATGGGTTGAAACAAGCTCCACGCACGTGGTATGATCTCCTTTCGACATATCTCATTTCGGAAGGCTTCTCCAAAGGCAAGGTGGACCCCACTCTATTCACTCTCAAGGAGGACAACGACATGATTCTGGTACAAATTTATGTTGATGATATAATATTTGCTGCCTCTAACATAGAATTGTCCAAACGCTTTGAGAAGATCATGTCCACACGCTTTCAGATGTCAATGATGGGAAAATTTTCATTTTTCTTAGGATTACAAATTTCTCAGAATCCTAGAGGCATCTTTATTAATCAATCCAAATATGCTCTAGCATCTTTAAAGAAATATAACTTTGAAAATTGTGACCCCGTGGACACTCCAATGGTGGAGAAATCCAAGTTAGATGAAGATAGGAATGGGACTATTGTCGATCCAAAACTTTACCGTGGGATGATCGGCACCCTTCTGTATCTGACTGCTAGCAGGCCTGATTTGCAATTTGCTGTATGCATGTGTGCCCGGTATCAGGCTCGGCCTACCGAAAAGCACCTACATGTTGTTAAAAGGATCTTTCGGTATCTAAAAGGAACACTTCATCGTGGTCTATGGTATCCGAAAGATTCCTCTATTGCTTTAATATCATACGCAGATGCCGATCATGTTGGATGTCAAGACACGAGGCGTAGCACTTCTGGATCTGTGCAACTCCTTGGAGACAGGTTGATCAGTTGGTCTTCAAAAAGGCAGAAAAGCGTTGCAATTTCTAGCACGGAGGCTGAATACATCGCCATGTCCGGTTGTTGTGCTCAAGTCCTTTGGATGAGATCACAATTAACTGACTACGATTTGGGATTCAACAAAATCCCGATGTATTGTGACAACAAGAGCGCCATTGCCCTTTGATGCAACTATGTTCAACACTCCCGTGCCAAGCACATAGACATTCGCTACCATTTCATTAAAGAGCAGGTGGAGAACGGAGTGATCGAGCTGTATTTTGTCACCACTGAGTATCAGCTGACAGATATGTTCACCAAAGCCTTAGATCGAGGACGAATCGAGGTTTTGATCGACAAGCTTGGCATAAAATCATTCACTCCAGCGACTCTCAAAGAATTGGCAGAAGAATCAGCTGAATAGTGGTGGTAAACTATTCAGGCGTATCCTTTGTTCGTGATCATGTATATTATCGTAAATATATAAACCACAAAAAGAAAAATATAAAAATATAAAACCAAGAAAAACCATAAAAAATATAAAGCCTACAAAAACCATAAAAATTATAAAATCAAGAAAAACCAAAAATATTTTTCGTTTTTAAAACGGGCATGTCTTTTAGTACGGTAATATTTACGGCCTTAGAAATGTCGATCAATATTGACACGGTGCCATAAATATAGTCCGTATAAAAGTTGTACATTTTTAAAACATGCCCATTATGGCTTGTAGTTATTTCAGACTGCAACCCGGTTTTCATATTAAAGTCACGTATTTCCTTGGAAAACGTTGGCTCACAACGGGAATTAATTTTCTCGGGCATGATTTACAAGACAAATCATGCAAAGGGATCAAGTTTACTTTACAACTTGGTCTAACACGAGTTAGTGTACGTCTCAGTGCCTTAATTTGTCAAAATAAGAGAAATCTTATTGCCACCATGAATCAATCTTTTTCAAGATACTAATTGGAAATGCTTTCATCAATATTTGACTCTTTAAACAATGACTACAGCTCTTTAAATAGAAAACGGGTCATCGTTTAAGGGGGAGAAAATATTAAATTATCTTCGTCATCAAAACAATTTTCAAAAGTGTTTGTGGAAATTTAATTGACTAAATGGTTTATGAGTGGTCTTGCTTTAGAATACAACTTGTGCTCGTTCAATGTGATAGGAATTGCTTTAAGATCTTGGAGATTTGCTAATAGGATGCGATGCTTAAGTTGTGTGAAGGTTAAGTTGGCTAAATTTAACAATGGTTCGGGAGTTTAGAAAAGACAAGGAATAAAAAGTAAAAGGGAAAAATGTAGGGTTAAAGGTGACAACTTGTGAAAGTTGTAAACAATTATTGACCTAAGTCAAAACCAACCCCCCCCCCCCCCCCCCCCCGTTTATTTTTTATCCTTCACAGTTATTATTGCCGCCATTAACACACACATAACACACACACAAGCTTTCACTCTCGTTATAATCATCCAATCCGTTTCATTCGATTTAGAAGGTACTAACATCAATCTTTTGATTCTTAATTCGCCTAATTCATGTAAACTCACTTAATTAATTCGTTTGAATTAAGTTAATCAAGATTAGGGTTTCTGCCTTAATTTAGGGTTAATTAATTAGGGGTTTTTGATGGGTTTTGCTCGGAATTTCATTAGTTTGTGTTAAGTTGCCTTAGATTGCCTTAAATCTCACACACGCGCCTAGAATAATCATTTATAGGGTGCGTTTAGAAGTTCCGGATGAACATGGCTATCAAACTTCCGAATGAAGGAAGTTCTGAACAAACTTCCGAATGAAGGAAGTTCTGAACAAACTTCCGAATGAAGGAAGTTCTGAACAAACTTCCGAATGAAAGAAGTTCCGAACAAACTTCCGAATGAAGGAAGTTCCGAACGAACTTCCGAATGAAGGAAGTTCCGGATGAACTTCCGAATGAAAGAAGTTCCGAATGAACTTCCGAATGAAGAAGTTCCGAATGAACTTCCGAATGAATAAGTTCCGAATGAACTTCCGAATGAAGAAGTTCTGAATGAACTTCCGAATGAAGAAGTTCCGAATGAACTTCCGAATGAAGAAGTTCCTGATGAACTTCCGAAAGACGAAGTTCCGGATGAACTTCCGAATGAAGAAGTTCCGGATGAACTTCCGAATGAAGAAGTTCCGAATGAACTTCCGAATGAAGAAGTTCCGAATGAACTTCCGAATGAAGAAGTTCCGAGTGAACTTCCGAATGAAGAACTTCCGAATGAAGGACTTCAGAATGAAGAAGTTCCGAATGAAGGACTTCCGAATGAAGATTTCCGAATGAAGGACTTCCGAATGAAGAGTTCTGAATGAAGAGTTCCGAATGAAGAGTTCCGGATGAAGGGTTATTTGATTGATAGTTGTTTGCCTGTTATAAGTACTTGTTGAAATGTATTATGATTAGAAGTCATAATGATGAATATCTATATATTTTTGTGCATCAACCTTTTATGTCTTATCTTAAGCAGATACGATGACTAATCCAACAGTACAAGCACTCCAAGATGCTAGAGCAACCGAAATTGCCGAAGCAAGAGCCCTCAAGTTCATACCAAACAATTACCGGCTGAAGCAAGTATCAAAATCCACTCACCATGGATTTAAAGTAGCCATAGCAATCCTTGATCACTCTCACTTTAAGAATGCTTTAAGGAGTACTGCCTCGGTGCCATATGATTACATGTATGAGTTCTGGGCTACCAAGGAGAGTACTTCAAACAAGATCACCTTAACTCTCGACAACAAGCAGCAAACACTCACTGTTTCAGACTTCCGTAAGATATTTGGCATTCGGGATACACCCAAAGGTATGTCATTTTCCAGGGATCCCACTAAAGACGAACTCATGGAGATGTTTGATGCTCTTGGATGTCCTGACATACGAGTTGTGTCTGAGTTTACCACCGCTAAAGTAGGTCAACCTTGGAGAGAAATCTTGGGTATTCTCAGTAGATGTCTTACACCGAAAACAAGTGGGCATGATGCTTTGCGTGGTCCAATTATGAACATCTTCCATGGAATGTACAAAGGCGCAAATGCAGATTATGCATTATTGTTGTGGGAAGAATTCACCTTTCAACTCTTCCAAAACAAGAAGCTGAAGACTAATTTCTTTCCTTACCCTCGGTTTATCAAGCTTATCATTAATTATTATATGAAGAATGATGTTACTATTGATAGGCATGCAGCAAGTCGTCATCACACTAAAGAGGCTGATAACACTGTGGATCTAAGGCATGAAGGACCATCTGGTGCTGTGATTCCTGGTCCTATTCCCGATTATCTTCTGACAAATAAAATTAAAGCTTCTGCTGATTACAAACTGCTGCTACTAGAAATCAAGAAGCTAAAAGCAAGCCTTCAGACTGGAGAAGATTCGTCTACTACGGTCAAGAGTAAAGGTAAACGCAAGCAACCAGCTGCTTTACCTGAACCCGATACCAAGAAGAAGAAGACTGAGGCTAAGAAGGGAAAGGGTACGGCTGATGAGTTAGTTCTCCGCGACGAAGAAGATGTTGATGATCCTACTCTTGACAAGGCTGAGAGAAAATTAATGAAGATAGTTATTGAAAGGAGTAGGAAAGATACGGGCGGTAGTGGTTCGGGTGCACAGATGAATATTGAAGAAGAGTACGAGGAGCCAGAGGATGTTTATGAGTTTGGATCACCTGAACGGTATTCTACTTCGAAGGAGACATCCATCCCTGTTTCAGCAAGTGTTGAAAAAGAGTCCGGTGCTCCTACAATCATGGTGCCTACTCAGCCTTTAGTAACTCAACCTCCACCAATACAGCCCTTACCAACCCAACCGGTACCAACACCATTCCTTCCACCACCAATAACTCCCTTCCTTAGTACTGTAGTCACAACCGAGCCTCTTCAACCAACCCAGAGTAGCTCTGCATCGTCTTCAATGGCTGCATTTGTAATGGCAGAAATGTTGGATAAACATACGGATAATCAAAGAAAAGAGATGGATGATCTTCGTCAAGAGCTACTTAGACGAGTTCAAAGTGAAGAAGCATCTAAGAAAGCCCAAGAAGAGATGCTTGCTAAGTTCGCTGCAGAGATGGAGTTGACATGTAAAGCTCATGCAGAAGAACTAGCTCAGGTTAAGCAGGCTAAAGCTGATAAGTATGCTGCACGAATTACGAGACTTCAAGCCATGAGGGATAAATACAAGGAGCAGAAAGAAACACTTGAAGCTTCTGTTAAAGAGAGAGTGAAAGAATCCGTTGAGTCCATTATGCCAAAACTGCGTGATGAGTTGAAGACACTCGCAGCTGATAATTTGATGATCAAGTCATCTAATCCTTCTGAATCCGCCTACAAAATTGCCTATGATTTAACGGATTTTGAATTGAAGAAGATCCTCAAAGCTCGTATGTGGGAACTTGGATCTTTTGATAAATCTAAGATTCAACGGGCTCTCTACAAATCACTCAATGACGCTATCATGGAGGATGATCGGTTTTTAAAACGTTTGGAAGTGTGGTACCATACCACATTCTGCCTGAGGAAGAAAGGGAAGAAAGTGAACAAGAAGAGGGTGACGGGGAAGAAGAAGGTGAAGAAGAAGAAGAAGAAGGAGAAGAAGAAGAAGAAGGAGATGATGATGATGGTGACGATGGTGGTGATGATGATGAGGATGATGATGATGATGATGGTGGTGATGGAAATGAGGAGAGTGCTAAGGGAAGCAACGAGGGTAACGATGAGGATGATGATGGTAAACAGCCTAAAAAGGGGGACAAGGTAGCCAGCACAAAGAGATCATCTAAGTCTGGTACCAAGTCTCAAAAAGATGTTGCGCAGAAGGAAAAATCTACTTCAACGGAATCAAGACGATCCAAGTGGCGCCATGATGTGAATGCTACTACAGCGTCATCGATTCCCGGTACATCTATTGCTGTGTCTATACCTGTTACCACTAACCCTGTTAGTTCTGTTGTTGCTCCTGTGATTGCAGAGTCAGTAACTGAACCTGAAGCAGCACAACACTCGCCTGTTCTTGACACCGCCGAGATGCCTGAATCAGAACCAGCACGTGTTCATGTCTCTACTCCTCTATAACAAGAACCACAATCTATTGTTCCTGAGTCAAGCACACGGGACTGGGCAGACACGTTGGAGATTGACGAGACTGCACCGCCACAAGCTTGGATCACGGCAGCGGCTCAATATGATCCAATCACAGACGCTGACAGAGATGTTTTATATCTCCGTATCCGTAGTCCGATTGACTTGTGCGCATTTCTGGCTCATGAGTATAAATCTTCGGTCACTCCGTCGTTGGTAAAGAGAGCGCTAAAGGATAAGAGACTTCGCGCCAAAACCAGGTTAACCCGAATGGAGTTCGAGTATTATGCTGACGAGGTCCTGAAAGCTCTTAACACCGTTCAAAGGCCAGGCCTCCATGAATCAGAAAGAGCTCCACCTCCACTTGATCCTTCTCAAGATAATCAAATTGCTCTCGACTTCTTCGTCACCAATGATCTTGATTATCTTCTCAAGGGTTCATCAAAGTACGCAACCTCGCTGACCTTGCTGAAAGCTGCCAACTGGGGGACAATACCCTGGATCGAGGAAAAGGTAAACCGACTCTGGGTCCCAAAGGTAATTCGTAATTATGATATGTATGCTGTTATAGGTGCATCACATTGGGACGAACGAGTCCGAAGGGCGTACAGAGGTTGCTGCTTAGTCAATTCAGGAAGCAACGTTAGATCCGATATTCGCATCTCCAGCATTTTGGGACTGAAAACTGAAGCCAAGAATGGCTATTATCATGTGACGGAGATTCGTCTAAAAAGGGAGGATGACAGAGAATACAAAATCCAGCAGGGATATTTTTCTATCATTCGCCTTGAGGATATCGAAGATATGTTGCTTATGATGACCCGGGATAACCTCACCCATATTGCTCGTGAAGACATCATTGCCTTGAATACAGCACTTCGTATGTTCACACGAAGCGTTGTTATCAAGAAACGAGTTGAAGATCTTCAATTGGGAGTCGAAAGCTACCAAAGGAAGCTTAACTAACCCGTCCAGTGAATCAAGTGTTACCTCAACATGTCAACAGATGTCCCTATACCGGCATTTCTGTTCTGAGTTACGGGATTTTCTACTTGAACAGTCGAGGGTTAATGAAGTTTATGAGGGTGGGTGAGCTTTATAAGTACAGTGATGGGACTCTCCTATACGTCAGAGGAAAGTTGGATCATCTCAATTCGAGTGGGTCTTTACCAGAGATGACTGAGGATTGGCATCAGGGTTATCGGCAAATGGCGAAGTATGTGATCAAGAAGATTGATCAAAAGCTCCGTGAACGTAGATTGATGAGGAGCTTAGAAAGATTCGTTGGTGGTAGACCATATGGAGTGCACCACAAGTTACTGCAACGATCCATCTGATGGGTCGTACATTTCAGGTCCACTTTATATTGGTTTTTAATTGTGAATATGTAAATTTGTGAATATTGTGCTTTTACGGCTTGATGTAGTGTTAAGGTATGATAATTTTTCAAGAATTTCTCACAAGATTCTAAATCTTTCAAAATATATCATACTAAAGCTGTAAAACCCGCTTTAAAATTTCCTCGAACATTAATTACGGAAAATCACAGATTTAAATTAAACGTTAAGTAATTATTTATTCAGATAATAAATAACGGTGTTAAATCAAGTATTTCGAAAACATTATTTATTCAGGAAATAAATAATTCACGACAGAGTATATTTCGAGGATTAATTTACGAATACGTACGTAATGATTAAAATCCACAAGTATTAAGTTCACGCAGTCCCAGTTTTATTTAAAAATGTTACGTAATTAATTATTCAGAATAATAATTTATTTTAACTATATATGTATCACGTAAGTATTATTTATAAAAAATAAATAAATAAATACATGACGGATTTATAACACGAACACACAAGTTAAACGTTTAAGAAACGAAACGAAAACAATAGTGTATATGTGCAAATGGGCTGCGATTTTATTACAAAAGAAAGGAGGATGGGCTGAGGCCCATTTCTTGTCTAGACCGGTTTAAAAAAAAAGAGAATAAAAGGACGGGAGTGTTAGCTTAGACAAACAAAAAGTATATAAAACCCTAATAAAAAAAAGAGCCGCCATCTTCTTTCTCATTCCTTGTCTCCTGCCGGCCGACGAACAAACATCAAGAAACATACGTGGGTTTTGGGTGAAGTCGTTTGGCTCCTTTTTCCTGTCACGCAAACCAAGGTAAACCCCGATCACGTTATTTTATTCTTTCTGTTTAATCTATTCACAAATCAAATGGGTATAATAAGAACACGCAGAGTTTGGATTTAATCATGTTTAGTTAGTAAAACAGTGGTGGGTCTTGATAGTTGCACGAAAAACCGAGAGCATAGAGCTCTCGGTGGGTTTTTGATCTTCACAGCCGAGACCTTTAAGGTCTCGGTGGTCCCTTTTTATTGCCAGCCTCGAACCACAAGCCATCAGGGGGTTTTGGTTCATAAACAGTGAGCAACCGGGGTGTTTGGGGGTAGATAACAGTGGGTAAAAAAAAAAAAAAAAATCACAGCAGGGGTGTTTGGGACTAATTCCAGCAGGGTGTGTTTGGGATTGCTAACAGTGGGAACAGAAACACTAACGGTGGGAAAATAAACTAACAGTGGGAACTCTGAAACTAACAGTGGGAACTCTGAAACTAACAGTGGGAATCATGAAATAAATTGAATTGGTAAATCATTTTATAAATGAATTATATAAATAAATTAATTATACTGTCCAATTTTATTAATCTAATTTATAAAATTAAATTAATTCTAGCTTTATCATTTTTATGACGTATTAATAATTTAATTTTAAGATATTAAATTGGAAATATTTTAAGATAGGAAACTTTTAATAATAACGAGTTACTATGTATAGTAATACCGGGGTATGCATTATACGATAATCAGAAATACCGAATACATTAAATCAGTAATATTTACGAACAGTCAGAACTTACCAGATTATATACGATCAGTATTTCAAGAATAATTTTAATCCAACGGAAACAGTAAGAGCAGTAAAATAAATAGTAGTCAGACGACTTATTCGCGTCCGTTGTTTATGTAGTAACCATGAAGACGGAATAGATCTTTCAGCTTTCAGTCTTATCTCATTACTGGACACGAGGTACGGATTTTCCGTCCTTTCAGTAAGGACTTCCTTTCTATGCATGATTAGGATTCCCCGTCTGCAGCCAAATGTTTTCCCCAGTATATGTTTAAACTTATCAGTAATCATGTTAAGAATTAAATAAATTGCCTGAGCCTTATATACAAGCATGATTAGTTTATGTACTAGTTACGGAGGTACCGTAACCACGGCACTAGAGGCACCGGTGTCGTGACTCACATGCAGGAGAGTGATATCCTGCATCGTCCCACTCAGCTCAGCTTGGCCATTTTATCAGTATTATTAGTGGGGCGTATGGATGCATCCTAGGCTACAGTTTACAGTTTAGCAGGTGAATGTGGTGTGTGCTCTACATCCTTCACATTGGAGCTGATCCCTCCACCCAGCACAGTTATTTAGAGGTCACCCCTCTAAAGCATGACGAGGTCACCCCTTTATGTATTCATGCAGCAGTTGTTACAGCACATGACCTATATAAGCTCTTGGCAATTAAAATATAGTAAATGCATGTTTTCAGATTTATCAGATAACGATTCAACTTTATTATTTACAAATCAGACTTTATAGATTATACACAGATTTCCGCTGCAACTTTACTTATCAGACTTACAGCTCCAGTATTTCATCATCTGTTTCATTTCAGTAATTCCTTATCATGCTTTATATCCGTTCACTGAGCGTTATGCTCAGCCGTAGTTCCCTTTCATGTTCTAACGGCAGGTACACCAGGACGTTCTTAGGATTTTGAGAGCATGTGCATTTGGATGGAAGCTATCCAGACTTCTTACTTTAAGCATTTCTTACATTATTCTGCTATTTGGACATTGTTTAGTCCTTTCATTCAGTATTTTATTTTTCATGTTTTGGGCTTATGTTTGGATTGCCGATGTTTGACTCCGGTATTTCCTTTATGGTCGGTTAATGTTTTAGGACATTTACCTTATGCTTTGATGACACGCCATAAATACACGTAACGGTCCACTTATCCAAGTGGGGTGTTACAATTATGGTATCAGAGCGCAAGGTTCGACCTGTAGGCTCTAAAACTTGACCTGTGACTAGTGGGTAGTCACCAGGAACTTCCCAGATTTTGGCGTTGTTATCTTTCATGTTTCTCATGGATTATTCAGTCAGTTTTCTTCATTTATCAGTCAGTTTTCTTAAAGTTTTGACTAAGTAAAAGGTTGATACAGGACTGGCCATATTTAGTCACATGTGCCTTTCTACGAATTTTGTTTTGGTGAACCGACCCATAGGCGTTCACCCTTGCCGTTCAGATTTTGTATTGGTAAACCTACCTTAGGAGTTTACCCTTACTCATGACGGATTCATGTTTTTAGTCAAATATTACTTGGTGAACCAGCCATAAACGTTCACCATTTCTCAAGTCAAATTTCATGCTTTTCAGTCAAATGATGTTTTGTGAACTGAACCATAGATGTTCACCTTTGCTCATATCATGATATTTTATAAAGTTTGACAAGTATGAATTGGACTACAACCATCCATATTTAGTCTGAGATTATAAATTTCTATACATGACAGTTCTCAGAAAATTTTGACCAGTATGGATCGAACCAGAATAGCCCATACTTAGTCTCATGTTTTCTTCTTTGAATTCTGTGGATTGAACCATAGCCATCCACATCAGTTGATATTACACCTCAGTTGATTTGATTTTTTATGTTCCTTGTAACATTCAAATTTTCATACCCTCACGTTGATGTCATCTACATGATGATTTAGTTTCATGTTTCCTTACAAGTATTATGTTTTCAACAGAATGATAATGTTTCATGCTAAGATACAGAAGGATTACAGTAAAATACTATTTCCTGATAAATCATGTTCTGGTCTTTAACAATCATGTCTTTATACTAAATGTTGATGAAACTCCGTTTAGTCATACTTTTTAGCCTCTATACAAACAACATTAAGTCTACGCAGAAATTATCAGCCTATTATGTTAACCGTTTCAATTCAGCTTGCTACCGTTTAAATCAATTTTTTTTTTTGATAATGTCAAACAAGCGACACCAGTATCGATCATCCCATAAAATTTCCACCAGCTCCATGTACAGTATTCCATATGTACCCCATGTATAGTGTCTCAGTTATACTCCACATACAGTACTTCATGTGTACTCCACGTACAGTGTCTCAGATATGCACCATGTGCAGTATTCATTTTATACTTCATGTACAGTAGTCCAGGTGTACTCTAGGTACCCTACTCCATGGATATTGCTGATTGTTCCTTGATCATCGCGGGCGTTTCCACTTGTCAATATTCTACCAGGTACTGATGCTGCTCGTGAGTTGAGGATTTTACCAGATGCTGATGCTGCTAACACTCTGAAGACCACACAGATGTTGATGCTGCTGATACTTTGGAAATCTCTCAAGATGCTGATGCCGTTCATACTATGAAGACTCTGCAGAACAAGGACGAAAAATATAAATTTGAAATTCCTGACAAGAATAAATTTCAACCATCAGACACAACCATCCTATTCCATGTTTTTACTTCCTCAGTTAGATGTCACACTTCACTCAGCTAATCTTTCTGTCAGAAGAGTGGGAACTGGTAACCAGCCGGACACTCAGCAGAAATAATTACATTAATCACAGTCATGATAACGACCGTCAGGAAACTGACAGACAAAGTAGTAGTGACAACCACCGTACTTATAATTAATCAGTCAGTACCATCGGAACTCCAGAACGGACATGACCAGAAATACAAAGGTCAGTAGCCTAACCGGTCCGCCAATCCTAGCAGTTACCAAAATTTTCAGCCTTGTTCAGATTCATCCACTAAAACACATGTCAAGAAATCAGTCAAGACATAAGTCTCAGGTATCATTTCGGAAGACCTTTCAGGACCCCAGTTACGATACACGTCATACGAATCTTTTATCAAATACGAGTCAGAATTCATAACGCCAGTATGTTTCTAAACCAGGCCCTTAGAAATTCAGGGTACCCTTCAGAAAGGGGTATACCCGTTCTATTATGCCACACATGAATCAGATCATTAAAATTCAGTCACCATCACTGGAGTATTATTCAGGTTAAACACGCAGTATTCACTCTGTGAGGTTACAGGCGAACACATTCAGTGAAAAGTTGCCATGTTTACTTCACGTATTCCTATGTCAGCTTTATCTTAAATCAGGTAGTCACCTGCCTCTCAGCCAGAAAGGACTCAACAATATCACCCTATTTATTAAAGCTTTATTTTCAGTTAACGACGAGATCCGTCTTACCAACCCTGAATATATTCATTTTACTCCTGCCAGAAAAATCAGTACAAATTGTTCCAGCTTTACGAGCACGTGAATTATTATCTTTAGCTGCGAAGACTTCTGGTCACCATTCATGATACGAATTCTGAAATTCCTTAAATTCATGACCAACAGATTATCCCAAAGTTTCCAGATGTAATTCCAGAAGGTTTTCCAGAAATTCATTCCTGACTACAAGACATAATTTAACATCGAGTTAGTCTCAAGAACGGAACTTGTCTTCAAAACTCTTTATTGCAAGGCTTAAGCTAAGTTAAAGAGTTGCAGCATTTGCTGCAATAGTTACCGGAACGAGGCCTTATTCACCCCAGCGCACCACCAGGAAGTGCACCGTTTATATCTATCAGGAAGAAGATCGGTATCATGAAGTCGTATATCGACCACTAAAAAAAAAAAAAAAAATTACAAGATCACCATTCTTAATCAATGTTCATTCCATAAATAGCAGGTTTATCTGACCTGCTATGATGTCTTAAACATTTTCCAGAACAAATTTCCGATCATGCTACCATCAGTGGTGAGAGAAAGAACATGACGTTTCCAGACTGCTGTTGCACATATTACAGTCCCTCTAAAAATCTTGATTTTATACTTCTGAGCTCCCTAACGCTCCAGTTAGATTATGAAATTATGAATATTTTTTTTTCCGTGACTCTCTTGCAATATCATCAGTATATTCATTGATCACATTCTGATATGCTTAATACTAGAGAAGAACACGAGACTCATCTTCTCACAATTGTACCGAATCTTCAATAGGAGTTATTTTATACACAACTTTTCAGATATAAATCTCACTTGAACAAAGTGGCATTTCTGAGCCACCACATTTCAACAGAAAGAAATTTCAGACAATCATGCGCAGGTGAAGGCCATCACCTGATGGTCCCGACCGACGCCTGGGAACGTAGTATAAAATTTATAGAACTCAATTGACTGCTACCGCAGAAATTGCTGACAGTCATCACTAAAAATTCTTCTATGACTATTCAACCAGATTTTCCACCAGAATGTCCCATAAGCCCAGGCAGAATTCTGATAGAAACCGTATCACGCATTGATACAGCTATGTTCATATCTAGATGCCTGACACACCGCATGTTCAAGATAGAACGCCGTCATGTTAGTGAGTTACTACAACCCTTAGAAATTTCTGAACAGAAATGAGACGAAATTCCATGAAATTCTTATCAGCTACCACAGGCTCAGAGAAAGTATAACACTATCTAAGTGATTGTCGATCAGATAATCAACCTATGCGTTTCCTCTCATCCGGAAGGATTACGCAGTAGTGGACCTGCAGAAAATTTAGCAGTGAATCGTACGATTTCAAGTATTCCGGCGACCATCATATCAGACAGAATTCATGTTTACGATCAAGTGTATGTTTACGCCCACTTTAAATTCATGTTTATTTTCACTTTCACGTTTACGTATCATTCGCAGAATGATGCTGTTTCAGTTCATCTTTATGCTATCTCTTTATTTAAGCTCACGTTTGTGTTCATAACATTGTTCACGTTCAAGTTCGTGTGCCATTTCGCGATACACGTATCTCAGTTTATTACCAAATACGGTTACAGAAAGCTTGAGAAACCAGACTCAAGTTTAACTCAACTATTCCATAACCAGGCAGACGGTTCACATCTCAGGCCGTATCGTTTGGCATTCATTCCTCAGTCAGCATACGTTCATGATATGTTCTAGTATCACGTTCACAGTATGATTCACTTATCATATTCTAATTCCATGCCAGCGCTCCTCATATAATTATGAACCACGTTCACAATTGCTCACTTAGCATGTTCACAATTGTTCACGTAGTTCGTCCCTATATATATTCTCAGCAGCTTGCTCAGTGATATAAATGTGATCTTTTCAGGATAATTGTACGTACCGTTTCATGTATACTACATGCTATAGCTTATGCATTCAGGTTCAGGAAATCCATCTTAAGTATGGAAACTGAAAATATTCAGCATCATCAGGACAGGGTCATCAGGACCAAGATTTTTTTTATTATGTTTAGACCTTTGAAGGAATCGTTTCGAGCAGGAGGCCACTCGAAATAGAGGAGTCCATCCGGACCTCTCATCCCCTTTCCTTCAATAAATCCAGTTAAGTTCTTTCAGTCATGTCACGTTCCATGTTCTCTTCAGCCATGTCACGTTACATGATCATTTCAGTCATGTCAGGTTTATACCTATCAGCAGCATTATGTCTTAATTAGAAGACAATTCATCCTTCAGCTTAATTGTCTTTTCAGTCTACGTGTTCTTTCAGTTCTTATAACTTCATCAGCTTATTACCTTTAAATTCGAGGACAAATTTCTCCTTTTTAGAGGGGAAGAATTGTAAAACCCAGTATGGTCGTATCTTTAATTCAGGGACGAATTATTGTTTTTAGAGGGGAAGAATTGTAAAACCCCCTTTAAAATTTCCTCGAACATTAATTACGGAAAATCACAGATTTAAATTAAACGTTAAGTAATTATTTATTCAGATAATAAATAACGGTGTTAAATCAAGTATTGCGAAAACATTATTTATTCAGGAAATAAATAATTCACGACAGAGTATATTTCGAGGATTAATTTACGAATACGTACGTAATGCTTAAAATCCACAAGTATTAAGTTCACGCAGTCCCAGTTTTATTTAAAAATGTTACGTAATTAATTATTCAGAATAATAATTTATTTTAACTATATATGTATCACGTAAGTATTATTTATAAAAAATAAATAAATAAATACATGACGGATTTATAACACGAACACACAAGTTAAACGTTTAAGAAACGAAACGAAAACAATAGTGTATATGTGCAAATGGGCTGCGGTTTTATTACAAAAGAAAGGAGGATGGGCTGAGGCCCATTTCTTGTCTAGACCGGTTTAAAAAAAAAGAGAATAAAAGGACGGGAGTGTTAGCTTAGACAAACAAAAAGTATATAAAACCCTAATAAAAAAAAAGAGCCGTCATCTTCTTTCTCATTCCTTGTCTCCTGCCGGCCGACGAACAAACATCAAGAAACATACGTGGGTTTTGGGTGATGTCGTTTGGCTCCTTTTTCCTGTCACGCAAACCAAGGTAAACCCCGATCACGTTATTTTATTCTTTCTGTTTAATCTATTCACAAATCAAATGGGTATAATAAGAACACGCAGAGTTTGGATTTAATCATGTTTAGTTAGTAAAACAGTGGTGGGTCTTGATAGTTGCACGAAAAACCGAGAGCATAGAGCTCTCGGTGGGTTTTTGATCTTCACAGCCGAGACCCCTTTAAGGTCTCGGTGGTCCCTTTTTATTGCCAGCCTCGAACCACAAGCCATCAGGGGGGTTTCGGTTCATAAACAGTGAGCAACCGGGGTGTTTGGGGGTAGATAACAGTGGGTAAAAAAAAATCACAGCAGGGGTGTTTGGGACTAATTCCAGCAGGGTGTGTTTGGGATTGCTAACAGTGGGAACAGAAACACTAACGGTGGGAAAATAAACTAACAGTGGGAACTCTGAAACTAACAGTGGGAACTCTGAAACTAACAGTGGGAATCATGAAATAAATTGAATTGGTAAATCATTTTATAAATGAATTATATAAATAAATTAATTATACTGTCCAATTTTATTAATCTAATTTATAAAATTAAATTAATTCTAGCTTTATCATTTTTATGACGTATTAATAATTTAATTTTAAGATATTAAATTGGAAATATTTTAAGATAGGAAACTTTTAATAATAACGAGTTACTATGTATAGTAATACCGGGGAATGCATTATACGATAATCAGAAATACCGAATACATTAAATCAGTAATATTTACGAACAGTCAGAACTTACCAGATTATATACGATCAGTATTTTAAGAATAATTTTAATCCAACGGAAACAGTAAGAGCAGTAAAATAAATAGTAGTCAGACGACTTATTCGCGTCCGTTGTATGTAGTAACCATGAAGACGGAATAGATCTTTCAGCTTTCAGTCTTATCTCATTACTGGACACGAGGTACGGATTTTCCGTCCTTTCAGTAAGGACTTCCTCTCTATGCATGATTAGGATTCCTCGTCTGCAGCCAAATGTTTTCCCCAGCATATGTTTAAACTTATCAGTAATCATGTTAAGAATTAAATAAATTGCCCGAGCCTTATATACAAGCATGATTAGTTTATGTACTAGTTACGGAGGTACCGTAACCACGGCACTAGAGGCACCGGTGTCGTGACTCACATGCAGGAGAGTGATATCCTGCATCGTCCCACTCAGCTCAGCTTGGCCATTTTATCAGTATTATTAGTGGGGTGTATGGATGCATCCTAGGCTACAGTTTACAGTTTAGCAGGTGAATGTGGTGTGTGCTCTACATCCTTCACATTGGAGCCGATCCCTCCACCCACCACAGTTATTTAGAGGCCACCCCTCTACAGCATGACGAGGTCACCCCTCTATGTATTCATGCAGTAGTTGTTACAGCACATGATCTATATAAGCTCTTGGCAATTAAAATACAGTAAATGCATGTTTTCAGATTTATCAGATAACGATTCAGCTTTATTATTTACAAATCAGACTTTATAGATTATACACAGATTTCCGCTGCAACTTTACTTATCAGACTTACAGCTCCAGTATTTCATCATCTGTTTCATTTTAGTAATTCCTTATCATGCTTTATATCCGTTCACTGAGCGTTATGCTCAGCCGTAGTTCCCTTTCATGTTCTAACGGCAAGTACACCAGGACGTTCTTAGGATTCTGAGAGCATGTGCATTTGGATGGAAGCTATCCAGACTTCTTACTTTATACATTTCTTACATTATTCTGCTATTTGGACATTGTTTAGTCCTTTCATTCAGTATTTTATTTTTCATGTTTTGGGCTTATGTTTGGATTGCCGATGTTTGACTCCGGTATTTCCTTTATGGTCAGTTAATGTTTTAGGACATTTACCTTATGCTTTGATGACACGCCATAAATACACGTAACGGTCCACTTATCCAAGTGGGGTGTTACAAAAGCATTACAACTATCCCTTATTAATTTAAGGGGGAGCATTAACATGTTCTATGGCCAAACATCGATTTCATTTTTTACCCAAAGACCGGTTAATCCATTCAATATCCCAAATATTAATGGTTAACATTTTGGATAAGGGGAGAAAATGGGATTAAGGAGACTCAAATGATACTTGGCTAAAAGATGAAAAAGACTTAACGATTATCCAACTTAATATGTGTAAAGCACGTGTTAAGGGGGAGCGTTTTTGATGAACAAAACACCTAAGGTACAAAACTTTTGATTTCAATATCACAAGTACCTTAGGTGATTTTCAAGGATTTTTCATGGTGGCTATACTTTCCCTAAACACGCTTAATTCACGACGAATGTGGTGACAAAAGGGTGGTAGGAATAGGTTTAGTCCAATGATTCATCAGAGCCGATGGAATCTTCCCAAGGACAATTCCCTAGATAGAATTAGAAGTCCTAGGAAAGTTGGAGAAAGATTATGAACGTAGCTGAATGCCGACCAAGTACTTAAGCTAGCACTGGAACAATCACAACAAGGTGCTAGTTATGAATTATTGGTAAGCATTGAAGGGGTTGAAGAATGAAAAAGAATTGTAAAGATAAAGGGTGTAAAGAAAGAAGCCCTCCTTACAACTTTAGGCAGAAACCGGGTCAATACATATGCTATTGAGATCATTTTTGTTAATGATTCTCGATATTGAAGAAAGACATCATGGACCCAGTGATGCAATGCACAACCCTTCCCAGCTAACTCAAATATCTCTCAAAAGGTATTTGTTTTAATCACACGGATATCAACACGTTATCTATTGGTTTGTTCACTCCGAATAGACTGATATTGAAAAGGTGGCACTCCTCTCCAGCCATCGCTCACTAAATCAAAACGCACTATCGAGTCTAGAGCCACGAGATCATCAAAAGTCTCATTAGGACACTTTCCATTTATTCCTTGCTTTCTCACACACTGTGAAAAGTAAGAGATTTTTATGAGTCCTACGCAGTATTCTTGTAATATTGCCAGAACATCCGAGTAATACGCAAGTATTACAATGAAGATGGAAATCCTGCTTGAGCCAACATCAAACAAGCTCATGGTAGGTTACACGTGCGGTTCTTTTAGAACCAATCTTGTGAAAAACTGGAAAGAAACAGTGGTTTAATTCTTAATTGAACTTAAACTCGTTCCAGGCCTCTACGCATTATCATATGATCTTGCCAGAACACTCAGAGTGACTCTTTATTGATCACAGTGACGAGTGGAAATCCTTCTAGTGTTAACATCAAACAGCACTTGGTAGGTGACGTGCAAGATTCTTTATGAATTGAGCTCGTGATAACTGGAAAGCAACGATGGTGAAAATCTTAATTGAAATTCACTTGTTACAGGTTTCATGAATTGACGGCTTCAAATCACAAGGATAATTTATCCAAGTGATTCACTCTTTATGTTCGCAGTCAGCTTTGGACGGTCGAATAAAGAGAACGGGTTTACCCGCGAAATCCTGTCAGGAAGTTACTTAATTGGACATTGTTTAGTCCTTTCATTCAGTATTTTATTTTTCATGTTTTGGGCTTATGTTTGGATTGCCGATGTTTGACTCCGGTATTTCCTTTATGGTCAGTTAATGTTTTAGGACATTTACCTTATGCTTTGATGACACGCCATAAATACACGTAACGGTCCACTTATCCAAGTGGGGTGTTACAAAAGCATTACAACTATCCCTTATTAATTTAAGGGGGAGCATTAACATGTTCTATGGCCAAACATCGATTTCATTTTTTACCCAAAGACCGGTTAATCCATTCAATATCCCAAATATTAATGGTTAACATTTTGGATAAGGGGAGAAAATGGGATTAAGGAGACTCAAATGATACTTGGCTAAAAGATGAAAAAGACTTAACGATTATCCAACTTAATATGTGTAAAGCACGTGTTAAGGGGGAGCGTTTTTGATGAACAAAACACCTAAGGTACAAAACTTTTGATTTCAATATCACAAGTACCTTAGGTGATTTTCAAGGATTTTTCATGGTGGCTATACTTTCCCAAAACACGCTTAATTCACGACGAATGTGGTGACAAAAGGGTGGTAGGAATAGGTTTAGTCCAATGATTCATCAGAGCCGATGGAATCTTCCCAAGGACAATTCCCTAGATAGAATTAGAAGTCCTAGGAAAGTTGGAGAAAGATTATGAACGTAGCTGAATGCCGACCAAGTACTTAAGCTAGCACTGGAACAATCACAACAAGGTGCTAGTTATGAATTATTGGTAAGCATTGAAGGGGTTGAAGAATGAAAAAGAATTGTAAAGATAAAGGGTGTAAAGAAAGAAGCCCTCCTTACAACTTTAGGCAGAAACCGGGTCAATACATATGCTATTGAGATCATTTTTGTTAATGATTCTCGATATTGAAGAAAGACATCATGGACCCAGTGATGCAATGCACAACCCTTCCCAGCTAACTCAAATATCTCTCAAAAGGTATTTGTTTTAATCACACGGATATCAACACGTTATCTATTGGTTTGTTCACTCCGAATAGACTGATATTGAAAAGGTGGCACTCCTCTCCAGCCATCGCTCACTAAATCAAAACGCACTATCGAGTCTAGAGCCACGAGATCATCAAAAGTCTCATTAGGACACTTTCCATTTATTCCTTGCTTTCTCACACACTGTGAAAAGTAAGAGATTTTTATGAGTCCTACGCAGTATTCTTGTAATATTGCCAGAACATCCGAGTAATACGCAAGTATTACAATGAAGATGGAAATCCTGCTTGAGCCAACATCAAACAAGCTCATGGTAGGTTACACGTGCGGTTCTTTTAGAACCAATCTTGTGAAAAACTGGAAAGAAACAGTGGTTTAATTCTTAATTGAACTTAAACTCGTTCCAGGCCTCTACGCATTATCATATGATCTTGCCAGAACACTCAGAGTGACTCTTTATTGATCACAGTGACGAGTGGAAATCCTTCTAGTGTTAACATCAAACAGCACTTGGTAGGTGACGTGCAAGATTCTTTATGAATTGAGCTCGTGATAACTGGAAAGCAACGATGGTGAAAATCTTAATTGAAATTCACTTGTTACAGGTTTCATGAATTGACGGCTTCAAATCACAAGGATAATTTATCCAAGTGATTCACTCTTTATGTTCGCAGTCAGCTTTGGACGGTCGAATAAAGAGAACGGGTTTACCCGCGAAATCCTGTCAGGAAGTTACTTAATTGAAACTATCCGTCACGGGTACGATATCTAATATCGTCCAACGGTCTTCACCGACCGAAGGTAAAATGCTACCGAATTAGAATAAAATGTCAAAGCCATTTTATTCGTGTCGTTGCTGTGTACCTGTTAAAGACGGTGGCGTTGCTGTGTACCTGTTGAAGACGGTGGCGTTGCTGTGTACCAGTTGAAGACGGTGGTGTTGCGGTGTACCTGTAGAAGTCGTTCCCACATGCTTATGTTTTTCTGCATCAAAGTTCAGCAAAATTCAAGAAAGTGCAAAATGAAGTCTTCCGCTGTACCAAACTCTGAAGCTTTCAAGAATTCAACAAAAAGACATAAGTGTGTGGAACATGGAGTCGCGAGGAGGCAAGTTTCACAAAAAGGCAAAGATCGCACGTGATTGGTCAAAAGAACAATGCTCTCAAGCCAAAGACTAAAAGATCAAATCAAAATATTCACAACAAAAAGAAAGAAGAAAAGACTACGAGCTGAAGAACGAAGACTTAGTATAGTATGCTAGGTTTAGAACTTTGTAAACGTGGAGTGACCTCCCTTAGGGGGAGATTGTTAGAAATACGTTTTTACGTATATTAGAAGTATCAGTCACTCCACAATATTATTAATGTTGTAATAGCTCGTAGTTAGTGTTACTTATTAAGTTAAGTAAGAAACCGACCCATGGGCTTGTCATGGGTCGGCCCAAGCCCAAATAAGGGCCTTGGATATAAATACCCCTTTCCACCATGGAAAGGGGTTGGTTGTTGTTCATTCCATACTTTCATTTAAATAGAATACACATAGTTTCTCTCTCACTTTCTCTCACTAGTTTCTCTCTCTAGGAATCTTCAACCCACTTCATAGATTCATAGGTTATCAAGATTCTACATGGCAGCAATCCAACGTTGGAGAATTCAGCTTACATTCTAGGCTTATTACAAGCCTTTAGATCACCTTTTGCTTGCCAGCTATCACTACACAACAAGAATCCGTCACATGATTCTTCAAGTTATTCAAACTACACAAGGGCAATTTTGGAAGTTCAAGACTAGGGGTTTTACTTCTTTATCAGCTTTCTAGATACATTGTAAGGCTATATATAAAGCCATAGGGTCTCGTTTGTACGCTGCTTTTGGTTTTTCCTTGTTCAAGCACTTGTAAGTCCTATTTTCAGATTTATGAAATTGTGTTAAGTGTGTTGAAGAAAGACCAAGTGCCATATTATTTATGCTTGTTTATGTTCTTTGTTTACTGAATTGGAATCAAAAACCTGTTTTCAAAAAAGGAGTGTGCAAAAGTTTGGACATTTTTTTCATTTCCTTGATATTTTGCTAAGTTCTTGGTCTATCTTAGAATTCTTGGGCTATAGGGCTGATCATAGCATCCTGATATTGTGTTATCAAGGTGTGGTGAAGCTTATAACTTGGGGATAATCAAGTGTGGAGGACAAGAGTTGCATCAATCAAGGATTTTTCAAGTTTCTGTTTTTATACTCTTGCTTCTAACTTTGTTGATTCTTAGCAGGCTTTGTTGTGGAAGCTTGTGCTTGTTCTTGCTAGCACATAAGCTCAAAATCCGTGGGTGTGGATGTACATCCATGAGGTACACACCTTTAATCCCAAAATCTGAAAATATTTTGGATATTTGTGATATTTGAGTGTTGCCTATGTTCTTGTGTATTTTGTGGCTTATTCTTGCTTGAATCTGTTGTTCTCATCTGTTATTGTGTTAATCATCACTTGGGTGGTCTAAAATCTCACTTTTTCTTGTTTAAAATTGGATTTGAAAAGATAAAGGGGTGTTTGGGATTACCTGTTTGTGATTGCATCTTGGTATTGTGTTGTTAGGAGTTGTTATTTGTGCTTGGTATCTGATATACACTTGTTTGAGAGTGTTTTGCTGCAAGTTTTGTAGTTTGAAACCTTGAATCAAAGATTGTGCTATAACTTTGTGAGTTTGATTGTTTTTGACCTAAAATTTTGGGAAAACCTAGAGTTTATGCATGTTTAGGGATAAAATTTGTTTAAACATCATTAAGATAACATACTTGATAGATCCGAGGTGTTGAATCTGGCTTGTGTGTCAAATACATCAGCAAAGTGAAAAATTGCATGTTCTTGTGTTCATCAGTAACTTAAGGTGCTTGAATCTTGCTTAATTCTTTGAATCATTGCATGAAACCTGTTTAGACTTGTTTATTTGAGTTTAATATAGCTTGTGTATGCATTTGGTTGAATTTGGCTGGCTGAATTGTGCTAAAATTGCTTATTGAACCTGTTCTGCTTATTTGTTCATGTCTGTGCAACATCTGGTACTTTATTGATTAATCTGTGCAAATTGGGTGATTGTGTTTGTGAATTTTTGATTGTTATTGACTCCTTATGATCCAAAGATTATTTGGGTGCCTTTGTGTAATCTGAATCCCAAAAAAGTTCACTAAAGACAAAAAAGTCTATAAGTCAAGCAGTGGGAAAAGTTCCCACTGTTCAACACCCAAAACTAGCCCCTGCTAGTGTAAACTTGTACTCAGCTTATCAATAAGCTATTTTAGCTTATCCAGACTTGCAACAACTTAT
The DNA here is from genome assembly GCA_025667525.1 of Glebionis coronaria. Classification (NCBI taxonomy): domain Eukaryota; kingdom Viridiplantae; phylum Streptophyta; class Magnoliopsida; order Asterales; family Asteraceae; genus Glebionis; species Glebionis coronaria. Next base: position 365,351,371 of record CM046876.1, read on the forward strand.
TTTTTGTGATAGATCTTCATTATTTGACCCATTTGAGTAGACTGGAGCTTATTGGACTTTGACTTTGACTTTTTACTAGAAAACCAACTTATTTGACTTTTACATAAGTGCTTATTTGCTTTTTCTAGCTTATTGAGTCAGCTTATTTGAAAACTCTTTGTTGATTTTGCTTAATTAAGTCATTTAAAAGCTTTAGAAACTTGAATCAGCACTTGGGGTGGCCTAGAACTAAAAAACGACTATTTTGTCGTTTTCTATAGATTGCTTATTGCATTTTCAGGCTTATTCCTTGGGCTTATTTCAAATTTATTTTTGCAGAAGTCTTATTTAGGACAAAAGAAGCTTGTGTGTCTAATTTCAGCTTATGGCATTGGCTTATAGTTTAATGGGCCAAAAAGCCCATTAAGAATAAGCTGGTTGGTATAAGCTAGCTTATTTCACACTTTCAGCTTTTGGGCCTTTGGAAAAAGTTGTTTAAAATTAAATTTTGAGTCAAGTAGTGCTTTTTGGGCTTATTTTGAACACTTTTTTATATTGGGCCCAAATTTGGCCCAATAGTGGACTCTTTTGGGTTTAGCCCATTTTCTAGGCCCATTAAGGGTATTTAGGTAATTTCACTTTCATTTCTGAGTTAATTAGGTTAAATTAAGCTAGTTTGCAAGTTTTTTGAATTTTTTTATGATTTTTGGATTTTTAATAATATTTTAATATTATTTTATTGTTAAAAATTAAAAGTCTGATTTTCTAACTTTTTATATTTTTCTTAGATTGTAGTCACTTAATTAGGAATTTTGCAACTTTCCAAATATTTTTAGAGTCTTTTAATTATTTTCTAGAATTAATTTAATTTTTAAGTGATTTTAGTAGTTTTTAATTGTTTAAAAATAGTTTTTAGTGGTTTTAAAATTTTGAAAAATACTTTTTAGTTTAATTAGGGTATTTTTGAGGTTTACAAACTGTAAGATCTTCTTGGGGACTTTTTAATAGTTAACTTTGATTTTTAGGGCTTTAATTAGCATTAAAAAGTCATTATCTAATTAATTAAAAGGTTTTGGCAAGTTTGGATTTTTTGTAAACTCTTAGAATATTGTTGTGTATTTTTAGTGATTTTTGGTAATTTTTAGAGTAAAATTTTAATTTTGGTGCTTTTTACGGTTTTACGTGTACACCTTTTTCGTCTTAGTTTAATCCGTCTTCGTAACCGTCATTCTCTTCTAATCTCATCTCTATTTTTCTTTCTCAAAAATATAATCACAAAGATAATCACTTCAACACACACACACTAAGCCTCCTTGAGAACGATCCCCACTTTGGGTCTTAACTTGTGGTTTTCCTAAACTACTTGTTAATACTTGCCCTAATTGCCTTGTTTTCCTGAACAAGTGCTAATTTACAACTATCAATGAACATTTATGACAACCTAAAACCCCAATGTAAGTATTTGAATTCTTTACTTGTTTTGTTCTTTTAGTTTCCTTAGAGTTTAGTATTTAATAAAGGCCAAGGTAGGTTATTTATGATGAGAAATGTAAACTGTGCTTTAAAATTAAGGCATTGCATGAGGGCATTGCAATGGTCAAGTGTAGGGGATTTAATAGGTGTGAAAACACTCATCCTTTTACCACTTATTCCTTGCTAAAACGAGACCAAAACGCGTATTTAATATCATTTGTTTGGAATTATGCGTGTTTTGTGTGTTTGTTGTGTTTTTAGAGCCAACCGGATAAATATTGAAGAAAACATGGGATTGCACGGGTTTTATCGAAGGAAAAGACGAAAGACGAAGTCTATAGTCCAAGAGATGCAAAAGATTTGAAGTCAATGGGCCTATTTGAAGATTTATCGAAGAAAAGGACCAAAGATGGAAGATTTATATATGTCGAAGAACTCAAGTCTATTAAACAAAGAAATTAAAAGACGAGTTGAATTTATTCATCGACGAATCCCGAATCAGAATCGAAAACGTCAACTTTACTGAAAAGACGAGAAGACAAAAAGAGAGGAGAAAAGCCCACTCACCAACCAAGCCCAAGGCCAATAAATAGACCCTTCCCTTCACAATTTGGAACTAGTTTTTCATATTTTCTGTTTTCTTTCTTTTTGTTTCGTAGGAGAACCAACACCATTAAGGTGTTTGGTGATTTTCATTTTTCCCTTTTCAATCCAAGAATATTATAAGTTTAATCTTTACTTTTGATTGTTTAAACCTTAATCTTTCAATACAAGTCTCCTTTTAATCTTGTTCTTCCTTTTCTTATTGATTCTAAAGTTCTAAGTTTTTATTTTGTTGATTTTGATCTTTAAAAACAAGTGGGTTTTATGTTTTTATTGGTTTAGAATGATTGTTATTGTTAGTTAATCATTAGTGTTGGTTTAATCCTTAGATTTATTTTGGTTGATTTTGGTACAAATTCGTGTTGTGGTGTTTCCCCTGTTCTTCGCGTATTCTGTTGCCCAGATTATTCCGAACGAAGCTTTCTTTCCGAATGAAGGTTTTTGTTTAAATTATTCTGGATGAAGCAACATTCCAGATGAGCTATACATTCCGAACCAGTCTTTTGTGTTAAACATTCCGAGTCAGTAGTTATTCCAAGTCAGCCCTTTTATTCCGCATAAACGTTTTTTCGAACCAAAGAATTTATTCCGCATGAAGCTGATTTCAAATTATTTCGAATGAAGGACAAACATTCCGAACCAGCATTATATTCCGAATAAACTAGTTATTCCGGATCAGTTTTTATTCCGGATGAAGAAGTATTCCGCATGAAGGGTATATTCCGAATCAACCGTTATTCCGGATAAAGAGTTTTATTCCAGATGAGCAAAATTATTCCGAACCAACAGTTTTTCATTTATTCCGCATGAACACATTATTCCGAACCAAAGAACTATTCCGAATGAGCAGTTGTTATTCCGAGTGAATGTTTTATTCCGCATGAAGGCTTTATTCCGAATCAAGCAAAATTATTCCGAACCAGTGTTTTATTCCGCATGAGCAAAACATTCCGAACGAAGCAAGGGTATTCCGAATGAAGGCAATATTCCGCATGACTCAAATTTATTCCGAATGAAGTGATTATTCCGGATCAAGCATTTTATTCCGAGTCAGCTGTTTTTCCAAGTTAAGGTATTTTACTATTTGAGTTTAATTCAAGTTTTATTTTTATTAATTGCTTTTAGTTTATTTTTATCACTTCACGCTTTTACCCTTTAATTAGATATAGATCAACAGCTCCCCCTTTTAGTCACCAATAACAACAATTCCACTTTGAACCGTGATCAATTCGAGAAGATACCGAGAACGAAACAACGACAAATATAATTGGGTACGAGCAACACGACAAAAGATCTTGAAACAAACCTGTTTTATTAACTAACCAAAATTCTGTTATTAAAAGGATATAAAAGAAATTAAAAACGGTGATTTTCGGACGTGTGTTGGTCCCTTGTAATTAGTACTATACTTAAGTATACTAAGTATAGTCCTAACCCATGGTTAAGTAATGCAATAACCTTAATACAAGTAAGTAAATAACACCAAGGTTTTCAACGTTTAACTCTTAGCTTTATTAAAGAATCATACCCTATTGTATACGAAGCTACAATAGGGATTGAATAGACAATGTGTGGTTTTGTGATCTCCTCACTAACAAGCTAGTCCAATCCTAACGATTGCTAAGCTTGAGGATTCTATCAACAGGAGTTTAGAACTCAAGTGTGTGATCGTGTTTGGAGGAGAGAAAACTTGTTTGTGAATGTCTAAAGCATTAAGTGCACAAACTTTGTTTTCTCTCCTTTATCAGCATCCTATTTATAGAAGGAAAGTGGGTAGAAGACAATAATTGCCCATGTGCAATTCTTGTCTTATTGGTACAGTGCAGTATCTTGTCTTACCCTATTCTAAGTAGTAAGACGTAAGTCCTTTACACATGTCAGTACCCCATCTATCCCAAAAGGGTAAGTCACGCTAATTGTGTGATGTACTTCATCTTGTCACAATTCAACTTATCCCGTCTTTTCTTCAGTCTTGGAGAATGATTGTTTTCTTCAGGGAGATCGTATGGGGATCAGTGAGTCTATTGCCACAACTCACTGAACCCATCACCTTCTTTTTCGTCATAGAAGACATTCGTTGAGCTTCGCCTCTCTGAATGCTTGAGTCTTCCTTTTAGACTCAGTCTAGGAACTCGAAGGCAACTCACTGAGTGACTGTTTACTCAGTGACCTTGTTATGTTCAAGGTTAATAATTCACTTAGGCTGATTGTTATTCAAATCCTTCAGGGAGGTCATCAGGTACTGAATTGACCTAACAATATCCCCCTATTTGGATATAAAATTTGCCTAAGTGAAATTGTTATAAGTGAGCAAAGAGGCTTCTTCTTATTACAAACTATTCTACTTGATGAAAAGACTTGATATAACAAAGTACTTCATTTTCATTCATCATTACATAAGACTGAATAGTCTGATACAAGAAACATAAATAAAACAAAAGATTACTGTTATTCAGGAATCCATTGCTTCCCTCTTTACCCTTGATGACTTTAACACCTTTTCTTTGTCAGGCCTCCTAGCAATTATCTCCCTAAGCCTCTCACCAAATCTTTTATTCTCATCAGTCTGAATTTGTCCAACCATCACAAGAAAGATGAGAACACTCTCAGTGGTGCATTTCTCTATGTCACTCATTCTTTGAAATGCTTGATCCCCAAATACATCAATGAAGAAGATACCCCACCCAGGTTCTTCTATAACCATGTTGATCACAAAGGGGACATTTTCAGGGAGAGTACGATTGCATTCTAACCCAGGGATCTTAGTCTCATCTTCAAGCTCAACTCTTTTTCTATTTCTTCCCTGAGTTTTGGTAGGATCCTGTTCAGCTAAAGGAAGATCTTCAGTGATTCCTAATTGTTCCTTCATCTGATTCAACCTCTCATATCTCTTACTGAGAGAGTTGAGTATCTCAGGGACACATTTGTTTGTTTTGGTCCTGAAAATCCTTCCCATTTCGTCCCACTCACTAAGACCGAAATCACCAAATGAAAATTTCTTCATGACTTCAAAGTTCCTCTCATCATTGTTTCTGTAGACAGATACTGAGATTGGTGTGGTATGAGCAATGATCTGAAGGTTAGTGATTGGCTCAGGCTTTCTTCTTTGGGCGACGACTTTGGTGTATTGGTCATACAATTTCTTAAGTTGTGTGGTTCTTTGTTTTTGCTTCAAGACCATTTCATCCTGAATGGCCTTGAGTTCTTCCTCCTGCTTCTGGATGAACTCCTCTACCCCTTTCTTTCTCAGCAAGACCTCAGGGTTACCACCCACTTCTTTTACAAACTCAGTGGATACCTTTAAGATCTCAGCCTTTGTTGCTTCATTAGCCTTAGCCGACTCCATTCTATCTAGATACACTTGGATTTGATCAGGAGTCATTTGGTACATTATTCCATTTAACTCATATGGTACCAAGACCATGGCATCATGATCAGGCCTTACTTCCCTTGAAGCTTTTACAAGTTTCTTTGGTGGAGGTGTTAGGATTTCATCAGCTATACCTTTGCCCCTATCTGACTTAGATACTGAGGGCTCAGGGTTGGGAGGAATTGAGTTTAAGGGTTGGGGTTGTGCTAGTCTTTCCTGCTCCCCCTCAGTGTGAGAAGGAGGTTCAGTCCAAGTTAACATCATTGGGGGCACATTCTCCCCCTCAAAAGTTGAAGGATCAGCCTGACTAATCCCAAATTTTGTCCTTTGTGAGGATCCTGAGGTGGAAGATCCCTTAAAAGCCTGAAACATCTCAATCACCATTTCCTTCATGGACTGAGTGTCTGCTTTGATAGTTCGAACATCTAACTGAATAAAGGATTGAGTGTTTTCAATGGTGGCGATCCTTTTCCTGAGCCTAGGAATATCAGTTTCTTTCAGGGATTTGGAGATGTCAGAGAGATTGGTGGCATTAGCCATGTATCCTTGTGCAGCCCTTGACAATCTGAACTCTGTTTCAGCATCCATATGAACATCCTCATAGATGGCATCGCATTTCCCTTTCACCACATCCAAGTCAGACCTGAGAGAGTCTAACCTAGTGAAAACCTCAGTACGCCTGTCCACCTTCAGTAACTCAAGTAATTGACAAACTCTGGAATTGGACTCAGTGGTGCTAGTGATCAGTCCATCCAGAGTTGTCTTCAAGGACACATTTGCTTCGACCGTAAGAAGAGCATGGTTAAGGAAGTTGATGGTTTCTTCTCTTGATTTTCATGACTGTTGTTAACAGAGCTGATGAATTCCATTTGATTATCTACCTGAATTCTCATCTTCTCCTCAGCTACATCAAACCTATCACCATATGTCCTGAACTCATCAAGGAGTATCAGCCTTTGAATCCAAATCTTCATGAGCCTGAGTGACCTCAGCCTGCAAGGCTTTCAAAGCTGTCTCATCCAGAACCACAGTCTGAGTCCCCAATGTAAAGGTGTCAAGTTTTGCCTCATAGGAGGGCTTTTTCGGTGCCTCATGGGAGGGCTCTTTTTGTTTGGATGCCTCAGGGGAGGGCTTTTGTTGAGCCTCAGGGGAGGGCTGTATGTCTGCGAACAATGGTGGGGACTGTGGCTTCTGGTCTGATTGAGGAGGGGCCTGAGTTTCAGGTTCATCCCCAGCCTCAATCATATCATCGTCATCACTGAACCCTTGGAGTAACTCATCAGGCTTCTCAAGTAAACTTATAAAATCTCCAAAGTTCAGTGAACCCTTAGGTTTATCCAGTCCCCCTTTAAAAGAAGGTTTGCCTTTGTTATCGTCACTCACTGCCCCAAATCCCGAGGCTTGGGATTTAGCCAACTGATACTCAGGGGCAGTTTATGATTGATCAGTTGTGGAGGTAGGATCCCTATTAACAGGGTGTTTTACCCATGGGCGTCCCTTTGAGTCTTTGGGATCAAGAGTGGTTCCCTCAGGCAAAGACTTTTGTTTTAGTGTGCCTTCATCGGGAATTGTGGAGGTGAGATTCCTATCAGCGGGGTGTTTTACCTGTGGGCGTCCCTCTGAGTCTAAGGAATCAAGTTTTGGGTCCTCAGGCAAAGAATTTTGAGCTAGTGTGCCTTCATTGGACTTGGTAGAAGTGATAGGCCTATCAGCGAGGTGTGTTACCCGTGGGCGTCTCTCTGAGTCTTTGGCCTTAGTTTTGACCTCAGGCAAAGGTTGTGATTTATGAGTGCCCTCATCGGTCTGAGTGGAAGGCAGTCCCGCAGGAGAAGGTTGTTTGTTTCCTTCTCCATCAAGAGGACCAGTAGGTTGGCCCGTCGACCCTGACTGTGATGTATCAAGGCCTCCCGTAAGCTCTTTCCCTTGGGGTATTTGAAGATTGGTCTAAACAAGGGTAGTATTTTTAGCCTTGCCCTTTTTGGGTCGTGCCTCGGAAGCCTCAGGGCCTTGTGCCTTTGTTGGTTTGGTCTTTGGCACAGTCTGAGTCTTCTTGTTCCCCTTCTTTGGTAAGAAGGGAATGGGAGACACGGATGATTCACGACTGATCACCTCAGTCATGTGAGCCGTCAATGCAATGGGGTTGACTTCAGATGGGTTCTTTGAAAAGTTTGTGGAACTCAGGATTGGAGTAGAAAAAACATTGAATTTTTCCTGAGTGTAAAGGGAACCCAGTAACCGTTCTAAGGCGCATGATATGAATCTTGGGTAAGAAACATATTTTTGCCTAGACTCCTTCAGGAGCCTAGTTACGAGATCATTATAAACAATCTCTCTTGTGTCAATCTTCAGTCCGTTAATAAGACTGTAGATTAGCATCTGCTGAGTAGAATTAACTTGCTCAGTAGACGAGTAGTTCCCACTGATCACCTGAATCACAAAAGTGACCAGGATCCTCCAAGCCATGGGGAAAGCAGTTTTGATCAATGGGGTTTTAGTCACAAGTAACTCAGGGACCCTGATTTCTTTTAGTCCTTTTTAACTGACTCCATGTCAGGATGTGCAACATACTTTCCATTGTTATAATCAAGTCCACTGCTTTGACAAAATGTTTTGAAGTCTAAAATCAATTGTGTCTTCCCATTGTTTGCAGTGAACATGATGACACAGTTCTTATGTGACTTGATCTCAGACCCCTGAGATCCTTCAAGCCCTTGGGTAGGGGTTACAACCACAGCCGTAAACAAGAATCCCCTGAGATATTCATAGTAGAAGACTAAGGGGGGTTTTTGTAAAAGCATCAGCCCAATCACAGTTTTTCAAAAATTTGCAAATTGGTTTGTAGGCTGATACACTACTAGGGTAATTGAAATTTCCCTCATAGTTGTTTCCTGCAAAATGGACACCCTCATTGGTGAGATGTTCAGCCTTAGGGGCATATTTGATAGCCTTGGACACTTCCATTAAAGATAGCTTTTAAAGATTTGAAAAAGGACACTGGCAATTTGTGGAAATCAAATCAAGACTTGTTTCTTGTTATAATACAACAAGATTCACCAAGTGACCTAATGATAACTTTTGCCTTATAAAAAAGGATCAACAATTATAAACAATAGGTAACGTTGATGGTTTGTGCTATATAACAATAAAATGAGTAATCAATGTGATCGCCTTGTTTACAAGAAACCTTTTCTAGAAATTAGTTTGAACACACACACTTTTCTTTGAGAGAAAATTTTGGCAGAGTAAAATTATAAGTTCTTTGTGTTTGTTTGTTGTGATTGTGGGGTATTTATAGGCTAGGTTGTGAAGAGGATTTTTATTTGCTATAATTTCTTTTCACATCCGCATTTAATGAAAGCGTACAAGTGGTCCCCCTATTTTCTTGGCAACTCTTCCATTACTGCAAAGATAACGCTTTTTCCAGAGATGACATGGGGTCACGTGCATTTCAAAGGACGTTTTTACAACGGATTTTGCTAGAAAAAGGGTAAGCATTTAATGCTTAGTGGGATACTTGTCATGAGTGACCCTTTGACTGGTTTATGACAATTTATTGAAGGAATATATGTTCCTTATTTAATATTGTGACTCACCAACCTAGGACATTAAATAACTAAATCCTTAGAGCATTTAGTTACATCATTTAATGTACCTCAGTGTCAAAGGGAGGACAATAAGATATATTTTCTCAGAGAGAAGATAAAGAATATACATTATACTGAATCCAATGTCATCAGGGAGACTGATTAATCAATATTCAGCATACCAAGTTCAGCTTTTAGTCTAGTGAACGTTGGTTCATCCAAAGGTTTGGTGAAAATATCAGCTAGCTAATATTCAGTGGGGATGAAATGTAATTTAATATCTCTTTTAAGATGTGATCCCTGAGGAAGTGATATCTTATGTCAATGTGTTTAGTCCTTGAATGTAGGACTGGATTATTTGAAAAGGCAATTGCACTGGTGTTGTCACAAAAGATAGGGACTACTTTGTATTCCATATTATAGTCCTTGAGTTGACTTTTTATCCAAAGGATGTTTGCACAACAACCAGCAGCTGCCACATATTCAGCCTCAGCAGAGGAAATTGCGACTAACTGCTGTTTCTTTGCACTCCAACATACTAGCTTGCCACCAAGGAATTGGCATGCACCTGAGGTACTTTTTCTATCCATGTTGCAGCCAGCATAGTCTGAGTCTGAGTATCCTTTAAGATCGAAGCGTGAACAACGAGGATACCATAGACCCAGTGAAGGAGTACCCTTCAGGTACCTGAAGATTCGTTTAACAGCAGTAAGATGTGATTCTTTGGGATCGGCCTGATATCTTGCACATAAGATTGTTGAGAACTGAATATCAGGCCTGGTTGCAGTTAGGTACATTAATGATCCAATCATTCTCCTGAATAAGGTTTGATTGACTGGTTTACCAGCAAGATCAGGACCTAAGTTGTTGGGGGGGGGGGGGGGACCATAGGAGTCTTTACTGAAGCACACTCAAAGATATCATATTTCTTAAGTATTTCTCTAGTGTATTTTTTGTAACACCCCCAAATTCATACAACTCAGTACAGCGGAAGACTAGTTGGTGTTACGGGATAGCACATTACTCACATCATAGACAACGCATAAAAATCGCGTCGTTTAATAATAAATCATTTCCATTCATAAACATCAAAGTTACATCGGTCCCAAGTCATTACTTTTCATACAAAGTTTTACAAAATATTTGAATGGAAAATATTGTTTAGGTGCGGGCCATGAATTCTTGTTGTCTTCCCGAGAATTACCTTCAAGTACCTGAGATAAAACATGTTAAAAGAAAAGGTCAGCGATAACGCCGAGTGAATTCATAGAGTTTAATAAAATCCATCAATAATATCAGTATAAAATTATTACTGAAAATCATTTTATAAAAATCGTTGTAATAGGCTATAAAATAGCCAAAGTCATTTTATACAAATCTTTATCAAAATCATAATATAGGCATTTGCCTTAAAAATCATTATACGAACCAATGTCGTAAAAATATCATACAATACGTCTTATAACGTTGTATGAAAATAAAAACCGTTATATGAATATGGTTATGAAAACCAAAACACAAACATAATATCATTAGTATGACCCGTATTGCTAGTCAGGCAATACATCGTAATTCGGTGCGTTAGTAGTATTTCGTTAACTGGATTATTATAAGCCGCATGACATTGTTACCTTACTAAACCAACAACGGGTAGCTAACCCGATACTCAATTTGCCCATCTAAAGTAGCGTGTCGTCACAAAGGTCACGCTATTGAAATCTTCTCATACATAAATTCGCTTACCAATCAATGTGGCACGACGGGGATCAACCGTCAAGGCGCGAACTGGGGTGATCGTCCCCAAATAGTACTATTATATGCATAAGCGTCTACCAACTCCCGGTAGTTCACAATTCATGCTAATGGGACTTTTAGTGACATAACCTAACTTTAATAATCCATTTTATTTCATCTATCGGGTCCATTAATCATTTATCGGGTCATACAATCGGGTCATTCAATCATTCGGGTCCAAAATCAATAAACAAACAATCGGGACAAATGGTGTCCTATTTTATAAAAACTAACATGTTATCTCCCTCGCGGGTTTATAAAACATTTATAAAAACATTTAAAAGAGTGCGAGGCTATGAACTCACGTTGATGTGGGAAGGCGGGTTATCGGCAATTCGGACGTACGGTACGTGCTTCAATCACGGAAACCTAGACAAATAATAATCGGTCTTAGACTCATGTCCAATGACTTTATAAAAATACAAGTATGTATACATATGATGATTATATATATATGATGATCAAGTGGGTTTACATATTCTCGTTTACTTATTTTAGTGTTATATGTCGATAACTTTTATATTAGTTTACTAGTTTTACCCATTTACGTGTCTTAAGTCCAATAAGCTTATTATAAGTTATTTAACTTATTTTAATCCATTTTGTACTTATATTATCAGTACTTAAACTTTACAAGTTGGGCCTAAATGGGGTAAGCCCAATAAGTTCTTTTTACAAGTTTTTATCTTATTTAGTCCAATTATTAGTCCAATATGCTTAATTAGCTCGTAAATGTCCGTATTTCTTATAGTTCGGGTTTTATCGGTTTTTACTTGTTATACATGTCTATATATCAGTATATAAGTTTTATAAAGTTTTCATTAGACGGGTCCAACCATCTAAGTTTTATTTAACAAAAACGTTAATTTTTACGGTATTAGCCGAAAAAGTCGTAAAAACAATGTTTATAGTTTTATAACTTATAAGTATTATTTCACTACCATTTATATAAGTTATTCATTCATTTACCCTTTTAAATATTTATATAAATAAGTTTTATAAGTTAGTGGTTTTTCATTTATATTTTATACTATTAATTTTGAGTGCTTATATAATAGTATTATTCTTTAATTTCTAAAAATCTGATTTTTATCTTCACTTTCACCAAAACTGCCATATCTTGAGTTCTATATGGAGATAGAAGCTCCAATTTTTATCACATAAACTACATGATATGTGCTACATTTAACTCTTCTATAGCTACTGTTGATTCATCTTCTAAATATTTTCTAAAAATTGTCCAAAACAGTAACCTCAGATTTATACCCTAAACTTGTTTTGATCATATCTCACTCATTACAATGATTCCATTGCATGGCCAACTCTCACATGTGTACAAGACCCATAGCTTACTGTAAATGGATTTTACTTCATCATTTTATCAGTCCATGACCTGTTTATTTACTGTTTTATACAGCCAACAAATTTAACCAAGATTTTAACCTTGTTTCTTATGGTTTTTCACCTTTTTAATCATGTTTATCAACAACAAATCCCCACATAACATTTTTATCATCATATAATCATCATATACATATACAATAGGAAATAAAATACATGTTTACATAATCAAAATAACAAGAAGATGAGGAGGACAATCTTTATACCACCATGGTGATGTAGGTTATGAGATTGACATGGATTTGGATGGAGAAACTTGTGCATAGCCAAGACCATCTTCAAGAACACCATTCTTCATGAACACCTTGTGGAAAATCAGCCCTTGATCTTCATAAAATCTCCTTTGTGGATGTTATGATCACCTCCAATCAACAAGTCTTCAAAGGGTATTCAACTTGTGCAAGTTAAACACATGAATTAAGGTTGAATTTTTGATCAAATGTTGTGTTTAGTGGTGGTGTTTGGACGGAAATGGGGAGGGAGTTGAGAGAGATTGTGTGTGTTTGCATGTATCAAATGAGTGTAGGTGGTTTATGTTAGTTAGTTTTATGTGTTAGATGGTTTTGGTGTGAAACTAAGGACAAGTGTCCTTAGTTTTAGTCTTAAGTTGACACATCAAGGGGTTTGTTGGCTAAGCTTGGCCGCCCCTTAGTGGGGGTGGGGCAAGTGTTAACTTGTCTCATCCCCACTAATTTACGGGTATTCCTCGATTCTAGTTTCCTCGATTTGCGTGTCCTCAGGTCGTTTTACGAAAAACGTTTTTATAAATTATGAATCAACGACACAAAACGAATCTAATAAAAATTGTCTCATCAAAAATGGAGTGCAAAAACGTAAATACGTAATCCTAAGGTTTCCGGTTTAGTCGTAAAGGACGTTAAAATAAAATCGTCAGTCCTAATCTCTTCTCGTAAATTTGTGAGTTTATGAACCAACTCAAATTTAAAACTCCAAAATAATATTCATGGACAAATTTATTTTCTGAAATGTCGGACTGTCACCAAAGACGATGTATGTAAACGTAAGCACGTAACGTTGAATCCTCCGGTTTAGACGTAGTCGATGCTACTCCAAGACGTAAATCCAAATTTCTTCCCAAAAATAAATGAGTTCATATTGTAACATTAAAATAATGTTTCCAAATAAATATTGAGAATAAAAATATCAATCATAAATTGACGGATTGTCACATTTTTCTTGAAAGACTGAGATCCCCTTGTCTCCCTGTTTGATTTGTAGTCCAAGAAAATATGTTAATTCACCCATCATACTCATTTCAAATTTCTTTGTCATAAGTTTTTTAAACTTTCTACAAAGATCATAGTTAGTAGATCCGAATATGATGTCATCAACATATATCTGAACTAGTAGAACATCCTCCTTGGTTATGAAGATAAACAAGGTGTTGTCTATCTTCCCCCTGACAAATTTGTTCATTATCAGGAATGTAGAGAGAGTTTCATACCATTCCCTTGGTGCTTGTTTCAGTCCATAAAGGGCTTTGTTAAGTTTACAAACATGGTTTGGGAACTCAAAACTCTCAAAACCAGGAGGTTGAGCAACATAAACTTCTTCAGTGATATTTCCATTCAGGAAGGCACTTTTTACATCCATTTGGAAAACTTTGAAGTTCATGTAAGTAGCATAGGGAAGGAAGATCCTGATGGCTTCCATTCTTGCTACAGGGGCGAAGGTTTCCTCATAGTCAATCCCTTCAAGTTGACCACACCCCTGAACAACCAGCCTAGCTTTATTTTTGATGACAATTCCATCTTCATCAGTCTTGTTTTTAAATACCCATTTTGTACCCAAAGCTGATTTCCCTTTGGGGAGAGGAACTAGTTTCCACACTTTGTTCCTGAGGAATTGGTTGATCTCTTCGTGCATGGCCTCAACCCACCCTGGATGTGTCAGGGCCTCTGAAACCTTCTTTGGTTCAATTTCAGAGAGAAAGTCTGCAAACAGACATTCATGGGCTGAGGCAGCAGAGAGTTTAGCAGCCCGACTGCGTGTGAGAATCCCCTCAGATACATCACCAATTATGTTTACAAGCTCTATATGTTGTTGTCTTGACCATCTGTCTTGAGGACTTAGGTTAGAGCTTGTCGATGGTTGGTGATTATCAGGGACCAGAGATTCAGTACATTGTACTGGGACATCACCTCCTTCTGAAGGATTTTCAGTAAAAGGGGATTCGATATTTTCATCACTTGTCCCTTCAGTGTTCTCATAGATGGGTGAATCGTTTGATTCATTAGCTTGAGAAGTGATAACTTCAGGGACATGTTGAGGTGTGATTAAATTATCAATTGACCTATTATGAGGTGATATATGGAAGGATATATCAGCATTAGTTTGATACTGTTTTGAGGGACAATGTTCATACTCATCAGGAGGATATCTTGAAGAGTCATTTATCCCTATCTCTTCCATTGATTGATTTGTGAAGTTAATGGCATCCATACTTTCATCAAAGGTGACATGAAATGACTTCTCAATCTGTTGTCTCCTTGTGTTAAAGACCCTAAAGGCTTTTGAGACAAAAGAGTATCCAAGAAAGTATCCATCATCAGCTTTGGCATCAAATTTACGAAGATGGTCCTTTTGATTGTGAATGAACACAGGACATCCAAACACATGAAAGTAGCTGATATCTAGAATCCTTTCCTTGAATATTTCATAAGGAGTCTTATCATGTCTTTTGACAATAATACATCTGTTCTGAGTATAGCAAGCTATTTTTACAGCCTCAGTTTAGAAGTGTTTTGAAAGATTGGATCCATTAAGCATGGTTCGAGCAGCTTCAATGAGAGTTCTATTCTTTCTTTCAGCCACACCATTTTGTTCAGGTGTGTAAGGAGAAGAGAAGTTCTGAGAAATTCCTTTCTCATCACAAAAACTCTCAAGCTCTTGGTTCCTGAATTCTGTTCCATTATCAGTTCGTATTTGTTTAACTTTAGTATCATTTTGATTTTCTACTTGCCTGATAAAAGACATTATGAATTCAGGAGCTTGACTCTTCTTTTTTCAGGAAGTATACCCAAGTGTATCTAGAGTATTCATCAACAATCACAAGAGTGTATTTCTCATGATTTATAGACATTGGACTGACTGGTCCAAACAAGTCCATATGAAGAAGATGAAGACACTTCCTGATAGAAAAGTTTTGTTTTGGCTTGAAAGAAGCTCTCTTGTGTTTACCTTTTTCACAGGCTGAACAAGGCTTGTATTTTGAATACACAAGAGAAGGTAAGCCAAGAACTTTGTTTTGTTTTGCAAGTTTGTTCGTATCTTTGAAATTTAAATGTGACAGTCTCTTATGCCAAAGCCAATTAACAGAGTCTGAGGCTTTATCAAAGAAACATGCTCCTGAATTTGTTATAGATGACATGTCTAGGACATATACAGCATTTCTTATTGGAGCAGTCAACACAATTTATTTGTTAGCATTGAAGATTATACCTTGCTTATCATCAAACTAAACGATGTACTTAGCATCACACAGTTGGCTGATACTGATGAGATTGTACTTCAGACCATTTACAAACGCCACTTTTGAGAAAACTATTCCACCACATTTAATTGAACCATATCCCTCAGTAACACAAGATGAATTATCACCGAATTCTACCTTAGGACCTGGTTTCTCCACGTATTTGTGCAGATAACTTTTGACCCCTGTCATACTTCTTGAACACCCACTGTCTAAGTACCAGACAGGCTCCTTGAAGTGTTTCTGCACAAATAACGAGGTGGATTAGTTTCTTTTGTGAGCCCACCTTTTAGTAGGCCCTTTGGCTCGAAGAGCCTGACGTCTTTAACCTCGTTTGAAGTACTCAAACTCAGCATGGTCTGAGGTAGAATGAAAATTGCTTCCATATGTTTTGCAGCTTAGTCCGACTGAGGATTCAATACTTTGAGTTGACTCAGCTAGCATCCCTCTTCTGACCATGATGATTCTATTGTGTCCTGAGGTAGTGTGATCATTGCTTCTACAAATCTCACACTCAGGATAATATACACAATCATCAGGCCTGTGATCGGGAATCCCACAATGTGTACAAGGTGGGTAAGGCTTAGCCTTGGATTTTCTGGTTTGTTCTGAGGTGGGCCCATAGTTGTAAGGCTGAGCATTGTATCTTTTATCATTTTTAATAGAAGCAATGTGCATCTCATGATCTACTGTCCTGTGATCTTTACTTTTACATTTCATGCAATAGAGAACTCTATAGAAGTCGTTAGTGGTGTGATTTATATAGTGACATAGCTCACAGGTGGGTTTCTTTGTTTTAACTTTATTAGAAGACTCAGGTTCAGTTTTGTTACTTGTTGACGATTCAGGCTGTGAGGACACAGATGTTTCACCCTAAGTTTTAGAGGCTGAGTTCAACTTCTCTTCCATGAAAAGTTGGAACAATCTACTTAACTCCTCTTGATTTACAATAGGAGTAGAGTTGACTGAATGTTTAGGAGTCCCTGAGGAAGATATAGGTTTGGTTGTCTTTTCAGTGACAGTTCCTGACTCAGTGTGATCTGGTATCATTTTTGAGTCAGGCTTTGTTTGTTCAATACAACCTAACCCAGCTCTTCCTCTAGGTGAGTGTTCTTGATAAGACAATGGAATTAGTTCAGAACATGGACTTGCTCCGTGAAGGTTTTTCAAAGGAGGTAGAAGAGTCCGAATGTTTTTAGCAACACTAGATGTTTCAGTGTTACTGACTTTATCAGTCTCTTCATTCAGACCAAGTTTTTCATTAATAGCCTGAGATTCAGGAATTAATATTTTTCCAGTGTCAAAGTTAGGCAAAACACTCTCAGGATTTGATCTCTCAACCCAGTCTTTTGACTTAGGAATCATTTCATGATCAAAGCTAACTGAGGCAGGAAGAAATGGCTTTTCACTCATTTTCTTAGTTGGTGCCTTTTCAGTGAGTTGTCGTGCCCCAAGAATTTTCTTCTTTTGGGCAGGTATTTGACTGTTTATACACTGAGAAGCTAAGGTAGAGCTATTTATCCATTTCTCATTGATTCGTTTTTCTTCCATAAGTTGTTCTTGAAGAGCATGATTGATTTTAGTAAGTTCAGTGTTCTGAAGTTGACAACTTACTGCTTCAAGTTTAGCTTGTTTTAGAACTAATAAATCTTCTCTGCATTTGTTTAATTCAAAAACAAGTTTATTATATTTTTACAAAAGATTCAATCTCTGCTCTTCAACAAACGATAGGTCAATGTTAATATACTTAAGGAATTTTTGCCAATAAGATTCTTCATCCATAGAGAGAAGCATGTTTACCTTTCTCATGGTGATGTCAACCCATTCTCCATTTCGAGCATGATTCTTTCCAACTGATAATTCATCATCAGCTATAGCCATTAACACTTGATACCTTACTTCCTCCTCTTCTGAGGACAAATCTTCATCATCCCAATCAAAAGTTTCATCTACTAGACCTTTGGCTTTGTTTTGAGCAGGCTTTTGAGTCTGAGCAATAGTAGGTTCAGCTTCCAAGAGTGCAAGTTTAGCTTTTACCTTTTTATACTCAGACCTATAGTCTTTCTCAATTTTCTTACTATTCTGAAAACTTTGGTTAATTGGAGAAGCCTGAATTAGTTTTGGTGTAAACTTGGGTTGAAAATTGTCATTGCCTAATGAAAAATTTTGATTTTTATAAGAGGCCAATGGGGTTAAAGACAATATTTAGCAAAATGCCCAGTTTTACCAAATCGATAGCAATCCACTCCCTCAGTGGATTGGTTACCAGCAAATCTAGTTCTTTTGATATAACGTTTGGTATTTGCCAACATGACCCTTTCATGATATTCCCTGTTCAAATCCCTTATGTATTTAGTACTAGATCTTTCATCCACCTCATCATCTGAGGTTTCCTGAAAATCTTGAACAATTGCGTTTGAGTAAAAAGCAGTTGTAATGGGGCCATGATCAATTTGGGTAGGTTTGGCTGAGGTGTCTGTTATTAAGGCCTTCTTAGACTCAGGATATCTTTTATTTATCAGGTTATCTTCATAGATGAATCTCCCATAAATATATGCAAGATCCTGAGTCTGTATGTGATTAGCATTTCTCAATCCTTGAGAAAAACCAAGCCATTTTTCAGGGAGACTATTCACAAAACCAACATTGATTTCATGCTTAAACAGTTGCACCCCGTCATTCGTTAGCTCATTGAGCAAGGTTTTATACTAGGTGTAAGTCTGAGGAAGTGTTTCAGATTTTTTGGCTCTGAAAGTGTTATATTCTAACTTCAGGTCCATAATCCTATTTTCCTTAGTGTCGTATGGTCCTTCGAAACTATGAACAAGATCTGTCCAAGTTTCTTTGGCCGTCTCACACTCGATGATAGCTTCCATAATATCGTTAGGAAGACAAGATATTATGATGCTTTTGAGACGTTGGTATTGATTGACCACTCTCCTTTCATCGTCAGACCATTGGTTTTCAGGTTTGTCATCACCAGCTGCTGTTTTTGGTTTGAATGGACCATTCTTAATACAAGTTATGTAATAAGGTTCCATTCCCATCAAATAACATGCATTCTTTTCTTCCAGTTGTTAAATCTTTCAACTTCTAACTTAGGAGCGTTAACAGAGTAACTCACTCCTTTTTTGTTAACAAGTTGGGGTACATTACTTTCAGCCATAATGGATCAAGGTTTTAAAAACTTTGAGACGGTGGTTAAAAGTTTAATAATCCTACCGCTCTGATACCACTTGTTGGTCCCTTGTAATTGGTACTATACTTAAGTATACTAAGTATAGTCCTAACCTATGGTTAAGTAATGCAATAAACTTAATACAAGTAAGTAAATAACACTAAGGTTTTCAACGTTTAACTCTTAGCTTTATTAAAGAATTATACCCTATTGTATACGAAGCTACAATAGGGATTGAATAGACAATGTGTGGTTTTGTGATCTCCTCACTAACAAGCTAGTCCAATCCTAACGATTGCTAAGCTTGACGATTCTATCAACAGGAGTTCAGAACTCAAGTGTGTGATCGTGTTTGGAGGAGAGAAAACTTGTTTGTGAATGTCTAAAGCATTAAGTGCACAAACTTGGTTTTCTCTCCTTTACAAGCATCCTATTTATAGAAGGAAAGTGGGTAGAAGACAATAATTGCCCATGTGCAATTCTTGTGTTATTGGTACAGTGTAGTATTGATGTAGCGAAAAACCAGGATAGATAAATTGAATCTGTTGATTCCCAGGGAATACCAGAAACAACTCTTCCAACTATCGTGGATTCAAAAAAATACCGATAATCAGGCAAACTCCAACAATCGTTGATTCAACGAATACCCAATTATTAAGAGAAAATTGAACAATAAACCCTAACCTGGATTCAAGTCAATTAACAAAGACTAAAAGTCTGTTTTTTTATTCATAACTTCAATAATAATTCAATACAAAAAGTCCTAATTATATAGAAAAACTAAACTTGGGATAAAAGATAACAATATTCTTCCCAGGAAACACAAAATCAGAAAAATAAATAAAACATACCACATAATAAGAAAATTAAAATAAAAGATAACATAAACTAAGGAAACTAAATACTCAGTTTATTCTTCTTTCTCCATTATTCTCCATCACTTCAAAAAACTCGTCCTCGAGTTTGTCTCACTCGTCCTTTGTACGCATAGAATCCAAATTTGTATCCCTTCCATTAAATTTCCTTTCTTTAAAATGAATCGACCTCGAACCTTGATCGTCTTTAAACCCAACTTGTCGACCATGATAGTTTGGATCATTGTAGAACAAAGACTATTAACCACAACTACAATGTCTTCAATGTTGTCTTCTTTCCTACCAAATTCTTTTTTCTTTGTAAATCCTTGTTTTTCCTCAATGACATCTTCAATATTTGTATCATAAACTAGCATCGGTTGTTCATCATATTCATCAAATATGGGAGGTCCATCATAATCATTACTAGCCGCACCATAATCTTACCATTCATCAAAAGATGAACCATTAACCTCAAAAAACAGATATTCTAACATCTTAATCAGGAACTTCGGCTCTTGATACCAACTGATGTAGCGAAAAACTAGGATAACAAAGATAGATAATTGAATATGTTGATTCCAAAGAATACCAGAAACAATCCTTCCAATTATCGTTGATTCAAAAAGAATACCGATAATCAGGTAAACTCTAATAATCGTTGATTCAACGCATACCCGATTATTTGGATGAAATCGAACAATAAACCCTAACTTGGATTTAAGTTGATTAACAAAAGACTAAAAGTCTGTAATTTTTATTCATAAATCAAAACTGAATACAATAAACCCCAAGCCTTATTTTTATAGGATAACTAAACTACTAAACTTAGAGAAAAAGTTAACAAATTATTCTAGAAAAATAAAATAAGATAACTAAATA
The DNA here is from genome assembly GCA_025667525.1 of Glebionis coronaria. Classification (NCBI taxonomy): domain Eukaryota; kingdom Viridiplantae; phylum Streptophyta; class Magnoliopsida; order Asterales; family Asteraceae; genus Glebionis; species Glebionis coronaria. The sequence goes on from CM046876.1 coordinate 365,371,982, forward strand.
AAATACTGACATGAAAACCAATCTCCAGACATAAAATAAACCTCCTGCGTTATTTAAGGAAACTAAATAAAATGTAGACACAAACAGAATCTTTAGTAGACATAAAATAATGCTCCCACATCATTAATGATGTGGGAGCATTATTTTATGTCTACTAAAGATTCTGTTTGGGTCTACATTTTATTTAGTTTCCTTAAATAACGCAGGAGGTTTATTTTATGTCTGGAGATTAGTTTTCATGTCAGTATTTTATTTAGTTTTCTTATTTTATTTTTCTAGAATAATTTGTTAACTTTTTCTCCAAGTTTAGTAGTTTAGTTATCCTATAAAAATAAGGCTTGGGGTTTATTGTATTCAGTTTTGAGTTATGAATAAAAATTACAGACTTTTAGTCTTTTGTTAATCAGCTTAAATCCAAGTTAGGGTTTATTGTTCGATTTCATCCAAATAATCGGGTATTCGTTGAATCAACGATTGTTAGAGTTTACCTGATTATCGGTATTCTTTTTGAATCAATGATAATTGGAAGGATTGTGTCTGGTATTCTTTGGAATCAACAGATTCAATTATCTATCTTTGTTACTTTGTTTTTTCGCTACATCAGTTGGTATCAGAAAAAACAGGTAACTCCATCAGTTGGTCCATCATAACTTTTGAATCAACGATAGTTGGAAGAGTTGTTTCTTATTCCCTGGGAATCAACAGATTCAATTTATCTATCCTAGTTTTTCTCTCTACATCAGTTGGTATCAAGAGCCGAAGTTCCTGATTAAGATGTTAGAATATCCGTTTTTGAGGTTGATGGTTCATCTTTTGATGAATGGGAAGATTATGGTGCGGCTAGTAATGATTATGATGGACCTCCCATATTTGATGAATATGAAGAACAACCGATGCTAGTTTATGATACAAATATTGAAGATGTCATTGAGGAAAAACAAGGATTTACGAAGAAAAAAGAATTTGGTAAGAAAGAAGACAACATTGAAGACATTGTAGTTGTTGTTAATAGTCTTTGTTCTACAATGATCCAAACTATCATGGTCGACAAGTTGGGTTTAAAGACGATCAAGATTCGAGGTCGATTCATTTTAAAGAAAGGAAATTAATGGAAGGGATACAAATATGGATTCTATGCGTACAAAGGACGAGTGAGACAAACTCGAGGACGAGTTTTTTGAAGTGAGGGAGAATGATGGAGAAAGAAGAATAAACTGAGTATTTAGTTTCCTTAGTTTATGATATCTTTTATTTTAATTTTCTTATTTTGTGGTATGTTTTATTTATTTTTCTGATTTTTCTTTCCTGGGAAAAATATTGTTATCTTTTTTCCCAAGTTTAGTTTTTCTATATAATTAGGACTTTTTGTATTAAATTATTATTGAAGTTATGAATAAAAAAATAGACTTTTAGTCTTTGTTAACTGACTTGAATCAAGGTTAGGGTTTATTGTTCAATTTTCTCTTAATAATCGGGTATTCGTTGAATCAACGATTGTTGGAGTTTGCCTGATTATCGGTATTCTTTTGAATCAACGATAGTTGGAAGAGTTGTTTCTTATTCCCTGGGAATCAACAGATTCAATTTATCTATCCTAGTTTTTCTCTACATCACTAGGTTATCGTTTAAACAACTATGTTGCACCACCCGGTTTCCCTCCTCCAAACCAAAACCAACAACAAAGCTATAACCGAAACAACCAATCCCAACCTCGTGCTAACAATCAATATCAATCCCAAAGAAACCCATACCCAACTCAAGGAAATTCTCAAGCTTACCAAGCTCCACCTCTCAATCAACCGATGGCATTGAATCCAGATGTCGAGACGTTCATGAAGACTAATAGAGAGATGGTGACGAATCTTCAGAGTCAATTCGTCAACTTGAAGGGAGAAATGGCGAAACAAGGGAACGTTATTCGAGCCGAGCTAAGGAATGACATGGCAAAACAAAGCAATGATATTCGTGCAGACATGAGAGACTCTTTCAGCACTCAAGCGCTTAACATACGTGATATGATCGGTTCGCTCTTCCAAGGTAATCAACCCTCTTCTTCGGGTACTCTTCCGAGTAACACCGTTGCGAACCCAAGAGGGGAGATGAAAGCAATCACCACTCGTAGTGGAAAAGGTTACGGAACCCGAGATTCCTACACCTCCACCCGCGATTGTGAACAAGGAAAAAGAGCAACTTTCCCCACCTCCTTTGCCTTCTACCCCCATTTCCCCACCACCCGCGGTTGTGAGTGATCCTACCCCCGCTAAAGCCTTCTTCTTCATCCAATATACCTTATCCTTCAAGGTTGAGGAAAGAGAAGCAAAAGAGCAAGGATGATATTCAAGTTTCAAACTTTCTTAAAATGTTTAAACAATTGAATTTTAACATCTCCTTTGTCGAGGCTCTCGCTCACATGCCTAAGTACGCTAAGATGTTTAAAGATCTTCTAAGTGACAAGGAGAAGCTTCTTCACATTGCTCAGACCCAACTTAATGAGAATTGCTCCGCCGTTCTCATAAGGAAATTGCCCACCAAACTTGGTGATCCGGGTCGCTTCTTGATTCCTTGCAACTTCCCGGGAGTAGAGAATTGCATGGCCCTAGCCGATCTAGGTGCCAGTATAAACTTAATGCCTTTAAGTGTTTGGAAGCAATTATCTCTCCCCGAGCTAGTCCCCACCAAAATGACCTTGGAATTAGCTAACCGTACGGTTGCTTATCCAGTGGGGATAGCCGAAGACGTCTTCGCTGGTGTCGACAAATTCACCTTCCCGGCGGATTTTGTTGTCGTTGACTACGAGATGTATCCTCGTGTTCCATTAATCGTTGGATGTCCCTTCTTGAGGACCGGTCGCACTCTCATTGATGTAGCCGCGGGCGAAATAATCATGAGAGTTGGTGACGATAAAATTGTCTTCAACATGGGTAAGATTTCTAAGCAACCTTATTCATATGAGAGTGTTAATGCTATTGATGTTCTCGATGAGGCTTGTGAAGAACACTTTCACGATGCTTGAAAAAGTACCCTCTCTTCTCTACCCAATGTTGAGACCGTTGCCTCAATTGCTCTGTCATTGACTCCTTTTGGAGAAAGCGACTTGGATGATTTCGAAGCTAGCTTGGGTCCGCTCGATCTTAAGTATGATGATTCTTCCACCGATTGGGATGAAGACATTCGTACTATTGAGAGACTTCTCAATGAAGACCCGTTTTCTCCTCCTTCTCCTAAAGAGGTGACTAATGATGATCCATCATTAGTTACACCATCTATTGAGGATCCTCCTACTCTTGAGCTTAAGGACCTACCTCCTCATTTAGAGTACGTTTTCCTTGAAGACAACAAGAAGTTACCGGTCATCATCGCAAAGGACCTGAAAGATGAAGAAAAATCCCGACTTATCGCCGTGTTGAAGAAACACAAAAGAGCTATCGCTTGGAAAATCTCCGAAATTTGCGGAATTGATCCTCACTTTTGCACACATAAAATTCTCATGGAGGACGACATTAAGCCCACAATTCAAAGCCAACGAAGGGTGAATCCTAAAATCCATGAAGTCATCAAAAAAGAGGTTATTAAACTTCTTGATGCGGGTATGATTTACCCTATTTTGGATTCACCATGGGTAAGTCCAGTCCATTGTGTGCCTAAGAAAGGTGGAATCACCGTTGTGCCCAATGCCAACAACGAGTTGATTCCTACACGTCTCGTTACTAGGTGGAGAGTTTGTATAGACTACCGCAAACTCAATGATGCCATGAGAAAGTATCATTTCCCTCTTCCTTTTATGGACCAAATGCTTGAACGTTTAGCGGGTAATGAATATTACTGCTTTCTTGATGGTTTCTCGGGTTATTTCCAAATACCCATCGATCCCCAAGATCAAGAGAAGACAACATTCACCTGTCCCTATGGCACATTTGCTTATAAAAGAATGCCTTTTGGATTATGCAATGCCCCCGGGACTTTCCAAAGGTGCATGTTGGCTATCTTTCATGACATGGTTGAGCAAACCATGGAAGTCTTCATGGATGATTTCTCGGTCTTTGGGGATTCCTTCTCTTCTTGCTTTGCCAATTTGGAACGTATGATTAAGCGGTGCGAAGACACTCGCCTTGTTCTGAATTGGGAAAAATGCCATTTTATGGTAATAGAAGGCATTGTGCTAGGACACAAAATATTTAAAGCCGGTCTTGAAGTCGACCGTGCTAAAGTAGATGTCATAGCCAAATTACCTCCACCTTCAACCGTGAAGGGTGTGAGAAGTTTTCTGGGTCATGCGGGCTTCTATCGTCGATTCATTCAAGATTTCTCTAAAATCGCTCGCCCGATGACCCACCTCTTGGAAAAAGATACTCCTTTTATCTTTTCTAAAGAGTGTATCGAAGCCTTCAATCTTCTTAAGGATAAGCTAACTAAGGCACCGGTCTTGGTTACCCCTAATTGGGAGCTGCCTTTTGAGTTGATGTGCGATGCTAGCGACTTTGCTATTGGAGCGGTTTTGGGTCAAAGAGTGAATAAACACTTCAAACCAATCCACTATGCTAGCAAAACAATTACGGGGGCTCAATTGCATTATACGACAACCAAAAAAGAGCTTTTAGCTGTTGTCTATGCTTTTGAAAATTTCGCCCCTATCTTGTTTTATCCACCACCATCGTATACACGGACCATTCCGCGTTGAAGTACTTGATGACTAAGCACGACTCTAAGCCAAGACTTCTTCGCTGGGTTTTACTCCTTCAAGAATTCAACATTGAAATTCGTGACAAGAAGGGTGCCGAAAACCTAGCCGCGGATCATCTGAGTAGACTTGAGGATCCATATCAAGGGATCATCCGAACAAAGAGATCAATGACTCTTTCCCCCTTGAGACCTTAATGTCTATAAATCTCAATCTTGATGACACCCCGTGGTTTGCTGACATTGCAAACTACTTAGCGGGTGGTGTTCTCATCAAAGGGTTAACATCCCAACAAAAGAAGAAGTTCTTGAATGATGTTAAGACTTACTTTTGGGATGACCCTTTTCTATTCAAACAATGCGCTGACTTGATTATTCGCTGATGTGTTGACGGACCGGCCGCTTTGGACATTCTCCAGGCTTGCCATAAAGGACCCACCGGTGGTCACTTTGGTCCCAACTACACCGCTAAGAAAGTGTTTGACTCTGGATTCTATTGGCCCACCATTTATTGTGACGCTCACGAAATGGTTAAGCATTGTGATGCTTGCCAACTCCAAGGCAAGATCACACATAAAGATGAGATGCCTCAAAATTTCATACAAGAATGTGAAATCTTTGACGTATGGGGCATCGACTTTATGGGGCCATTTCCATCCTCCAAAGGGAACAAGTACATCCTCGTAGCCGTTGACTACGTTTCTAAATGGGTTGAAGCTAAGGATCTCCTAACGAACGATGCGAGGGTGGTTGTGAACTTTTTGAAGCATCTCTTTGCTCGATTCGGTGTTCCTCGTGCTATTATCAGTGACCGCGGGACTCATTTTTGCAATGATCAATTTGCAAGAGTCATGGCTAAGTACGGTGTTAATCATCGTCTTTCCACCGCTTATCATCCCCAAACCAATGGGCAAGCCGAGATTTCCAACCGTGGATTGAAGCGAATTCTGGAACGTACTGAGGGAGAGCATCGTGCCGCGTGGGTCGATAAGTTAGATGATGCTCTGTGGGCTTTCCGTACAGCTTATAAGACCCCGATTGGTTGTACACCGTATCGTCTTGTGTACGGGAAAGCATGCCACCTCCCCATCGAGCTGGAACATAAGGCGTACTGGGCCTTGAAGTGGGCTAACTTCGACATCAACAAAGCCGGTGATCTTCGCAAGATTCAACTCAACGAGCTCCACAAACTGAGGAATGAAGCTTACGAGAACTCACTAATCTACAAGGAGAAGACCAAGATCATTCATGACGCAAGGATTAAGAACCGAGAGTTCCACGTTGGTGATCAAGTCTTACTTTTTAACTCTTGGTTGAAGATCTTCTCTGGCAAGTTGAAGAGTCGCTGGTCTGGTCCATTCACCGTCACCAAAGTCTTTCCATATGGCACCATTGAGCTTTCTCAGCCAAATGGGCCTAATTTTAAGGTGAATGGCCAGCGTTTGAAGCTGTACTTTGGTGAGGACATCTCCCATGAGATGATTCCATCCCTCACCACGTTTCCCATGAACTAAATTTGGGTCGAGTCAGGCTCGTGACTCGGTTATCAAAAACAAGCGCTTCTCGGGAGGCAACCCGTGTTCTATCCTTTACTGCTTTCATAATAAGTGTAGGGGGAGCCCCGTATGTGTTTGTTGTCTTGTTTCTTGTGATGTGCAGGGATTAAAGCTTCAAAGATCCACTCTTGATGATATTTGACGAACCGTGATCCCGTGTTCCCATCTTCCCGGTTCTATCCTAAACTCTTGTGATTCAATATTTCATATTTTATATGTTCACATTGAAATCACTATAGTTGTCCTTTCCTTAGCAAGATTTAAACAAAGTGCACAATGTCATAAGTGTAGGGGAGTTTACTCCCACATGCTTAAACATTGAGGACAATGTTTATGTCAAGTGTAGGGGGGACTTCTATCGAAGTAAGTGGTCTTTTCCATGAATTTGTCCTCATTTTAACGGAAAATTTGATTTTTCGACATTTTTCAAAATTTTTAATCTATTTTGGCCTAGTTGTATAGTTGTATTTTCCTTTGTTATGATTATTTTCTTTCCTTGCTAGAATAAATTTTCAATAAAGTGGTTTTTAAATTTTTCTTAGTCGTGAACATTTTGACTCAACCCGAGTTTACTTATCTAAGTTTACTCTAGCTAGTATCCTTAACGTGTTTGAGTCAAGTTTTGCTAAGCTTTTATATAGGGAGCTATAAAACGCGAAAGTCTTAACTCTCACGGGTTAAGAACAAGAACTTTTCGCAAGTTCCTATAATTGATCCTAGAGAGTCGTTTATCAAGGGAACTTTAAAATGCGATTTCTAAACTTGAAAAAGTCTAAGAATTTGCAAGATCCTATAGATGACTCGAAAACCCAAAACTTTGATTTAATTGGCTAAGCATCCACAAGTCTCATTCCTTGAGATTTTAAACTGTGGAGGACGAGAGATGATAGAGTCAATTATAAGTTTGGTATTCTTTCGTGAATTTATGTGAGTTAATTATGAGCCTATTCTCCCATCGCTTGTTAATAAACTTATCTGCAATAAATAAGGTTGTACGATTTGAAAAGTTACTTAGCTTCTAGCCCAAGATCGTTTAAAAGTTGCTCGGTATTAATTAGAGTTCATAGCCAAGGCATAACTTATTGAAGCGAGATGCGAAGATTGGCGAGTCCGAAAAGGACCTAACAAGGCATGAGGGCTACATTTTGTTGCTAAAGATCCAAAAGTGATGTGAAGAATCATTTATCGAAAATCAATATGAAGGATCGAGACACACGACGAAAAGCAAATACTCCCCTAAAGATCATGGAGAAGTCTATCCAAAAAGGCCCTAACAAGGTATGAGGATAAATAGATCCAAGTCCTAAAAGGAGGCGGATCATTGTATATCAAAGTCCAAAATAAAGATTGGAGAAAAATGAAGAAGTCGTGGTCCAAAGATGAAGAATCTCTCAAAACTTCAAGTGAAGAAATTCCTATTATGAAGAGAAGACCATAATTTCAAGAACGTCTCTCAAAGATTCGAAGTATGAAGTCGCTGCCAAATATCGGTCCGAGAAAGGTCTCAAATCGTGAAGCGAGTTATGCCAAGATATGAACTTTATGAGGTCCCGAGAAGCAGTTTTAAAAGATTTTGTCCTTTAGCTAACTATTGATTAAATCGTTCACTTTATTTTCGGCCTAAATAACTATCGGAATAAGTCAAACAATGCATCCTCGTGATCATTCAAGACAAAAATAAAATATAAGAGATACACCTAGGAATAAGGGAGTCTAAGTAAATAATTGGCCCACATGAATTCGTGTTAGTTTGCTAACTTATAATAACAATGATCTCATTTTTAAGCTTGGTATGGGGAACGTGAAACTTGAGGATGATAAACGTTCATGGCAGCCAAAACCCAATGTAAGTCTTTGATTTTTTTACTTGTTTCTATCTTTTTATGTTTAGCATTTAATAAAGGCCAAGGTGGGTTATTTATAATGAAGAATGTAAAACGTGCTTTAAAATTAATGCATTGCATGAGGGCATTGCAATGGTCAAGTGTAGGGGATTTAATAAGTGTGAAAACACTTATCCTTTTACCACTTATTTCCAATAATAACAAGACCAAAACGTGTATTTTATGTCGTAAAAGTCGGAATTATGCGTGGTTTGTGTTTTTATTGTGTTTTAGGACCAAAAGATGAAAAAGGAAGAAAACACGGGCTTTCACGGGCTTTTATCGAAGAAAACGAGAAAGGACGAAGTCAAAAGATCAAGAGTGCTTAAAGAACAAATGTCCAAGACCTATTCTGAAGATTTATCGAAGAAAAAGTCTAAAGACGGAAGTTTAATGAAGTCGAAGAACTTAAGTCTAAATTAAATAAGAAAATTATTAAGACAAGTTCGAATCCCGAGACGACGTCGAGAAAAGACAAAGAATTAAATCGAGTCGAGAAGACGTGAAGAAAGAAAGAAAGAAGAAGCAACACATGCACTCCTTCCCATTTTTCCCTATAAGTACCCTCCTAATACACATTAGGAGGGTTGGTTAGTTTTTAGTAGTTAGTTTCATTTTTTCACTTTTCTTTCTAGTTTTAGAGAGAGAAAGTTCTCAACTTTCTCTCACTAAATTTTCATCTTTCTTTCTTTTAATCTTTCAAGATTAAGCCTTTTGTATTTGGATTTCATTAATCAAGTTCAAGTTAAGCTTTTAATCTTTCATCTCTTTCTACCTTTCTTTGATTTTAGTTTACTTTTGGTGCGAATTACATTTGATCCGTGTTGTTCTTAATGTTTTCGTGCTAAAAAGTTAATCTTTTTATGCCTACTTAAGTTTTCATACGAATAAGCTTTGAGATCTTTGTGCTTATTGGCTTATTTATATGTTTAGCTTATTTACTTTTTAAAAAGTTTTCTTAAAAAGTTCATCTTTTTATGGTTTGATTCAAAAGATTGATTATTTTAAGTTTGGATAAGTTCTTATTTGTGCTTATTTAGTCCTTCTCACTTTAGATTCGTTCAAGTTTTGGTGATAGCTTATCAAAATAGCTTATCACCTTTGCTTATTCTCGAATCCCACATAAATCGGAAAAGGTATTAAACCCTTTTTCCGATTGGTACATTCCGACTGCACCCCCTCCCCTTATTCCGATCAATAGATCGGATTAGGGTTTTAACCCATTCCGATTTGAGCACCTTAATATTCCGATCGTGTTGATCGGATTAGGGAGTTTGGATTCCGATCTGGATCCTTTTTGTAACATTCCGATTTGACTCTAGTTCATGTATTCCGATTGTAGTTTTAAATATATTCCGATTGCATTAGTTTGGCCTCATTCCGATCACCCTAGTTCTTCTTATTCCGACAACAGGATTCCGATAGCTCCTTATTTCCACATTCCGATTGAATTATTCCGACCAGTATTGCTTGTTTGCATTCCGATCAGCCTTCTTTCCGACCTATATTCCGATCAGATTCCGATTTGGCAATTTTCCGATGGTTTAGTTTCTTGTTTTTGCAAAGTTTACAAGTTCTAGATTTATTAAGTGTTCAAGTAATTTTCCTAATCTTGTCTTTAAGTTTTCAAGCATTTACTTTTTACTCGTTACTTTAGTTTAATCTTAAAAGCTCTACTTTACTCAACGATATTTAAATTTATTTGCTTTTAGTTTAAAATAGATAATCAACCAAATCATTCTCTTGTTCACCAAAAGACAACTGAGTCGCACTTTAGACTGGAAATCAATTCGAAAATATTCGGACGATAAGATTTTATACTTGGGGTAAAAGCCGAGTATTAGTACTGCTTGATGTCATGGTACATCTTAGTCGAACCAGGATGTATAGAGAATGGGGAGCTATGAGCTTCAGCTAACACGGCTTCCCGAAGTTCTTGATCATCAGGAACGCAAAGTCTCGTGCCCTGCCATACGATGCCAACTGCATCTACTCTGAATTCTGTCTGTTTCTCCAAATTCTGAACTATCGCCCAGATTTCTCCATCATCTTTCTGAGCTTCCTTGATCTTAGAGAGTAACTCAGGTTCTACTCTAAGATTAGCCCAGTAACCGTGTTGTCCACGTACCATGATCTCGATGTCTAGTCGCTCCAAGTCTCTTATGATTTCCTCCTCAATTTTAATGCCGTTGATCATTTCGGACTTCCTGCTAAGTGCATCTGCTACTACATTCGCCTTTCTGAGATGATACTGTAGATTAATTTCATAATCCTTCAACAACTCTAACCATCTCCTCTGCCTCATGTTCAATTCACGTTGAGTGAAGATATACTTCAAGCTCTTGTGGTCCGTGAAAATGTCACATGATTCTCCATATAAGTAGTGCCTCCATATCTTCAATGCAAACACGACTACAGCAAGTTCCAAGTCATGCGTAGGGTAATTTTCTTCATAAGGCTTAAGCTGCCGTGAGGTGTACGCGATCACTTTCCCATGTTGCATGAGAACACAGCCAAGTCCCTTCCCCGATGCATCACTGTAGATTTGAAATCCACCCGAACCAGATGGGAGAGTAAGAATAGGTGCAGATACTAGCTTCTGCTTCAGGTCTTCAAAGCTCTTCTCTCGTTCTTCAGTCCAAACGAATTTCTCCCCTTTCCGCATCAGTTTGGTCAAAGGTAGTGCTAAGCGGGAAAAGTTCTCCACGAACCTACGGTAATAGCAAGTTAAGCCTAAGAAACTACGGACTTCAGTCGCTGATGTCAGCCTCGGCCACTTAGTAATAGCCTCAACCTTCACTGGATCCATAGTGATTCCTTCTGCTGATACAATGTGACCTAAGAATGCCACCTTGTCTAACCAGAACTCAAACTTGGAGAATTTAGCATACAACTGCTTTTGGCGAAGAATCTGTAGTACTGTACGAAGATGGTCTTTGTGGTCTTCCTTGGACTTTGAGAAAATCAGGATGTCATCGATGAAGACAATGACGAACTTGTCAAGAAATTCATGGAAGATTCTGTTCATCAAATCCATGAACACTGTTGGAGCATTGGTCAGGCCGAATGGCATGACTACAAATTCGTAGAGCCATAGCGGATACGAAAAGCAGTCTTGGCGATGTCTTGCTTCTTAACCCGTAGCTGATGATAGCCTGACCTAAGATCAATCTTGGAGAAGTGTTTGGCCCCTTGGAGTTGGTCAAACAGATCGTCTATTCGCGGCAGTGGATACCTATTCCGGATAGTAATCTTGTTGAGCTCGCGATAGTCTATGCAAAGACGCATACTGTCGTCCTTCTTCTTAACAAATAAGACCGGTGCGCCCCATGGAGATGCGCTCGGTCAAATAAAACCTCGTTCTATAAGTTCTTGCAGTTGATCCTTCAGCTCCTTTAACTCTATGGGAGCCATGCGATAAGGAGCCTTGGAAATCGGTTCAGCTCCTAGGATGAGCTCGATATTAAATTCCACTTCTCGTGCAGGTGGTATGCCCGGAAGTTCTTCTGGAAATACATCTTGGAATTCCGACACTATTGGTTGATCCTGAATTGATGTAGATTTAGCATCCATGTCGTGAACCATAGCTAGATAACCCTCGCAGCCATGTGACAGTAGTGCACGTGCTTGTAGGGTAGATATGATTTGTACAGACCTTCCGGGTACGAACATGTTGTGAATGTACTCTTGTGCATTAACATCACCGAAGATGACCCAATATGAATGGCAGTTTATGGTAGCATGATGATTGGATAGCCAATCCATGCCCAAAATCATGTCAAAGTCATTCATGTCTAGCGGAAGTGCGTCAACAGGACGAACCTTATCGTCAAATTCTAGGGGAAGACTCTTATATACATGGGTTATGCGTACAGAGTCTCTCAAAGGCGTGGAAATACTCAGTATATTATCTAGTGGCATGGGGAGCATCCTAATGTTCTTGGCATAAGCAGTAGAAATGACAGAGTGAGTAGCACCCGTATCAAATAGCACCCACGCAGCCTAACCATACATATACAAGATTCCAGTGATGGTACCTGTAGACTTGTTGGCCTGATCTCGAGATGTCGAGTAGACACGTCCAGTGGTAGGAGGCGGCTTGGTATCAGCATGTCCCGATGTGCCCTCCATCTCACCCTTACCGCAGTCCTTCATGCGATGGCCAGGAAGGCCACACTTGAAGCATGCGTCAGTGTCACGACGACATGGCCCTGGGTGCCTACGGTGGCAAGTAGAGCAAAGAGGATGAGTATATCCTCTCGCATGTGCTCTGGCTGGCTGTGGACCTAATAAAACATTTTACCTAAGACATGATAATAGGGTACAAAGGACAATGCGAGTAATCGTAAGATTGAATACCAGTGATAGCTGGACGGCTAGGCTGTAAACCTCTCTGGTTCTGGTCCCTACCGTTTCCATGGTTCCTGGTAGAAGATTTGCTAGAGTATCAGAATTATGAGTTATAACATGAAATCATAAGAAAATGCGTAAGTATTAGGACCTGTTGTCGTTGGAGTGTCCAGCGTTGTTACGGTAATTATAATTACCGCCACACCTATCCGTAGCAGAACGGTCGTTAGTCTGACCGTTTCCCTTGGGCTGATTAGGCTGCTGCTGAATAGCCGGCTGAGACCGGTCCCCAGTTTTCTGCCTGGAAGATACAATTTAAAGAGATGAATAATTGACATATATGGAAAGAATACAGATTGGTCACCGCTTGAATACAAATGTTTACCTCTTGTCGGGTTTTTTCAGCTTCCCCGAACTCATCTCTGTCATGTAGCATCTCGAGCTTACGTGCCGCATAGGCCACTTGTGCTACTGTGTTGAACGTAGCACACACCACGCGACCGATGTGCGAAGAGCCCACCTAAAGTGGTGTGCCTGCTCTTCAGGAGTACCTGCTGCTGCACCAAGGAACCCAGCTAAGCGAAGAAAGCGCTGCATAAACTCGTTGCTATTCTCCCTAGCTCTCTGTCGGATCCCATGGTACTCCCTCTTGAGCTTGTCTTGCTTAGCCTTGGGAAATAACTGCTCCATCACCCTATCTCTGAACTGAGCCCATGTCAAACCAGCCACCCAATTATCACCTCCCTCAGACTGCTTCAATGCCAACCACTAATATAACACATCGCCTTCGAACTGGTAGCATGCCAACCTCGCCTTGTACACGGGGTCACAACCCATAGCATTGAAGATCTTCTTGATGTGAGCCAACCAGCTTTCAGCTTCACTGGGGCTATCTGTTCTCTCCAAAGCTCGAGGGCGGAGCTTGTTGAATCTCTCCAGCCATATTGCAATGTCACCGGAAGAGGAGGAGGAGGAGGTGCTTGGTTTTGCTGCTGATTGTTGGCAGCCTGAACCTCAGCCCTGATGTCATTCCTTAGTTGAGGAAGCAAAGCTTGCATTGCAGCTTGGATTGCTGCATTGAGTTGTTCCTGCTCGCGTGTGAGAACCATCTGACAGTATAACATAAAACATATGATTAAATAGATCAAAACATAAAATATATATATACATGAAAAAAAATTTATACCAATAAATCAAGAGAAAATTTTTATGCAAGAAAATTCGTATATGAATGCATGATGCAGTTTTATGAAAACTTTTGTATGCTCGAGAGTGAACGCCTATGGTCAGTTCACCCAAAATAAAAGACATGGCGAGGGGACGCCTATGGGTCGGTCCCAAATTTAAAAGTTTCGATAAAACACATGCGACTAAATAGGGCCAGTCCTGCACCAACCGTTACTTAGTCATAAACCTGCGACAAGGACATATATATGTATGCATAAAAATGATGAACGCATGAAAACGACTGCCAGTTCTAGGAAGACCATAGTGACTACCCACTAATCACAGGTCATGTTTTGAGACCCTACAGGTCGAAGGCTTGGCTCTGATACCATAATTGTAACACGCCATTTTGATAATGGAATGTCACGCGTAATTATGGCGTATCATCAAAGCATACAAGGATAAATGTCTAAAACATTATATGACCATAAAAAGGAAATACCGGAATCAAACATCGGTAGTCCAAAAGTAAAGCTCATCACACACAAACATAAGTACTGTAAATGAAAGGACTAAACAATGTCCATGGAAAGAGTAACAAAGTATAGATAATGCATAAAGTAAAGAAAGGCTAGAAAGCTTCCAGTCCATATGCACGTACGCTTAAAGTCTACGAGCGTCCCTGAGTACCTGCCGTTTTGGGAACATGAAAAGGAAAACGGCTGAGAAATACGCTCAGTGCACGGATGTACGATAAAGCATGAATAATATAAGCATATAAGCATATAACAGCGGAAGAAACTAAGTCCCGAATAACCCGGTTGAGTCTTAGTAATACTGGTTTTATAGTTTGAAAAGCCTTATGTTTATCTTATAAAAACGGTTTAACATATTTTACCATTAGCCAATATAGGTCATGATAATCCACCGTGCATGAATAATTAGAGGGGTGGCCTCATCATGCAAATTAGAGGGGCTGCCTCTAATTTAATATACTGGTTTTGGGTAGGAGGGATCAGCTCCTTGTGAAGGATGCAAGACACACACCACATTCACACTGAGTAATGTGCTGAAAAACATGTAACTTGGATGCACCCATACGCCCCACATGATAAATATAATAATATGGCCAAAAGCTGAAGGGACGCCACGAGCAATCACTCCGCCGTGGGGAAGTCATAACACCAGTGCCTCTAATGTTATGGTTATGGTACCTCCATAACTAGGTGAAACTGGTCATGCGTGTATATGGTTTTAGGTATACTAATTAAACATAAGCAATCAAACATATAAACTTATACTACGGGAAAACAGTTGGTTGTATACGGGGAATCCTAATAAGGAAAGAATGTCCATACTAAAAGGACGGGAATCCATACCTTATGTCTAGTGAACGAAGAAGACGAACGGAAGAGAGTCCTACTTCGGTATCACTAATGCTACATAAATACATACATGTATAAGTATCTGTTTACTAAATACGTAACTGGTTTTATATCATGTCTTAGCTTATTTTACACGTTCATGTCATGTTTTACTATTTTAAGCTTTATGCTGTATTTATCTTATATTTTGTCTATTCTGATTAAGTATTACTTGTATTTCATGTATTATTATACTTACTGTGTAATAATAAGTAACTTTCTAAAAATAGCAGGTTTCCTAAAATGGAAAGTTACCAAAAATAGAAAGTTTCCAAAAATAGAAAGTTTCCAAAAATAGAAAGTTTCCAAAAATAGAAAGTTTCCAAAAATAGAAAGTTTCCAAAAATAGAAAGTTTCAAAAAATATAATTACTGCTTAAAATAGATAAGCTTCTAATAATAGAAAGTTTCCATAAATAGATTAGCTGCCTTAATTAAATAAGTCTCTAAAAATAGAAAGTTTCCATAATAAGATATAAGTTGGTTAAATAAGCTAATTATATAAGCTTAAGTGTTTTCTGATTATTATTCTAAGTCATGTTGTTATAAAATATAGTTTATTTATTATTACATGTAAATTAAATAAACTATAGGATAAAAGTATTTAATTAAATATATCATGATTTTAATTAAATAAGGTAAAATACTTAGGTTAAAATATGTATTATTAATTATTAATAATATAACCTAAGTCATGTTAATTAATTAATTATAGTCATGGTTTTTAATAATTAATTAATTATAAAGTCTAGTTAATATAAATACTACGTTAAAATTCATTATCTAATAATTAAATTTGTAACCTAAGTCATGTTAATTAAATTAATCATGTCAAGTTTTATTAATATAATTTTTAACACATAACTATTAAAATCATAAACCTTAAAATAATATATGAACCGGATCGTGACTAGAAACCATGAACCGGACCCGTAATCAACACCATACCCCGAACCAAGTCGGGGTTCCCCCTTGTTTGCTGATGCCGTGGGACCACCACCACCATACCGAGACCATGAGGTCTCGGTGGTGGTTAATAAGCCAAGCCGAGACCCCTTAGGGGTTCGGTTAGGCGTCGGCTAGAACAAACACCCCTAAAAACCCTTGTTTTGATTTACCCCATAATCATAGACATGTTTTAATAAAAAATTTAATTAGTTTTTTAAAAAACTTCATGATTTTATTTGATTTATTTAATCAAAACATAAAAGAAAAAGGTTAAAAAGGTTATACCGAATGCGTGGATCAATCAAGGATGAACACACACGAATGCTTGCACAATATTCAAGATCAAAATCAACTCGAACACCCCCTTTTTGTGTTGTATATCCGGCGGCCAAATTAGAGAAGGAAGAAGAAAAACGATTTTAGGGTTTTGTTATTTTTCCTGTATTGTGAAAAATGACCAAGATTTTCCTAATTCCATTGTTTTAGTAAAAATTAAAATGGGCTTGGCCCATCCTCTTGGTGTAGCCGCGGGTAGGGGGCCCCACATGGGGTAACACGTACCTTTTCCGAGTCTAATTATTATAGTGTGTTCGTGTTTTATCATGTTCGTGTTTTTATGTGTTCTAATTGATTATTGATCGTGACCTAATATATTTATTCGTGTTCGTAATAAATATATATACGTAAATAATATTAGCTCGTGATTAAATTACGTTCATGATTTCATGATCGCATGTTCGTGACTATAATTATTATTTGAATAATTATCGAGTGTTCATACGTAAAAATATACTTATCGTGTTCTAACACGTACATAATACTTAAAATTCTTATACGTGAACGTAAACATGCTATAAAAGGAAAGTTGTAATCTTGTACGTACGATCTAAAGGGTACTATTCATGGTAAAAGCATTCGGGTTTTACAATTATATTAAGTATATTTTGAAATACTTTAGTATGTGGCTAAGCGCGCACCTTATTTGTTAGGTGACTGCTTTTGACGTGTATATTTGGGAGGCATCTTCACTTCGGTGATCACTACTACTACTAGCTCTGTGTATTATCTAAGGTGAGTCTATAGCCTCGCTTTTATATTATCTTGTAAATGATTTTTAACCCGCGAGGGGGAACACATGTTGTTTTATAAAATGAGCACAAGTTGTTTTTGGTATGTTGGCCCCGAATATGATGATAAATGCCTAAGTACCATTGTCTTATGAAGTCCCTGAATTTCATGAACTGTTAATTACCTTGCGAGGTAAACGATAATACATATGATGGATCTATTTCGTTTGACAGCCTTATCCTAGGGTATGTATCCTTTGTGATCACCTGAAAGGGATGTTATGTATAAGAGGTCGTAGGTATATGACAATATTACCTGTTGTAGGGGCGCCGTAAGTGATTCGATTGACGTGTTGGTTAACGTTCAGTTGCATGAGCTTAAGGCATTTATCGATATATATATGACTTGTCTGTGTGACAAGCTTGAGATGATTAAAATTCTTGTGTTCAAATGATGATTTGTAAAACCTATAGACTTGCTCAACCGTTGTGTTGATGATTTTAAGCATGTATTTAAGGTAATCAAGATGGATAGCAGCGGAGCATGCGAGAAGGAAGTTGGTGCTTACTTGTCTAATGTTACATATTATTTTTCCATCCTTTGAAATGAATAAATGACTTTAAAAGTCTTTGATAAATGTATTGTGGTTGGTAACGGTTTTTGGGACTAAACGCTACTCTGATTTTATATATTGGGATGGGAAATATTTTAGACAATGTTGTATATCAATTTAACGTCTCTTTTGAGGTCGTTGTCTATAATTGTGTGTGATGTGCTATGAGTAGCGCCCCAAACTGGTATTCCGCTGCGTGGTAATTTGGGGGTGTTACACATTAGTTATCATAGTCACTCACGCAAAGACTAGACTAGGAAACTATGTATAGTGTAGGCGCGTGAGTGACTATATATAACCCTCCAAAGCTTCCAAGGAGGGGTTGTTGTTTGTGTGTTTCCCATTTTTCATTTTATACACTTTTTCCTTTCTTTCTCTTTACACACACAACCCTCTATCTCTCTCCACCATGGCTGTCCATCTCTACCACCACATAAGACCATCGGATCTTGGTTTATAGCAAACCCACAATTGGCATTAGAGCCGACGGTTCAATCCTTGGATCGAGGCGTGTTTAATATTCTTATCTTGGTGGTCTAAATTTTTGGTCTCAAATCTGATATATTTTTGTCACGGTGGTTTGATTGTTGTCCACAAATCTGTCACTGTTTTTTGTCTCATTACTGTTTTCATCATTTTTTTGTATCTGGTATAACTTCTTCATCTTCATCCGTCACACGTTTTCTGATAACATATCTGGTATCATCATTTAAGTCAACAGTTCCAATTGTTCCAAAGACAAAATAAGTGGTGATTTATAAGAACCCATACCATAAGAACAATTCACTATCATATATGGATTATATGAAAAATACGGTTAGGCATGTGCTTCTTACAAGGGTCATATTATATGAATTATATGAATCTGATCCCACGAACAATGACTATAATGCTGCCCACTTATATATTGAGAGCGTTCAGTGTTTCTTAGCACATCTTAATTTCATAGGACAACTGGGTTCTACACCACTTAAACAACAACCCCCTATCATTGCCATGACTCCATTCAATAAGACCCCATGAGCTAAGCCTACTTTAAACACATCCATCAAGGCTAAATCAAAATTTGTCACTAATGTTCCCTTGGCTTCTACATGAGTAACTGCGTCTACGAAGGTTAAAGGATCTCGAGTAAAGAAAGATAGGATCAAGCCTTCCACTAGTAGCACTATGAAGAGGAAAGTAGAAGTTCACCCTAGGAATGTTATTTCAGATTTGAATAAAAGGAATCATGTAGCTAAGACAAAAGGTTCTGTCTCTATGCAGAAGCCTAAGCAAAATGTGAATTGTAATTTGCGATGTTGGAATTGTAATGGATGCATATTTTATCAGCGTCATGATTTATGCCTTGTTGGCCATGTTAATGAAATATATGCCATTAGGAAGAACCTTGAATAGAAACCAACGGGGAAGAAATTCACCCAAGTTGGATGGTAATGGCAACCCACTGGGAGGACCTTCACTGCAAATGGAACTAAGTGCCCTTTAACTAGAATCTCATCCACTGAAGTTAGGTCTCAGCGTCCTTTCACTAGGAACTCTAGCACTAATAAATAGAAAAAGCACCCTTTCACTAGGTCTGCGTCCACTATTGTGCCTACCAGTGAATAAGTACCTCAGGATCTTAGACAACTGGAATCTAAGCCGGCATCTAGAAAGAAATTTTGGAAACCTAAGAATTCTTTTGATAGCAAATCTAAGATAAATATATCTGTACCTGCCAACACAAAGGAACAATTAGATTCCGATACATCGTCTTTGTCTGGTGATATTTTCAAGTGTGCCAAACCATCCTCTGGTACTTGGACTCTGGATGCTCCAAGCATATGACCGGAGACAGCTCGATGCTCAGAAATTTCGTCAGCAAGTTTCTAAGAACAGTGAAATTTGGTAACGACCATATTGCAAAGATCATGGGTTATGGTGAATATCGAATTGGTAATGTTACGATTTAAAGGGTGTATTACGTGGAGGGACTCGGTCATAACTTATTCTCAGTGGGACAATTTTGCGACTCAAACCTTGAGGTTGCTTTTCGACAAAATACTTGCTTCATTCGTGATCTTGTAGGAAATGACTTGTTAAAAGGTTCTCGAGGGGATAATCTCTATACACTCTCCATTCAAAACATGATGGCTGCCTCTCTTGTATGCCTTCTCTCCAAAGCATCTAAGACCAAGTCATGGTTGTGGCATCGTCGGTTATCTCATCTTAACTTTGATGCTATTAACCATTTGGCTAAATACGAGCTTGTTCGTGGTCTTCCAAAACTCAAGTTCAAGAAGGATCATTTATGTTCTGCATGTTCATTGGGGAAAGTACCAAGAAATCCTACAAACCCAAAGCTGAAGACACCTACCAAGAACCACTGTATCTTTTACATATGGATCTTTGCGGGCCAATGTGTACGACTAGTGTGAGTGGTCGAAAATACATCCTCGTCATGGTGGATGATTTTTCAAGGTTTACATGGGTTAAGTTCTTAGCAACCAAGGATCAAGCACCACAATATATTATTATTTTTCTTAAGATGATCCAGGTGCGTCTTAATGCTACTATTCGCTGCATTCGAACTGATAATGAAATTGAGTTCGTTAATCAGACTCTACGAGACTACTATGAAGAGGTCGGTATTTCATATGAAACTTCAGTTGCTCGCACTCCACAACAAAACGGTGTCATGGAAAGACGTAATCGTACACTTATGGAAGCCGCTAGAACTATGTTGATTTATGTGAATGGTCCTTTATTCTTATGGGCTGAAGTAGTGGCAACGGCATGTTATACTCAAAACTGCTCTATCATTCGTAAACGCCATAGAAAAACTCCATATGAGCTTCTTCATGGACACAAACCCGATATTTCCTTTCTTCATGTGTTTGGTGCACTGTGCTATCCAAATACTAATAGTGAGAATTTGGGAAAACTTCAACCGAAGGCTGATATTGGAATTTTCATTGGTTACTCACCCGCAAAGAAAGCTTACCGGATTTATAATCGTCGTCTTGGCAAGATAGTAATAACTTTGGATGCCGATTTTGATGAGCTGATAGCGATGGTTTTTTTAGCAACGCAGCTCTAAACCCACACTTCATGAGATGGGAACCGGTACTATTAGTTCTGGATTAACTCCCAACAATCCTACTTCTCCATCATCTACACCACCTACAAGGCTCGAGTGGGATGAGTTATTTAAACCTATGTTTGATGAATTCTTTGATCCACCTAGTTATGATGTTTCAGCACCTACAGTAGTAGCTTCGATTCCCGAAGTTGTTGCTCAAGATAATGGAAATCAATCCGATGCATCTACAGTCACTACTGAACCGGATGCACGATCCCCCAACAATTCTCAAACTACACCTAAATCAACACCCCACTCGTTCCTGATGATGTTGAAGAGGATTATAATGATCACGATTTGGAATTTGCTCACTTAAAAGAACTTCCATTCTTTGGTTCACCAATACCCAAAAACCCTAACGGTGCGTCTACCTCAGAGGAAGCTCCTACAACCGTTTACTCCAGACCACCGCGGATTGAAAATCACAACACCAAATGGACAAAGGATCACCCAATCCGCAATATTATTGGTGACATCGATCGACCAGTCTTAACACGCCATAAGTTACAAGAAAGTGCATTATATTGTTACTTTCATGCATTGCTCTCCTAGGTTGAACCTAAAACTTGGCAACAAGCCATGACACAATCTTCATGGATTGAAGCCATGAAATAGGAACTTAATGAATTTCAATGACTTGAAGTATGGGAATTAGTGCCTTTACCCGAAAACGTCGACATCCTTACATTGTTGTGGGTATATAAGGTCAAACTCGATGAGTTGGGTAGTGTTTTAAAGAGTAGGGCTAAATTGGTTGCTCGAGGTTACAAAAAAGCTTTGGGTATTGACTTTAAAGAATCCTTTGCTCCTGTTGCTAGATTGGAGGCTATTAGACTATTCTTTGCTTATGCTGCTCGCATGAACATGATCGTTTACCAAATGGATGTTAAGACGACATTTCTCAATGGTGAATTAAGGGAAGACGTCTATGTAAGGCAGCTGAATGGATTTCTCAACTCGGAGTATCCCAACCATGTGTACAAGCTCAAGAAGGCTCTTTATGGGTTGAAACAATCTCCACGCGTGGTACGATCTCCTTCGTCTTATCTCCTCTCGGAAGGCTTCTCCAAAGGCGAAGTGGAGCCGACATTGTTCATTCTCAAGGAAGGCAACGACATGATACTGATACAAATTTATGTTGATAATATAATATTTGCTGCCACTACTCAAAGAATTTCTGGCCATTTTGAGATAACCATGTCCACACGCTTTAAGATGTCGATGATGGGAAAATTTTCATTTTCCTTAGGGTTACAAATCTCTCAAAATCCCAGAGGCATCTTAATTAATCAGTCCAAATATGCTCTTGAATCTTTGAAAAAGTATCACTTTGAAAACTATGACCCCGTGGATACTCCAATGGTGGAGAGATCCAAGTTGGATGAGGATAGGGATGGGATTGCTGTCAATCCTAAACTTTACCGTGGAATGATCGGTACCCTTCTCTATCTGACTGCTAGCAGGCCTGATTTGCAATTTGCTATATCCATGTGTGCTCGGTATCAGGCTCGGCCTACCGAAAAGCACTTACATATTGTTAAAAGGATCTTTCGATATCTTAAAGGAACACTTCATCGTGGTATGTGGTATCCGAAGGATTCCTCTAATGCACTAATATCATATGCAGATGCGAATTACGCTGGGTGTCAAGATACTAGACATAGCACTTCTGGAAGTGTGCAACTTCTTGGAGATAGACTGATTAGTTGGGCATCTAAAAGGCAGAAAATGTGACACCCCTTGATACACGGATTTTGTATGGGTTCTAATTTTAGGTCTCTCAGTCCTCTCGAATTGATCTCGGCCTTAAGTGGAATGATTGTTCTTGGTTACTAAAAAGGGGATTGGTTTTCTAATCTACTATGGGTTTAAATGCACTAAGATGTAAACTTAAACTAAAAGCAATTAATAAAACTTGAATTAAAATTTAAGTATTAAAAAAAACAGTAAATATCACTTAAAAATGCTCAAAAGAAAATTGATTCGGAACTTTTCGTTCGGAACTTTTCGTTCGGAACTTTTCGTTCGGAACTTTCGTTCGGAACTTCCGTTCGGAACTTTCGTTCGGAACTTTTCGTTTGGAACTTTTCGTTCGGAACTTTTCGTTCGGAACTTTCGTTCGGAACTTTTCGTTCGGAACTTTTCGTTCGGAACTTTCGTTCGGAACTTTCGTTCGGAACTTTCGTTCGGAACTTTTGTTCGGAACTTTTCGTTCGGAACTTTTCGTTCGGAACTTTTCGTTCGGAACTTTTCGTTCGGAAATTTTCGTTCGGAACTTTTCGTTCGGAACTTTTCGTTCGGAACTTTTCGTTCGGAACTTTTCGTTCGAAACTTTTCGTTCAGAACTTTTCGTTCAGAACTTTTCGTTCAGAACTTTTCGTTCAGAACTTTTCGTTCAGAACTTTTCAAAAACATGTTCATTCGGAACTTTGGTGTTCATCCGGAACTTTGGGGTTCATCCGGAAGTCTGGGAAACCCAGATACAGTCGTTTTACCCGAAGAACAAGGAAACCAATTTTAATCAAAAATCACCAAGTTTTTCACCAAAAACTTAAATAAACTAATCACTAAGCATCAACTAACCATAAACTACAAATCCCATCAACAAAAACACAAAACCCAACAACTTTTAAAGATCAAAACTCAATAAAATAAGAACTTGAAAACTTGAATAAAAAGATGATGATGAACAAGATGAAATGGAAAGATTAAACAAGAACTTGTATTGAAGATTGATGTTTTAGCAATAACAAAACAAAGATTAAAATTACAAGATTGAAAATCAAAGATCAAAATCACCAAACACCCTAGTGGTGATGGTGATCCTACGAAACAGAAAAGAGAAAAAGGTGGAGGAGAGAAAAAACTAAAAACTAACTGGCACTATGTGTGAGGGGTGGACTATTTATAGGCTTGTCTTTTGGTTGGTGAGTGGGCTTTCTCCCGTTCTTCTTGTCTTCTCGTCTTTTCAGAAAAGTTGACGTTTTTGATTCTGATTCGGGATTTGTCGTCGATTAAATTCAACTCGTCTTATAATTTCTTCGTTTAATAGACTTGAGTTTCTTCGACTTATGTAAATCTTCCATCTTTGGTCCTTTTCTTCGATAAATCTTCGAATAGGCCCAGTGACTTCAAATCTTTTGCATCTCTTAGACAATAAACTTTATCTTGAGTCCTTTTCTTCAGTAAAACCCGTGCAATCCCATGTTTTATTCAATATTCATCCGGTTAGCTCTGAAAACACAATAAACACAAAAACCACGCATAATTCCAAACAAATGATATTAAATACGTGTTTTGGTCTTGTTTTAGCCAGAATTAAGTGGTAAAAGGATGGGTGTTTACACACTTATCAAATCTCCTACACTTAACCATTTCCATGCTCTCATGCAATGCTTAGTGATAAAGCAATTTTACACTTTTCTCATAATTAATCAACCATGGCCTTATTCAAATACTACTAAACAAAAATTTAAAGTACTAAAAGAAATTAACTTTAAAGGAAACAAAAGAATGGAAATAACTTGCAAAGAAACCAATGACTTACATTAGGGCTTTGGTGCTGCGAATATTTATCATCCTCAAGTTTCACGTTCCCCAAACTAAGCTTAAAAACGAGATCATTGTTATTATAAGTTAGCAATTCAAACACTTACACACATGGCTTAATTAAATGCTTAAACTCCCTTATCCCTAGGTGTATCTCTTATATTTTATTTTTGTCTTAGAATGATCATGAAGATGCATTTTTGGACTTATTTCGATAGTTTATTAAGGCTGAAAGCAAAGTAGGACGATTTGATCAATAGTTAGCTAAAGGACAAAATGTCTTAAAACTGCTTCTCGGGATATCAAAAAGTTCATATCTTGGCATAACTCGGTTAACGATTTGAGACCTTTCTCGGGCCGATATTTGGCATGTACTTCATACTTCATATCTTGAGAGACGTGCTTGAGATAATGGTCTTCTCATCGTTCATAGAGTTTCTTCACTTGGAGACTTTTGAGGGGTACTCCAACTTTGTTGACCACGACTTCATGATTATTTCTTCAATCTCTATTTGGGATTTTGAGATACAACGATCCGCCTCCTTTTCGAACTTGGATCTATTTATCCTCATACCTTGTTAGGGTCTTTTCGGATAGACTTCTCCATCATCTTTATGGGAGTTGATTGCTTTTCGTCGTGAGTCTTGATCCTTCATATTGACTTTGGGAATAATGCTTTTCACATCACCTTGGATCTTTAGCAATAAAATGGAATCCTCATGCCTTGTTAGGGCCTTTTCGGACTCGCCAATCTTCGCGCCCCGCTTCATAAGTTATGCCTTGGCTATGAACTCTTATCATTGCCGAGCAACTTTTAAACGATCTTGGGCTAGAAGCTAAGTAACTTTTCAAATCGTACGACCTTACTTATTGCAGACAAATAATTAGCTAGTGATGGGAGAATAGGCAAATAATTACACCAAGTGAGCTTGTGCCAGAATACCGACTTATAATTGACTCTATCATTTCTCGTCCTCCACAGTTTAAAATCTCAAGTAATGAGACTCGTGGACACTTAGCCTAATAAACCAATTAAGGTCTACATGGTTAAGGATACTAGCTAGAATAAACTTGGATAAGTCTATTCAGGTTGAGTCAAAATAAACGCAACGGGCCTAATATGTCAAATATTTCTAAACTAGCTACTCCACTTTATTAAAATTTGACTTTATTGCGGGATATATACATACGAAAGCAAAGATAAAAATTTAAAAATTACGACTAAATGGCCAAAGTTAATAAAAAATTTGAAAAATGTTGAAAAAGATGATTTTCTGGTTAAATGAAGGCATTTTCATGGAAAAGTCCACTTAAAACTTCGATAGAAGTCCCCCTACACTTAAGATCAACATTGTCCTCAATTTTTAAGCATGTGGGAAAAATCTCCCCTACACTTATGACATTGTGCACGTTGGTTAACTCAAGTTAAGGAAGAGACGACTAAAGTGATCAATTTCAAATGTGAGTATGAAGAAAATTGAATCACGATAGTTGAGAGATAGAACCGGATTTCGGATAACACGGGAGCACGGTTCTTCAAAGTTTCCAAGAGTGCACTAATCCCTGTAATCACATCACCACACAAATACAAACACTCTATAGAGGCTCCCCTACACTTAGGGGGTTAAAACATAAAAGGATAGATACTCGGGCTGCCTCCCGAGGAGCGCTTGTTTTTTATAACCGAGTCACGAGCCTGACTCGACCCAAAATTAGTTCATGGGGAACGTGGTGAGGGATGGAATCACCTCCTGAGAGGTGTCCTCACCAAAGTACAACTTCACTCGTTGGCCATTCACCTTAAAATTCGGTCCATCAGGTTGAGCGAGCTCGAGAGTACCATATGGAAAAATTTGGGCAATGGTGAATGGGCCGGACCAACGAGATTTGAGCTTGCCCGAAAAGGTTTTCAACCGAGAGTTAAAAAGTAAGACTTTGTCTCCAACATGGAACTCTCGGTTTTTGATCTTGGAGTCGTGAATGAGCTTAGTTCTTTCCTTATAGATCAAAGAATTTTCATAAGCCTCATTACGGAGTTCATTGAGCTCATTGAGTTGGATCTTGCATAGGTCACCGACTTTGTTAATATCAAAATTAGCCCACTTCAAGGCCCAATAAGCCTTGTGCTCCAACTCAATGGGGAGGTGGCACGCTTTCCCGTACACAAGACAATAAGGCGTACAGCCGATCGGGGTCTTGTAAGCAGTACGGAAAGCCCACAAAGCATCATCAAGTTTATCAGCCCATGAGGCACGATGCTCTCCCACGGTTCTTTCCAGAATTCGCTTAAGTCCTCGGTTGGATATTTCAGCCTGGCCATTAGTTTGTGGGTGGTAGGCTGTGGAAAGATGATGGTTTACACCGTACTTAGCCATGACTCTAGCAAATTGGTCATTGCAGAAATGAGTCCCACGATCACTAATAATGGCACGAGGCACACTGAATCTAGCGAAAAGAGCTTTTAAAAAGTTACAAACCACCCTTGCGTCATTAGTAGGTAAAGCTTTGGCTTCAACCCACTTTGAAACGTAGTCAACGGCTACAAGGATGTATTTGTTTCCTTTATAAGAAGGGAATGGCCCCATAAAGTCGATACCCCAAACATCAAAGATTTCACACTCTTGAATGAAATTCGGAGGCATCTCGTCTTTATGTGTGATAGTGCCTTGTTTTTGGCAAACATCACATTGTTTAACCATAATGTGTGCATCACGATATATGGAGGGCCAATAAAATCCCAAATCAAACACTTTTTTGGCGGTGTAGTTGGGACCAAAGTGACCACCGGTGGGTCCTTTGTGGCAAGCATCAAGGATTTCTGAAGCTGCCGGTCCGTCAACACATCGGCGGATAATCAGGTCGGCACATTGTTTGAATAGGTAAGGGTCGTCCCAAAAGTAAGTCTTAATGTCGGTGAAGAACTTTTTCTTTTGTTGGGACGTCAACCCTTCCTTGAGAATTCCACCCGCCAAGTAGTTTGCAAAGTCCGCAAACCACGGGGTTTCATCAAATTTCGAATTTATAGATATTAAGGTCTCCAAGGGAAAAGAATCATTGATTTCTTTGTTCGGATGATCCCCTTGGTAAGGATCCTCAAGTCTGCTGAGATGATCCGCGGCTAAGTTTTCAGCTCCTTTTTTATCGCGAATTTCGATTTTAAATTCCTGGAGCAGCAAAACCCAGCGAAGAAGTCTTGGTTTAGAATCTTGCTTTGTCAACAAGTACTTCAACGCGGAATGATCGGTGTAAACGATTGTTGTAGAAAGGACAAGATAGGGGCGGAATTTTTCAAAAGCATAGACAACAGCTAAAAGCTCTTTTTCGGTTGTCGTATAATGCAATTGTGCCCCCGTCATTGTCTTGCTAGCGTAATGGATCGGTTGGAAGTGTCTGTTGACTCTTTGTCCTAGAACCGCTCCAATAGCAAAATCACTAGCATCGCACATCAACTCAAAGGGAAGCTCCCAATTAGGGGTAACCAAGACGGGTGCCTTAGTTAGCTTATCCTTAAGCGAGTTGAAGGCTTCAAGGCACTCTTTGGAAAAGAGAAAAGGAGTATCTTTTTCCAAGAGGCGGGTCATCGGGCGAGCGATTTGAGAAAAATCCTTGATGAATCGACGGTAGAAGCCCGCATGACCCAGAAAACTTCTCACACCCTTCACGGTTGAAGGTGGAGGCAACTTGGCGATAACATCGACTTTAGCACGGTCTACTTCAAGACCGGCTTTGGAAATCTTGTGTCCCAGCACGATGCCTTCTTTTACCATAAAATGGCATTTTTCCCAATTCAGAACAAGGCGAGTGTCTTCGCACCGCTTAAGCATACGTTCCAAATTGGCAAGGCAAGAAGAGAAGGAATCCCCGAAGACCGAGAAATCATCCATGAAGACTTCCATGGTTTGTTCAACCATGTCATGGAAGATAGCTAACATGCACCTTTGGAAAGTCCCGGTCGCATTACATAAGCCAAAAGGCATTCTTTTGTAAGCAAAAGTGCCATAGGGACAAGTGAATGTTGTCTTCTCTTGATCTTGGGGATCGATGGGTATTTGGAAATAACCCGAGAAACCATCAAGAAAGCAGTAATATTCATTACCCGCTAAACGTTCAAGCATTTGGTCCATAAAAGGTAGAGGGAAATGATCCTTTCTCGTGGCATCATTGAGTTTGCGGTAGTCTATACAAACTCTCCACCCAGTAACGAGACGAGTGGAAATCAACTCGTTGTGTTCATTGGGAACAACGGTTATTCCGCCCTTCTTGGGCACACAATGGATTGGACTAACCCATGGTGAATCCGAAATAGGGTAAATCATACCCGCATCAAGAAGTTTGATAACCTCTGTTTTGATGACTTCATGTATTTTTGGATTCACCCTTCGTTGGCTTTGAATTGTGGGCTTAAAGTCGTCCTCCATGAGAATTTTGTGTGTGTAGAAGTGAGGATCAATTCCACGAATATCAGAAATCTTCCAAGCAATAGCTTTTTTATGATCTTTCAACACGGCGACAAGTCGGGCTTTTTCTTCTTCTTTTAGGTCATTTGCGATGATGACGGGCGACTTCTTCTCTTCTTCAAGGAATACATACTCGAGATAGGGCGGCAACTCCTAAAGTTCTAAATCCGAAGGATTTTCGACGGGAGGCGTTTTTAAAGTCGGAGTATCGATAGTAATAACCATGGGAGATGGAGGAGAAGGATTGTCTTCGGTGAGAAGATTGTCAAAGAAATTCATGTCTTCATCCCCCTCGGTGGGAGAATCATTAGTAGCTAAATTCACATCTCCCATGGTATCTTCAAGATTGTTCCAAAATAAATCACTATCTCCAAATAGAGACAATGATGAATCAATAGAGGACACGGTCTCAACATTGGGAAGAGAGGTAGGAATACTTTTGCAAGCATCATTAAAGTGTTCTTCACAAGCCTCATCAAGAACGTCAATACAATTAACACTCTCATATGAATAAGGCTGTTTAGACAACTTTCCCATGTTGAAGACTACTTTATCGTCACCCACTCTCATGATAAGCTCACCGGCTTCAACATCAATGAGAGTGCGACCGGTCCTCAAGAATGGACGACCAACAATTAGTGGCACACGAGGGTCCATCTCGTAGTCGACGACAACAAAATCAGCAGGAAAGGTAAATTTGTCGACTCCTACAATGACGTCTTCGGCTATCCCCACTGGATAAGCAACCGTACGGTTAGCTAATTCCAAAGTCATTTTGGTGGGGACTAGCTCTGGGAGAGATAATTGCTTCCAAACGCTTAGAGGCATGAGATTAATACTGGCACCTAGATCGGCTAGGGCCATGCAATTCTCTACTCCCAGGAAATTGAAAGGAATTAAGAAACGACCCGGATCACCAAGCTTGGTTGGCAATTTCCTTAAGAGCACTGCAGAGCAATTCTCATTAAGTTGGGTGTTGGCAATATCGAGGAGCTTTTCCTTATCGCTCAGAAGATCTTTAAACATTTTTGCGTATTTAGGCATGTGAGCGAGAGCCTCAGAGAAGGAGATATTAAAATTCAATTGTTTGAACATTTTAAGGAAGTTCGAAACTTGAATATCGTCCTTGCTTTTGAGCTTCTCTTTCCTCAACCTAGATGGATAAGGTATATTGGAAGAAGAGGAAGGCTTTGGAAGAATAGGATCACTCACATCCTTGGGTGGAGGAGGGGTAGAAGGAAGAGGTGGAGAAATTGGGGAAGGAGAAGGATGAGGAATAGGAGCAGGTGACTCGTTCTCCTTAGTCACAATCACCGGTGGAGGTATAGGAAGCTCGGGTTCCTTGGTACCTTTGCCACTTCGAGTGGTGATTGCTTGTCACACCCCCAAATTCACCGCAGCGGAAGACTTGCATTGGGGACTTGTGACTTCATGAGTAATCGAGAGCTTGATCCGAGAACGACCTCTACATGCCAAAAACCACAAAGTAGACTCTAAATAATCCACATAGTCAAGTACCTGAAATACATGCTTAAAAATGTCAACATAAAGTTGGTGAGTTCATAAGTTTGTTTTAAAACGTTTATGAAAAATTAGAGTTTTATAGACCACTGCACCTTGCCATAAAATATAAGAGTTTAAAAATCACAGTTTTTGTTAAATAAACTTTCTTTGATAATTTCAAAGTTTATTAATAAAAACAAAGTTTATTGAAAAAAACAGAGTTTATTGGTAAAAACAAAGTTTACTAATAAAAATAGAGTTTACTGATAAAAGCAGAGTTTAGTGATAGTAATTATAGCTTACTGATAACAACAGAGTTTTCTGGAAATAAATAGAGTTTTCTGATAAAACAGAGTTCACAAATAATAGTTAGCGTTTTCTGATAAAAACAAAGCTCACTGATAAATAATAGAGTTTTCCAATAGAATAGAATTGTTTGATGAACCACAAGATTTTCCAACCACTCAGTGACAATATAACAAATACAAAGTCACTAAATAAAATAAGGCATTTATTATTGTCTAAGCTCATGACACCGAAGCGTTAACAACACCGGTAGTATAATCACATAATGCAGCCCCTACGGATGCCTAACCCACGACATCCGTCCACAGACTCAAATGAAACTGTGCCCGCTTGTCCTCTGTTGGACCAAGCCGGACAGGGGCGTCAACCCCGATAGATCTATCCATAACATTCGCGCTTTCGACCGGTCATCCGGTCCGAAATTAACGGTTCATGATAATGGGCCAAAGTAATTGGGTTAAAGCGGGACTTAGACCAATACATAAACGAGTATATGCACTTGTGTTCATTCTTGCAACCATTGTCTCTACCCGAGAATCAGTGAAAAGCAGTTAAAGTTTTGGGTTATAAAACTCACAATTGAAATTATAGTATCAGCATTCATAAGTATAACAATTAGAGGAGTTGACCACTCAACACGTAACAATTAATCCAGTTTAAAGATAGTTTATGACCAACCAAGTAAGCTTAAGATTAGCTTATGACAATCAAATAGTGTATACACAGTTATTGACAACCAAACAGGTTTAATATCAGTTTCTGACAAACAAGCAAGTTTATAAGTAGTTTCTGACCAAGCATGTACCTCCCCCAAAGAGCAATTATAAAACATTTATAATTCGATTTAAAACAAGAAAATGTGGGGTATGAACTCACCTCGACGTAGTAGTACGAACAATAGTGATGCTAATAATACGCTGCGCGCGAACGGAAATCGATACGGCCCGGTCATGGTGTTGTGGTTTACTAATCGGCTAAATCTTAAAAATATATATTTGAGTTCTCGATAGATATGTATATCAACGTGACCCGTTGATAAAATATTTAAGTTCCAAATTATAACAGTTTGGTGGTTGGTTTAATAAAATGGATAATATAGGCACACACAAAGTATTCGATGTATTACGTACACATTACGAAACCAGACGATTATATAATTCTTATGTTGAGTTATATAATAGAGACAATAATTTTACAAAATAAACCAAAATATATTTATTTTGTAGTTACAGTATTACGATTGTGATAAAAATAATTAGACAACATAATTCGACACGTTTTAAGAAAAACACCACTTAATTAATAATTGTCACTTTTATGTAAAAAGTATAACTTTATCAGTTTATCAATACAATAGTTACCATCTATTTTATCGGTTTACAAATATAATAATATATATTTATTTTATCGGTTTACAAAATATAATGATATTTATTTGTTTTATCAGTTTATAAATTTAATAGTACTTATTTGTTTTATTGGTTTACAAATATAATGATAGTTTGTAGCGAACAAAATATAAAGTATAGAATCTTATAGAAATTTTGACATGACCTATTCGTTTATACAACGTTTTTCCATATTTAATAATTCTCAATATTTTCCATTTTCCAAACCATCTACGTCACACTAGTCGCGGTTTAACGTATATCCAACTAGAATAAATAACTCACTATAATTAAATAATAATCCAACACAACCTATGTGTTGTATGTC
Organism: Glebionis coronaria; assembly: GCA_025667525.1. NCBI lineage: Eukaryota > Viridiplantae > Streptophyta > Magnoliopsida > Asterales > Asteraceae > Glebionis > Glebionis coronaria. The sequence continues at coordinate 365,404,322 of CM046876.1, forward strand.
AAAAGCAAAACGCCCTAAGTAAGCTATTTAAACGCACATCTAAACGTCTAATTATATTTATAGTTCTCGTAATAACGATAGTGTTCAACATATTTATTTAACCAATAAATATATATACCACCATTTTAATCCGCTTTAATACTTAATAAAATTAGATATGTTATTAGCCGATCCTAAACCACAATGAACCATGAACTTAAATCGTGCTCGGCATCTAAACCCTTGCAAATCCCGCGACCAAAAGCACCCTTCACAGTTTCTATTATACCAAACATCCCCATATTGCTGTTAAACAGCGAACCAAACGCCCCCTTGCTGTAGTTATACAGCGAACCAAACCCCCTGCTGTGTACCTTCCTACCCGCACCAAACGCACCGCTGTTGTTAACAGCTAGCAAAATGCACTCCTACTGCTGGAAGTCAGCGAGCCCAAAGGTACCCCTGCTGCTAATAATCAGAGAGTCAAAACGCACCCCACTGCTATTAACAAAACCCGCCATGTTGTGATGCTTCTGGTAACAAGCGCACCTGCTGGTAGCAAATGCACCTGATGTCCTGTTGCTGCTGATAAACACACCTAATTCGGCTGCTGCTTAACCCAACATCCCCTTTATAGGCTGCTGTTAGCCCTGAACGCACCCTTAATGAAGTTTATTAATCCCAAACGCCCCTGCTATTGTGTAAAACAACAAACCAAACGCACTCGTCCGACAAAATCTGCCAAAACAACTCTCCCGACAAAGGTATGCAAATCTGCTGGTGATGTAGACGGATCTACAACCGAAACAAATCCCTTGATGATCATGACAAATCCCAACCCCGCTGTACGTGACGACTATCACTCGTCGTAACAACAACCCGAACACCACAGTAGTGGTTTTGGTGTCCACGAATATAAAACAAACATATGCTGGTGGTTCTGACGTGGCTGAGCTATAGTGGTGGTGATGGTGACGAAGGTGATGAGTGGCAGCAAGGTGGTGATTTGTGGTGTTAACAGGTGGTCACCAAGTGATGATGATGGCGGCAGAGGCTATGCTATGATGGTGAGGATGAATAGATCGATTGGTGGTTATGATGGTCGTTTAGGTGATCTGAAGTAGCGGCTGGTGGTTTGTTGAGGCCACGACGGTGGTTAAACACGATGGGTGGTGGCTGGCGTGGTGATGGTGGATGATAGTGGCTAGAGAAAATGATTATAGATCGGTGTATGGTGTGGCTGAGATTACAAACAGCGGCGATCAGTGGTTTTTCGACGGCGGCTGCTGGAGATTGTGGTGGCGGCTGTAGATGGGAAGAGGAGCACACACATAGTTGCTAGGGTTTGGTTATTTGCTTTTTGGGATGAATGACCCTAAATGAAGTTATATGTATACTTACAAAAGTTTTAAACAAAAATGTAAATTGTATAATAGTTTAAGATAAAGTTGTAAATATTAACACAGGGACTAAAGTATAACTTTCGTTAATTAATAGTTCGGGGCACGTTTATGATAATTAGCGGATAAAACACGAAAATTTTGCCACTGCGTTTCAAATGATTTTTCTTATAAAAATGAGTATTTATACGACTAATACTTATAAATAACTTATACGTTCATTTAAAATGTCGATTATTTATCGATTATTACGGATAATTATTATTTTTAAAAAAATAAACTTCACTCTATTTGTTCGCGTATGTTATAAAAACTAAGGTAAAAAGAATAAAACATTTAATAAATCATTTTATCAAATAACTCTTAATAACTAAATATGAATTTAATTTGTAGCACGTCAGTTCATAGATTTTTCGCAGTCTTTTACAACATGTAAAATAAACTCCCGTTTTCGAATCAAAGAACTTTGATATCTCTCGAAAAGGAATTTAGATTAATAAGTGATATAACTTATTATTAGTTAATGCCTGGAAAATTCCCGGTTGTCACAGTACATCCGTGTTATTTGGAGTTCGTCCTCGAACTCAATCGTTGTTACCCTAATAAAAGTTTAGAGAAAAGGATTTTGAAATTGTATCCTATTGTTATATTGAATATACTTAGATCTACTCACATATAATTATGTCCAAACCTTTTTAAATCGTGTTATCCACCAATAGTTATTAGGTAAACAATAGGTAGAAGTGGAATATATCTGAGTGGTTCTACACGTCAATCTGACAAATCGGTCGTCGTTCATAGAATGATAAAATTCGAAACGAAGAGTTTAGAAAAACCATTATTTCTTAAAAGTCTCTAAGGGTTCACTACCACCATCCCATTACGTTCACGTTGATCAGTATATATTCAGAAAAGATTCTCGTAACAATTCACGAATCAAATGGAGCTTAAAGAATCACTCGTCAAAATGTCGTAATGATACGATAACAAGACATAATTATATCCTGAGTCAAAAGAAATACACCCCAAACTGGAATACTAAATCAATACCATAAATATATAGGGTCACGTCGGATATCCTTAAGCCCACTCATTTATAATCACATATTTGCATACAAAAGCGTCCTAATCTATGCAAATATGTTATTATAAACTTATGATTCGGTGATTTATGATTTCTTAATTCAAATGCAAAGGCGTCCCAATCCATTTGAATAAAGACTTCATAAATCATCCTACTTAAGTATCACCGGCAAAATACCCAATTCAAAATCGTTAGAATCTCTCAACGATATTATCCAAAATTACAAAAAGCAAAGAGTATGAGTTGAAAATAAGCCGTCTTCTATAAGTAGACGTTTCGAATGTCCAGATCGAAGAAAATAAGTGTCGATAGGCGATAAAGCAGTCGTAGACGTATATCAAGTAAAGAAACTCACGGTTATAAGTAGGATAAGTATATAGTAGTCGGTTCTAAATAAGCAATTATCCAATCACACAATTCATTCCCATCCTCGAGGAAGACTCAACAACTACTAAGCTGAGTAATAACTTATCATAACCCAACCTCGAAACTCACTCACAAAGAATGGCCCAAGTTTTGTTATGAATTATTACACATCTCAACCTTTCGATGACTCAGCTCGACTCTGAAAATACAACATATTCCACATTAACACGTAAGACTACGAGTCTTACCCACCCCCGAGGTAATTCATTAAAAATCATAGGTTGTGTAACGTCCCATACTTATTTCAATCTGGCACTCAATCAAACATGAGGCCCACTAAGACATAGTTAATTATTGTTACACCTCTCAACCTTTTTGAATGAATTAGCTCGAACCTGGGAATTACTCACGACCAAAAATCACATAATGTCTCTAGGGTTTGTTATATAAAAATAAAATCTGTGGGACCATTGTGTAACTCACAGTCCCCAATAAATGTTCTACCGTTCATATATAAAAATATATTACATGTCTAAGTGCACTAATCAAGCAAGCGAACTCATGTAAACAAGTAATAACATGACAGGCAACGAGCAATAACAACCATGCATTGCAAATATTCATATAGCAGCGGAATAAGTATGATGTGATGAGTGTTACTACTAAATAAAAATGAGAGCCGGTTATAGTCTAGAGTTACTAATGCAACCTAGTTCTCTATAACCAAGGCTCTGATACCAATCTGTCACACCCCCAAATTCACCGCAGCGGAAGACTTGCATTGGGGACTTGTGACTTCATGAGTAATCGAGAGCTTGATCCGAGAACGACCTCTACATGCCAAAAACCACAAAGTAGACTCCAAATAATCCACATAGTCAAGTACCTGAAATACATGCTTAAAAATGTCAACATAAAGTTGGTGAGTTCATAAGTTTATTTTAAAACGTTTATGAAAAATTAGAGTTTTATAGACCACTGCACCTTGCCATAAAATATAAGAGTTTAAAAATCACAGTTTTTGTTAAATAATCTTTCTTTGATAATTTCAAAGTTTATTAATAAAAAAAAAGTTTATTGAAAAAAACAGAGTTTATTGGTAAAAACAAAGTTTACTAATAAAAATAGAGTTTACTGATAAAAGCAGAGTTTAGTGATAGTAATTATAGCTTACTGATAACAACAGAGTTTTCTGGAAATAAATAGAGTTTTCTGATAAAACAGAGTTCACAAATAATAGTTAGCGTTTTCTGATAAAAACAAAGCTCACTGATAAATAATAGAGTTTTCCAATAGAATAGAATTGTTTGATGAACCACAAGATTTTCCAACCACTCAGTGACAATATAACAAATACAAAGTCACTAAATAAAATAAGGCATTTATTATTGTCTAAGCTCATGACACCGAAGCGTTAACAACACCGGTAGTATAATCACATAATGCAGCCCCTACGGATGCCTAACCCACGACATCCGTCCACAGACTCAAATGAAACTGTGTCCGCTTGTCCTCTGTTGGACCAAGCCGGACAGGGGCGTCAACCCCGATAGATCTATCCATAACATTCGCGCTTTCGACCGGTCATCCGGTCCGAAATTAACGGTTCATGATAATGGGCCAAAGTAATTGGGTTAAAGCGGGACTTAGACCAATACATAAACGAGTATATGTACTTGTGTTCATTCTTGCAACCATTGTCTCTACCCGAGAATCAGTGAAAAGCAGTTAAAGTTTTGGGTTATAAAACTCACAATTGAAATTATAGTATCAGCATTCATAAGTATAACAATTAGAGGAGTTGACCACTCAGCACGTAACAATTAATCCAGTTTAAAGATAGTTTATGACCAACCAAGTAAGCTTAAGATTAGCTTATGACAATCAAATAGTGTATACACAGTTATTGACAACCAAACAGGTTTAATATCAGTTTCTGACAAACAAGCAAGTTTATAAGTAGTTTCTGACCAAGCATGTACCTCCCCCAAAGAGCAATTATAAAAAATTTATAATTCGATTTAAAACAAGAAAATGTGGGGTATGAACTCACCTCGACGTAGTAGTACGAACAATAGTGATGCTAATAATACGCTGCGCGCGAACGGAAATCGATACGGCCCGGTCATGGTGTTGTGGTTTACTAATCGGCTAAATCTTAAAAATATATATTTGAGTTCTCGATAGATATGTATATCAACGTGACCCGTTGATAAAATATTTAAGTTCCAAATTATAACAGTTTGGTGGTTGGTTTAATAAAATGGATAATATAGGCACACACAAAGTATTCGATGTATTACGTACACATTACGAAACCAGACGATTATATAATTCTTATGTTGAGTTATATAATAGAGACAATAATTTTACAAAATAAACCAAAATATATTTATTTTGTAGTTACAGTATAACGATTGTGATAAAAATAATTAGACAACATAATTCGACACGTTTTAAGAAAAACACCACTTAATTAATAATTGTCACTTTTATGTAAAAAGTATAACTTTATCAGTTTATCAATACAATAGTTACCATCTATTTTATCGGTTTACAAATATAATAATATATATTTATTTTATCGGTTTACAAAATATAATGATATTTATTTGTTTTATCAGTTTATAAATTTAATAGTACTTATTTGTTTTATTGGTTTACAAATATAATGATAGTTTGTAGCGAACAAAATATAAAGTATAGAATCTTATAGAAATTTTGACATGACCTATTCGTTTATACAACGTTTTTCCATATTTAATAATTCTCAATATTTTCCATTTTCCAAACCATCTACGTCACACTAGTCGCGGTTTAACGTATATCCAACTAGAATAAATAACTCACTATAATTAAATAATAATCCAACACAACCTATGTGTTGTATGTCAAAAGCAAAACGCCCTAAGTAAGCTATTTAAACGCACATCTAAACGTCTAATTATATTTATAGTTCTCGTAATAACGATAGTGTTCAACATATTTATTTAACCAATAAATATATATACCACCATTTTAATCCGCTTTAATACTTAATAAAATTAGATATGTTATTAGCCGATCCTAAACCACAACGAACCATGAACTTAAATCGTGCCCGGCATCTAAACCCTTGCAAATCCCGCGACCAAAAGCACCCTTCACAGTTTCTATTATACCAAACATCCCCATATTGCTGTTAAACAGCGAACCAAACGCCCCCTTGCTGTAGTTATACAGCGAACCAAACCCCCTGTTGTGTACCTTCCTACCCGCACCAAACGCACCGCTGTTGTTAACAGCTAGCAAAATGCACTCCTACTGCTGGAAGTCATCGAGCCCAAAGGTACCCCTGCTGCTAATAATCAGAGAGTCAAAACGCACCCCACTGCTATTAACAAAACCCGCCATGTTGTGATGCTTCTGGTAACAAGCGCACCTGCTGGTAGCAAATGCACCTGATGTCCTGTTGCTGCTGATAAACACACCTAATTCGGCTGCTGCTTAACCCAACATCCCCTTTATAGGCTGCTGTTAGCCCTGAACGCACCCTTAATGAAGTTTATTAATCCCAAACGCCCCTGCTATTGTGTAAAACAACAAACCAAACGCACTCGTCCGACAAAATCTGCCAAAACAACTCTCCCGACAAAGGTATGCAAATCTGCTGGTGATGTAGACGGATCTACAACCGAAACAAATCCCTTGATGATCATGACAAATCCCAACCCCGCTGTACGTGACGACTATCACTCGTCGTAACAACAACCCGAACACCACAGTAGTGGTTTTGGTGTCCACGAATATAAAACAAACACATGCTGGTGGTTCTGACGTGGCTGAGCTATAGTGGTGGTGATGGTGACGAAGGTGATGAGTGGCAGCAAGGTGGTGATTTGTGGTGTTAACAGGTGGTCACCAAGTGATGATGATGGCGGCAGAGGCTATGCTATGATGGTGAGGATGAATAGATCGATTGGTGGTTATGATGGTCGTTTAGGTGATCTGAAGTAGCGGCTGGTGGTTTGTTGAGGCCACGACGGTGGTTAAACACGATGGGTGGTGGCTGGCGTGGTGATGGTGGATGATAGTGGCTAGAGAAAATGATTATAGATCGGTGTATGGTGTGGCTGAGATTACAAACAGCGGCGATCAGTGGTTTTTCGACGGCGGCTGCTGGAGATTGTGGTGGCGGCTGTAGATGGGAAGAGGAGCACACACATAGTTGCTAGGGTTTGGTTATTTGCTTTTTGGGATGAATGACCCTAAATGAAGTTATATGTATACTTACAAAAGTTTTAAACAAAAATGTAAATTGTATAATAGTTTAAGATAAAGTTGTAAATATTAACACAGGGACTAAAGTATAACTTTCGTTAATTAATAGTTCGGGGCACGTTTATGATAATTAGCGGATAAAACACGAAAATTTTGCCACTGCGTTTCAAATGATTTTTCTTATAAAATGAGTATTTATACGACTAATACTTATAAATAACTTATACGTTCATTTAAAATGTCGATTATTTATCGATTATTACGGATAATTATTATTTTTAAAAAAATAAACTTCACTCTATTTGTTCGCGTATGTTATAAAAACTAAGGTAAAAAGAATAAAACATTTAATAAATCATTTTATCAAATAACTCTTAATAACTAAATATGAATTTAATTTGTAGCACGTCAGTTCACAGATTTTTCGCAGTCTTTTACAACATGTAAAATAAACTCCCGTTTTCAAATCAAAGAACTTTGATATCTCTCGAAAAGGAATTTAGATTAATAAGTGATATAACTTATTATTAGTTAATGCCTGGAAAATTCCCGGTTGTCACATTGCTTTCATCTCCCCTCTTGGATTCGCAACGGTGTTACTCGGAAGAGTACCCGAAGAAGAGGGTTGATTACCTTGGAAGAAACCAGCCATCATGTTCCTCAGATCATTAGTTTGGCTATCCAACGTGTTTCTCATGTCGGCTCTCAAATCGTTCCCTTGTTTGACCAAGTCTGCTTTCAAGTTGCGCACTTCCTGTTGGAGATTTTCCACGATCACATCATTGGTCCTCATGTAGGTTGCAACCTCTTGGTGTAATGCAGTGGGTTGGTTTGGAGGAGCATTGTATGCGTGTGGTTGATAAGCAGGTTGTTGGTAAACTTGGTTGTTACGTTGAGGTGGTTGTTGCTGCTTGTGAGGAGGAATGTATGGTTGTCGAGGTTGTTGTTGTTGTTGAGGAGGGCGATTGAGGTTTTGTTGTTGGTTTGGGTTGGTAGGAGGAAAACCAGGTGGTGAAAGATAGTTGTTGGAGCGATAGCTAAGCAAGTTACGGTCACCTTGAGGTCTAGCTTGATAAGCAGGTTGAGGATAGGTGCCATATGCCGCATTCACATTCTCAGCAGGGTAGTCTTGGGTGGCAGTACACGTAGTGTAAGAGTGAGGACCACCGCATATCTCACAAGGTTGGCTGACAGCATTAACTTGAGCGTTTTTGATGTTGTTGTTGTTGTTGTTGCTGACGGTGTGGGTGACAAGCGATTCGAGAAGCGTAGTGATTTTGTCAAGTCGCTTGTCGCTGTCACTAGTGCTAGCACTAGCGACATTGGTCCGAACACTCTTGGTTTGCACACGAGACTTGTTCTCAATGATATCCCAAGCAGCATTGGAAGTCTTAGCCAAAAGATTACCCCCCGAGGCACTGTTCAGTGAATCTTGGTCACTCATGCTTAAACCATTGTAAAAAGTATTAATTTGATGTACTTTGGTAAAACCATGTTGTGGGAATTTTCTTAAAAGATCTTTAAAACGATCCCAAGATTCACTGAACGACTCATCGTACTTTTGTTCAAAATTTATAATCTCATACGCAAAGCGGTAGTACGAGAGGGTGGGAAAAAGTAATTGATAAACTTTGTTTCCAAATCCGTCCACGAGAGAATACTCTGTGGCGGTTCCTTAGCAAGCCAATGCCGGGCTTGTCCCTCTAAAGAAAAGGGAAAAAGTTGTAACCTGATGACCTCTTGTGGAACACCATTGAACTTGACCGTGTTAGTGAGTTGCAAGAATCTCTTGATGTGGTCGTGTGGATCATCAATGGTTCGTCCCAAGAATGGTTGAGCGGAGACCATCTGGATAAAGCCTGATTTTAGCTCAAAGTTGTTGGAGGCAATTGGAGGTATGACAATTGGATCCGTGTTGCCATCGACATGAGCTTGCAGCAATTCAATCATCGGGCGATTATCCGGAAGGGGCTCATTGTTGTTGTTATTGTTCATGTTGTTGAAAGGCGGGTTGTTGTTGTTATTATTGTTGTTCGGAGGTGGTATGTTATTGTTGTTTTGTACACCAGCCATGTCTAAGTTATCGAGAGGCTCGGGCTCTTGATAAGACGTGGATCGAGTGCGCATACACCTGCAAAAGAACGAACAAAGAAAAACAAGGCAAAAATATTTTTGGTTTTTATGTTTTTTTTTTTTTTTTTTTTTGTATTTTTGAAAATTTTATATTTTTTAGTTGTTTTTGAAAATTTTCGTGAAAAAGTAACGTTCACGGGGAACGGATCCCAAAATCCAAGTTCTCACAAAAAACTTTTGATCTTAACGAGAAGAGCCGGCAGCGGCGCCATTTGATACACGGATTTTGTGTGGGTTCTAATTTTATGTCTCTCAGTCCTCTCGAATTGATCTCGGCCTTAAGTGGAATGATTGTTCTTGGTTACTAAAAAGGGGATTGGTTTTCTAATCTACTAAGGGTTTAAATGCACTAAGATGTAAACTTAAACTAAAAGCAATTAATTTAATAGCAATTAATAAAACTTGAATTAAAATTTAAGTATTAAAAAAAACAGTAAATATCACTTAAAAATGCTCAAAAGAAAATTGATTCGGAACTTTTCGTTCGGAACTTTTCGTTCGGAACTTTTCGTTCGGAACTTTCGTTCGGAACTTTCGTTCGGAACTTTCGTTCGGAACTTTTCGTTCGGAACTTTTCGTTCGGAACTTTTCGTTCGGAACTTTCGTTCGGAACTTTTCGTTCGGAACTTTTCGTTCGGAACTTTCGTTCGGAACTTTCGTTCGGAACTTTCGTTCGGAACTTTTCGTTCGGAACTTTTCGTTCGGAACTTTTCGTTCGGAACTTTTCGTTCGGAACTTTTCGTTCGGAACTTTTCGTTCGGAACTTTTCGTTCGGAACTTTTCGTTCGGAACTTTTCGTTCAGAACTTTTCGTTCAGAACTTTTCGTTCAGAACTTTTCAAAAACATGTTCATTCGGAACTTTGGTGTTCATCCGGAACTTTGGGGTTCATCCGGAAGTCTGGGAAACCCAGATACAGTCGTTTTACCCGAAGAACAAGGAAACCAATTTTAATCCAAAAATCACCAAGTTTTTCACCAAAAACTTAAATAAACTAATCACTAAGCATCAACTAACCATAAACTACAAATCCCATCAACAAAAACACAAAACCCAACAACTTTTAAAGATCAAAACTCAATAAAATAAGAACTTGAAAACTTGAATAAAAAGATGATGATGAACAAGATGAAATGGACAGATTAAACAAGAACTTGTATTGAAGATTGATGTTTTAGCAATAACAAAACAAAGATTAAAATTACAAGATTGAAAATCAAAGATCAAAATCACCAAACACCCTAGTGGTGATGGTGATCCTACGAAACAGAAAAGAGAAAAAGGTGGAGGAGAGAAAAAACTAAAAACTAACTGGCACTATGTGTGAGGGGTGGACTATTTATAGGCTTGTCTTTTGGTTGGTGAGTGGGCTTTCTCCCGTTCTTCTTGTCTTCTCGTCTTTTCAGAAAAGTTGACGTTTTCGATTCTGATTCGGGATTTGTCGTCGATTAAATTCAACTCGTCTTTTAATTTCTTCGTTTAATAGACTTGAGTTTCTTCGACTTATGTAAATCTTCCATCTTTGGTCCTTTTCTTCGATAAATCTTCGAATAGGCCCAATGACTTCAAATCTTTTGCATTTCTTGGACAATAAACTTTATCTTGAGTCCTTTTCTTCAGTAAAACCCGTGCAATCCCATGTTTTCTTCAATATTCATCCGGTTAGCTCTGAAAACACAATAAACACAAAAACCACGCATAATTCCAAACAAATGATATTAAATACGTGTTTTGGTCTTGTTTTAGCCAGAATTAAGTGGTAAAAGGATGGGTGTTTACACACCTATCACCCCCAAATCGGGTTTACAGCGGAATAGTAATTGGGTGTCACGTTGCGGATCACAGAACAAATGGCATATAAAGCATTGACCATAATTACATGATTTTGAAATACAATTGATACAAATATTGTTTTAGTATGTTGAATATCTTTTGTAAAAAGTATCCCAGTGAAGACAGATCCCCCAATTATTATGATGCTCCTAAATGATGCTTAGTCCATGCTCAAATAATCCAGCTTAATTTCCTGAGAAAAACATGCTTAAAACAGTCAACATAAAGTTGGTGAATTCATAGAGTTTTGTAAAATCATTGTTTATTTGATATAAAATCAAGTTTAGTATCTCAAAATATTCCGTATAGTATTTCTTAAGGTATGATAAAAATCCAGTTCAGAAATATCGTAATATTCCATATTGTACTGCACAAGGTGTGGTAAAATCTAGTTTAGGACCGCAAACATCACAAACGTAGTATTGCACAAAGCCAAATACTATAAAGTAACTACATTTCCTATTGTCAGTAACTGAAGCTCGACAGTAGCAGGCTATGTTAGGGCCTCCTAGAAATAACCGTGCCCATAATAAGAATACAAGTCCGACATGGTAAACATCTGTTGTCCTGGCCTAGGCACAGTGAGCGCTACCCACCCAGATGGGGATCGTTAATCCTAAATAGATCTATTTATAACATTCGCGCTATCACACAATTAACAGTTACACCACGGGTTGTGGGCTCTACAATAGGCAAATGTAATCAAGCTAACAGTTCAGACTGCGTCCTATAAAATACCAGTTTTCTCCCACAGTATTAATCAACAATTTATTAAATATAAGTATAGGGCCACGATCTCACGATATCAAATCATATAGTCAAAACAAGTTATAGCATGTCTCCCCCTCGCGGGTTAGTAAAAACATAAATAGGTGTGAAAGGCGAGGCTATGAACTCACCTGTATAATACAGCTCGAGGATGATCAAGTATTCAAGTCATAGTGCACACAGTACATCAAATACCTAAGTGATGTAAATGATCTCAGTAATGCAGATAAAATGCATAGATGCTTTCGGAGTTAAAGTGCATGCTTATACTTGTTTTAAATATCTTGCCGTTTATTACCCGATCCGTATGTATTTATTTATACATTAATATATACATAGTGAGTCCTCCAAGTTTCTATGATTTACTAAATAGTCCCTAGGTTATATGTTTGAGGTAATGACAGTTTTAGTCCTTATAGATTAGGGTTTAATTTAATATAAAATTAATAAGGATTTAGGGTTTATATAAGTTTCAGTAGTTGGCAAAAATAGTCCCTCACGTTGTAATTAGGGTTAGAGTTCGCACAACTTATAAGTAATGACACAAAAGGCCCTTCAAGTTTTTATTTAGGGTTTAAAACTTATATTAAGTTACGAATCAGCCTCTAGGGCTTGATTAAGTTTCGGTTAATTACACAATAGTCCTCTAAAATCCAAAACCTTAAGTATATATATAGTGTAAATGTTTATTTTTGAACGTCGTTTACGGGTTCGTTATCTAACCATAAAACGAACAAAAAACATATTTGTATTCTCGGGTATCCCGTCTACAAGTTTCGTTCTTTAAGTTTTGCTTGAAAACGGCTCTAAAATGGGTTAAAACGCGTTTGAAGACAGCGGGTCAGAATGTCTAATTTTCATCAGCTTTTAAAATGTGTGAGACAGATTTTTAAAGGGCCGTAAATTATTCGTTATAGATCCGTTTTTAGTGTTCTTGGAGTCTATGGAAAGGTATCCAGGAGATCTACAACATCCTAGTTTGTGTCGGGTTCCAGATCGGACCCTAACACGCTCGAAAACGAGGCTAAAGTCGGCTGGTTAGCCTACATGTACATGCTGTCAGCTTTTTATCCAAAGTGCTGACAGCTTTTAGTGTTCAAACGCAGGTTTTCAAAGTCAGTTTCCCGATTCGTTATAGCTCCGTTTTGGGCGATTCAAGAGGCTGTGGAAAGCTGGCTAGGTGATCTACGAAATGCCCCCATAAACAGATCCATAATCGTGGTCCTACTACGTCTAAACAGGGTCTGAAGTAGGTTGGTCGGGCTACTTTTACACAAAATATTAATGAAGGTCGATTTGTTTAACATAGCAAACGTGTTCCGTTTCCGTTCAAATTTGGCAGAGTTACTATTTAAGGGATGACCTAAGACCTAGTACTCACGTTTTTTCCCAATTCTTGTTTTAAGTACACGTTTCCCTATGGCGTCGCGCGTATATCAGGAGGTTGTTTTATGTTAAAAGTGACTAGCACAATAGTATACCCTATTTCGTTTATTACAACCTACGATAATCAGTGGGATGGTATGCATATGAAGAGGAAAGAAAATAAATAGAACAAGTATTCGTGAACTTACGAAGGGTGAACACATGGTTCGACTCCAGGACTCGTTGGTGTTGCTTGAAGATCCTAGCTCCAAACAGCCCACTACTCCTTTCTTGCTGCTGCTAGGCGACGTGAGAATGGTGGTGTTTTGATTTTCGTTCGTCGACCAAGAACAAGGAAAAATAGTGTGCTTTGTTTAGTGTATGTTCCGAATACAAGAGACTAGAAACCAAGAGGTATGAGTTATAAATCTGTGGTGTGTTTGTGTAGTTTCTACAAGATCAAGAAGCTATATGTAGTACTATGCCTGTAAGTTGTAAAATATCAAAGGGTGTTGGGGTACGTGGGTAGAAGGAAAGCCAATGAGAGTTTATGTGGTGTAGGAGTTACACACGGCTAGGAGAGAGTTTAGAAGATCTTGATGGATCTTGAGTATCTTATTTAGATTTTAGGCAATCCTAGTAGTACTATGTATTAGACACATGGGGAAAATGATATAAGGTTATCGAAGCAAAATCTAAACCGAATGTTCATAGGAAAGTTGGTGGTTAAGTTTGGTAACAAATGTGGTTGTAGGAGAAGCCACAAGGTATGTATTTGGTGAATTGCCAATAAGTGGTGATTGATAATGCTACATAGCCTAGGATCTTAGGAATGATTCTAAGAGTGATGTGTTCAAATATTGTGGAAGAAGACTTGATAAAAAGATCTTGAGATATTTTCCTAGTAGTACTAAATGAGACGTGTATAATAGATTACCAAAAGAAGTTGGATTTGTTTGGTTTATTTTGTTATAATGTTAATAAAAGGTCTAATTCTTCTAAAATATTTTATTGAGTCGAATCTTTTGTCGTTTATGTCTAAAAATTAATGTGTATAGTTTCAATGCGTAATATTTTGGATCGTCATTAATTATAATATAATTAATAATTTATTTATCCACATAAAATGTGTCTAAAAATAAATAAATAACATAGCTTTATGGTTAAAATGTCAAGTTTTCAAGTAATATAAGTAAATATATAGTATTTACCATATTATGATCTTGTTTGATAAAATGGTCGATAAAATGTTATACGATGAGTGGTTATAAGAGTAAAACTAGTGACGTGTTAAAAGCCCAAAATTTGGGGTTTTACATCACCTACCTGTTATTTTAGCTTTGTCCTCAAAGCTTAAGATGAAATTACTCGTCCAGGGAACAAGTGAGGACACTTTTTCTTGAACATGTAATCTTGTGGACTCAAGTTTAAAATCATAGGTGATATTTAAGATGTAGTTATTGATCGTATGCCTCCGATGAGTAAATTTTAATGCACAAGGTAACTTGTCTATTATGTTTCAACAATTTACACATTTGGTTCTTCTATTTTTGTAATGTGGCCCTTAAGGCACAAATAGTTTTCAAAGAAAATATCTTAGGGCTCAAATTGAGTTTCAAAAGTGGCAAATTCAACCCCTAGGGTTTTTAATCCGTGTTAAATCATCTAGGGCTTCTTTTAAGTTAATTGAAATCCATGTTTATTCCTTATTCAAACGAAAAAGCGTCCTAATTCGTTTCAATAAGGATTTCATAGCCCAACCTACTCAAATATTCCCGGCAAGGCTTATCATTTAAAACCAATATAATATCTAAGAAAATAGATATTATTAAGATACTCTACAGCCTATTTATTTATATCTTTCGTCTTCGGGCGTCCCATTCCACCTTAATACGAATTTATAAATAAACTTCTAATCCGGTGGCTTATGATTTCACCTTTAAACGTCCCATTCCATTTAAAGACGGAATCATAATTAACTTAGGACCAAGAGACTCAAGTTCCATATTTAAACGTCATCTAAATATAGAATCATACCTTGATTTGAGTCCCACCGTATCATTTTAACATGCAAACTTATCTAAATAATATCACATAACAAAAGCAAGAGTATGAGTCATCAATAAGTTGTGTTCCGTAAGTAGACGTTCAAATCACGTGCGTTAAAATATGCATCAAACGGAGGATCTTTAGTATATAGTATAATCATATATTATAATAGTTATATAAGGAACTATCAGCGTATAAGCTTAAATAGATACAGCAAGTAGTCATGAAGGATTCGAAAATCTTAGTATAAGATTTTAGGACTTATTTGGATTTCATTACAATATCAAGTATATTTGTCAACTGGTGACAATTGGATAAGGTTTAAAACAAGATAGAGAGTAATTTCAACACTGGCTAATAATATCAGCCGTAAACTTTGGTATGAGATTCGTAAAAATTTAGTTAGGTGCTAAATGATTTTGTTAGATTTCCAAGGATTAAATAAGATTTCTAAGAAAAGAAAAGAAAAAAAAATCTAATTTAGATTTTTCCAAGATTAAGTTCTTTCAAAATACAATTCTTCAAGAAAAGATTTCCAAAATCCCTTTTAGATTTTTCTAAGATATATAAAAGTCTATTTAAGATTTTCCAAGATTTTCTAGATTTTTTGTAAGATTTATAAAATTAATTTAGATTTCCAAAGATTTCCAAAGATTTGGTTAGATTTCCAAATATTTCCAAAGATTTTATTTAGATTAACATTTAGATATTTCCAAGGGTTTGTTATGTATTAAGTTGTTTGTGGTTATAATGCATTGTTCAGGCCATCATACTTCAGAAGCCATTCTATAACCGTTTGAGGAGCGAGAGCACTTTAAATCGTAAACCCAACCACTTAGTCAAAACGAAATATCGAGATGGAACATCTTCAGTATAAAGCTCCCTACTAACATGACATGTTTATACGTTTCATTGAATACCTTAAGTATTTTAATATTTTAAAATCTTCATAAAGATATTAAACAGTCGTAATACGTAAAATACGTAAATGGTTAGTATCTAGTACTATCATAAATTATAAATGCATAGGATATGAATTGCATTTAAATCATATAGTTATGCATGCTCTCTATGCTAAATGCTCTCTAAGTATGTCCCCATCAAAAACCCAGTTTTTGAAATCTAAGTTTTTGAAAGTTTTGTCCGGTTATAGTTCAGTTAATAAAATAGAAAAACAATTTTATTTTCGATCTGATTCTCTATAACCATTGCTCTGATACCATTCTGTGACACCCCCAAATCGGGTTTGTAGCGGAATAGTAATTGAGTGTCATGCTGCGGATCACATAACAAATGGCATATAAAGCATTGACCATAATTACATGATTTTGAAATACAATTGATACAAATATTGTTTTAGTATGTTGAATATCCGTTGTTAAAAGTATCCCAGTGAAGACAGATCCCCCAATTATTATGATGCTCCTAAATGATGCTCAGTCCATGCTCAAATAATCCAGCTTAATTTCCTGAGAAAAACATGCTTAAAACAGTCAACATAAAGTTGGTGAATTCATAGAGTTTTGTAAAATCATTGTTCATTTGATATAAAATCAAGTTTAGTATCTCAAAATATTTTGTATAGTATTTCTTAAGGTATGATAAAAATCCAGTTCAGAAATATCATAATGTTCCATATTGTACTACACAATGTGTGGTAAAATCTAGTTTAGGACCGCAAACATCATAAACGTAGTATTACACAAAGCCAAATACTATAAAGTAACTACATTTCCTATTGTCAGTAACTGAAGCTCGACATTAGCAGGCTTTGTTAGGGCCTCCTAGAAATAACCGTGCCCATATTAAGAATACAAGTCCGACATGGTAAACATTTGTTATCCTGGCCTAGGCACAGTGAGCGCTACTCCCCCAGATGGGGATCGTCAATCCCAAATAGATCTATTTATAACATTCGCGCTATCACACAATTAACAGTTACACCACGGGCCGTGGGCTCTACAATAGGCAAATGTAATCAAGCTAACAGTTCAGTCTGCGTCATATAAAATATATTACCAGTTTTCTCACACAGTATTAATCAACAATTTATTAAATATAAGTATAGGGCCACGATCTCACGATATCAAAATCATATAGTCAAAACAAGTTATAGCATGTCTCCCCCTCACGGGTTAGTAAAAACATAAATAGTTGTGAAAGGCGAGGCTATGAACTCACCTGTATAATCCAGCTCGAGGATAATCAAGTATTCAAGTCATAGTGCACACAGTACATCAAATACGTAAGTGATGTAAATGATCTCAGTTATGCAGATAAAATGCATAGATGCTTTCGGAGTTAAAGAGCATGCTTATACTTGTTTTAAATATCTTGCCGTTTATTACCCGATCCGTATGTATTTATTTATACATTAATATATACATAGTGAGTCCTCCAAGTTTCTATGATTTACTAAATAGTCCCTAGGTTATATGTTTGAGGTAATGACAGTTTTAGTCCTTATAGATTAGGGTTTAATTTAATATAAAATTAATAAGGATTTAGGGTTTATAGAAGTTTCGGTAGTTGGCAAAAATTGTCCCTCACGTTTTAATTAGGGTTAGGGTTCGCACAACTTATAAGTAATGACACAAAAGGCCCTTCAAGTTTTTATTTAGGGTTTAAAACTTATATTAAGTTACGAATCAGCCCCTAGGGCTTGATTAAGTTTCGGCTAACTACACAAATAGTCCTCTAAAATCCAAAACCTTAAGTATATATATAGTGTAAATGCTGATTTTTGAACGTCGTTTACGGGTTCGTTATCTAACCATAAAGCGAACAGAAAACATATTTGTATTCTCGGGTATCCCGTCTACAAGTTTCGTTCTTTAAGTTTTGCTTGAAAACGGCTCTAAAGTGGGTAAAAACGCGTTTGAAGACAGCGGGTCAGAATGTCTAATTTTCATCAGTTTTTAAAATGTGCGAGGCAGATTTTTAAAGGGCCGTAAATTGTTCGTTATAGATCCGTATTTAATGTGCTTCTTGGTGTCTATGGAAAGGTAGCCAGGAGATCTACAACATCCTAGTTGTTGTCGGGTTCCAGATCGGACCCTAACACGCTCGAAAACGAGGCTAAAGTCGGCTGGTTAGCCTACATGTACATGCTGTCAGCTTTTTATCCAAGTGCTGACAGCTTTTAGTGTTCAAACACAGGTTTTCAAAGTCAGTTTCCCGATTCGTTATAGCTCCGTTTTGGGCGATTCAAGAGGCTGTGGAAAGCTGGCTAGGTGATCTACGAAATGCCCCCATAAACAGATCCATAATCGAGGTCCTACTAGGTCTAAACAGGGTCTGAAGTAGGCTGGTCGGGCTACTTTTACACATAAAATATTAATGAAGGTCGATTTGTTTAACATAGCAAACTTGTTCCGTTTCCGTTCAAATTTGGAAGAGTTACTATTTAAGGGATGACCTAAGACCTAGTACTCACATTTTTTCCCAGTTCATGTTTTAAGTACACGTTTCCCTATGGCGTCGCGCGTATATCAGGAGGTTGTTTTATGTTAAAAGTGACTAGCACAATAGTATATCCTATTTCCTTTATTACAACCTACGATAATCAGTGGGATGGTATGCATATGAAGAGGAAATAAAATAAATAGAACAAGTATTCGTGAACTTACGAAGGGTGAACACATGGTTCGACTCTCGTTGGTGTTGCTTGAAGATCCTAGCTCCAAACAGCCCACAACTCCTTTCTTGCTGCTGCTAGGCGACGTGAGAATGGTGGTGTTTTGATTTTCATTCGTCGACCAAGAACAAGGAAAAATAGTGTGCTTTGTTTAGTATATGTTCCGAATACAAGAGACTAGAAACCAAGAGGTATGAGTTATAAATATGTGGTGTGTTTGTGTAGTTTCTACAAGATCAAGAAGCTATATGTAGTACTATGCCTGTAAGTTATAAAATATCAAGGGGTGTTGGGGTACGTGGGTAGAAGGAAAGCCAATGAGAGTTTATGTGGTGTAGGAGTTACACACGGCTAGGAGAGAGTTTAGAAGATCTTGATGGATCTTGAGTATCTTATTTAGATTTTAGGCAATCCTAGTAGTACTATGTATTAGACACATGGGGAAAATGATATAAGGTTCTCGAAGCAAAATCTAAACCGAATGTTCATAGGAAAGTTGGTGGTTAAGTTTGGTAACAAATGTGGTTGTAGGAGAAGCCACAAGGTATGTATTTGGTGCATTGCCCATAAGTGGTGATTGATGATGCTACATAGCCTAGGATCTTAGGAATGATTCTAAGAGTGATGTGTTCAAATATTGTGGAAGAAGACTTGATAAAAAGATCTTGAGATATTTTTCTAGTAGTACTAAATGAGACGTGTATAATAGATTACCAAAAGAAGTTGGATTTGTTTGGTTTATTTTGTTATAATGTTAATAAAAGGTCTAATTCTTCTAAAATATTTTATTGAGTCGAATCTTTTGTCGTTTATGTCTAAAAATTAATGTGTATAGTTTCAATGCGTAATATTTTGGATCGTCATTAATTATAATATAATTAATAATTTATTTATCCACATAAAATGTGTCTAAAAATAAATAAATAACATAGCTTTATGGTTAAAATGTCAAGTTTTCAAGTAATATAAGTAAATATATAGTATTTACCATATTATGATCTTGTTTGATAAAGTGGTCGATAAAATATTATACGATGAGTGGTTATAAGAGTAAAACTAGTGACGTGTTAAAAGCCCAAAATTTGGGGTTTTACAGAAAAGCGCTGCGATATCAAGTACAGAGGCTGAATACATTGCCATGTCTGGTTGTTGTGCTCAAGTTCTATGGATGAGATCACAATTAACTGACTATGGTCTTGGATTCAACAAAATTCCAATGTACAGTGATAACAAAAGCGCCATTGCCCTTTGCTACAACTATGTTCAACACTCCCGGGCGAAGCATATTGACATACACTACCACTTTATCAAAGAGCAAGTGGAAAATGGAGTGATCAAGCTGTATTTTGTCAACACTGGGTATCAGCTGGCGGACATATTCACAAAAGCTTTAGATCTAGGACGTATCGAGTTTTTGATCGAAAAACTGGGCATGAAATCATTCTCACCGGCGACTCTTAAGGAGTTGGCAGAAGAATCTGTAGAATAGTGGTGGTAAACTATTCTAGAGTATCCTTTTTATCATGATCATGTATATTATCGTATATATAACAACCACCAAAAGAAAAATACAAAAATATAAAACGTACAAAGGGCTTGTAGTTATTTTTGACTGCAACGATAAACAGAGTCCGTATGAAAGTTGTGCATATTTTAAAACATGCCCATATAGCTTGTAGTTATTTCTAACTACAACCCGCTTTTCACATTAAAGTCACGTATTTCTTTTGAAAACGTTTGCTCACAACGGGAATTAATTTTCTTGGGCAAGCTTTACTTTAAAACCTTATAAGGGATCAAGTTTACTTTATAATTTGGTCTAACACAAATTAGTGTACGCTTAAGTGCACTTGTTTTGTTAAAATAAGAGAAATCTTATTGCCACCAGAATCGTTTCGTAAAATCACTTAACGCAAAACGTCTTCATATGTGTTTGACTCTTTAAACATTGACTACAACTCTTTAAATAGAAAACGGGTCAGTGTTTAAGGGAGATAAAATATCCTTTCATCTTGGATTTCAAATTGGTCTTCAAAATAATTTTCAGAAAAATGCCTTATGTTTGCTTTATGTGCTATGTGTGCCCTATGTATGTGGAATTGATTTGTCCTTAGGTATTTTATCACATGCCCAGTTGTGTGATCGTGTCTTTCATGAAAGATAAGAGGATACGGGATAATGTTTTTTTGTTAACTTGTTTATTCAAATTTCTAACACTCGTGGTAACACCTCCACCATCAACAATACAACAAGTACCATCCACCTCCAATCCATTTCTCACGGTCAATGATCCACTCATTCAGAACCTTCAAAAACAATTGGAGGTTCAGGCAAAACAGATTGAAAAGCTGAAGGGAAGGATAACTAACCCTGACACACGAGCTCACAGAGCACACAAACGTGATGACTCCAAACTTCAAGAGACATACACCAGCGTCTTAGAACATAAAAAGAAGCATAAGGAGTTCATTGCTGAAAAGGAAGAACGTGACAAAGAAAACCTTGCCTTCATCGACTCCATCAATGATACTATGACTAACATCATTCAGAGTAAAGTCAAGTCATGTGTACATCAGGAGCTTCCAGCACTACTAACTAAAGGACTTACCGACCTTGAGTTAATGAAGACTTTGGAGACTCGATTAACCAAGATCGAGTTAACAAAAACAAAGGCTCAACACAAGCTGCAAAGAGCTCTTGCTAAAGCAAAGGTTTCATCGACATCGATCCTCTCGTCTTAGAAAAGTCACCTAAGCATAGTCATTCGACTTGTAAGATCATGGTTGTGAGTGCTCACATCGACTCTTTCTTTGACGATGAGGATGGCGATTTTGCCGAGATTGATCACGTACTTCAAACTCCACATGCCATTTAGGAGGATTCTCCCAAAAATACCTCTTCACATGTAAGTACGATGATTACGAGTTCGATCCCGAGATTGAGGAAATTATCGAACGAGAGCTAGCTCTTTTGCCTCCACTCCCACCTACGAGTGAGGTTGATTTTTCCAAGATCGACGGTGAACTTAATGAGTTGGAACGTCTTATTTTCGATGACGAACCAACTCATGTGACCACCAAAAATCCCATTCTCGAGGAGTTACCTAGCCAACACTCCTCATTTGAGAATGACGTTTACCACATTCGTGAGGATCTAACTTATCAACGATCCCCACAAATGAATGATAGTTTTGTGCTTGATCGTGATCTCTTCGAGAGAGCTTCTAAAATATTACATGAAGGGAATGAAAAACCTTGGTTTGAAAAACCCATCTATGATGAAGAAATCGATGAGATGCACGTTCATGAGGATGACAAGTATGTTGATCCTGAGGGGGCGGTGTTCTTTGTTGATCGACGTTTTGAGAACTTATACAATCCACCACCCCCTCACCGTGACTTAAATGTGAGGATTTTTAGCGTGACTAATCTTGAGTTTGAAACGCCAAATATTTTCGACATAATCAAATCGGGTTTTCATAAAGAGTTTTTGAACGATAAAAAGGAAAGGATTTTAAATGTGATTTAAAAGATTTTTCTACATGTTTAACTCCGTCATCACCACATTGTATGAGTACTAGCACCTCGTCTACTCCTTTTAACGATGGTGTGTGTGGATTTAGTGTGGGGATGCCCCTTATGTTTCTTCACACTTTTCCATCGAGGACGAAATATTCGATCCCAGAATTGCTTGTAAAGGGAAATCTCGGTCTTCCACCGATGCAATAAATGGAAATTATATTCATTTTCTTGGTGTGAGTCTACCTCGAGTAGCTCATAAGTTTTCCTTACCCATTGTCCCACCTTTCTACTTCTCATCTCTTTTCTTCTACCCCATTGGGGTTCGTGTTGAAATAGCGTTGTTTCGTCTTTCATCCGAAACGAGGACGCTATCTTTGACCCTGGTATACATTTATCGGGTTTTTAAAGTACTCCATGTACTTTTGGGCATTGTTTATCATGTAACCCCACCAAAAATGACCAAACCATGATTATCCCTAAATGATCACATTTATGGGGATTCGAGTCGATCTTTTGACTCGGTTATAAAAAACAAGGTGCCTCGTGGGGGATTCTCATGCTTATCCTTGTAAATATTATCGTTTTTCTAATAGTGTAACGAGGGGACTTGTGCTCTTCCTACCTTTGTTCTGTGGTTGTTTGTGATTGTGATTTATTAGGTTCATCGTCATCATTGAAGCCTGTCGTGTTCGTTTTACGTATCACTCGAGCTTCGATCGTTGCCTTTGGAGATTCCGATATCCGATGATATCCTTTTATGTTCTAACGATTATCTTATTAGCATAATTCATAAACGACTTTTAGGTTATTCGTTTTACCCTTTCCATGCTCGAGATTAAGCATTCAACTACGTCTCTAGTATGGGGGTGTTTCACCCCTAGACTCATAACATTGAGGACAATTTTTAGTTTTAATATGGGAGTGATTAGATACTTCACCTTGCTTACGCCTCCACGCAATCCAATATTCATCGTTTTGTTATCGTTTTGTTGCAAAATAAGGCTAAAAATGGCCAAATTTTAAAAAAATTTCTTTTTTTCATAAGTGTTTAAGACATGAATGTAGGTTTTTCGATGGTGAGAATAAGAGTAATTTTTGACTCGACCGTGCGTGTTGAGCACTTAGCTTCAATTCCTTAACTTTAATTAGGCTAAGTCTCTTAAATAAGGACGAGAAATGATAGAGTTAATTATAAGTCTCGTAATCTTTCACGATCCCATGTCTAGTAATTATTAGCTTATTTTCCCCATGCTTTTGTTTAAATAAATGCAATAAGTAAGGTCGTACGATTTAAAAGCTTACTTAGCTTCTAGCCCAAGATCGTTTAAAATTTGCTCGTGTTCGAATAGAGTTCATAGCCAAGGCATAACTTATTAAAGCGGGATGCGAAGATTGGCAAGTTCCAAAAAGGCCCTAACACGGCATGAGGAACTCTTTTTTGTTTCTAAAGATCCAAGATGATGTGAAGTATCATTATTGCAAAATCAATATGAAGGATCGAGACACATGACGAGAAGCAATATACTCCCATAAAGATCATGGAGAAGTCTATCCAAAAAGACCCTAACAAGGTATGAGGATAAATATATCCAAGTCCTAAAAGGAGGCGGAGCGTTGTATATCAAAATCCCAAATAAAGATTGAAGAAAAATGATGAAGTCGTGGTCCAAAAACGTCAAGTGAAGAAATTCCATATATGAAGAGAAGACCATTATTTCAAGAACGTCTTCCAAGATTTGAAGTTCGAAACACATGCCAAATATCGGTCCGAGAAAGGTCTCAAATCGTGAAAAGAGTTACGCCAAGATATGAACTTAAGGAGATTACGAGAAGCCGTTTCAAAAGATCGTGTATTTCGGCTAACTATCGATTAAATCGTCCTACTTTATTTTCGGCCTTAATAAAATATCGAAATAAGTCAATGATGCATCCTCGTGATCATTAAGACAAAAATAAAATATAAGAGATACCAATTAGAAATAAGGGAGTCTAAGTACGTAATTAACACTCATGAGTAATGTTTGTGTTGCTAACTTATGATGACAATGATCTCGTTACACACTTAGCATGGAATCAAGTGAAAATCGAGGATGACGAACTTATCTCTATTAGGCATTCACGTATTCTTATTCTTTAACCCTAAAAGTCACCTAATCCTGATGAAAACCATACATTATGTCTAAAAAACATGTAGTAGTTTATGTAAGTTTACGTTTCAATAAATGTCACATAAAAATGAATTTTGGATGTGCTATGATACTTAATTCTAGCATTGCGTGGGGACACGGCAATGTTTTAGTATGGGGGAGTGATGAGACTGCAATTATACATTGTCTCATAGTCTAAATCGGGCTTAAAACGCTTAAAATATCATTAAAATACCCCAAAATATGCTTGTGTTTGTTCATTGTGTATTTTAGGTATGGATATCGTGAAATCAACAAAAGATCACAAGAATCAAGCAAAAACGAACACAGGAAACGAAGCCGCACAAAGAACCGAACCCGAACAATGAATTTCCAATCAAGTCTTGAAGTTTGAAGATTCGTCAAGATTGGTCCCTCAACTTTGGAAGACTTGACATTTTATACCATTGCAAAACTCAAAAATTGCATTTGGGTCCCTAAAATGTTAAGAATATACATGATTGCTCCTTGAAGATTAAAGAAAATGCAAGTTTAGTCCTTGGTACAAGTTTGCAAAAGATTTGGTGGCCAAAGTAGGAAAAATGAAACTTTATCTACAAAGGGAAATACATTTTTGGCTGATTAAACTCTAAATGAAACAAGTTTGGAATTATGGGGACTATTTTTATCAAACACCCAATCTTCTCCCAGCCAACCAAACTTCCATGTCATCCCCACCAGCCAACCACCATCCTACACCTCACCTCCCTATCCACGTCACCCCACCACACTAATATAACATCAACCGTTTTTCATTAACTAGGTCAAACCTAGTCAAACCTTCAAAAAAAAGTGGGAAACAAAAAACAAAACTCCTAATCTGGATCTAATCACCCTATTCATCATCCCTTTAACCCTAAACTGATTACCACTACAAAACAAAAGGGTTTTACCCCAAATCCTCCAGAAACATGATCTACCCTACCCAAACCAAAACCCAACAACAACCCACTCAACCCGTGACCTCCAAAGGTCCCCACAGTGTTCCCCTGCGCCTCTTATTATGGCAAAAATGGTATCCAACAGAAAATTAACGTCCCATAAGCCAAACTTATCCCCTAAGGAGTATTTGGACGTCCAAGATCAAACAAGGACAACTCAGCATCACATGTGAGTCATTTGACTGATTTTCATATCATTAACCAAGGGCAAATCAAGGATTCAGCAGCTAGGGTTTTAGCAATTGTATTTTTCTTATTTATAATTCTAGAATAGTCCTAGTGGTAATATAAATACTTGCGGCATGTCACAAGTATTCATGTTCCAGTTTTTGTAATTTTTTAAAATATTAATGAAAATGAGCTTTTAATTTTTGCAAACAACTGAGTTCTAATTTACTGTTTTATTAGTCTAAATTTACATTTATTTGCAAGATAGTTTAAGTTATCAAAGGTTTTAAGTTTTGTTCAAAAAGTTTGGTTTGAAACGTTTTTTTAGACATTCAGAAATTAGCATCCAAGCACAAGAGGAAGTAAAAGTAGATCCTTGTGCTTGGTTTGCTAAGTTTCAGTGGTTAGCAAGAATTTAGTTTTCAAAGAAAAGTTGATTCTCAAGTTTCTATTTCAAATATTTTTCTAAAATCTTTCTTTTTTTACTGATTTTACTGTAGCAAAATCTCCTTCAATAGGTTTTGACAAAATCTCTTGAAGTGCTCTTGTTACTTGAAGTTTCTTTTCTGGTTTGTTGTGTTTGTGCAGGAGTCAAGAAGAAGCACCATATCATCCCTTATTCCATTTTCATGTCACTGTGAAGATATTGTAAGCCTGGTTCATTTGATTGAACCTTAGCAAGGTCTCTCTACACTTTCATAAGCCTCTCATAAGCCCAAAGAAGGACCACTAGAAGGCATCAGCTATACATTTGGCTTGAACCCTATTGGTCTAAATTTCTTGTGTTTATGTGACTTTTGTGGATTTTGTGTGTTAACTGTTTATATGTTAGTCCAAGTGTTTGTCCATGTTTGTTTATGTTGTTTATTCATGTTTGAGTAGTTTTTAATCAGTTTTGAGTGCTATTGTTCAAAAATTCTTTGTTAATTTTGTTATTTAGAAGTTAAAGGGGTGTTTGGGATTAGGTTAAAAGGCAAGCATTAGACTACTCTTTGGCTTTAAACCAGCTTAAACAGGCTCTATAAGGTAGTGTTGGGTTATTTCAGTATTTGGTTATTAGTTTGGTTCAAGTTATATAGGAAGAAATAGGTTTGCATACTTAACTAGTTTGGTAAAATCTGTCAAGTTCAATCAGTAGGCCAATATAGCTTGATTTTGTGTTTTATGAGTAGAAATTTGTTAATCAGTTAGGGTTAGGTGTAAGCTAGGACTGTGAGTTGTTTATTTGTGATTTGGTGCTATATTGATCAATCTTTGGGCATTTGAAACTCACCTAGGTGCTCACTAGATAGTCAAACAGACCAACATTTAGTGCCTAGAACCGACCAGCAACATCAGTGACTGCAATTGCCCTATCTATGTGATTTTTGTGTTGATTCTTGTGTGTTTTCCTGTTATTTGTGACTCCCTACACTCAACTGAGTGTAGGGGTGTCATTGCTTGCTAATATCAACAACAAAATAACATATTCGAGCCAAATCAGCTCTCAAAAGCATTCAGTGACTTTGCTGAGTCACCCGAGAATGACCCCTTTGTTTTTTATATCTGACAACACGTTTGTTTTAATATTCAATACTGTTTCATTTTTTATATATATGGACACGTTTTTGATCGATTTTGAGTTTACAACGTGTTGGATTTAAGTTTTCTTCGTGTTTTTGTAGTAATATAGTCACCAGTTAGCTAGTTTTATAAAAAAAATATAATAAATTAGTTTCAAAAAAAGTTGTGGCCAGGACTCGAACCTGCGCCACTCACACCACACACATACACACTTACCGTTTACCTAGGGACTTTATCAGTATAAAGTTCCCTAGGTTTGTTATATGATGGGTGTTTTGTTTTAAGCTTATATAAGTAGTTCGAGCTTATTTAAGTTGATTAACAGCTTATTTGGTGTGGCTTTTAGTTTTTTCATTTTTCTTAGGATTTTACAATAGTTTAGGATTTTTTGGGACAAAAAGTAGATTTTTAACTTTTATAATTAATTTTTTAATATTATTTTTATTATACGTTTTTATGAATAGATTTAAAAATAGAAAAAATGTTTTAAAATTTTGAAAAATTATTTTTAAGTTTTAATTAGTATTTTTTATTTTTACAATTAAAAAAGTTTTCTTTTTCAATTATTTTTAATTTTATATAGTTTTGGGTTTTTTATTAAATTTTAAAAATTAATATAAAATTATTAAAAAGGTTTTAGAAATTTTTATTTGCATTTTTGTTTTAATTATATTTTTCTTAGTTTAAGATAAAAATTTGGTTAATTTTTGAGCATTTTCATAATTTGTCGCGTTTTACGATTTCGCATTTTTTACGTCGTAGCGTAGTTTTTAGCGTACATAATCTTTATTTTTCTCTCTTTCACAACCAAAAACGACACTAATTCAAACTTGATTTTCTTATATTGGCAAACACATATATACACCTCCTTCGAGAACGAACTCGCACTTATTCGATTTGTCGGTTTTTCTAAATCGTCGAGTTTAATACTTGCCACTGTTATTTGCTTTTACTAAGTGAATAAAATACCTACATCAGAAGGCACTTAAGTTGTCGAATGGAGGTGACGACTGGGTGACTGGCTTGACTTGGGCACAGTTCAAGGAGTTGGTTATGGGGCAGTTCTTCCCGAAAGCTGAGCAGGATAAGCTCAAGAAGGAGTATCATGGTATTAGGCAGAGAGCTAGGGAAAATAGCAATGATTTTATGCAGAGTTTCCTTCGACTGGCTGGATTCCTCGGCGCAGCGGCCTGGACTGCAGAGGAGCAAGCGTATCACTTTCGCTGGGCTCTTCGCACATCTGTCGCCTATAACTTGGTGTGTGCTACATTTAATATTGTGGCACAGGTGGCAGATGCAGCTCGTAAGTTGGAGATGCTGCAAGAGAGGGATGAGTTTGGAGAGGCAGGAGAGACCTGACAAGAGGTATAGTTCGTCATCAGCGGTGATCATTTCATTAAATTTAGTACTATCCAAATATTTATCTTTCTCTATACAATTGCATCTTTCAGGCAGAAGACTGGGGACTGGTCCCAACCGGCCACTCAGCAGTAGAATCAGCCTAAGGGTAACAGTCAAACTTAGGACCTTTCTGCTTCAGATAAGCGTGGCAGTAATGACAATTACCATAACAACACCAACATCTCCAACATCAGCAGGTCCCTAAACTTACTCATTTCTATGTTATGTGCTTTATGATTCATATTTCTGACACTTCAGCATCTACTACCAGGAATAATAGCAACGGACGGGAGTAGGATCATAGAGGTTCACAGCCCAACCATGCAGCTACATCTAGTATTACGTCTTAAGATTTTCTGCATTGTCCTATTTGTACCCGATAATCATGTCTCACGTTTAATTTTCTGAAACAGTCTCCCAACCAACTAGGGCACCTGTTGGAGGGTATACTCAACCTCTTTGCACTAGGTGCAACCCCAGACACCCAAGGTCGTGTCTCCGTGATAGCGATGCTTGCTCCAAGTGTGGTCAGCCAAGCCATCGCATGAAGGACTGTCGTAAAGGTGAGATTGAGGGCACTTCTAGACATGTCGACTCCAAGCCACCCCCGACTACTGGACGTGTGTACACTACCTCGCGTGACCAGTCCAACAAGTCAATAGGTACCATCACTGGAACCTTGTATATGTATGGTCGAGCTGCATGCATATTATTTGACATGGGTGCTACTCATTCGGTCATATCCACTGTTTATGCCAATCGTGTTAGGATATCCCCTATGCCACTAGAAAATGTCTTAAACATTTCCACGCCCTTAAGAACTCTGTACGCATCACACATGGGTACAGAGGTCTTCCCCTTGAGTTTGACGACATAATTCGTCTAGTTGACATACTTCCATTGGACATGTGCGATTTCGACATGATATTAGGCATGGACTGGTTATCCAAGCACCACACCACCATAGACTGCTAATACATGGTTTTTTAACCAAGTATAAAATAATTTCGTTCCAAGTCTTTTCGAATTGATTATTGGTAGAAAGTGCGACTCAATTGTCTTTTGGTGAAAAATAATTTGGTTTGGTTTAATTATCTATTTTTAAACTAAAAGCAGATAATTGTCGTTGAGTAAAGTAGAAGCTTTTACAAAATTAAACTAAAAGTTATTTAGAAAAAACACTTAAAACATAAAACTTTGTAAAACTTTAAAACTTAAAAATTTAATCTATCGGAATGTAACAAGCCCTTTCTATCAGAATGCACCAAAATTAGAACCGTCGGAATAATTAAATCATTGCTATCGGAATATATAAAAACAACTCCATCGGAATGTAAGAAATGACAAATCTGTCGCAATGTTGTTCTATCGCAAAGTCCAGATCGGAATAAGGGAGAAAGCTATCGGAATGTTTAGATCGGAATACAAGGTGTCGCAATGTGTCAAACTAAATTTGGGCAGAGTTATGACTTAAAATGACCTTAAGTCCCGTCGAAATATGCGATCGCAATGAGCGATCGCAATCCCAGATCGGAATAGGGGGTTAAAACCAAGTGATCGCAAAGTAGAACCCTTAAGGGTTTAGCGATACAAACAAGCTTCCCGTCGGAATGAGGCGTCGGAATGTGTAAAAGATCAATATTGCGATGAACACAAACAATTCGAAAATGAAGATTAAGCTAAAAACTCTATGAGCACTATCAATAAGCTCACTTGATCAAAATCTAACCGACTCAAATAGCATAACTTTGAAAGCTTTTTAAGATACGAAATTCATGAACTTTTTAGAAGAAACTTTAAAAAGACTAAACCTTTTAAGTAATCCGAAAAGCCATAAGCTAAAAACATGAAACAAGCCAATAAGTACAAAGAGCTTATAGCTTAAACCGTATGAAAGGTTATGTAGGAATAAAAAGATTAACCTTTTAATCACGAAATCATCAAATCAACCGTATGAAATAATATTTTCGGATCAAAAATTAAAGTAAAACCAAGAAATGTAGAAAGAGATTAAAGAACAAAAAGCTTAACTTGAACTTGTGATTAATAAGATCCAAATACAAGGATGATTAAAAGCTTAAACTTGAAAGATAAAAAGAAAGAAAAGATGAAACTTAGTGAGAGAAAGTTTAAAACTCTCTCTCTCTAAAAACTCTCTCTAGCTAACCCCCCTCCTAATGTGATTAGGAGGGTATTTATAGGGAAAATGGGGAGTGCATGTGTGCTTCTTTCTTCCTTTCTTTTCTTCTCGACTCGATTTAATTTTTGTCTTTCTCGACGTCGTCTCGGGATTCGTCGATGTAATTTGCACTTGTCTAGTAATTTTCTTCTTCTATTAGACTTGAGTTCTTCGACTTCATTAAACTTCCGTCTTTAGACTTTTTCTTCGATAAATCTTCTGAATAGGTCTTGGACTTCCGTTCTTTTTGCACTCTTGATCTTTTGACTTCGTCTTTTCTCGTTTTCTTCGATAAAAGCCCGTGAAAGCCCGTGCTTTCTTCCTTTTTCATCTTTTGGTCCTAAAACACAATAAAAACACAAACCACGCATAATTCCGACTTTTACGACATAAATTACACGTTTTGGTCGTGTTATTATTGGAAATAATAGGTAAAAGGATAAGTGTTTTCACACCTATTAATTCCCCTCCACTTGACCATGCAATGCCCTCATGCAATGCATTAATTTTTAAGCACGGTTTACATCTTCCATCATAAATAAGTAAAGAAATGTAAAACTTACTTTGGGGTTTTGGCTGTCATGAATGTTTATAATTCTCAAGTTTCACGTTCCCCAAACCAAGCTTAAAAACGAGATCATTGTTATCATAAGTTAGCAAACTAACACGAATACATGTGAGCCAATTATTTACTTAGACTCCCTTATTCCTAGGTGTATCTCTTATATTTTATTTTTGTCTTGAATGATCACGAGGATGCATTGTTGACTTATTTTGATAGTTATTTAGGCCGAAAATAAAGTGGACGATTTAATCAATAGTTAGCTAAAGGACAAAACCTTTTAAAACTGCTTCTCGGGACCTCTTAAAGTTCATATCTTGGCATAACTCGCTTCACGATTTGAGACCTTTCTCGGACCGATATTTGGCAGCGACTTCATACTTCAAATCTTTGAGAGACGTTCTTGAAATTATGGTCTTCTCTTCATAATAGGAATTTCTTCACTTGAAGTTTTGAGAGATTCTTCATCTTTGGACCATGACTTCTTCATTTTTCTCCAATCTTTATTTTGGACTTTGATATACAACGATCCGCCTCCTTTTAGGACTTGGATCTATTTATCCTCATACCTTGTTAGGGTCTTTTCGGATAGACTTCTCCATGATCTTTAGGGGAGTATTTGCTTTTCGTCATGTGTCTCGATCCTTCATATTGATTTTTGATAAATGATTCTTCATCACTTTTGGATCTTTAGCAACAAAATGTAGCCCTCATGCCTTGTTAGGGCCTTTTCGGACTCGCCAATCTTCGCATCCCACTTCAATAAGTTATGCCTTGGCTATGAACTCTAATTAATACCGAACAACTTTTAAACAATCTTGGGCTAGAAGCTAAGTAACTTTTCAAATCGTACAACCTTATTTATTGCAGATATATTTATTAACAAGCGATGGGAGAATAGGCTTATAATCAACTCACATAAATTCACGAAAGAATAGCAAACTTATAATTGACTCTATCATCTCTCGTTCTCCATAATTTAAAATCTCAAGGAATGAGACTAGTGGATGCTTAGCCAATTAAATCAGAGTTTTGGGTTTTCGACTCATTTATAGGATCTTGCAAACTCTTAGACTTTTTCAAGTTTAAAATTCGCATTTTAAAGTTCCCTTGATAAACGACTCTCTAGGATCAATTATCGAAACTTGCGAAAAGTTCTTGTTCTTAACCCGTGAGAGTTAAGACTTTCGCGTTTTAAAGTTCCCTATATAAAAGCCTAGCAAAACTTGACTTAAACACGTTAAGGATACTAGCTAGAGTAAACTTAGATAAGTAAACTCGGGTTGAGTCAAAATATTCACGACTTTGAAAAATTTAAAACCACTTTATTGAAAATTTATTCTAGCAAAGAAGGTAAATAACGATAACAAAGGAAAATACTACAAGGCCAAAGTAGATTAAAAATTTTGAAAAATGTCGAAAAATCAAATTTTCCGGTTAAAATGAGGGAAAATTCATGGAAAAGACCACTTACTTCGAAAGACGTCCCCCCTACACTTGATATAAACATTGTCCTTAATTTTTAAGCATGTGGGAGTAAACTCCGCTACACTTGGGACATTGTGCACGTTGTTTAAATCTTGCTAAGGAAAGGACAACTATAGTGATTTCAATGTGAACATATAAGATATGAAATATTAAATCATGATAGTTTAGGATAGAACCAGGAAGACGGGAACACGAGATCACGGTTCGTCAAAAGTCATCGAGAATGGTTCTTTGAATATTTAATCCCTGCACAGAAGTAGAAACAAGACAACAAACACATACGGGGCTCCCCCTACACTTATTATGAAAACGGTAAAGGATAGATCACAGGTTGCCTCCCGAGAAGCGCTTGTTTTTGATAACCGAGTCACGAGCCACTCGACCCAGAACTTAATTCAAGGGAAATGTAGTGAGGGATGAAATCATCTCATATGAGATGTCCTCACCAAAGTACAACTTCAAGCGCTGGCCATTCACCTTAAAATTGGGTCCATTTGGCTGAGAAAGCTCAATGGTACCATATGGAAAGACTTTGGCGACGATGAATGGACCAGACCAGCGGCTCTTTAACTTGCCCGAGAAGATCTTCAACCGAGAGTAAAACAGTAAGACTTGATCACCAACGTGGAACTCTCGGTTCTTAATCCTTGCATCATGGATGATCTTGGTCTTCTCCTTGTAGATCAACGAGTTCTCATAAGCTTCATTTCTTAATTCATTTAGCTCATTGATTTGAATCTTCCGAAGATCGCCGGCTTTGTTGATGTCGAAGTTAGCCCACTTCAAGGCCCAATACGCCTTATGTTCCAGCTCGATAGGGAGGTGGCATGCTTTCCCATACACAAGACGATAAGGTGTACAACCAATCGGAGTCTTATATGCAGTACAGAAAGCCCACAAAGCATCGTCTAACTTATCGGCCCACGCGGCACGATGTTCTCCCATAGTACGCTCCAAAATTCGCTTCAATCCACGGTTGGAAATCTCGGCTTGCCCATTGGTTTGGGGATGATAAGCGGTGGAAAGACGGTGATTTACACCGTACTTAGCCATGACTCTTGCAAATTGATCATTGCAGAAGTGAGTCCCGCGGTCACTGATTATAGCACGAGGCACACCGAATCGAGCAAAAAGCTGCTTCAAAAAGTTCACAACCACCATCGCATCGTTCGTAGGGAGAGCCTTAGCTTCAACCCATTTAGAAACGTAGTCAATGGCTACGAGGATGTACTTGTTCCCTTTAGATGATGGAAATGGCCCCATAAATTCGATGCCCAATACGTCAAAGATTTCACATTCACGTATGAAATTTTGAGGCATCTCGTCTTTATGTGTGATCTTGCCTTGTCTTTGGCAAGCATCACAACGTTTAACCATTTCATGAGTGTCACGATAAATGGTGGGCCAATAAAATCCTGATTCAAACAATTTCTTTGCGGTGTAGTTGGGACCAAAGTGACCACCGGTGGGTCCTTTATGGCAAGCATCAAGGATTTGTAAAGTTGTCGGCCCATCAACACATCGACGAATGACAAGATCCGCACATTGTTTGAAGAGATAAGGGTCATCCCAGAAGTAAGTCTTAACATCTTTAAAGAACTTCTTCTTTTGTTGGGATGTTAACCCTTCGATGAGAATTCCACCCGCTAAGTAGTTTGCAATGTCCGCAAACCACGGGGTGTCATCAAGATTGGAGTGAATAGACATTAAGGCCTCAAGGGGAAAAGAGTCATTGATCTCTTGATTCGGATGATCCCCTTGATAAGGATCCTCAAGTCTACTTAGATGATCCGCGGCTAGGTTTTCGGCTCTCTTCTTGTCACGAATTTCAATGTTAAATTCTTGGAGTAAAACCCAACGAAGAAGTCTTGGTTTATAATCTTGCTTAGTTAACAAGTACTTCAACGCGGAATGATTGGTGTACACGATTGTGGTGGAAAGGACTAGATAGGCACAGAACTTTTCAAAGGCATACACTACAGTTAAAAGCTCTTTTTCGGTAGTGGTATAATGCAATTGAGCCCCCGTCATAGCCTTGCTAGCATAATGGATTGGTTGGAAGTGTTTGTTCACTCTTTGGCCCAAAACCGCTCCAATAGCAAAGTCGCTAGCATCACGCATCAATTCAAAAGGTAGCTCCCAGTTAGGGGTAACCAAGACCGGTACCTTAGTTAGCTTGTCCTTAAGAAGATTGAACGAGTCAAGAAACTCTTTAGAAAAGATAAAAGGAGTATGTTTTTCCAAGAGGTGGGTCATCGGGCGATTAATTTTAGAAAAATCCTGAATGAAACGACGATAGAAGCCCGCATGACCAAGGAAACTTCTCACACCCTTCACGGTTGAAGGTGGAGGTAATTTGGCAATGACATCTACTTTAGCACGGTCCATTTCAAGACCGGCTTTTGAGATTTTATGTCCAAGCATAATACCTTATTTTACCATGAAATGGCATTTTTCCCAATTCAGAACAAGGCGAGTGTCTTTACATCGCTTAAGCATGCGTTCCAAATTGGCAAGGCAAGAAGAAAAAGAATCACCATAGACCAAGAAATCATCCATGAAGACTTCCATAGTTTCTTCAACCATGTCATGGAAGATAGCCATCATACACCTTTGGAAAGTCCCAGGAGCATTGCATAAGCCGAAAGGCATTCTTTTGTAAGCAAATGTTCCATAAGGACAAGTGAATGTGGTTTTCTCTTTGTCTTTGGGATCGATGGGGATTCAAATATACCTCGAGAAACCGTCTAAAAAGCAGTAATATTCATTACCCGCTAGACGTTCAAGCATTTGGTCCATGAAAGGAAGGGGGAAATGATCCTTTCTGGTAGCATCATTGAGTTTGCGATAGTCTATACAAACTCTCCACCCTGTAATGAGACGAGTAGGAATCAACTCGTTGTTTTCATTGGGAACAACGGTGATTCCGCCTTTCTTAGGCACACAATGGATGGGACTAACCCATGGTAAATCCGAGATAGGGTAGATCATTCCCGCATCAAGAAGTTTGATAACCTCTTTTTTGATAACGTCATGGATCTTGGGATTCACCCTTCTTTTGCTTTGAATAGTGGGTTTAAATCCGTCCTCCATGAGAAGTTTATGTGTGCAAAAGTGAGGATCAATTCCACGAATATCGGAAATTTTCCACGCAATCGCTTTCTTATGATTCTTCAGCGCGGCGATAAGTCGGGATTTTTCTTCTTCTTTCAAGTCCTTAGCGATGATGACGGGTGACTTCTTGTTGTCTTCAAGGAAAACATACTCGAGATGAGACGGCATATACTTAATTTCTAAATCCGGAGGATTTTCGATGGAAGAAGCTTTCAAATTCGGATCATCGATAGAGATATCCTTAGGAGATGGTGGAGAAATATGGTCCTCATTGAGAAGTTTCTCAATGGTACGAATTTCTTCATCCCAATTGAAGGGAGAATCGTCATATTTTAAGTCCACATCTCCCAAAGTTTCTTCAAATTCTTTCAAAATGAAGTCACTTTCTCCAAATGGAGTTAGTGATGGAGCAATAGAGGCAACGGTCTCAACAATGGGTAGAGTGGAAGAACCACTTTTACAAGAATCTTTGAAATGTTCTTCACAAGCCTCATCAAGAACGTCAATGAAATTAACACTCTCGTGTTCAAAAGGCTGCTTAGAAAGTTTACCCATGTTAAAGACGATTTTATCGTCACCAACTCTCATGATTAATTCGCGCGCGGCTACATCAATGAGAGTGCGACCGGTCCTCAAGAATGGACGTCCAACGATTAATGGAACACGGGGGTCCATCTCGTAGTCAACGACAACAAAATCCGCCGGAAAGGTGAATTTGTCGACACCGACGAAGACATCTTCGGCTATCCCCACTGGATAAGCAACCGTACGGTTAGCTAATTCCAAGGTCATTCGGGTGGGGACTAGCTCGGGTAGAGATAATTGTTTTTAAACACTTAAAGGCATTAAGTTGATACTAGCACCTAGATCGACTAGGGCCATACAATTATCTACCTGATGTTGTGTTTTTTAGTCGTTTTACTTACCTTTAGGAAAAAGTAAGCAAGAAAAAACAAAGTCGCGGTAAGTATAAGTATCAACGTTTAGGAAAACGTAAATACCGACAATCGAGTTCGTTCTCGGTGGAGGTATGGTGTTTAAGCCAAAAATATTATAGACGTTATTTAGTTCGAGTGATTACGCTTTTGGAAAGAAAGAAAGAAAGAAAAGCGGAGACGAATTACGTTGAAAACGGTCGAAAATGCTCAAACGAACGAACGTAAAAACGCGACCCAACGAAAAATTTAACCTAAAAAATAATTAAAAATCACTAGAATATTCTAAAAATCCTAACTAAGAAAAATACGCAAACCAAAAAAATTGAAAACTTTTAAATTATTTTATATTAATTTTTAAATTTAAATAAAAATCCTAAAAAAATAAAATAACTAAGAAAAGGACAAAATTCAAACTATATTATTTTCAAACCTAGTTTATACTATTTAAAAACTATAAATATTTTTTGAAAATTTTTCTAAACTTTTTTCTATTTTTTATGACTTTTCTCAAATTTAAAACTAAAATAATCCTAGAAAATGGAATAATAGAAAGAAAATTATGAAATTTAAACTATATAAAAGCAAATTTATTTTACCTACATCCTAAATGACAAAAGAAAATTTTGAAAAAAAGAATTACATTTTTTCGACTTTTAAATTATTTATTATGAATTAAATACGAAAATAAACTAATTAAATGATTAAAAATATTAAATAATTTTATAAAAATACCAAAAAAATACTGAAAGTATAAAATACTAATCTACGTCTAAGAAAAATGATAAGCCGAAAAGAAAAGTCACAAATAAGCTCGAAACTAGCTTGTAGGCTGTTTAGCTTAAAGTAAAAGAATAATAAAAAAAGGGATAAGAAAGTAACAAAAAGAAAAGAAAACAAAAGAGTTCAGTGGAGCAGATGGTTAGGGTGCTGGGCTATTGAGCAGTAGGTCTCAGGTTCGACACCCACTATTGGCCATTTTCTATTCGTTTTTTTATCAGCTTAATAAAAACTGTATAAAAGAAAAAAGAAACAAAAACTTAACACCAAACAATTGTAGAGCAGATGGTTGCTGATTGTGGGTCTGTTGCGTCTGGTGTCAGCGTGCAGGTCTGGGGTTCAAACCCTGTTGTTGTCACGTTTTTGCACAGTTCCCTTTTTTATTTAATATTAACTGTGTAAAAGAAAAAGGAGATTGATAGAAAACAGAAGGTGCTAACAGTGCAGTTGGTGATTGTTACTTGTGTTGTGTCTGTTGGGGAGCATAAAGTCTGGTGTTCAAACCCTCTCTGCCTTTTTGTTATGCTATTTTTATAAAACGGAACTTGTTAATAAACCTAACAGCTTATTATCAGCTTAAAATTCCATAACATATAAACACGCAGACACATTCACACATAACTCAAGATATAGCGCATAAAGTACAATTCAAATAAAATGAAAAGGAAGAACAGTGGCTAAACTAATTAATTTATCCTAAAGAGCTAATTCAACTTAAATATTAACTTATTTACAAGCTACAAACCTCAAACTTATTACAAGAATCAGTACACCAAGACCTCAACTACCTACAAACTAAATCTTAGGGGTCTAATTCTCAAAACAAAACCTTA
The DNA here is from genome assembly GCA_025667525.1 of Glebionis coronaria. Lineage (NCBI taxonomy): Eukaryota > Viridiplantae > Streptophyta > Magnoliopsida > Asterales > Asteraceae > Glebionis > Glebionis coronaria. The sequence continues at coordinate 365,442,866 of CM046876.1, forward strand.
ATGGTTGCTAATGTGAACTTGCAGAAAGAAGGCAAAAGGTGCTCAAGTAAAATACTAAATTCTTCCCTAAGTGATAAACTAGCATATGAAACCAATGCAAAACCACCAGAAACTATATGACATGTGAAAATTGAGCATAAGCAAGCACTATAAACAATAATAGCAACTTATAAAGGACCTACTGCTAGCCTACATCAGAATATCAAGAACACTAATAATGAAATAAGCAAGTAGGCATATAGAGAGATGCAAATAAGCAGGAAAAACATATAAGCTCAAAGATCAAATAAGCTATAAGCAAAAGCAGAAAAGTGATGGAAAAAGCTAAAACTGGAGGAATACTTACAAAGGGTCCACAAGCTTCTTCAACGAGCTGACCTAGCAATTTCTAAGTACCCCTTGATCCTTTCAACTTATTCAACCCCAAGTCCAGCTTACTCTTATCTTATTCTCTACTCCGCTTATCCACATAAGCAAAACCAATTCCAAAGTCACGAAATCAACCCCTTTTTTTTCTTGAAGCTTGGCAGCATCAACAAACAAACTTCTTCTTTTTTTTCTTTGTATTCTCTCGTGCACAGTAACAGCTATATCCCTCCCTTTTTTTTATCAAACCAGTAATAACGAGGCAACTTCTTCTTTTTTCTGACGTGAACAAGAACAATAAAACACTCTTTTTTTGTTTGTCTTCCGAACTCAGCAACAACTTCAACACTATTCTCTCTTTTTTTTCTATACCTTCACTCTCTCAATTTTTTTCGATGGCTGCTCAAACAAGAACCACAACACTATCTTTTTTTTTCTTTTTCTTTTTTTACGAATAGAACAAGAGAAACACTACTGAAATTAAATTTTTCCACAAAGAAAAAAAATTTAAGAACAAAATTTAATTAACTCACTTAATAACCTTAATTCAATAACAACTTTTAATACAAAACAAATGCAATTTCGGAAAAAAAAAATGCAGAAAAAAAACATTAAAAGAAACTTAAATTAAAACTACTACTCCTTTCTTTTTTTTCGTCACAAAACAAACTCAAAACTAAAACCTCCTTTTTTTTTACTCAAAGAACCTTGAAAACTTGAAACCTTTGGAAATTAAACCTCAGACAGAAACTATAAAATAAGATTTTGAATCAAAGTTTACAAAATACCAACTAACGAAACTTGAACACAAAAAAAACAAGAAACAAATGGAACTCAGATTTTATCAAACACCAACTTTTTATTCATAAAAAATGGATTTACATTCATAGAAAATCTGGAACAACTCAAAAAAAATAAAACCTATGCCTTATAAATACTGGCTACAAGATTTCTAGAAAATAAATAAAAATATAAAAACCTTAATGTCATCATCTTTGTCTTCATGCTGGAAGCTTCACGAATCTTTGATCTCAGCCCTTTATCTCTTCTTGGTCCCAAAGGAATTGATATAAGCCCTTGGATTGGTCTTCAACTTCTGAACCCATCACATGTTCTTGTCCTGGCTGATCTTCACGTGGTTGTGTAAGTGTGGGGTAGGATGAAAGTGATGGTCAAAAGATTCGATTAGGGTTTGGTTGATTTGGGGCAATGGTAAAAATGGAGGCTGATGGTTGTGAGGAACCCTAATTGTTTCTTGTTAATATCAAATGTGCCCATTTTATTGTACGCATTCTTTTTGTTTATAAAAAACAAAAACAAACGTGGGGTGGTAAGGGAATTTCGTGGGCTGGATTGTGTCAGAGGCCCAAAAACAAAGTGTAAAGAAACAAATAGGCTCAGAAGTTGCTTATAATAAGGCCTGGTGGTGGGTGGTTTTACTACACGAATTGTAGTAGTAAAGAAAAATACGATTTGGGTTAATCAATTTTGGTTTTTTTTTATAATAATATTAATACGGACCGACTCGGCCCGATAAACGGGTGTGGGTTGGTCCGTAAAATATTATTTTAGGATTCGGGTTCGGTTTTACATAGTCATTTCATTGTCGGGTCTTAGGTTTGATTTTGACTTGTAAACATACTCAAATTTGTCGAGTAGATTCGAAAATACCCGTTTTTGCTTCGTTAAGTACAATCTCGGCTACAGTCTTGTGAACATCTTCAAGGGTCATTCTTGGCAAGTTGCCAAAAATAGAGACCAAAATTGTATATCTTCAATTCTTGAGGGACCAAATGTGACAAAACTTCAAACTTCAGGGGCATTTTTGTAAAATGCATGATCGGGTCCGGTTCTTTGTGTCGCTTCGTTTCCCGTGTTCGTTTTTGGTTGATTTTTGTGATCTTTTGTCTTTTTCTCAATATCCGTACCTAAACTACACATGTAATAAACACAAGCATATATTTGGCATTTTTCATGATATTTAATACATTTTAAGCCCGTTTTGGACGATGAGACTATGTATAAAAGCAGTCTCATCACTACCCCATACTAAACCATTGTCGTGCCCTCACGCAATGCTAGAATTAAGTATCATAGCACTTCCAAAATTCATTTTATGCACTTTTATTGAAAGGTAAACTAGCTACATTACTACTACTTGGTACTACTTGTGTTTTAGACATAATGTATGATTTTCATCGCAAAATGGGACGTTTAGGTTCATAGAATAAGAACACGTGAATGCTTCGTTAGAAATCGTCCTCGATTTTCACCCAATTCCATGCTAAGCGTGTGACGAGATCATTGTTATAATAAGTTAGCAACACGATCACTTCTCATGAGTGTTAATTACGAACCTAAACTCCCTTATTCCTACTTGGTATATCTTATATTTATTTTGTCTTAATGATCACGAGGATACATCATTGACTTATGCGTGAATAGAGATTAAGTCTTAAAATAGAGTTTTAACGGTGTAACCAAAATCATTAAATTAATAATTTATCCTAATAGACAACGATGTCAAAAAATTAAGTCAACAAGAAGAATCGATAAACACGGTTTTATAACGGTTTTGAACATGAGACTTATTACCAAGACTTTTATACGCCCCCTAACGGAAGGGCCTTATTATCTTTGGTTTACCTCCATCTTTTATTCAACTTCGCCATGAAGCTTTTATTATGACTTCGGTCTTGCCTTACCTTTTATTATCCGCCTCATCGGTGGTTTTATTAGCCAAAGACGTATATCCTCACGCTAAAGCGAATTTTGGATCTTTAAAGCTTCGAAGATTAAGGCTTGATTCACTTTCAATTTGGGCATAGATTTTTCGGCCTTGTGAGCTTCAAATTTTTGCTTAATTTAGGTGAGCACTTGAAATCTTATTATTAGGTGAAGCTTTCGATTATTCGGGTGCCAATACTTCAAAACCGTGACGTTGGCGATACCTTAATGTTTTCCCAATTTAATTACATGGAATCTATTAAAACAAATTAGAAACCAACAATAGTGACTAAACCGCTAAATCAATATTTATTAACAATTTATTATACAAAAGCGTGGGGAGAATAAGCTAATAATTACTACACATGAGATCATGACGATTACGAGACTTATAAATAACTCTATCATTTCTCGTCCTTATTTAAGAGACTTAGCCTAAAAAGTTAAGGAATCGAAGCTAAGTGCTCAACACGCACGGTCGAGTCAAAAATTACTCTTATTCTCACCATCAGAAAACCTACATTCGTGTCTTAAACACTTGTGAAAAATTCGAAAAATTTTAAAATTTGGCCATTTTTAGCCTTATTTTGCAACAAAACGATAAACAAAAAGATAAACTTTGGAAAGCGTGAAGGTTTGGCAAGGCAAGTATCTATTCACCCCCCATACTAAAGTTAAACATTGTCCTCAATGTTTCGAGTCTAGGGGTGCAAACACCCCCATACTAGAGACGTAGTCGAATGCCTAATCTAGCATAGAAAGGGTGTAACCAATAAATTAATAGCCGTTTATGAAGTGTGCTAAAAACCTAAGGTTAGAACATCAAAGGATATATCATTGATATTGAGAAAGTCTTCAAAGCAAACGATCGAGTGCTCCCATAAAATGAACACGAGAGGCTCCAATCGTGAAGATCATGATCATCTAAAAACCACAAGTCACAAACAACCACGAAACAAAGGTTGGAAGGGCACAAATCCCCTCACATTAAACTAATTAGAAAGCAATAATATGTACATGGATAAGCATGGGTTTCCCCCACGAGGCACCTTGTTTTTGATAACCGAGTCAAAAGCTCGACTCGAATCCCCATAAATGTGATCATTTAGGGATATCCTTGGTTCGGTCATTTTTGGTGGGACTTACATGTAATCAAGGCCCAAAAGCAACCGTGAATAAAGGCAAAGCCTTTATACCGGGATCAAAGATCGTATCCTCACATTTTGTTGAAAATAAAACACGCAAAGCCGGAGGATACGTCTTGTAAGGAAGAAAACTCCTCACAATGTATGTAAAATCATCAAATACGAGGGGGTGGGTTGGTATACTTTGAAACGAAGGAAAAATAGAAAAAGAATTGTCAATAATAGGAGTTTCAAAATTTCCCCCCGGATCGAAGGCAAAAGCCTCATTAAAATCCTCACTCTCATCGTGAGGCGGTCCATCGGCGAACCCCTCGAGAATGGAAACGTCACAAGTAGAAAGAGAAGTCTCAACCGTATGAGACGTCGGGAGGGTGACTAGCAAATCCGGCTCATCGAGTTTAGAATCCTTAGAATCCTCGCTCTCGATGTCCTCGAACGTCTCATCAAAGAGAGGATTTACGTCACCAAAAATGAACGCGTCATCAAATTCGAATAAAGGGTTCGAAAAGATTTTAAAATCGGTATTTTGAACATCCTCGTCGATTAGTGACTCGTCATCACTAGCGGAAAAATCATCGTCATTGAAAATCGGGTTCGAAAAAGTCGTTGATTCTCTCCCCGAAGTGTCAATAGGAGAGACATCATCACAAGAAATCGATTCACACTCACTATCGTGATTTGCCTCGTTAGAATCTTTGTGGAAAAATTTATCGAGAGCAAAATCACTTACCTCATCTTCGGAGAAAACCGTAGGCTCACTTTGGATTGGAATAGGGATCTCGACACTAGGATTAGTGCTAAGATTCGTCTCCACCATGATTAGAGAGGCATCAGTTTCCGAAGTGGGTATAGGAGTAGTTTTTCCATGATAAGGGTCGAGATTGAAAACATCGCTATCATCATCGTCGTATTGGTAATCATATGGAATCTCAAGAGACGTAGAGGCATAAGTATCAATATTTGACGCTTGCACTCGTTGCTTTTCCATTTCAATCTCTCCCCTTATACTTCTAAAAATGTCCATCACACCTTGCAAGAATTCTTCTTCATGGTCTTGTAAGAAAGCGCCAAAGGAATTTTGTCTCTCGTTACTTGACTCATGAGAATTTTGGTGTTCGAGATCGTATGGTGGAGCCTCAAAATTATCAAAACCGGAATTATAGTATGAATTGGGTTCATTATAATGCATTGGTTGGCAAGAATAAGTATCGTGAGGCCCCCCACAATTGTCGCAACACGGATTTTGAGAAAAATCCGGTTCATTGTGTGGATAAAAATTCCCATTGTTACAATTGTAATCCATATCTTGTGGAGGTGATTCGTCAAATCCGTTGAATTGGTTTTCGAAAGACGTATTTTGATTCATCGGTTGACAATCATAACCATAATGAGGTTCGTTTCCACAATTCTCACATGAATATGACGGTGTGTATTGCGAAGATTGGTCATAGAAATTAGGATTCGGTTTGTGGTCATTATAGTTATTCGTACAACTAAATCCGAAATCGTGCTCCAAACCGCAAAAATTGCATGAATAAGACGAGGGCGGTTCTGGAGTATGGTCATATGATTGGAATTCGTAACCATAGGCGTTTTGATTCGTTTCATCATCTTGATTATTATCACAATAATAAGACGAATCATTCGACGAATAAAACGAAGACGATTGGTGACCTTGGTCGTATGATTGAAATCCGTCACCATTGTTGTTTTGAGGAGAGTTGTAGATATACCCCTCCCTTCCTCCTAAGATCTCGCAATTATAACAATTACCACCATCGGGCGGTCCTCCACAATACAGACACGAATAGTAACCATCATTCGACATGATGTAACGCGAAAATCGTAATCGAGAATTAAACAAATTAGAGGGTTCAAGAAGAGAATTATGAAAATAGAGGGAAAATGAGAAGATTATTTTTGTGTTTTTGGTTTTTTAAATTTTTTTGGAATTTTGGTGTATTACGTAGAAATTAATCTACAAAAATTATCCACTAATCAAAGGTCTCGATTAATGAATCCAAGAAGAATGAAGGTAATTACGTGAAGTAAAAACCCTCGTCGACTTTAAAACGTTGGCGGAACGCCAAAATGTTTCGAGGTTCAATAATTAAAACTCACAAAAATAGATTTATAATACTTGATGTGGCAAACCCCTAATTAATCGTCACTTTCAAAATACGCACAAGCGAGCGGAGAAAAGGAGGCGGCGCGAAGCACTTAAGAGCCTTTTTCCTTAGGTCGTGAAATACAACCGCCTTATACCCACCTTATAGTTTGTATTTATCGAGATTAAACCAATTAAGAGTATTTATCTATTTTGCCTTTGATTTTCGTTTGAATTCGATACAACAATAGTGACCGGAACGCTCAACTATTGAGGTGCGATTTCTCGCGTATTTGGATAATTATTGTGTGTTAATTGTTCTACGTAAATACAATATATTATGCACAATAAAAACGAGAAAAAGATTTTGTGTTAATAGAGTTCTATTTCACACGATTTATTTGTATGGCTAATAGTATTTAAAAATAAAAAGAAGTATTTACGATAAAAACGTAAACACTCAAACAAACACGATAAATAAATATGGCTAAACAAACCTCCCCGGCAGCGGCTCCATTATGATGTTGTGTTTTTTAGTCGTTTTACTTACCTTTAGGAAAAAGTAAGCAAAAAAAACCAAAGTCGCGGTAAGTATAAGTATCAACGTTTAGGAAAACGTAAATACCGACAATCGAGTTCGTTCTCGGTGGAGGTATGGTGTTTAAGCCAAAAATATTATAGACGTTATTTAGTTCGAGTGATTACGCTTTTGGAAAGAAAGAAAGAAAGAAAAGCGGAGACGAATTACGTTGAAAACGGTCGAAAATGCTCAAACGAACGAACGTAAAAACGCGACCCAACGAAGAATTTAACCTAAAAAATAATTAAAAATCACTAGAATATTCTAAAAATCCTAACTAAGAATAATACGCAAACCAAAAAAATTGAAAACTTTTAAATTATTTTATATCAATTTTTAAATTTAAATAAAAATCCTAAAAAAAAATAACTAAGAAAAGGACAAAATTCAAACTATATTATTTGCAAACCTAGTTTATACTATTTAAAAACTATAAATATTTTTTGAAAATTTTTCTAAACTTTTTTCTATTTTCTATGACTTTTCTCAAATTTAAAACTAAAATAATCCTAGAAAATGAAATAATAGAAAGAAAAATATGAAATTTAAACTATATAAAAGAAAATTTATTTTACCTACATCCTAAATGACAAAAGAAAATTTTGAAAAAAAGAATTACATTTTTTCGACTTTTAAATTATTTATTATGAATTAAATACGAAAATAAACTAATTAAATGATTAAAAATATTAAATAATTTTATAAAAATACCAAAAAAATACTGAAAGTATAAAATACTAATCTACGTCTAAGAAAAATGATAAGCCGAAAAGAAAAGTCACAAATAAGCTCGAAACTAGCTTGTAGGCTGTTTAGCTTAAAGTAAAAGAATAATAAAAAAAGGGATAAGAAAGTAACAAAAAGAAAAGAAAACAAAAGAGTTCAGTGGAGCAGATGGTTAGGGTGCTGGGCTATTGAGCAGTAGGTCTCAGGTTCGACCCCCACTACTGGCCATTTTCTATTCGGTTTTTTTATCAGCTTAATAAAAACTGTATAAAAAAAAGAAACAAAAACTCAACACCAGACAATTGTAGAGCAGATGGTTGCTGATTGTGGGTTTGCTGCGTCTGGTGTCAGCGTGCAGGTCTGGGGTTCAAACCCTGCTGTTGTCACGTTTTTGCACAGTTCCCTTTTTTATTTAATATTAACTGTGTAAAAGAAAAAGGAGAGTGATAGAAAACAGAAGGTGCTAACAGTGCAGTTGGTGATTGTTACTTGTGTTGTGTCTGTTGGGGAGCATAAGGTCTGGTGTTCAAACCCTCTCTGCCTTTTTGTTATGCTATTTTTATAAAACGAAACTTGTTAATAAACCTACTTATTATCAGCTTAAAAGTCCATAACATATAAACACGCATACACATTCACACATAACTCAAGATATAGCGCATAAAGTACAATTCAAATCAAATGAAAAGGAAGAACAGTGGCTAAACTAATTAATTTATCCTAGGTGCACTAAGAGCTAATTCAACTTAAATATTAACTTATTTACAAGCTACAAACCTCAAACTTATTACAAGAATCAGTACACCAAGACCTCAACTACCTACAAACTAAATCTTAGGGGTCTAATTCTCAAAACAAAACGTTAATGGTTGCTAATGTGAACTTGCAGAAAGAAGGCAAAAAGTGCTCAAGTAAAATACTAAATTCTTCCCTAAGTGATAAACTAGCATATGAAACCAATGCAAAACCACCAGAAACTATATGACATGTGAAAATTGAGCATAAGCAAGCACTATAAACAATAATAGCAACTTATAAAGGACATACTGCTAGCCTACATCAGAATATCAAGAACACTAATAATGAAATAAGCAAGTAGGCATATAGAGAGATGCAAATAAGCAGGAAAAACATATAAGCTCAAAGATCAAATAAGCTATAAGCAAAAGCAGAAAAGTGATGGAAAAAGCTAAAACTGGAGGAATACTTACAAAGGGTCCACAAGCTTCTTCAACGAGCTGACCTAGCAATTTCTAAGTACCCCTTGATCCTTTCAACTTATTCAACCCCAAGTCCACCTTACTCTTATCTTATTCTCTACTCCGCTTATCCACGTAAGCAAAACCAATTCCAAAGTCACGAAATCAACCCCTTTTTTTTCTTGAAGCTTGGCAGCATCAACAAACAAACTTCTTCTTTTTTTTCTTTGTATTCTCTCGTGCACAGTAACAGCTATATCCCTCCCTTTTTTTTATCAAACCAGTAATAACGAGGCAACTTCTTCTTTTTTCTGACGTGAACAAGAACAATAAAACACTCTTTTTTTGTTTGTCTTCCGAACTCAGCAACAACTTCAACAATATTCTCTTTTTTTTTTCTATACCTTCACTCTCTCAATTTTTTTCGATGGCTGCTCAAACAAGAACCACAAAACTATCTTTTTTTTTTCTTTTTCTTTTTTTACGAATAGAACAAGAGAAACACTACTGAAATTAAATTTTTCCACAAAGAAAAAAAATTTAAGAACAAAATTTAATTAACTCACTTAATAACCTTAAATTCAATAACAACTTTTAATACAAAACAAATGCAATTTCGGAAAAAAAAAAGGCAGAAAAAAACATTAAAAGAAACTTAAATTAAAACTACTACTCCTTTCTTTTTTTTTCGTCACAAAACAAACTCAAAACTAAAACCTCCTTTTTTTTTTACTCAAAGAACCTTGAAAACTTGAAACCTTTGGAAATTAAACCTCAGACAGAAACTATAAAATAAGATTTTGAATCAAAGTTTACAAAATACCAACTGACGAAACTTGAACACAAAAAAAAACAAGAAACAAATGGAACTCAGATTTAATCAAACACCAACTTTTTATTCATAAAAAAGGGATTTACATTCATAGAAAATCTGGAACAACTCAAAAAAAATAAAACCTATGCCTTATAAATACTGGCTACAAGATTTCTAGAAAATAAATAAAAATATAAAAACCTTAATGTCATCATCTTTGTCTTCATGCTGGAAGCTTCACGAATCTTTGATCTCAGCCCTTTATCTCTTCTTGGTCCCAAAGGAATTGATATAAGCCCTTGGATTGGTCTTCAACTTCTGAACCCATCACATGTTCTTGTCCTGGCTGATCTTCACGTGGTTGTGTAAGTGTGGGGTAGGATGAAAGAGATGGGTCAAAAGATTTTATTAGGGTTTGGTTGATTTGGGGTAATGGTAAAAATGGAGGCTGATGGTTGTGAGGAACCCTAATTGTTTCTTGTTACTATCGAATGTGCCCATTTTATTGTACATATTCTTTTTGTTTATAAAAAACAAAAACAAACGTGGGGTGGTAAGGGAATTTCGTGGGCTGGATTGTGTCAGAGGCCCAAAAACAAAGTATAAAGAAACAAATGGGCTCAGAAGTTGCTTATAATAAGGCCTGGTGGTGGGTGGTTTTACTACACGAATTGTAGTAGTAAAGAAAAATGGGATTTGGGTTAATCAATTTTGGTTTTTTTTATAATAATATTAATACGGACCGACTCGGCCCGATAAACGGGTGTGGGTTGGTCCGTAAAATATTATTTTAGGATTCGGGTTCGGTTTTACATAGTCATTTCATTGTCGGGTCTTGGGTTTGATTTTGACTTGTAAACATACTCAAATTTGTCGAGTAGATTCGAAAATACCCGTTTTTGCTTCGTTAAGTACAATCTCGGCTACGGTCTTGTGAACATCTTCAAGGGTCATTCTTGGAAAGTTGCCAAAAATAGAGACCAAAATTGTATATCTTCAATTCTTGAGGGACCAAATGTGACAAAACTTCAAACTTCAGGGGCATTTTTGTAAAATGCATGATCGGGTCCGGTTCTTTGTGTTGCTTCGTTTCCCGTGTTCATTTTTGGTTGATTTTTGTGATCTTTTGTCTTTTTCTCAATATCCGTACCTAAACTACACATGTAATAAACACAAGCATATATTTGGCATTTTTCATGATATTTAATACATTTTAAGCCCGTTTTGGACGATGAGACTATGTATAAAAGCAGTCTCATCACTACCCTAGGGAAGTTGCAAGGAATCAAGAAACGACCAGGATCTCCTAATTTAGCTGGAAGTTTTCTCAAAAGAACGGCATAACAATTCTCATTTAATTTAGTATTGGCGATGTCGAGAAATTTTTCCTTATCACTTAAAAGATCCTTAAACATATTAGCATATTTAGGCATGTGAGCGAGAGCCTCAGCATACGAGATATTGAAATTCAGTTGTTTAAACATTTTGAGAAAGTTAGAAACCTGAATATCATCCTTGTTTTTCAACTTCTCTTTCCTCAACCTTGAGGGATAAGGTATATTGGGTTGAGATGAAGGCTTTGGAATGGAATTCTCACTCACATCCTTAGGTGTTGGAGGGGTGGAAGTAGAAGGTGGTGGAATTGGAGAAGGGGACTCGTTTTCCTTTGTCATAATCACCGGTGTAGGTGTAGGAATCTCGGGTTCCTTTAAACCTTTGCCACTGCGAGTGGTGATTGCTTGAATCTCCCCTCTTGGATTCGCAACGGTGTTACTCGGAAGAGAACCCGAACCAGAGGCTTGATTACTTGGGAAAAACTAGCCATCATATCCCTTAAGTTATTCGTTTGATTGTTCATAGAGTTTCTCATGTCGGCTTGAAGAGCATTCCCTTGTTTCGCCATGTCATTCCTTAGCTCGGCTCGAATATCATTCCCTTGTTTTGCCATGTCACCCTTTAAGTTAATGAATTGGCTTTGAAAATTCATCACCATCTCTCTATTGGTCCTCATGTAAGTTTCGAGGTCCTGGTTCAATGCCGTGGGTTGGTTGAGAGGTGGGGCTTGGTAAGCTGAATTATTTCCTTGAGGTGGATATGGGTTTCTTTGGGATTTATATTGATTGGTAGCTCGAGGTTGACTTTGATTGTTGCGGTTGAAATTGTTTTGTTTTTGAGGAGAAAAACTGGGTGGAGATAGATAGTTGTTGGAACGATAACTTAGCAAGTTACGGTCTCCTTGAGGTCGTGCTTGGTAGCCTCCTGTAGCAAAGTTACCATTTGCGGCGTACAAATTTTCCGGATTGTCAAGAGTAGAAGGACAATCGATGTACGAATGAGAACCCCCGTAAATCTCACAAGAAGGTGCAATAGCTTTAGCTTATTGAAATTGGTTTGTAGCCATGGTTATGAAGTTTTTGTTCATCTCAGCTATTTGGCGAGTGAGTTCGGTGAGCTCTGGTTTAGATGATGTAGAAGAAACATTGGCCCTCTGGTTATTCCTTGAAGATGCAGATGAATCCCAATTTTTGTGTTGAGTGGTCATGTTCTCTATCAGCTCTCTACACTCCTCAGGTCTTCTCTTCATGAATGTACCACCGGCGGCAGCATTACTCGTATCACGATCACGAAAAGTTAGACCATTATAGGAATTATCAATCAATGTAACAGGGAGCATGTTATGGTTTGGACAACGGTCGATCAAGACATTATAGCGTTCCCAAGCATCAAAAAGTGACTCATCAGGTTCTTGTGTGAATCCACTGATTTGGTTGCGAAGACTAGTGACCATGGATGGTGGAAAGTAGCGCGACAAAAAATTTTGAGTCATGTCATCCCATGTTTGAATTGAGTTTTTGGGGAGACGATCAAACCATTTTTCGGCATGATGGGATAAAGTGTGTGGAAAAAGGTGAAGGCGAAGAAAATCCATGGAAGCACCAGGTAGTTTCATGCTTTGAGTGACAGTAATGAACTTTTCTAGATGTTTGTTGGCATCATCATCCGGTCATCCGCTAAACGGGCAAGCGTTTTGAACTTGCTGGATCATGTGATACTTCAACGAAAATTCAGGAGCCGTGATTTGCATCGGCACAATCGGTCCTCCGCGTCCGTTCATGGTGGGTTGACAAAGCTCCTCCATTGTTCGTAAATCGGGTGGGGGAGCATTGTTGTTGTTGTTATTGTTATTTAAATTGGGAAGAGGTGGGTTGTTATTGTTGTTATGCACACCAGCCATATCTAAATCTTCACGAGTCTCGGGCTAAGAATAATTTGAAGATCTAGTACGCATACACCTGCAGAAGAAAAAGATACCAAAGAAACAGAGAATATATATATAATCTTTTTGGTGCAAAACCTTTGGAAAAGAAATGCTTTTTATGATTTTTTAATGTTTTTGTATTTTTAAAAATTTTATATTTTTATGGATTTTTGAGAATTTTTAAGCAAGGAAAATAACGTTCCTAAAAGAACGGATCCCAAAATTCAACGCGTCTCTCGCTAAAAACCGTTAATCGTAACGAAAAGAGCCGGCAGCGGCGCCATTTAATACATGGTTTTTTAACCAAGTATAAAATAATTTCATTCCAAGTCTTTTCGAATTGATTATTGGTAGAAAGTGCGACTCAATTGTCTTTTGGTGAAAAATAATTTGGTTTGGTTTGATTATCTATTTTTAAACTAAAAGCAGATAATTGTCGTTGAGTAAAGTAGAAGCTTTTACAAAATTAAACAAAAAGTTATTTAGAAAAAACACTTAAAACATAAAACTTTGTAAAACTTTAAAACTTAAAAATTTAATCTATCGGAATGTAACAAGCCCTTTCTATCGGAATGCACCAAAATTAGAACAGTCGGAATAATTAAATCATTGCTATCGGAATATATAAAAACAACTCCATCGGAATGTAAGAAATGACAAATCTGTCGCAATGTTGTTCTATCGCAAAGGCCAGATCGGAATAAGGGAGAAAGCTATCGGAATGTTTAGATCGGAATACAAGGTGTCGCAATGTGTCAAACTAAAATTGGGCAGAGTTTTGACTTAAAATGACCTTAAGTCCCGTCGGAATATGCGATCGCAATCCCAGATCGGAATAAGGGGTTAAAACCAAGTGATCGCAAAGTAGAACCCTTAAGGGTTATTGCGATACAAACAAGCTTCCCGTCGGAATGAGGCGTCGGAATGTGTAAAAGCTCAATATTGCGATGAACACAAACAATCCGAAAATGAAGATTAAGCTAAAAACTCTATGAGCACTATCAATAAGCTCACTTGATCAAACTTAACCGACTCAAATAGCATAACTTTGAAAGCTTTTTAAGATACGAAATTCATGAACTTTTTAGAAGAAACTTTAAAAAGACTAAACCTTTTAAGTAATCCGAAAAGCCATAAGCTAAAAACATGAAACAAGCCAATAAGCACAAAGAGCTTATAGCTTAAACCGTATGAAAGCTTATGTAGGAATAAAAAGATTAACCTTTTAATCACGAAATCATCAAATCAACCGTATGAAATAATATTTTTGAATCAAAAATTAAAGTAAAACCAAGAAATGTAGAAAGAGATTAAAGAACAAAAAGCTTAACTTGAACTTGTGATTAATAAGATCCAAATACAAGAATGATTAAAAGCTTAAACTTGAAAGATAAAAAGAAAGAAAAGATGAAACTTAGTGAGAGAAAGTTTAATCTAAAAACTAGAAAGGAAAAATTAAAAAAATTAAAAGCTAGCTAACCCCCCTCCTAATGTGATTAGGAGGGTATTTATAGGGAAAATGGGGAGTGCATGTGTGCTTCTTTCTTCCTTTCTTTTCTTCTCGACTCGATTTAATTCTTTTTCTTTCTCGACGTCGTCTCGGGATTTGTCGATGTAATTTGAACTTGTCTAGTAATTTTCTTCTTCTATTAGACTTGAGTTCTTCGACTTCATTTAACTTCCGTCTTTAGACTTTTTCTTCGATAAATCTTCAGAATAGGTCTTGGACTTCCGTTCTTTTTGAACTCTTGATCTTTTGAATTCGTCTTTTCTCGTTTTCTTCGATAAAAGCCCGTGAAAGCCCGTGTTTTCTTCCTTTTTCATCTTTTGGTGCTAAAACACTATAAAAACACAAACCACGCATAATTCCGACTTTTACGACATAAATTACACGTTTTGGTCTTGTTATGATTGGAAATAAGTGGTAAAAGGATAAGTGTTTTCACACTTATTAATTGCCATTCATATCGAGTCATTTTCGGTGATGTAAACGCGCCAGAGTACATTCATAACGGTTTTATACCAGGAAGGTCTGTAGAAATAATTTCAACCTTATAAGCACGTGCATTACTGTCACATGGTTGCGAGGGCTTCTTAGCTACTATTCATGATGTGGAGTCTGAATCTCCATCCATCTAGAATCAGCCTATCGTGTCAGAATTTCCCAACGTGTTATCTGAAGAACTTCCGGGCATACGACCTGCTCGTGAGGTAGAGTTTAATATTGAGCTCATCCCAGGAGCAAAGCCAATTTCCAAGGCTCCTTACCGCATGGCTCCCATCGAGCTTAAGGAGTTAAAGGAACAACTACAGGAAATTTTGGAACGAGGTTTCATCCGCCCTAGTGCATCTCCATGGGGTGCACCGGTGTTATTCGTGAAGAAGAAAGACGACAGTATGAGTCTCTGCATTGATTATCGTGAGCTTAATAAGATCACCATCATAAATCGATATCCTTTGCCACGCATTGGTGATCTGTTTGACCAACTACAAGGTGCCAAAACTTTCTGTTAGGACCTCTGGATTAGATATTTGTAATAGATAAACTAGGAGGTATGTAGTTCCTCCTGGTCCTAGTAGTAGGAGCAATACGTGCTCCTGGTCTAGTTGAAAGTCAAACATTATTATTCTTAGTAGTTTGTTAGGATATGCATGAGATATGTTAGGAAAGGATATGCATATCAGAAGTTACACGTTTTGGTTTAATGTAGTATTAGGGTTTCCTTGTAGCATAAAAGGAACCATTGGCAGAAGGGTTAGACACACCTTCATCAACATTATTCATTTCATATTAATAGTAGAAATCCTTAGTAAGTATCAAGTTATTTAGTTATTATGTTTCTTATTGTTCATAGTATTTGTATTCCGCACTTATACTGTGTGTTTCATCAAGAGTCTCTCTGTGAATAGACTTGTGATTATAGAAGTCGTTCACCATCCTTAACAGGCTGCAAGATCCACATCTAGTAGACCCTACAAGTGGTATCAGATCCTGGGAGCGTCTCTGCTCAAGAAGAATCAATTTTTCTTTTTACTCACATCATTGTTTAATCATGTTTGCTTCTAGTTCTACCGAAACAGGAGAAGCTAGCACCTCTAAGACACAGCAACCACATCAAATCGTTGCTACTGTTTCCAATACTAATGTAAAATTCCCACTCTTGAAGAAGGATGAGTATGATAGCTGGGCCATGAAGATGGAATGCTGGATCACCAATACTGATCTAGACCTTTGGAAGATTGTCCAGAATGGCAACAGCAAGAAAACTACTGGTAGAGACAAGAATGGTAATATCACCATTCTCCATCCTAAAACTCATGAAGAAATCATTGCTCTTCAGAAGGAAATCAAATCAAAAACTATTTTGCTTCAGTCCCAACCTGATGATCATATGGGTGATTTTTATCACTTGGATGATGCTAGGGAGATTTGGAATGGAATAAAGGAAAGATTTGGAGGGAATGAGGAATCCAAGAAGATGCGTAGATCAATGCTGAGAGATGAATTCACAGAATTCAAGATTTCTGAAATAGAAGGTCTTCATCAAGGGTATGAAAGGTTTCAAAAGATTCTTAGCCAATTGAATCAACTCAAGTCTAAACCTAACAATAAAGACATCAATGCTAGGTTTCTTAGAGCCCTACCTCACTCATAAAATCAGGTAGTCATCTCTCTAAAGGCAAAAGGAGGCCTTGACTATCTTTCTTTTTATGACTTGTTTTATAAACTCAAAACCTTTGAGTCTTATGTGAGAGGTTACTCAATTGATTCCTATCCTACTCCTGCTAATTCTGCTTTTGTGAGTTCCATGGGATCTAGTCTAATGTCTTATGCTAGTAGCCCAAGCTATACTTTGTCATCCCAACATACTTCTACTCCTGAATCAAAAGTTAAGACTGGTAGCATGGTAGAAGTTGTTCTTCACTCTTTTGTTGCTGATGTTGATCCATAACAGCATCTTGCTTTTGATGATTTCAAACAAGTTGATAAACTTGACTTGGATGAAATGGATCTAAAATGGCAGATGGCTATGCTCACTCTCCGGGTTCACAAGTTTGAAAAGAAAGCTGGTCGAAAATTCAACTACAACCCAAGAGAGCCAGTCAGGTTTGATAGAAGCAAGGTCAGATGCTATAACTGCCAACAGCAAGGACATTTTGCTAGGGAATGCCCTAACAAAAATGACCAGGAGAAGAACAGGTATTCAGCCTTCAAGGTTCAAGAGCTCAAAGATGAAAAGAAAGCTTTGGTGTCCGTTGACTCCATGGTTAACTGGCATGATCATCAGACTGCTAACTTGGAATCAATGATAGGTGTAGAAACACGTCTTTTAGGAAAAAGAGCGTATAATGGGCAAGTATTAAACTCGACGATTTAGGAAAACCGACAAGTCGAATAAATCCGGGTTCGTTCTCGAAGGAGGTGTGTGGATTAAGTGCCAATTATTTAAAATCAAGAGTTTGGATTAGTGACGTTTTTGGGTTAAGAGAGAAGAATTAAAGACGAGCTACGATTACGATTACACTACGACGATTTGACGTAAAACGCGAACGAAAATACAAAAAACGTGACAAAATTAAAAATTAAACCAAAAAATTAATTAAAAGTGAAAACTAAGTCTAAAATAATATAAATAAGAATAAAAATCCAATAAATAAATTTTAAAACCTTTTATTAATTAAATATTCAATTTTAAATGCTAATTAAAGACCTAAAATTAAATATAATTAAGAAAAAGCCAAAAATATTATTTTATTGAACTAATAAATCACTTATATTATTTAAAGACTTAAAAGTATTTTTTTAAAATTTTAAATACTATTTTTTTATTTTTAAAACAATAAAAATTATTTTTAAACTAAAATAATGATTAAAAGTATTAAAATAATGCTATAAATAATTTGACAATTTTAAAAATCCTATATTATACTAATGAACAGTAGAAAAATGAAAAAGTTTGAAAAAATAAATATTTTCCACTAAAAGACAAAACAGAAATAATAAAACCCTAATTAAACTTAAATAAAATCTAAAAATAACTAAAAAATGTGAACAGTAAAATATTTTTGAACTAAAAATCTTAATATACTTTTTCTTAATCTAAGAAAATTTTTGAAACTGAAAAATATTAAGTTTTTACACTAAAAGACAAAAACAATGAATTAAAAAGTAATTTAAAATGCAATTTAATCTAAAAAATAGGAAATGAACAGTAACAGGAAAATAAATTAAACAGAAAAATCAGAATTAAAATAAGAAAATTAACAAAGTTAAAATCAGCTAAAAAGTCCTAAATAAGTCCACTAGAGACAAAAACTTAAAAATCTGATAGTAACATTTAGGTTTGTTTTGTCTGCTAGCTAAGCAGTACCAACAATAACACTAGCAGGGGAAAGTTGGTTCCCACTGCCAGTTATAAAAAAGTGATCTAGGTACTTGTGTGCTTAGAGATTGCTCGTTTCTTGGTTTTAACTGAAAACAAGGGCACCCCCAGAACCAGTTGGGTTGTGGGGAGTCACATAAACAAGAAAAAACACCAGTCACTTACACAAATTTCACACAAAGGGGCCAAAAATGTTGCTGATCAAGCTAGGTTGGAGTCTGATGACCAGTTGTTGATGCAATTGGTCTTTGGACGAATTTTGGGTGCTTGTATCTTGTTCAAACCATCACCAAACTGAATCACACAAGTCCAAAATCCTAGATGACACTTAATTCTAACAGACTACAAGAGTGAGTGGTCAAAAATCAGCAAAACAAATCAATAGTGTGGGTTACTGATTTTTACCAAGTTTTTACCAAATAAATGACATGCAATTTCTAAAAATCCTACCAAACTAGCACTCAAACATTAAAACATCCTAAGACTACCAAGGTTAGTATGTTTGACTAATATTAACCTAATTTTGTCTTACCAAAATCAGTTTAAAACCTAGTCCCAAACAACCCTTTATATTATGAAATCAACTTTTAACAAACCCAGTCTTAGCCAAATCAACTTAAATTGATTACAATCACTCTAACATGCATACATTCAGTAAACAAACTTAAATAAACTAACATACACAACAATCAACAGGAATTACTCAAGTTCACACAAAATCACATAAAAAACTCAAAACATGAGTCAATAGGGTTCAAGCCGTTTACCAATGGGCTGATGCCTTCTATAAAACCTTTTGAGGATTTTTGTGAGCTAAGGGAACTATAGAGAGCCCTGTTGGAGTTCACTAATGGAACCAGGGTAACATGTCTTCTATGAAATGAAATGAATGAAATAATGAGGAGCTTGTTTTGGAACATCGTACCTACACAAAACAACAACCAAGCAAAAAAACTTCAAGCTCATATAAGTGGCCAATAAGCTGTTGTCAAGCAGCTTATTGGGTAGCTTATATGAGCAGTAAGCTGCTATTAAAGGAAATGATAAAAGATTTTTGAGAAAATCTTGAAAACTGAACTTTTTTGAAAAACCTTTTCCAATCACACTTGAAAATCAGAACCACTTTCAAAGACAACAAGCCAAGAGTCTAGCTTCCACTTTCACTTCCACCTTATCTTGGCCAGTAGTCTTGAAGAAAATTTAAAAAAAACGTCACTTGAAAAATTCCTTGAACCAAATATCAAATTTCAAAACTTATACTAACTTTGCATATAAAAGTAAATGTTAAACTAGAATAACGGTAATAAGGAACACAGTTATTGCAAGATTAAAAAGTTTTCATTGCCATTAATAATTTTAAAAGCTTACAAAAAACTGGAACAAAAGGCCATTCACAGGTTGAAGGCTCTTTTTATACTAGTCCTAAGTAAATTCTAGAACTACAACTATGAAGGAAACCCTAGTCATTAAGTTACCCAGATTGCCCTTGAGTCCTTGTTTGAAAATTTAGTCAAATGACTCCCATGTGATGATTCTGTTAGCCAGCTGTGAAGAGTAAATCTTGAGCGTTCATTTTATTATTTGAGAACAAGAAATGGATATAGGAAGTTGATGAACAGGCAAGATACCAAGTTCGCCTCTTTTGGGTGAGCAGGGGAGCATGGGGGTTCCACTTATGGTTCACGGGGTTGGGTTTTTGTTGGTGGGGTTGAGTGAGGATGTGGTAAATTATTGATCTGGAAGCTTTTGGTCCATAACCCTTTGATTAGTTGAAGGATTCGATTAGGGTTCATGGCTGGGAGGGGTGGTTAAACAGTTAAGTTTAATTGGGTTTAGGGGTTAATAAAATTTAAAAAAGTGTTTACCCCCGTTTTTTTATTTAACTGATTTATTAAAATCAGTTTAAAGATAGTGGAGAGTGAGGTGGACGAGGGGATGAATGTGGTTGGTTGTTGGGTTATAGTGGGACATGTGTAAGGAGTTGGTTGGTGGTGATGGGTTTCTTGTCTGGCCGGTTTAAGTCCCTCTATTTCCATACTTGTTGCAAACTAAGTTTAATCAGCTCAATACCAAGTTCCCTTTGTAATGAAACTTTTAAGTTTCATACTTTGGCCACAAAAGTTTTTATCAAAGCTATTCCAAGGGTTTTATATGCATATTTTGCATTCTTCAAGGGCCTTTATGATATAATCTTGAAATATTAGGGACCCAAATGCAATAACAGAGTTTTGCAAGGGTATAATAAGAAAAGTCGTCAAAAGTTCAGGGACCAATCTTGCCAATTCTTCAAACTTCAAGGTCTTCAAAGGAAATTCATGATTAGGGTCCGGTTCTTTGTGCGGCTTCGTTTCCCGTGTTCGTTTTTGCTTGATTCCTTTGATCTTTTGGTAAATTCATGATATTCGTACCTAAAATACACAATGAACAAACACAAGCATATATTTGGGTATTTTGATGATATTTTTAGCGTTTTAAGCCCGATTTGGACGATGAGACTATGTATAATTACAGTCTCATCACTCCCCCATACTAAACCATTGCCGTGTCCCCACGTAATGCTAGAATTAAGTATCGTAGCACTTCCAAAATTCATTTTATGATGACATTTATTGAAGACATAAACTTAAATAAACTACTACACGTGTTTTAGACATAGTGTATTGCTTTCATCACGATTAAGTGACTTTAGGATCATAGAAAAAGAACACGTGAATGCTTCGTTAGAAATAATTTCGTCGTCCTCGATTTTCACCCAATTCCATGCTAAGCGTGTAACGAGAGCATTGTTATTATAAGTTAGCAACATGATCATATCTCATGAGTGTTAATTACGAACCTAAACTCCCTTATTCCTACTTGGTATCTCTTATATTTTATTTTTGTCTTAATGATCACGAGGATACATCATTGACTTATGCGTGAATAGAGATTTAGTCTAAAAATAGTGTCTTAACGGTGTAACCAAAATCATCGAATTAATAATTCATCCTAATAGACAACGATGTCAAAAAATTAAGTCAACAAAAAGGATCGATTAACACGGTTTTATAACGATTTTGAACATGAGACTTATTACCAAGACTTTTATACGCCCCCTAACGGAAGGGCCTTATTATCATACGTTTACCTCCATCTTTTATTCAACTCCGCCATGGAGCTTTTATTATGACTTCGGTCTTGCCTTGCCTTTTATTATCCGCCTCATCGGTGGTTTTATTAGCCAAAGGCGTATGTCCTCACGCTAAAGCAAATTTTGGATCTTTAAAGCTTCAAAGATTAAGGCTTGATTCACTTTCAATTTGGGCATAGATTTTTCGGCCTTGTGAGCTTCAAATTTTTGCTTAATTTAGGTGAGCACTTGAAATCTTATTATTAGGTGAAGCTTTTGATTATTCGGGTGCCAATACTTCAAAACCGTGACGCTGGCGATACCTTAATGTTTTCCCAATTTAATTACATGGAAGCTACAAAACAAATTAGAAACCAACAATAGTGACTAAACCGCTAAATCAATATTTATTAACAATTTATTATACAAAAGCGTAGGGAGAATAAGCTAATAATTACTACACATGAGATCGTGACGATTACGAGACTTATAAATAACTCTATCATTTCTCGTCCTCATTTAAGATACTTGGCCTAAAAAGTTAAGGAATCGAAGCTAAGTGCTCAACACGCACGGTCGAGTCAAAAATTACTCTTATTCTCACCAATCGGAAAACCTACATTCGTGTCTTAAATACTTATAAAAAACAAAAAAAAATTTAAAATTTGGCCATTTTTAGCCTTATTTTACAACAAAACGATAACAAAACGATGAAATTTGGATTGCATGGTGACGTAAGCAAGGTGAAGTATCTACTCACCCCCCATACTAAAACTAAACATTGTCCTTAATGTTTCGAGTCTAGGGGTGAAAACACCCCCATACTAGAGACGAAGTCGAATGCTTAATCTCGAGCATGGAAAGGGTAAAACGAATAACCTAAAAGCCGTTTATGAATTATGCCAATAAGATAAACGTTAGAACATAAAAGGATATCATCGGATATCGGAATCTCCAAAGGCAACGATCGAAGCTCGAGTGATCCGTAAAACGAACACAAGAGGCTTCAATGATGACGATGAACCTATTAAATCACAATCACAAGCAACCACGGAACAAAGGTTGGAAGAGCACAAGTTCCCTCGTTATGTTAAACTAAGAAAGCGATAATATTTACAAGGATAAGCATGAGAATCCCCCACGAGGCATCTTGTTTTTATAACCGAGTCAAAAGCTCGACTCGAATCCCCATAAATGTGATCATTTAGGGATAATCATGGTTTGGTCATTTTTGATGGGGCTTACATGATAAACAATGCCCAAAAGCAACCGGTACTAAGGACTAAGTCCTTTCATGATGCAAAATACCGGGGTCGAAGATGGCGTCCTCGTTTTCGGATGAAAGACGAAACAACGCCACTCCAACCGATAGTAAAACCCCAAAGAGGTAGAAGAAAAGAGATAAGAAGTAGAAAGGTGGGGCAATGGGTAAGTCAAACTTATGAGCTACTCGAGGTAGACTCACACCAAGCAAATAGATATGATTTCCATTTATTGCATCGGTGGAAGATCGAGATTTCCCTTTACAAGCAATTCCGGGATCGTAAATCTCGTCCTTGGTGGAGAAAGGTGAGGGAACATAAGGGGCTTCCCCCTCACTAGATCCACACACACCATCGTCAAAAGGAGTAGACGAGGTGGTAGCACTCATAAAACGCGATGATGACGGAGTTAAACTTGTAGAAAAATCTTTTAAAACATTTTTAAAATATTTTTCTTTTTCATCGTTTAAAAACTCTTTATGAAAACCCGATTTGATAATGTCGAAAATATTTGGCGTGTCAAATTCAAAATTAGTCGCAAAAATCCTCACATTTAAGTCATTGATGGGAGGGGGTGGCTAATACTTGGTTTTGCAACCAAGAATAAAATTTTGTAGTCCCAAAGTCTTTTCGAATTGAAAACCGGTCTTAAGTGCGACTCAATCGTCTTTTGGTGAATCAAGAGAATGGTTTGGTTGATTGTCTATTTTAAACTATTAGCAAGTTATTAAAGTGTCGACGAGTAAAATGGAAGAATAAAGATTAATATTTAAAATGACGAATAAAAATAAATGATTGAAAACTAAAAGGTAACAATGGAAAAGTTCTAGCACACTTAATAAGAATTAACACTAGGAAAACTTTAAAAATAAAAACTTAGTTAAAAAGTACTATAAGAAAGTAAGAACGGAGTACACCAAAACAAGCCAAAAGAAGCCCCGATCGGAATGTATTCTGATCGGTTGATCGGAAATGGGTGTAAGTGCAATCGGAATGATCAATAAAGGGTCAATCGGAATGTGTTAGGAATCACACTAATCGGAATCACTGAAACTAGGGCACAATCGGAATGTGCCAAAAGCTGTCAAATCAGAATACTTGCAAAATACCCAATCGGAATATACAAACTTATACCTATCGGAATAACCAACAAGGGCTAGATCGGAATACTTGGGGTGCCAATCGAAAAGTGAAAACCCTTTTTCGATTGGATCAATCGGAAAAAGGGGAAGAGGCTGCTCGGAATCACCAATCGGAAAGGGGAGTTGTACCCCTTCCTAAAATTGTGGAAATCGGTTATAAGCTAGTGAATAAGCTATATAATAAGCTTATCACAAAACTAACCCGAATCAATGACAAAACCAAATCAAATAAGCACTTTGATCAACTTATTTGACTCGAAATTAATCAACTTTTTAGATCAAACAATAAAAACATAAACTTTTTAAGGAATATTTTTATAAAGTAAATAAGCTAATCATTAAAATAAGCCAAAAAGCACAATAGTATTAAAGCTTAATCAAATGAAAACTTATGGAATGATCAAAAGATTAACTTTTTAAGCACGAAATCATTAAGAACAACACGGATCTATTGATAATCGCACCAAAATCAATCTTAAATCAAAGAAAAGTAGAATGAGATTAAGGATAAAAATCTTAAAATGAACTTGATTAATAAAAATAAGCAATACAAAGGAGTTTAATCTTAAAAGATTAAAAGAAAAGATGAAGTTTAGTGAGAGAAAGTTTAAGACTTTCTCTCTCTAAAACTAGAGAAAACTAAGAAAAAGTGAAAACTTAGCTAAAACTATCTAACCACCCTCCTAATGACTATTAGGAGGGTATTTATAGGGAAGGTGGAAGGAGTGCATGTGTTGCATCTTCTTTCTTGCTTTCTTCACGTTTTCTCGACTCGACTTTAATTCTTTGTCTTTGTCGTCTCGGGATTTGAACTTGTCTTTTAATTTTCTTCTTCTATTAGACTTAAGTTCTTCGACTTCGTTAAACTTCCGTCTTTTGACTTTTTCTTCGATAAATCTTCAGAATAGGCCTTGGACTTCCGTTCTTTTTGCACTCTTGATCTTTGACTTCGTCTTTTCCCGTTTTCTTCGATAAAAGCCCCTGAAAGCCCGTGTTTTCTTCCTTTTTCAAATTTTGGTCCTAAAACACAATAAAAACACAAACCACGCATAATTCCGACTTTTACGACATAAATCACACGTTTTGGTCTTGTTATTATTGGAAATAAGTGGTAAAAGGGTAAGTGTTTTCACACTTATTAAATCCCCTACACTTGACCATTGCAATGCCCTCATGCAATGCATTAATTTTAAAGCACGGTTTACATTTTCCATCATAAATAACCCACCTTGGCCTTTATTAAATACTAAACATAAAAGATAGAAATAAGTAAAAAAATTAGAAACTTACATTGGGTTTTGGCGGCCATGAACGTTTATCATCCTCAAGTTTCACGTTCCCCATACCAAGCTTAAAAACGAGATCATTGTTATTATAAGTTAGCAAACTATCACGAACTCATGTGGGCCAATTATTCACTTAGACTCCCTTATTCCTAGGTGTATCTCTTATATTTTATTTTTTTCTTGAATGATCACGAGGATGCATTGTTTGACTTATTTCGATAGTTATTTAGGCCGAAAATAAAGTGAACGATTTAATCAATAGTTAGCTAAAGGACCAAATCTTTTAAAACTGCTTCTCGGGACCTCATAAAGTTCATATCTTGGCATAAGTCGCTTCACGATTTGAGACCTTTCTCGGACCGATATTTGGCAGCGACTTCATACTTCGAATCTTTGAGAGACGTTCTTGAAATTATGGTCTTCTCTTCATAATAGGAATTTCTTCACTTGAAGTTTTGAGAGATTCTTCATCTTTAGACCATGACTTCTTCATTTTTCTCCAATCTTTATTTTGGACTTTGATATACAACGATCCGCCTCCTTTTAGGACTTGGATCTATTTATCCTCATACCTTGTAAGGGTCTTTTCGGATAGACTTCTCCAGGACTTTTGGGGAGTTTTTCTTTTCGTCATGTGTCTCGATCCTTCATATAGATTTTTGATAAATGATTCTTCACATCACTTTTGGATCTTTAGCAACAAAATGTAGCCCTCATGCCTTGTTAGGGCCTTTTCGGACTCGCCAATCTTCGCATCCCGCTTCAATAAGTTATGCCTTGGCTATGAACTCTAATCCGTACCGAGCAACTTTTAAACGATCTGGGGCTAGAAGCTAAGTAACCTTTTAAATCGTACAACCTTATTTATTGCAGATAAATTTATTAACAAGCGGAGGGAGAATAGGCTTATAATTAACTCACATAAAATCACGAAAGAATACCGAACTTATAATTGACTCTATCATCTCTCGTTCTCCACAGTTTAAAATCTCAAGGAATGAGACTCGTGGATGCTTAGCCTATTAAATCAAAGTTTTGGGTTTTCGAGTCGCCTATAGGATCTTGCAAATTCTTAGACTTTTTCAAGTTTAGAAATCGCATTTTAAAGTTCCCTTGATAAACGACTCTCTAGGATCAATTATAGGAACTTGCGAAAAGTTCTAGTTCTTAACCCGTGAGAGTTAAGACTTTCGCGTTTTATAGCTCCCTATATAAAAGCCTGGAAAAACTTGACTTAAACACGTTAAGGATACTAGCTAGAGTAGACTTAGGCAAGTAAACTCGGGTTGAGTCAAAATGTTCACGACTAAGAAAGATCTAAAACCACTTTATTGAAAAACTATTCTAGCAATGGAAAGCAAATAAACATGATAAAGGAAAATACAACTATACAACTAGGCCAAAATAGATTAAAAATTTTGAAAAATGTCGAAAAATCAAATTTTCCAGTAAAAATGAGGGCAAATTCATGGAAAAGACCACTTACTTCGATAGAAGTCCCCCTACACTTGAGATAAACATTGTCCTCAATGTTTAAGCATGTGGGAGTATACTCCCCTACACTTAGGACACTGTGCACTTTGTTTAAATTTTGCTAAGGAAGGGATAACTAAAGTGAATTCAATGTGAACATATATAAAATATGAAATATTGAATCACAAGAGTTAAGGATAGAACCGGGAAGATGGGAAACACGGTATCACAGTTCGTCAAAAGTCATCAAGATGCTCTCTGAAGCTTGAATCCCTGCACAGCACAAGAAACAAGACAACAAACATATGCGGGGCTCCCCCTACACTTATTATGAAAGCAGTAAAGGATGGAACACGGGTTGCCTCCCGAGAAGCGCTTGTTTTTGTTTACCGAGTCATGAGCCTGACTCGACCCAATTTTAGTTCATGGGGAACGTGGTGAGGGATGGAATCATCTCATGGGAGATGTCCTCACCAAAGTACAGCTTCAGACGCTGACCATTCACCTTGAAGTTGGGTCCATTTGGCTGAGAAAGCTCAATGGTCCCATACGGAAAGACGTTGGCGACGGTGAATGGACCAGACCAGCGGCTCTTCAACTTGCCAGAGAAGATCTTCAACCGAGAGTTGAAGAGTAAGACTTGATCACCAATGTGGAACTCTCGGTTCTTGATTTTAGCATCGTGGATAATCTTCGTCTTCTCCTTGTAGATCAGCGAGTTCTCATAAGCTTCATTCCTCAGTTCATCTAGCTCGTTGAGTTGAATCTTGCGATGATCACCGGCTTTGAGGATGTCGAAGTTAGCCCACTTCAAGGCCCAGTGCGCCTTATGTTCCAGCTCGATGGGTAGGTGGTAGGCTTTCCCATACACAAGACGATAAGGTGTACAACCGATCGGGGTCTTGTAAGCAGTATGGAAAGCCCACAGAGCATCATCTAACTTATCGGCCCACGCGGCACGATGCTCTCCCACAGTACGCTCCAAAATTCTCTTCAAGCCACGGTTGGAAATCTCGGCTTGCCCATTGGTTTGGGGATGATAGGCGGTGGAAAGATGGTGAGTGACACCATACTTTTCCATGACTCGTGCAAATTGATCGTTGCAAAAATGAGTCCCACGGTCACTGATAATAGCACGAGGAACGCCAAATCGAGCGAAAAGCTGCTTCAAAAAGTTCACAACCACCCTCGCATCATTCGTAGGGAGAGCCTTAGCTTCAACCCATTTAGAAACGTAGTCGACGGCGACGAGGATGTACTTGTTCCCTTTGGAGGATGGAAATGGCCCCATAAAGTCGATGCCCCATACGTCAAAGATTTCACATTCCTGTATGAAATTTTGAGGCATCTCATCCTTATGTGTGATCTTGCCTTGACGTTGGCAAGCATCACAATGCTTAACCATTTCGTGAGCATCACGATAAATGGTGGGCCAGTAGAATCCAGAATCAAACACTTTCTTAGCGGTGTAGTTGGGACCAAAATGACCACCAGTGGGTCCTTTGTGGCAAGCTTGGAGGATGTCAAAAGCTGCCGGTCCGTCAACACAGCGACGAATAATCAGATCAGCACACTGTTTGAATAGATAAGGATCATCCCAAAAGTAAGTCTTAACATCATTCAAGAACTTCTTCTTTTGTTGGGATGTTAACCCGTTGATGAGAATACCACCCGCTAAGTAGTTTGCAATGTCTGCAACCCACGGGGTGCCATCAAGATTGAGATTTATAGACATTAAGGTCTCAAGGGGGAAAGAGTCATTGATCTCTTTGTTCGGATGATCCCCTTGATATGGATCCTCAAGTCGACTCAAATGATCCGCGGCCAGGTTTTCGGCTCCCTTCTTGTCACGAATTTCAATGTTGAATTCTTGAAGGAGCAAAATCCAGCGAAGAAGTCTTGGCTTAGAATCATGCTTTGTCATCAAGTACTTCAACGCGGAATGGTCCGTGTATACGATGGTGGGGGATAAAACAAGATAGGGGTGAAATTTCTCAAAAGCATAGACAACAGCTAAAAGCTCTTTTTCGGTTGTCGTATAATGCAATTGAGCCCCTGTCATTGTTTTGCTAGCATAGTGGATTGGTTGGAAGTGTTTATTCACTCTTTGGCCCAAAACCGCACCAATAGCAAAGTCGTTAGCATCGCACATCAATTTAAAAGGCAGCTCCCAATTAGGGGTAACCAAGACCGGTGCCTTAGTTAGCTTATCCTTAAGAAGATTGAAGGCTTGGAGACACTCTTTAGAAAAGATAAAAGGAGTATCTTTTTCCAAGAGGTGGGTCATCGGGCGAGCGATTTTAGAGAAATCCTGAATGAATCGACGATAGAAGCCCGCATGACCCAGAAAACTTCTCACGCCCTTCACGGTTGAAGGTGGAGGTAATTTGGCTATGACATCAACTTTAGCACGGTCGACTTCAAGACCGGCTTTAGAGATTTTGTGTCCTAGCACAATGCCTTCTTTTACCATAAAATGGCATTTTTCCCAATTCAGAACAAGTCGAGTGTCTTCGCACCGCTTAAGCATACGTTCCAAATTGGCAAGGCAAGAAGAGAAGGAATCCCCGAAGGCCGAGAAATCATCCATGAAGACTTCCATGGTTTGCTCAACCATGTCATGGAAGATAGCCAACATGCACCTGTGGAAAGTCCCAGGGGCATTGCATAAGCCAAAAGGCATTCGTTTATAAGCAAATGTGCCATAGGGACAAGTGAATGTTGTCTTCTCTTGATCTTGGGGATCGATGGGTATTTGAAAATAACCCGAGAAACCATCAAGAAAGCAGTAATATTCATTACCCGCTAAGCGTTCAAGCATTTGGTCCATAAAAGGTAGAGGGAAATGATCCTTTCTCGTGGCATCATTGAGTTTGCGGTAGTCTATACAAACTCTCCACCCAGTAACGAGACGGGTAGGAATCAACTCGTTGTTTGCATTGGTCACAACGGTGATTCCGCCCTTCTTAGGCACACAATGGACTGGACTAACCCATGGTGAATCCGAAATAGGGTAAATCATACCCGCATCAAGAAGTTTAATAACCTCGTTTTTGATTACTTCATGGATTTTAGGATTCACCCTTCGTTGGCTTTGAATTGTGGGCTTAAAGTCGTCCTCCATGAGAATTTTATGTGTGCAGAAGTGAGGATCAATTCCACGGATGTCGGAGATTTTCCAAGCGATAGCGCGTTTATGCTTCTTCAACACAACGACAAGTCGGGCCTTTTCGTCTTCTTTCAGATCCTTTGCGATGATGACCGGTAACTTCTCGTTGTCTTCCAGGAAAACGTACTCAAGATGAAGAGGTAGGTCCTTAAGCTCAAGAGTAGGAGGATACTCAATAGATGGTGAAACTAACGATGGATCATCATTAGTCACCTCTTTAGGAGAAGGAGGAGACAAAGGGTCCTCATTGAGAAGTCTCTCAATAGTACGAATATCTTCGTCCCAATTGGTGGACAAATTATCATACTTAATATCGAGAGGACCCAAGCTAGCTTCGAAATCATCCAAGCCACTTTCTCCAAAAGGAGTCAATGCTGGAGCAATTGAGGCAACGGTCTAAACATTGGGTAGAGAAGAAAGAGTACTTTTGCAAGCATCATGAAAATGTTCTTCACAAGCCTCATCGAGAACATCAATAGCATTAACACTCTCATATGAATAAGGTTGCTTAGAAATCTTACCCATGTTGAAGACAATTTTATCGTCACCAACTCTCATGATTATTTCGCCCGCGGCTACATTAATAAGAGTGTGACCGGTCCTCAGAAATGGACGTCCAACGATTAATGGAACACGAGGATCCATCTCGTAGTCAACGACAACAAAATCCGCTGGAAAGGTGAATTTGTCGACGCCAACAAAGACATCTTCGGCTATCCCCACTGGATAAGCAACCGTACGGTTGGCTAATTCCAAAGTCATTTTGGTGGGGACTAGTTCGGGGAGAGATAATTGCTTCCAAACACTTAAAGGCATTAAGTTTATACTGGCACCTAGATCGGCTAGGGCCATGCAATTCTCTACTCCCGGGAAGTTGAAAGGAATCAAGAAGCGACCCGGATCACCAAGTTTGGTGGGCAATTTCCTTAAGAGCACTGCGGAGCAGTTCTCATTAAGTTGGGTCTGAGCAATATCAAGAAGCTTTTCCTTATCACTTAGAAGATCTTTAAACATCTTAGCGTATTTGGGCATGTGAGCGAGAGCCTCAGCAAAGGAGATGTTAAAATTCAATTGTTTAAACATTTTTAGAAAGTTTGAAACCTGAATATCATCCTTGCTCTTTTGCTTCTCTTTCCTCAACCTTGAAGGATAAGGTATATTGGATGAAGAAGAAGGCTTTAATGGAGTAGGATCACTCACAACCACGGGTGGTGGGGAAATGGGGATAGAAGGTGAAGGAGGTGAGGAAAGTTGCTCTTTTTCCTTGTTCACAATCACGGGTGGAGGTGTAGGAAGCTCGGGTTCCATATAACCTTTTCCACTACGAGTGGTGATTGCTTTCATCTCCCCTCTTGGATTCGCAACGGTATTACTCGGAAGAGTACCCGAAGAAGAGGGTTGATTACTTTGGATGAGCGAACCAATCATATCACGAAGATGAACAGCTTGATTGTTAAAAGAGTTTTGCATGTTCGCATTAATTTCATTGCTGTGTTTGGCCATATCATTCCTTAGCTCGGCTCGAATATCGCTTCCTTGTTTCGCCATTTCTCCCTTCAAGTTGCGGAATTGACTCTGAAGATTCGTCACCATCTCACGATTAGTCTTCATGAATGTCTCGACTTCTGGACTCACTGCGATCGATTGATTGAGAGGTGGAGCTTGGTAAGCTTGAGAATTTCCTTGAGTTGGGTATGGGTTTCTTTGGGATTGATATTGATTGTTTGCACGAGGTTGGGATTGATTGTAGCTTTGTTGTTGGTTTTGGTTTGCAGGAGGGAAACCGGGAGGAGCAAGATAATTGTTGGAACGATAACTTAGCAAGCCACGGTCTCCTTGCGGGCGGGCTTGATAGCCTCCCGTGGGATAAGTGCCGTAAGCTGCGTTAACGTTTTCAGAATAATTGCCTTGAGTAGAAGGACAATCATTGTAAGAATGAGGACCACCACATGTGTCACAAGAAATAGCAACGGCTTTAGCTTGTTGAAAATTGTTTGTGGCTATGGACATGAAATCTTTGTGCATCATTGCGACTTGTCGGGTAAGTTCGGATATCTCAGGATTGGACGTAGTAGAAGAAACATTGACTCTCTGATTAGATCTTGAGGATGCGGATGAATCCCAATTCTTGTGGTGAGTAGTCATGTTTTCGATCAACTCTCGGCACTCCTCTGGTCTCCTTTTCATAAAGGTACCACCGGCGGCGACGTTGATCGTGTCACGATCACGAAAAGTGAGACCATTGTAGAAGGTGTCAATGAGAGTGACGGGGAGCATATTGTGATTTGGACAGCGGTCGATCAAATCATTGTACCGTTCCCAAGCATCAAAAAGCGATTCATCATTCTCTTGCATAAATCCACTGATTTGGTTACGAAGGCTAGTGACCATGGATGGGGGAAAGTAGCGCGATAAAAAACGTTGAGTCATGTCATTCCACGTATGAATAGAATTCTTAGGAAGACGGTCAAACCATTTTTCGGCGTGGTGAGAAAGCGAGTGGGAAAAGAGTTGAAGGCGAAGGTCATCCATAGAAACACCGGAGCACTTCATGCTTTGGGTCATGGTAATGAATTTGTCGAGGTGTTTGTTGGCATCATCATCCGGAATTCCACGAAATGGATTCGTTTGCACTTGCTGGATCATGTGATGCTTCAACGAAAACTCCTGAGCCGTGACGTGCATTGGCGCAATCGGGCCTCCGCGTCCGTTCATGGTGGGTTGGCACAATTCCTCCATGGTTCATAAATCCGGTAGGTGGACATTGTTGTTGTTGTTGTTGTTGTTATTATTCAAATTGGGTAGAGGTGGGTGATTATTGTTGTTGTTAACACCAACCATATCTAAATCTTCACGAGTCTCGGGCTCAGAATAGTTTGAAGATCTAGTACGCATACACCTGCAGAAGAAAAATATACACAAAGAGAATATCTATAATCTTTTTGGTGCAAAACCTTTTGAAAAGAATTGCTTTTTAATGATTTTTTTATGTTTTTGTATTTTTTGAAGAGTTTTATATTATTTTAGGATTTTTGAAAATTTTTAAAGCAAGGAAAATAACGTTCAAAGAACGGATCCCAAAATTCAATGCGTCTCTCACTAAAAACCGTTTATCGTAACGAAAAGAGCCGGCAGCGGCGCCATTTTAATACTTGGTTTTGCAACCAAGAATAAAATTTTGTAGTCCCAAAGTCTTTTCGAATTGAAAACCGGTCTTAAGTGCGACTCAATCATCTTTTGGTGAATCAAGAGAATGGTTTGGTTGATTGTCTATTTTAAACTATTAGCAAGTTATTAAAGTGTCGATGAGTAAAATGGAAGAATAAAGATTAATATTTAAAATGACGAATAAAAATAAATGATTGAAAACTAAAAGGTAACAATGGAAAAGTTCTAGCACACTTAATAAGAATTAACACTAGGAAAACTTTAAAAATAAAAACTTAGTTAAAAAGTACTATAAGAAAGTAAGAACGGAGTACACCAAAACAAGCCAAAACAAGCCCCGATCGGAATGTATTCCGATCGGTTGATCGGAAATGAGTGTAAGTGCAATCGGAATGATCAATAAAGGGTCAATCGGAATGTGTTAGGAATCACACTAATCGGAATCACTGAAACTAGGGCACAATCGGAATGTGCCAAAAGCTGTCAAATCGGAATACTTGCAAAATACCCAATCGGAATATACAAACTTATACCTATCGGAATAACCAACAAGGGCTAGATCGGAATACTTGGGGTGCCAATCGAAAAGTGAAAACCCTTTTTCGATTGGATCAATCGGAAAAAGGGGAAGAGGCTGCTCGGAATCACCAATCGGAAAGGGGTGTTGTACCCCTTCCTAAAATTGTGGAAATCGGTTATAAGCTAGTGAATAAGCTATATAATAAGCTTATCACAAAACTAACCCGAATCAATGACAAAACCAAATCAAATAAGCACTTTGATCAACTTATTTGACTCGAAATTAATCAACTTTTTAGATCAAACAATAAAAACATAAACTTTTTAAGGAATATTTTTATAAAGTAAATAAGCTAATCATTAAAATAAGCCAAAAAGCACAAAAGTCTTAAAGCTTAATCAAATGAAAACTTATGGAATGATCAAAAGATTAACTTTTTAAGCACGAAATCATTAAGAACAACACGGATCTATTGATAATCGCACCAAAATCAATCTTAAATCAAAGAAAAGTAGAATGAGATTAAGGATAAAAAGCTTAAAATGAACTTGATTAATAAAAATAAGCAATACAAAGGAGTTTAATCTTAAAAGATTAAAAGAAAAGATGAAGTTTAGTGAGAGAAAGTTTAAGACTTTCTCTCTCTAAAACTAGAGAAAACTAAGAAAAAGTGAAAACTTAGCTAAAACTATCTAACCACCCTCCTAATGACTATTAGGAGGGTATTTATAGGGAATGTGGAAGGAGTGCATGTGTTGCATCTTCTTTCTTGCTTTCTTCACGTTTTCTCGACTCGACTTTAATTCTTTGTCTTTGTCGTCTCGGGATTTGAACTTGTCTTTTAATTTTCTTCTTCTATTAGACTTAAGTTCTTCGACTTCGTTAAACTTCCGTCTTTTGACTTTTTCTTCGATAAATCTTCAGAATAGGCCTTGGACTTCCGTTCTTTTTGCACTCTTGATCTTTTGACTTCGTCTTTTCCCGTTTTATTCGATAAAAGCCCGTGAAAACCCGTGTTTTCTTCCTTTTTCATATTTTGGTCCTAAAACACAATAAAAACACAAACCACGCATAATTCCGATTTTTACGACATAAATCACACGTTTTGGTCTTGTTATTATTGGAAATAAGTGGTAAAAGGATAAGTGTTTTCACACTTATTAGTGGCGGATTATATAAGTTCTCAAAACATCGATCAATAAAGAACACCACCCCCTCGGGGTCAACATACTCGTCATCCTCATGAACGTCGATCTCATCGATTTCTTCATCAAAGATAAGCTTTTCAAACCAAGGTTTGTCATTCCCCTCCTTGAGTATCTTAGAAACTCTCTCGAAAAGATCACGATCAAGCACGAAACCATCATCCATTTGTGGGGATTGTTGATAAGTTAAATCCTCACGAATGTGGTAAACGTAATTCTAATTTGAGGAGTGTTGATTAGGTAACTCCTCGAGAATTAGACTTTTGGTGGTCACATGAGTTGGTTCGTCATCGAAAATAAGACGTTCCAACTCATTTAGTTCATCCTCGATTTTGGAAAGATCGACCTCACTTGTAGGTGGAAGTGGAGGCAAAAGAGCTAGCTCCCGTTCAATGATTTCCTCAATCTCGGGATCAAACTTGTAATCATCGTACTTCACATGAAAAGAGGTCTTTTTGGGAGAATCCTCAAAAATGGCATGTGGATTTCGAAGTACGTGATCAATCTTGGAAAAATCACCATCGTCATCGTCAAAGAAAGAGTCCATGTGAGCACTCATAACCATGGTCTTACAAGTCGAATGACTATGCTTAGGTGACTTTTCTAAAACGAGAGGATCGATGTCGATAAAACCTTTATCCTCAACGGGTGTTGGGCTAGGCAAAGGAGGCACTTCGATGGAGTTAGAAGTTGAAGCCTCAAAGACGTGGTCCTTCGAAGGTGGTGAAGACGAGCCCATTTTGGTCATTGCCGTGATGGCACTAACGTCGCCCTTCAGAATTGGTATTTCACTTGTTTCATCGAATACATCCCAAAGTGATTTTTCATTCAAAAATTTACACATACCCTTTTGAATTAGGTACACGTATTCTTTATCATTAAAATCATCATCTTTAAAACCGTTCTTCTTAATTTTTTTCAAAACATGCATTAAGCCTCATTCTTTCCGCTAAAGTGAACATTTTGAAATCATTAGGTTTAGAAACATTAGGTTTTGAAACCTCGGTTTTTTCATTATCATAAGACACTTGGGATTTACTCGTGAAAAAGTCCATTTTGTCCTCCCCATATCTCATAGTAAGTCTCCCCTCGTGAACGTCGATTACGGTTCGAGCCGTCGATAAAAATGGTCGGCCTTAAATAATGGGACATTTAGGGTCACACTTGTAATCGGATGTAACGAATACCGCGGGAAAAACAAACTTTCCAAATTTGACATAGACATCCTCGGCTATTCCAATTGGTATTAATGGTGTACAATTTGCAAGCTCGATAGTCATGTTCGTGGGGGTAAGATTCGGCAACCTCATCAATTTCCAATGAGAATGAGGCATGAGATTAATGCTAGCACCTAAATCGGTAAGGGCTAAACATCCCTCAATCTCGGAAAAATCACAAGGTAATAGAAATTGGCCCGGATCCTCTTCCTTTCTCGGAATATGCCTTTTTGGTTTTTTAAGAAGGATCGATGCACAAGTTTCTTCAAGGGTTACTTTCGTAAGGTCAATAAAGCTCTCTTTTTGAACCGTAGATGGAATTTGAGGTACATGAGGGTGTGAACTTTTTTCCTTGGTCGCCACGTTCACCCCATCGACTTTAGAACAATAAGACGTCTTAGAAGTCGAGGGTTTAGAAGAAGGAACAACTCGAAATCCTTCAAGGTTAGGGGTAATCACACGAACTTTCTCACAAGATGAGGCGGCTTTACATTGTTCCTTCGGATTTGCAACGGTGTCACTAGGTAACGAACTCGATGAAGCACCCGAGGACTCGTTCATAATGGCCAAAAACATCTTTTTAATGTCAATTTGTCCTTGCTCAATCTTCGTGTTTTGCAATTTCAAAGTATTTGTAAAGTCGTTTTTCAAAATACCAATTTCTCCCTCTAATCGTCTCATATTAGCCTCATTCGTTTTCATGTAATTTTGAAAATCGTTTGACGAACTATTTTGATTAGAATTAAAGTTCCATTGGTTTTGATTACTTCTTTGAAAATTTCCTTGATTACCACTTGAAAAATTGTTTCCTTGATTGTTGTTGTTTTGAAAACTCGAGTTTTGATTGTTGTTGTTATCTCGGTTTTGCCAACTCAAATTGCGACCTTGATTATATCCTTGATTTTGATTTGAAAAATTTCCTTGTTGATTATTTACTTGAAAATTGTTTCGGTTTTGATTAAAATTGTTGCCTTGGTTATAATTGCCTTGTTGTGATGGACCCGCGTTATTTTGATTTTGAAAATTGTTGTTTCCATTTAACGCACTCACATTCGATGTTTGGCCATCCGTAGCCGCACACTCGTAATAATTATGAGGTCCTCCACAAAACGTACACGAAACCTCAACCGCTTTCACCGTAGCGGGAGCGTCTTTCTTTTGCATTTCAACGAGAAAAGACGTAAACACATTCGTCAACTTGTTGAATTTCGCATCAACCCACTCAATGTCGCGATTAGAACTACTAACATTGGCGACATTGGCAACACTCGGTGCGTTGCGGAGTTGGTAAACCTTGGATCGGTTTTCGATAATTATCAATGCATCTTTCGGAGTTTTACACAAAAAGTTGCCACCGGCGGCGGAATTCAACGAATCTTGTTCTTGAAAATTAAGACCGTTGTAAAACGTATCGATTTGGTGCAACTCGGAAAAACCATGGTGAGGACATTGCCTAAGAAATTCCTTAAAACGATCCCACGCGTCTCTAAAAGATTCATTCGGTTTTTGCTCAAATTTCGTAATTTCATTTTTGAAAAACGGCGTCTTAGACGGTGGGAAAAAATAATTAACTAATTTGGAAATGAGATCCTTCCACGTAGTTATGGAATTAGGTGGCTCTTTCTCGTACCAATCCTTGGCGGCACCATCGAGCGAGTATGGAAAAATCATAAGCTTGACGACATCGGTGTCGACGTTCTTAAACTTGCTCGTGGCCAAAAGACGATCAAAATTCCGAATATGGTCATGAGGATTATCGGCTTCACGACCTCAAAACTTTGTAGCTTGAATCAACGAAAGCATTCCGATCTTAGTCTCAAAATTCTCCGCTTCGATAGCGAGAATTACGATCGCGTCTCCATAACCCTCGGTGGGTGCTTGGAGCAATTCCATCATCGAACGATTGTCGTCCATCTCCTCTACAGTTTCTTCAACAACGATATTAGGAACGTCGGTTTCTAAATATCGTCTACGTCGTCGATTCCTTCGATTACGATTGCGTCGATTCGAAGCGTCGCTAAAATTAGAATAATCCTTCGATCGAGTGCGCATGCACTAAGCGTAGAATGGGGGTAGCAAAGAAGATTCTTTTTGCGGTTTTTCGATTTTTCAATTTTTTTGGTTTTTGATTGTTTTTTAATTTTTTTTTGGATTTTTGTTGTATTACGTAGACTCAAATCTACAAATCTCCCCTCGAATCGATCTTCTCGATTAAAGGAGCCTCAAAGAATGAAAACGATCACGTGGAGTGAACGCCTTCGATGACTTTAGAACGTTGGTGGAACACCAAAACGTTCAACAGGGTTTAATATTGAAAACAAGCAAATATATATGATGCGTAGATAATACTTGGGCGTGAAACCCTCGATTAGCCCTCTTTCTCAAAACACGCACAAGCAAGCGGGGGAAACGAGGCGGCGCTAAGCACTTAAGAGCCTTTTTCCCTTAGGTCGTGAAATACAACCGCCTTATACCCACCTTATAGTTTGTGTTAATTGAAATTAAGCCTCACGAAAGTATTTATCTATTTTGCCTTTAAACATTTGCTTTAGATTCGAATACAATGATCGAGTGATGAAATCCCGAATCAAGGTTGCGTTTTCACGCTTTTGGAGTACTTGTATATTTATTGTTCTACCTAAGTACAATATAATAATATATTCACAAGAAAAACGAAAACGATA
Organism: Glebionis coronaria; assembly: GCA_025667525.1. Classification (NCBI taxonomy): domain Eukaryota; kingdom Viridiplantae; phylum Streptophyta; class Magnoliopsida; order Asterales; family Asteraceae; genus Glebionis; species Glebionis coronaria. The sequence goes on from CM046876.1 coordinate 365,481,408, forward strand.
ATGGGATATCTACAATATAGTAAAAAGAGTGTTTTGTGTTTAATTTAGGAAAACTAAACACGATTTATTTTGATATTATAATATAGTAAAGAAAAATAACAAAAATGAGTATGTACGTTATATACGCTTTCCAAAAATTATAAAGCAAAAACGCACTACACACACAAACACGATAGTAATAATGGCAACTCAAAAACACCTCCCCGGCAGCGGCGCCAAAATGATAGGTGTAGAAACACGTCTTTTAGGAAAAAGAGCGTATAATGGGCAAGTATTAAACTCGACTATTTAGGAAAACCGACAAGTCAAATAAATGCGGGTTCGTTCTCGAAGGAGGTGTGTGGATTAAGTGCCAATTATATAAAATCAAGAGTTTGGATTAGTGACATTTTTGGATTAAGAGAGAAGAAATAAAGACGAGCTACGATTACGATTACACTACGACGATTTGACGTAAAACGCGAACAAAAATACGAAAAAAGTGACAAAATTAAAAATTAAACCTAAAAATTAATTAAAAGTGAAAACTAAGTCTAAAATAATATAAATAAGAATAAAAATCCAATAAATAAATTTTAAAACCTTTTATTAATTAAATATTCAATTTTAAATGCTAATTAAAGCCCTAAAAGTAAATGTAATTAAGAAAAAGCCCAAAATATTATTTTATTGAACTAATAATCACTTATATTATTTAAAGACTAAAAAGTATTTTTTTTCTAAATTTTAAATACTATTTTTCTATTTTTAAAACACCAAAAACTATTTTTAAACTAAAATAATGATTAAAAATATTAAAATAATGATAAAATAATTTGACAATTTTAAAAATCCTAATTATACTAATGAACAGTAGAAAAATGAAAAAGTTTGAAAAAATAAATATTTTCCACTAAAAGACAAAACAAAAATAATAAAACCCTGATTAAACTTAAATAAAATCTAAAAATAACTAAAAAATGTGAACAGTAAAATATTTTTGAACTAAAAATCTTAAAATACTTTTTCTTAATCTAAGAAAATTTTTTAAACTGAAAAATATTAAGTTTTTACACTAAAAGACAAAAACAGTGAATTAAAAAGTAATTTAAAATGCAATTTAATCTAAAAAATAGGAAATGAACAGTAACAGGAAAATAAATTAAACAGAAAAATCAGAATTAAAATAAGAATTAACAAAGTTAAAATCAGCTAAAAAGTCCTAAATAAGTCCACTAGAGACAAAAACTTAAAAATCTGATAGTGAAATTTAGGTTTGTTTTGTCTGCTAGCTAAGCAGTACCAACAATAATACTAGCAAGGGAAAGTTGGTTCCCACTGCCAGTTATAAAAAAGTGATATGGGCACTTTTGTGCTTAGAGATTGCTCGTTTCTTGGTTTTAACTGAAAACAAGGGCACCCCCACAACCAGTTGGGTTGTGGGGAGTCACATAAACAAGAATAAACACCAGTCACTTACACAAATTTCACACAAAGGGGCCAAAAAGGTTACTGATCAAGCTAGGTTGGGGTCTGATGACCAGTTGCTGATGCAATTGGTCTTTGGACGAATTTTGGGTGCTTGTATCTTGTTCAAACCATCACCAAACTGAATCACACAAGTCCTAAATCCTAGATGACACTTAATTCTAACAGACTACAAGAGTGAGTGGTCAAAAATCTACAAAACAAATCAGTAGTGTGGGTTACTGATTTTTACCAAGTTTTTACCAAATAAATGACATGCAATTTCTAAAAATCCTACCAAACTAGCACTCAAACATTAAAACATCCTAAGACTACCAAGGTTAGTATGTTTGACTAATATTAACCTAATTTTGTCTTACCAAAATCAGTTTAAACCCTAGTCCCAAACAACCCTTTATATTCTGAAATCAACTTTTAACAAACCCAGTCTTAGCCAAATCAACTTAAACTGATTACAATCACTCTAACATGCATACATTCAGTAAACAAACTTAAATAAACTAACGTACACAGAAATCAACTAGAATTACTCAAGTTCACACAAAATCACATAAAAAACTCAAAACAGGAGTCAATAGGGTTCAAGCCGTTTACCAATGGGTTGATGCCTTCTATAGAACCTTTTGAGGATTTTTGTGAGCTAAGGGAACTGTAGAGAGCCCTGTTGGAGTTCACTAAAGGAACCAGGGTAACATGTCTTCTATGAAATGAAATGAATGAAATAATGAGGAGCTTGTTTTGGAACTTCGTACCTGAACAAAACAACAACCAAGCAAAAAACTTCAAGCTCATATAAGTGGCCAATAAGCTGTTGTCAAGCAGCTTATTGGATAGATTATATGAGCAGTAAGCTGTAATTAAAAAGATTTTTGAGAAAATCTTGAAAACTGAACTTTTTTGAAAAACCTTTTCCAATCACACTTGAAAATCAGAACTAATTTCAAAGACAACAAGCCAAGAGTCTAGCTTCCACTTTCACTTCCACCTTATCTTGGACAGAAGTCTTGAAGAAAATTTAAAAAAACGTCACTTGAAAAAATCCTTGAACCAAATATCAAATTTGAAAACTTATACTAACTATGCATATAAAAGTAAATGTTAAACTAGGAACACAGTTATTGCCAGATTAAAAAGTTTTCATTGCCATTAATAATTTTAAAAGCTTACAAAAAACTGGAACAAAAGGACATTCACAGGTTGAAGGCTCTATTTATACTAGTCCTATGTACATTCTAGAACTACAAATATGAAGGAAACCCTAGTCATTAAATTACCCAGATTGCCCTTGAGTCTTTGTTTGAAAATTTAGTCAAATGGCTCCTATGTGATGATTCTGTTAGCCAGCTGTGAAGAGTAAATCTTGAGCGTTAATTATTCTTTGAGAACAAGAAATGCATATATAGGACGTTGATGAACTGGCAAGATACCAATTTTGCCTCTTTTGGGTGAGTAGGGGAGCATGGGGGTCCACTTATGGTTCACGGGGTTGGGTTTTTGTTGGTGGGATTGAGTGAGGATGTGGTAAATTACTGATCTGGAAGCTTTTAGTTCATAACCCTTTGATTAGTTGAAGGATTAGATTAGGGTTCATGGCTGGGAGGGGTGGTTAAATAGTTAAGTTTAATTGGGTTTAGGGGTTAATAAAATTTAAAAAAGTGTTTACCCCCGTTTTTTTATTTAACTGATTTATTAAAATCAGTTTAAAGATAGTGGAGAGTGAGGTGGACGAGGGGATGAATGTGATTGGTTGTTGGGTTATAGTGGGACACGTGTAAGGAGCTGGTTGGTGGTGATGGGTTTCTTGTCTGGCCGGTTTAAGTCCCTCTATTTCCATACTTGTTGCAAACTAAGTTTAATCAGCTCAATACCAAGATCCCTTTGTAATGAAACTTTTAAGTTTCATACTTTGGCCACAAAAGTTTTTATCAAAGCTATTCCAAGGGTTTTATATGCATATTTTGCATTCTTCAATGGCCTTTCTGATATAATCTTGAAATATTAGGGACCCAAATGCAATAATAGTGTTTTCCAAGGGTATAATATGACAAGTCTTCAAAAGTTGAGGGACCAATCTTGCCAAATCTTCAAACTTCAAGGACTTCAAAGGAAATTCATGATTCGGGTCCGGTTCTTTGTGCGGTTTCGTTTCCCGTGTTCGTTTTTGCTTGATTCCTTTGAGCTTTCGGTGAATTCACGATATCCGTACCTAAAATACACAATGAACAAACACAAGTATATATTTGGGTATTTTGATGATATTTTTTGCGTTTTAAGCCCGATTTGGACGATGAGACTATGTATAATTACAGTCTCATCACTCAGCTAAAGCTTCTACTGATTTATTTGCTATGATTGTTGGGCACCTATCTGATGCCGAGGAAGCAGAAGAATTTGCTCTTATGGGAATCTCGCCTCAGGTACAAAATTGTCCTCTTGGTTGTCAGGATAAATATTCAGAACTCTTGACTCAATACAATGAACTAAATGAACAAAATGACAAATATTTTTTTAGAAGTTCAAGCATATAAGAGTTCTCTAAAAACTTTGGAACAACAAAAGAAGTGGCTTCAAGATACTCAACGTGAATATGAGGATAAGATTAGAATTCTAAGCATTGATTTAGAAAACACCACTAGCATGCTTACATATACTGAAAGACTAAACAATGAAAGTATTAAGGCTAAGCAAGACATGCAAGAAAAATTGGATGCTACACTTTTACGATTTGAAAAATGGCAAAAAGCACCCAAGAATCTTTCAAAGTTAATAGATAGTAGCATGTCTGGTAGGACTAAGAGAGGATTAGCTTTGATAAATATATTGATTCAGAAGATGTATTTGATTTATCTTTTTCAAGTGTCTTTGATCCTGACAAGGAGGAGGAGGGAAAACCTAGTTACAATAGGTTTAAACTAGCTGCAGCAATGCATGTTGTTCCTCCACCTCTTACAGGAAGTTTTATTCCCATATCTAGGCATACTGACTTGGATGGATCACAGATGCATGAGTCGCCAAAAAGCTCTACTAATACTAATGACTTCGTCTCTTGTACTTTCAGTGACAAGGCCAGTGACTATGCATCCTGTGGTTCAAGTAAAGAGTCAAGACCTTCGAGTACCAAGACAAATGACCCTGTTGCTACTAGTGCTGGGATGAGTGATGAGAGAGTTGCTTCTGCTTCTACTTCTACTGTTTATAGTTCTAGTTTGTTGAGTCCTAGGAATGTTGATTCTCCTATAATTGTTTGTAATAAGTATAGAAGTGTGAAACAATGTCATTTGAATAAAAGGTCTTTTAAAACATGCTTTGTTTATGGTAGTAAATTTCATTTGATTAAGGATTATGATTTTTATGATCAAACTCCTTCTGGTTATCAAGTTTATCATCCTCCTGGTCCACCAGGAGTTGCTCCTTTTTCTTCTAGAAGATTAAACCCATGTGCCCAATCTTACTCTTCTTCTAGAAGGACCTCTTCTTCAACTTCTAATCTTTGGAGAAGCAATGTTTATGCCTACAATAGACCAACCAGCAACTATTTTAAAAACTTTAATCAGAATTATGCTTTTAATTCATACCAGATACATTTTGGGTTGGGACATTTGGGTTCTGCTGTTAAGCCCTCAGCAGGTTGTTCTTGGTCACGAAATAACACCCATATGATGAACAGGCAACCTAAGAACAACGGTGGATCTCATCAATCTTCTTAGCTATCTACTAAAGATCCACAAGGCGGACTCAAGCCTAAAAAGGTCTGGGTCCCCTTAAGAAACTAACTTTTGTATATGACTTTTCTGTTGTAGTAGATTACTCCATACCAATACCCGACTCTTGGAATAGTAGATAGTGGAACATGACAGGAAATAAAGGACTTTTATCTAACTTTGTACCATTTCAAGGTGGAAAGGTGATGAGACTGCTTTTATACATAGTCTCATCGTCTAAAATGGGCTTAAAATGCATTAAATATCATCAAATATGCCAAATATATGCTTGTGTTTATTACATGTGTATTTTAGGTACGGATATTGAGAAAATAACAAAAGATCACAAGAAACAAGCAAAAACGAACATGGGAAACGAAGCCGCACAATGAACCAAGCCCTAATGTGGATTTTCCAAGAATAACCCTTGAAGATTTGAAGATTGTACAAGAAGGGTCCTCCAATATTGAAGAATTGACACTTTCAACCCTTGTTTATTCATAATTACAAGTTTGGTCCTTAAAGTTTGTCAAATTTACAAAAAGGGCCCTCCACTTTAAAGAATTGGCAAGAATGATCCCTCAAAAATGAAGACTTGTCAATATTAGTCCTCCAAGAAGTCAACAATACAAGTCAAGACCATTAAGTTTGAAGAAAATGCCAAAACAACCCTTCAAGAAGCAAGAATTGGCAAGAAATACCCCTAAAATTACTTTACAAAACTTTTTGGGGCAAAAGTGTGAAAAACAAAAGTTGTTAACAAAGGATATGGGCGTTGATGCAAGTTTTAACTGAAATAAAAGAAGATAGAAAGAAGAGGGACTAAAGCCAACAGACAAGATACTTACCTTAACCAATCATTGCATGACACGTGCCCCATTAACACAAAACAACCAATCACCACCCAGATTTTTGCCACATCACTTTCCACCCACAACCGTTTAATAAACTAATCTTATTAGTTTATTAACTACGCGCTAAACACCCTTTTCAAACATTAAACCGGATCAAAACATGAACTATTCACTCAAGAATACAAATTGAGGTTTCTTAGTTAAGCCAAAATTAAACTCCCATATTATCTAGATTTGTGATTAAGAGATCCTTAATCATAACCCAACTCTTAAACCTTGTGCCACATCACCCCACAACTCACATGATAAACCCTTGTACTCACGTTTGGAGAAGAAGCCAAAACAGTGACAGCCTTCCAACGCCCCACATTATGCTTTGTTTCTAAGCTTCATTATAAGCCTTAGATCAAATTCCAACAGCTCACCACTTCACAAACTTCCAATAAAACATCACATGATTCCAAGTTTTAGAACTTCACAAGGGGTATTTCAAGGACATCACAGCATTAGGGTTTACATTTTTATGCTTTCTAGATAATCCTTGTAGCCTATAAAGGCATTAGGGTTGCAATATTGAGCCCTGCTCTTGGTTTTCCTTTGGTCAACATTTATGTAAATCCTTGTTCAAGATTAATCAAAAGTGTTTGAAATTATGTGACGAATTCCAAGTGCCAACTTATTACTTGCTTGTTTATGTTTCATGTTTATGATTTTGGAATCCTAAAACCTGTTTTTTAAATCTTGTGCAAGAAATTGCCAAGTTTTCTCAAAAACTTGATACTTTGCTAAGTCTTTGGTACATCTTTGGATTTTTCGGATTACAAGTGATCTAAACACCCTGATAAGAAGATTATCAAGGTGTTCGGAGCTTGTGGTTTTGGGAAAATCAAAGAGTGGGTACAAAGGTTGCATTAATCAAGCTTTTTCCACTTTTCTATTTTATATATTTATGTTCTAACCTTGTTGAATCTTAGCAGCTTTGTTGTGGAAGCTTGTACCTTGTTTTGCTAGGCACATACGCTCAAAAATTCGTGAGTGTGGATGTACATTCATGAGATTTGAGTCATTTTCTCAAAAATCTGATAAAATACTTAAATTTTTGTGAATTTATGTTCTTCTATTGTTCTTGTTGATTTTGTGGCTTAAAATTGCTTGATACTACATGATTGTTATTGTGTTAGATTGGGCTTTGGATAAACTCAATCACACACTTTCTTTGTTAATCTTGGATGGAAAAAAGTTAAGGGGTGTTTGGGTTAACCTGTTTAATCTTGCAATTTGTTTTTGAGTTATTGGAAAGTGTTGTTTAATGCTCATATCTGATATATACTTGGTTGTATGCTATTTGCTGCAAGTTCTTGGCTTTTAAACATCAAAATCTTGATTGTGTTATAAAAATTGGAAATCTGCTTGTTTTGACCTCAGACTTTGGTTACACTTAGTTTGTATGCATGCTTAGGGATAACAAGTGATTAAACATAGTTATTATAACCTGTTAAGAAGATTTGAGTGTTTGAATATGGTCTTGTGGTCAAGTATATCAGCAAATTATCAAATCTGCTTGTTTAGTGTTCATCAGTAACATTCATTTGCTTGAATCTTGATCTAAACTTTGAATCATTGCATGAAACCTGTTTATTTATGTTCATTTGAATTATTTATAACTTGTGTATGCATTTGGTGAAGTTTGGTTGGCTTATTCTTGCTAAAAGAGCTTATTGGTTGAAAACTGCTTATTGTTCATATCTGGTGCATGTCTGTGGATCTTTTGATTAAACTGTATTAATTGGCTTGTTGTATTTGTGATTTGATTGTTGTTATTGACTCCTTGTGATTCACTGATCACTTGGGTGCCTTTGCTTAACTTGAATCCAACAAAAAGTCACATAAGACAAAAAGTCAAGAAAGTCAAGTAGTGGGAACTCCTTTCCCCTGTTGCTAGCCACCGCTAGTGTTATTTATCAGACAGCTTATTCATAAGCCATTTTGGCTTATCCAGACTTGCAACAACTTATTTTTTGTGATAGATCTTCCTTATTTGACCCATTGATTTGAACTGGAGCTTATTAGGGTTTGACTTTTAAGTTTGACTAGAAAACCAAATAGTTTGACTTTTACATAAGTGCTTAATTGCTTATTCCAGCTTATTGTTTGTACTTATTGGAAAACTTTTTGATTATTCTGCTTAATTAAGTCATTTAAAACCTTTTGCAAGTTGAATCAACACTTGAGGTAGTCTAGAACTCAAAAACGACTATTTTGTCGTTTTGTGAAGAGAGCTTTGGCTTATTTCAGGCTTATTTCTTGTGCTTTTTCAAAATTTCTTTTCACAGATCTCTTTGGTAACTCAAAAGAAGCTTGTGTGTCAAATTAGAGCTTATGGCTTAATGGGCCCAAAAGCCCATTAAGAATAAGTTGTTGACTTATTAAGTTGTGATAAGCACCTTTTCAACTTTTGGGCCTTCAGAGTTTTGCTCTTAAAATAAAATTTTAAGTCAGATAGGAAGTTTTGGGCTTATTTGGTTAACTTTTTCTTATTGGGCCAGTTTCAAGCCCATTAAGGGACTGTTTTTTATTTAAGCCCATTTTAAGGCCCAATAGGGGTATTTAGCTAATTTCAAGTTCATATATGTGTTATTTAGGTTAAAATAAACTAGTTTGCAACTTTTTAGATTTTTTTATAAATTTTGGATTTTTATTAATATTTTATTATTATTTTATTATTAAAAACTAAAATTTAGATTTTTACAAGTTTTTCATTTTTCCTAGTTCAAATACATAAAGTTAGGAATTTTAAAATTTTTAGATTAGTTTTATTGTCATTAGATTAATTTTTAGAATTATTTTAAGTTTTAATAGTTTTTAATTGTTTTAAATAGTTTTATTTAATTTTAAAATTTTCAAAAATAGTTTTAAATTTAGTTAAGTCATTTTAGAGGTTTACAAGTGAAAAAAGCTCATTCTGGGATTTTTGTTAATTAATTTGATTTTTTTGGGCTTTAATTAGCATTAAAAAATTAATATTTAATTAAATAAAAGGTTTGAGTGATTTTTGATTTTGTGTAAACTCTAATTACGTTTTTGAGAATTTATTGTAATTTTCTAGGAATTTTTAGGGTAATTTTTAAAATTAGTGACTTTTTACGGTTTTACGTGTACGACTTCGTCTTAGTGTAATTCATAATCGTAACCGTCATTCTTCTCTATTCTCTTTTCTATTTTTCTTTTCTCATCAATATAATCACAAACACTTAATCATCTCTTTACACAACACACAAGCCTCCTTGAGAACGATCCTCACTTTTGGGTCATTTACTTGTGGTTTTCCTATATCACTTGTTAACGCTTGCCCTAATTACGTTCTTTTTCCTAAAAGACATATTACTACCACCATCATTTTGGCGCCGCTGCCGGGGAGGCATGTTGTGTTTTGATTTGAACAATTGTTGTTTTTATACTAGCCATAATAGTTATTTGTATTAGTAGAACTCTACTAATACGTATTATCGGTTTTTGTTTTTTGTGTGAATATTACTATATTGTATACGTAGAACAAAAAATTCACAAGTACTCCAAAAGTGTGAAAACACACCCTTGATTGGGATGTCATTACTCAATCATTCTCGAATCTCAAACAAAGAAAAAAGGCAAAATAGATAATTACTTTCGTGAAGCTTAATTTTGACAAACACAAACTATAAGGTGGGTATAAGGCGGGTATTATAAAATATACCCTAAGGAAAAAGGCTCATAAGGGCTTCGCGCCGCCTCGTTTCCCCGCTTGCTTGTGCGTGTTTAGATAAAAAAGGGCTAATCGAGGGTTTGCCAACCAAAGTATTATCTAAGTATCATATATATTTTCTTGGTTTCATTTGATTAAACCCTCTTGAACGTTTTGGTGTTCCACCAACGTTCTAAAGTCATCGAAGGCGTTCACTTCATGTGATCGTTTTCATTCCTTGAGGCTCCTTTAATCAAGAGATTTGAATTAAGGGATAGATTTGCAGATTTTTGTCTACTTAATACATTCACCAAAATCCAAAAAAAGGTAAAAACAATCAAAAACCACAAAAAATTGGAAAAATTAAAAACACCAAAAAGAATCTTCTTTGCTCATCCCCACGTTGTATGTGACGTTTATGCTTACTCGTAATCAAGCAAGACGTTCACGTAAACGAAAAAACCGAAAGGAGACCACACCTAATCTTTCTAGTGAGGAGTCTCCTATTGACGAACCTATCGTAGAAGAAGAACCAACCATGGCGAATCGAACTATGACGGAGTTACTTCAAGCACCCACCGAGGGTTATGGAGAGGCTATTGTGATTCCCGCCATCCTTGCGGAGAATTTGAAGTGAAAACGGGTTTGTTGTTGATGATCCAAAACAACAAATTCCATGGTGATGAAAAGGACAACCCGCACAACCATATCCGCCAATCCAATCGTCTTACCGCCACTTGGAAGTTTAAGGATGTTGCTAATGACTCGATTAAGATGATGCTTTTTCCGTATTCCTTAGCGGGGCCCGCTAAAATTTGTTTAGAGAAAGAGCCACCCAATTCTATATTGACGTGGAAGGATCTCGTTTCAAAGTTTGTGAACCAATTTTTCCCGCCCTCTAAGACTACGCATTTGAAAAACGAGATTTCAAAATTTTCATAAGAATTTAATGAGAGATTTTCTACGGATTGGAATCGGTTTAAAGAAATGTTACATGAGTGTCCTCATCACGGTTTTTTCGACTTGCATCAAATTGACACGTTTTACAATTGTTTGAATGATCATGAGAGATATTATCTTAATGCCGCCGCGGGTGGTAATTTTTTATGTAAAACGGTTGAGGAAGCTTTGTTGATTATTGAGAATAGATCTAAGGTGTATAGTCCTCGTAACACATCGAGTGTTCGTGAGACTTCGTCTTCGGATTCACCTTCATTGTCCAATACCATCGATGCTTGCCAAATTGAGGCGAACATGGAAAACAAAATCTTTGATAAGCTTAAAGGTCTTTTAATTGAATTCAAAGTTGGTGAACAAAGTGCTCCCGCTACGGCTAAAGCGGTTGAGGTTTATTGCATGTATTGTGGTGGAGGTCATGATTTCTCCGAGTGCATTACCAACGGTGGTAACACTTCGAGTGCCTACGCAGCCACAGGAACTTACAACCAAAACGGTCAAGTTACCCGCTCTAATCAAATGACTCCACCAGGTTTTGCTCCCAATCAAAATGCTAACAACAACTATCGAAACAATCAAGTTGGTTTCATAAACAATTACAAAGGGAACAATTATGGGAATCAAGGGGATAATAACAATCAAGTTTCAAACAAAATCAAAACAATGATTTTTAAAACAGCAACAAGAGTTTGCAAACATTGAAAGATCTTCCAAATGAATTTGTTGAATACGCTAATGGAAACGATGCTAGTTTTGATAATATTCAAGAGAGATCATTAGCCTAAGATCCGAGTTTAAGAATGACTTGAAAAGGAGTTGAAAAATGAGTTAGCAAATGAGCTTAAGATCCATACAAACAAAATGGAGGGAAATGTAACTAGGTTACAACAAAACCAACAAAAAATGGAACAAGGGCAACATGAAATAAAACAAGAGATGCTTAAGTCCGACAAGAGGCAATCTATGTTTGAGGATAAAATTTCATCCATGTTTGAGGCTATAATGTGTAAACCGTCTTCGAGTAGTCTTCCTAGCAACACCATATCAAACCCTAAGGGAGAGATGAAAGTGATTACCACACGAAGTGGTAAGACACTTAAAGAACCGAATCCTCAACCAATTACTCCAACGGTGGAGGAAATTGAGGAAGAATCTGAGGTGGTGGTCGAAAAGGAGCATGTCCCTATCCCACGAAGTACCACTCATGCCACACCTACGGTTGACCCATTACCACAAATGGAACCCAAGATTCTAAAGGTTATGCCTATGCCTCAACCCACACCACCTTTTCCCTATCCATCGAGACTTAGAAAGGAGAAACGTCAAGAGCGCGAAAATTACCAATTTGAGCTTTTTATGAAAATGTTTCGTGACGTGCATTTTAATGTGAGTTTTGCCGATGCTTTGGTCATGATGCCTCGATTTGCCGCTAACTTCAAGAGTATGTTAAAAAACAAGGAGAAATTGCAACAATTGTCTAGTTGTTCCTCGGTTTATCTTAACCGCATACCTCAAAAAGTCGGTGATCCCGATAAATTCTTGATTCCATGTGCTATCCAAGATATAGAAGAATGTTATGCCTTGGCCGATCTTGGTGCTAGTATTAACTTGCTACCACTTGCAATCTTCAAGTCGCTCAATCTTCCCAATCTTACTCCTTCACTAATGTTTATCGAATTGGCCGATCATTCCACTATTCCCGCATGTGGATTGGCCGAAGACGTTTTCGTGAAAGTGGGAAAGTGCTATTATCCGGTAGACTTTATCGTTTCGATATTCCCACGGATCCTCAAGTTCCTCTTATTTTAGGTCGTTCGTTTTTAGATACGTCTATGGCTTTGATTGATGTACATGCTAGAAAGATCACCTTACGTTTCAAAGACGAGGAACTTGTTATAAACGCAACTCAAAATTCTCCAATTTCTCATGTTTATTCCGTTGCGACCATAAACCTCGTTGATATGATCGACGTTGTTTGCGAGGAATTTTCATAAGAAGTTTTAGGTTTTGGTGACGATGAATATAATGGCAATCCCACTATGCTTGATCCCATTCTTGATAATTCGACACCAACATTCACTCCATTTGAAGGTGGTGGTTTTATGTTGCAAGAATTTGATGTTCCACGTACTTGTGACGAAGACCTCGACAACGATGAGGACTTCTCGATTATCAAGGATTTTCTTAACGATTTCCCATTTCCTCCACCCGAGGAGGTTATGAGTATCGAGCCCAAATCTTCAATTGAGGAACCACCAATCCTCGAGTTGAAAGATTTACCTCCTCATCTTGAATATGTATTTTTTGAGGAGGACGACAAGTTGCTGGTTATTATTGCAAAAGATCTTTCGAATGATGAAAAAACCGCACTTGTCAATGTTCTAAAGGATCACAAAGGGGCAATTGCGTGGAAATTATCCGACATTAAGGGGATCGATCCCAAATTTTGTACCCACAAAATCTTAATGGAGGAGGACTACAAACTTGCAATCCAATGTCAAAGGAGGGTGAACCCCAAAATTCACGAAGTCATCAAAAAGGAGGTCCTAAAAATCCTTGACGCGGGAATGATTTACCCTATTTTCGATAGCCCTTGGGTGAGTCCTATTCATTGTGTCCCTAAGAAGGGAGGAATGACCGTTGTGCCAAAAGATGCCAACGAGTTAATTCCAACTCGACTCGTGACCGGTTGGAGGGTGTGTATTGACTATTGTAAGTTTAATGACGCCACTCGTAAAGACCATTTTCCCTTGCCCTTCATGGACCAAATGTTGGAGCGTCTTGCGGGAAATGATTTCTATTGCTTTTTAGATGGTTTTTCCAATTACTTCCAAATCCCCATCGATCCTCGTGATCAAGAAAAAACTACGTTTACGTGTCCATATGGAACGTTTGCCTATCGTAGAATGCCATTCGGACTTTGCAATGCACCGGGAACCTTTCAAAGGTGCATGATGGCTATTTTTCATGATATGATCGAGAAGACGATGGAAGTCTTTATGGATGATTTTTCCATGTTTGGTTGTTCGTTCACTTCGTGTTTGTCGAATCTTGAGAGAATGTTAAAACGTTGTGAGGAAACCAACCTTATTCTTAATTGGGAAAAATATCATTTTATGGTTAAGGAAGGAATCGTCTTAGGGCACAAGGTTTTGAAAGCGGGGATTGAGGTAGATAAAGCTAAGGTAGACGTCATCGCCAAATTACCTCATCCCAAAACCGTTAAGGGAGTTAGGAGTTTCCTAGGCCACGCGGGCTTTTATCGTCGATTGATCAAGGATTTTTCAAAGATTTCTCGACCGATTACACATCTCCTCGAAAAAGATGCACCTTTTGTCTTTAACGAAGATTGTGTACGAGCCTTTGAAATCCTTAAGTGGAAAGTTACCAAAGCTCCCATTCTTGTTGCTCCCAATTGGAACCTCCCCTTTGAGCTCATGTGTGATGCTAGTGACTACGCTATTGGGGCCGTATTGGGGCAACGTTATGAAAAGCACTTCTTGCCTATTCACTATGCTAGCAAGACGATGACCGAGGCTCAACTTAAGTACACTACAACGGACAAGGAATTCCTTGCCGTGGTGTATGATTTTGAGAATGTCTGACCTTACCTCATCTTGACTCGATGCATAGTGTATACGGATCATTCGGTTATCAAGTATCTAATGGCTAAACAAGATGCAAAGCTGAGATTACTTCGTTGGATTCTCCTCCTACAAGAAATTGATGTCGAAATCCTTGAAAAAAAAGGAGCCGAGAATCTAGCGGCCGATCATCTTTCTCGTTTGGAAGATCCTCACCAAAGTGTTTACGAGCCAAAGGAAATCACCGAAACATTTCCTCTCGAGACACTTGGTGTAGTGAATTCTAAGCTTGATTCATCCACCCCATGGTTTGCGGACATCGCAAATTACCATGCGGGTAACTTCATCATTAAGGGTATGACGACTCAACAAAAACGAAAATTCTTTCGTGACGTCAAGTTCTATTTTTCGGACGACCCTTATCTATTTCGGACTTGTGCGGATCAAATTATTCGACGTTGTGTCTTTGGTACCGAAGCTTCTAATATCCTTAGAGCTTTCCATGAGGGACCCACGGGTGGTCACCACGGTGCTAATCTCACGGCTAAGAAGGTATTTGATTTCGGTTTCTTTTGGCCTACTATTTACCGAGATGCACATGCACTTGTGAAGTCATGTGACTCATGCCAACGACAAGGAAAAGCCTCATAAAACGATGAAATGCCACAAAATATCATCCAAGTGTGTGAGATCTTTGACGTTTGGGGAATTGATTTTATGGGGTCGTTCCCATCATCTCGTGGTAATAAGTATATCATTGTCGCCGTTGACTACCTATCTAAGTGGGTGGAAGCTAGGGCTTTGCCCACGAACGATGCTCGTGTGGTAGTCAAGTTTTTGAAAAGCTTGTTTTCTCGGTTTGGAACCCCTCGTGCGATCATAAGCGATCGTGGAACCCATTTTTGTAACGACCAATTCGAAAGGGTCTTAAGGAAATATGGGGTTACACATCGTCTTTCTACGGCTTATCACCCACAAACGATTGGGCAAGTCGAGGTTTCAAACCGAGCGTTGAAGAGGATCTTGGAGAGATAGATTGGAGAGAACCGACAATCTTGGTCGAATAAGTTGGACGATGCTTTATGGGCCTTTCGGACCGCTCATAAGACGCCCATCGGGTGCACTCCTTATAAGCTTGTGTACGGGAAGAATTGTCACTTGCCAATTGAACTTGAACACAAAGCTTATTGGGCCCTTAAGCATTGAAATGATGATATTGAGACCGCGAGAAAACACCAGAAAATGCAACTTAATGAATTGGATGAATTGAGAGACACTGCTTATGAAAATTCATTGATTTACAAAGAAAAAACTAAAAAGTTTCATAACTCAAAAATTAAAAACCGGCTTTTTAACATTGGAGATCAAGTGTTGCTTTTTAACTCACGTTTGAAAATATTTTCCGGCAAGTTGAAATCCCATTGGTCCGGTCCATTCACCGTTACCCAAGTTTTTCCTTATGGGACCATCGAGCTAGCTCAAAAAGATGGCCCCAATTTCAAGGTGAATGGACATAGGTTGAAGCACTACTTTGGGGGGGGGGAAGTTCCATCCTTGAACTACCTCGACCAAGTCACCTTCCCCAATGATAATTAGTATTGAGGGGATCGAGTCGAGCTCATAACTCGGTAATAAAAAACAAGGTGCCTCGTGGGGGAGTCCCATGCTTATCCTATGTAAATATTATCGCTTTCTAATGTAGTAACGTGAGGGGATTTGTGCCCTTCCAACCTTTGTTCCATGGTTGTTTGTGATATGTAGTTTTTAAATGATCATGATCTTCATGATTGGAGCCTCTCGTGTTCGTTTTATGGGAGCACTTGATCGTTTGCTTTGACGAATTTCTCAATATCCATAATATATCCTATTATGTTCTAACCTTAGGTTTTTAGCACACTTCATAAACGGCTTTAAATTTAACGGTTACACCCTTTCCATGCTAGATTATGCATTCGACTACGTCTCTAGTATGGGGGTTTCCAACCCTTAGACTCGAAACATTGAGAACAATGTTTAACTTTAATATGGGGTGAATAGATACTTGCCTTGCCAAACCTTCACGCTTTCCAAAATTTATCTTTTTGTTTATCGTTTTGTTGCAAAATAAGGCTAAAAATGGCCAAATTTTAAATTTTTCTCAAGTTTTATAAGTGTTTAAAGACACGAATGTAGGTTTTCCGATGGCGAGAATAAATGTAGTTTTTTACTCGACCGTGCGTGTTGAGCACTTAGCTTCGATTCCTTAACTTTATATTATGCTAAGTCTCTTAAATGAGGACGAGAAATGATAGAGTTAATTATAAGTTACTATGCTAAACGTAGAGTACTCGTGTTCTTTCAAAAACTCATGTGTTCTCGTTGTTTGCTTATTCTCCCTTCGCTTGTAAATATATTTTGCTTAATAAGTATTGACTTAGCGGTTTAGTCTTGATTGTTGGTTTCTAGTCTTTTCTAGTAGGTTCCATGTAATTAAATTGGGAAAACATTAAGGTGTCGCCAGCGTCACGGTTTTAAAGTATTGGCAACCCGAATAATCGAAAGCTTCACCTAATAATAATATTTCAAGTGCTCACCTAAATCAAGCAAACAATATGAAGCTCACAAGGCCGAAAAATCTATGCAAAATTGAAAGTGAATCAAGCCTTAATCTTTGAAGCTTTAAAGATCCAAAATTCGCTTTTAGCGTGAGGATATACGTCTTTGGCCATAATAAACACCTCATGGCGAGGTTAAATAAAAGGCAAGGCAAGACCGAAGTCATAATAAAAGTTTCATGGCAAAGTTGAATAAAAGATGGAGGTAAACCTATGATAATAAGGCCCATCCGTTAGGGGGCGTATACAAGTCTTGGTAACAAGTCTCATGTTCAAAACCGTTATAAAACCGTGTTTATCGATCCTTCTTGTTGACTTAATTTTTTGACATCGTTGTCTATTAGGGGGGTTATTAATTCGGTGGTCTTGGTTACACCGTTATGACTCTATTTTTAGACCTAAATCTCTATCATCGCATAAGTCAAAAATGTATCCTCGTGAACATTCAAGACAAAAATAAAATATAAGAGATACAACTTAGGAAAATGGGAGGATAAGTACCTGATTAGGGCATATGAGTAGTATTAGCATTACTAACTTATAATGACAATGATCTCGTTGCACGCTTGGCATGTAATTGGGGTGAAAATTGAGGACGATGAAATTATTTCTAACGAAGCATTCACGTGTTCTTGTTCTATGAACCTAAACGTCCCATATTGCGATGAAAATCATACATTATGTCTAACACGCAAGTAGTTAGTAGTGTAGCTAGTTTATCATTCAATAAAAGTGAATAAAAATGAATTTCGGAGATGCAACGATACTTTATTCTAGCATTGCGTGAGGGCACGACAATGGTTTAGTATGGGGGAGTAATGAGACTGCTTTTATACATAGTCTCATCGTCCAAAATGGGCTTAAAATGCATTAAATATCATCAAATATGCCAAATATATGCTAGTGTTTGTTACATGTGTATTTTAGGTACGGATATTAAGAAAATGACAAAAGATCACAAGAAACAAGCAAAAACGAACACGGGAAACGAAGCCGCACAATGAACCAAGCCCTAATGTGGATTTTCCAAGAATAACCCTTGAAGATTTGAAGATTGTACAAGAAGGGTCCTCCAATATTGAAGAATTGACACTTTAAACCCTTGTTTATTCATAATTACAAGTTTGGTCCTTAAAGTTTGTCAAATTTACAAAAAGGGCCCTCCACTTTGAAGAATTGGCAAGAATGGTCCCTCATAAATAAAGACTTGTTAATATTAGTCCTCCAAGAAGTCAACAATACAAGTCAAGACCATTAAGTTTGAAGAAAATGCCAAAACAACCCTTCAAGAATCAAGAATTGGCAAGAAATACCCCTAAAATTACTTTACAAAACTTTTTGGGGCAAAAGTGTGAAAAACAAAAGTTGTTAACAAAGGATATGGGCGTTGATGCAAGTTTTAACTGAAATAAATGAAGATAGAAAGAAGAGGGACTAAAGCTGGCAGATAAGATACTTACCTTAACCAACCATTGCATGACACGTGCCCCATTAACACAAAACAACCAATCACCACCCAGCTTTTTGCCACATCACTTTCCACCCACAACCGTTTAATAAACTAATCTTATTAGTTTATTAATTACGCGCTAAACACCCTTTTCAAACATTAAACCGGATAAAAAACATGAACTATTCACTCAAGAATGTTGGGAATAAAATGTAGTCAAGACACTTGGACGCTGACAAGAGCAATTTGGACGTTGATAAGAAGAAATCAAGCGTTGACAAGAAGAAGTCAAGCGTTGATAAGAAGAAGTCAAGCACTGATAGGAGACTTAGTCTACACGTTTTATGTTTCTAGTAAAGATATGTTCGACAATGTATTTTCTATGTTTATCTTTACCAAGAATAGTTGATACGTAGACTCTTGTACAAGGTACCTTAATCTATAAAAGGAGGCCTTTAGGTTTTAGTTCAATATACGTTTATACTTTCATTGTACGCAAGTTTGATTTATCAATCAAAGTGAAAGTTTGGTTTATACTGTTTGTGTGTTCTTGTTTGAGTATTAATTCTGCATAATACTTGAATTGTTTCAGATACAACAAAGTTTTTCTACGTGTTTAAATTGATTTTATCTCGTTTACACAAGCTAAATCGATCTAAGTTTGGGATCAACAAGTGGTATCAGAGCTTGTTGAGAAACTTTGATCTAAAGAACAAAAAAACCCTAAATCGCCAAAAACCCTAATTTTCAAGAAACCCTAAAACTAAAACTCCATGTCTACTCCAGAGTTAACCTCCTCCTCCTCAACCCCTAACATCAAGATTCCCATGCTAGACCCAGACAACTTTGAGCTGTGGAAGTTTAACATTGAGCAGTATCTTCAAATCCATGACCACACCCTATGGGAAATTATTGAATATGGAAACACATTCAAGAAGGCTGCCAAGATTGTAGTTGCTATCTTGGTAAGATCAACTCCAGGCTCTTCAGAAGAGGATCGAATAGAAAAACCTGAAGATGGAAGAGCTGTCTCAGCTGAGGACGTTGGAAAGAGAAGGAACGACATGAAAACCCTAAGCATCCTCAAACTCTCTTTGGGACAAGCCCATCAGCACAAATATAGAGGCTATGAGTCTGCAAAAGACCTTTGGGCAGCCCTTGAAGTTGCTTATGGTGGTAATGCTGATACTGTACAAGAGAAAAAGAAGCAACTCTTGCATGAGTATGATGTGTTCAAAGCTCAACCCGATGAAAAGCTAAGTGGAGTGAGAAGCAGAATTCTTGACATTACAAGCAAGTTGTCCTTTATGGGAACAGTGCTTGGTGATGTTGATATCATCACCACTTTCCTTAAAAGTCTTGGTGATGCATGGAAGATTGAAGCAAGGTCTATGATTGCTAATAATACTCACAAAAGTTCCACTTTTGATGATGTTTACAATAAACTGAGGCTTGTAAAGAATGAAATCCTTTTAGAACAAGGAAACAAGTCTACCAATGGAAATATGGCCTTCTTCTCACATAGTAAAGGTCAATTTGATCAAAGGGAGTCATACATGCACCCCGTTACTGGATCACCTTGTGTCAACGTTGGATCAAGCTTTGTCAGCGGCTCACATTCAGACGCTGACACATATAATGTTGACTCACCAAGAGTTAAGCCTGCTGGTATTGATCTAGATACTGTGTGTGCATATATTGCTTCATTTCCAAATGGTTCAGTGATTACATATGAGGACCTTGAGCAAATTAGTGATGAGCATTTGGAGGAGATGGACATAAAGAGGAATATGGCTCTTGCAAGCATAAGGGTAAATAGATGGAATCGAAGATTTAAGAAGAAGATGACTTTTAATGCTAAGGACACTGATGGATTTGATAAATCCAAGGTTGAGTGTTATAATTGTCATCGAATGGGACACTTTATGAGAGAATGTCGATCTCCAAGAAGATCTGATGCTGGAAAACCCTCAAGCCAAATCATCAAGGCTCAGGATTCCAAAGCTATGGTTGCTATGCAAGACATTGATGGTGTTGGCTGGGATTGGAGCTATTTGGCCAAGGATGAGAAAGAAAACAAAGCTTTGGTTGCAGAAAAGGAAGAAGAGAAGCATGTTCACTATGCTCTCATGGCACACTCTTCATCTTCATCAGACAATGAGGTATATGATGATGCTTTTTGTAGTAAAGGTTGTCGTCTAAATACTGAAAAGCTTAACAAAGAAGTCTTAAAACTAACAGCAGATGTTGTTAATGAAAGATGCAAGTTATCTAACTATCAACTTGCTCTTACTCAAACTGAAAAGACTGTGGCTGAATATAAGAAAATGGAGTTTGACCTAAAAGATTAAATCAACATTTTAACTCATGATTTAAATGTTAGTGTTGAGGTTAGAAACATTTTGGAGAGAGCCGATGGTGCTTTACAGACTAAGTTAGATGAGGCTATCAAAAAAAAGATAATGTAGATCTTAAAATCCAGAGATTTGATAAAGCTTCACAAACCCTAGAAAAATGTGTTAGTGAACAAAGAGATTCTAGGGATATGACTGGGATTGGGATGAAAGAGTATGTTGGTGTTCCACCACCTGCTAGGAACTTTTATGGTGTCCTTAGAAAGGATTTGTCTTGGACTGGTATACCAGAACTCCAAGAAGAGGGATTTATTCCTCCACCAAGAGTTCTTACCCCAGTAGAGGAATACAAGCAGAAGTTGACTGATTTGGACCAATGGAAGAAAGCCAACCCTACTTTGTTTGTCAAGGGTGGCATGCTTAATGACAGCCCAAATGAGTCTACACCCATAAAAGTGACCAATCCTACCACTGGCAAGACTGTTGACCTTGGCTTAAACGTTGATAGAAAACCTAGTATTAAATATGCAGAAATGTATAGAAAACCTAGGTCACCAAAAAGTCAAATTAGTGATAATGGGACAGGTTTCTTTTCATCTAGACCTAGAGCTATGTCTAGAAAACCCTGTTATACTTGTGGAAGTTTTTCACATTTAGCTTATAAGTGTGTCAACGCTTCAAAGGTCAACGCTGATAGAAAGTCAAACATTGTCAAACCCAAACCTTTTGTCCAGCAAAGTCCAGAAGTTGTTACACCAACCCCATTCTTTACTAAAGGGTCTAACCCTTATGGACAAAGACCTTTTCAGAAGACCAATACATGGTCTAACAGACAATGGGTTCTTGTAGCAAACCCTAGGTTCAATGCTGATAAGGGTAATTTCGACGTTGACAAGAACAAATTAAACGCTGACCGGAACGTTGCTAGACCAAGTAATGTCAAATACTTGCAGCCAAAGGGAAAAGGGTCTAAAGCTTCTTCTAGTTTGACATGGAGACCTAAACAAGACCAAAACCCTAATTCAGATGGGATTTCTATGACATGTAACAGCTTTCATTATATTTCAAAGATCATAACAAAACCAATTAGGGTTAACTGGGTGTTTAATCCAAAAAGGGATGAACAAGGGGTTGTCATAAGGACTAAGTCTGTTCTTGTTGAACAACCAAATGATTCCAAGTCTGCTCAGGCTTAGGTTCCCAAAGAAAACTAATTTTTTTTCTTTATGTGCAGGGCATTCAAAAGCAGGTTAATGATTATGGCTATTGGGATAGTGGATGCTCTAGGCACATGACGGGGAAGGAAGATTATCTGACAAACTTTATCCCCATTAAAGATGGTGACAAAGTGTACTTTGGAGGAGGATATGGGACTATCACTGGCAAAGGCACTCTTCTCACCAACAATTTGCGTTTTGAAAACGTGTTTCTGGTAAAAGAACTTGACTATAATCTGTTTAGTGTATCACAGGTGTGTGATAACAAAAATAATGTGCTTTTCACTGATACTGAATGCTTGGTGTTGAGCAAAGATTTTAAAATACCAGATTAAAAATTCATTGATTATAGAACACCTAGGCATAAGGACATTTATAATGTGAATCTTAATGGAATTAGGGTGAATAATAATTTGTCATGTCTATATGCTAAGGCTTTAGTTGATGAGAGTAATCTTTGGCACAGAAGATTAGGGCACATTAATTTTAAAAATATAAATAGAATTGTGAGACATAGTTTAGTTGATGGTTTACCTGAAAATGCTTTTCACAATGACCATTCTTGTGTTGCATGCCTTAAAGGCAAACAACACAAAGTCTCCTTTAAGTCTAAACCTGTGCATTCTAGTTCTAAACCTGTTCACTTACTGCATATGGACTTGTTTGGTCCAACTAATATAGAAAGCTTAAATGGTAAATCCTACTGTTTTGTCATCACTGATGATTTTTCTAGATTTACTTGGACTTTCTTTTTAGCTTTGAAAAGTGACACTGCTGATACTTTGATTAACTTTATTACCCAAATAGAAAATAAGTCTGGTAATGAGGTTAAGATACTTAGAAGTGATAATGGTGGTGAGTTTAGAAATAAGTTGTTAGATGACTTTTGTGCCAAGAAAGGGATTACTAGACAGTTTCGTGTAGCTAGAACCCCACAACAAAATGGGGTAGCTGAGA
The DNA here is from genome assembly GCA_025667525.1 of Glebionis coronaria. NCBI lineage: Eukaryota > Viridiplantae > Streptophyta > Magnoliopsida > Asterales > Asteraceae > Glebionis > Glebionis coronaria. The sequence goes on from CM046876.1 coordinate 365,504,264, forward strand.
GAAAGAATAGAACACTCATAGAAGCAGCTAGGACTATATTGGCTGATGCTCACTTTCCCATTGCTTTTTAGGCTGAGGCTGTGAATACAGCTTGTTATGTTCAGAATAGGGCATTAATCAACAAGATCCATAACAAAACACCCTATGAGCTATTTTAGGGCAGGAAACCTAATATTGGTTTCCTTAAACCTTTTGGATGTGATGTATTTGTTTTTTACACTAGTGATGCCTTAGGTAAGTTTAGTGCTAAGGGTGATGAAGGCTACTTTATGGGTTATTATGTGCAGAGTAGAGGATATAGGGTTTACATTAAGAAAGAAAAACGTATACTTGAAAAAGTACATGTTAGGTTTTTAGAGAGTAAACCTAGTGATCCTGAAAGTGGTCCAAATTGGTTATTTGACTTGGAACCTCTATCTAGGACATTGAATTATATGCCTGTTACTAATCCAAACATTGTGAAGGTGACTTCAAATGTTGTGGAAGAACCAGTTGTTGATATTTCAGGTAAACAGGTTGATGAAGAGGTTGGATCACAAGCAGACAAATCAGCACCCATACTTGAGTATGTTACCATTCCTATATGGATAGATGCATTTGCTGCTACTGCTGCTGCTGGAAAGAAAAAAGGTGGTCCACAAGTATCACCAATTGAAAACATGTATGATTCTTCAAACGATGACAGAGGAAAATCTGGCGCTGACAAGACAAATTCTGGCGTTGATGGCTCAAACGTTGACAACTCTAACTCAGGCGTTGACAGCTCTTTTGACCATTTATTCTCTTCCAATAATTTTGAACAAGGTGAACCTTCAAATAGAAATGGAGAGGTTCATTCAGATGATGATGGAAGAGCAATTGAAGAAGATATTGGCAATATGGATAGTGAAATTGATGATAACACAATCACTGAAGGAGGATTACTTACATCTACCATGAAGAATCATCCTTCTTCTTTGATCATAGGTGATGTGATGACTCCTGTGCAAACTAGAAGATCTCATCAGACTCATTGAGGATTTATTGCCAATATTCACAAGAAGGTTGATACCCCTCTTGTTCAAGCATGTTTGTTTGCCTGTTTTATGTCAAAACAGGAACCCAGGAAGATTTTTGATGCTCTCAAAGAACCAAGTTGGGTGGAAGCAATGCAAGATGAGCTTCACCAATTTGCTATTCAGGATGTTTGGGAGTTAGTTGATTGTCCCAGACATGTCACACCTATTGGGACAAGATGGGTTCTTAGGAATAAAAAGGATGAGAGAGGCATTGTGGTCAGAAACAAGCCACGTTTAGTGGCACAAGGATATACACAAGAGGAAGGGATAGACTATGAGGAGGTCTTTGCACCTGTTTTAAGGATTGAGGCTATAAGGATGTTTCTAGCCTATGCTTCCTGCATGGGATTTACAATCTATAAAATGGATGTGAAGAGTGCTTTTCTTTATGGCACAATTGTAGAGGAGGTTTATGTAATGCATCCTCCTGGTTTTGAAGATTCAGAACATCCAGACAAGGTGTATAGAGTAAAGAAAGCTATGTATGGACTTCATCAAGCCCCAATATCATGGTATGGCACATTGTCCACCTATCTGGTGGAAAATGGATTCAAAAGGGGCACCATAGACCAGACCTTGTTTACAAAGAAGACTGGTAAGGATTTCTTACTTGTACAGGTCTATGTGGATGATATCATCTTTGGCTCTTCTAGTCCAAAGATGAGTGAAGACTTTTCTAAACTCATGACAGACAAGTTCAAGATGAGTGCAATAGGGGAGATGAACTTCTTTCTAGGATTACAAGTATAGCAGAAAGAAGATGGTTTCTTCATCTCTCAAGACAAATATGTGGCAGAAATCTTGAAGAAGTTTGGCTTTTCTCCACATGAGAAACGGGCTAGCACACCCATGGATAGGGAACACCCTTGGGGAAAAGTTGGAGATGGAAAAGAGGTGGATGTCAGGCGTTATAGGTCAATGATTGGTTCATTGATGTATCTCACAGCTTCAAGACCTGACATTATGTTTGTTGTGTGTGCATGTGCACGCCATCAAGTGACTCCCAAAGAGTGTCATCTCCATGCTGTCAAGAGAATTTTTAGGTATCTTAGGTGTTATCTAGACTTGGGATTATGGTATCCAAAAGATTCTCCATTGGAGCTTATTACATATTCAGACAGTGATTATGGTGGTGACAAGTTTGATAGAAATCCACAACTGGTGCATGCTAATTTCTTGGGAGTAGGTTGATATCTTGGCAATGAAAGAAACAAACAGTGGTGGCCAATTCTACAACTGAAGCAGAGTATGTTGCTGCAGCTGGTTGTTGTGTACAAGTCTTATGGATTCAGAACCAGCTGTTGGATTATGGGTATAATTTCATGCATACCAAGGTTTTTGTAGACAATAACAGTACTTTATGCATTATTAAAAATCCTATACATCACTCTAAAACAAAACACATAGAAATTAGACATCATTTTATAAGAGATTGTTTTGAAAAAGGTTTAGTACAACCAGATAGGGTTGACACAGTGGAAAATGTGGCTGGTCTATTAACTACACCTTTTGATATTGGAAGATTTCAATACTTGGTAACAAGTATTGGAATGATCAATCTTACTTAATATGTGTTTTGGGAACTTATTGTAAAAGTATGTACATGATATGCCTTTGTTATTGGTTGATACAAGTGTTTTTGCTTGGGTTCAATTTAATTCTCGGTATCTTCTCGAATCGATCACGGTTCAAAGTGGAATAGTTGTTCTTGGTAACTAAAAAGGGGATTGGTTTTCTAATCTACTAAAAAGGATTAAATGCGAAAAGTGATAAAAATTTAATCTAAAAGCAATTAATAAAATAAGACTGAAATTGAATTAAAATTTAACAGTAAACAGTAAATACCCCTTACTTGCAAAACTACTGATTCGGAATAATCAAGTCAAAAGGCTCATTCGGAATACTCAATGAAGAAGCTTCGTTCGGAACAATTGTGCTCATGTGGAATAATCTAAGAGAACTGCTCATTCGGAATAATGATGATCCGGAATAACTGAACTCATATTTGAACTCATCCAGAATAATACTGATCCGGAATAATTTCTTTGATTCGGAATATATTAACTGATCCGGAATAATCTAACAAAAATGCTTCATTCGGAACAAAGTGCACTGACTCGGAATAACTAATCCAGAAGCTTCATTCGGAACATTTAAGAAACCTGATTCGGAATATTTTCTTAGGGACCTTGATTCGGAATAATGCCACTCATCCGGAATATTGATTATTCCGGATGAACTAACTGATCCGGAATGAAATTGATTCGGAATACTTCTGATCCGGAACAAAACCGATCCGGAATAAAATTGATCCGGAATAAATACTGAAAAGCTTTATTCGGAATATTTAAAAACTGATTCGGAACATTTAATCAAATTGCTTCGTTCGGAATATTATGGCAAAACCCTTCATCCAGAATAAATGGACTTCATTCGGAATCTGGGCTGATGAAGGGTGCGAAGAACAGGGAAGACAATAAAGCACGATTTTTACCAAAATCAACCAAGTTTTTAACCAAAAATTTAACCACAATAACTATTATTCATCTACTAATCATAAACATCAAACCAAAACACTAAAAACATAAAACCCACATACTTTTTAAGATCAAACTCAACAACATAAAACATTAAGACTTGGAATCTAAAAGAAGAAGATGAACAAGATTAATGGAAGTATGATATTAAATGATTAAGGTTTAAACAATCAAAGGGAAAGATTAAGACTACAAGATTTGTGAAAACAAAAATGAAAATCACCAACACCTTAATGGTGTTGGTTACCCTACGAAACAAGAAAAGAAAAAACTGGAAAAAAATAAAAACTCTCTCAAAATGTGTGAAGGAAGGTCCTATTTATAGGTCTTCAAGTTGGTTGGTGAGTGGGCTTTCTCCCTTTCTTCTTGTCTTCTCGTCTTTTCAGAAAAGTTGACGTTTTCGATTTCGATTCTGGATTTGTCGACGAATAAATTCAACTCGTCTTTTAATTTCCTCGTTTAATAAACTTGAGTTCTTCGACATATGTGAATCTTCCATCTTTGGTCCTTTTCTTCGATAAATCTTCAAATAGGCCCATTGACTTCAAATCTTTTGCATCTCTTGGACAATAGACTTCGTCTTGAGTCTTTTTCTTCGATAAAACCCGTGCAATCCCATGTTCTCTTCAATATTTATTTAGCTAACTCTGAAAGCACAACAAACACAAAAACCACGCATAATTCCAAACAAATGACATTAAATACGCGTTTTGGTCTTGTTTTAGCAAGAAATAAGTGGTAAAAGGATGGGTGTTTTCACACCTATCAAATCCCCTACACTTAACCATTGCCATGCCCTCATGCAATGCGTAGTGACAAAGCAAATTTACACTTTTCTTATAATCAATCAACCTTGGCCTTATTAATATACTACTAAAACAAAAATTAAAACTACTATGATTAAATAAAGCTTTAAAGGAAACAAAAGGGATAGAAAACCATTTTCAATTGAAAATAGCTACATGGAAATAACTTGCAAAGAGATCTAAGACTTACATTAGGGCTTTGGTGCTGCGAAGATTTATCACCCTCAAGTTTCACGTTCCCCAAACCAAGCTTAAAAACGAGATCATTGTTATTATAAGTTAGCAAAACAAACACTTACACACATGGCTTAATTATATGCTTAAACTCCCTTATTCCTAGGTGTATCTCTTATATTTTATTTTTGTCTTAGAATGATCATGAAGATGCATTTTTGGACTTATTTCGATAGATTATTTAGGCTGAAAGCAAAGTAGGACGATTTGTTAATAGTTAGCTAAAGGACAAAATCTCTTAAAACTGCTTCTCGGGATATCAAAAAGTTCATATCTTGGCATAACTCGCTTCACGATTTGAGACCTTTCTCGGGCCGATATTTGGCATGTACTTCATACTTTATATCTTGAGAGACGTTCTTGAGATAATGGTCTTCTCTTCGTTAATAGAGTTTCTTCACTTGGAGACTTTTGAGGGATACTCCAACTTTGTTGACCACGACTTCATCATTATTTCTTCAATCGTTAATTGGGATTTTGAGATACAACGATCCGCCTCCTTTTCGGACTTGGATCTATTTATCCCCATACCTTGTTAGGGTCTTTTCGGATAGACTTCTCCATGATCTTTATGGGAGTTGATTGCTTTTCGTCGTGAGTCTTGATCCTCCATATTGACTTTGGGAATAATGCTTTTCACATCACCTTGGATCTTCAGCAATAAAATGGAATCCTCATGCCTTGTTAGGGCCTTTTCGGACTCGCCAATCTTCGCGCCCCGCTTCAGAAGTTATGCCTTGGCTATGAACTCTTATCATTACCGAGCAACTTTTAAACGATCTTGGGCTAGAAGCTAAGTTATTCAATAAAATCGTACGACCTTACTTATTGCAGATAAATTATTAGCAAGTGATGGGAGAATAGGCAAATAATCACACCAAGTGTGCTTGTGCAAGAATACCGACTTATAATTGACTCTATCATTTCTCGTTCTCCACAATTTAAAATCTCAAGTAATGAGACTCGTGGATGCTTAGCCTAATAAACCAATTAAGGTCTACATGGTTAAGGATACTTGCTAGAATAAACTTGGATAAGTCTATTCGGGTTGAGTCAAAATAATCGCAACGGGCCTAATACGTCAAAGACTTCCAAACTAGTTACACCACTTTATTAATATTTTTGACTTTATTGCGGGATATATACATATGAAAGCAACGATAAAAATTTAAAAATTACGACTATATGGCCAAAGTTAATTAAAAAATTTGAAAAATGCTGAAAAAGATGATTTTCCGGTTTAATGAAGGCATTTTAATGGAAAAGTCCACTTAAAACTTCGATAGAAGTCTCCCCTACACTTAATATAAACATTGTCCTCAATGTTTAAGCATGTGGGAGAAGTCTCCCCGACACTTATGACATTGTGCACGTTGGTTAAATCAAGTTAAGGAAGAGACGACTAAAGTGATCAATTTCAAATGTGAGTATGAAGAAAGTTGAATCACGATAGTTGAGAGATAGAACCGGATTGCGGATAACACGGGAGCATGGTTCTAAAAAGGTTCCAAAAGTGCATTCATCCCTGTAATCACATCACCGCACAAACACAAAAAACCTAAATAGGCCCCCCTACACTTAGGAGGTAAAACGGAAAGGGATAGATACTCGGGTTGCCTCCCGAGGAGCGCTTGTTTTTTATAACCGAGTCACGAGCCTGACTCGACCCAAAACTAGTTCATGGGAAATGTGGTGAGGGATGGAATGATCTCATGAGAGATGTCCTCACCAAAGTACAACTTCACTCGTTGGCCATTCACCTTAAAATTAGGTCCATTAGGTTGAGCGAGCTCGAGAGTACCATATGGAAAAATTTGGGTAATGGTGAATGGGACGGACCAACGAGATTTTAGCTTGCCTGAAAAGATTTTCAACCGAGAGTTGAAGAGTAAAACTTTGTCTCCAACTTGGAACTCTCGGTTTTTAATCTTAGAGTCATGAATGAGCTTAGTCTTTTCCTTATAGATCAAAGAATTTTCATAAGCCTCATTCCGGAGTTCATTAAGCTCATTGAGTTGGATTTTGCGTAGGTCACCGGCTTTGTTGATATCGAAGTTAGCCCACTTCAAGGCCCAGTAAGCCTTGTGCTCCAACTCAATGGGGAGGTGGCATGCTTTCCCGTACACGAGACGATATGGTGTACAACCAATCGGAGTCTTGTATGCGGTACGAAAAGCCCACAGAGCATCATCAAGTTTATCGGCCCATGAGGCACGATGCTCTCCCACGGTTCGTTCAAGAATTCGCTTTAACCCTCGGTTAGAGATTTCAGCCTGCCCATTAGTTTGTGGGTGGTATGCGGTGGAAAGACGATGATTTACACCATACTTAGCCATGACTCTTGCGAATTGATCATTGAAAAATGAGTCCCGCGATCACTAATAATGGCACGAGGCACACCGAATCTAGCGAATAGCGACTTCAAAAAGTTACAAACCACCCTTGCGTCGTTAGTGGGTAAAGCTTTGGCTTCAACCCATTTAGAAACGTAGTCAACGGCTACAAGGATGTATTTGTTTCCTTTAGATGAAGGGAATGGCCCCATAAAGTCGATGCCCCATACATCAAAGATTTCACATTCTTGTATGAAATTTTGAGGCATCTCATCTTTATGTGTGATTTTGCCTTGTCTTTGGCAAGCATCACAATGTTTAACCATCTCGTGAGCATCACGATAAATGGTGGGCCAATAAAATCCCGAGTCAAACACTTTTTTGGCGGTGTAGTTGGGACCAAAGTAACCACCGGTGGGTCCTTTGTGGCAAGCTTCGAGAATGTCTAAAGCTGCCGGTCCATCAACACATCGGCGAACAATCAAATCAGCACATTGTTTGAAGAGATACGGGTCATCCCAAAAGTAAGTCTTAATATCTTTAAAGAACTTCTTCTTTTGTTGGGATGTTAACCCGTCAATGAGAATTCCACCCGCCAAGTAGTTTGCAATGTCCGCAAACCACGGGGCTTCATCATTATTCGAGTTGATAGACATTAAGGTCTCCAGGGGAAAAGAGTCATTGATCTCTTTGTTCGGATGATCCCCTTGATAAGGATCCTCAAGTCTACTGAGATGATCCGCGGCTAGGTTTTCAGCTCCCTTCTTATAACGAATTTCGATTTTAAATTCTTGAAGTAGCAAAACCCAGCGAAGAAGTCTTGGTTTGGAATCTTGTTTAGTTAACAAGTACTTCAACGCGGAATAATCGGTATACACGTTGGTGGTAGAAAGGACAAGATAGGGGCGAAATTTTTCAAAAGCATAGACAACAGCTAAAAGCTCTTTTTCGGTTGTCGTGTAATGTAATTGAGCCCTTGTCATTGTCTTGCTAGCGTAATGGATCGGTTGGAAGTGTTTATTCACTCTTTGGCCCAAAACCGCTCCAATAGCAAAGTCGCTAGCATCGCACATCAATTCGAAAGGCAGCTCCCAATTAGGGGTAACCAAGATCGGTGCCTTAGTTAGCTTATCCTTAAGAAGGTTGAAGGCTTCAATACACTCTTTGGAAAAGATAAAAGGAGTATCTTTTTCCAAGAGGTGGGTCATCGGGCGAGCGATTTTAGAAAAATCTTTGATAAATCGACGGTAGAAGCCCGCATGACCGAGGAAACTTCTCACACCCTTCACGGTTGAAGGTGGAGGAAATTTTGCAATAACATCGACTTTAGCACGGTCGACTTCAAGACCGGCTTTGGAGATTTTGTGTCCTAGCACGATGCCCTCTTTTACCATGAAATGGCATTTTTCCCAATTAAGAACAAGGCGAGTGTCTTTACACCGCTTAAGCATACGTTCTAAATTGGCAAGGCAAGCAGAGAAAGAATCGCCATAAACCGAGAAATCATGCATGAAGACTTCCATAGTTTCTTCAACCATGTCATGGAAGATATCCATCATACACCTTTGGAACGTCCCATGAGCATTGCATAAACCGAAAGGCATGCGTTTGTAAGCAAATGTTCCGTAGGGACAAGTGAATGTGGTTTTCTCTTGGTCTTTGGGATCGATGGGAATTTGAAAATACATGGAGAAACTGTCTAAGAAGCAGTAATAGTCATTACCCGCTAGACGCTCGAGCATTTGATCCATGAAAGGAAGAGGAAAGTGATATTTTCTCGTGGCATCATTGAGCTTGCGATAGTCGATACAAACTCTCCACCCAGTAACGAGACGAGTAGGAATCAACTCGTTGTGTTCATTGGGAACAACGGTTATTCCGCCCTTCTTGGGCACACAATGGACGGGACTTACCCATGGCGAATCCGAAATAGGGTAAATCAAGCCGGCATCAAGAAGTTTGATAACCTCTTGTTTGATGACGTCATGAATGCGAGTATTAACCCTTCTTTGGCTTTGGATTGCGGGTTTAAAGTCATCTTCCATGAGAATCTTGTGAGTACAAAAGTTTGGATCAATTCCGCGGATATCGGAAATTTTCCAAGCAATTGCCTTCTTATGATCTTTAAGCACGGCGATAAGGCGAGATTTTTCTTCTTCTTTCAAGTCCTTAGCGATGATGACGGGCGAATTCTTCTTATCTTCAAGGAACACGTACTCGAGGTGAGATGGTAACTCCTTAAGCTCTAAATCCGGAGGATTTTCGATGGTAGGCGTAGTCAAATTCAGTTCATCGATAGCAATATCCTTGGGAGATGGTGGAGAAATATGGTCCTCTTTGAGAAGTTTCTCAATGAGACGAATGTATTCATCCCAATCGGTGGGAGAATCGTCATATTCTAAGTTCACATCTCCCATGGTTGCTTCAAAATCTTTCCAAAGGAAATCACTTTCTCCAAATAGAGTTAGTGATGAAGCAATAGAGGCAACGGTCTCAACATTGGGAGGAGAGGTAAGAATACTTTTGCAAGCATCATTAAAGTGTTCTTCACAAGCCTCATCAAGAACGTCGATACAATTAACACTCTCGTAGGAATAAGGTTGTTTAGAAATCTTACCCATGTTGAAGACAATTTGATCGTCACCAACTCTCATGATAAGCTCACCCGCTTCTACATCGATGAGAGTGCGACCGGTCCTTAATAATGGACGACCAACAATTAATGGAACACGAGGATCCATCTCGTAGTCGACTACGACGAAATCGGCAGGAAAAGTAAATTTTTTGACTCCTACAAAAACGTCTTCGGCTATCCCCACTGGATAAGCAACCGTACGGTTAGCTAATTCCAAATTCATTTTGGTAGGGACTAGCTCAGGGAGAGATAATTGCTTCCAAACGCTTAGAGGCATTAAATTGATACTAACACCTAGATCGGCTAGGGTCATGCAATTCTCTACTCCCAGGAAGTTGCAAGGGATTAAGAAGCGACCCGGATCACCAAGTTTCGTTGGCAATTTCCTTAAGAACACTGTAGAGCAATTCTCGTTAAGTTGGGTATTAGAAATATCAAGAAGCTTCTCCTTGTCACTAAGAAGATCTTTGAACATTTTCGCATATTTAGGCATGTGAGCGAGAGCCTCAGCGAAGGAGATGTTGAAATTCAATTGTTTAAACATTTTGAGAAAGTTTGAAACTTGAATATCGTCCTTGCTTTTGAGCTTCTCTTTCCTCAACCTTGAGGGATAAGGTATATCGGAAGAAGAGGAAAGCTTTGGAATAGTAGGATCACTCACATCCTTGGGTGGTGGAGGGGTAGAAGTAAGAGGTGGAGGAATTGGGGAAGTACAAGTTTGAGGAATATGAGTAGGTGACTCGTTTTCCTTTGTCACAATCACCGGTGTAGGTATAGGAAGCTCGGGTTCCTTGGTACCTTTTCCACTGTGAGTGGTGATTGCTTTCATCTCCCCTCTTGGATTAGCCACGGTGTTACTCGGAAGATTACCCAAAGAAGAGGTTTGATTACCTTGGAAGAAACCAGCCATAATGTCCCTTAGGTCATTCGTTTGACTACTCAAAGAGTTTCACATATCGCCTCTAAGATCATTCCCTTGTTTTACCATGTCGCCCTTCAAATTAATAATCTGGGTCTGCAGATTCTTCACCAACACATCATTCGTCTGCATGTATGTTTCGACCTCGTGGTTGAAAATGGTGGGTTGAGTAGGAGGAGGTGCTTGATAAGCAAGTGGTTGGTAAGGAGCGGGTTGGTAAACTTGAGTAGGATTTTGAGGTGGATATGGTTGTCTTTGAGGTGGTTGGTAAGGTGCTCGAGGTTGGTTTTGATTGGTTCGGTTAAGGTTTTGTTGTTGGTTTTGATTGTTTGGAGGAAAATCGGGCGGGGAAAGAAAGTTGTTTGAGCGATAGCTGAGCAAGTTGCGGTATCCTTGAGGACGAGCTTGATAAGCAGTCGGAGGATAGGTACCGTATGCTGCGTTAACATTCTCACAAGGGTAGTCTTGGGTGGAAGTACAAGTAGTGTAAGACTGAGGACCCCCGCATATTTCACATGGTTGGATTACATCATTGACTTGAGCGTTTTGAGCGTTGATGCTTTTGGTGTTGTTAGCGGTTTGGGCAGCAAGTGATTCAAGAAGCGAAGTAATTTTGTCAAGTCTCTTGTCGTTGTCACTAGTACTAGCACTAGCGGCATTGGTCTGAACACTCTTGGTTTGCACTCGAGACATTCTCAATAATATCCCAAGCGGCATTAGAACTCTTAACCAAAATATTACCCCCCGAGGCACTATTTAGTGAATCTTGATCATTCATGCTTAAACCATTGTAAAAGGTATTAATTTGGTGCACTTTGGTAAAACCATGTTGTGGGCACTTTCTTAAAAGTTCTTTAAAACGGTCCCAAGATTCACTAAAACTTTCATCGTACTTTTGTTCAAAATTAATAATTTCATTCCGCAAAGCGGTAGTACGAGAGGGTGGGAAAAAGTAGTTTATGAATTTGGTCTCTAAGTCCGTCCACGTCAGAATACTTTGTGGCGGTTCCTTTGCAAGCCAATGCCGGGCTTGTCCCTCTAAGGAGAAAGGAAAAAGTTGTAAACGGATTACCTCTTGTGGAACACCATTGAATTTGACCGTATTCGTGAGTTGAAGGAACCTTTTGATGTGGTCATGAGGATCATTAATGGTACGCCCCAAGAATGGTTGAGCAGAGACCATTTGAATAAAGCCGGATTTGAGCTCAAAGTTGTTGGCTGCAATCGCGGGTATGAAAATTGGATCGTTTTTGCCCTCTACATGTGCTTGCAAAAGTTCGATCATGGGACGATTGTCTGGTAGAGGTTCATTGTTGTTATTATTCATGTTGTTTTGAGGTGGATTGTTATTGTTGTTGTGTACACCGGCCATGTCTAAGTTATCGAGAGTCTCTGGCTCTTGATAAGACGTTGATCGAGTGCGCATACACCTGCAAAAGAACTAACAAAGCAAGAAATATTTTTGGTTTTTTATGTTTTTTAATTTTTTTGTATTTTTGAAAATTTTATATTTTTTAGGTTTTTTGAAAATTTTTATTAAAAAGTAACGTTCACGGTGAATAGATCCCAAAATCCAATTTCTCACAAAAAACTGTTAATCCTTACGAGAAGAGTCGGTAGCGGCGCCATTTGATACAAGTGTTTTTGCTTGGGTTCAATTTAATTCACGGTATCTTCTCGAATCGATCACGGTTCAAAGTGGAATAGTTGTTCTTGGTAACTAAAAAGGGTATTGGTTTTCTAATCTACTAAAAAGGATTAAATGCGAAAAGTGATAAAAATATAAACTAAAAGCAGTTAATAAAATAAGACTGAAACTGAATTAAAATTTAACAGTTGACAGTAAATACCCCTTACTTGCAAAACTACTGATTCGGAATAATCAAGTCAAAAGGCTCATTCGGAATACTCAATGAAGAAGCTTCGTTCGGAACAATTGTGCTCATGCGGAATAATCTAAGAGAACTGCTCATTCGGAATAATGCTGATCCGGAATAACTGAACTCATAACTGAACTCATCCGGAATAATTTCTTTGATTCGGAATATATTAACTGATCCGGAATAATCTAACAAAAATGCTTCATTCGGAACAAAGTGCACTGACTCGGAATAACTAATCCAGAAGCTTCATTCGGAACATTTAAGAAAACTGATTCGGAATATTTTCTTAAAAACCTTGATTCGGAATAATGCCACTCATCTGGAATATTGATTATTCCGAATGAACTAACTGATCCGGAATAAAATTGATTCGGAATACTTCTGATCCGGAACAAAACCGATCCGGAATAAATACTGAAAAGCTTTATTCGGAATATTTAAAAACTGATTCAGAACATTTAATCAAATTGCTTCGTTCGGAATATTATGGCAAAACCCTTCATCCGGAGTAAATGGACTTCATTCGGAATCTGGGCTGATGAAGGGTGCGAAGAACAGGGAAGACAATAAAGCACGATTTTTACCAAAATCAACCAAGTTTTTAACCAAAAATTTAACCACAATAACTATTATTCATCTACTAATCATAAACATCAAACCAAAACACTAAAAACATAAAACCCACATACTTTTTAAGATCAGACTCAACAACATAAAACTTTAAGACTTGGAATCAAAAAGAAGAATATGAACAAGATTAATGGAAGTATGATATTAAATGATTAAGGTTTAAACAATCAAAGGGAAAGATTAAGACTACAAGATTTGTGAAAACAAAAATGAAAATCACCAACACCTTAATGGTGTTGGTTACCCAACGAAACAAGAAAAGAAAAAACTGGAAAAAAATAAAAACTCTCTCAAAATGTGTGAAGGAAGGTCCTATTTATAGGTCTTCAAGTTGGTTGGTGAGTGGGCTTTCTCCCTTTCTTCTTGTCTTCTCGTCTTTTCAGAAAAGTTGACTTTTTCGATTTTGATTCGGGATTTGTCGACGAATATATTCAACTCGTCTTTTAATTTCCTCGTTTAATAAACTTGAGTTCTTCGACATATGTAAATCTTCCATCTTTGGTCCTTTTCTTCGATAAATCTTCAAATAGGCCCATTGACTTCAGATCTTTTGCATCTCTTGGACAATAGACTTCGTCTTGAGTCTTTTTCTTCGATAAAACCCGTGCAATCCCATGTTTTCTTCAATATTTATCCGGCTAACTCTGAAAGTACAACAAACACAAAAACCACGCATAATTCCAAACAAATGACATTAAATACGCGTTTTGGTCTTGTTTTAGCAAGAAATGAGTGCTAAAAGGATGGGTGTTTTCACACCTATCATTGGTCTTTATACAAAATTAGATTTTCCACTTTATTTGTCTAACGCTGACAAAGGTTATTTTAACGCTGACAAGTGTTAAATTGGCGTTGTCAGCAACATGTTAGTTTTGTGGTTTTTGATCTAATTATGTAGGCGTTGTTAGAATTGTACAATTGGATACAGAGTTTCTTATGGATTCTTGGAGCATTATTGGAGCATGTTTTAGTTTATGGATGATGGTTGGAATATTTATATTCCTATCTTGACATAAATTTTTATTACATGCATATTATTTGGCAACTTATGTATCATAGTTTAAGGGGAGGTTTAGGAACCCTTTAGGACTTTTTGGGTATTCATATAATACTCTTATCACAATTCTAGATTGTGTCCACTAGTGAGTATGAATTAGTTTACTAACTCATGAGGCACTGTAGCATGCAAAGTTGATATACTATGCACCCTGCCAAGACGTTTTGGCCTAGAATTGGTTGTGGTCTGTTGGGAGACTTGGGTATGATTTTTATTGGGCTTACCTGGGAAGTTACAAAGGATTTTATGAGATAACTTCACTGTTAAGAACTTTGGTTAGCAAGGGACACTTGAGGACTGTTATGTCTATCTTGCTTAAGCAAGTGTGCTTGATTGGACAGTGCTTGCCACACTATTGTAATTTTCAGTTTATAGGTTATCTTCACTAGGATAAATCACTTTGTTAAGGTCCTTTTTCATTTTTATTATTCTTATTTTTGGACGTTGACAGATTTATTTCCAAACATTGTTAGGACCAATTTTGACATTGACATGGCTTTTTCAAACGTTGACAAGAATATAGTCGTTGGGCGTTGATAGGTTATTTTTGACCGTTGACACTCATTGGGTCCTACCCAATTGTTATTTTTGACGAAAATTGGGGCCGTAATTTTGGGAGTTGGTAACTTTTTAATTAATGCACAAGATAAGTTATTTTATTTTCAAGATTATCATCATTATATTTTGAAAATAACTGCCTAATTTTTTACCACCTACCTCTCCTATATATTTGGCTCCTTCTTTTTAAACAGGGTAATTGCATATTCTTGTCTAACAAATCTTTCTCCTATATTCATCTTTCATAACCTTTCACACAGCTTTCTACATCAATGGCGCCTAAGTTTAAACCGAGTGACTTGGTATTGGGATTCAGAAGTCAGCATAACATGGTTGCCTATTTGGAGGCTGATGATGCTCTATTTCCTCAATATACTCAGATGGTGGCGTATTTGAATGCATCCCCACTATGGTATGCACTTTCTCATGCTCCTCTTATCCATGTCACTCATATTAAACAGTTTTGGAACACTGTTAGTTCCTCAACGCTTAATAATGTGACTACATTAACTACTGTTGTCCATGGGCGTCCATGGGTGGTTACTGAAGCCTTGGTTCACCAGGTTTTGCATCTTAATGATGCAAATGGTATAGCCACTCTACCCATTGGTGAGATAGAACAGGTACTTCAAGCTTTGGGTTATCCTTTCCCTGAAGAGGGTACTTTAAATAAATATAATAAACAGGAATTTCCCCCAGCTTAGAAGTACTTAATACATGTCATCCTTCAATGTTTAAGTCCCAAATGTTCTGCACATAATGAAATTAACAGATCCATTGGTAGCGCCATTGTGTGTATTTCTACAGGGCAAAAATATAATTTTTCTAAAATGATTTTTGATGGCATGTGTAAAAACAAGGGTAGCAAGATGACTCTGTCTTACCCAAGATTTTTACAAATGATTTTTGATGAACAAAGGTATTGCACCAGGGATCATGATGATTTTTATGTGATCCCTATGCAAAAGATAGCTATTTTAGTAAGATGAATTCACCCCCTCAAAGAGACTTGCCTCTTACCCAAGCCATGCTTGCTGTTATTGCAGCAGCACAACCTCAACCTGACCCACAACCACAACCAGACCCATTACCTGAACCATCACCTTCACCTCAACATATGGAACTTGACCAAGAACCCTTCAACGCTGACACATTAAATGTTGGCGTTGATACTTCAAATCCAAACGTTGACACCTTTCTACAACAGACCCAAACACCCCTTAACCTTCAAACTACAACCCAATCCACATCATCCTCTTCACCCCCAGACTTTAGGATGGAAAAACACCAAAGGACCATTGGAGTGTTCTCCTCTGGTGGTCCTAGCCATGTTATAGAGAGAACCACCACCACAAGTGTGGTTGGTGACATGGGTGGGGCTAGGACCATTGGTACTGGCTTAGAAGCAGGCCAAGCCAGTCCAAACATTATTAAGACCCCATCCATGCCCCATGACTCTATTTTGGGAGGTCAAATACCCATTCTAGAGGAGGGCAGATTGGAACCCTATACGTTGTTAGAATTGACGGTTGTCTGCATTAGCTTGCAAAAGCAAAATGCAGACCTGGTACATACTTTCACTACACAAAGCCTTGAACTCAAGAAATTGAGGAAGAGGATTGTTATTTTAGAAGGTGCTAACCCTAGGCGTGGAGTGGAGGATTCTTCCAAAGGGGAGGATGAGCAGATACATTTGAGTGATAAAGGCTCAAATGAAGGAGAATCTTTGGGTATAGCTGAAGCTCTAACAAATTTGAAGAGGCAACCAGATTTTGATGTTTCATTGGTTACCCCTACAAATTTGAATTTATCCTTTACTGAGATGATGGAGCAATTCACAAGAAGCGCTGACAAGAGTAAGGTAAGCGTTGACAAGCAGATTTTTGACGCTGATAAGTCAAGCGCTGATAGGAGTAAGTTAGTCGTTGACACACAGGTTTTGGACGTTGATAGACCTGCAGGTATGGTTGATGTATTCCAGTCATCAGCTATCATCAAGGAAGTGTCTTCACAGGTACCATCATCATCTTTACCCATCATTGATACATTAGATAGGGGTAAAGGGATTATGGTAGAAACAGTAGTTCCCAAGGATGCAGCTCAAGTAAAATTTGATTCAATGTTGGCTGCACAACTTATGGAACAAGAAAAGATAAAGGTTGTTGAGTCATCATTTGTGGTTACTTCTGGAGAACAAGAAGGAAGTAATGATGAGAGCACAGATTCAAGTGTCATGATTATTGAAGAACCAGAAAGACTTGAATATGGTGATGTGTTGGCAAGGGAAAAACTTGTAGAGTTGAAGATGAAGGTGGATTATGATATGACAGAAGTTGCCCAGATGTACTTTGAATGGGAGAATAAGATCATGGAGAATCCATATATGTCTTTATCAGATCAGATTTGGGGATTGGAGATTCTTCTCAGGATTCAAGGGATTGTCAGGTAATCCTAAAGTATAAGGCCAGCAAAGTTTTCTCACAATCTAAGAGGGATAGAAGGGAGCTTTATTATATGTTGCTTAGATGTCATCAAGGGGGTTGGACTTTTCAGAAGTTGCAGGGATTGTCCTTTGATGAATTGGAGTATAAAGCTTATCCTATTTGGGCAAGAGTACAAGAGATGAACACTATCAAACTTCTTTCAGATGAAAGAAAGGAAGAGCTTGCAGAAGAGATTCAGATTCAATAGGCTTTACTTGTTCCAAGACCTAAGAAGAAGGGAGTTCCACTTGAGTTCCCAGCAAATATGGATAGACTGAATCCTAGTGAAGCTATTATTAGAAGGAGTATTAAGCTATCTTCCTTGGAAGTTTCACATATGGTGGAAGTATTACCTCATGATTCCAGAAACCCTATAGTTAGCTATAAAGAAGATGCAAGTGGGTTCTGGATGATTGGCAGATATGGGAAAGAGGTACATTCTTTTACTACTCTTATGTCTTTGTTTGCAAGCTTGGATAGGGAAGACTTGGCAGACCTTTGGAGGTTACTGCAGGCCAAGTATGAGACTGAAGCACCTACTTCAATCAATGGAATAAAGATTTGGTCAACATTCAGAAGGATGTGTGCACCAGATGAAGAAGATCTTGTTTGCAAGGATCTTGATGAGGATATCAGTGGACTTCAATGGCGTCTATGTTCAGCAGCTGGTGTGTATCATTTGAGTTCTACAAAGTTTTCTGAATATCTTCTTGTGGATGCTGAGTATCCTATGTCCAAAGAAGTTTTGGAGAAAATGATGACAACACGGCTAAAAATTGACTACTCAAGTGACGAGGCCAAAGATTTGATTAGATATATTTATTTCCAATATAATGCAATTTGTAAGAATCCCCCTAGTTCTTAGTTTTTATTCAGAAACTTGATTACTAGAGTAAATATCAAGTTTAGGGGAGGATTGTTGGGAATAAAATGTAGTCAAGACACTTGGACGCTGACAAGAGAAATTTGGACGTTGATAAGAAAAAATCAAGCGTTGACAGAACAAGCGTTGACAGGAAGAAGTCAAGCGTTGATAAGAAGAAGTCAAGCACTGATAGAAGACTTAGTCTACACGTTTTATGTTTCTAGTAAAGATATGTTCGATAATGTATTTTCTATGTTTATCTTTACCAAGAATAGTTGATACGTAGACTCTTGTACAAGGTTCATTAATCTATAAAAGGAGGCCTTTAGGTTTTAGTTCAATATACGTTTATACTTTCATTGTACGCAAGTTTGATTTATCAATCAAAGTGAAAGTTTGGTTTATATTGTTTGTGTGTTCTTGTTTGAGTATTAATTCCGCATAATACTTGAATTGTTTCATATACAACAAAGTTTCTCTACGTGTTTAACTTGATTTAATCTCGTTTACACAAGCTAAATCGATCTAAGTTTGGGATCAACAAAGAACACAAATTGGGGTTTCTTGATTAAGCCAAAATTAAACTCCCATATTATCCAGATTTGTGATTAAGCTATCCTTAATCATAACCCAACTCTTAAACCGTGTGCCACATCACCCCACAACTTACATGATAAACCCTTGTACACACTTTTGAAGAAGAAGCCAAAACAGTGACAGCCATCTAACGCCCCACATTATGCTTTGTTTCTAAGCTTCATTATAAGCCTTAGCTCAAATTCCAACAGCTTACCACTTCACAAACTTCCAAGAAAACATCACATGATTCCAAGTTTTCAAACTTCACAAGGGGCATTTTTGGGACTTCACAGCATTAGGGTTTACGTTTTTATGCTTTCTAGATAATCTTTCTAGCCTATAAAAGGCATTAGGGTTGCAAAATTGAGCCCTGCTCTTGGTTTTCCTTTGGTCAACATTTCTGTAAATCCTTGTTCAATATTAATGAAAAGTGTTTGAAATTGTGTGACGAATTCCAAGTGCCAACTTATTACTTGCTTGTTTATGTTTCATGTTTATGATTTTGGAATCCTAAAACCTGTTTTTAAATCTTGTGCAAGAAATTTCCAAGTTTTCTCAAAAACTGGATATTTTGCTAAGTCTTTGGTACATCTTTGGAATTTTTGGATTACAAGTGATCTAAACACCTTGATAAGAAGATAATCAAGGTGTTGGGAGCTTGTGGTTTGGGGATAATCAAAGAGTGGGTACAAAGGTTGCATTAATCAAGCTTTTTCCATTCTTCTGTTTTATATATTTGTGTTCTAACCTTGTTGAATCTTAGTAGCTTTGTTGTGGAAGCTTGTGCCTTGTTTTGCTAGGCACATAAGCTCAAAAATTCGTGAGTGTGGATGTACATTCATGAAGTTTGAGTCTTTTTCTCAAAAATCTGATAAAATACTAGATTTTTGTGAATTTGTGTTCTGCTGTTGTTCTTGTTGATTTTGTGGCCTAAAATTGCTTGATACTGCATGATGATGATGTTATTTTGTTAGATTGGGCTTGGGATAAACTGAGTCACACACTTTCTTTGTTAATCTTGGATTGAAAAAAACACTTTCTTTGTTAATCTTGGGTTAACGTGTTTAAGCTTGCAATTTGTTTTTGAGTTATTGGAAAGTGTTGTTTAATGCTCATATCTGATATATACATGGTTGTATGCTATTTGCTGCAAGTTCTTGGCTTTTAAACATCAAAATCTTGATTGTGCTATAAAAATTGGAAATCTGCTTGTTTTGACCTAAGACTTTGGTAACACTTAGTTTGTATGCATGCTTAGGGATAACAAGTGATTAAACATAGTTATTATAACCTACTAAGAAGATTTGAGTGTTTGAATCTGGTCTTGTGGTCAAGTATATCAGCAAAGTATCACATCTGCTTGTTTAGTGTTCATCAGTAACATTCATTTGCTTGAATCTTGATCTACACTTTGAATCATTGCATGAAACCTGTTTATTTATGTTCATTTGAATTATTTATAACTTGTGTATGCATTTGGTGAAGTTTGGCTGGCTTTTTGTTGCTAAAAGTGCTTATTGGTTGAAAACTGCTTATTGTTCATATCTGGTGCATGTCTGTGGATCTTTTTATTAAACTGTATTAATTAGCTTGTTGTATTTGTGATTTGATTGTTGTTAGTGACTCCTTTTGATTCACTGATCACTTGGGTGCCTTTGCTTAACTTGAATCCAACAAAAAGTCACATAAGACAAAAAAGTCAAGAAAGTCAAGCAGTGGGAACTCCTTTCCCCTGTTGCTAGCCACTGCTAGTGTTATTTATCAAACAACTTATTCATAAGCCATTTTGGCTTATCCAGACATGCAACAACTTATTTTTTGTGATAGATCTTCCTTATTTGACCCATTGATTTGAACTGGAGCTTATTAGGGTTTGACTTTTAAGTTTGACTAGAAAACCAAACAGTTTGACTTTTACATAAGTGCTTAATTGCTTATTCCAGCTTATTGTTAGTACTTATTGGAAAACTTTTTGATTATTCTGCTTAATTAAGTCATTTAAAACCTTCTGCAAGTTGAATCAGCACTTGAGGTAGTCTAGAACTCAAAAACGACTATTTTGTTTTGTGAAGAGAGCTTTGGCTTATTTCAGGCTTATTTCTTGTGCTTTTTCAAAGTTTCTTTTCACAGATCTCTTTGGTAACTCAAAAGAAGCTTGTGTGTCAAGTTAGAGCTTATGGCATTAGCTTATGGCTTAATGGGCCCAAAAGCCCATTAAGAATAAGCTGTTGACTTATTAAGCTATGATAAGCATATTTTCAGCTTTTGGGCCTTCAGAGTTTTGTTCTTAAAATCAAATTTTAAGTCAGATAGGAAGTTTTGGGCTTATTTGGTTAACTTTTTCTTATTGGGCTAGTTTCAAGCCCATTAAGGGATTGTTTTTTATTTAAGCCCATTTTAAGGGCCAATAGGGGTATTTAGGTAATTTCAAGTTCATTCCTGTGCTATTTATGTTAAAATAAACTAGTTTACAACTTTTTAGAATTTTTTATAAATTTTGGATTTTTATTAATATTTTATTATTATTTTATTATTAAAAAATAAAATTTAGATTTTTACAAGTTTTTCATTTCTCCTAGTTCAAATACATTAAGTTAGGAATTTTAAAATTTTTAGATTAATTTTATTGTCATTAGATTAATTTCTAGAATTATTTTAAGTTTTAATAGTTTTTAATTGTTTTTCAATAATTTTAATTAATTTTAAGTCATTTTAAGTCATTTTAGAGGTTTACAAGTGAAAAAATCTCATTTTGGGCTTTTTGTTAATTAAATTTATTTTTTTGGGCTTTAATTAGCATTAAAAAATAATATTTAATTAAATAAAAGGTTTGAGTGATTTTTGATTTTTTGTAAACTCTAATTATATTTTTGAGAAATTATTGCAATTTTCTAAGAATTTTTAGGGTAATTTTTAAAATTAGTGACTTTTTACGGTTTTACGTGTACGACTTCGTCTTAGTGTAATTCATAATCGTAACCGTCATTCTTTTCTATTCTCTTTTCTATTTTTCTTTCTCATCAATATAATCACAAACACTTAATCATCTCTTTACACAACACACAAGCCTCCTTGAGAACGATCCCCACTTTTGGGTCATTTACTTGTGGTTTTCCTAAATCACTTGTTAACGCTTGCCCTAATTACGTTCTTTTTCCTAAAAGGCGTATTACTACCACCATCAAAAGGTGTACTTCGGAGGTGTGAAGGAAGGATCTCTGGCAAAGGAACTATTCAAACTCCTAACCTTAATTTTGAGCAGGTTTACTATGTGGAAGCACTTCAACTTGATCGCTGTCTCTCAGATTTGTGACAAAAAACAGTTTGTCCTCTTTACGGATACTGAAGCACTGGTGTTATCCAAAAACGTTAAGCTATCGGATGACTCCCAAGTTCTACTCAAAATCCCTAGAAGACACAACCTCTATAGTATCAAGCTGAATGAAGTTAATACTACTGGTCAACTAGCTTGTTTGGTTGCCAAAGCATCAGAAGATGAAGCCACCAAATGGCATAGAAGGATAGGACATGTAAACTTCAAGACCATTCACAAACTGGCTAATATGAATGTGGTCTCTGGTTTAACACCCAAAACTTTTAGAAATGACATCAATTGCCTTGCGTGCAGCAAAGGCAAACAACACAAAGCATCCTTCAAGGCCATTACTGCTCTCAGCCTCATAACTGAACCATTGCAGCTACTACACATGGATTTGTTTGGTCTTACCTCCATTAGGAGCATTGACCATAAACAATACTGTCTTGTGGTAACTGATGGGTATAGCAAGTTCACGTGGGTTTTCTTTCTGGCTGCTAAAAGTGAAACCTACTCCATTCTCAAAGACTTCATTACACTCATTGAGAATCAGTTGTCCAAGAAGGTGAAAGGTATCCGATGTGACAATGGAATAGAATTCAAAAATGCAGATCACATAGAAATACGCAATTCCAAAGGTATCAAAAGAGATTATAGTGCTGCCAGGACTCCTCAACAGAATGGTATTGCAGAAAGGAAGAGCATGACTCTTATAGAAGCTGCAAGAACCATGCTTGCAGACTCCAAGCTTCCAACTATGTTTTGGACAGAAGCTGTCAACACTACAAGTTATGTGTTGAATAGGGTTTCAATTACCAATCCTCATAAGAAGAATCCCTATGAGCTACTCACATCCAAAGTCCCAAGCATTGCTCATTTGAAGCCATTTGGTTGTCCTGTCACCATTCTGAATACTAGTGACTATTTGGGGAAATTTGATGGCAAGGCAGATGAAGGCTACATTGTGGGATATTCAACTCACTCAAGAGCTTATCGCGTTTATAATCTCCATGCCAAGCGTGTCATTGAAACTATAAATCTGAGGTACTTTGAGGAGAAGATAAACATCCAAGGTAAAGGTCCTGAATGGTATTTTGATCTTGATTATCTTAGTGACTCATTAGCATATTTTTGTTTCAAAACTAACCAAGATGCAGGTCCACAAGTGTTTTCAACTTCTAGTGCAGGTGCTGCTTCTAGCTTTTCGGACTCCGATGAGGATGATGACATTTTTTTATACCATCCTATTCCACCACAGTCGCTCCCAACACCAATGCTACACCTATTGATGCTTCTTCATCAGACATTGTGGATTCACAAGGAGCTCTTGATACACTACTCAAGCAACAACAAGATGCTACTACAGCAGCTACTCAAGGAGGCTTTGAGTTTCCTTTGAGTACTCCTGCTGTACCAGTTACTCCTAGTGATCCTAGTGTTACTCCTAGTGCAAGTTTAACACCTATTAGTAGTCCGGTTAGTGATCATTCTTCCACAACTAGGTTCTCTGGTCCTTCTGACTTGGGAAACTATCAAAAGAAGACTTCTACTAAGCTGGATGATATTCGTAAGCAGCCAATAGTTGGCATTTTCGACTCTGCTTCATATGATGATGACTTTGTTGGGGATCTTAATAACTTGGCACCAGAAGCGGATGTAGCTCCTACTCCTGTTCAGCAGATCAACAAAGACCATCCTACTACTCAAATCATAGGGGATCCTGGTTCTACTGTCAAGACTCGCCGTATGCATAAGAAAGCAACGTCTGGTCATCATGCTCTTGTGAGCTACATTGAAGACCAAAAGCGTAATAATCACACAGACCTTCTTCACTGTTTGTTTGCCTGTTTTCTTTCACAGGTGGAACCTAGGTCAGTCTCACATGCTCTTGAGGATCAAAGTTGGGTTGAGGCTATGCAGGAGGAGATGCAGCAGTTCTTGTTTTAGAATGTTTGGATTCTAGTTGACTTACCAGATGGAAAGACAGCGGTTGGTACCAAATGGATTCTCAAAAACAAGAAAGATTCAAGGGTCATTGTGGTAAGAAATAAGGTTAGGCTGGTTGCACAAGGTCAGACATAACTAGAAGGAATTGACTATACTTAAGTCTTTGCTCCTGTTGCTAGGATTGAGGCCATTCGTCTATTTTTGGCTTTTGCTTCTTATGTTGGCTTTACGGTTTTTCAGATGGATATCAAGAGTGCGTTTCTCTATGGTAAGATTGACGAGGAAGTTTATGTCACTCAATCTAAGGGCTTTGTGGATCCACTTCATCCCAAGAAAGTCTACAAGGTGGCCAAAGCTCTTTATGGACTCCATCGGGCTCCTAGAGCTTGGTATGAGCGTCTGTCCACTTTCTTGTTGAAACATGGCTATAGAAGAGGCACTATTGACAAAACATTGTTCCTTATAAGGAATGCCAAAAACATCATCCTGGTTCAAGTATATGTGGATGACATTATCTTCGGTTCTACTAGGAAGGAATGGTGTGATGATTTTGAACAGCTAATGAAGGCGAATTTCAGATCAGTGCCATGGGAGAACTCACATTTTTCCTTGGTCTTCAAGTCAAGCAGCAGTCGGATGGTATCTTCATTAGTCAAGACAAATATGTTCATGAGATCATTCAGAAGTTTGATGTGGAACCTCTTAGACCAGCAGCAACACCTTATGAAGTCACTAAAGTCAAACTCAAGAATGATCCAGATCCTCTGGTGAATGTTCATATGTATAGGTCAATGATTGGCTCACTCATGTATTTGATTGCATCACGTCCGAAAATTATGTTTGCAGTAAGTGCTTGTTCTAGACATCAGGTGGCTCTAACCGTATCTAACTTGAATGCAGTCAAGAAAATCTTCAAGTATATCAAGGCACAACCCAATATAGGCTTGTGGTATCCAAGGGAATCACCTTTTGTTCTTGAAGCCTATAGTGATAGTGACTATGCAGGTGCTAATAATGATAGAAAGTCTACTACTGTTGGTTGTCAGTTTTTGGGTCGAAGACTTATCTCATGGCAATGTAAGAAACAGACAATAGCAGCAACCTCTTCGACAGAAACTGAATACGTAGCTGCTGCTAGTTGCTGTGGACAAGTCTTGTGGATACAAAATCAGATGTTGGATTATGGGTTCAACTTCATGAACACCAAAATTTTCATCGACAATCAAAGCACTATCTGCATTGTGAAGAATCCTGTCTTTCATCAATGAACCAAGCATATCGAGATTCGGCACCATTTTATACGGGATTCCAATGAGAAGAAGCTGATACAGGTTTTTAAAGTACATACGGATGATAATGTTTCTAATTTATTGACTAAAGCATTTGATGGTCAGAGATTTAACCACTTGGTGGTTCACATTGGTATGGTCAATCCTTGAGGCCTAGGATTGAGGGGAGGCTTATTGTACATATTTCCTTATACAGTCATACATATGGAAGATTCTAACAATAGTTTTTATGGGTATTCGCGGTGTGTGCAACTTCTAGTGGAAGATTTTGGTTACTTCTAGGGGCAGTCTTCTACTTCTAGTGGGTACAAACCCTTATTCTTCACTTGTGGCTGGCTTCTAGTATCAATTTTGGGTCACTGTGCACTTTGTTGACTTTCGTTGACCACTCGTTGTTCCTAGTGTTGACCTTTACGCGTTTTGACTTTCAGTCAACGCGAGTTACTTCTGGTGCACATCTTTTGTTTATCTTTGGTAACTGGGATTTGCAAATAATGGTTTAAGGGGAAAGTGGTTACACAAGCATTAAGGACTTAATTTTGAAAGGGCAACCCCCATAATTAGGGGTCAATGAATAGTTTTGTGACCATTATTTATGGTCAAATTACTCATTTGGCTCAATTATTAAAACATCAACACATACATACGCTCCTGCTCGTCATCCTCTTCAATCAATCATCTTCCACTGTTTCAATCGTCATCAATGGCATCACTCCAGTACAAGCCCGATCATAACAAGGTGGCCTATCTTGGTGAAGGTTCTAAAAGAGACGAGTTTATAGACATCCTGGAATACATTGAAGCTTCCAATCTAAGGTATGCTCTTACTGTTTGCCCCACTATGTATGATACAGTTATCCGTCAGTTTTGGGTAACTGCCAATACCAATGCTATTTTGGGTCGCCCATTAGAGCTCCATGCTACTATAGATGGTCGCTCCTATGTGGTGTCTGAGGCATCCATTAGGTCTGCCCTTCATCTCCAAGATGAATATGGTATTATCTCTATTCCCAATTCAGAGGTGTTGGATGGTATGGCTGCTATAGGCTATAATCATGAGGGGAAATTTAACTTCCAGAAGAATAGATTTGCCCCTCAATGGAAGCTACTGGTTGACTTTTTGATTCATTGTTTGAGTCCAAAATCTGGGAGTTTGGATGCGTTTCCCATTCCCCTTGCTACTGGTTTGATTTGTATTGCTCAGGGTCGCACTTTTAACTTTTCTCGTTACTTGTTTGATGGCATGATTAGTAATCTTAGTGATACTGGTTCTAGGAAGAAGTTCTTGATGTACCCTAGGTTTTTGTAGCAGGTTCTTATGTGCTTACCTAGGAATAGGAAGGAATATGTGCCCCCAAAGCTTACTCCAAAGGTTTATGCGAATATGGCACTTGGTTATAAGGGTCCTTTGAGGCCTCTCACTGATGCTATGTTGGGCCTTGCCTAAGGGGGTCCCGATGTGGTTCCTCCAACCGATCAAGTCGAGGAGGAACCTCCATTGGAGAATGATCCTATGGAGGAGGAGAACCTTGCTACTAGTGTGCCTCATGTGGAGGTTGAGGATCCAGTTAGAAAGGTGGTGGTAGAAATGCCATCTACCTCAAAGGCTACCCCCTCTTCTCGCCCACATGAGTCCCCAGTTGCTGATTCTCCCCCTCCTTGCCCAGCTCCGCATTCTGCTGAGAAGCCTTCTGGTTATCATACCCATTTGGATGACCCGTCTGTTGCTTCTGGTCCCCATGATGCATCCCCTCAACCGAGTCCTCTTGGTGGGGAAGCTGAGGAGCCTGTTACTTTGACTTCTTTGCTTGCTCTTATGCACAGGTACTATGCCAAGATTGTTTCATTGGAAGATGAGCTCAACCAGCACCGCAAGGTCACACGGGATTTCGTGCTCTCATTGGCGAACAGTGTTAAATCGTTGGAGACACAACTAAAGCGCCAAAGGAAGAAAGTAGTGCTCATTGATTCTGATGAAGATGTTGCAGAGGATGGGATGACTATTTTGGCTAGGGTTGCCTTTGTTGATAAGCCAAGTGATGACTTATCTGCTCCTCCTAGTCCTTCATTCATTCCTAATGCTGCTTCTGGTCACAAGCCAATGGATGACTCTGTTGGTCCTTCTGCTGGTCCTTCTCATGATCCCAAGGGCAAATCCCCTATGACTGATGCACCCTCTCCTCCCAACAAGCGTACTCGCAGACAATTAGAGGAAGAAAAATTAGGGGAATAGGCTGCTCAGAGATTGTAACAAGAGCTTGACTAACAAGCCAAGGCTGAGGATGTAGCCCTGCAACAACAAAGACGTGAGCAGTTGAGGCACAATGCCATGCATTGGGATGACCATGACTGGATGAATGTGATTACCATCCTTACTTCAGACTACTGTCAGTTCCGATTTGTTGGGTGAAGATGTGAATCAAGGCAATTGTGTTCAACTGGCACTGGCTTTGATGCGTAAACAACAGTTAACTCTTGCTGCCCAGCTTCGTGAACAACGCCGTAATAGACCCCTGTCATGTGCTGAGGAGAGACGGTTGATGCAGAAGTATGTTAAGAATCAATCGGCTGCTTATTATCAGACTGGGTGGACATGGGAGAGGGTGAGGAGACTTTCTTTTGATGAGCTTAAAGATCTTTACACCAAGATGATCAAGCATAGGGATACACCTGTGCCTGAACATGCTATTTATCACCCACCTCCTCGTGTTGTCCAAACTTTTAAGCCTGCTGCTGCTCCCACTTCTTTGTCGGATGTTGACAAAGGTACTTCTGGGGTTCCATCTTCTAGTGCGCCTTCTACTATTGTTCCTACCACCGCCACTTCAAACGTTGATCCCACTCACTCTAATGTTGATACTACCACCACCGATGAAGCTACTACCACTCCTGCTACTAATCCCACTCCTGTTACTCCTGCTGTGGAGCCTACACCCACACCGGTGACTGAACCACTTCCTACTTCATCAGCTGGTGCAGCCACTTCTGAACCTATGGTTGTTGATGATTTTGTAACTGTTTCTGCTGCTACTGGTGATGTCAAGGTTAAGGAGGAATCTTCTTCTGGTGTCCCCATACCTCGTTGTTCTATTCGGAAGAAGAAGGCTCGTCGTGGTAAGTCTGTCCCATTTGAGAAGAGGGGTCCTGCCAATCTCATTGATGCTGCTTCTGATAGTGAGACCGAGTTACCCCTTGGCAAGGGTTTGATTGTAGCTTGGGAGGTTCGGCCATCCCCCATTTCTCATGGTACCTTTACTCATAAGATTACGACTAGCGATGGCTACACCCGATATGTCTCTGGATTGCAAAATATTCTGTCGTGGGTGGAGCGTCGTGATCTTATGTTGTTATGTGGTTTGGTTGATGCTGAGATTCCTAAGTCTCCGAGTGAGCTTCCTGATTGGCCCGGGTTGACTATTTGGGGTGATTTGAAATTGATGTTGGATTCCCCTCCTGATTCTCCTCATGCTGATGTATGGAACGATCAACCTTGCTGGGTGATAAGGAGGTGGAAGTTGTTTGCTGGATGCGGTGTTCATGTGTTGGAGCTTGAGTCTGGTGCTGCTGTGTTTATGCTTACAGATGGGGAGTATCCTTTTACCATTGCTACCATGGAAGCTATGATGGAGTGCCACCTGCTGGTGTCTAATGCTCCTTCTGGTAACGAGTCCGCCATGGCCACTACTTTAGTTGAGGGAATTCAAGCTCGGCTGCATGTAGACAAGGTTGCTTCTTCTGGTATGTGATTGGTTTGTTTCCTCTATCTTTTTGATATACACACATTCTTTTCACCAATATGTACAGTGATTGGTGACTCACATTTTACTTTAGGTTGTTGTTTAAAGAAAAATACTTTTATATAATATTTGCTTATACTTTTAACATGTGATGGAATTTCAACACTTGTAAATCATATAATATCTGCTTATACTTTTCCACCATGAAATTGTTTTCAACTTGGCATTTTCACACTTGGGCTGTCTTGAGAAGTACTTCTGGTGTTGGACCTAGTCCACACAACAAATGGTGCTCAACTCACCATGTCTTGCAGACAAGAAAGAGTTGATTCATCATGAGGGTACGGCTCTGGTGTGATTATCAAATCCGTTGATGGTTGCCAGTTTACCCAAAATTAGAGGGTTTTCACTTGCCTTGGTCCTAGACTGAAAAGTGGCTAGTCCAAGGGGGTACGGCTCTTGGTAAAGATCTATATCAAATCCGTTGATAGCTGTAATAGCTTGCTCAAAGCTATAGGGTTTTCAGCTCACCGATGCTTAATTGCTGAGAGTTGGCTAGTCCGGAAGGGTACGACTTCTGGTAAAGACTCATATCAAATCCGTTGACGGCTGTGATGATTTGCCCAAAATCATTAGGGTACCCCCACTCACCATTGATTTACGTTCTAAGAGTTGGGCTAGGTTCTAGTCTCCCAGGGTGATGCTTATTCCACCACAAAGACTAGCTAGCCCAAGAGCGAGCAGCTACTTGGTAAAGGCTCATCAAATCGGCTCATGTTGTGGTAAAGATTCAACAAGGTGCAGATCTGTTTCAAGCTTTCAAGAAGCTTCTAGGTGTTACTCGTCGAAGCAGTCGTTGTGTTTTCAATGCTGATGGTTATATTGCTGCTGATTGTGCTGTTGTTTCAATGCTCAAGTTGTTTTGCAAGATCTACCAAGAAACTTGAACTTAACCAATCAAATTCAAGTTTAGGGGAGGATTGTTAGGACTTCTGGATTAGATATTTGTAATAGATAAACTAGGAGGTATGTAGTTCCTCCTAGTCCTAGCAATACGTGCTCCTGGTCTAGTTGAAAGTCAAACATTATTATTCTTAGTAGTTTGTTAGGATATGCATGAGATATGTTAGGAAAGGATATGCATATCAGAAGTTACACGTTTTGGTTTAATGTAGTATTAGGGTTTCCTTGTAGTATAAAAGGAACCATTGGCAGAAGGGTTAGACACACCTTCATCAACATTATTCATTTCATATTAATAGTAGAAATCCTTAGTAAGGATCAAGTTATTTAGTTATTCTGCTTCTTCTTGTTCATTGTATTGGTATTCCGCACTTATACTGTGTGTTTCATCAAGAGTCTCTCTGTGAATAGACTTGTGATTACAGAAGTCGTTCACCATCCTTAACAAGCTGTAAGATCCACATCTAGTGGACCCTACAATTTCTCTAAGATCGATCTGAGGTCTGGCTACCATCAGCTACGGGTGAAAGGGCAGGATATCGCCAAGACTGCTTTCCGTACACGTTATAGACACTACAAATTCGTAGTCATGCCATTTGGCCTTACCAATGCTCCAACAGTTTTCATGGACTTGATGAACCGTATCTTCCATGAGTTTTTGGACAAGTTCGTCATTGTCTTCATTGACGATATTCTGAGTTTCTAAAAATCAAATGAAGAACATGAAGACAATCTTCGTACAGCATTACAGATACTTCGCCAAAAGCAGGTGTATGCTAATTTCTCCAAATGCGAATTGTGGTTGAGTAAAGTGGTGTTTCTAGGCCACATCGTATCCGTAGAGGAAATAACCATGGATCCTGTGAAGGTTGAGGCTATTACCAAGTGGCCAAGATCGACGTCAGCAACTGAAGTTGGAAGCTTCCTAGGCTTAGCTGGTTACTATCGTAGGTTTGTAGAGAACTTTTCCCGATTAGCACTGTCATTGACCAAACTGATGCAGAAAGGGGAGAAATTCGTCTGGACTGAAGAAAAAGAGAAGAGCTTTAAAGACCTAAAGCAGAGGTGGTATCTGTACCTATTCTTACTCTCCCATCTGGTACAGGTGGATTTCAGATCTATAGTGATGCTTTAGGGAAGGGCCTTGTCTGTGTTCTCATGCAACATGGGAAAGTGATTGCTTACGCATCACGGCAGCTCAAGCCTTATGAGGATAACTATCCTACGCATGACTTAGAACTTGCAGTTGTTGTGTTTGTACTGAAGATATGGAGGCACTACTTGTATGGCGAATCATATGATATCTTCACGGATCACAAGAGCCTGAAATATATCTTCACTCAGCATGAACTGAACATGAGGCAGAGAAGGTGGTTAGAACTATTGAAGGATTATTACATTAATCTGCAGTATCATCCCGGAAAGACGAATGTAGTGGCAGACGCTCTTAGTAGGAATTCGGGTATGATCAACGGCATTAAGATAGAGGAATAGATTATACGAGACTTGGCGTGACTGGATATTGAGTTTATGGTACGTGGGCAGCATGGCTACTGGCTAATCTTAGAGTGGAGTCCGACTTACTCTCTAGGATCAAGGAAGCTCAGAAGGATGATGGTGAAATTTGGGCAAGTATTCAAAAGCTAGATCAGCAGACGGAATTTCGGTTAGATGACGACGGTATCTTATGGCAGGGCACTAGACTTTGTGTTCCTGACGATCTTACACTCAGGGAGGCATTATTGGATGAACCTCATAGCTCCCCATTCTCCATTCATCCTGGTTCCACCAAGATGTACCACGACATCAAACAGTATTTCTAGTGGAGTGGTATGAAACATGATGTTGCTACCTATGTCTCCAAATGTATTACTTGCCAGCAGGTTAAGATCGAGCATCAATGATCTAGTGGTCTACTACAACCATTATACATTCCAGAGTGGAAGTGGGACAAGATCTCCATGGATTTTTTCACCGGACTTCCGTAGACCAAGAGGAAGCATGATACCATTTGGGTTATCGTTGACCGACTTACCAAGTCAGCTCATTTCTTACCGATCCGCAAGGATGAGGCGGTTAGCAAACTCGCTGACCTATATCAGAAGGATATCATGAGACTTCATAGTGCTCCATCCAGTATCATCTCGGACAGAGATCCTCCGTTTACTTCGCGATTTTAGAGAAGTCTGCTGAAAGCTGGGGGCACCAGACTTAAGCTTAGCACGGCTTTCCTTCCTCAGACAGACGGACAATCGGAGCGTACCATTCAGACATTAGAGGACATGCTTCGAGCGTGTGCTTTAGAATGGACAGGAAGTTGGGACGACTATATCTGCTTGGTAGAATTTGCATACAACAACAGTTGGCACGCCAGTATCAAGTGTGCACCGTTTGAGATGTTGTACAGCAGGAAGTGTCGCGCCCCAATCTGTTGGGATCAGGTTGGTGAGCGAACACTTGAAAGTCCAGAGATGATAGAGATGACCAACGAGAGACTCGTTGTAGCTAAGGCGAAATTGTAGGAAGCTCGTGCACGTCAAAAGTGTTATGCCGACAAGCATCGTAGGGATTTGCATTTCAACGTGGGAGATCATGTCTTTCTCAAGGTATCACCGGCGCGTGGAGTTAGGCGTCTTGGATTCAAAGGAAAACTCAGTTCTCGATTCATCAGGCCGTTTGATATCCTCAAACGAGTCGGTGAAGTATCGTACCGATTAGCGTTACCTCTCCAGCTTTCTCACGTTCATAACGTCTTTCATGTGTCCTTACTCAGAGGGTACAATTATCATCCTCTTCACATGGTTCAGTATCCACTCGAACAGATTTGTGAGGATCTTACTTTCATTGAGGAGCCCGAACGAGTTCTTGATCATCAAGAGCGAGTCATGAGGAAGAAGACGATTCCATTCGTCAAAATCCTTTGGAGGGACCATTCCGAGCGGAAAGCCACTTGGGAGACAGAGGAGTCTATCAAGACTTCTTACCCTCATTTCAAGTTTTGATTCGGGTATGTTCCTCTTTCAGCTTACGTTATATATAATTCGGGGAAGAATTATTCTTTTTAGGGGGGAAGAGTTGTAAAACCCGCTTATAAATACCATGAACAGTACACTACGTAAACCTACAAACCAATTAAAACATTCCATTTATGTTATGTACACGTTTCACGAACATTAAATTCAGAAAACTACGTACGTAATGATACACGATAATTATTAAGTACGTAATTATACACGATAATTATTAAGTATAATAATTATAATCACGAACATATAATCATGAACAATTATAAACACGATAATTATTACGTATAATAATTATAAACACGAGTATTAAAGACACGAACTAGAACGAATAATTAACACGAGTACACACGAGTAATAGTTAACATGACAAAAGCCCGGTGAGACCCTTTTGGGCTTTGTTGTCCTCGGCAACCAAGAGAAGGAGGGGTCCCAAGCCCATTTTGTACTTAAATGGTAAAAGTAAAAACACAGGAAACCATTTACAAAAAGTTAAAACCCTAACCTCCCCTTGGTTCCTCTTAGCCGCGGCATCCCCAAAGAGAAAGAGAGATTTGGTTTGATTTTGATAGTGAATAACTACTTGTTCGTGATCGTGATCCTAATCTTGGTTTGATTACACGTTTGGTATATTCAAAAACCTTCAACTTTTAATTCTTTTATTTTAATTTATGTTGTTATGATGTATCTTTAAAAACAAGTGATAAAAACATGTTATGGATTAAACTAAAACAAGAGGAAGGGTTCGTTTGGTTTGTTTGATGGTTCGGTAGCCCAACCGAGAGTCATACGACTATGGGTGCACCTTGTGACCACCGCCGAGACCCCCCCCCCCCCCCCCTGGGGCTCGGTGGGTGGTGATCTCCAATAGTGGGAACCACCGGCTCAAGCTGGTGGCTATGTGGTTCGAACAGGGGGAACACGCGAGGTAGTAGGGGGAACCACCGGCCTAAGCCGGTGGGAACCTTGTACGGACAGTGGCTAGCCACGACGCAGCAGCAGCAGTAGCTGCCGCCGTTGGCTACGAAGCCACCAGCCGCCACCACAGCCATGGTTGTGAGTGGTGGTGGTGTTTGGGTTTTGGTTTTGTCTCGGGTTTCAGGCTCGGGATTGTTTGCTAATTTTTACAAGATTAATTAAATTAATTAACATGTCTAACAATTAATTTAATTAAAACATGGACTTAGGTTATATTATTTTTATAAATAATACATGTTTAAGCCTAAGTATATTTTGTCATTTAATTTTAGACTATAGTTTTATTAATTAATTATTTAATTACATGAACTTATAATTAATTAATAATGCATGACTTAGGTTTATTAATTAAAATTAATAATACATGTTAACCTAAGTATTTTATTAGACTTAATTTAGTTAAACCATGACTTAATTAAATTTATATAACCTATAGTTTATTAATTAACCATGATATGTTATTAATTAATAAAACATATACTATCATTTTTAATTAATAATCAGATATAACCTATAGTATTTAATTAATAAACTATACTCTTCTTTTCATGACTTATAACTTTTAACAGTAAACACTAGCTTATATTATTAGCTTATTAATCCAGTTTATTTCTAATTATGGAAACTTTCTATTTCAGGAAACTTACTATTTTTAGAAACTTTCTATTTTTAGAAACTGAGCTACTTTTTGAAACTTTCTATTTCTTGGAAACATTCTATTTTTGGAAACCTGCTATTTTTAGAAAGTTACTTATTATTACACTACAAGTATAATAATACAATAATACAAAATAATACATAATCAGAAGACATGAAATACATGAATAATGCAGTATATCATTTAAAACAGTAAAATAAGGCATGAACATATAAAACAAGCTAAGAACATACAGGAACCAGTAACATACTCAGTAATCAGACAACTCATACATGTCCCTTATTTATGTAGCTTTAGTGAGGTCGGAGTAGGACTTTGCATCCTTTCATCTTACCTCGTTCACTTGACACAAGGTACGGATATTCCGTCCTTCAGTATGGACATTCTTTTCCTTATTAGGATTCCCCGTTCGCAGCCAACTGTTTTCCCAAGTATATGTTTTATATGTTTTGATCTGCTTATGTTAGTTTTAAATTCCTAAGCCATATACATGCATGACCATGTCACCTAGTTATGGAGGCATAACCATAACACTGGAGGCACCAGTGTTATGACTTCCCCACGGTGGAGTGATTGCTCGTGGCGTCCCTTTACAGTTTTGGCATATATTTATATTATCATGTGGGGCGTATGGGTGCATCCTAGTTACATGTTTTTATAGGATTTTCATGGTGAATGTGGTGTGTGCCTTGCATCCTTCATAAGGAGTTGATCCCTCCTACCCAGACCAATTAATTAGAGGCATCCCCTCCAATTACATGATGAGGTCTCCCCTCCAAGTATTCATGCACGATGGAACCTCATGACCTATATGGGCTATTGGCTAATTAATACAGTTTTCATATTAAAATAAGTCTTTTCAAACTATAAAACCAGTTTTATGAACATGTTCGAGGTTGTCTAGGACTTTTACATTTCCGCTGCTATTAGTCTTATTATGCTTATTTCATTTCATGTTATGCTTGTATATCCGTTCACTGGGCGTTATGCTCAGTCGTTTCCCTTTTCATGTTCCCAAACGGCAGGTACTCAAGGACGCAACTAGGACTTAAGAGTATGTGCATACGGATGGAAGTTATCTAGCCTTCATTACTTTATGCATTTTTTCATACATTACATTACTTCATTTTTTTGACATTGTTTAGTCCTCTTACATTTCAGTACTTATATTCATGTGTGTGAGCTTATACTTGGACTATCGATGTTTGTTTCCGGAATTTCCTTTTATGGTCATTTAATGTTTTTGGACATTTGCCTTGCATGCTTTGATGACACGCCATAATTATCTTGTGATATTCCATTTATTAAAATGGGGTGTTACATTATAACTCTATGAAATACATTTTAAGTCATTATTTCATGTAAAATACAAAACTAGGGTTTTAAGACATATTTAGCCTATAACTTTCATTTAAATTGATGAAATGCCTTGGTTCTTTTTGAATTGTCTTTCTAACATAATTTTGGCATTATAACAAGTCTTAGAATTCATTATAACAAGATCAAATCTTGTTTAACATAGAAATTACCTAGGTAGCTCCAAAATGGCTCGTTATGGCTTCCTATGAACACTACTTGCTATCGAAGCTTCAAAAGCTTCAATGGCTTCCTTCTAGACCTGGTTTTTTGTCTTGTGGGATTTCCTAGGACGTTTATATAATTGAATATGAAGAATGGGTAGGAGGTTTAAGGAAAACGGGGTACAAGTCTTCATACTATGTCATACGGCCTTATTTATAGTACTAGCAACACTTAGGCTCCAAGTTTGGCATCTAAACGTGTAACATATATAGAGAAATGACTAAGGATATCTATTGAAGCTCTACACAAGTTCTTAGACCCTATCTTCAATCTAATCCTCTATGAGGCTAAAATGTGTCACGGTAACATTAGGATGAGAATGGTGATGTGTAGCACCCTAGTAGATGATGCACCTACTTGTCACCACTCCTAATCTTTAGAACATGTAAATATATGTTTTCAAATCTTATAATTGGAGGGAAAGTGTTTAAAATGGGTTTTGGAGGCAAAATACTAAATCGGGTCTAATTTCTAGGGCTTGTAACTTATTGTTTGTGTTTTTGGTGATTAGGGACTTAGGAAAGTGACTAGAGAATGAGTAAGGCTTAATTAGGTTTTAGACATTATATTGAAGAGATTTGGTTCCTTGGTTTGAAGTTTAACAAAGGTTTAGTGTGAAAATGGGAAGTATACTTTTGTAGATTAGGGTTTTCTAATGATCTAGGGTTTAATATTAGTAAAATTGATTATCCTCCTCTTAGATACTGATGTAAACTTAATTGAGGTCCTATACATTGTGTCTTAAGTGTCCAAAGAGTTCTCACACTAGGTTTAATGGTTTAGTTTAGGTAAACATGTCTAAAGAGTGAAAATACCTATTTTGACATAATTTACATGTCATGCATTGAAATCTTGTACTTGTGCATTAGGGTACTTGTAAATTGTCTTAACATAATCTTATAACCTTAATGAAGTCCTATGAGTATTTGTAGACTTGTCCTAAAAGACTAGGTAATGATTTCATGTAGATTTCTTAATATAAGGGTTTTTATATCATTAAGCCTAATGACTTTCTATTTTGGGTAATCAGGGTTTGTATCTTAATGTAAGCTTATTATAAGTCTTATATAGTATTTTTATGACTTCTGTGGGTTCTACATTCTTAGTTTAAGGGTTTATATAGGTTGATCATATTCTAGGGTTATTTAAATAAGCTTAAGGTCCTATGCTTTAAAAACTTGTACTTTATGCTTTAATAATTTGTAACTTGGTTTAAGATAAATGTATTAACTTATTATGATACTTAGTTGAGTTTTATAATTTGTTACAAAATATTAGAGTCTAATTCATTATAGATTGGATTTTATATGTTAATCTTGGTTTTAGGTCATTTTCTTGTAATTAGCTTGTAATTAGTGGATATTAGTGTTTTGTGATTATTTAGCTTCTCTTTATATGGTAGATTAGAATTGGTATAAGGTGTTTAATAATAGTACATAGTTTTTATGTAGTTATATTGCTTGGAATATTAGTTTATAAGGGATTTCTAGGGTTTCTATGGCTATTTAGGGTATCCTTGTTGTATTTGAGTTGTTGCTATTCATTATTTGTACATATAATTATCTTTAGAACTCATACTTGATATATACATAATGCATGTAACATATATGCATATGTGGAAGTGATAACTGAGATAGTGAGTATCCATATATTCAACAATTCAGTCACATATCATAATAAAAAGCAAAAATTTCTTAGTAACATCACCTCTTTATTTATAAACATAGATATTACATTAGTCAAAACTACTGGATGTTATATTATTAGCTTAGCAACACTATCACTTTTTCATATTATGTATAATAAAGTTTCACATAAATTACTCGAATCTAGCTTTTTGAAAAGGATTTTTAGAAACCGATCTTTTGGATCATTTAACTAGTGAAAGTATTCACCCCCCCCCCTCTAGTTTCTACACTTGGTATCAGATCTTAGGTCATTCAAGCTTTTGAAGTATATTGTATTTTAAATTTTGGATCGATCTATAGAGTCTAACAAGTACCTAGAAGGGCAATCTATGCAAAGACCACCACTCTTTGAAATCGATAGTTTTATTTATTAGAAACATAGATTCTAGACTTATGTGAAATAAAAATATTTAGATCTTTGGCATGTGATGAGACTGCTTTTATACATAGTCTCATCGTCTAAAATGGGCTTAAAATGCATAAAATATCATAAAAAGTGCCAAATATATGCTTGTGTTTGTTCAATGTGTATTTTAGGTACGAATATTGAGAAAATCACAAAAGATCACAAGAATCAAAGAAAAACAAACATGTGAAAAGAAGCTGCACAATGAACCGGGCCCTAGAGTTGATTTTCCAAGAATAACCCTTGAAGAATTGAAGATTATACAAAAGGGTCCTCCAATATTTAATAATTGATACTTTAACCCCTTGTATATTCATAATTACAAGTTTGGCCCTTAAAGTTTGTCAAATTGCAAAGGAACCTCCACTTTGAAGAATTGGCAAGAATGGTCCCTCATTTATGACCACTTGTCAATATTAGTCCTCCTCAAAGTCAAACATACCATGGAGACCTTCAAGATATAAGAAAGAACAAGTTTGGTCCTTCAAATATCAAGAAATGAAAAAACAAGTCCTTTAAATATCTTTTGGAAAGTTTTTGGGGCAAAAGTGTGAAGAATGAAACTTCATTACAAAGAGATTTGGATTTTGCTATGTTTAAAACAAGAATGAAAGGAAGAAAGAAGCCAAGGGACTGAAGTTGTCAAACATCCAAAGAAACCTTAACCAATCCTCCACTGCCACCTCACCCCACTCACCAAACCCTCCAATCACAAGCTATCCTACTGCCACCTCACCATCCACTAATACCAGACTTTTTAAACTTATAATTAAGTTTTGGGCGCCTAACACAACACTTAAACCCAAAATCAGATCAAAACCATGTTCTTGACATTCATAATCAAAATTAGGTATTCCTTAACCACAATGAATTAGCCCCTAATCTTGTCCAGATTTATGATTAAGGTCATCTTAATCATAACCCAACTCTTAAAGAAGCCACCTCATCACCCCAAGAGTCACATGTTACCTCCCCTGACCCACGCACTTTCATGAAGACAAGAATTTCCATGGAATTAACGTGCCAAGATTAAGCTTCATTCCTACGCACCATTTGGATGTCCAAGATCACTTCTATCCCACTGGCATCTCAACAAAACACCAAGAAGACCAAATTCAGTCAACACATATTCAAAAGTTCAAGGTCATTTTTGGGACATCACTACATTAGGGTTTATAGTTTTATCAGCTTCTAGTAGCATGTACACCCTCTATATAAAGGGTTTAGGGTCTTTCCTTTACTCTCGTTCTCAGTTTTTCATTTGTCAAACCTTATAAAGCCCTTTTCTGAGTTTATGAAATTGTGGTATTGTGTTATGATTTAAAATTGAGTTCCATTGTCTTGTTATTGTGTTGAGTAGTTGTTTGTCACGTTTTTGTACTTAATCAAAACCTTGAACAAGTCAAAGAGCTCCTATAAGCCTGTGAGTCCCTTTGTTCTGGCTGAGGTCAAGAATTTTGCTTGTGCTTGGAGAGGATTGTTCATTGAGGTGTTTTATTAAGTGACATAAGTCACAATTCAACTAGCTTAAGCAATATTGGAAGTTGGTATACGTTTTTATAACAAAAATCTGTCAAGTGGTTTGCTAAGTGCTTGTGGTTTAACAGCTTGCTTATTTGAGCTTAAGGGTGATCATAGCCTCCTAATCTTGGTTGATTAAGGGGTGGTGAGGCCTTAAGGGAAGATTCAAGCCTTGTGGGAACCTACGTCTTGCATAGACTTGACCATTTGTCACCTTATTTTATCTCATTTGTGCTAACCTAAGTTCAAGCCCTTGGCTGAGCTTGTTTCTTGTTCTTAGCAGTGGAAAGCTGGTGCTTGTTAAGCTAGCACCTCAGCTCTTTGATTCCAAAGTGTGGATGTACATTTTGGAGGTTTGAATTCTCAATCTTCATTTTTCTGTTTAAGTTCTTGTTCTTAGTGATTTGGTAATCTGCTATTGTTATGTGTTGTTTGATGGCTGCAATCTAGTTCTTGATGCTTGTTGAGGTTGCTATGAGGCTTGTTTAGGCTTGGTGAAGTCTGAAAAACATTTTAGGTTCATAAAATCTTGATTTGGCCTTTTAAGGACTGTTT
Source organism: Glebionis coronaria (assembly GCA_025667525.1). Lineage (NCBI taxonomy): Eukaryota > Viridiplantae > Streptophyta > Magnoliopsida > Asterales > Asteraceae > Glebionis > Glebionis coronaria. The sequence continues at coordinate 365,544,503 of CM046876.1, forward strand.
GGGATTGTCTGCTTTGTGCTTTTTATGTATGTGTGAGTAGTTGTTTAGGGTTGTTTGTGTTGATATCTGTTATTAAGGAGTTTGTGTTCTGATATCTGCATGCTTTGTGCTTTGTATAACCTAAATCAAACAAGTGGCTTTGAAATCTTGAAAACTTGTTGTTTTTGCCTGTGATCTTGTGCACACCTAGTTTGCATGTTAATCTAGGGATAACAAGTGATTAATCATAGTTATTGCAACCCAAGTAATAGATCTAAGGCCTTGAAATTGGATTTATGATCAAGGAGTTCCGCAAAAATTGTTCTTGTTTGTTATTGTTCATCAGTGACATGTTTATGCTTGAATCTTGTTTTGGAATCAGTGCATGAAATGAGTTAATTTGTGTGTCATTAAGTTTTATTGAGCTTGTGTATGCATTTGGTGGACTGTGGTCAGCTTATACTAGCTTATTTATTAGCTTATATCACCAGATCTGCTTGTAACATGTTTGTGCCATGTCTGTGGACTAATTGATTAAAATATATCATTTGGCTAAGTGATTTTGTGTTTTTCTGCTTGATTGTGACTCCCTACAACTCACTGGTTGTAGGGGTGCCCTTATTGTCCAAAATCATCAAGTGAATCTCTCTAAAAACCAAAGTCAAAAAGTCAAAGCAGTGGGAACTCCTTTCCCCTACTGCTAGCTACTGCTAGTGAAATTGGTCAACAGCTTATTTTTTGTTCATTCTAGCTTATTCTATTGTGCAACAACTTATTTTTTTTGTGATAGATCTTATTATTTTGAGCTTATAAATCAGTTTTGAAGTTTACAGCTTTTGGTTTTAGCTTTTAACTAGAAAACGACTATTTTGTCTTTTTCAAAAATAGCTTATTGCTTATTTCAGCTTATTGAGTGTGCTTATTGGAAAACTTTTTGTTGATTAAGATTAGTTTTGTCATTTAAAACCTTTTGCAAGTTGGATCAGATCTTGAAACAGCCTAGAACTAGAAAATGATTATTTTGTCGTTTCTTGTAGAGAGCTTTTGCTTATTTCAAGCTTATTTCTTGGGCTTATTCAAAAATTCTTCTTACAAACAGCTTAATTAGGTCATGAGAAGGTTGTGTGTCAAATTTTAGCTTATGGCATCAGCTTATAGCTTACTGGTCCAAAAAGCCCATTAAGAATAAGCTGTTTTGAAATAAGCTGTGATAAGCTCACTTTCAGCTCTTGGGCCTTTGAAATTTTGTGTTTAAAATTGAATTTTAAGCTTAACTAGAAGTTTTGGGCTTATTTGGTGAACTTTTTCTTAAAATTCAGCCCATTAAGGGATTGTTTTGCTATTTAGCCCATTTGGAGGCCCAATAGGGGTATTTTTGGTATTTCAAGTTCATTTCTGTTTAAATTAGGTTAAAATCAACTAGTTTGCAACTTTTTAGAATTTTTTATAAATTTTGGATTTTTATTAATATTTTATTAATATTTTATTATTAAAATTATTTTTTAAATATTTTTGCAAGTTTTTCATTTTTCCTAGGTTAAATACATTAAGTTAGGAATTTTAAAACTTTTAGATTAGTTTTCTTTTCATTTAATTAACTTCTAGGATTATTTTAATATTTTTATAGTTATTAATCATTTTTAAATAGTTTTAATTAATTTAAATTTTTCAAAAATATTTTTTAGTTTAATTAAGTTATTTTAGAGGTTTACAAAGTGAAAAATCTCATTTTGGGCTTTTTGTTAATTAAAATGATTTGTTGGGCTTTAATTAGCATTAAAAATTATTATTTAATTAAATAAAAGGTTTGAGTGAATTTTGATTTTTATGTGAACTCTAATTACATTTTTTAGGATTTATTGCAATTTTCTAGGAAATTTTAGGTTAATTTTTAAATTTCGTCATATTTTACGGTTTTACATGTACGACTTTTCGTCTTAGTGTAATTTAGAATCGTAACCGTCATCCTTTTCTATTTTCTTTTCTCATAATCATAATCATAAACTTAATCATCTCTTTACACAACACACTAGCCTCCTTGAGAACGAACTCTCCCATTGGGTCATTTACAAGTGGTTTTCCTAAACCGTTTGTTGAATACTTACCCTAATTACCTCGTTTTCATAAACGAGTGTGATTTTACAACTATCATTTTTGGCGCCGCTACCGGGGAGGCGTGTTGTCTTTTGATTTGAACAATTTTGTTTTTATATTAGCCATAATAACTATTTGTGTTAGTAGAACTCTACTAATACGTATTATCGGTTTTTCCTTTTTGTGTGAATATTATTACTATATTGTATACGTAAAACAATAAATTCACAAGTACTCCAAAAGTGTAAAAACACAACCTTGATTTGGGATTTCATCACTCGATCATTGTATTCGAATCTCAAACAAAGAAAAAAGGCAAAATAGATAATTACTTTCGTGAAGCTTGATTTTGAAAAACACAAACTATAAGGTGGCTATAAGGCGGGTATTATAAAATATACCCTAAAGAAAAAGGCTCTTAAGTGCTTCGCGCCGCCTCGTTTCTCCGCTTGCTTGTGCATGTTTAGATAAAAGGGGCTAATCGAGGGTTTGCCAACCAAAGTATTATCTACATATCATATATATTTTCTTGGTTTCAATTGATTAAACCCTCTTGAACGTTTTGGTGTTCCCCAACGTTATAAAGTCATCGAAGGCGTTCACTTCACGTGATCATTTTCATTCCTTGAGGCTCCTTTAATCGAGAGATTTGATTTGAGGAGAGATTTGTAGATTTTTTTCTACGTAATACATCACAAAAATCCAAAAAAAGTAAAAACAATCAAAAACAAAAAAAAAATTGAAAAAGTTAAAAACACCAAAAACAATCTTCTTTGCTCATCCCCACGTTGTACGTGACGTTTATGCAAACTCATAATCAAGCAAGATGTGCACGTAAACTTCGTAATCGAAAGGAAAACACACCAACACCTTCTAGTGAAGAGTCTCCAAGTGAGGAACCCATTGTAGAACAAGAAGCTATCATGGCTAATCGTAATATGATGGAGTTGCTTCAAGCACCCACCGAGGGTTTTGGAGAGGCCATTGTGAATCCTTCCATCCTTGCGGAGAACTTCGAGATCAAGACGGGTTTAATGTCTATGCTTCAAGCCAACAAGTTTCGCGGACACGAAAAAGACAACCCACATTATCACAATAGGCAATTCAATCGTCTCACCGCGACTAGCAAGTTTAAGGATGTACCCCATGATGCCATTAAGATGATGTTGTTTCCATACTATTTAGATGGACCCGCCAAGATATGGCTCGAGAAAGAACCCCCAAATTCGATTTTGACGTGGGGTGATCTCGTTTCTAAGTTTGTGAATCAATTTTTTCCACCATCTAAAACAACTCATTTGAAAAACGAGATTTCACGATTTACTCAAAGGTCTAATGAGAGTTTTTCTATGGCTTGGGAAAGATTTAAAGAAATGTTACATGAATGTCCACACCATGATTTTTCCGAATTATATCAAATTGACACTTTTTATAATGGGCTTAATGATCATGAACGAGATTACTTAAATGCCGTCGCGGGTGGTAATTTTTTGTGCAAAACGACCGATGAGGCTTTGAAAATCATTGAGAATAGGTCTAAGGTTTACAACCCTCGTAACACACTGAGTGTTGCCACTATGGGTTCGTCATCATCGTCGCGTAACATTAGTGCCTTGCAAGATGAAGCAAATGAGGAGAATCGGTTTTTCGATAGGTTTTTGACGCTTATGACTCATTGGAAAGCACAAGATGCTTTGAATTCCGCTTCGGTTAAGGCGGTTGGAAAGAGTTGTATTTCGTGTGGTGGAGCTCATGATTTTTCCGAGTGCATTACCGCGGATGGTAACACTTCGAGTGCTTATATAGCAACGGGAACTTACAACCAAAACGGCCAAGGTTCCCTCCCAAATCAAGCTCCACGAAATCAAAATGCTAACAACTATCGAAATAAGAATCAAAATTATGCTTATCAAGGAAATCAACGTAACTACAACAAGGTTAATTACCAAAGTGGGAACAATGAGAAAATTTCAAATCAAAAACAAAACCGTGATTTTCAAACTACTACTCAAGGTTTTCAAAATGCTCACACTAAAAACTTAATGGAGAATTTTTGGAATATGCAAAGGCAAACGATGCTAAGTTTGATAACATGCAACGTGAGATGATTAGCTTAAGATACGAGTTGAAAAACGAGCTTAAAAACGAACTTTCTAATGAATTAAAAACTCATGCTAATAAAATGGAAGGAAATGTTCAACGTCTCCAACAAAATCAACTAAAAATGGAGCAAGGTCAACATGAGATTAAGCAAGAATTGTTAAAAGCGGATGCTAGGCAATCAAAATTTGAAGATCGAATGGGAAAAATGTTTGAAGCTATCATGTGTAAACCGTCTTCTTCGGGTGGTCTTCCTAGTGATACCATCGTAAACCCGAAAGGAGAATTGAAGGTTATTATTACTCGTAGTGGTAAAACTTTCAAAGAACCCATTTCTCATCCAAGTACTTCTATGGAGAAGGAAATAGAGAAAGAGCCCGAGGTGATGGTCGAAAAGGAGCACATCCCAATCCCACAAAGTACCGCTCAAACCACACCTATGGTTGAACCAATACCAATAGTGGAACCCGAGATTCCAAGGTCGTTGCCTATGCCCCAACCCACACCACCCTTACCTTACCCATCAAGACGAAGCAAGGAAAAGGCACAAGAACGTAACAATTATCAATTTTAACTTTTTATGAAAATGTTTCGTGACTTGCATTTTAACATAAGTTTTGCCGACACTTTGGTCATGATGCCTAGATTTGCCGCAAACTTCAAAAGTATGTTGAATGACAAAGTGAAATTGCAAAAGTCGTCTAGTTGTTCATCGGTTTTTCTTAGCCGCATACCTCAAAAAGTCGGTGATCCCGGTAAAAATTTTAATTACGTGCGTTATCCAAGATATGGTAGAATGCTACGCCTTGGCCGATCTTGGTGCTATTATAAATTTGATGCCTCTTGAGATTTTTAAGTCGCTCACTCTTCCTAATCTCACTCCTTCAAGAATGTCAATCGAGATGGCCGATCATTCTACGATTCTAGCTTGTGGACTAGCCGAAGACGTATTTGTGAAAGTTGGAAAGTTTTACTATCCCGTGGACTTTATCGTTGTTGACATTCCCATCGATCCTAAATTTCCTCTAATTTTAGGTCGATCATTTTTGGATACTTCGAGATCACTTATTGATGTTCATGCTAGGAAAATCACTCTACGTTTCAATGAGGAGGAACTCGTCATAAATGCAATTCAAAACTCTACGCTTTCTCATGTTTATTCTATCACGTCTTTGAACCATGTTGATTCAATTAAAAAATTTTGCAAAGGATTTTCAAAAAGAGTTTTAGGAGTTGTCGATAAAAATGATTTTCCATCCTCTCCGCTGGTGGAGGTTAAGAGTGTTGAACCTACGTCTTTAATCATGGAAGATTCTTCGGATGATGAATATGTTGACCCCGATGAGGCGGTGTTCTTTATTGATAAACGTTTTGAGAACTTACCACCACCAAAACACAACTTAAATGTGAGAACTTTTAGTGTGCCTAACATCGTTTTAGAAACACCAAATATTTTTTACATAATCAAATCGGGTTTTCATAAGGAGTTTTCAAAAGATGAAAAAGGAAAAGATTTTGAATTGGATTTAAAAGATTTTTCTACAATTCTAACTCCGTCATCACCTCGTGTTTTGAGTACTACAAGCTCGTCTACTCCTTTTGACGATGCTTTGTGTGGGTTAAGTGTGGGGGAAGCCCCTTATGTTCCCTTCCCTTTCTCCACCAAGGAAGAGATATTTGATCCCGGAATTTCTTATAAAGGGAAATCTCGGTCTTCCACCGATGCAATAAATGGAAAATACTTTCATTTGATTGGTGTGAGTCTACCTCGAGTAGCTCAAAAGTTTGTCTTACCATTTGTCCCACCCTTCTACTTCTCATCTCTTTTCTTCAAACCCTTTGGGTTTTTTGCACGTGTTGGAGTGGCGTTAGTTTGTTTATGCAACGAGAACGAGGACGCCATCTTCGATCCCGGTATTTTGCATCATCAAAAGACTTAGTCCTTAGTACCGGTTGTTTTTGGGCCTTGTTTATCATGTAAGACCCACTAAAAATTGACCATACCATGATTATCCATAAATAATCACATTTATAGGGGATTCGAGTCGATCTCTTGACTCGGTTATCAAATACATGGTGCCTCGTGGGGGAGTCTTATGCTTATCCATGTACATATTATCGCTTTCGAATGTAGTTTAATGTGAGGCGATTTGTGCCCTTCCAACCTTTGTTCTGTGGTTGTTTGTGCATTGTGGTTTTTAGACAATCATGATCTTCATGATTGGAGCCTCTCGTGTTCGTTTTATGGGAGCACTCTATCGTTTGCTCTAAAGAATTTCTCAATATCCATGATATATCCTTGATTGTTCTAATCTTAGGTTTTTAGCACACTTCATAAAAGGCTATTAATTTTACGGTTACACCCTTTCCATGCTAGATTAAGCATTCTACTACGTCTCTAGTATGGGGGTTTGCACCCCTAGACTCGAAACATTAAGGACAATGTTTAACTTTAGTATAGGGAGTGAATAGATACTTGCCTTGCCAAATCTTCACACTTTCCAAATTTTATATTTTTGTTTATCGTTTTGTCGCAAAATAAGGGTAAAAATGGCCAAATTTTAAAATGTTTCTCATGTTTTATAAATGTTTGAAGACACGAATGTAGATTTTCCGATGGCGAGAATAAGAGTAATTTTTTACTCGACCGTGCGTGTTGAGCACTTAGCTTTGATTCCTTAACTTTATATTAGGCTAAGTCTCTTAAATGAGGACGAGAAATGATAGAGTTAAGTATAAGTTACTATGCTAAACGTAGAGTACTCGTATTCTTTCAAAAACTCATGTGTTCTCGTTGTTTGCTTATTCTCCCTTCGCTTGTATATATTTTGCGTAATAAGTATTGGCTTAGCGGTTTAGTCTTGATTGTTGGTTTCTAGTCTTTTCTAGTAGCTTCCATGTAATTAAATTGGGAAGACATTAAGGTATCGCCAGCATCACGGTTTTGAAGTATTGGCAACCCGAATAATCGAAAGCTTCACCTAATAATAAGATTTCAAGTGCTCACCTAAATCAAGCAAACAATTTGAAGCTCACAAGGCCGAAAAATCTATGCGAAATTGAAAGTGAATTATGCCTTAATCTTTGAAGCTTTAAAGATCCAAAATTCGCTTTTAGCGTGAGGATATACGTCTTCGGCCATAATAAACACCTCATGGCAAGGTTAAATAAAAGGCAAGGCAAGACCGAAGTCATAATAAAAGCTTCATGGCGAAGTTGAATAAAAGATGGAGGTAAACCTATGATAATAAGGCCCATCCGTTGGGGGCGTATAAAATTCTTGGTAATAAGTCTCATGTTCAAAACCGTTATAAAACCGTGTTTATCGATCCTTCTTGTTTACTAAATTTTTTGACATCGTTGTCTATTAGGGGGGTTATTAATTCGATGGTCTTGGTTACTGTAACACCCCCATGATGGTCAAATGCAGCGGAATAGTAATTGGGGTGTTACTTTGGTGGATCGATAGCAAATAGTATACAGAGCATAATCATAAAGTATCATTTAAAACATATTACATGAATTTAACTTTAAATTTAAATAAACTGTCTTGAAATCAACATTCATTATTATTTGTAGAAAGATCCCAGCCCGATGGTAAACATGATGCTTCCTATGATGCTAGAAATCCAATGCACATGAACCTGCTTATTTTCCTGAGAAAACATATAAAGTAAAATGTGGGGGTCAACACAAGGTTGGTGAATTCACAGAATTAGTTCAAAAAGTATAAGTATTGTTATGCCAAACACCACGATCATAGCAGGACAATCACAGCCCAATACTATAGTAGTTCCTATTGCCCTGTAATAGAAGCTAGACAATGATGCTCAGTACGCCCATTTGGGTCTATCCTGATGATGTTCCCTCAGTCTGACAATGAAATAAACCCGTTGCTTGGCCTAAGCGTTTCGTGATAGCAAGTCACGCAGGTCGGGTGTTGTCAATACCCGAATAGATCTATTCATACATTTCTTTTTTTTTTCTTAACGGTAAATTTATTAAGAAAAGCCACAAAGGCAGAGTACAAAAAGCTACAAGCTTAACAAAAATTAGAAAGGGACACCCCCCCTTCCAAACAAGCTTGAGCAATCAAAACATTGGCATGGACAACATCCCATACTCAATATTAACTATTACAGTCCACGGGAATGGGGCAAACAATAGGCAATAAGTTTTTGTTGTCCGTAAGTGTTTGCATAAACAATAATTAAGTATATTTTCTCCCCCAGTTATAAAACAGTAAAAGATGGGGCCATGAACTCACCTCAATGATGGAGCAGTAGTAATAAGTCACTAAGTATGCTGGAACAGTATGATCACGAAGCAGTAGAATTATCTAAGTAATTTATGTGTGTCTCAGTAAATGCACAAATAAAATGCACATGTGAATGTAGTTGATGAAAATGCATGATCACATATTTAATAAGTTGTTATCGTTTTAAGTGTTAAACTTATAGTAAGTTATTGAAACATGTACACCTTTAATTTAATAAAGTGTATTTACCTCGTTCGAATTGTAACAGTTTAAATGAATTAAATAAAAAGATTTTTATTTAATTAAGACTTATAAATATAATGTTTCATAAAAGTCTTTTAAGTTTCCGTTATCGTAATAATATACGTTGTATATAATCCCCTAGTATGTGCTTGAGTTTATTAAATAAATCGATGGTTTTAATAATTGTGAAAGTTTTAGTGTTTTAGTAATAATGTAGTCTTTCAATCGGGATATACTTAGGAATACTAAATATTTTGTTGTCGGGCCAGTTTATTTATTTGGATCATTTAACGGGTCAAATATCCAAAATATATTATATTTTTATTATAAAAATAATTAATTAAATTAATTAAATATTTAATATAAAAGTGTTTTTAAATAGTACAACATGTCCCATTTAAGGAAACAAGACATGTTGTTGTTTGGGAGACAAGGGACATTGCATTTAAATGGCTAAAGTTACGTATTTTGGCAAAACAATCAAACGTCCCTTCAAATGAAACAGTGGGAGGTTTTAACTAGCAGTGGCAATCTTTAAGGTAACGATGGCAAGTTATATATGATTCTTGTCGTTGTGGTTGTTTTCGAAAGCAATTAGCGAGTTCATAAGTGCCTTGTGATACAAACTAAAAGCATCGTTAGAAAGCTAGCCGGGTCGTCTAGAGACCCGTCCTTCTAGTTTTATAAATCGAGATTGTTTGCTAGAATAAAATCATGTTCGAAATTGGTGTCGTGAACCTATGTTAAAGAAAAGTGTTTGTTGAGTCATTTTCGATCTAGCCTACGGTTTTTGATAGGGACTTTTGGTTCAAACTAAAAATAGGCTCGTGTAGACGAAATGGCCGTCTACAACTTTCATTCTTTACCCGACTTGGGGCGAGGTCGTTTAGAGGTCTAAAGATAGGTCGTAAAAAGGTTGCGATAAAACACTCATTTAACTTATATATTTCGACTAAAATAAGCTATGTTCGGCATGTTTCGGTAAGTGATTCCTAGTTCGTTTCTTAACCATTTTAAGATATTCGAGTTACTATGAATACTTAGCTAGCTCATCCATTATTTGACCCTATAAAACTTGTGGGCACTAGATCCTAAATGGCTCGTTTTGGGGTCTAAAGTCAAGGTCTTAGGCTGCATTTATGTCTTACATCTTACTGTTTGTTTTGAAAAGGGTACTTCCTGTTTTAAAACTCCTAACCTTATGATTCTTGCATGCATTCAATATATGGACGTGTGATTAATCAGTGTTGCCAACAGTTCGTACATCAGTGGGTTTTACAAAGTATATTCTTTTAACATCTAACCCATGTTTACTATTTATAATTTGCATAAGGTGTCTTGAAAAGAACAATAGGTGAAATAGTATACATGTTTATGTTTTTAACAGGTTTCAAGCACAAACTATAGAAGACTAATGCATACTTAGTATAAAGAAAACAAGAGTGATAACTCACAAGGAAAAAAGAGTGTGTTTCGAGGTGCGATTCACGTCCATGAGCAAGGAAGACAAATCGAGCTTCAACACCGAATCGATATGCAAACGAACCACGTGACATGGAGTCCTATGATTCATTGTACCCTCTTAACCATGTTTATTTCCAACGAGAGCAACAACATGGGTCTTTTCGTTTTCACTCGTCGACTAGGGGAAACAAGGAAGGCAGTGTATGATCATTCTACTTGTTTCTCTTGTAAAGGAGACAAGGTGTCTAGACATGGGATAGTAAAGTAAAGATGGAGTTTGGTGTTTGGTGAGGGGTTTTGGTTCGAATACAGTGAGGAAGAGGGACATTATGAATGAGATTGGAGTTTGTATGATATTAGAGATTTGGAAAGCTTAAAGTTGACGTGGGCTTTAAACTAGGAGGAATGGTTTGGTAACAGATGTGGTGGTAGGAGGAGCCATGAGTATGAGTTTGGTACATTTCTTATGAGTGGTGGTTACTCTTGCCATAAAGCCTAAGGTCTTAGAATTTATGTTAAGAGTGATGTGTTCTAATATTGTAGGAGGAGAGGTACATGGATATCTTGAAGATGGATTTGTTGGTACCTATCGTAGACGTGTGCATGGTTGCACCAAAGGGTTGGATTTGTTTTGATTTAGCATGTGGGAAATAAGAAATAATTCAAGGAACATTTCATTGTCTATGCTTTAAGTCTATGTTTAGTTTAATTTGTTTTGTTATGTTTAGAAATAATCTAAGTTAATTTATTTTGTATCTTGTACATGGGGATAAATGATCAAAGTGATTAGGTACTCCAAATGAGGATAAGGTGTTTTAAGACATTTTATTGAGTCGAATTCTATTGGTTTAGTCGTACTAAAAGTTTATGTTCAAAAATTATGTATATAATTTTAATGCGTAATATTTTGGATCGTCATTATTAATTATAATTATAATTAATATAATTATTCATGCACATAAAATATGTCAATAAATAATTAAATAAAATAGCTTTATGGCTAAAATATCAAGTTTTTAAGTAATATAAGTCAATATATAATATGTACTATATTATGATCTCGTTTGATAAAAGTGGTCGATAAAATATTATACGATGAGTGGTTATAAGAGTAAAACCAGTGACGTGTTAAAAGCCCAAAATTTGGGGTTTTACAGCACTTACCCGTTATTTTAGCTTTGTCCTCAAAGCTTAAGATGAAGTTACTCGTCCAGGGAATAAGTGAGGACACTTTTTCTTGAACGTGTAATCTTGTGAACTCAAGTTTATACTTACAGGTGATATTTAAAATGTAGTTATTGATCGTATGCCTCCGATGAGTAAATTTTGATGCACAAAGTAACTTATCTTTTATGTTTTGATAATTTACACATTTGGTCCTTCTATTTTTGTAATGTGGCCTTTATGGCATGAATGGATTTCCAATGAAAAATAACTTAGGGCTCAAATTGAGTTTCAAAAGTGGCAAAATCAACCCCCTAGGGTTTTTAATCCATGTTAAATCATCTAGGGCTTCTGTTAAGTTCATTGAAATCCATGTTTGGTCCTTAGAGTATTACAACTCTCGTCTATTACTCTAGGGCTTGAAATATGTTTGAAAAGTGGCAAAACAAGTCCCTGATAGTTATAAAAATCAAGTTTAGCCCAAAAGATTTAGTAAAAGGTTCATTAAATCATATTCGAGTTAGATTATGTTTACAAGGTTGGATAAAATAGTACAAGCTCGTTTTAAGTCTTGGCTATATTAAATGTGTTTCATGGGCCTTATCGGACCTCAGTGTGCATAGATAAGGCTTGTTAATGTTTTAATAATCCTTCAAGATATTTTTAAGTCTATTAAGCTTCAATAAGATTATGTGATGTTGGGTTAAAAATAAGCTGAGAATCAATACTACAATGCTATGATCCAAGAGAGATGAACGGGAATCTTTATAAGAATTTAATAATGATAAGGTATTTTGGATGAACCGTGAGTCAAAAGGAATACGCTCCATAGCTGGAAAAATAATATCGATAACAAGTCACGTCGAATATATTTAAGCCCACTTGTTTATAAATTTTTATTTACATCGATAAGCGTCCTCATCCATGTAAAGTAAAAATTTATAACTTCATGGTTCGGTGACCTATGATTTCTTTATTCAAACGAAGAAGCGTCCTAATTCGTTTCAATAAAGATTTCATAGCCCAACCTACTTAAATATTCCCGGCAAGGCTTATTATTTAAAACCAATATAATATCTAAGAAAATAGATATTATTAAGATACTTTACAGCCCGTTTATTTATAACTTTCATCTTCGGGCATCCCATTCCACCTTAATACGACTTTATAAATAGACTTCTGGTTTGGTGGCTTATGATTTCACCTTTAGACGTCCCATTCCATCTAAAGACGGAGTCATAATTAACCTAGGATCAAGAGACTCAGGTTTCATAATTAAACGTAATCTAAATATAGAATCTTAAGTACCTTGATTTGGGTCCCACCGCATCATTTAAAGATGTAAACTTATCCAAATAATACCACATGAAATTACCAGAAGCAAAAGCGTATGAGCCGACAATAAATTGTGTTCCGAGAGTAGATGTTAAAATCTAAGGTGATTCGGTTAAGGTTTAGGCTTTGTAGTAATTATAATGCGTATGGTTTTAGTAGTATGAAACGTATAGTTTTATAAAACGTATGGCACTTATTAAAATGATAAGTGTGAAGTTGGAATGTAAAAAGGTGGCCTTCGTTGACTCGTATAGAAATATATAAACATATATTTTGTATTAAATGTAGGCACTCGGTAAACGTTAATAACTGTGATCATGGTTTTAGATTTTATGAAATCTAAAATAATGTATGTGTATGGTCATATAAATTGTAGTCATATGTATAGGAAAAATGTATGATTGTATGTTCATATAAAATGTAGTCATATGAAATGTTCATACGATCCTAAGATTGAATACTCACAATCATAATGTATTGTTCTAAGTTCTGTTGGCCAAGTGTTCGAATACTCACAGATATGTTATAATGTTCAAAGTTCCAGTGATTAAAATGAATGAACGCTCATGTATGATGCATATGATGGTGCAAAGTTTTCATGCACAAGTGGTAATGTATTATGCAATATTTTTTTTTAAAGGTAGAGAGAATTTTACCCATTAGCTAGTAACGCTAGCTAAAAATTTGGTATGACATTTGTTAAGTTTAGTTAGATACTAAATGATTTTTTTAGATCTTCAAAGACAAAATTTCCAAAGAGTAAATAAGATTTTCAAAGAGTTAGTTCGAATAAAGTTTCTCAAGATTTATAAAAATATAGTAAGATTTTTTTTCAAGATTTATCGTAATCCATTTAGATTTTTCAAGGATTTATAAAGATTTGGTTAGATATACAAAGATTTACAAAATCTAGCTATGATCTCAAAAGATTTGCTAAAATCTCGTTAGATTTAAAGATTTGTTAAAATATAGTTAGATTTCCTAAGATTTTCTAAGATTTATAGAATCTAGTTATAATTTTAAAGATTTATAAAATCTTGTTAGATTTTCCAAAGATTCACAGTATCAAGTTAGATTTTCAAAGATTTATAAAATCTTTTTAGATTTTCCAAAGATTCGCAGTATCTAGTTAGATTTTCAAAGATTTATAAAATCTTTTAGATTTTCCAAAGATTCACAGTATCTAGTTAGATTTTCAAATATTTATAAAATCTTTTAAATTTTCTAAACATTTATAAAGATTTAGTTAGATTGTATATAGATATTTCTAAGGGTTGTTATGTACAAAATTGTTTGTGGTTACAATGCATTGTTCGGGCCATCATACTTTAGAAGCCATTCTAATAACGTTCGAGGAGCGAGGGCACTTTAAATCATAAACCCAACCATCCAGTCAAAACGTAATATCGAGATGGAATATCTTTAGTATAAAGCTCCCTACTAACATGTCATGTTTGTATTCCAAATAGGGTTTCATTAAATACCTTAAGTATTTTAATAGCTTCATAAGGATATTACACAATCGTAATATGTAAGGTACGTAAAGGGTTAGTTCACATAATATGTATGCTCTATATGCTATATGCCTAACTATTAGGGTCCCCAAAAATCAATTTTTCCTTAAACTAAATTTTTTATTCAGTTATAGTCTAGTTTAAAAATTTTATTATTTAAAAAATTTTATGTTTTTGATCTGGTTCTCTATAACTATCTCTCTGATACCATTTCTGTAACACCCCCATGATAGTCAAATACAGCGAAATAGTAACTGGGGTGTTACTTTGATGGATCGATAGCAAATAGTATACAGAGCATGATCATAAAGTATCATTTAAAACATATTACATGAATTTAATTTTACAATTTAAATAAACTGTCTTGAAATCAACATTCATTATTATTTGTAGAAATATCCCAGCCCGATGGTAAACATGATGCTTTCTATGATGTTGGAAATCCAATGCACATGAACCTGCTTATTTTCCTGAGAAAACATATAAAGTAAAATATGGGGGTCAACACGAGGTTGGTGAATTCACAGAATTAGTCAAAAAGTATAAGTATTGTTATGCCAAACACCACGATCATAGCAGGACAATCACAACCCAATACTATAGTAGTTCCTATTGCCCTGTAATAGAAGCTAGACAATAATGCTCAGTACGCCTATTTGGGTCTATCCTGATGATGTTCCCTCAGTCCGACAATGAAATAAACCTGTTGCTTGGCCTAAGCGTTTCGTGATAGCAAGTCACGCAGGCCGGGTGTTGTCAATACCCGAATAGATCTATTCATACATTTCGCGCTACACTATTAACTATTACAGTCCACGGGAATGGGGAAAACAATAGGCAATAAGTTTTTGTTGTCCGTAAGTGTTTGCATAAACAATAATTAAGTATATTTTCTCCCCCAGTTATAAAACAGTAAAAGATGGGGCCATGAACTCACCTCAATGATGGAGCAGTAGTAATAAGTCACTAAGTATGCTGGCACAGTATGATCACAAAGCAGTAGAATTACCTAAGTAATTTATGTGTGTCTCAGAAATGCACAAATAAAATGCACATGTGAATGTAGTTGATGAAAATGCATGATCACATATTTAATAAGTTGTTATCGTTTTAAGTGTTAAACTTATAGTAAGTTATCGAAACATGTACACCTTTAATTTAATAAAGTGTATTTACCTCGTTCGAATTGTAACAGTTTAAATGAATTAAATAAAATGATTTTTATTTAATTAAGACTTATAAATATAAAGTTTCATAAAAGTCTTTTAAGTTTCCATTATCGTAATAATATACGTTGTATATAATCCCCTAGTATGTGCTTGAGTTTATTAAATAAATCGATGGTTTTAATAATTGTGAAAGTTTTAGTGTTTTAGTAATAATGTAGTCGTTTAATTGGGATATACTTAGGAATACTAAATATTTTGTTGTCGGGCCAGTTTATTTATTTGGATCATTTAACGGGTCAAATATCCTAAATATATTATATTTTTATTATAAAAATAGTTAATTAAATTAATTAAATATTTAATATAAAAGTGTTTTTAAAAAGTACAACATGTCCCATTTAAGGAAACAAGACATGTTGTTGTTTGGGAGACAAGGGACATTGCATTTAAATGGCTAAAGTTACGTATTTTGGCAAAACAATCAAACGTCCCTTCAAATGAAACAGTGGGAGGTTTTAACTAGCAGTGGCAATCTTTAAGGTAACAGTGGCAAGTTATATATGATTCTTGTCGTTGTGGTTGTTTTTGAAAGCAATTAGCGAGTTCATAAGTGCCTTGTGATACAAACTAAAAGCATCGTTAGAAAGCTAGTCGGGTCGTCTAGAGACCCGTCCTTCTAGTTTTATAAATCGAGATTGTTTGCTAGAATAAAATCATGTTCGAAGTTGGTGTCGTGAACCTATGTTAAAGAAAAGTGTTTGTTGAGTCATTTTCGATCTAGCCTACGGTTTTTGATAGGGACTTTTGGTTCAAACTAAAAATAGGCTCGTGTAGACGAAATGGCCGTCTACAACTTTCATTCTTTACCCGACTTGGGGCGAGGTCGTTTAGAGGTCTAAAGATAGGTCGTAAAAAGGTTGCGATAAAACACTCATTTAACTTATATATTTCGACTAAAATAAGCTATGTTCGGCATGTTTCGGTAAGTGATTTCTAGTTCGTTTCTTAACCATTTTAAGTGATTCGAGTTACTATGAATACTTAGCTAGCTCATCCATTATTTGACCCTATAAAACTTGTGGGCACTAGATCCTAAATGGCTCGTTTTGGGGTCTAAAGTCAAGGTCTTAGGCTGCATTTATGTCTTACATCTTACTGTTTGTTTTGAAAAGGGTACTTCCTGTTTTAAAACTCCTAACCTTATGATTCTTGCATGCATTCAATATATGGACGTGTGATTAATCAGTGTTGCCAACAGTTCGTACATCAGTGGGTTTTACAAAGTATATTCTTTTAACATCTAACCCATGTTTACTATTTATAATTTGCATAAGGTGTCTTGAAAAGAACAGTAGGTGAAATAGTATACATGTTTATGTTTTCAACAGGTTTCAAGCACAAACTATAGAAGACTAATGCATACTTAGTAGAAATATCCCAGCCCGATGGTAAACATGATGCTTTCTATGATGTTGGAAATCCAATGCACATGAACCTGCTTATTTTCCTGAGAAAACATATAAAGTAAAATATGGGGGTCAACACGAGGTTGGTGAATTCACAGAATTAGTTCAAAAAGTATAAGTATTGTTATGCCAAACACCACGATCATAGCAGGACAATCACAGCCCAATACTATAGTAGTTCCTATTGCCCTGTAATAGAAGATAGACAATGATGCTCAGTACGCCCATTTGGGTCTATCCTGATGATGTTCCCTCAGTTCGACAATGAAATAAACTTGTTGCTTGGCCTAAGCGTTTCGTGATAGCAAGTCACGCAGGCCGGGTGTTGTCAATACCCGAATAGATCTATTCATACATTTTGCTCTACACTATTAACTATTACAGTCCACGGGAATGGGGCAAACAATAGGCAATAAGTTGTTGTTGTCCGTAAGTGTTTGCATAAACAATAATTAATTATATTTTCTCCCCTAGTTATAAAACAGTAAAAGATGGGGCCATGAACTCACCTCAATGATGGAGCAGTAGTAATAAGTCACTGAGTATGCTGGCACAGTATGATCACGAAGCAATAGAATTACCTAAGTAATTTATGTGTGTCTTAGTAAATGCACAAATAAAATGCAAATGTGAATGTAGTTGATGAAAATGCATGATCACATATTTAATAAATTGTTATCGTTTTAAGTGTTAAACTTATAGTAAGTTATCGAAACATGTACACCTTTAATTAATAAAGTGTATTTACCTCGTTTGAATTGTAACAGTTTAAATGAGTTAAATAAAAGTAGCCGGCTACCCGCGCAATGCGGCAGCGGGTAACCGGTAACTAATTTCGTAGATTTGGTTAAACCACGAAAACACCATTACAAAAACGAACATTTTTTCTGAAGACAACGACCAAATTTTTTTCGATACCTCAAAGTTGGCGACAATGAGTTGTGGTTGAGAGAGAACGATGGTTTGTTTTGCATATTTTACATTTGTGTTTTAAGATTTTTTGAGACTTTATATAGTGAAAATTTAATTGTTTACAAAAAACTGTTAGACAATGGGTTTTAAAAATGTTTTTATGAATTACGTTAAATCATGATTAAGACATTTAATTTTTTTTATAACTTCTAATTATACTTATTAACACTTAAATTTTCAGTTATAAAATTGTATTGAATTACAATTATTTCTAGACTTTTAATGTTCATTAATTTCTTAGCAAAAGATAAATCTTTCTATCATAAGAAATGTTTGAGGCTTAATTTTTAAGACTTCTAATTTTAGAAAAAGTGTTAAATGTTTTATATATTATTATAGATAATTTTTATTTAATTAAGACTTATAAATATAATGTTTCATAAAAGTCTTTTAAGTTTCTGTTATCGTAATAATATACGTTGTATATAATCCCCTAGTATGTGCTTGAGTTTATTAAATAAATCGATGGTTTTAATAATTGTGAAAGTTTTAGTGTTTTAGTAATAATGTAGTCGTTCAATCGGGATATATTTAGGAATACTAAATATTTTGTTGTCGGGCCAGTTTATTTATTTGGATCATTTAACGGGTCAAATATCCTAAATATATTATATTTTTATTATAAAAATAATTAATTAAATAAATTAAATATTTAATATAAAAGTGTTTTTAAAAAGTACAACATGTCTCATTTAAGGAAAAAAGACATGTTGTTGTTGGGGAGACAAGGGACATTGCATTTAAATGGCTAAAGTTACGTATTTTGGCAAAAGAATCAAATGTCCCTTCAAATGAAACAATGGGAGGATTTAACTAGCAGTGGCAATCTTTAAGGTAACGGTGGAAAGTTATATATGATGCTTGTCATTGTGGTTGTTTTCGAAAGCAATTAGCGAGTTCATAAGTGCCTTGTGATACAAACTAAAAGCATCGTTAGAAAGCTATTCGGGTCGTCTAGAGACCCGTGCTTCTAGTTTTATAAATCGAGATCGTTTGCTAGAATAAAATCATGTTCGAAGTTGGTGTCGCGAACCTATGTTAAAGAAAAGTGTTTGTCGAGTCATTTCGATCTAGCCTACCGTTTTCGATAGGGACTTTTGGTTCAAACTAAAAATAGGCTCGTGTACACGACATGGCCGTCTACAACTTTCATTCTTTACCCGACTTGCGGCGAGGTCGTTTAGAGGTCTAAAGATAGGTCGTAAAAAGGTTGCGATAAAACACTCATTTAACTTATATATTTCGAATAAAATAAGCTATGTTCGGCATGTTTCGGTAAGTGATTCCTAGTTCGTTTCTTAACCATTTTAAGTGATTCGAGTTACTATGAATACTTAGCTAGCTCGTCCATTATTTGACCATATAAAACTTGTGGGAACTAGATCATAAATGGCTCATTTTGGGGTCTAAAGTCAAGGTCTTAGGCTGCATTTATGTCTTACATCTTACTGTTTGTTTTGAAAAGGGTACTTCTGTTGGAAATACGTTTTACGTATTAAGAAGGATCGGTCACTCCAACAATAGTCCATGTAATAGCTCGTAGTTTAGTTAAGTATCTTTATTTAACAAACAAGAACAAGCCTAGCCTACAACATGTGTAGGCCGGCCCAAATGTAAGCCCAAGCCCATGACAAGGGATTGGGTATATAAACCCTCTCCTTAGATGGAGAGGGTGTGTGGTTATTCATTTTTCACATAGTTCTTATAAGTTTCTCTCTCTATAATTGTGTGTAATCCACCATCTCTCTATCTCTTTCTCTCTCTAAAACATAAGCAAGATTTACATATCCTACAAATGGTATCAGAGCTTGGGATGAAATATAGGTTGGTACTTGTGTTGTTTATGCTTTCTTATTCATAACGTGTGGTTTTGATTTTTTTTTACCGAATCATCAAAAACAATTTCGTGTTTGTTTGTGTATTAAAGTCGAATACATTCTTTTATCAAGTCGTAGTGATTTTGGTATATTGGTTTTGACTAAAACAAAAGTCTTTTGGATCAAAAGTTTGGAATTTCTTGTTTTTTAAACTTTCTGAAATTCTTGTAAGTGTTTCCATCAGAAAGTACAAGACTGT
Organism: Glebionis coronaria; assembly: GCA_025667525.1. Classification (NCBI taxonomy): domain Eukaryota; kingdom Viridiplantae; phylum Streptophyta; class Magnoliopsida; order Asterales; family Asteraceae; genus Glebionis; species Glebionis coronaria. Next base: position 365,564,337 of record CM046876.1, read on the forward strand.
GTGGTTTGATCGCAATAACCTATTGGTTCTACTTTGCGATCACTGGATTTCGACACCTTATTCCGACGTGACATTCCGATCTAACATTGCGATCTGGGATTCCGACGGTTTTAAGGAATCTAGAGTCGTTACTCTGTCCAATTTATTTTAGCTACATCCGATCTGGACATTCCGATAGTGGCATTCCGATCTGTACATTCCGATAGTGACATTCCGATCTGGACATTCAGATAGTGTGACATTCCGATCTGGACATTCTGATAGTGACATTCCGATTTGGACATTCAGATAGTGTGACATTCCGATCTGGGCTTTCCGATAGTGACATTCTGATCTGGACATTCCGATCTAGCCATTCCGGTACCAGCAACATTCCGACAGAAAAGAGTATTCCGACAGAAATCAACATTCTGATAATCCAAAATTATTCCTTAAAAAATTTCGAATCGTGTGTAATTTTGACTTGGAATTTTTGGTTTATCGAGAACATATTTTAGGGGATTCTAACATTGTTTCTCGACTTTAACACACCACAACACAAAAACACTTAACCTTATTTCATTGGTCGATCAACATTTGTAAATCTTAACTTATTGAAATGGAGTACACATCTCTTACGGATAAGTCCATCCTCTCGGGTACGGATAATCGTCCACCAATGTTGGAGAAGTCTATGTACGAGGATTGGACTTCCCGAATGGAACTTTATATGTTGAACAAGGAGAAAGGACATCTTATTTGGGCATCGGTGCTCAATGGACCATTAGATTATGGTACAGTGACGGAAGGTACAACTACTCGTCCTCACACAACGGGTGAATTGACTGGAGATATGAAGATTCAAGATAAATGTGATAAGTATGCTACAAACATCATTCTCCAAGTCCTTCCTCCAGATGTCTACAAACTCGTCAGCAAACATAAAGTTGCCAAAGAGTTATGGGATAGAATTCGGTTCTAATGCAAGGCACCTCGTTAACTAAACAAGAACGAGAGTGTAAGCTTTATGATACCTTTGATAAGTTTTCCTATGTGCCAGGGGAGACTCTCAATGACTACTATCTGAGATTTACCGTATTGTTGAATGAGCTAAATATCTATGGCATGGCAATTCCTACCTTTCAATTGAACACAAAGTATTTGAACACTCTTCCTTCCGAATGGAAAAATACGTGACGAATGTTAAATTGGCTAAGGACTTGCATAACACCAATGTGGATCAACTTCAAGATTTTCTTCAACAACACGAATGCCATGTCATTGAGGCTCGGTTGTCTAAACCTCAAGATCATGATCCACTTGCCATGTATGCTTCTAAACAAAACATGGCTTATACTTATCAACAACCATCATACTTACAGCAGCCACCACCACACACCTATCAGCAACCACAGCAACCATCTTATCAACCACCGATGATGCCACAGCAAGCATTTCAACAAAGTGTTCATCAACAATCTTTTCCACAGCAACCAACATATCAAACATCACCATCACAAGCCAACACTTCTCCAATGGGCTATACTCCTCAGCAAGGATATTTTCCAATAGAAGCACAACCAGCACAAGCTTTCTACTCTAATGAAGTTCCACCAATCCAAGCACCGGTCTTTACTCCAAATGATACGCCAGCTGATGTTCTAAACCATCTCACTGCCTACTTGTCAAAACTTGTTGCAACTAGAGGATTTCCACCAACAAACAATCAACTCCGCACCTCTTCAAATCCTCGACAACAAGCTACTGTTCAAGATGGTCAAGTAACAGTGCAACCTATTAAGGGAAGGCAAAATTCATATGGACCTCCTACAAGGACTGTGAATGCTCAAGCTGTGAATTCTAAAGCTAATGGAAATGGAAGCCCCATTGGTCCTCAAAAATTTGTGACTTGCTACAATTGTCGAGGACAAGGTCATATGGCTAGGCAATGCACCCAGCCGAAGAGGAGAAGGGATGATGCATGGTTTCTTGAGAAGATGTATTTGGTTGATGCTCAGTCTAAGGGGAACATTTTGGATTCGGAGGAGTTAGCATTTCTTGCAGACCCAGGGGCAGCAGATACTGAAGGCATTGCAGTCGTTTCTACTTCTAATGCAGCTTATCAAGCAGATGATCTTGACGCATATGATTCGGATTGTGATGACATTCACTCTGCCCAAGCTACTCTCGTTGCTAATCTCTCTCACTACGGTTCTGATGTCGTCAGTGAGGTACCAACCACATCTAATAATATTGATGATAACCAACATCAAGTTGGGCATGAAAATGACAACCTCGAACAGCATTCGGGGACTAGTAACTCAAATGATGTGGTACCCAATCCTACACATTTGAGTGAACCTCAACCACATGCTACGACGGGTATGAAATCTTATGCTCAACATGATTTGGTCATGGTACCTAAACATATAATTGATCAAATGCATATGGCCCTCAGACAATCCGTAGACACTAATTCCACCCTAACTGTTGAGCTTGCGTTGCATAAATAAAAGGTCAAAACTTTTGAAATGGTCCCTCAAGCAGATAAAATAACATGTTCTGAATTTGACCAATTTCGTTTTGAAAAGATTGAACACTTAAAAGAAATAGAATCATTAAAAGCTAATCTTTCCAATGAATTAAAAGAAAAAGAGCCGGTTGTCAATGATTTTCAGAAACTTAAAATGGATTTCAAAACTCTCGAGTCTAAAAAGTTTGAATCGGAATTAATGCTACCAAACTTCTTAAATTTAAAGAACAACAGCTTTTAAAACAATACGCTTCCACAGAAAAGGTTCATCTTTTAACTAAATCGTTTAAAGAACTCGAACTTAAGCGTCTTCAAGATTTACCACCTAATCCCGGTTATGCAAAACAAGCTCAGGAACATATTCCCGGTCTTTATGATATGACCATAATTGGCAAATCGAAAGAAGCACCTTTTGTTCGTAGTACTGAGGAGACACAGTCACTTGCGGATGAAACTCATTCTAAAATGTTTTCAAAATTCCATACTATTGATTATGATACGTATAATAAAGATCAACTTTCTAAAACGACCCGCATTCGCTTACAGAAGGAATTAACTGAATTGACAGTTCTTGTGCCTCAAAGTTTGTCAAATGAAAACCCTCCTAGTACGTCTCCTACACTTGTCAAAACGGATTTAACGAAGTTAATTCCACCTGTAAGTAAGGAGTCCGTTAACTTAAATGCGGTACACCAACACTTAGCCGATTTTGACAAGGTCATTTTGGAACGTACGACGGCTTCGGCCATAACGGAAGGTGAATGAAACTTTGAACACACTAGAGCTGCGTTTCGAGACGAAATTGTTCCGTTTGTAAAGAATGTTAAAGCTTGTCTTAGTAATCTTGATCAAGATTTGCTTTTGGAAATAGAAGAAGTTAGACGTGTTTTCAATGAAATGGATGATGCTTATGAAAACAATTTACTTGAAACAGAACGGGTTTCACGCCAAAATGATCAGCTTCTGAAGCAAGTGATGTCTCATGATATAGTTTCCGTCTGTGTGAATAAAAGTGTTGATAATGATTCTATTGTGCGTAATGTTGAATCTGTGGATACTGTGGTAGATAGTACTTGTCACGAATCTGACGCTGAATTTTTAAAGCTTCAAGATTCATATTCTTCGCTTTCAAAACGTTTTGATGAGATTCAAACACATTGTATTTCGCTTGAATGCAAGTAACAATTTATTCAAGAAATCTTTGAAACGTCATTCGAAGGTGTTAATATCGATGATGCAAATTTTGAGAAGAATTTTCGATTGAATTTACAATCAAAACAGCGTCAGCCAAGTGACAAAGTTGCTACATCTTTGCCGATAGAAATAGAGAAATCTAAGGAGCTTAACTGTGTGAACGTTCTTGAGGCCGCTGAGAATTTTAAACTTGATCTAGATAATCGAGTTTCCAAGATTTTGTCCAAAGTTGATAACTTAAAACAGAAAAATACACGACTCTTCGATTCAGTAAAGCCCGCATGTGCTAATACCACTACACAGAATCAATCGTTGATTGAACAATTGAATCGAAAGTCGGTGGAAATATCTGATAAGGGGGAACAAATTTGTGATAAAAATCTGGTCTTGGCTGAGTTAAAGGAAACACTTCGTACTCTAAAAGGTAAGAATGTTATGGATAACGCAGCCACTGTCTCAGCATCGTCCTCTAGTGCAATCAAAAGGAACCTTATAGCCGTCACACCATTTAATAAGGGCCCTAGGACTAAACCATCTCAAACTTTGGTCACTAAAGATAAGGCGGAATCAAAACCAGCTTCTAATATTCCCGTGTTACCTTCTACAGGAGTAAGCACCACTACTAAGGCTGAAAGATCTAAGCTTAAAAGAAACAAGAAGAATGATAGGATCTTGCCCCCATCTAGTAGTCAAGTGAAGAATAAAGTAGAAGCCCATCCTAGGAATGTTATTTCTGTTTTGAATAAAAAGAATCATGTAGCTAAACCTAAAGGCTCTGCGGTTGTGCAGCGTTCTAAGCCTACTGTGAATTCTAATTTGAAATGTTGGAATTGCAATGAATGTATGTTTTCTAGTCGTCATGATTCTTGCCTTATTGACCATGTGAATGAGATGCATGCCCGGAAAAATGGATTAGAATGGAAACCGACTGGGAAAGTGTTAACCCATGTTGGTTGGTTGTGGCGCCCCACTGGTAGAACTTTCACTATAGTAGGAAATATGTGCCCTTTAACTAGGATCACTCCCACTGAAGTGAAGCAAGCGTGCCCTTTAACTAGGAGTACCAAGGCTACCAAAACACAAGCGTGTCCTTTAACTAGGAACACTGACACTACTGTAGGAACCAAGTGCCCTCTTAATAGGTCTACTCCTACTGTAGTGCCCGCGAATAATCCAAAACCTAATAAAGTTGGAACAGTAAAACCTGTTAGTGCTAAAACTCACATTAGAAAACGCAGGAAATCTAAGGGTCTCAAACCTGTTAGCAATTCTGATATCTGTATCTGCTAACACTCCGGAACCAATAGTTTCTAATGCATTGTCTACTGTTGTTGTTGAAAACAGGAGGTCTAAATTGTTCTCTGGTATTTGGACTCTGGTTGCTCCAAGCATATGACCGGAGATCGCTCTCAGCTCAGAAATTTCGTCAGCAAGTTTCTTGGTACGGTTCGATTTGGTAATGATCATATTGCAAAGATAATGGGTTATGGTGAATATCATATTGGGAATGTTATTATTTCAAGAGTGTATTATGTGGAAGGTCTCGGTCACAACTTATTTTCAGTGGGACAATTTTGTGATGCAAACCTAGAAGTTGCTTTTCGAGAGCATACCTGCTTCATTCGTAATTTGGAAGGGGTTGATTTATTGAAAGGTACTCGAGGAAATAATTTGTACACTTTGTCTCTACAAGACATGATGGCCGCTTCTCCCGTATGTCTTATCTCCAAAGCATCAAAGACTAAGTCATGTTTATGGCATCGACGGTTATCTCATCTTAACTTTGACGCTATTAATCATTTGGCGAAAAACGAACTTGTTCGTGGTCTTCCTAAACTATCATTTCACAAGGATCATTTGTGTTCCGCGTGTACAATGGGGAAAAGCACTAAGAAGTCATAAAAACCCAAGACTGAAGACACCAACCAAGAGAAACTTTATCTGTTGCATATGGATCTTTGTGGGCCAATGCGTGTTGAAAGTCTTAGTGGTAAAAGGTACATCCTCGTTATTGTGGATGATTACTCTCGGTTTACATGGGTGAAATTTCTTACAACAAAAGATGAGGCACCTAAATTCATCATCGGATTTCTCAAGATGATTCAAGTGCGTCTCAACACTATTGTCCGACGCATTCGTACAGATAATGGAACCGAATTTGTGAATCAAATCTTGCGTGATTATTATGAAGAAGTTGGCATATCTCATGAAACATCCGTTGCACGCACTCCACAACAAAACGGTGTCGTTGAAAGGAGAAATCGCACACTTATGGAAGCTTCTCGAACGATGTTAATTTACGCAAAGGCTCCATTGTTTTTATGGGCAGAAGTAGTATCTACAGCAGTGTACACCCAAAACCGGTCACTAATTCGTAAACGCCATGGTAAAACACCTTATGAGCTTCTCCATGGTAAAGTACCAGATTTATCATATCTTCATGTATTTGGTTCTCTTTGCTATCCAAATAATGATGGTGACAATTTGGGTAAACTTCAACCAAAGGCAGATATTGGTATTTTCATTGGTTACGCCCCCGCAAAGAAGGCATACCGAATCTACAACCGTAACTCTCGCAAGATCCTCGAAACTATGAATGTTGATTTTGATGAGCTGACAGCAATGGCTTCTGAGCAAAGCAGCTCTGATCCCGCACTTCATGAAATGGGACCCAGTAACATTAGTTCTGGTCTTGTCCCAAGCAACCCTACTTCATCATCATTTACACCACCTTCTAGGACTGAATGGGATACGTTGTTTCAACCGTTCTTTGATGAATTCTTTACTCCTCCAAGTATTGTTGCTCCAGAACCTGAGGTAATAGCTCCGGTAACCGAAGTTGTCGCTCCAGCAACCGAAGCACAATACGTCTGTACCTACAATTGGTCTAGATATACCATCAACAATTAATTCTCAACAAACACCTGTTTCAACTACCCATGTCATGCCTATTGATGATGAAGAGGATGATGATGATCACGATTTGGAATTCGCTCAAATGTGTGAACTTCCATTCTTTGGTGTACCAATTCCCGACCCTAATCAAGCCGGGTCGTCCACCTCAAAGGAAGCTCCTTCTACAGTTTACTCCAATCCACGGATCCGTGAACATGACAGCAAGTGGACAAAGGATCACCCTATAGATTCTATTATTGGTGACCCTAATCGTCCGGTATCCACACGAAGTCAGCTACAAGAAAATGCAATGTTTTTTCATTTTGATGCTTTTCTCACTGAAGTTGAACCTAAGACATGGCAACAAGCTTTTACTCAATCATGTTGGATAGAAGCTATGCAAGAAGAACTTAATGAATTTATACGTCTTGAAGTATGGGAACTTGTACCATGCCCGGATCAAGTGCAGTTACTCACTTTGAAATGGGTTTACAAGGTGAAACTCGATGAGTTAGGCGGAATATTGAAGAACAAAGCTCGACTAGTAGTTCATGGATACAAGCAATTATTGGGCATCGACTTTATGGAATCCTTTGCACCTGTTGCCCGTTTGGAAGCTATTAGACTATTCCTCGCTTATGCAGCCCACATGAATATGATCGTCTATCAGATGGATGTGAAGACGGCATTTCTTAATGGTGAAATCAAGGAAGAGGTCTATGTTCAACAGCCGGATGGTTTTGTGAATCCTAATTATCCTAATCATGTGTACAAGCTTAAGAAGGCTCTCTATGGATTAAGCAAGCTCCACGCGCATGGTATGATCTATTGTCACAATTCCTCATTACGCAAGGCTTCGCTAAAGGCAAGGTGGATCCCACGCTGTTCATTCAGAAACGAGGTAAAGATATGATTATGGTATAAATATATGTTGATGATATTATATTTGCAGCCTCGACCTAAATCTTATCCGACGAATTTGGGAAACTCATGTCTTCCAAGTTTCAGATGTCAATGATGGGCAAGGTATCATTCTTCTTAGGTCTTCAGATATCTCAAATTCCCAGAGGCATCTTTATCAATCAATCCAAGTATGCCCTTGAATCGCTTAAGAAATATAAGATGGAATCTTGCGACCCCGTGGATACTCCAATGGTGGAACGAACTAAGCTTGATGCAGATCCACATGGAGTTGCCGTTGATCCGACACTTTATCGTGGAATGATTGGTACTCTTCTGTATATCACAGCTAGTCGACCTGATCTTCGGTTTGCTATATGTATGTGTGCTCGGTATCAAACTCGACCTACTGAGTTACACTTGGCTACTGTGAAACGGATCTTTCGATATCTTAAAGGAACCATTAATCGGGGACTTTGGTATTCGAAGGACTCTTCGATTGCACTTATGGCATATGCAGATGCGGATCACGCGGGTTGTCAAGATACAAGGCGTAGCACGAGTGGAACTTTGCAACTACTAGGAGATTGATGTGTCGTAGATAGTATAGTGATAATTAGATACGTTATAGGGTAAACTAGAAAATTAACTTTAGGAAAAAGTAATAGTCCAATAATACCAATGACGAATTCAATTAAACACGTGAGTGAGTCGAGTTCGTTGTACACGAAGATCTTATGAATTTGAGACGTTTTGCTTTGATTTGGACAATTGATTTGAATTGGTTTTTGGTTTTTAAACTACAAATTAATTCTACAAACTTTAAGCTATTAAAAATAAACCTAAAGTGCATGAATCGTAAACCCCGCCTATTTAAAATTCTACAAACAAGTAATTACTTAAAAGTTAACACTATTAAAAAAATAGACTAATTAAACTATTTAAAACTAATATACTTTATTTAAAAATACTTTAAACAAATCTATTTAAAAACTATATATATTCAAATCTAAAGTTATAAAAATCTTATTAATTAAAATTTAAACTAGTTAAACTTTTTAAATAAAAAACATTTTTTTATTTTTTTTATTTTTATTTTTATTTATAATAATAAACTAATTTTAGAAATCTCAAAACAGACTTTAATTAAAATTTTAATTAATTAAAAAAAACAAACGTGTATTTAAACTCAAAGATATTAAGTAAAAATCTGCTTAAACAAACTAAACTATATTAAAGAGAAAGCAGAGAGTTAAATCAAAAGGGCGTGTAGCCCAAGTGGTTATCACGCATGACTGGTAAAGGGGAGGTCTCGAGTTCGAGACCCCCAAGAGAAATTATTTTTGGATTTATTTCTTTTTGACAGTAATGAAAAAAAATCAGTCTTAGGAAAGACTTTTTGAGCTTATTAGCTTAAGCTGAGAGGTCATAGCTTATGGGCTTATCAGTTTAATAAGAAACTGATAAGCTGAAAATTAATCAGTAAACAATGCTATCCAATTAAAGCAGATATTCACACTTCTAAAACATTCAGCAAACTATATAAAATTTCCCAGTTAAGCAGAAAATTCAGCAGACTACAACCCAATACAAACTGATTGTAAAACAATCCAAATTTAGCAAAGTTTGAATAAATTTCCTATTTATCAGCTAACTCAAAGTGGAATAACAAGCTAATGCAGGCTAAAACAGATCCCAAACTCAGATATACCAATTCAGTTTAAACCACATGTAAAAACTCAGATAAAAAACGTAAACAGACTTAACTAAATCGTACAATCTAATCGAATCAGTTCAAGCTTTACTAATCAAATTAACAAATCCAAACTTAATAAGAGAAGTAAGATCAGTTAAAAATAAATTGCTTCATTTTAACAAGTTTCAAAACAGTTTATTATCAAGTCCTACATATTTCAGAACTCAATTCATCTAGTTATATCAAAAATTTCCTTCCAGTTATTCCAAAAAAATATCCCAGATAATAAAACACCAGTCAACTAACATAAGCAAAGCAACTTATCAGAATTATCAATTTACTCTCACAATAACATAAATCCAACAGATTCAGACACATACGAAACACTCAGGAATAAAGTGAACAATATAAGTGAAGACTAAATCATTAACATTTAGCAAACTAAAACTCACAGACATCAAACCTCAATTCAATAAACATAAATCAGTAACAAAATAAATCACCAAATCATTTAAATCAAATCATAACTTTTATAAAACATGAAAATTAAAAGATAAACTCACCCTTTTGGAGATTTCTTTTGAGAAGAAAGCAAGCGCTGAGCTGCCTTAGAACTTAAACCGGAACCACCATACCACCATTAATCTTACCACCATTAAACACCATTCGAAGCATCATCACAATCGAACCAAGCCAATTTAAAATTATCCAGTAGGGATAATCTTTGATCCAGTTTTTACTAATAACATTAAACTAAAACTATTAATTAGTTTAAGTTTAATGTCTCAAACATTATTGTGTTAAACAGTCGAAAGATTCAATTCATAGATAAATTTAAGCAGGAAATAAAAATATTAAATGAGACTCGGATAGAAATCAACTAAAGTTTTTATTAATTTCAAGAGAATTACGGGATTTAATAAAAACAAATACAAATTAAACCTAACACTATTTTAACAGAATAACTTTAAAAGTAAAAGAAAGGATGAATAAATACAAGAAAATTGGGGGTGTTTATAGCCTCCCCAAGGGCTGTTGATGACGAATATCCGAATCTTTCAAGGGATATTCCCTTTTCTTCTCAGCCTTTGATCTTCAATTCCTTCTCTCTCTCTCATGATCTGATGGTGGTTATAACACGATTTAGCACACGGATTGCCAACGTGGCATCTGTGTGCTAGTTGTGCTTCTTTTGAAGCCTGTGATTGGTGGATATGGGATGATGAGGTGTTGCATCCTATAGGAAAACGCCACGTATCACGCCCTTCTCCATCTAATCTCTTCCTTAAACCATGGGGGTTTTAATCCCCTTGGTTTGAATTAATTAAATAATTGAAAAGCCCTTTGTAAAACTGATTTAATTGTGGACTAGGGTTAGGAACAGTAACTCATAGTTACTGGTTTTTGTTTATTTAGGGTGAAAAATGAGATGGGGAAGGAGATACATAGGTATCAACGAAAGGTATTTTTAATGTGTGTGAGATATGAATGAAAACGTGTGGAAGTGAATAAGATTTGAGTGGGTGAAAATAGTTTTATTTATCTCATATGGTGGAAAATGACGTGTGGTTAAGTTTGTGAGTGGAAAGTCAATTTATGCGTTTATGTTTTCACACATTTGACTGAAAGAAACCCTAAAGCCCAACTTCTCTTCGTTTGTTCTTTATTCAGTTTGGGCTTGGGCTTAAATCCCATTCGTGTGTTTGAAAGAATTATGGGCTAATATCTTGGGCTTCATTTGGCTAAGTATCACAAGTATTCAATGTTCATCCAATATTTGGGCTTTTCAGGCCCAATAAGCATTTGTGGGTCCCACTTGGCCCATAAACTTGACAATTTATTAAATCCTCTAGAGTTGAGCTCGATTTTGGCTTCTATGATCTTTTTCATCAATCTCGTGCTGGTTTTCATCGGTTTTCGTGAACTTGGTACCTACACACATTCAAACAAGAAACAAGCATTTCCAAGGCATATTTGATACATTTAATGCATAATTTCATTGTTTATTAATACAAATGATATGAGTAAAAACACTCATATCAAATTCCCCCATGCTAAGCAATTGCCGTGTCCTCACGCAATGATAAAATTAAACTATATCTACACCATTATTCAACTTTTGACATTTTATTTTGTAAAGACATAAAATAACTTTAAGGATCATAAAAGCTCAAATAGATTCATCGTCCTCGACTTTTCACTTTTTCATGCCAAGTGCAAAAACAAGATCATTGTTATTATAAGTTGGTAGACTAACACGAACTCATGTGGGCTAATTATTCACTTAGACTCCCTTATTCCTAGGTGTTTCTCTTATATTTTATTATTGTCTTGAATGATCACGAAGATGCATTGTTGACTTATTTCGATAATTTATTAGGCCGAAAATAAAGTGAACGATTTAATCAATAGTTAGCTAAAGGACAAAATCTTTTAAAACTGCTTCTCGGGACTTCATAAAGTTCATATCTTGGCATAACTTGTTTCGCGATTTAAGACCTTTCTCGGACCGATCTTTGGCAGTGACTTAATACTTCCAACCTTGAGAGACGTTCACGAAATAATGGTCTTCTCTTCATAATATTTCTTCACTTGAAGCTTAAAGAGATTCATACTTGGACCACGACTTCTTCATTTTTCTCCAATCTTTATTTGGGATTTTGATTAACAACGATCCGCCTCCTTTTTGGACTTGGCTTCATTTATCCTCATACCTTATTATGGTCTTTTTGGATAGACTTCTCCATGACTTTTGGGGAGTATTTTGCTTTTCGCGTGTGTCTCGATCCTTCATATTGATTTTTGATAAATGATTCTTCACATCACTTGAGATCTTTAGCAATAAAACATAGCCCTCATGTCTTGTTAGGACCTTTTTGGACTCGCCAATCTTCGCATCCCGCTTCAATAAGTTATGCCTTGGCTATGAACTCTAATCCATACCGAGCAACTTCTAAACGATCTTGGGCTAGAAGCTAAGTAACTTTTCAAATCGTTCAACCTTATTTATTGCAAATAATTTTATTAACAAGCGATGGGAGAATAGGCTCATAATTAACTCACATAAATTCCCGAAAGAATACCAAACTTATAATTGGCTCTATCATCTCTTGTTCTCCATATTGTAAAATTCCAAAAATGAAATCAATGGATACTTAGCCTATTAAATCAAAGTTTTGGGTTTTCAAGTCATCTATAGGATCTTGCATCTTCTTATACTCTTGCAAGTTTTAGAATTTGTGTTTTAAAGTTCCCTTGATAAACGACTTTCTAGGATCAATTATAGGAGCTTGCGAAAAGTTCTTGTTCTTAACTCGTATGAATTAAGACCTTCGCGTTTTAAAGCTCCCTATATAAAAGCCTAGCAAAACTTAATTCAAATACGTTAAGGAAAAGCTAAGGTTAAAAACCAAGTCGAGTCAAAAACTATTCTTATTGAAAGCCTACATTCGTGTCAAAAACACTTATTTTATTTATTAAAACTTAAAAATAACACTAAAAATTTAAAATTTTATTGACAAATGAGAAAAAGAATACGTTTGGACACGACAAAAGCAATTGCAAGCAATTATATCGATTGACTCCCCCATGCTAAAACCAAACATTGTCCTCAATGTTTCTTAGCTCAAGAGTAACACCCCCTTGCTAAGACACGAAGAGTCTAATGCAAATTCCTAGCATGGAAAGAGCACGCAAATCTATAAGCCGTTTATTAATTATGCCTCAAGATAAAACGTTAGTCAATAAAAATCAAGGGAAAAGAGTGTGTGCCCCTTTTGGCATTCAAAGAATGGAAGATCAAGTGGACCGGCAAAAACCGAACACGAGAGTCTTCAAAAATTAGGGTCATACCTAAGATCACAACACAACAAATCACGAACACGAGCTTGAAAGATCAAGCCTTATTAGGTGTTAGAAAATAGAAAGAAGATAGAAAAACTCGTTTTTGTTCACCGAGTCATGAGCTCGACTCGATCCCCGCATTCATTGGTCCTTAGGGAAAGTGGTGAAAACCGGCATAATGGAATAAAATCCAACATAAAGCATGATGCCGGGGTCAAATATCTCATCCTCGTTGTCGGATGACAAACGAAAGGATGAAACTCCAACACAAATCTCTAAAAAGAGATAGTAGTCACAACTAATGGTATGGATGTAGCATGCTCCCCGAGATAAACTCGCACCAAGATGATAGAAAAATCTTTCAATTATTACATCGGTGAAAGGCCGAGATTTCCCTAAATAAACAATTTCGGGATCGAACACCTCGTCCTCGGTGGAGAAAGGAATAGACAACAAGGTGTCGTCCCCCCATGCTAATTCTAAGTCATATGAAGCACATGGTAATGGTGGTACAAAAGTCTCAACACTAGTGGTTTCAACTTGCATGACTTTGTCGACCTTTTCACTCTTAGGAATGTGAACAAAGGGATCATGGTACTCAATATGAGTCACATGAAAAACCCGCACATTAAGATCAACGCGAGTGGGAGGGAGATTGGGAATAAAGTAAGTTTCTCCATCCGAGTCGACATACTCATCATCACAAAAGGTGTGAGATGGAGGAGGTATGATGTTCTCAAAATCCTCTTGAAACAACGGATTATTGTTCAATGAAACTTCAAAGAGAGGATTTGAGTAAGTCACGAAAGTGTCGTCATCCTTGTCATCACAAGAAATATCCGACAAAGTATCGAGTGTGTCACACTCGGATACAAGATCATCATTCTCATTTGAAGGCAATTCATCGGCGAATTCCTCGAGAATGGTAGGTAAAACACAAGAATCACGTTCGATCTCGAGATCGGAAACGTCTTCACTTCCCCGTGGAAGTGGATCAATGATAGCAAAAAGTTCATCGACGAACTTATCCAACGAATAGTCACTAACCTCACTCGGTGTGAAGCTAGGAATCAAAGGCTCTTCAATTGAAGATTGTGCCTTAGGAACATCAACATTATCCTTAGAAGAGAGTGAAAATGAGTCCATTTTCAAAGATTGTTCAATTAAAGCAATGTCACTCTCGGGATCGAAATTCTCATTATCAAACTCACTAGCATCGAATGGCTCACTCAAGTAATCGTCAATTTGTTTTTCAATCTTATCATCCTCGTGTGGAGTGAGTATAGATGAAGTAACATTACAACATGATTCAACAAAATTAGGTTCTACACTTTCCAATTTCTTAGGAACCAATCTTGAAATTTTTTCCGGTTTGAAAATCATATGTTTATCCCCATGAAACAATTTAAGCTCCCCTTCTTTCATATCAACTAAAACACCGGCCGTACACAAAAATGGTCGTCCTAAAATTATAGGCGCACGAGGATTTGGCTCATAATCAATGATAGCAAAATCGGCTAGGTAAACGAACTCCCCCACTTTAACAATGACATTTTCCGCTATACCAACCGGTCGAGTGGTGGTACCATTAGCAAGCTCAATGATCATTCGAGTGGGTATACGTCGCAAATAGTCAAGAGTTTTCCAAATGGCTAGGGGCATAACGTTAATACTAGCTCCTAGATCGGCTAGAGCTTTGTATTCCCCAAGCTCATCGAAAACACAAGGTATCAAGAAGTGACCCGGATCATTATATTTCTTAGGAAAGAGATCAATGAAATCCGAGGTACTAATCACATTTAAAGTTTGGTGACATTCCAAAAGGTTTCTTTAGGTGGCACATAAAGCTCAAGCTTTCTTTCTAAATTATCATAAGCGGTGATAGCCTTAAGCTCTCCCCTCGGGTTTGGAATGGTATTACTAGGTAAGCAACCCGAAGAAGATGACGGTTTAGACATGAATCCCTCAAGCATCGAAAGCAATTTATTGTGACCTTGTTCCACATTTTGTTGCATACGATTTTGACCTTGCTCAAACATTTGCTCAAATCTTTGTTCCATTCTTTGTTGATTAAGCTCAATCTTGTTATTTTGCCCCTTTAGCGTATTTTGAAACTCATTTTTCAAAGTTGCCATTTGTCCTTGAATGTTATTTTGCAAAGCTTTCATATTTGCCTCATTCGACTTAATATAGCTTGACAAATCATTTTGATTATTCCCTTGAAAACCTTGATTGTTTTGATTAGCATTAAACCCATTTCCTTGATTAAAATTCCCTTGGTTACCACGGTTAAAATTATTCCCATTATTACCATTGTTGTACCTATATTGAACCGATGGAAAACCCGGTGGAGCAACATGATTTTGACGAGGAACTTGACCGTTGGAGCCATAAGTTCTCGTCGCGGCAAAAGCACTAGCTTGATCAAACCCCGCGTTTAAACAAGCATAATTAGGATGTGCTCCACCACATGATACACAAACATTCCCAACCATATTAATCGATCCATGAGGATTCTTCCTAATCTCACTCAACAAAGTCACAAATCCACTATCAATCTTAGAGTCCAATCTAGCAATCTCGTGATTAGATGAATTCACATTGGAAACAACCGGTGTGTTTCGTGAATATTGTGCTCTAGACTTATCCTCAATTATTCTCCACGCGTCTCTCGGAGTTTTTCTTAAAAGATTACCACCCGCGGCGGCATTTAAAGAATCTTGTTCAATCATATTAAGCCCATTATAGAAAGTATTTATTTGATGCAATTCCGAGAAACTGTGGTGTGGACATTGTCTTAACAAATCTTTAAATCTTTCCCAAGCAACCCCAAACGATTCATGCACTTTTTGTTCAAACCAAGTGATCTCGTTCTTAAAGTGTGTTGTCTTAGAAGGTGGAAAGAAATAATTCATAAACTTTGACACTAAATAATCCCATGTTAAGATCGAACCCGGTGGTTCTTTCTCATACCAAAGCTTAGCATTACCCTCGAGCGAGTACGAAAAAAGCATGAGCTTAATCACGTCATCCGGCACATCTCTAAACTTGAGAGTCGAGGTAATTCGGTTAAAATTCCGAATGTGAGAATGCGGGCTATCGGTCTCATTGCCACGAAATTGGTCGGCACGAATGAGTGATAAAAGACCCGTCTTAATCTCAAAATGATCCGCCAAAATAGTCGGCACAACGATTGCTTCCCCATACCCTTCGGTGGGTGCACAGAGCAATTCCTCCATTGTTCGGTTATCGGCCATCTCTACAACAATAGGTGGAAGCTCGGGTTCCACTATTCGTTGTTGACGATTTCTATTTCTACGAGGAATATTTTCAAGCCTATTAAAATCAATCACAAGACGAGAAGAACGTAATTGCATGCACTACAAAGACGAGAATTTAGAGGATTGTGTTGGGAATAAATTAAGGCCAGATCATTTGAGCGCTGACAAGAACAAAACAAGCGTTGACAGGAACAAAGCAAGCGCTGACAGCCCAAGCGTTGATAAGTTAAAGTCAAGCGTTGATAGATTGAAGACAAGCACTGATGGAAGATATAAGCTACACGTTTATTATATTCTAGAATACTTCTAGTAAGGATAGAAAAGACAATGTATTTTCTATGTTTATCTTTACCTAGAATAGTTGATACGTAGCTTATTGTACAAGGCTTCTTAGTCTATAAAAGAAGGCCTTTAGGTTAATGTTTAGAATCAAGTTTTATATAAGTTTTCATTCGTAAACATCTTTCATTGTAAGCAAGTTCGACATTTATAAACAAAGTGAAAGTTTTGTTTACATCTTGTGTTCTTGTTTAAGTGTTAAATTCCGCATAACACTTAGATTCACAAAGCATATAACAAAGGTTTCTCTACGTGTTATACTTGATCTAATCTCGTATACACAAAGCTAATTGATCTAAGTTTGGGATCAACAAGTGGTATCAGAGCTTGTTGAGGAACTTTTGATCTTTGAAGAACACCAGAACGATACACGAACACCAAAACCCTAATTTTCTCAAAACCCTAAAAACATCATGTCTGAAGCAGTAACCACCTCCTCTTCACCCTTACCAAACATCAAGATTCCCATGCTTGATGCAACCAACTTTGACTTATGGAAGTTCAACTTTGAACAATATCTGGGGATCTTTGATTACACACTCTGGGAGATTATTGAATATGGAATCTCATTCAATAAGGCTCAAAAGATTCAGGATGCCATTACTCAAAGATCAGCTGTTGAGGGATGCCCTGATGAAGATAAGAAAGAAAAACCTGGAGATGGTAGAGCTGTAGGTGCTGAAGATATTGCAAAGAAAAGGGTTGACATGAAAGCCCTAAATATTCTGAAAGTCTCTTTGGGACAAGAAAATCAGCACAAATATAGAGGCTATGAATCTGCTAAGGATCTTTGGGAAGCAATTGAAGTTGCATATGGTGGCAATGCAGACACTAAGGAAGAAAAGAAAAAGCAACTTCTGCATGATTATGCTGTCTTCAAAGCTAAGCCCAATGAGAAACTGAGTAGTGTGAGAAGCAGATTGCTTGACATCACAAGCAAGTTGTCCTTCATGGGGACACAAGTTGGTGATGTTGACACCAATGCTACCTTTCTGAAAAGTCTTGGTGAGGCATGGAAGATTGAGGCAAGATCTATTCTTGCCAATAATACTTACAAGAGCTCCTCGTTTGATGACATCTACAACAAACTAAGATTGTTGGAAGATGAAACTCTTTCAGCACATGGAAGCAAACCTAGCACCAGCAACATGGCCTTCTTCTCTCATAGTGAAGGTCAATTCAATCAGAAGGACTCTTTTATGCATCCAGTTACTGGATCATCATTTGTCCGCGCTGGAACAAGTCCTGTCAACGTCTCCTTTTCAGACGCTGACACATTCATGAATGACTCCCCAAGAGTTAAACCTGCTGGTTTGGATTTGGATACTGTGTGTGCTTACATTGCTTCTTTGCCCAATGGTTCAGTGATTACATATGAGGACCTTGAGCAGATAAGTGATGAACACTTGGAAGAGATAGACATCAAGTGGAACATGGCTCTTGCTAGTATAAGAGCAAATAGGTGGAATAGAAGGTTCAAGAAGAAGATGACCTTCAATACTAAAGACACTGCTGGATTTGATAAATCCAAAGTTGAATGCTACAACTGTCATCGTATGGGACACTTCATGAGGGAATGCAGATCTCCTAGAAGATCTGATGCTGGTAAACCCTCAAGTCAGGTTGTCAAAGATCAAGATTCCAAAGCCATGGTTGCAGTTCAAGGAATTGATGGTACTGGATGGGATTGGAGCTATCTGGCTAAGAATGCTGAAGAGGACAAAGCTTTGATTGCTGATATTGAAGAAGAAGAGCATGTTGAATATGCTCTCATGGCACACTCCTCCTCTTCATCTGATAATGAGGTATATGATGATGCTTTTTGTAGCAAAGGTTGTAGGTTAAACACTGATAGACTTAACAAAGAGGTGTTAAAACTAAAAGATGATATGAGCACTGAAAGGTGTAAATTGTCCAATTACCAACTGGCTCTTACTGAAACTGAGAAAACCGTTTCTGAATACAAGAAAATGGAATTTGATTTAAAAGATAAAATAAATATATTAAAACATGAGCTAGAGGGTAGTATGGATATTAGAAATATCATGACAAAGGTCAATAGAGACCTACAGGCTAAGTTAGATGAGGCCATTAAGAATAAAGATAATGTTGACCTCAAGATTCAAAGATTTGATAGAGCCACCCAAACCCTAGGAGACTGTGTAGCTAAACAAAGGGATCCTAAGGACATGACTGGGATTGGGATGAATGATTACTCTCTGGTTCCACCACCAGCTGGTGACTTCTATGGTATCCTTAGAAAGGATTTAGCTTGGACTGGTATACCAGAATGCCAAGAAGAGGAATTCATTCCTCCACCAAGAGTTGTCACTCCAGTAGAAGAGTATCAACAAAAATTGACTGACCTAAATGAGTGGAAAAAAGCTAACCCTACTTTGTTTGTTAAGGGAGGTTTGCTATGTGAAAGTCCCAATGAATCATCACCCATTAAGGTTACTCACCCAGTCACTGGTAAAGCTGTTGACCTAGGCTCCAACACTGTTAGAAGACCTACCATTAAATATGCAGAGATGTATAGAAATAATAGGTCACCCAAGAGCCAAGTTAACAATCATGGAACAGGTTTCTTCTCTACTAGACCTAAGAGTGTGTCTAAGAAAGCCTGTTATACTTGTGGTAGCTTTTCACATTTGGCATATAAGTGTGTCAACGCTCCCAAAACCAGCGCTGATAGGAACAATTTCAGTGCTGATAGGAAGAAAGTCAACGTTGTTAGAAAGTCAAACGTTGTCAGACCCAAATCTTGTGTGCTGCAAAGTCCACAAGTGATTAGACCTGCCCCATTCTTTTCTAGAAGGTCTAACACTCATGGAAAAAGACCTTTTCAAAAGACAAACACCTGGTCAAATAGGCAATGGGTTCCTGTAGCAAACCCTAGGTTCAACGCTGACAAGGGTAATTTCAGCGTTGACAGGACAAAATCCAACGCTGACAGAAACGTGACCAGACCTAAATATTTGCAGCCACAAGGTAAGGGGTCTAAAGCTTCTTCAAGCTTAACATGGAGACCCAAGAAAGATCAAAACCCTAATAATAATGGAATTTCAATGACTTGCAATAGATTTAATTACATTTCAAAGGTCATTACAAAACCAATTGGGGTTAACTGGGTATTTCATCCTAAAAAGGATGAGAATGGGGTTGTTGTGAGAACTAAGTTTGTTCTTATTGAACAACCAGATGAATCCAAGTCTTCTGAGACTTGGGTTCCCAAAGAAAACTAATTTGTTTTCTTTATGTGCAGGGCATTCAAAGACAGATCAATGACTATGGATATTGGGATAGTGGATGCTCAAGGCACATGACAGGAAAGGAAGACTATCTGACGAACTTCTCTCCTATTAAAGATGGTGATAAGGTATACTTTGGAGGTGGATATGGGACTATCACAGGCAAAGGAACCCTTCTCACCAATAATCTGCGTTTTGAGAACGTCTTCCTGGTAAAAGAACTGGATTATAATCTGTTTAGTGTATCACAAGTATGTGATAACAAAAATAAGGTTCTTTTCACTGATACTGAGTGTTTGGTGTTAAGCAAGGATTTTAAGATCCCTGATGAGAAGTATATTGAGTATAGAACACCTAGTCATAAGGACATATACAATGTGAATTTAAATGGGATTAAAGTGAATACAAATATGTCTTGTTTTTATGCTAAGGCCTCAGTAGATGAAAGTAATTTGTGGCACAGGCGACTAGGGCACATAAATTTTAAAAATATAAATAGACTTGTGAGGCTTGGTTTAGTTGATGGTTTGCCTGAGAAGTCCTTCCACAATGACCACTCTTGTGTTTCATGTCTTAAAGGCAAGCAGCACAAGGTCTCATTCAAGTCCAAGCAGGTGCGTACTAGTTCCAGACCTCTTCATATGCTTCACATGGACCTCTTTGGTCCAACTAATATAGAAAGTTTGAATGGCAAGTCATATTGTTTTGTTGTCACTGATGACATTTCTAGGTTTACTTGGACATTCTTTCTAGCTATGAAGAGTGACACAGCTGATGTTCTTATTGAATTTATCACTCAAATTGAGAAAAGGTCTGGCAATGAGGTTAAAATGCTAAGGAGTGATAATGGTGGAGAATTTAGGAACAAGAAGCTAGATGATTTTTGTGCCAAGAAGGGAATTACTATGCAATTTAGTATTGCTAGAACCCCACAACAAAATGGGGTTGCTGAAAGGAAAAATAGAACCCTAATTGAAGCAGCCAGAACAATGTTGGCTGATGCTCACTTTCCTATAGCCTTTTGGGCTGAGGCTGTTAATACAGCATGCTATGTGCAAAATAAAGCATTGGTTAACAAAATTCAGAACAAAACACCTTATGAGTTGCTTTGGGGAAGAAAACCTAATATTGGTTTTCTCAGACCTTTTGGATGTCATGTAGTAGTCTTAGACACTAGTGATGCCTTAGGGAAATTTAGTGCAAAGGGTGATGAAGGTTACTTCATGGGGTATTCAGTGCAGAGCAAGGGTTATAGGGTTTATCTTAAAGAGGACAAATGAATTGTTGAAAGAGTACATGTTAGGTTCTTAGAGAATAAACCTAGTGATCCTGAAAGTGGTCCTAATTGGTTGTTTGATTTGGAACCCTTATCTAGAACTTTAAATTATATGCCTGTCACTAATCCAGACATTGTGAAGGTAACTTCAAATGTTGTGGAGGAACAAATTGTTGATGTTTCAGGTACACAGGTTAATGAGAGGTTTGGATCACAAGCAGAAAAGGCGTCTCCTACATTTGAATATGTCACAATTCCCATTTGGACAGATGCTTTTGCTGCTGCTGCTGCTGCTGGACAAGATAATGGTGGTCTCCAAATACCACCAGATACAAACATGCATGGTCCTTCAGGCGCTGACAAAGGCAAATCTAGCGCTGACAAGACCAATTCAGACGTTGACAACAACATTTCAAGCGCTGTTAGCCCAGACGCTGACAACCAAGATTCAAACGTTGACAACACTTATGGGCATCTTTTCTCTTCCAGTTTTGAACAAGGTGGACCTTCAAATGTTCATGAAGAGATTCCTATTGCTCAAAGAGAGTCTGATGAAGAAGATATTGGCAACATGGAGCGTGAAGTTGAGGACACCAGACTTTTTGAAGGAGGAGTTCTCACTTCCACAATGAAGAATCACCCCACATCTCAGATCATTGGTGATATTATGACTCCAGTTCAGACCAGAAGATCTCACCAAGGTCTTGGTGGGTTTTTTTCCAATATACACAAGAAGGTTGATACCCCTCTTGTGCAAGCATGTTTGTTTGCATGTTTTCTGTCACAAGAAGAACCCAAGAAGATATTTGATGCTCTCAAAGAACCAAGTTGGGTGGAAGCAATGCAGGATGAGCTTCACCAATTTGCAATTCAGGATGTTTGGGAGCTGGTTGATTGTCCTAGATATGTCAGACCTATAGGGACAAGATGGGTTCTCAGGAACAAAAGAGATGAAAGAGGTATTGTGGTCAGAAACAAGGCAAGGTTAGTGGCTCAAGGTTATACACAAGAGGAGGGGATAGACTATGAGGAAGTCTTTGCACCAGTTGCAAGAATTGAAGCTATTAGGATTTTTCTAGCCTATGCATCTTGCATGGGCTTCACAGTCTATCAAATGGATGTCAAAAGTGCATTCTTATATGGCACCATTGTTGAAGAAGTTTATATCATGCAACCTCCTGGTTTTGAGGATCCAGAGCAACCAGATAAAGTGTATAGAGTCAAAAAGGCTATGTATGACCTTCATCAAGCCCCTAGAGCATGGTATGGTACCTTGTCTACATATTTAGTGGACAATGGATTCAAGAGGGGCACCATAGATCAGACACTATTTACAAAGAAGAAAGGCAAAGATGTGTTGCTTGTGCAGGTCTATGTTGATGATATCATCTTTGGGTGTACTGATCCAAAGATGAGTGAGGATTTCTCCAAGCTTATTACAGACAAATTCAAGATGAGTGCTATAGGGGAGATGAACTTCTTTCTTGGTTTACAAGTTCAGCAGAAAGAAGATGGTATCTTCATCTCCCAGGACAAATATGTTGCTGAAATCTTGAAGAAGTTTGGCTTTTCTCCACATGAAAAGAGGGCTACTACTCCTATGGATAGAGAACACCCTTGGGGAAAGATTGGAGATGGGAAAGATGTTGATGTCAGGCATTATAGATCCATGATTGGATCCTTGATGTATCTTACTGCTTCCAGACCTGATATCATGTTTGCTGTGTGTGCTTGTGCATGCCATCAAGTGACTCCCAAAGAATGTCACCTTTATGCTGTGAAGAGGATCTTTAGGTACCTAAGATGTTTCCCTAGTCTTGGTTTGTGGTACCCAAAGGATTCACCATTGGAGCTGATTGCATATTCAGATAGTGATTATGGAGGTGACAAGTTTGATAGGAAATCCACAACTGGTGGATGTCAGTTTCTTGGGAGCAGATTAATATCTTGGCAATGCAAGAAACAAACAGTGGTGGCTAATTCTACAACTGAAGCAGAGTATGTGGCTGCAGCAGCATGTTGTGGTCAAGTGTTGTGGATTCAGAACCAGCTGTTGGATTATGGGTATAATTTCATGCATACTAAGATATTTGTTGAAAATAATAGTACTTTATGCATCATTAAGAATCCTGTACATCATTCTAAAACTAAACACATAGAAATTAGACACCATTTTATAAGAGATTGCTTTGAGAAAGGTTTAATACAACCAGATAAGGTTGACACTGAGGAAAATGTGTCAGATTTATTAACTAAACCTTTTGATGCTGGAAGATTTCAATACTTGGTAACAAGTATTGGAATGGTTAATCTCACTTAATATGTGTTTTGGATTCTTTTTGTAAAAGTATGTACAGGATGATGCATTATTATTATTGGTCTTATTGATGATTTAGATTTTCCACTATATTTTTCTAACACTGACAAAGGTTGTTTGAACACTGATAAGTGTTTTTGCAACGTTGTCAGCAATATAATTGTCTAACGCTGACAAAGCTTCCTTCAACGCTGTTATGTGTTATCGGGGCGTTGTCAGCAACAATGTTAGGTTTGTGGTTTTCAATCTAAATGTGCAGATGGTGTTAGCAGTATACCATTGGATACAGAGTTGCTTATGGATCAAAGGAGAAGCATTTGGACAAGTTTTTATTTATGGATGATGGTTGGAATGTTTCATTCCTATCTTGACATAAATTTTTTATGTTCATGCATGATTTTAGCAAACTTTTTGTATCATAGTTTAAGGGGAGGTTTTAGGAACCTTTAGGATTTTTGGGTATCCATATGATACTCTTATCACAATTCTAGATTGTGTCCACAGGTGAGTATGGGTTAGTTTTACTAAACCATGAGGCACTGTAGCATGTATAGTATATCAACTTTGCATGCTGCCAAGACATTTTTGGCCTAGAATTGGTTGTGGTCTGTTGGGAGACTTGGGAATGATTTTGATATGGGATTTACCTGGGAGTAACAAGGGTTTTATAAGGTAACTTGGTTGTTAAGAATTTTGGTTAGCAAGGGACACTAGAGGACTGTTATGTCTATCTTGCTTATGCAAGTGTGCATAACTGGACAGTGCTTGCCGCCCTATGATAATTATCAGCTTTTGGTTATCTTCTCTAGGATAAATTACTTGTTAAGGTCATTTTTTACTTTTTAAAACAATTTTATTTTTGGACGCTGACAAGATTTTTCCAAGCGTTGTTGTGACCAAATTGGACGCTGACATGGCTTTAGGCGAACGTTGACAAGATTATAGCCGTTGGGCGTTGATGGGTTATTCTTGACCGTTGACACTCAATGGGACCTACCCAGTTGTTACTTTTTGAAATATTTTCAAGCCGTAATTTTAGGAGTTGTTACTTTCATTAAATGCATGAGATAACTTATAACTTTTTCAATATTTTCATGATTATTTTTTGAAAATCTTTGCCTATTTTTGGGCCAATCACATGCATTCTTTATCTCCTATAAATTTGGCTCCTATTTTAAAACAGGGTATCTATAATTCTTGTCTAACACTTTTCTCTTATCAACCTTCCTCTTCTACACTTCAAATTAACAGCTTTCATCAATGGCACCAAAGTTTAACTCAGCAGAATTGGATTTGGGGTTCAAGTCTCAACACAACATGATTGCTTATCTTGTTGCTGATAATGATTTGTTTCCTCAATACACACAAATGGTGGCGTATTTTAACGCACCCCCACTAAGGTATGCTCTTTCTCATGCACCACTCATTCCAATCACACACATTAAGCAGTTTTGGAACACTCTTAGTTCATCAATAGTTAATGGAGTGACCACATTGACTTCTATTGTTCATGGGAGATCTTGGTGGTTACTGAGGCCTTGGTACGCCAGGCCTTGCATCTTGATGATGCTGATGGAATAACCATCCTTCCCATAAATGAAATAGAACAAGGGCTTAGGGCTTTGGGATATCCTATTCCTGATGAAGGTACTCTTAACAAGTACCATAAGCAGGAATTTCCTCCAGCCTGGAAGTACCTCATCCACATTCTCCTTCAATGTTTGAGTCCCAAATGTACTACACACAATGAGATCAATAGATCCATTGCCAGTGCTATTGTGTGCATTGCAACAGGGCTAAAATATAACTATTCTAAAATGATTTTTGAAGGGATGTGTAAAAACA
The DNA here is from genome assembly GCA_025667525.1 of Glebionis coronaria. Classification (NCBI taxonomy): domain Eukaryota; kingdom Viridiplantae; phylum Streptophyta; class Magnoliopsida; order Asterales; family Asteraceae; genus Glebionis; species Glebionis coronaria. The sequence continues at coordinate 365,589,686 of CM046876.1, forward strand.
AGGGGACAAAAATGACTTTAGCTTATCCCCGTTTTCTGCAAATGATTTTTGATGATCAAAGATATTGTTCAATGGATCACAATGTTTTTTATAAAATCCCTGAACAAAAGAAAGCTATTTTTACAAAGATGGATTCACCACCTCATAGAGACTTACCTTTAACCCCAGCCATGCTTGCTGTTATTGCAGCAGCACAACCCCAACCAGATCCCCAACCTTAAATTGACCCTCAACCACAACTTGAACCCATTCCTGAACCTTTACCCTCACCTGAACAAATGCAAATTGACCAAGAACCCTTTGACGCTGACACATCAAATGTTGGCGTTGATGTGCCTATTTCCAACACTGACACACAACCATCACAATCCTAAACACCCCTTAACCAACCCACATCTACCCATTCTTCCACACCATCTTCCACACCACCTGAATATAGGTTGATCAAACGCCAAAGGACTACTGGAGTGTTCTCCTCTGGTGGTCCTAGCCATGAAGCAGAGAGAACCACCACCACAAGTGTGGCTGGTGACCTGGATGAGGCTGGGACTATTGGTTCTGGCTTAGATGCTGGCCAAGCCAGTCCCACCATCATTAAGTCCTCATCCATGCCCAATGAACCTGACTTGGGAGGTCAAATCCCCATTCCAGAAGAGGGCAGACTGGAACCAATGACTCTTTTGGAATTGACGGCTGTCTGCATTAGCTTGCAAAAGTAAAATGCAGACTTAGTACAAATTGTCAGCTCACAAGGCCTTGAACTCAAGGAATTGAGGGAGAGGATTGTTGTTTTGGAGAGTGATCATGCTAGGAGGGGTATGGAGGAGTCTTCCAAAGGGGAGGAAGATCAAAGAAATCTGAGTGATAAAGGCAGCCAAGATGGTCAATCAATGGATGTTGCTGAAGCCCTTACAAGTTTGAAGGAACAAACAGGTTTTGATACGTCCTTAATCTCTCCAACCAATTTAACTTTGTCATTTACAGCTATGTTGAGAGAGGTTACACAAGGCGCTGAGGGAAAATATTTGAGCGTTGACAAGACAAATTTGGACGCTGATAGAAGAATTTTGGACGCTGATAGAGGAAATTTGGGCGTTGACAGACCTGCACATGAAGGTGATGTATTCCAGTCATCATCTATCATCAAAGAAGTTTCTACTCAGGTATTACCATCTACCTTACCAACCATTGCACCATCAGATAAGGGTAAGGGTAAATTGGTAGAAGAATTGTTCCAAAGGATGCAGCCCAAGTTGAATTTGATAGAAGATTGGCTGAACAAATGATGGAACAAGGTGAAAAGGAAAAGTCACCATTTGTTGTGACTTCTGAAGAAGAAAGTGATGGAGCTAGCTCAGACTCAAGTGTGATGATTATAGAACCAGAAAGGCTTGAGTATGGTGATGAGCTGGCTAGGGAAAAGTTGAGAGATTTAAAATTGCAGGTTGATTTTGACATGCCAGAGGTGGTTCAGATGTACAATTCTTGGGAAGAAAGCTGCATGGATAATCCAGACTTGACCATTTCAGATCAAATATGGGGTTTGGAGCTTCTTCTTAGAGTTCAGAAGGATTGTAAGGTGATTTTGAAGCACAAGGCAAGCAATATTCTCTTTGAGTTGAAAAGGGATAGAAGAGAGCTCTACTTTATGTTGCTCAGATGTCATGGAGTTGGATGGACACATCAGAAGTTGAAGGCTTTGACATTTTATGAGTTGGAACATAGGGCTTATCCTATTTGGGTGAGAGTGCAGGAAGAAAACACTCTCAGACTTCTTTCAGATGAAAGAAAGGAGCAACTTGCAGAAGAGATGGAAATCAAGAAAGCTATGATAGTTCCCAGGCCAGTAAAGAAGGGATTTAAACTTGAGTTTCCAAAAGATATGAATCCACTATATCCAAGTGAAGCAGTTATTAGAAAGAGCCTCAAGCTCTCCCCATTAGAAGCTTCAGATTTGGTGCAGGTGTTACCATTAGATTCCAGGAATCCAATTGTGAGTTATGATGAGGATGAATGTGGATTCTGGAAGATTGGAAGATTTGGCAAGGAGGTACACACTTTTACCACTCTCATATATTTATTTGCAAGTTGTGATAGAGAAGACTTGGTGGACCTTTGGAGGTTACTAGAGACCAAGTATGAGGCTGAAGCACCAACTTCAGCTAATGGAATAAAACTTTGGACCACATTCAAAAGAATATGTGGGACAAATGAGGAAGATCCTGAAATATGGAAGGATCTTGAAGATGACCTTAGTGGTCTTCAATGGAGGTTATATTCAGCTGCTGGTGTATACCATTTGAGTTCTACAAAGTTTGCTGAGTATCTACTTGTGGATGCTCAATATTTCATATCCAAGGCTGTTTTGGAAAAGATGAAGGACACCCAGCTGGAGATAGATTATACAAGTGACGTGGCAAAGAATTTGATCAGATTTATTTATTACCAATATGAGAAGGTTTGTCAGACTCCTCCAAGTTCTTAAATGCTTATTCAGAAACTTGATCATAAGAGTGGATATCAAGTTTAGGGGAGGATTGTTGGGAATAAATTAAGGCCAGATCATTTGAGCGCTGACAAGAACAAAACAAGCGTTGACAGGAACAAAGCAAGCGCTGACAGCCCAAGCGTTGACAAGTTAAAGTCAAGCGTTGATAGATTGAAGACAAGCACTGATGGAAGATATAAGCTACACGTTTATTATATTCTAGAATACTTCTAGTAAGGATAGAAACGACAATGTATTTTCTATGTTTATCTTTACCTAGAATAGTTGATACGTAGCTTATTGTACAAGGCTTCTTAGTCTATAAAAGAAGGCCTTTAGGTTAATGTTTAGAATCAAGTTTTATATAAGTTTTCATTCGTAAACATCTTTCATTGTAAGCAAGTTCGACATTTATAAACAAAGTGAAAGTTTTGTTTACATCTTGTGTTCTTGTTTAAGTGTTAAATTCCGCATAACACTTAGATTCACAAAGCATATAACAAAGGTTTCTCTACGTGTTATACTTGATCTAATCTCGTATACACAAAGCTAATCGATCTAAGTTTGGGATCAACAGATTGAAGAAAAGAAATTAGACAAGAAAGAAGATTATTTTTGGTATTTTATTTGGTATTGCTCAATCAATAATGATCGATAAAAAACAAGGAATAAGGATAACTACTATGGAAGTAAATTACCCTCAGTCGACTTTGAAACGATAGGTGAAAACCTAAACGTCTCGAGGTTCAATAAGTAAACAACAAAAAATAAGATTTAATACTACTTGAGTCGGCAAACCAATAATAGGTTGTCCCTCTCAATATACGCACAAGCAAGCGGGGAAACGAGGTGGCACAAAGCACTTAAAAACCTTTTTCCTTAGACGGCCTTTTATAGCACGTCGCCTTATACCCACCTTATAGTTTGTATAAATCGAGTTCAAACTTCTTATTAGTATTTATCTATTTTGCCTTTTATTTTTGTTTTGGATTCGAATACAATAGCTAGGTGATGAAATCCCAACTAAGGCTTATTTGAAAGATATGTAAAATTATTGTGCTACGTAATACAATATATTATTCATAAAAAACGAGAAAAACGATACATACTACATAATAGAAAAATAACAAAACTTTCCGAGGACGAAAAGGGTCTTCAAATCCACGATCAACAAATCTCCACAAAAACGAATCGTACACAAGATCCCTGGCAGCGGCGCCAAAAATTTTTATGTGTCGTGGATAGTATAGTGATAATTAGATACGTTATAGGGTAAACTAGAAAATTACCTTTAGGAAAAAGTAATAGTCCAATAATACCAATGACGAATTCAATTAAACACGTGAGTGAGTCGAGTTCGTTGTACACGAAGATCTTATGAATTTGAGACGTTTTGCTTTGATTTGGACAATTGATTTGAATTGGTTTTCGGTTTTTAAACTACAAATTAATTCTACAAATTTTAAGCTATTAAAAATAAACCTAAAGTGCATGAATCGTAAACCCCGCCTATTTAAAATTCTACAAACAAGTAATTACTTAAAAGTTAACACTATTAAAAAAATAGACTAATTAAAAATAATCTAATTAAAACTATTTAAAACTAATATACTTTATTTAAAATACTTTAAACAAATCTATTTAAAAACTATATATATTCAAATCTAAAGTTATAAAAATCTTATTAATTAAAATTTAAACTAGTTAAACTTTTTAAAATAAAAAACATTTTTTTATTTTTTTTATTTTTATTTTTATTTATAATAATAAACTAATTTTAGAAATCTCAAAACAGACTTTAATTAAAATTTTAATTAATTAAAAAAAAACAAACGTGTATTTAAACTCAAAGATATTAAGTAAAAATCTGCTTAAACAAACTAAACTATATTAAAGAGAAAGCAGAGAGTTAAATCAAAAGGGCGTGCAGCCCAAGTGGTTATCACGCATGACTGGTAAAGGGGAGGTCTCGAGTTCGAGACCCCCAAGAGACATTATTTTTGGATTTATTTCTTTTTGACAGTAATGAAAAAATTTAGTCTTAGGAAAGACTTTTTGAGCTTATTAGCTTAAGCTGAGAGGTCACAGCTTATGGGCTTATCAGTTTAATAAGAAACTGATAAGCTGAAAATTAATCAGTAAACAATGCTATCCAATTAAAGCAGATATTCACACTTCTAAAACATTCAGCAAACTATATAAAATTTCCCAGTTAAGCAGAAAACTCAGCAGACTACAACCCAATACAAACTGATTGTAAAACAATCCAAATTTAGCAAAGTTTGAATAAATTTCCTATTTATCAGCTAACTCAAAGTGGAATAACAAGCTAATGCAGGCTAAAACAGATCCCAAACTCAGATATATCAATTCAGTTTAAACCACATGTAGAAACTCAAATAAAACACGTAAACAGACTTAACTAAATCGTACAATCTAATCAAATCAGTTCAAGCTTTACTAATCAAATTAACAAATCCAAACTTAATAAGAGAAGTAAGATCAGTTAAAAATAAATTGCTTCATTTTAACAAGTTTCAAAACAGTTTATTATCAAGTCCTACATATTTCAGAACTCAATTCATCTAGTTTATCAAAAATTTCCTTCCAGTTATTCCAAAAAAATATCCCAGATAATAAAACACCAGTCAACTAACATAAGCAAAGCAACTTATCAGAATTATCTATTTACTCTCACAATAACATAAATCCAACAGATTCAGACACATACGAAACACTCAGGAATAAAGTGAACAATATAAGTGAAGACTAAATCATTAACATTTGGCAAACTAAAACTCACAGACATCAAACCTCAATTCAATAAACATAAATCAGTAACAAAATAAATCACCAAATCATTTAAATCAAATCATAACTTTTATAAAACATGAAAATTAAAAGATAAACTCACCCTTTTGGAGATTTCCTTTGAGAAGAAAGCAAGCGCTGAGCTGCCTTAGAACTTAAACCAGAACCACCATACCACCATTAATCTTACCACCATTAAACACTATTCGAAGCATCATCACAATCGAACCAAAGCCGATTTAAAATTATCCAGTAGGGATAATCTTTGATCCAGTTTTTACTTATAACATTAAACTAAAACTATTAATTAGTTTAAGTTTAATGTCTCAAACATTATTGTGTTAAACAGTCAAAAGATTCAATTCATAGATAAATTTAAGCAGGAAATAAAAATATTAAATGAGACTCGGATAGAAATCAACTAAACTTTTTATTAATTTCAAGAGAATTACAGGATTTAATAAAAAGAAATACAAATTAAACCTAACACTATTTTAACAGAATAACTTTAAAAGTAAAAGAAAGGATGAATAAATACAAGAAAATTGGGGGTATTTATAGCCTCCCCAAGGGCTGTTGATGACGAATATCCGAATCTTTCAAGGGATATTCCCTTTTCTTCTCAGCCTTTGATCTTCAATTCCTTCTCTCTCTCTCATGATCTGATGGTGGTTATAGCACGATTTAGCATACGGATTGCCAACGTGGCATCCGTGTGCTAGTTGTGCTTCTTTTGAAGCCTGTGATTGGTGGATATGGGATGATGAGGTGTTGCATCCTATAGGAAAACGCCACGTATCACGCCCTTCTCCATCTACTCTCTTCCTTAAACCATGGGGGTTTTAATCCGCTTGGTTTGAATTAATTAAATAATTGAAAAGCCCTTTGTAAAACTGATTTAATTGTGGACTAGGGTTAGGAACAGTAACTCATAGTTACTGGTTTTTGTTTATTTAGGGTGAAAAATGAGATGGGGAAGGAGATACATAGGTATCAACGAAAGGTATTTTTAATGTGTGTGAGATATGAATGAAAACGTGTGGAAGTGAATAAGATTTGACTGGGTGAAAATAGTTTTATTTATCTCATATGGTGGAAAATGACGTGTGGTTAAGTTTGTGAGTGGAAAGTCAATTTATGCGTTTATGTTTTCACACATTTGACTGAAAGAAACCCTAAAGCCCAACTTCTCTTCGTTTGTTCTTTATTCAGTTTGGGCTTGGGCTTAAATCCCATTCATGTGTTTGAAAGAATTATGGGCTAATATCTTGGGCTTCATTTGGCTAAGTATCACAAGTATTTAATGTTCATCCAATATTTGGGCTTTTCAGGCCCAATAAGCATTTGTGGGTCCCACTTGGCCCATAAACTTGAAAATTTATTAAATCCTCTAGAGTCGAGCTCGATTTTGGCTTCTATGATCTTTTTCATCAATCTCGTGCCAGTTTTCATCGGTTTTCGTGAACTTGGTACCTACACACATTCAAACAAGAAACAAGCATTTCCAAGGCATATTTGATACATTTAATGCATAATTTCATTGTTTATTAATACAAATGATATGAGTAAAAACACTCATATCAGAGATCGACTAATCAGTTGGGCATCGAAAAGGCAGAAAGGCGCTGCAATTTCAAGTACGGAAGCAGAATACATAGCTATGTCCGGTTGCTGTGCTCAAATTATTTGGATGCGATCGCAATTAACCGACTATGGTCTAGGTTTCAACAAAATTCCGATGTACTGCGACAACAAGAGTGCAATTGCCTTATGCTGCAACAATGTTCAGTTCTCCTGGTCGAAGCATATTGACATTCACTACCATTTCATCAAGGAGCAAGTGGAAAATGGAGTAATAGACCTTTACTTTTTCCGATCTGAGTATCAATTGGCGGATATTTTCATTTAGGCTTTAGATCGCGCTCGAATTGAATTTTTGGCCGACAAGCTAGGAATGAGAACCTTCTCGCCTGAGACTCTTAAGGAACTGGCAGATAAAGCGAAAGAATAGTGATGGTAAACTATTCTCCGTATCCTTGGTGATCATCTGTGTATATATTGTTTATATTTTTATCCACAAGAGCAAAATACAAAAATATAAAACCATAAAAATTGAAAAATCTAGAAAAATCCAAAAATATTTTTACTTTATTTTTCAAAGGCATGTCTTTTGGTACGATAATATTTACGGCCTTAGAAATGTTGATTAATATTGACACGGCGCCATAAATTGAGTTCGTACAAAAGTTGTAAATATTTCATAAAACATGCCTATATGGCTTGTAGTTATTTCTGACTGCAACCCGGTTTTCTCATTAAAGTCAAGTATTTCTTATGAAAGCTTTGGCTCACAACGGGAAATAATTTTATCGGGCAAGGTTTACTTTCAAACCTTGTAAGGGATCAAGTTTACTTTATAACTTGGTCTAACACAAATCAATGTACGTTTCAGTGCATTTATTTGTTAAAACAAGAGAAGTCTTGTTTTTATGAAGCTATCATCTCTACAACCATAGCAATCTACAATTGGTATCTACATATTCGACGATGCGACTACTCAACCGACGACTACAGCTCTTTTAATAGAACACGGGTCAACAATTGAGGGGGAGAAATTTCCAAGCATTCAGAATCTTCGATGCCGAACGTGCCAAGCTCACTAACTGGTGTCAAGACAACAATACCAATCGTACACGTAGTGTCAAGAGATGACTTCAGAAGTGACGAGGCGACCAACATATGCTGACAAGAACCATTTGATCTTATCATATGATGTTCTCATCTATCAGGTCCAACCTTGTCAATTCTTTTTTAATATGGTGAATATGTGATCATGTTACAAATCGGTATCATATCTCATACGTTTGATATCATGAAGATAAAATGTACTTGCATTTTTATTCCCAAAACCTTTGTTAAAACTTCATTAAATCAATTGATATTAAAAACATCGATTGGGTTAATATTTTTAATATGGGGGAGAAAATGTGATTTAATATGGGATATTATCACAAATGGTTTGACTTAATGTGCTGACTCATCACGACATATGCGAAATGTTTTCGAATATCGTGGCATATGTTAAGGGGGAGCAAAACGGATTTGCATATCAAAATGAAGTTTCATGGTGACATGTACTTACCCAAAACCCATTTATTTCACGACGATGAAGATTGTGGTGACATAAGGATGGTAGGATAGGTTAAGTCCAATGATTCTTCTAGAACCGGAGGAATCTTCCCAAGGACATTCCATAGCTAGAAATAGTAGTCTTTAGGAAAGATGGAGAAAGATTGTGAACGTAGCTGAATGTCGACCAAGTACATAAGTTAGCACTGGAACAATCACAACAAGGTGCTAGTGATGACGTATTGGTAAGCATTGAAGGGGTTGAAGAATGAAAAAGAATTGTAAAGATAAAGGGTGTAAAGAAAGAAGCCCTCCTTACAACCTTAGGCAGAAACCGGGTCAACACATATGCTATTGAGATCATTTTAATGATGCTCGATATTGAAGATAGACATCATGGACCCAGTGATGCAATGCACAACCCATCCCAGCTAACTCATATATCTCTTAAAAGATATTTGTTTTAATCACACGGAGACAACACGTTATCTATCGATTTATTCACTCCGAATAAATTGGTATTGAAATGGTGGCACTCCTCTCCAGCCTCCGATCACTAAAATCCAAAATGCACGATCGAGTCTAGAGCCATTTGAGATCATCAAATATCTCATTAGGACACACTTTCATAACTCCTTGCTTCTTCACACACTGTGAAAAGTAAGAAAGATCTTAAGAGTCATACGCAAAATCTTCATGATCTTGCCTGAACATCCGAGTAATACACAAGTATTTACAATGAAGATGGAGATCCTTCTTGAGCGAATATCAAAAAGCTCATGGTAGGTGACTTGTGTGATTCTATACGAATCAAGCTCGTGACAACTGGAAAGCAACAATGGTGCGATTCTTTAAATGAATCAAACTTGTTCCAGGAATCAGAATTGACGGCGTCAGTCATGCGGATAATTTTATCCAAATGATTCACTCTTTACGTTCGAAGTCAGCTTTGGACGGTCGCGTAAAGAGAACGGGATTACCCGCGAAATCTTGTCAAGGAGATTTTTAATTAAATCTACCTGCCACAAGTACGATATTTTATATCGTCCAACAGTCTTCACCGACCGGAGGTAAAATGCTACCGAATCAGAATGAAATGTTCAAAGCCATTTCGTTCGTTTCTACTTATGTTGCGGCATTTGAAGACGGTGGTGTTGCAGGATCCAAGAAGAAGTCGTCCCCGCATGCCTATACTTTATGCACTTAATACCTCATCTAATTCAAGAAAGCCTAAAAGTTAAGCGTTCCGCTGTATTGAACTCTGAAGCTTTCAAGAATTACAAAGGTATAAGTATGAGGGACGTGAGGTCACGAAGAGGCGAAGATCACAAGTGATGGATGCACAAGATCAAGGCAAGAGATTAATGCTCAAGATTGATATCAATGATCACATCAGCATGTTCACCTGAAAAGAAAAAGAAAGGAAAGACGAAGACTACGAGCTCAAGACAAGCATAGTATGCTAGGTTTATTTTATTATTGTAACTTGGGTAATGCCCTTGTTTGGAGTGACCTCCCTTAGGGGGAGATTGTTGGAAATACGTTTTACGTATTAAGAACGATCGGTCACTCCAACAATAGTCCATGTAATAGCTCGTAGTTTAGTTAAGTATCTTTATTTAGCAAACAAGAACAAGCCTAGCCTACAACATGTGTAGGCCGGCCCAAATGTAAGCCCAAGCCCATGACAAGGGCTTAGGTATATAAACCCTCTCCTTAGATGGATAGGGTGTGTGGTTATTCATTTTTCACATAGTTCTTATAAGTTTCTCTCTCTATAATTGTGTGTAATCCACCATCTCTCTATCTCTTTCTCTCTCTAAAACATAAGCAAGATTTACATATCCTACAACTTCCTATTTTAAAACTCTTAACCTTATGATTCTTGCATGCATTCAATATATAGACGTATGATTAATCACTGTTGCCAACAGTTCGTACATCAGCTGGTTTTACAAAGTATATTCTTTTAACATCTAACCCACGTTTACTATTTATAATTTGCATAAGGTGTCTTGAAAAGAATAGTAGGTGAAATAGTATACATGTTTATGTTTTTAACAGGTTTCAAGCACAAACTATGGAAGACTAATGCATACTTAGTATAAAGAAAACAAGAGTGATAACTCACAAGGAAAAAAGAGTATGTTTCGAGGTGAAATTCACGTCCATGAGCAAGGAAGACAAACCGAGCTTCAACACCGAATCGATATGCAAACGAACCACGTGACATGGAGTCCTATGATTCATTGTACCCTCTTAACCATGTTGATTTCCAACGAGAGCAACAACATGGGTCTTTTGGTTTTCACTCGCCGACTAGGGGAAACAAGGAAGGCAGTGTATGATCATGCTACTTGTTTCTCTTGTAAAGGAGACAAGGTGTCTAGACATGGGATAGTAAAGTAAAGATGGAGTTTGGTGTTTGGTGAGGGTTTTTGGTTCGAATACAGTGAGGAAGATGGACATTATGAATGAGATTGGAGTTTGTATGATATTAGAGTTTGGAAAGCTTAAAGTTGACGTGGGCTTTAAACTAGGAGGAATGGTTTGCTAACAGATGTGGTGGTAGGATGAGCCATGAGTATGAGTTTGGTACATTTCTTATGAGTGGTGGTTACTCTTGCCACAAAGCCTAAGGTCTTATAATTTATGTTAAGAGTGATGTGTTCTAATATTGTAGGAGGAGAGGTACATGGATATCATGAAGATGGATTTGTTGGTACCTATCGTAGACGTGTGCATGGTTGCACCAAAGGGTTGGATTTGTTTTGATTTAGCATGTGGGAAATAAGAAATAATTCAAGGAAGTTTTCATTGTCTATGCTTTAAGTCTATGTTTAGTTTAATTTGTTTGTTTATAAAGTTAATGTATTTTGTATCTTGTACATGGGGATAAATGATCAAAGTGATTAGGTACTCCAAATGAGGATAAGGTGTTTTAAGATATTTTATTGAGTCGAATTCGTATTAGTTTAGTCGTACTAAAAGTTTATGTTCAAAAATTATGTATATATTTATAATGCGTAATATTTTGGATCGTCATTATTAATTATAATTGATACAACTAGGCTTTTAGCTCGTATAAAATTAAAGTTCTTGTCTCGATATCTTAACGAATTGATCTAGGTTCTATGTACGACTCAGTTGAATTTGGTAAAACAAAAGTTTTTGGTTGTTTTTAAATTTAAATGTGCAAAGACTTAAAAGTAAATGTCGTTAAAGTAAAGTGGCGTGAAATTAAATCTAAATCTAATTAAAATTAAATGGTGCAATATTTAAAAACGTGACGGAAAGTAAATTAGACAAAGTATAAAAACATAAACTAAAAATTAAACAAGACAAATTGGTAAAATAAACCCACCGTCGGAATATATTCCGATCACACCTTGATCGGAATGTTAGCTTACCCCAAATCGGAATATTTATCAGACAATCAATCGGAATATGTCACTTACCCACGATCGGAATATACTGACAAATCCCAATCGGAATATAAACTTACTTGTGATCGGAATACGGGGAAGACTTGGTCGGAATGCTGTTTGGAAACTTTGATCAGAATATTGTCACCTATCCCATTCGGAATATCCAAAATAACACCTCAATCGGAATGAGTACTGGTCCCCAAATCGGAATGCTGTCACACTTACCTGATCGGAATATCCAAAATCACTCTGATCGAAATACCAGAGCCTTTGATCGGAATGTTGTAAACCCTTTTCCGACCAAGCTAATGAGCTATGGTCAGAATGATAAACCCCTTTCCGATCACCCCAACCGGGATACAGTAAATCAAAATGAAAATAAGCTAAAACAATAAGCTACTAATTAAATAAGCACTAGACGAAATTCCTAAGATAAAACGATTAAGAAAAAGTTAATAAACTGAAATTTAAAAACTTTTAAGACACAAAATGGAAATGCTTTACTAAAAACAACTTTTTATATAAAAATAACTTTTGTAAAAACTTTATAAACTTGAAAATAAACAAAATAAGCTATGAAAATAATTGATTTAAAACAATCAAAAGCATAAAAATGTAATCTTTAAACAAGTGAACAACACGAAAAGCATATAAATCAAAGATTAAAGAAAGGAAGAATGAGATCAACAAGATAAAGTAAAGGTGCGAGAATTAAAAAGAAAAACTTACTTGAAATTAAATGGTAAATAAGGTGCAAGACATGTAATTAAAGGTGCAAGTAATTAAAAGTGCAATAAAAATAAAAAATAAAATAAAGGTGGAAGAACTAGTTTGTCAATCTAGCCAACAAAGAAAAATGATTAATGATCTAATATATATATAAGGGAGGATTAGGAAGCTTCCTCCCCTCCTTCATTTCTTCTTAATTGCGTCATTAGGTCCTTAAGCCTTTAATCTTCATTAATTGCATCATTAGTCCTTTTTCCTTCTAATCTTCTTTAAACTTGGACTCTATTGACTTGTGGCTCGGGATTTCTTTTGAACTCGTCTTTTAATTCTTCAATAAAATAGACTTGAGTTCCTCGGCTTTTGATAAACTTCCGTCTTATGACTTTTTCTTCGATAAATCTTCAGAATTGGTCTTGGACTTCCGTTCTTTTTGCACTCTTGACTTCTTGACTTCGTCTTTCATCTTTTTCTTCAATAAAAGTCCGTAAATGCCCGTGAATATCCGTGTTTTCTCCACTTTTCACCATTTCGTCCTAAATCACAACAAAAACACAAACCACACATAATTCTGACATAAAAGACATAAAATACACGTTTTGGCTCGGTTATTATTGTTATTAAGTGGTAGAAGATGGGTGTTCTCACACCTATCAAATCCCCTACACTTGACCTTTGCAATGTCCTCATGCAATGCATTAGTTACAAAGCTCGTTTACACTTTTCATCATAATCAATCCATAGTGGCCTTTATGAAAGAGATAGAAAACTATAAACATTCAAAGTAAAGAAATCAAAAAGCATACCTTGGGTTTTGGAAATGTTATGAATAATCATCATCCTCAAGTTTTCACTTTCTCCAAACCAAGCTTAAAAACGAGATCATTGTTATTATAAGTTAGCAAACTATCACGAACTTATGTGGGCCAATTATTCACTTAGACTCCCTTATTCCTAAGTGTATCTCTTATATTTTATTGTTGTCTTGAATGATCACGAGGATGCATTTTTGACTTATTTCGATAGTTTATTAGGCCGAAAATAAAGTGAATGATTTAATCAATAGTTAGCTAAAGGACAAAATCTTTTAAAACTGCTTCTCGGGACCTCATAAAGTTCATATCTTGGCATAACTCGTTTCGCGATTTGAGACCTTTCTCGGACCGATATTTGGCAGCGACTTCATACTTCAAACCTTGAGAGACGTTCATGAAATTATGGTCTTCTCTTCATAATAGAAATTTCTTCATTTGAAGTTTTGAGAGATTCATACTTGGACCACGACTTCTTCATTTTTCTCCAATCTTTATTTTGGACTTTGATATACAACGATCCGCCTCCTTTTATGACTTGGATCTATTTATCCTCATACCTTGTTAGGGTCTTTTCGGATGCACTTCTCCATGACTTTTGGGGAGTATTTGCCTTTCGTCGTGTGTCTCGATCCTTCATATTGATTTTTGATAAATGATTCTTCACATCACTTTGGATCTTTAGCAACAAAATATAGCCCTCATGCCTTGTTAGGGCCTTTTCGGACTCGCCAATCTTCGCATCCCGCTTCAATAAGTTATGCCTTGGCTATGAACTCTAATCCATACTGAGCAACTTTTAAACGATCTTGGGCTAGAAGCTAAGTAACTTTGCAAATCGTACAACCTTATTTATTAGCAGATAGATTATTAGCAAGTGATGGGAGAATAGGCTTATAATTAACTCACATAAATTCACGAAAGAATACCGAACTTATAATTGGCTCTATCATCTCTCGTTCTCCACAGTTTAAAATCTCAAGTAATGAGACTCGTGGATGCTTAGCCTATTAAATCAAAGTTTTGGGTTTTCGAGTCGCCTATAGGATCTTGCAAATTCTTAGACTTTTTCAAGTTTAGAAATCGCGTTTTAAAGTTCCCTTGATAAACGACTCTCTAGGATCTGTTGGGAATAAATTAAGGTCAGATCACTTGAGCGCTGACAAGAACAACTCAAACGTTGACAAGAAAAAATTGAGCGCTGATAGCTTAAGCGTTGACAAGTTAAAGTCAAGCGTTGACAGATTGAAGACAAGCACTGATGGAAGATATAAGCTACACGTTTATTATATTCTAGAATACTTCTAGTAAGGATAGAAACGACAATGTATTTTCTGTGTTTATCTTTACCTAGACTAGTTGATACGTAGCTTATTGTACAAGGCTTCTTAGTCTATAAAAGAAGGCCTTTAGGTTAATGTTCATGATCAAGTTTTCATAAGTTTTCATTCGTAAACATCTTTCATTATAAGCAAGTTCGACATTCATAATCAAAGTGAAAGTTTTGTTTACATCTTGTGTTCTTGTTTAAGTGTTAAAGTCCACATAACACTTAGATTCACAAAGCATATAACAAAGGTTTCTCTACGTGTTATACTTGACCTAATCTCGTATACACAAAGCTAATCGATCTAAGTTTGGGATCAACAAGTGGTATCAGAGCTTGTTGAGGAACTTTTGATCTTTGAAGAACACCAGAACGATACACGAACACCAAAACCCTAATTTTCTCAAAACCCTAAAAACATCATGTCTGAAGAAATAACCTCCTCCTCTTCACCATTACCAAACATCAAGATTCCCATGCTTGATGCAACCAACTTTGACTTATGGAAGTTCAACTTTGAACAATATCTGGGGATCTTTGATTACACACTCTGGGAGATTATTGAATATGGAAACTCATTCAATAAGGCTCAAAAGATTCAGGATGCCATTACGGCAAGATCAGCTGTTGAAGGATGTCCTGATGAAGATAAGAAAGAAAAACCTGGAGATGGTAGAGCTGTAGGTGCTGAAGATATTGCAAAGAAAAGGGTTGACATGAAAGCCCTAAATATTCTGAAAGTCTCTTTGGGACAAGAAAATCAGCACAAATATAGAGGCTATGAATCTGCTAAGGATCTTTGGGAACCAATTGAAGTTGCATATGGTGGTAATGCAGACACTAAGGAAGAAAAGAAAAAGCAACTTCTGCATGATTATGCTGTCTTCAAAGCACAGCCCAATGAGAAACTGAGTAGTGTGAGAAGCAGATTGCTTGACATCACAAGCAAGTTGTCCTTCATGGGGACACAAGTTGGTGATGTTGACACCAATGCTACCTTTCTGAAAAGTCTTGGTGAGGCATGGAAGATTGAGGCAAGATCTATTCTTGCCAATAATACTTACAAGAGCTCCTCGTTTGATGACATCTACAACAAACTAAGACTGTTGGAAGATGAAACTCTTTCAGCACATGGAAGCAAAGCTAGCACCAGCAACATGGCCTTCTTCTCTCATAGTGAAGGTCAATTCAATCAGAAGGACTCTTTTATGCATCCAGTGACTGGATCATCATTTGTCAGCGCTGGAACAAGTCCTGTCAACGTCTCCTTTTCAGACGCTGACACATTCATGAATGACTGCCCAAGAGTTAAACCTGCTGGTTTGGATTTGGATACTGTGTGTGCTTACATTGCTTCTTTGCCCAATGGTTCAGTGATTACATATGAGGTCCTTGAGCAGATAAGTGATGAACACTTGGAAGAGATGGACATCAAGTGGAACATGGCTCTTGCTAGTATAAGAGCAAATAGGTGGAATAGAAGGTTCAAAAAGAAGATGACCTTCAATGCTAAAGACACTGCTGGATTTGATGAATCCAAAGTTGAGTGCTACAACTGTCATCGCATGGGGCACTTCATGAGGGAATGCAGATCTCCTAGAAGATCTGATGCTGGTAAACCCTCAAGTCAGGTTGTTAAAGCTCAAGACTCCAAAGCCATGGTTGCAGTTCAAGGAATTGATGGTACTGGATGGGATTGGAGCTATCTGGCTAAGGATGCTGAAGAGGACAAAGCTTTGATTGCTGATATTGAAGAAGAAGAGCATGTTGAATATGCTCTCATGGCACACTCCTCCTCTTCATCTGATAATGAGGTATATGATGATGCTTTTTGTAGCAAAGGTTGTAGGCTAAACACTGATAGACTTAACAAAGAGGTGTTAAAACTAAAAGATGATATGAGCACTGAAAGGTGTAAATTGTCCAATTACCAACTAGCTCTTACTGAAACTAAGAAAACCGTTTCTGAATACAAGAAAATGGAATTTGATTTAAAAGATAAGATAAATATCTTAAAACATGAGCTAGAGGGTAGTATGGATATTAGAAATATCATGACAAAAGTCAATAGAGACCTACAGGCTAAGTTAGATGAGGCCATTAAGAATAAAGATAACGTTGACCTCAAGATTCAAAGATTTGATAAAGCCACCCAAGCCCTAGGAGACTGTGTAGCTAAACAAAGGGATCCTAAGGACATGACAGGGATTGGGATGAATGATTACTCTCTGGTTCCACCACCAGCTGGTGACTTCTATGGTGTCCTTAGAAAGGATTTGTCTTGGACTGGTATACCAGAATGCCAAGAAGAGGAATTCTCTCCTCCACCAAGAGTTGTCACTCCAGTAGAAGAGTATCAACAAAAATTGACTGACCTAAATGAGTGGAAGAAAGCTAACCCTACTTTATTTGTTAAGGGAGGTTTGCTATGTGAAAGTCCCAATGAATCACCACCCATTAAGGTTACTCACCCAGTTACTGGTAAAGCTGTTGACCTAGGCTCAAACACTGTTAGAAGACCTACCATTAAATATGCAGAGATGTATAGAAATAATAGGTCACCCAAGAGCCAAGTTAACAATCATGGAACAAGTTTCTTCGCTTCTAGACCTAAGAGTGTGTCTAAGAAAGCCTGTTATACTTGTGGTAGCTTTTCACATTTGGCATACAAGTGTGTCAACGCTCCCAAAGCCAGCGCTGATAGGAACAATTTCAGCGCTGATAGAAAGAAAGTCAACGTTGTTAGGAAGTCAAACGTTGTCAGACCCAGACCTTGTGTGCAGCAAAGTCCACAAGTGATTAGACCTGCCCCATTCTTCTCTAGAAGGTCTAACACTCATGGACAAAGACCTTTTCAAAAGACAAACACCTGGTCAAATAGGCAATGGGTTCCTGTAGCAAACCCTAGGTTCAACGCTGACAAGGGTAATTTCAGCGTTGACAGGACAAAATCCAACGCTGACAGAAACGTGACCAGACCTAAATATTTGCAGCCACAAGGTAAGGGGTCTAAAGCTTCTTCAAGCTTAACATGGAGACCCAAGAAAGATCAAAACCCTAATAATAATGGAATTTCAATGACTTGCAATAGATTTAATTACATTTCAAAGGTCATTACCAAACCAATTGGGGTTAACTAGGTTTTTCATCCAAAAAGGGATGAAAATGGGGTTGTTGTGAGAACTAAGTCTGTTCTTATTGAACAACCAGATGAATCCAAGTCTTCTGAGACTTGGGTTCCCAAAGAAAACTAATTTGTTTTCTTTATGTGCAGGGCATTCAGAGACAGATCAATGATTATGGATATTGGGATAGTGGATGCTCAAGGCACATGACAGGAAAGGAAGACTATCTGACGAACTTCTCTCCTATTAAAGATGGTGATAAGGTATACTTTGGAGGGGGCTATGGCACAATTACAGGCAAAGGAACCCTTCTCACCAATAATCTACGTTTTGAAAACGTCTTCATGGTAAAAGAACTGGATTATAATCTGTTTAGTGTATCACAAGTTTGTGATAACAAAAATAAGGTTCTTTTCACTGATACTGAGTGTTTGGTGTTAAGCAAGGATTTTAAGATCCCTGATGAGAAGTATATTGAGTATAGAACACCTAGGCATAAGGACATATACAATGTGAATTTAAATGGGATTAAAGTGAATACAAATATGTCTTGTTTTTATGCTAAGGCCTCAGTAGATGAAAGTAATTTATGGCACAGGAGACTAGGGCACATAAATTTTAAAAATATAAATAGACTTGTGAGGCTTGGTTTAGTTGATGGTTTGCCTGAGAAGGCCTTCCACAATGACCACTCTTGTGTTGCATGTCTTAAAGGCAAGCAGCACAAGGTCTCATTCAAGTCCAAGCAGGTGCATACTAGTTCCAGACCTCTTCATATGCTTCACATGGACCTCTTTGGTCCAACTAATATAGAAAGTTTGAATGGCAAGTCATATTGTTTTGTTGTCACTGATGACTTTTCTAGGTTTACTTGGACATTCTTTCTAGCTATGAAGAGTGAAACAGCTGATGTTCTTATTGAATTTATCACTCAAATTGAGAAAAGGTCTGGCAATGAGGTTAAAATGCTTAGGAGTGATAATGGTGGAGAATTTAGGAACAAGAAGCTAGATGATTTTTGTGCCAGGAAGGGAATTACTAGGCAATTCAGTATTGCAAGAACCCCACAACAAAATGGGGTTGCTGAAAGGAAAAATAGAACCCTAATTGAAGCAGCCAGAACAATGTTGGCTGATGCTCACTTTCCCATAGCCTTTTGGGCTGAGGCTGTTAATACAGCATGCTATGTGCAAAATAGAGCATTGGTTAACAAAATTCAGAACAAAACACCTTATGAGTTATTTTGGGGAAGAAAACCTAATATTGGTTTTCTCAGACCTTTTGGATGTCATGTAGTAGTCTTAGACACTAGTGATGCCTTAGGGAAATTTAGTGCAAAAGGTGATGAAGGTTACTTCATGGGGTATTCAGTACAGAGCAAGGGTTATAGGGTTTATCTTAAGGAGGACAAACGTATTGTTGAGAGAGTACATGTTAGGTTCTTAGAGAATAAACCTAGTGATCCTGAAAGTGGTCCTAATTGGTTGTTTGATTTGGAACCCTTATCTAGAACTTTAAATTATATGCCTGTAACTAATCCAGACATTGTGAAGGTAACTTCAAATGTTGTGGAGGAACAAGTTGTTAATGTTTCAGGTACACAGGTTGATGAGAGGGTTGGATCACAAGCAGAAAAGGCATCTCCTACATTTGAATATGTCACAATTCCCATTTGGACTGATGCTTTTGCTGCCGCTGCTGCTGCTGGACAAGATAATGGTGGTTTCCAAATACCACCAGATACAAACATGCATGGTTCTTCAGGCGCTGACAAAGGCAAATCTAGCGCTGACAAGACCAATTCAGACGTTGACAACAACATTTCAAGCGCTGTCAGCCCTGACGCTGACAACCAAGATTCAAACGTTGACAACACTTATGGGCATCTTTTCTCTTCCAGTTTTGAACAAGGTGGACCTTCCAATATTCATGAAGAGATTCCTGTTGCTCAAAGAGAGTCTGATGAAGAAGATATTGGCAACATGGAGCGTGAAGTTGAGGACACCAGACTTTTTGAAGGAGGAGTTCTCACTTCCACAATGAAGAATCACCCCCCATCTCAGATCATTGGTGATGTTATGACTCCAGTTCAGATAAGAAGATATCATCAAGGACTTGGTGGATTTATTGCCAATATACACAAGAAGGTTGATACCCCTCTTGTGCAAGCATGTTTGTTTGCATGTTTTCTGTCACAAGAAGAACCCAAGAAGATATTTGATGCTCTCAAAGAACCAAGTTGGGTGGAAGCCATGCAGGATGAGCTTCACCAATTTGCTATTCAGGATGTTTGGGAGCTGGTTGATTGTCCTAGATATGTCAGACCTATAGGGACAAGATGGGTTCTCAGGAACAAAAGAGATGAAAGAGGTATTGTGGTCAGAAACAAGGCAAGGTTAGTGGCTCAAGGTTATACACAAGAGGAGGGAATAGACTATGAAGAAGTCTTTACACCAGTTGCAAGGATTGAAGCTATTAGGATTTTTCTAGCCTATGCATCTTTCATGGGCTTCACAGTCTATCAAATGGATGTCAAAAGTGCATTCTTGTATGGCACCATTGTTGAGGCAGTTTATGTCATGCAACCTCCTGGTTTTGAGGATCCAGAGCATCCAGATAAAGTGTATAGAGTCAAAAACGCTATGTATGGCCTTCATCAAGCCCCTAGAGCATGGTATGGTACTTTGTCCACTTATTTGGTGGACAATGGATTCAAGAGGGGCACCATAGATCAGACACTATTTACAAAGAAGAAAGGCAAAGATGTGTTGCTTGTGCAGGTCTATGTTGATGATATCATTTTTGGGTCTACTGATCCAAAGATGAGTGAGGATTTCTCCAAGCTTATGACAGACAAATTCAAGATGAGTGCTATGGGGGAGATGAACTTCTTTCTTGGTTTACAAGTTCAGCAGAAAGAAGATGGTATCTTCATCTCCCAGGACAAATATGTTGCTGAGATCTTGAAGAAGTTTGGCTTTTCTCCACATGAAAAGAGGGCTACTACTCCTATGGATAGAGAACACCCTTGGGGAAAGATTGGAGATGGGAAAGATGTTGATGTCAGGTATTATAGATCCATGATTGGATCCTTGATGTATCTTACTGCTTCCAGACCTGATATCATGTTTGTTGTATGTGCTTGTGCATGTCATCAAGTGACTCCCAAAGAATTTCACCTTTATGCTGTGAAGAGGATCTTTAGGTACCTAAGATGTTTCCCTAGTCTTGGTTTGTGGTACCCAAAGGATTCACCATTGGAGCTGATTGCATATTCAGATAGTGATTATGGAGGTGACAAGTTTGATAGGAAATCCACAACTGGTGGATGTCAGTTTCTTGGGAGCAGATTAATATCTTGGCAATGCAAGAAACAAACAGTGGTGGCTAACTCTACAACTGAAGCAGAGTATGTGGCTGCAGCAACATGTTGTGGTCAAGTGTTGTGGATTCAGAACCAGCTGTTGGATTATGGGTATAATTTCATGCATACTAAGATATTTGTTGACAATAATAGTACTTTATGCATCATTAAGAATCCTGTGCATCATTCTAAAACTAAACACATAGAAATTAGACACCATTTTATAAGAGATTGCTTTGAGAAAGGTTTAATACAACCAGATAGGGTTGACACTGAGGAAAATGTGTCAGATTTATTAACTAAACCTTTTGATACTGGAAGATTTCAATACTTGGTAACAAGTATTGGAATGGTTAATCTCACTTAAATATGTGTTTTGGATTCTTTTTGTAAAAGTATGTACAGGATGATGCATTATTATTATTGGTCTTCTTGATGATTTAGATTTTCCACTATATTTTTCTAACACTGACAAAGGTTGTTTGAACACTGATAAGTGTTTTTGCAACGTTGTCAGCAATATAATTGTCTAACGCTGACAAAGCTTCCTTCAACGCTGTTGTGTGTTATCGTGGCGTTGTCAGCAACAATGTTAGTTTTGTGGTTTTTAATCTAAATGTGCAGATGGTGTTAGCAGTATACCATTAGATACAGAGTTGCTTATGGATCAAAGGAGAAGCATTTGGACAAGTTTTTATTTATGGATGATGGTTGGAATGTTTCATTCCTATCTTGACATAAATTTTTTATGTTCATGCATGATTTTAGCAAACTTTTTATATCATAGTTTAAGGGGAGGTTTTAGGAACCTTTAGGATTTTTGGGTATCCATATGATACTCTTATCACAATTCTAGATTGTGTCCACAGGTGAGTATGGGTTAGTTTTACTAAACCATGAGGCACTGTAGCATGCATAGTATATCAACTTTGCATGCTGCCAAGACATTTTTGGCCTAGAATTGGTTGTGGTCTGTTGGGAGACTTGGGAATGATTTTGATATGGGATTTACCTGGGAGTAACAAGAATTTTATAAGGTAACTTGGTTGTTAAGAATTTTGGTTAGCAAGGGACACTAGAGGACTGTTATGTCTATCTTGCTTATGCAAGTGTGCATAACTGGACAGTGCTTGCCGCCCTATAATAATTATCAGCTTTTGGTTATTTTCTCTAGGATAAATTACTTGTTAAGGTCATTTTTCACTTTTTAAAACAATTTTATTTTTGGACGCTGACAAGAAATTTCCAAGCGTTGTTGTGACCAAATTGGACGCTGACATGGCTTTAGGCGAACGTTGACAAGATTATAGCCGTTGGGCGTTGATGGGTTATTTTTGACCGTTGACACTCAATGGGACCTACCCAGTTGTTACTTTTTGACATATTTTCAAGCCGTAATTTTAGGAGTTGTTACTTTCATTAAATGCATGAGATAACTTATAACTTTTTCAATATTTTCATGATTAGTTTTTGAAAATCTTTGCCTATTTTTGGGCCAATCACATGCATTCTTTATCTCCTATAAATTTGGCTCCTATTTTAAAACAAGGTATCTATAATTCTTGTCTAATACTTTTCTCTTATCAACCTTCATCTTCTACACTTCAACTTAACAGCTTTCATCAATGGCACCAAGGTTTAACTCAGCAGAATTGGATTTGGGGTTCAAGTCTCAACACAACATGATTGCCTATCTTGTTGCTGATAATGATTTGTTTCCTCAATACACACAAATGGTGGCGTATTTGAACGCATCCCCCTTAAGGTATGCTCTTTCTCATGCACCACTCATTCCAGTCACACACATTAAACAGTTTTGGAACACTGTCAGTTCCTCAACAGTTAATGGAGTGACCACATTAACTTCTATTGTTCATGGGAGATCTTGGGTGGTTACTGAGGCCTTGGTACGCCAGGCCTTGCATCTTGATGATGCTGATGGTGTAACCATTCTTCCCATAACTGAAATAGAACAAGGGCTTAGGGCTTTGGGATATCCAATCCCTGATGAAGGTACTCTTAATAAGTATCATAAGCAGGAATTTCCCCCAGCCTGGAAGTACCTCATTCACATTCTCCTTCAATGTTTGAGTCCCAAATGTACTGCACACAATGAGATCAATAGATCCATTGCAATTGCTATTGTGTGCATTGCAACAGGGCAAAAATATAACTATTCTAAAATGATTTTTGAAGGGATGTGTAAAAACAAGGGGACAAAAATGACTTTAGCTTATCCCCGTTTTCTGCAAATGATTTTTGATGATCAAAGATATTGTTCAAGGGATCACAATTATTTTTATAAAATCCCTGAACAAAAGAAAGCTATTTTTACAAAGATGAATTCACCACCTCATAGAGACTTACCTTTAACCCCAGCCATGCTTGCTGTTATTGCAGCAGCACAACCCCAACCAGACCCCCAACCTCAAATTGATCCTCACCCACAACTTGAACCTATTCCTGAACCTTTACCCTCACCTGAACAAATGCAAATAGACCAAGAACCCTTTGACGCTGACACATCAAATGTTGGCGTTGATGTGCCTATTTCCAACGCTGACACCCAACCATCACAATCCCAAACACCCCTTAACCAACCCACATCTACCCATTCTTCCACACCATCTTCCACACCACCTGAATATAGGTTGATCAAACGCCAAAGGACTACTAGAGTGTTCTCCTCTGGTGGTCCTAGCCATGAAGCAGAGAGAACCACCACCACAAGTGTGGCTGGTGACCTGGATGAGGCTGGGACTATTGGTTCTGGCTTAGAAGCTGGCCAAGGCAGTCCCACCATACTTAAGTCCTCATCCATGCCCAATGAACCTGACTTGGGAGGTCAAATCCCCATTTCAGAAGAGGGCAGACTGGAACCAATGACTATTTTGGAATTGACGGCAGTCTACATTAGCTTGCAAAAGCAAAATGCAGACTTAGTACAAATTGTCAGCTCACAAGGCCTTGAACTCAAGGAATTGAGGGAGAGGATTGTTGTTTTGGAGAGTGATCATGCTAGGAGGGGTATGGAGGAGTCTTCCAAAGGGGAGGAAGATCAAAGAAATCTGAGTGATAAGAGCAGTCAAGATGGTCAATCAATGGATGTTGCTGAAGCTCTTACTACTTTGAAGGAACAAACAGGTTTTGATACGTCCTTAATCTCTCCAACCAATCTAAATTTATCATTTACAGCTATGTTGAGAGAGGTTACACAAGGCGCTGAGGGAAAATATTTGAGCGTTGACAAGACAAATTTGGACGCTGATAGAAGTATTTTGGGCGCTGATAGAGGAAATTTGGGCGTTGACAGACCTGCACATGAAGGTGATGTATTCCAGTCATCATATATCATCAAAGAAGTTTCTACTCAGGTATTACCATCTACCTTACCAACCATTGCACCATCAGATAAGGGTAAGGGTAAATTGGTAGAAGAAACTGTTCCAAAGAATGCAGCCCAAGTTGAATTTGATAGAAGATTGGCTGAACAATTGATGGAACAAGGTGAAAAAGAAAAGTCACCATTTGTTGTGACTTCTGAAGAAGAAAGTGATGAAGCTAGCTCAGACTCAAGTGTGATGATTATAGAACCAGAAAGGCTTGAGTATGGTGATGAGCTTGCTAGGGAAAAGTTGAGAGATTTAAAGTTGCAGGTTGACTTTGACATGCCAGAGGTGGTTCAGATGTACAATTCTTGGGAAGAAAGCTGTATGGATAATCCAGACTTGACCATTTCAGATCAAATATGGGGTTTGGAGCTTCTTCTTATAGTTCAGAAGGATTGTAAGGTGATTTTGAAGCACAAGGCAAGTAATATTCTCTCTGAGTTGAAAAGGGATAGAAGGGAGCTCTACTTTATGTTGCTCAGATGTCATGGAGTTGGATGGACACATCAGAAGTTAAAGGCTTTGACATTTGATGAGTTGGAACATAGGGCTTATCCTATTTGGGTGAAAGTGCATGAAGAGAACACTTACAGACTTCTTTCAGATGAAAGAAAGGAGCAACTTGCAGAAGAGATGGAAATCAAGAAAGCTATGATAGTTCCCAGACCAGTGAAGAAGGGATTTACACTTGAGTTTCCAAAAGATATGAATTCACTATATCCAAGTGAAGCAGTTATTAGAAAGAGCCTCAAGCTCTCCCCATTAGAAGCTTCAGATATGGTGCAAGTGTTACCATTAGATTCCAGGAATCCAATTGTGAGTTTTGATGAGGATGAATGTGGATTCTGGAAGATTGGAAGATTTGGCAAGGAGGTACACACTTTTACTACTCTTATATCTTTATTTGCAAGTTGTGATAGAGAAGACTTGGTGGACCTTTGGAGGTTGCTGGAGACCAAGTATGAGGCTGAAGCACCAACTTCAGCTAATGGAATAAAACTTTGGACCACATTCAAAAGAATGTGTGGGACAAATGAGGAAGATCCTGAAATATGGAAGGATCTTGAAGATGACCTCAGTGGTCTTCAATGGAGGTTATATTCAGCTGCTGGTGTATACCATTTGAGTTCTACTAAGTTTGCTGAGTATCTACTAGTGGATGCTCAATATTTTATATCCAAGGCTGTTTTGGAAAAAATGAAGGACACTCAGCTGGAGATAGACTATACAAGTGACGTGGCAAAGAATTTGATCAGATTTATTTATTACCAATATGATAAGGTTTGTCAGACTCCTCCAAGTTCTTAATGTTTATTCAGAAACTTGATCATAAGAGTAGATATCAAGTTTAGGGGAGGATTGTTGGGAATAAATTAAGGTCAGATCACTTGAGCGCTGACAAGAACAACTCAAGCGTTGACAAGAACAAATTGAGCGCTGATAGCTTAAGCGTTGAAAAGTTAAAGTCAAGCGTTGACAGATTGAAGACAAGCACTGATGGAAGATATAAGCTACACGTTTATTATATTCTAGAATACTTCTAGTAAGGATAGAAACGACAATGTATTTTCTATGTTTATCTTTACCTAGAATAGTTGATACGTAGCTTATAGTACAAGGCTTCTTAGTCTATAAAAGAAGGCCTTTAGGTTAATGTTCATGATCAAGTTTTCATAAGTTTTCATTCGTAAACATCTTTCATTGTAAGCAAGTTCGACATTCATAATCAAAGTGAAAGTTTTGTTTACATCTTGTGTTCTTGTTTAAGTGTTAAATTCCGCATAACACTTAGATTCACAAAGCATATAACAAAGGTTTCTCTACGTGTTATACTTGACCTAATCTCGTATACACAAAGCTAATCGATCTAAGTTTGGGATCAACAGGATCAATTATAGGAACTTGCGAAAAGTTCTTGTTCTTAACCCGTGAGAGTTAAGACTTTCGCGTTTTATAGCTCCTTATATAAAAGCCTAGCAAAACTTGACTTAAACACGTTAAGGATACTAGCTAGAGTAACTTAGATAAGTAAACTCGGGTTGAGTCAAAAGATTCACAACGTTTGAAAATTAAAAACCACTTTATTATTAAAATTTATTCTAATAAAGAAAGAAAATAACTATACAAAGGGAAAAACTAATAGACAAAATAGATCAAAAATTTTGAAAAATGTCGAAAAAAAATTGATTTTCCGGTTAAAATGAGGACAAATACAAGGAAAAGGCCACTTAACTTCGATAGAAGTCCCCCCTACACTTAACATAAACATTGTCCTCAATGTTTAAGCATGTGGGAGTAAACTCCCCTACACTTAGGACATTGTGCACTTTGTTTAAATCTCGCTAAGGAAAAGACAACTAAAGAGATTCCTATTTTAATATTGGAAAATATAAAATAGTGAATCGAAAAGAGTTTAGGATAGAACCGGGAAGAAGTGAGCACGGAATTACGGGTCGTCAAGAATCATCAAGAGTGGATCATTGAGCGCGAATCCCTGATTATAAGAAGGGATGAGAGGAAATAGAAAACCAACGGGTCTCCCCTACACTTATGGTAAAAACAAAGAAAAAGATAGATAGATAATTGGGTTGCCTCCCAAGAAGCGCTTGTTTTTGTTATCCGAGTCACGAGCCTGACTCGTCCCCGAATTAAATGGTCCATGGGGAAGCCTCTAATGTTATACCAGGATCAAAGACCTTGTCCTCGTTCCCGGAGGAATATAACAAAGGGGAGGCAAGAGGATAAGTCTTAAACGGTAGAAATGTCCTTTCAACATACGAGAAGTATGTGAAATCTTGATCCTCGGGAGGTGGGGTGGGTATAGGAATCACATTGTCATCCTCCAAAGATAATGGACGTGGACCAACTGGCAAAGCCGTAAGGTTAGCAATCATAAAATGGTCATTGTCACCTCCCGGGTCAAAACACTCATCCTCATTTCCCGGAGAGGGAAATTGATACATCACCCGATTGGGCGTGCATTCAGTAGGATGAGGGGGCAATATAGTAGGAGAAGTAAGAGAAGAATTACCTTCCACCTGCGATACCTTTCCAGTAGAATCATAACTCTCCACCTCTGCGATAGAAGGGGGCATGGCTAACAAAGCATGCTCATTAATAGTAGGAGAATCAGAGCTAGCAATGTCCTCAATCCCTTCGTCAAAGAGAGAATCAGGGCATGCCTTTCAACATACGTATAGTATGTGAATTCAAGATCCACGGGAGGTGGGGTGGGTAAAGTAAGCACATTGTCCTCCCCCAAAGACAATGGCGGCTGAGCATTCGGCAAAGCCGTGATGTTATCAATGATAGCATAATCAATGTCACCTCCCGGGTCAAAGCACTCATCCTCCGAGATAGTCTCTAAAGGGAAGGATGAGAGGTGTTCGGGAGGGGGACTTGGGACAATACCTTCAAGTAGAAAATTATCAAAAATAATGTCCCCCTCCGTGTCATAATCATCAATACCTGGAGGGATGGAGTGGATGTCAATTTCTTCCAGCAATGGGTCATTATCTTCAACGGTAGGAGGAGATGGAGGTAAAGGCTTGGAAATAGGAGAAGTCAACCCTTCGATTTGAGCAATAAGAAGGTGCACTTTCCGTAATTTATCGCGAAGAAGCACGTCTTCCACCTCATCCACAAGATCATGATGATCGGTGAACTTTTCGTAAACCGGAGAGAATAAATCGTCATTGCCCGCATCTCCCGGTAGAGATTGAGAAATTTCAAAAGTGAAATTCTCATAGCTTGGAGAAAAATCGTCATCACTAAGATCGACCTCTTTCGTAAGAGCAACGTCGTCCTCAGGCTCCATAGCAGGTAAGTCACAAACCTCATTATCCAATACTTTGTCGAGACCAACATCACCAAGCTCATTCAATGTATCACAATCCGTAGACACGTTTGGGATATTGAGAGGAGGGATGACAATTGCACTAGGACATTGAGCAGTAAGATCATTCCAAGAAATAGTAGGCTCATCGTCATCATCATCATCATAATAGAATTGACGCACAGGAGGAGGGGTATAATCATTAAGATTAGATACTTGCTCTTGTTGCTGTCTCTTCTCTTTTTCCCATGCTTCTTTGAACTGAACAAAGGCTTCTTGAATGTCCAAAATAATGGCGTGCCTTTCTTGAGTAGTGAGTTGTTGATCAATATGAATTCCCTGAGAGGATTGATGATTGATGGTGTGATGTGGGGGCTCAAAATGTTGAAAACCTGAATTGTAGCATGGTTGTGGCTCATAGTAGTTCATCGGTTGAGAAGAATTAGAAACCGGGTTTGGTTCGTAATAATCCATAGGTGAAGAAAACTGAGGACACGGATTTTGCTCATAATAATTCATTGGTTGACAATAGGAAGTATCGTGAGGACCCCCACAGTTGTTGCAGAACGGTTGAGGAGAAAGACTGGGTGCGTCTTGTGGATAGCTATTATCATAGTCATAATTGTACCCCAGTTCTTGTCCGTGAACAGACGGGTATTGAACCGGGCACGAAACAT
The DNA here is from genome assembly GCA_025667525.1 of Glebionis coronaria. Lineage (NCBI taxonomy): Eukaryota > Viridiplantae > Streptophyta > Magnoliopsida > Asterales > Asteraceae > Glebionis > Glebionis coronaria. Next base: position 365,618,797 of record CM046876.1, read on the forward strand.
GCCAATGAGAATCGCTTCCACAATAGATGCACGGGGAAAGAGTAGGTGGGTTCAAAAAGAATGAATTAGTCGAGTTGCACAAGGGACAAAATCCGTTTTGTATGTAGTCGATATCATTTCCGCACCGCTCACATGTACACCATTGACAAGAGTTGTTCCCAGATAGTTGTTTCCCACACCGGACGCAATGGACATAAAAATCCATAAAGAAGGATAGATAAGCAAGAAGAATATTTTTGGTGCAAAACTTTGAAAAAGAAATGCTTTTTATGATTTTTCAAATGTTTTTGGATTTTTGAAAATATTTGGACACGAAAAATAACGTTCACGAGTGAACGGATCCCAAAAGCCAACGCTTCTCTCACAAAAAACTTTCGATCCTCACGAAAAGAGCAGGAAGCGGCGCCATTTTAATATTAAATGATTTTACTAGTTGAAAGTTCGTTATTCTCGGTATCTCCTCGAAATGATTTCCGGTTAATTGTGTGAGATTAGTTGTTCTTGGTGAAACAAATATTTTTGGTTTTGGAAAAATAAATGTGCAAGACTTAAAAATAAAGACGAGTAATTAAAACTACAACTAAGTGAAACGTAAAACAGTGCAGTATTTAGTGCGTTATAGGTAAATGACGAGAACTTAAATGACGTGAAATTAAAACTTGATAAAAAGTACGTTGACAATAAAATAAAAATGCAAAAACAAAATTAAAATAGACTAAAAATAAAACAAGTGAAGTGACGGAAAAAGCAAATAAGCATAACACTAAAACAAAACAAAACATTCCGATCGGAATGTTGAGAAATGGTCGTGATCGGAATACATTCCGATCGATTGATCGGAATGTGGAAAAAGAGTCAAGATCGGAATAATAGAAAGTAACACAATCGGAATGTCGGACATTAAAACTAATCGGAATAACTAACAAACATTCAGATCGGAATGTTACAAAAGCTAACATAATCGAAATATGTAAAATTCCCTCAATCGGAATATTGAAAAACTAGCTGCAATCGGAATAAGGTAAAAAGGGACACCATCGGAATCCTCAAAACCCTTTTCCGATCTGACGATCGGAAAAAGGGTATGCTGATCGGAATAGCTGATCGGAAAAGGGTTTCCCCTTTCCGATTTAAAAGGGATCCGAAATTAAGCAAGCTAAAAGCTATGGTAATAAGCGCAAACTTAAAACTAGGACGAATCTAAATCAAAATGGACTCAATAAGCACAAATAAAAACTTTTTCAAACTTAAAATAAACAACTTTTAAAATCAAATCATAAAAAAGATAAACTTTAAGTAAAGAAGGATTAAAAAGATCAAAAACTTTTAAATAAGAACTAGATGAAAAAGATTATGAAAGCAAGATTGAGATTAACAAGAAAGATTAAAATCATAAAGATTAAGACAAGATTAAGCTTAAAAAGTAAAAGTTTGATTGAAAACAAGAAAGATTAAAAGATGAAAGATTAAAGTTCTAGAGAGAGAAACTGTCACTTTCTCTCTCTAAACTACTCCTACTCCTAAAACTAAAACTAATCTAAAAATTGACTCTCTCCTTCATGTGGTGAAATGAAGGGTATTTATAGGAAAGGGAAGTGGTTGGTGTCTTCTTCTTTTCTTTCTTTCTTTCTTCACGTCTTTTCGTCTTTAAAGTTCTTCGACTTTTTCGACTTTGTCTGGGGATTAATTAAAACTCGTCTTATAATTTGTTTATTTATTAGACTCGAGTTCTTCGGCTTTATGAAACTTCCGTCTTTAGACTTGTTCTTCGATAAATCTTCAGAATTGGTCTTGGACTTCCGTTCTTTTTCCACTCTTGATCTCTTGACTTTGTCTTTTGTCGTTTTCATCGATAAAAGCCCGTGAAATCCCGTGTTTTCTCCACTTTTCACCTTTTCGTCCTAAATCACAAAAAAAACACAAACCACGCATAATTCGACATAAATGACATAAAATATACGTTTTGGCCCGGTTATTATTGTAATTAAGTGGTAAAAAGGATGGGTGTTTTCACACCTATCAAATCCCTTACACTTAACCATTGCAATGTCCTCATGCAATGCATTAGTTACAAAGCAAGATTACATTTTCCATCATAATCAATCCACGTTAGCCTTTATTAAAGAGATAGAAAATTATAAACATTCAAAGTAAAGAAATTAAAAACATACCTTGGGTTTTGGAAATGTCGTGAATGATCATCATCCTCAAGTTTTCACTTTCTCTAAACCAAGCTTAAAAACGAGATCATTGTTATTATAAGTTAGCAAACTAACACGAACTCATGTGGGCCAATTATTCACTTAGACTCCCTTATTCCTAGGTGTATCTCTTATATTTTATTGTTGTCTTGAATGATCACGAGGATGCATTTTTGACTTATTTCTATAGTTATTTAGTCCGAAAATAAAGTGAACGATTTAATCAATAGTTAGCTAAAGGACCAAATCTTTTAAAACTGCTTCTCGGGACCTCATAAAGTTCATATCTTGGCATAACTCGCTTCACGATTTGAGACCTTTCTCGGACCGATATTTGGCAGCGACTTCATACTTCGAATCTTTGAGAGACGTTCTTGAAATAATGGTCTTCTCTTCATAATAGGAATTTCTTCACTTGAAGTTTTTGAGAGATTCTTCATCTTTGGACCACGACTTCTTCATTTTTCTCCAATCTTTATTTGGACTTTGATATACAACGATCCGCCTCCTTTTAGGACTTGGATCTATTTATCCTCATACCTTGTTAGGGTCTTTTCGGATAGACTTCTCCATGACTTTTGGGGAGTTTTTGCTTTTCGTCGTGTGTCTCGATCCTTCATATTGATTTTTGATAAATGATTCTTCACATCACTTTTGGATCTTTAGCAACAAAATGTAGCCTTCATGCCTTGTTAGGGCCTTTTCGGACTCGCCAATCTTCGCATCCCGCTTCAATAAGTTATGCCTTGGCTATGAACTCTAATCCGTACCGAGCAACTTTTAAACGATCTGGGGCTAGAAGCTAAGTAACCTTTTAAATCGTACAACCTTATTTATTGAAGATAAATTTATTAACAAGCGGAGAGAAAATAGGCTTATAATTAACTCACATAAATTCACGAAAGAATACCGAACTTATAATTGACTCTATCATCTCTCGTTCTCCACAATTTTAAAATCTCAAGGAATGAAACTCGTGGATGCTTAGCCTATTAAATCAAAGTTTTGGGTTTTCGAGTCGCTTATAGGATCTTGCAAATTCTTAGACTTTTTCAAGTTTAGAAATCGCATTTTAAAGTTCCCTTGATAAACAACTCTCTAGGATCAATTATAGGAACTTGCGAAAAGTTCCTGTTCTTACCCCGTGAGAGTTAAGACTTTCGCGTTTTATAGCTCCCTAAATAAAAGCTTAGCAAAACTTGACTTAAACACGTTAAGGATACTAGCTAGAGTAAACTTAGGCAAGTAAACTCGGGTTGAGTCAAAAGATTCACAACGTATGAAAATTAAAACCACTTATTTAAACATTTATTCTAGCAAGGAAAGAAAATAACTATACAAAGGGATAAACTAATAGGCCAAAATAGATCAAAATTTTGAAAAATGTCGAAAAAATGATTTTCCGGTTAAAATGAGGACAAATACAAGGAAAAGACCACTTAACTTCGATAGAAGTCCCCCTACACTTAATATAAACATTGTCCTTAATGTTTAAGCATGTGGGAGTAAACTCCCCTACACTTAGGACATTGTGCACGTTGTTTAAATCTTGTTAAGGAAAGGACAACTAAAGAGATTCCTATTTTAATATTGAGAAATATAAAATAGTGAATCGAAAAGAGTTTAGGATAGAACCGGGAAGAAGGGAACACGGAGTCACGGTTCGTTAAAAGTCATCAAGAGTGTGTCTTTGAAGCTCTAATCCCTGCACATGAGAAGAAAGAAAGAAAGAAACACCACGGGGCTCCCCCCTACACTTATGGTGAAAATAGATAGATAATTGGGTTGCCTCCCAAAAAGCGCTTGTTTTTGTTAACCGAGTCACGAGCCTGACTCGTCCCCGAATTAAATAGTCCATGGGGAAGCCTCGAATGTGATACCGGGGTCAAAGACCTTGTCCTCGTTCCCGGTTGACATCAACAAAGGAGAGGCGGGGGGATAAGTCTTGAATGGGAGGAAGGTCCTTTCAACATACGTATAGTATGTGAATTCAAGATCCACGGGAGGTGGGGTGGGTAAAGTAAGCACATTGTCCTCCCCCAAAGACAATGGCGGCTGAGCATTCGGCAAAGCCGTGATGTTATCAATGATAGCATAATCAATGTCACCTCCCGGGTCAAAGCACTCATCCTCCGAGATAGTCTCTAAAGGGAAGGATGAGAGGTGTTCGGGAGGGGGACTTGGGACAATACCTTCAAGTAGAAAATTATCAAAAATAATGTCCCCCTCCGTGTCATAATCATCAATACCTGGAGGGATGGAGTGGATGTCAATTTCTTCCAGCAATGGGTCATTATCTTCAACGGTAGGAGGAGATGGAGGTAAAGGCTTGGAAATAGGAGAAGTCAACCCTTCGATTTGAGCAATAAGAAGGTTCACTTTCCGTAATTTATCGCGAAGAAGCACGTCTTCCACCTCATCCACAAGATCATGATGATCGGTGAACTTTTCGTAAACCGGAGAGAATAAATCGTCATTGCCCGCATCTCCCGGTGGAGATTGAGAAATTTCAAAAGTGAAATTCTCATAGCTTGGAGAAAAATCGTCATCACTAAGATCGACCTCTTTCGTAAGAGCAACGTCGTCCTCAGGCTCCATAGCAGGTAAGTCACAAACCTCATTATCCAATACTTTGTCGAGACCAACATCACCAAGCTCATTCAATGTATCACAATCCGTAGACACGTTTGGGATATGGAGAGGAGGGATGACAATTGCACTAGGACATTGAGCAGTAAGATCATTCCAAGAAATAGTAGGCTCATCGTCATCATCATCATCATAATAGAATTGACGCACAGGAGGAGGGGTATAATCATTAAGATTAGATACTTGCTCTTGTTGCTGTCTCTTCTCTTTTTCCCATGCTTCTTTGAACTGAACAAAGGCTTCTTGAATGTCCAAAATAATGGCGTGCCTTTCTTGAGTAGTGAGTTGTTGATCAATATGAATTCCCTGAGAGGATTGATGATTGATGGTGTGATGTGGGGGCTCAAAATGTTGAAAACCTGAATTATAGCATGGTTGTGGCTCATAGTAGTTCATCGGTTGAGAAGAATTAGAAACCGGGTTTGGTTCGTAATAATCCATAGGTGAAGAAAACTGAGGACACGGATTTTGCTCATAATAATTCATTGGTTGACAATAGGAAGTATCGTGAGGACCCCCACAGTTGTTGCAGAACGGTTGAGGAGAAAGACTGGGTGCGTCTTGTGGATAGCTATTATCATAGTCATAATTGTACCCCAGTTCTTGTCCGTGAACAGACGGGTATTGAACCGGGCACGAAACATGCCAATGAGAATCGCTTCCACAATAGATGCACGGGGAAAGAGTAGGTGGGTTCAAAAAGAATGAATTAGTCGAGTTGCACAAGGGACAAAATCCGTTTTGTATGTAGTCGATATCATTTCCGCACCGCTCACATGTACACCATTGACAAGAGTTGTTCCCAGATAGTTGTTTCCCACACTGGACGCAATGGACATAAAAATCCATAAAGAAGGATAGATAAGCAAGAAGAATATTTTTGGTGCAAAACTTTGAAAAAGAAATGCTTTTTATGATTTTTCAAATGTTTTTGGATTTTTGAAAATATTTGGACACGAAAAATAACGTTCACGAGTGAACGGATCCCAAAAGCCAACGCTTCTCTCACAAAAAACTTTCGATCCTCACGAAAAGAGCAGGAAGCGGCGCCATTTTAATATTAAATGATTTTACTAGTTGAAAGTTCGTTATTCTCGGTATCTCCTCGAAATGATTTCCGGTTAATTGTGTGAGATTAGTTGTTCTTGGTGAAACAAATATTTTTGGTTTTGGAAAAATAAATGTGCAAGACTTAAAAATAAAGGACGAGTAATTAAAACTACAACTAAGTGAAACGTAAAACAGTGTAGTATTTAGTGCGTTAAAAGTAAATGACGAGAACTTAAATGACGTGAAATTAAAACTTGATAAAAAGTACGTTGACAATAAAATAAAAATGCAAAAACAAAATTAAAATAGACTAAAAATAAAACAAGTGAAGTGACGGAAAAAGCAAATAAGCATAACACTAAAACAAAACAAAACATTCCGATCGGAATGTTGAGAAATGGTCGTGATCGGAATACATTCCGATCGATTGATCGGAATGTGGAAAAAGAGTCAAGATCGGAATAATAGAAAGTAACACAATCGGAATGTCGGACATTAAAACTAATCGGAATAACTAACAAACATTCAGATCGGAATGTTACAAAAGCTAACATAATCGAAATATGTAAAATTCCCTCAATCGGAATATTGAAAAACTAGCTGCAATCGGAATAAGGTAAAAAGGGACACCATCGGAATCCTCAAAACCCTTTTCCGATCTGACGATCGGAAAAAGGGTATGCTGATCGGAATAGCTGATCGGAAAAGGGTTTCCCCTTTCCGATTTAAAAGGGATCCAAAATTAAGCAAGCTAAAAGCTATGGTAATAAGCGCAAACTTAAAACTAGGACGAATCTAAATCAAAATGGACTCAATAAGCACAAATAAAAACTTTTTCAAACTTAAAATAAACAACTTTTAAAATCAAATCATAAAAAAGATAAACTTTAAGTAAAGAAGGATTAAAAAGATCAAAAACTTTTAAATAAGAACTAGATGAAAAAGATTATGAAAGCAAGATTGAGATTAACAAGAAAGATTAAAATCATAAAGATTAAGACAAGATTAAGCTTAAAAAGTAAAAGTTTGATTGAAAACAAGAAAGATTAAAAGATGAAAGATTAAAGTTCTAGAGAGAGAAACTGTCACTTTCTCTCTCTAAACTACTCCTACTCCTAAAACTAAAACTAATCTAAAAATTGACTCTCTCCTTCATGTGGTGAAATGAAGGGTATTTATAGGAAAGGGAAGTGGTTGGTGTCTTCTTCTTTTCTTTCTTTCTTTCTTCACGTCTTTTCGTCTTTAAAGTTCTTCGACTTTTTCGACTTTGTCTGGGGATTAATTAAAACTCGTCTTATAATTTGTTTATTTATTAGACTCGAGTTCTTCGGCTTTATGAAACTTCCGTCTTTAGACTTGTTCTTCGATAAATCTTCAGAATTGGTCTTGGACTTCCGTTCTTTTTCCACTCTTGATCTCTTGACTTTGTCTTTTGTCGTTTTCTTCGATAAAAGCCCGTGAAATCCCGTGTTTTCTCCACTTTTCACCTTTTCGTCCTAAATCACAACAAAAACACAAACCACGCATAATTCTGACATAAATGACATAAAATATACGTTTTGGCCCGGTTATTATTGTAATTAAGTGGTAAAAAGGATGGGTGTTTTCACACCTATCAAACATCATCAGAAGAAAGTGCATCATACTCATCGTCACTGTCGGATGTCAACTCAGATTCACTTGGAATAGGGACAAGGTTATCAGCACTAGACGTATTGAATTCGTCGGATTCCTTTGCAGGAATTGTACTAATATCCTCATCCCTTAGGATGGTTGAATCCTTAGGTTCCAGCAAGTCAGGAGAGGGAATAGCATTCTCATTGGTCCAAGAGATAGGACTCTCATCATCATCACTGTCATAATAATATGGAGGCACAAGAGGAGGAGTATAAGCATTAAGGTTAGAAACCTGCTCTTGGTGCTGATCCGCTTGCCATTTCTCCATCATCCTGTGGACAATTTCTTGAACTTTTTGAAAGTTGTCAAACAGTGTGGCCAGTAGATCAGGAGGAAATGCACGACAGGGTTGAGGATTGACGGTGTGACGTGGGGGCTCACGGTTATAAACACTGGGATGATAGCACGGAACTTTCTCAAAGATCTTCGACGGATCATAAGAAGAAGCATCGTGAGGGCCCCCACAAATATAGCACCACGGGTATGGAGAAAAACCCGGTGCGGCTTGAGGATAGGGATTGTCATAGGGAGAGGGTGGGAAAGTATTGTAAGAGTTGAAGTATGAATTTGTTGAATTGCAAAATGGACAAAATCCAAATTGTGTATCGTCGATATCAAAACCACACCGCTCACAAGTACACCATTGACATGTTTGAAAACCATGCCAAGGTCTCCCACACCGGCCGCAAGACGAATCCATGAAGAATTATAGAGAAGAGGGGCAAAGAAAAGAATTAAACATAATAGAGGATAAAGAGGAATATTTTTGGTGCAAAACTTTGAAAAAAGAAATGCTTTTTATGATTTTTCAAATGTTTTTGGGATTTTCTGAAAAAAAAAAAAAAAAAATTTGACACGAAAAATAACGTTCACAAGTGAACGGATCCCAAAAAGCAACGCGTCTTTCACAGAAAACCGTTAATCTTTACGAAAAGAGCCGGCAGCGGCGCCATTTGATACAACTAGGCTTTTAGCCCATATAAAATTAAAGTTCTTGTCTCGATATCTTAACGAATTGATCTAGGTTCTATGTACGACTCAGTTGAATTTGCTAAAACAAAAGTTTTTGGTTGTTTTTAAATTTAAATGTGCAAAGACTTAAAAGTAAATGTCGTTAAAGTAAAGTAGCGTGAAACTAAATCTAAATCTAATTAAAATTAAATGGTGCAATATTTAAAAACGTGACGGAAAGTAAATTAGACAAAGTATAAAAACATAAACTAAAAATTAAACAAGACAAATTGGTAAAATAAACCCACCATCGGAATATATTCCGATCACACCTTGATCGGAATGTTAGCTTACCCCAAATCGGAATATTGATCAGACAATCAATCGGAATATGTCACTTACCCACGATCGGAATATCCTGACAAATCCCAATCGAAATATAAACTTACTTGTGATCGGAATACGGGGAAGACTTGGTCAGAATGCTGTTTGGAAACTTTGATCGGAATATTGTCACCTATCCCAATCGGAATATCCAAAATAACACCTCAATCGGAATGAGTATTTGTCCCCAAATCGGAATGCTGTCACACTTACCTGATCGGAATATCCAAAATCACTCTGATCGGAATACCAGAGCCTTTGATCGGAATGCTGTAAACCCTTTTCCGACCAAGCTAATGAGCTATGGTCGGAATGATAAACCCCTTTCCGATCACCCCAATCGGAATACAGTAAATCAAAATGAAAATAAGCTAAAACAATAAGCTACTAATCAAATAAGCACTAGACGAAATTCCTAAGATAAAACGATTAAGAAAAAGTTAATAAACTGAAATTTAAAAACTTTTAAGACACAAAATGGATAAGCTTTACTAAAAACAACTTTTTATATAAAAATAACTTTTGTAAAAACTTTTTAAACTTGAAAATAAACAAAATAAGCTATGAAAAAATTGATTTAAAACAATCAAAAGCATAAAAATGTAATCTTTAAACAAGTGAACAACACGAAAAGCATATAAATCAAAGATTAAAGAAAGGAAGAATGAGATCAACAAGATAAAGTAAAGGTGCGAGAATTAAAAGAAAAACTTACTTGAAATTAAATGGTAAATAAGGTGCAAGACATGTAATTAAAGGTGCAAGTAATTAAAAGTGCAATAAAAAAAATAAAGGTGGAAGAACTAGTTTTTCAATCTAGCCAACAAAGAAAAATGATTAATGATCTAATCTATATATAGGGGAGGATTAGGAAGCTTCCTCCCCTCCTTCATTTCTTCTTAATTGCGTCATTAGGTCCTTAAGCCTTTAATCTTCATTAATTGCATCATTAGTCCTTTTTCCTTCTAATCTTCTTTAAACTTGGACTCTATTGACTTGTGGCTCGGGATTTCTTTTGAACTCGTCTTTTAATTCTTCAATAAAATAGACTTGAGTTCCTCGGTTTTTGATAAACTTCCGTCTTTTGACTTTTTCTTCGATAAATCTTCAGAATTGGTCTTGGACTTCCGTTCTTTTTGCACTCTTGACTTCTTGACTTCGTCTTTCATCTTTTTCTTCGATAAAAGTCCGTAAATGCCCGTGAATATCCGTGTTTTCTCCACTTTTCACCATTTCGTCCTAAATCACAACAAAAACACAAACCACGCATAATTCCGACATAAAAGACATAAAATACACGTTTTGGCTCGGTTATTATTGTAATTAAGTGGTAGAAAAGATGGGTGTTTTCACACCTATCAATAATTATAATTAATATAATTATTCATGCACATAAAATATGCCAAATAAATAAATAAATAAAATAGCTTTATGGTTAAAATATCAAGTTTTTAAGTAATATAAGTAAATATATAATATGTACTATATTATGATCTCGTTTGATAAAAGTGGTCGATAAAATATTATACGATGAGTGGTTATAAGAGTAAAACCAGTGACGTGTTAAAAGCCTAAAATTTGGGGTTTTACAGTTACACCGTTATGACTCTATTTTTAGACCTAAATCTCTATCATCGCATAAGTCAAAAATGTATCCTCGTGAACATTCAAGACAAAAATAAAATATAAGAGATACCACTTAGGAAATAGGAGTCTAAGTACGTGATTAGGGCATATGAGTAGTGTTAGCATTACTAACTTATAATGACAATGATCTCGTTGCACGCTTGGCATGAAATTGGGGTGAAAATCGAGGACGACGAAATTATTTCTAACGAAGCATTCACATGTTCTTGTTCTATGAACCTAAACGTCCCATTTTGCGATGAAAATCCTACATTATGTCTAAAACGCAAGTAGTAGTAATAGTAGTAGTGTAGCAAGTTTATCATTCGATAAAAGTGCATAAAAATGAATTTTGGAGTTGCTTAGATACTTTATTCTAGCATTGTGTGAGGGCACGGCAATGGTTTAGTATGGGGGATACATAGTCTCATCGTCCAAAATGGGCTTAAAATGCATAAAATATCATAAAAATTGCCAAATATATGCTTGTGTTTATTCAATGTGTATTTTAGGTACGGATATTGAGAAAATCACAAAAGATCACAAGAATCAAAGAAAAACGAACACGGGAAAAGGAGCCGCACAATGAACCGGACCCTAGAGTTGATTTTCATAAAATAACCCTTGAAGAATTGAAGATTGTACAAGAAGGGTCCTCCAATATTGAAGAATTGACACTTTAAACACTTGTATATTCATAATTACAAGTTTGGTCCTTAAAGTTTGTCAAATTGCAAAAAGGACCCTCCACTTTGAAAAACTGGCTAGAATGGTCCCTCATTTATGACCACTTGTCAATATTAGTCCTCCTCAAAGTCAAACATACCATGAAGACATTCAAGATATAAGAAAAAACAATTTTGTTCCTTCAAATATCAAAAAATGACAAAACAAGTCCTTTAAATATCTTTTGGAAAGTTTTGGGGGCAAAAGTGTGAAGAATGAAACTTCATTACAAAGGGATTCGGATTTTGCTATGTTTAAAACAAGAATGAAAGGAAGAAAGAAGCCAAGGGACTGAAGTTGTCAAAGATCCAAAGAAACCTTAACCAATCCTCCACTGCCACCTCACCCCATTCACCAAACCCTCCAATCACAAGCCATCCTACTGCCACCTCACCATCCACTAATACAAGACTTTTTAAACTTAATATTAATTAAGTTTTGGGCGCCTAACACACACTTAAACCCAAAATCAGATCAAAACCATGTTCTTGACGTTCATAATCAAAATTGGGTATTCCTTAACCACAATGAATTAGCCCCTAATCTTGTCCAGATTTATGATTAAGGTCATCTTAATCATAACCCAACTCTTAAACAAGCCACCTCATCACCCCAAGAGTCACATGTTACCTCCCCTGACCCACGAACTTGCATGAAGACAAGAATTTCCATGGAATTAACGTGCCAAGATTAAGCTTCATTCCTACGCACCATTTGGACGTCCAAGATCACTTCTATCCCACTGGCATCTCAACAAAACGCCAAGAAGACCAAATTTAGTCAACACATATTCAAAAGTTCAAGGGCATTTTTGGGACATCACTACATTAGGGTTTATAGTTTTATCAGCTTCTAGTATCATGTACACCCTCTATATAAAGGGTTTAGGGTTTTTCCTTTACTCTCGTTCTCAGTTTTTCATTTGTCAAACCTTGTAAAGCCCTTTTTGAGTTTATGAAATTGTGGTATTGTGTTATGATTTAAAACTGAGTTCCATTGTCTTGTTATTGTGTTGAGTAGTTGTTTGTCACGTTTTTGTACTTAATCAAAACCTTGAACAAGTCCAAGAGCTCCTATAAGCCTGTGATTCCCTTTGTTCTTGCCGAGGTCAAGAATTTGGCTTGTGCTTGGAGAGGATTGTTCATTGAGGTGTTTCCTTAAGTGACATAAGTCACAATTCAACTAGCTTAAGCAATATTGGAAGTTGGTATATGTTTTTATAACAAAAATCTGTCAAGTGGTTTGCTAAGTGCTTGTGGTTTAACGGCTTGCTTATTTGAGCTTAAGGGTGATCATAGCCTCCTAATCTTTGTTGATTAAGGGGTGGTGAGGCCTTAAGGGAAGATTCAAGCCTTGTGGGAACCTAATTCTTGCATAGACTTGACCATTTGTCACCTTATTTTATCTCATTTGTGCTAACCTAGGTTCAAGCCCTTGGTTGAGCTTGTTTCTTGTTCTTAGCAGTGGAAATCTGGTGCTTGTTAAGCTAGCATCTAGCACCTCAGCTCTTTGATTCCAAAGTGTGGATGTACATTTTGGAGGTTTGAATTCTCAATCTTCATTTTTATGTTTAAGTACTTATTCTTAGTGATTTGGTAATCTGCTATTGTTATGTGTTGTTTGATGGCTGCAATCTAGTTCTTGATGCTTGTTGAGGTTGTTATGAGGCTTGTTTAGGCTTGGTGAAGTCTGAAAAACATTTTGGGTTCATAAAATCTTGATTTGGCCTTCTAAAGGACTGTTTGGGATTGTCTGTTTTGTGGTTTTTATGTATGTGTGAGTAGTTGTTTAGGGTTGTTTTTGTTGATATCTGTTATTAAGGAGTTTGTGTTCTGATATCTGCATACTTTGTGCTTCATATCACCTAAATCAAACAAGTGGCTTTAAAATCTTGAAAACTTGTTGTTTTTGCCTGTGATCTTGTGCACACCTAGTTTGCATGTTAATCTAGGGCTAACAAGTGATTAATCATAGTTATTGCAACCTGAGTAATAGATCTAAGGCCTTGAAATTGGATTTATGGTCAAACAGTTCAGCAAAAATTGTTCTTGTCTGTTATTGTTCATCAGTGACCTGTTTATGCTTGAATCTTGTTCAAAACTTGGAATCAGTGCAAGAAATAAGTTAATTTGTGTGTCATTAAGTTTTATTGAGCTTGTGTATGAATTTGGTGGACTGTGGTCAGCTTATACTAGCTTATTCATTAACTTATATCACCAGATCTGCTTATAACAAGTTTGTGCCATGTCTGTGGACTAATTGATTAAACTGTATCATTTGGCTAAGTGATTTTTTGTTTTTCTGCTTGATTGTGGCTCCCTACAACTCACTGGTTGTAGGGGTGCCCTTATTCTCCAAAATTATCAAGTGAATCTCTCTAAAAAGCAAAGTCAAAAAGTCAAAGCAGTGGGAACTCCTTTCCCCTTCTGCTAGCCACTGCTAGTGCAAATTGGTAAACAGCTTATTTTTTGTTCATTCTAGCTTATTCTATTGTGAAACAACTTTTTTTTTGTAACAGATCTTATTATTTTGAGCTTATAAATCAGTTTTGAAGTTTACAACTTTTGGTTTTAGCTTTTGACCAGAAAACAACTATTTTGTCTTTTTCAAAAACAGCTTATTGCTTATTTCAACTTATTGTGTGTGCTTATTGGAAAACTTTTTGTTGATTAAGCTTAGTTTTGTCATTTAAAACCTTTTGCAAGTTGGATCAGCTCTTGAAACAGCCTAGAACTCAAAAACGACTATTTTGTCGTTTTCTATAGAGAGCTTTTGCTTATTTCAGGCTTATTTCTTGGGCTTATTCAAAAATTCTTTTTACAAACAGCTTAATTAGGTCAAGAGAAGGTTCTGTGTCAAGTTTCAGCTTACGGCATCAGCTTATAGCTTAATGGGCCAAAAAGCCCATTAAGAATAAGCTATTTTGAAATAAGCTGTGATAAGCTCACTTTCAGCTTTTGGGCCTTTAAAATTTTGTGTTTAAAATTGAATTTTAAGCTTAATTGTAAGTTTGGGCTTATTTGGTGAACTTTTTCTTATTGGGCCAAAATTCAGCCCATTAAGGGACTGTTTTGCTATTTAGCCCCCCAATAGGGGTATTTTTGGTATTTCAAGTTCATTTCTGTTTAAATTAGGTTAAAATAAACTAGTTTGCAACTTTTTAGAATTTTTATAAATTTTGGATTTTTATTAGTATTTTATTATTATTTTATTATTAAAATTATTTTTTAATATTTTTGCAAGTTTTTCATTTTTTCTAGGTTAAATACATTAAGTTCGGAATTTTAAAACTTTTAGATTAATTTTCTTGTCATTTAATTAATTTCTAGGATTATTTTAATATTTTTATAGTTTTTAATCATTTTTAAATAGTTTTAATAAATTTTAAATTTTTCAAAAATAGTTTTTAGTTTAATTAAGTTATTTTAGAGGTTTACAAAGTGAAAAATCTCATTTTGGGCTTTCTGTTAATTAAATTGATTTTTTGGGCTTTAATTAGCATTAAAAAAATTATTATTTAATTAAATAAAAGGTTTGAGTGAATTTTGATTTTTTGTAAACTCTAATTACATTTTTTAGGATTTATTGCAATTTTCTAAGAATTTTTAGGTTAATTTTTATATTTCGTCATATTTTATGGTTTTACGTGTACGACTTTTCGTCTTAGTGTAATTTAGAATCGTAACCGTCATCCTTTTCTATTTTCTTTTCTCATAATCATAATCACAAACTTAATCATTTCTTTACACAACACACTAGCCTACTTGAGAACGAACTCTCCCATTGGGTCATTTACAAGTGGTTTTCCTAAACCGTTTGTTTAATACTTACCCTAATTACCTCGTTTTCCTAAACGAGTGTGATTTTACAACTATCAGCATGGTATTACCAACGGTGACTTTTTACCTTTACAATATAGTGAAGTTTCTAGAAAGAAAGAACTTGTATCTTTTGAAAATTCAAATGATGAAACTAAAAAGAAACTTGCTAAAAATAATGAGGCTAAAATGACTATTTATAATGTTTTGCCTAAGAAAGAGTATTAAAGGATTTTTATGTGTAGAACCGCTAAATAAATTTAGAAAACTCTTTCGATAAGCCACCAAGGTAGTAGTCAAGTCAAAGAAAGCAAAATTTATCTTGTTGTTCAACAATATGAACAATTTGTCATCTTAAAAGATGAAATTATTGATAGTGCATTTGCTAGATTTAATATTATTATTACTAGTCTCAAAGCATTTGATGAAGGTTTTTCTAACAAGAACAATGTTAGGAAGTTTCTTCGAGCATTGCATCCAAGTGGAAGTGGAGAGCTAAAGTCACGAAGATTAAAGAATCAAAGGATCTCACCACATTGTCGCTCGATGAACTTGTTGGTAACTTGAAAGTTCACGAGATGATAATCTTGAAGGACTCAGAAATTGCCAAGAACAAAGGTGAAAGAAAGTCTCCAACATTAAAAGCCAAGAAAGTGCATAGAGATCATGAATGCTCATCCTCCAATAGTGAAGATGAAGAATATGATATGTTGGTTAGAGACTTCAAGAATTTCTTTAAGAGGAGAGGACAATACGGGTGACAACCTAGCTACGACAAGAAGCCATTCTCTAAGGAACCGATTCGTCAAGAATGACAAAAGTGAAAGGAATTTCTATAGACGCGGTGATCTGAATCATATAATTGGTGAATGTCCCAAACCACCTCGCGACAAGAATCACGCGTCGTTCGTTAGAGGGTTGTGGATTGATAGTGGCGAAGAATGCGAGGAAAACGCTGAAGACGAAAAGTGTCTCATGGCTCATTCTTCTTAAGAGGTACATTCCAAAATCGAATATTATACCAATGATAGCTCTTCCTTAGACGAATTAGAATTAGAGAGTCAATATGATAATCTATGCAAACTAAGTCTAAAATTCATAGAAAATAATAAATTGCTAAAATCAAATAGAACTACACTTGAAAATAAGATTAGTGGGCTAAAAGATTAATTAGCTAAAATTAAGAAAAATAAAGAAATTGATTTAGGATGTTTAAGTTGTGAAACCCTTAGACAAGAAAATGCGGATCTCAATAGCACATCCATTAAGTTGGAAAAACTATGAAAGATACTAATACTCTTGATGATATGCTAAGTAGACAAATTCAATCTAATGAAAAACTTGGTTTAGGTTTTAATCCCGATGAAGCATCTACTAGTGAAAATAAACAAGTAAAGTTTTCAGAAAAAGTGTCCACTCTCCACTGCTCAAGAAAATATGTCGTTGTTCCTTATAATTATGGAACCGCAGAAAGAGCTATTGAACCGCGGACAAAAGGCTTAAAATCCGAGTAAATTTTTTTTGAAAAATATATTTTAGGTAAAGGGCTGAAACACCTAGTCATTAACAAAGTAAAATTACCTATTATTGATGAAAAGGAGTTTAGTAAGTTCTACACACCTTTGAGTAAACCTCTAATGGGAATTAAAGACGTTAAAAGGAAATCAATTACTCCTCTCCTCCGAGAGTGAGAAATGATTCAAGGCCTCGAAGTAGAACACCCGCACCTAAAAACAATGACCATCCTTATCCAAGAACTAGGAGTAAAACACCCACACCTAGAAACAACAACCGTTCTAGAACTAGGTCTAAAACACCTAAGAGAAACAATGGACACCAAAATACTTTGGTCAATTGGAACAATTTTCAACAACAATGTTTTTCTACGTGGGGTATGTGTCCTTCATTCATGCATCCCAACCAAATGCAAGGGATGTTTGGAACTAACAACTTTGGACCCATGAGATATCAGACACCAAATGTTTGATTTTATGTGTTGTTACCTAGATATGCTTGGGATTTGATTTATAGCCCGATGAGTGGATTAAGGAAAGTGGTTGTTCTAAACACATGACGGGAAATTAAAGTCTATTCTCTACTTACAAGCATACAATGGAGGTAACGTCACTTTCACTAGTAAACTACGTGGTAACATCATTGGCAAAAGTACGATTTCTCTTGACTCCATAACCATTGAAAATGTTGAGCATGTAGATAACTTAGGTTTTAATTTACTTAGCATAGGTCAAATTTTTTGACAATAAGTGTAAGGTCATCTTTTCCGAACATGATTGCAAAATCGTAAAATATAGAAAGATCATTGGAAAATATGTTAGAAAGCATGGACTTTATGGCATGAAGGTTAGTAGAAAGTCTAAAGGCAACATATGTCTTGTGACTTTAGACGAGTGTTCTACTCTTTGGCATAGGAGATTAGGTCACGCAAATTTGTTTTTAATTCAATCTTTGGTCTCTAAGGAGTTGGATAGACATATCCCCAAGATCAAGTTTGATAGTCACTTTTTTTATGCTTGCAAAGTTGGGAAGAGTTCATGCTAGTCACAAAGCCAAGAATTTGGTGTCGACCTCTTGGTGCCTTGAGCTCCTACATATGGATCTCTTTGGACCTTCCACTATACGGAGTTATGGAGGTAACCTTTATACCATATTTATAGTTGATAACTATTCTATATTCACTTGGACTAGATTTTTGGCTAATAAGAATGATGCTTTCGATCATTTCTAAATCTTTAGTCGAAAAATCCAAAATCAACTAGGATGTCCAATTCTATCTATTAGGATGGATTATGGTAGGTAATTTGATAATGAAGTGCAATTCAGTGCCTTTTGTGAAGCTCATGGTATTACCCATAACTTCTTAGCTCCTCGCACTCCACAATCAAATGGGGTAGTTGAAAGGAGAAATATGACTCTCCAAGAGATGAGTAGGATTGTGTTAAACGAGCAATCATTACCTAAAAAGTTTTGATGCAATGTCGTATACACATCGATCTATATTCTCAACCGAATTCTTATTCGACATTTCCTCGGTAAAACCCCTTATGAGATTCTTAAAGGTAAGAAACCCTCATTATCATACTTTAAGGTGTTTGGAAGAAAGTGCTTCATTCTCAACACCAAAGATTACCTTACCAAGTTCAACCCAAAGTCGTACGAAGGTATCTTTCTAGATTATTCTCAATCTAGTAAAGCCTATATAGTCCTTACTAGAACCTCGGGCGTAATCGAAGAATCACTCAACGTGACATTCGCTGAAACTCCTCCTTTGTCTAAGACACCACATTTGGTAGATTATGACTTAGATGAAATTGACTTAGTTAAAGCCAAAGAGATTAGAAAACTAGGAGATGAAGACCTTAATGTTAAAAAGGTAGTAAACATTAAGGAATCTAAGGATCATGCCCTAGATAACGTCATAGGCTACCTTAACAAAATGACCCTTAGATCTCAATCCCAAAGTCAAAGTAACTTCTTTCTTTTTGGCTCTTTGATTGAACCTAAGAATGTTAAAGAAGCTTTGATGGACGCGAGTTGGGTCATCGCCATGCAAGAAGAATTGAATCAATTCATTGTTAATGACGTTTAAGAACTTGTTCCTTCACCTAGAAATACCACCATCATAGGAACCAAATGGGTCTATAGAAATAAACTAAATGAGAATGGTGTAGTGTCTCGTAACAAGGCTTGACTTGTAACACAAGGTTATAAGAAACAACAAGGAATTGATTATGACGAGACGTATACACCCGTAGCAAGGTTAGAGTCCATTAGGATCCTTTTATCTTACGCTTGTGCATTAGACTTTAAGCTTCAACAAATGAATGTAAAGAGTGCATTTCTTAACATTTTGATCAATGAGGAGGTATATGTGGCTCAACCTCCAGACTTCATTGATTTTGAGAAACTGGATCATGTTTACAAGCTTAAGAAAGCTCTTTATGGTCTTAAACAAGCACCCAAAGCTTTTTATGATAGACTTAAAGCGTTTCTTGTAAAACATGAGTATACCATGAGAATGGTAGACAATACGCTTTTTACAAAGAAGAAATGATCCCACCTTATCATTGTTCAAATATATGTCGACGACATTATATTTGGTTCCACTTGTCAAAGTATGTGTGATGATTTTGCTAAAATCATGCATGATGAGTTCGAAATGAGCATTATTGGTGAACTTAACTTATTTTTAGGCCTCCAAATTAAGCAAATGGACGATGGTATCTTCTTTAATCAACTAAGTATGTTAAAGAAATACTAAAGAAGTTTGGATTAAAGGACTCTAAACCTAAGAAGACTCTCATGGCCTCGGATAAAAAACTCACCCTAAATGATGATTGTGAGTCGGTCGACAATACCAAAAATAAAGGTATGATTGGTAGTTTGTTGTACCTAACGAAAAGTCGACCCGATATCATGTTTATTCTTTGTCTTTGTGCCCGCTTTCAAGAGGCTCCCAAAACCTCTCACCTTGAACCTGTCAAGCGTATCTTCTGATACATTAAAGGCACTATACATTTGTGATTATGGTATCCCAACGGGACGCGTATTACGCCAACTCGGATCATGTAGGAGGTATGTGGACCGGAAAGCACTGCGGTATTTGTACGTTCATGGGTTGTTGCCTAACTTCTTGGTTTCCTAAGAAACAACCCGCTCTTGCTATATCCACCACGGAAGCCGAGTATGTGAGTGCCGGAAAATCTTATCAACAAGATTTATGGATGAAGCAAGCCCTTGTTGACTACGGGATCACACTCGATGATTTTCCCATCATGTGTGATAATAAGGGTGCAATAGACCTTAGTAAGAATCCCGTAAAACATTCGCGAACTAAGCACATAGAGATTCGTCACCATTTCCTTAGGGATAATGTTCAAAAGGGGAACATTACTATTGAGAAGGTACCCTCGGTAGATAACTTAGTCGATATCTTCACTAAGCCTCTTAAGAGGGAACCTTTTAATTACCTTCGCTTAGGTTTAGGTTTAATGGAACATATTCCTTGATTATGCATGCTTGATTGAGTCTTTCCCTTTTGATTCTTCTAAATTTTTAGTCATAATTTTCTGGGTTTCAAAAATTTTCTCTATTTTTCGTCCAAAAACATAGCCTTTGTCCACGGTTCATTATCTTTAAGGAGCCGCAGATGAGATTTGGAACCCGGGTCTTTTTAAGGAACCGTGGTGTCTGATTGTTTTCTGGTTATTCCTCTTTCTGAGTCTGATCTTCTATATTTTTTTATGGGTTAATCTAGTGCTTTTGAAAACTTGTCTTCTTGATCTTAAAACACCTCATAGTTCTTTCTCGGTGGTCGAGAAATATTTTTGCATTGTTAATTCAATCTAAAAACGTTTTTCATACGTTCTTGCAATTGCTAACGAATATGCATACGCAATGTGTATGGGTCACACAATCATAGCGAGAACAACATTGAATTATGGAGTATCATTGGATTATCGAAAATATGTAATGACCTCGTGTCTAGATAATCTCACCTCCAGCATTGTTTTTACTTTCAAACAAAAGTCTTTTGGTCAAAGTCGTGCTTGAGTCTCTTGTATGTCTTCTTGTTTTTATTTGCTTTTTAGCATAACTTTATGATAAGTTAAACAAGAATATTTGTTAAATTATATGAATTCCATCAATCCTTTAAACACACCTTCTGCTCACAGATCATTAATTGTCCGCAGCTCTTTATCTTTAAGGAACCGCATATGCCTTTAATGAGCCGCGGTCAGAAAGCCTTTAAAATGATTTTTCTTAAACCTCTTTTTCTGAACCACCCTAATTATTCCAACATTTTCAGGAATATTACTTCTCTTCTTTGACCATGCCTAAAATATCTTGTGCTTTCACTTCATAAACCCCTCCTACATTTTTGCATCTCTTCCATCACAAAGCAAAAATATCTTACTTACCAAATGAAAGCCTTGATTCATCACCATTTTTCCAATTACTCTTTACCCAAATTCACCCATAAACATCCCATATCCAATCACTTCTCCTACTAAGGAAATTGATTAGGGAACCTTTTCTTTTCCTCTTCATCTTTTTTGTGTTCTTCCTCCATCACATGATAATGCCATACATCATGAAACATATTGCCATTTTATCAATATCAACATCTTGCCATGTCTCACGTCTATAATGAGTTAAGGTTCATCAAACAACTTCTAGTTAAGCCCTACTTAACAATGACTACAAGAATATCACCAAGCCTTCTTTTTGATGTAATATATCTTTTATCGGGGTCAGTCTCCTTTACCAAAAAAAACAAAAAAACAAAAAAACCTAAACAATTCATTTAGTCCGCATCCTAGCTTTTGTTGGTATGAAAACACTGCTTTAGACGTCGTTTGATCTAGAGAGCGTGTTTACTGTATCAAAAGAAAAGCAACACATTTTATTACTCTAATATCATATTAGTAGACTGCAATACATACTCCACACAATTAATTGTAACTGCATAAACACAAGTACAAAACAATAGTGCAAGAAAATACGGGAAGGTGAAGGATCACTTATTACATAATGTTACAAGTATGATATTTGCAACCAACAATTCCCCTAAATGCAACAACAAAAGACAAGAGTCCTATGATAGATGTAAACACAACACAGTAGTCGGCCAGCACGACAACACCTAACACTATGCCGACATTATACATACGCAGTATCTTTGGATCAAGTGTAAAGACATTAGTGACAACATACACACGATTCATTCTACATGTCAAGCTGCAGAAAGAAACTTCACGCCTATATCAAGAGGTGTTACCACCCTACCATGGCTTGACCTCCACACGAGCACCATTCTGAACTGCTGCTTCTCCCTCTACTTCTCCCTTGTTTGTTTCCTTCTCTTTATTTGTATCAGTCAAATTGCCCTTGGGCCCCTCTGCAGCAGTGGCAGTGCCGCCACCGTTATCGGCCCTATCTTGCTCATATGCCATAAAGATTTCATCTTTTGCACCTTCTGAAATAGCACCGCTGTTGTCATCGTTCTCAACCTTGTCTTGATCTTGTGCAACTTGGGCTTCCCCTATGGTGGTGGTGTTGCCTTCACTAACATCAGCAACTCTCTCTTTTGACTCATCTACTATGTTGAGCTCATTCACAGACTTAGCTTCTTCTGATGGGGCCAGTATTGGATCTTCGGGCACGGCCTGAACCTCTTGCACAGGGGCATCATCTTTCTCATATTTTTCTTCGGTTTCCACAGGGACATCATCTTTCTCAGATTTTTCTTCGGTTTCCACAGGGGCATCGTCTTTCTCATATTTTTCTTCGGTTTCCACAGGGGCATCGTCTTTCTCAGATTTTTCTTCGGTTTCCACAGGGGCATTTTCGTCCTTCTCTTCTTGTTTCTGGCTATCTTCCACTATGATCTTTTCAGGAGCCTCGTCTTTTTGCTTGACATCAGTTTTCTCTGCTTCCTGCATTTCAGCATCTTCTCCTTCCGTTTTTTCTTTCGCTTCGGTTTGTTCAGGCTCTTTATCTTTCGTTTCATTCTTCAGGTTCTTGTCATCAGTTTTCTCTGCTTCCTGCATTTCAGCATCTTCTCCTTCAGTTTTTTCTTTCTCTTCGTTTTCTTCAGGTTCTTTATCTTTCTTTTCCTTCTTTGAAGCCGATCTTTTAGCCCGTTTCTTGACTGGTTCGGTTTCTGCTGGTGGTGGTGGGGCCAGTTTTACTTTCTCAACAATTCGTGAAGATCGCCTAGGAGTTTCACCTGTTCCCCAGTCGAACTCTGATAATTTGGGTCCACCAGGGTGTGATTTCAGGTACTTATCCAGCTGCCTCTTGGTGGTGATCTCTTCCCCGGTTGGTGCAGTGAACACAATCTCATTCTTCTTTGGTGTACCTGCCTTCTTTGGCAAGAACTACATGTAAACCATGGAGGATTAGAAAGGTGTGATAATACCATAGTAGCAAAGTAAAAAGCTCAAGAATGAACCAAAGAGCATAAATTGACACAAAAAGAACCTAACAATCATATGAATTTTGTAAACTAAAATGACGAACAAATGATAACGAGTAGTTTGCCACATAGTTGTTAGGCATGCCAAACTGAAATCCCAATACACAGATCAGTAAGGAAGATAGTAGGAAGCACAAATGACACTGACTAATACAATTGCTCAATATATCATCTATTTAGTTTCAAAGGTCTCTTTTGTAGTTCATCATATCTCTGCTAAACAAAATCAAAGAACCGCCTGATATATTATCTTGGAAATAATAGACTGAATGCAGAATCATAATCAATAATCAAAGGGATGTAATATTTACATCTCGCATGCTATCATAGATATTCTTCGCATTCAGAAAAATGACAGTAACTTTCTTCAACATAAGAGTCCACCATGTTCATCGCCTAAACACATTATAGCCCTATAGTAGTCTAATCACAAAATGACCTGTGTAAAGCATAATACAAGTTGATTTTCCGTCGTCTGGACTCTTATTATGTTCACTCACTCGCAGTCATGAAAAAAATAATGGCTGTTCCACTAATCATGAAGGGTAAAAAGTTGGATTAAAAGACATTGCCTACTTTGTATATTACTTCTTAAAATTTCCCAGTTATCTTAGATATAATTTTCACCAAGGCTAAAACACGACCTACATTTTCCCAGTTGCCTATATTGCCTAAACACATGATAGCCCTATAGTAGTCTAATCACCAAATGACACCTGCAAAGCTGACACAAGTTGAATTTCCATAGTCTAGAGTCTAAATATACTCGCTCACTCGTAGTCATGAAGAACTAATGGCTGTTTCCACTAATCATGAAGGGTAAAGTTGGATTAAAAGACATTGCCTACTTTATAGATTACTTCTCAAATATTCCCACTTATCTTAGAATGTAATTTTCACCAAGGCTAAAACACGACCTAAGACAGCTTATCACAAATCGAATTTTCTCCAGGCCCTTTAACCTTTTAAACCCTCCACTAAGCAACCCACCGCCTACTACAGCTTACCCAGAATCCAATTTGCATACCGGACCTATAGTTCTACTATCATCTTTACAGATATGCTCTATTTCATACCATTACTAGTTCACCATATCTATCAACATCTTAAGTTCTTAACCTTGCCCACTTGACAATGAAAATGTCACATTCCCTCTCACAAGAACTATGTACATAAACAAAAGATCAATTCAGTACCACCACAAAACCCTCGTTAACGCTAATGCACAACCTGTGACAGCTTATCTCACATCAACTTCTCCATGGAAATCACTTTTACCCTCGTTTGCCATATCAATCAATCTCTTAACCTCAACCGACATCAATAGAATATATTCACAAATAGAAACTTTCCAGCTTAGAACTACCCCCATCCTTGTCCACCTTCAAAAGTATGCTATTTAAAGCACTTGACACCTTTTCAGAAGTCCCTTTCAAACAAAAGACGAGTCTACTTACAGTAGCTTTCTAACCGCTAGTTGAATCAACACCTATTGAACTCGTTTGATAACAAAAACCCTAAAAATGTTGAAAAAACAATTCAAATATAACAATGATAAAAAGAATATCCGAAATTGACTTAAATACAACTTCAAAGTTTCATAAAGATCCTTAATGGCTAAATTATCATGAACTTCGTCAATCCTGTGAACTACTAACGACCTAGCAACATGTTACTCATCACTGACTCGACATACTAGTTATTCAACTCTTCATTGGAACTGAAACTTAAGTATCTAACAAACTCGTTCTCCAAACGGGAATAACTAAAAAAAATATTGGGCTTGGCAAACACTATATGAAATGATCTTGATTCTCCTAAATTGGCCTGTCATATGGCATTTGTATACTTGATATTTTGGGAAATAAGTGGCAACAGTCTGAGCAATGGAAGCAGCTTACAAGTAAGAAGAACATTAAAGAAAATAAATTGTACCGCTACTTCAACATATGCGGTCAAAAGCAATGTGAACTTGACCATGCTAAACAATAGCCTAAAATGATTTCATTCTTCGCTCTGTTTAGCCTTCACTGAAGTTTTTCAGTTCTACAATATGATGCTGTTTGGCAGACCAATATGATTACAGTATAGTAATCATTTTTTTCCTAAAATGACATGTTAGTCGATATACAAGGGGGCAGATGCTAAACACTATGCACAAGTTACAAATCAATTAATAAAGTTATCAGGCAAGTCCGCACAAACCGGCCATTCCAGAATCAGTGACCGTCTTAAAACAAAGAAGCATGAATATTGTCCACGTTATTCATACACATAAGTGACATAACACGCATCATCATTATCTGGTAGCTAAGCAATCATGTGCCAGGTTTCAACCACGAAATGAACTCTAACCTCAGGAAAATCTGTTACAATATTACCTCACGCTTCAGTTATTACCTTAACTCATGTCAAATTAACTCTTTTCCTCATCATAAAGCTCCTGCCTCCACAAATTGTCTTTAGGAAGCCATAAGAAACGTCTCAGACATGAAGCTTTGACCTTAGTCAGATCACTACGAAAAACTTTACTGTGAAATGAATATAGGCAAAATTTGTAAACTAGAGTGATTTTAGTCACAAGTCAACATATAATGGATAAATATTTCCATATTATTATCTTTATCAAAGTGCATAGAAGCATGCTTCATTTCAAAGACTTCCGAGTACATAATTTCATTGTTTGTCTTTGAGCTATTTGTTGACCATTTCATCGATTAAAACATGATAATATTAGGTCTCTAACAAATGGTAGACTGATTTTCACAACCCTTTGTCCCAAAAGGGGACCTGTTTTCAGTTTGGATTCAAAATAAGTTTTTTCCTAACCAGCCCAGAAAGAGTTTCCTTTTAACAAAAAGAACAAATAAATAACTAGAGTTACACTTGATTTGCAAAAACTTCGGGTCAATATCATGATGTAATCCCGATAGTTCCTTATTTCACTGAAATTTAAGGAAGAACTGAAGCGACTCTTTTGTATGGCCGACAAACGATCACGTTTATTTATATTTTTTTAGTTTTGAGAAATTATTTTTAAAAAAAAGGTACACGTTTTATGCTTTGTCCACCAATTTAAACCTTAAATTGTTGAAGAGGAAACAATGGTTATCTTGCCAAATAAATTATCAAGTGGATCAGAAATGTCTTGCCAAACCATTAACATAAACAAAACCTGTCATAAATAAATGAAAGACACGTCTTCTCTTGGTATCGGGGACAATCGCTTATCAGAACAATAGTAATAAGTGACGCACTCTCAACAATTTATCCACTTGATCTCTTTCATAAATAAATAAACTCATCTGGACTGCAATCACAAATTTTATAATATAAAAATCTGTTTGATAGTTGCGTTCTTGTAAGGATAATTATGCGAAACGAAAACTATCCCCACATGGCCAAATCTACACTGCCAAACAGCAGCAGCCACACTGGAATGAATTTGCCTGATGATGAAAATAGATAGCACACACAGATAAACTGATATTAGCAAGCGCCCTTAGACTAAATAACTTGGATAAACTTTTATAAAGGCATTTCATGTCATAACCAGTCCGAGCAATCAATCAAATAATGATCCATCAATCTCAAACTCATAATTTTTTTATCATATATAATTCAATGCTTGCAAAGACAGATAGACATATAAATAAAAGCATCTAAATGCATTGCTTCATTCAAAACTACCAACAATATTGAACAAGTAATTAGGGGCTACGGTAATACAGAAACGCAATGCAAACAAGTACAGTCAGCATTCTGATTATCAGCTTTTAATAAAATTCCTATAACCAAGTGATACAAGTCATACAACCCACCAGGTGATAACTATATTAGGCCATCACCTTCTTAGAACTTGATATGATAGACTATGGAACATAACCCTTCCTAGATCTCCATTATCCTCAATGATATAGATTCATAATTAATGCTAAGATCCTCAGAAATTATATCATAATATCATAATGTACTAATATTGGTCCAATCCCCATTCTGTATCTCGTAAACACAAATAACAAATTATAGGAAGAAACAAGCACATGCTAATTTCAACAACTGTCATTCAAGCCAAATACCACAGTTACTAGTATGTGTGTCGGTGAACCTAACACCTTCACCTTTTTATACTGCGCTCTTCCACCCACTAAGGTGCCTTCTTGAGCGCACAAGATCCTCCTATGCTTTATCTATGAATATTTGCATATATAAGAAAGGCCATGTATCAGTTACAGAGAACAATTTCATCTTCTAATAAAAAGGCCTCAAATCAAAACTTATGTCCCATAATCATGGGGCCTTGGCTAGTCCTCAATTGATTATAACAACAGTGAACACCTCCACTGTTCTTTATCACGTTTACTAAAAACCCCCTTTACTTGATAGATGTTCCTAGAGGTCCACTACATAACTCAAACAAAATATGAATAACATCCCAAATCTTACGCATCATATACATTACAAACACTCTTTCAGCAAGCAAATTAACGCATACCATACCCCCTGTCAGTTTATCAGCTTCTGAAAAATACAACAACAAAATGATCAAATATATCACTGAAAAAGGCCAAAAAAAACTCTGCGCCAGAAAACTGTGCACAGCTGGTTATAAAACCAACACGAATTTGCTGTAAAGTATTTCATTAAAAGATAAAACATCCCATTTCCAAACAAAACAAATTTGAACAAAGCGCGAAGAAGCGAAATATTCAAGTTATATCATTTCAATTAAGCAAAAAACACCCAAATGGTAGAAAAAGAACAACATTTTATAGAAATTACAAAACTTACAAAACCCCCAAGTTTTAACAAAGCCCCAAATTCTACGAAACCCCCAAACTTAAACAAAACCCCAAATTTACAAATCCGCAAATTTAAAAAACATACCCAAATTTTAAGAAACCATAATTTTAAAATTTGGGTGTTTTGAAACAAAAAGACTGCTGCTGTTTATAAAATTTTAAAACGAATATGCTCTTACTGCCACAAAACTGTGCACAGCTGTTTATAAAAACAAAATGAATCTGGTGTAGATTTATTAAAAGAGAACACATGCCATTTCCAAACAAAATGAAATTGAACGCGCGAAGAAGGAAATATTCAACTTAGATCACCTCAATTAAGGCAAAAACACCCCAAACTGTAGAAAAGCCACCAATATTTTACAAAAATCACAAAACCCCCAAATTTTAACAAAGCCCCAATTTTTCCGATGCCCCCAAATTTAAACAGAATACCAAATCCTACAAAACAGCAACTTTTAAAAAACCCCAAAATTTTATAACAACCAGAATATTGCAAAACCCCCAAATTTGAAGAAAACCCTAAATTCAAAATTCAACAGAATTAACCAAAATTAACAGCAGAAAAGTGAAATTCGACACAAATTAACACAGAAACAACAGTCAATTGACAGCATGAAAGACTAATTGAAGAGAAACCCTAAAACAAAGTCAATAACCCTAACTTCATATATAAACTAACAGAATTAAAAAGGAAAGATGCAAAGAGAAAAAAGAGAGAACCATCTTCTTCCATCCGGAAGGTGCTGGAAGCTCCAATGAAACAACTTCTTCGTTCGCCATTTCTTTTAACCTAACATTAAAAATAAATAGAATTTATATAAGTTTAATTACATGTGAATTTTTTATATTTTTATGTATAATAAGCTGTAATAATTGTGAAATTTTAAGGAAATAAGAGTGAATTTTGTGGAAAGAAATTGGTACCTTTTTTTTCTGTGTGTGTTTTTTTCTGGATTTTGTTTGCGAAAATATAGACGTGTGTGTGTTTCAGAACTGAAGTTGATTTCTGAATTTAAGTCAGATACTACTGGTAAAAAGATACACTTTTGGTAGCTGTGTTGGCAAATCTTGCTCATTTTGATATATGAGCATTTTTTTGTCTATTTTCAAAAAAGGATAGGGCACTTTTAGCCCATTCTTTATAATGAATGGGCTAAACGGGCGCATATATAAGAAACTAAATGGGCTTAACGGGCGCACTTGTAAAATACAAATTAGTATACTCGACGAATATTTTTTATTAAACTTTTTTATCTCGGCTTTCAAACAAGTATTTTTATTTTTTATTTGTAGGTTTTTATATGTTTTTTTTCTTTTTTAGCTTGCGCCCGTTTAGCCCGCCCGTTTTGCCCGCCCGTTTTGCCCGCGCCCGTTTTGCCCGCGCCCGTTTTGCCCGCGCCCGTTTAGCCCGCCGCCCGTGCCCGCCCGCCCGCCCATTTTGCCACCTCTAAGTCCTTCTAAGAGCACTTGCTATGCGGTGACTTATGACCATTTATACTTTGATTTAAGTTTATTTGGATACCAAAATTATTCAAAATATGGGAACTTATCTCCACCTTTTATCTCATTCGTATCCAATGGCTGAGATTAAATCCCTATTTTACACTGCAAGGGTATTTTTGTCATTTCGCCCGACCACTATATAAGCTTTTTTTTACTTCTTTCTCAGAATACACACACGTTTCTTTCTTTCTCTCTCTACCTCCGATCTACTTTCTCTCTCTATAACTAATCCATCATAGATTCATGATCTATAATCACTATTCGATCCATCATCAGCTTTCTTTGATTAAAATCTATAATAACGAATCGATCCATCACAAGGTTTGATTACGAACTATTCTTATTTTTAGCTTATTTGGTTGAAATAAACTTATTAATTTATCATCATTCTAGTTATAAGCTTTTAATTAGCTTATTAACGAAATATATTGACGATTTGTTCTTAATTATTATCTAACTTATTAGGTGATTTATGTGAATAAGCTGATTTGTTTAAATAAGCTTATGAATAAGCTCATTTGTTTTAATAAGATTTTGAATTAGATGAGAGTTATGAATAATCTTATGAATTAGATGATTTGAATTTATTATGTTGAATTATAAACTAGTTTATTAGCTTTTTTAACGAATTATCGTATTTTTTGAATAAGAGAGTTATGAATACGCTTATGTTCATGTGAATAAGCTGTGTTATTATGACTTTTTATGTTGATGCAAGCTAAATTAAGTTTGATGTATCACATATGATAATTTATTTTTCATATATGATAGATATATGATATATGATAGTTCTATCATAATATGATACATGAGCTATCATATATGATGTTTCTAACAAAACATAAGAAACCAGACTTTATGACTAATTTACACGAAATTAAGCTCTTTAAACTTGCATTATATCATATATAATACTGTATATATATGGTATTGTATTTAGATTGACCATAAACTCAAAAGTGAATATGAACGGATTTGGTAAGTGGCACATAGCTTGGAGTTGAGAATCAAATATGTTTCGCAAGACTCAATACCGTAATCAAATATGCTTGTGACTTAGTTTACCAGTTTTTGTATACGTGAGTTATGAATAAGCTTTTATGTTAGTGTGAATAAGGTGTATTAGTAGGCATTTTAATTAAGTTGCTGATGTAACCTGTAAGTTTGATGTATCATATATGATACCTCATTTATCATATATGATAGTTATATAATATGTGATATATGATAGATTTATCATATATGATATATGAACTATCATATATGATGTATCTAACAAATCATTGAAAAATCAGACTTTATAACTCATTTTGCACAAAATCTCTTTAAGTTCTTCAAACTTGCCTTATATCATATATGATTCAATTGTTGATAACATGGTGCCTAATATGTTATCTCCTTCCTTTATGATTTCAGACTGTGCTAACAAAACAACGAATGGATGTGGCAATTATCCGGGTTGGAGCAAAAGCAAGAAGACGTGCAAGTGTATGTGTGGAGGTGCGGTTAACAACATGTAGGGATGAAGAAGTAGTTGATTGTTTTTATTGAAGAAGTTTTGTAATTTATGTTTTTTCTTAGAAACCATGTATGTTTTAGTGATTTAGCATATATGATATTTGTAGATAACATTTTTTACTTAACGTATCATATTTGATATGTTGTACACATCAAATATGATGTATCATGTACTTGTTACATGTATATATGACATATGTTTTAGTTATTTATCACATAATATTTCATCGATTTATCATATATGATACTTGTAGTTTACATTTTTTACGCGATGTATCATATTTGATATGTTGTACACATCATATATGATGTTTCAAAAATGATATTCTATCAATTTTGTTTTTGAGTATCATATATGATAATGCATTATCATATATGATAATGCATTATGATATATGATACTGCAGTATTATATATGGCAGAACTTAAGAGTTACATGGATTATCATATATGATATTTCACTATCATATATGATACTAATAAAAAGGTAAAATAAGGGGATCAAGAGGATAATCATAAGTAAACATATTTAACACATTAAGTGATCATTTACAAATGATTAGGAATTAGAAAAAAGAAAGATGGCAGTAAGAATGTCCAAAAAGGTTCTTGGAGAATGTAGATTTGATCCACTATTTATAGGAGACAAAGGCCAGCGGATCTCTGATCGCGGTTCCTTAATCGTGTTTGCGGTTCTTTATCACTAAAGAACCGCATATCCATTTGAGGAACCGTGGTTATAGACTCCGCCCATTTTTGTCCTTTAGTAGGGTAGTAATATCTGAGGTAAGTTTTACCTTAAAAGGATATTCCTATGCCATTTAGAATATGCCATATTCAAATTTACATTTTCCATTTTAATAAAACATTTTCTTAAAAAGAAAGTTTATTAAAAAACTTTTGTCATATTTGATAAAATGTAAGTTTAGGGCTAATCACTTTTATGATCACTAAACATGATTATGATATGTTAGTACAATACTTAAATGATTATTACCATGATGATAGTGTTTGTTAAAAAATTCGTCTTACGATTGTCTTTGATGATAAATATCTTTTTAATTTGTCGTGATCAAACTAAGAAAAATTAGTTAACACTAATAATGTTTTTAGGCATCATTTGAATTAACAATCTCCCCCTTTTTGATTTCGACAAACTATAAACTCATTTATGTAAAATACAAAATTATTCGAATAATTAACGAGTTTATCACTATTATTTCTCCCCCTTTGTCGAAGCAAAAAGGTTAGCACAAGTCTTTGAAGAAGAGAAGAATCGACTTTACTAGTAGCTCCCCCTTGGTGCTCTCCCCCTAGCTTGGGGCACCAAGTGAATGAGCTAAGGTGACATGCTACATAGAAAGGTTAGTAGAGAGAAAAGAAAGACCAGTGTATATAATAGTCGCTACCTACTAAATAACTTGAGAGGGAGGAAGAAAAGAAATCTCAAATTAGAAGTAAGTATTTGTTGAGTATGTCCAAGGAGGATGTTTTGACAAAATCAAAGTGCAATTAGTGGAATAAAGGTAGAAAAGAAACATCCATACCAATTGAAATGATAATATGTCAAAGGGTTAGAAACTTAGAATTGTTGGAATCACCCAAAAACAATTGCAAATTTTAACTATGATCAACTCTTAACAATATGTGTGATAAAGAATTAGCGGGAAAGGAAATAACACACATAACATTCATATTACAAAAATATGAAAGAACATACAAGAGAAATATTCATACACACAATATGAATATTAAAACAACAAATAAGGAAAATAAACAACATAAGCATAAACTACTCTAGTAGTGATAATCCTCCAAGATTGCTTAAGTTTTTATTTAACTCAAACAACTAAAACACAAAGTGTGCTTTAATTGGAAAAATAAGACGACGAGGCATCATTCGAAGATTTGTTCACGGGAACAAATACTTTGAGAGGAGGTCGAGTGAGAAGAAATTCAAGAAAATTTAGCTTGTCATACACATGAGCAAGTTCAGTTTGTTGAAATCGACAACAAGCACACGACCTTCCATGATGCAAAACAAAGTCGTTTGATGGGGGAGGACCATCAAAATGAGAAGGTGGTGGTAGAGAAGGAGAAAGTGCATAATAGATGTGTAGTATGTGTACACACGACTAACCAAACACGAATAACATGATGAATTAAACCAAAAAAGAAAGATTAGATTAAGATGAAAAATAAAAGAGAAAACAAAAGGTTGTGATTTCCTAGTGAGAGAAAGACATGATGTTTCTCTCTCTACCAACTATGAAAAATGGAAAACACACACACAAATGAGGTGTTGGGGGCCTTTTATACTACAATTGTAATGTATAGAAGGCCTTCCTCATTTGTGTGTTTGGGACTAATTCCCGTTACATACATAACATAAACTAAGAACTCTCGACACCGTTGAATAACATTTTCCACTAGCTTCACAACGGTATATTATATGACCATCACTTTAAATACGGCTAACAATCTCCCCCTAAGGGGTGGTCATGTAATATGTGACTTTACTTCTTTGATGTTACAGACTTTGAAGCTCGTTGTCTTGAGAGTTCTTTCATAGTTCCTTTCATGACTTGTGATCTTGGATCTTTGATCTTTGCCTTGACTTGATCTTGAAACTTTGCCAACTTATGTTCTTGTGTCTTTCCCCACATACTCATATTTTGCATTGTCTTGAAAGCTTGTTAACAATCTCCTTTGATCATCAGAGTAGCGGAAGACTTTGTCTTTAGATGTTACTATGCTTTCTTCAATTACTTGAGTATGTGGCCTTGAATTGCGACTCTTGAGATAACGCCACCGTTTGCATTCCTCCGGTTTCCCGTTATACAGTACAAGTACTGTACCTATGATTAGGTAAGTTCAAAGAACTTCCGTGACAGGGTTTCCGGCTGTGGTAGCCGTTCTCATTACTTGAACATCTCGAAAGATAGTTCATAGTAAAGAATGAATCATGCAATTCCATTCTGCTGATTAAGTCGTCAATTCATTTCCTGGAACAAGTTTGAATCAATTAAGAACCAAACCATTGTTGCTTTCCAGTTGACACAAGTTTGATTCGTATAAAATCTCACAAGTTACCTACCGTAGTGTTGTTTGATGATGACACTAGAAGGATTTCCATTCGTCACAGTAAATACTAAGAAGTATTACTCTGAATGTTCTGGCAAGATCATAAAGATATTGCGTCGAGACCTGGAACGAGTTCGAATCAAGAAAGAATCAAACCACTGTTGCTTTCCAGTTAGCATATGTTTAATTCAAGTGAATCTTACATATGACCCACCGCAGTGATGTTTGATGTTAACACTGGAAGGATTTCTATTCATCACTATGAATACTAAAGAGTATCACTCTGAATGTTCTGGCAATACCATAAGGATAGAACGTATGAATCTTTAAATTATTGCTCGTGTTCTAGTGATGAACAACAATTGATATATGGAATAAGTGTCATAATGAGATTTTTGATGGATCTCGTTGGCTCTAGACTCTATAAGTGGACGTTTATTTGGTGATCGGAGGCTGGAGCAGACTGCCACCTTTTGAATATCTACTATCTCGGAGTGAGAAAGTTGATAGAAATGAGTTGAACTCCGTAACAATAAAACAAACTTCTTTTGAGAGAAGCTTGATGATAGGTGTGTAAACACCCATCCTTTTTACCACTTAATTACAATAATAACCGTGCCAAAACGTGTATTTTATATCATTTATGTCAGAATTATGCGTGGTTTGTGTTTTTGTTGTGATTTAGGACGAAAGGTGAAAAGTGGAGAAAACACGGGCATTCACGGGCTTTTATCGAAGAAAAAGACGAAAGACGAAGTCAAGAGTGCAAAAAGAACGGAATTCCAAGACCAATTCTGAAGATTTATCGAAGAAAGAGTCAAAAGACGGAAGTTTACTAAAAGCCGAAGAACTCGAGTCTTATTTATGAAGGAAATTCAAGACGAGTTTAAAGAAATCCCAAGACAAAGTCATTGAAGTCAAAAGATTAAAGAAGATTAAGGACTTAAGCATGCAATTAGAGAAAGAAGAAAGAGGGAGGAAGCTTCCACTAAGCACCTCCCTAATCTCCCAATATATAGTTTCATTTCATTTCATTTCTTGTTGTTGGGTGGATTGACACCCCATCTCTTCCACCATTTTTATACCTTGCACTTAAGATTCTTACACTTTAATCTTCTTGTATTGCACCTTTTAATTCCAAGTAAGTTTAATTTTAATGTTATTGAATCTTTTACTTCTCTTGTTTAATCTCTCATCTACCTTTCTTGTTTGATTTGTTCTCAATCTTTGTTTTCATGTTCTTGAGTTTTATAGTTTTGATTAAGTGGGTTTTGATTATTTTGATTATGATTGTTGGAGTTATTGATTTGGATTGATTGGTTATTGTTAGTAGTTCATTTGTGGTTGTTTTGGTTTAATCTTTTGGTTAATCTTCATTAGTTTTGGTTAAATTCATCATTGATCTTTCTTCCCCTGTTCTTCGTCTTCTTTACTGTTTGTTTACCCAGATATTCCGCATCAACTTAATGTTCCGAACCAAGCTTTTTATCAAATATTCCGCATCAACATTGGTTGTTTAATTATTCCGGATCAGTGGGTTCATCCGGAATAATCAATATTCCGGATGAAGGCAATGTTCCGAATCAAGCTGTTATTCCGCATGAAGCCTACATTCCGCATGAACCATTTATTCCGAGTGAGTACTTATTCCGGATGAGCAACTTATTCTGAATGAAATGTTATTCCGGATGAAACCTTTATTCCGGATGAGCTATTATTCCGGATGAAGGGAAATATTCCGGATAAACATTTATTCCGAATGAGCAACTTATTCCGGACGAATCATTTTATTCCGGATGAAGGATTTGTTCCGAATAGGCAGTTTTTCTTAATTTTTGTCATTTCAGTTTTAGTTTTTTTTCAGCTTTTGATTTTAAGTTTTAAACTTTAAATTTTCCCGCTCTTTTACTTTATAGCACTTTTAATTTACTTGCATTTAAGTTTAGTTTGTCTTATTTATTTTTAAGTTGCCTTTTTATTTCTCGTCATTTACTTTTCGCCAAGTTTTAATATTTCATTGTTGTTTCTTTTTACCGTCTTTACTTTATTTTTATTTGTTTCAAGTCTTTATTTTTCATTAGATTTAAACGACAAACCTTTCATTTGATTCACCAAGAACAACTAATCTCTCGCACTTAACCGGAAATCAATTCGAGAAGATACCGAGAAACGAACTTTTCAACCTAGCAAAATCTTTACATTAAAATGGCACCGCTGCCGGCTCTTTTCGTGAGGATTAACGGTTTTTTGTGAGAGACGCGTTGGCTTTTGGGATCCGTTCACTCGTGAACGTTATTTTTCGTGTCCAAAATTTTCAAAAATCCAAAAACATTTGAAAAATCATAAAAAGCATTTCTTTTTCAAAGTTTTGCACCAAAAATATTCTTCTTGCTTATCTATTTTTCTTTATGGATTCTTATGTCCATTGCGTCGGGTGTGGGAAACAATTATCTGGGAACGACTCTTGTCAATGGTGTACATGTGAGCGGTGTGGAAACGATATCGACAATACACAATTCCTATTCGTATTTTGTCCTTTGTGCAACTCGACTAATTCGTCCTTTTTGAATCCACCTCCTCCTGTTCCCCCGTGCATCTATTATGGAAGCG
The DNA here is from genome assembly GCA_025667525.1 of Glebionis coronaria. Taxonomy (NCBI): domain Eukaryota; kingdom Viridiplantae; phylum Streptophyta; class Magnoliopsida; order Asterales; family Asteraceae; genus Glebionis; species Glebionis coronaria. The sequence continues at coordinate 365,655,398 of CM046876.1, forward strand.
ATTCTCATTGGCATGTTTCGTGTCCAATTCGATACCCGCCTCATAGCGAGCAAGAACTGGGTTACAATTATGACAATGGTAATAGCCATCTACAAGAAGCAACGGATTTTTCTCCATACCCATGTTGCCAACATTGTGGGGGACCTCATGATACTTCTTATTGTCAACCAATGAATTATTATGAGCCAGATCCGTGTCCTCAATTTTCTTCACCGATGGATTATTATGAACCAAATCCATGTTATAATTCTTCTCAACCGATGACTTACTTTGAGCCACATCCGTTCTATAATTCTGGTTTTCATAACTGTGAGCCCCCACATCCCAACCTCAATCATCAATCCTCTCAGAGAATTCGTACTGCCCAACAACTCACTACTTTGAATGAAGAAACACACTCCATTGTTTTGCAACTTCAAGAAGCCGTTGTTCTACTTAAAGAAGTTAGGGACGAGGAAAAGCGACAGCAACAAGAGCAAGTATCTAATCTTAGTGAGTATACCCCTCCTCTTGTGCGTCAATACTATTATGATGATGATGACGATGAGAATACTATTTCTTGGAATGATCTAGTGGCTCAATGTCCTAGCGCAATTGTACTTCCCTCTCTTAATATCCCCGACGCCTCTAAGGATTGTGATACTTCGAGTGAGATTAGTGATTTTGGTCTTGATAAATTCTTTGATGAGGTTTGTGATGTGCTAACTTTTGAGGAGCTTACGGATGAGGTCGCTCTTAATGATGATGTTCCTTCCACCAACACTTTGGGAGATGATTCTTTGGCTTTCTCTAATCCTCTTTTTGATCAAGATGATGATTTTACTTCTAGTGATGACGAGTCACTATCCGATGAAGACGTTCTGCATGAAACTTTCAAGATTTATTCGAACCCTTTATTTGATTTTGATGACGCCTACATATCTAGTGAGGTGAATCCGCTCTTTGACGAAGGGATTGAGGACATTAATAGCGCTGATTCTCTTGCTATTAATGAGCATACTTTGTTAGCCATACCTCCTTCTATCGCAGAGGTGGAAAGACTTGACTCTACTGAAAAAGGGACGCAGGTGGAAGGTAATTGTTCTCATACTTCTCATATTATATTGTCACCTCATCCTACCACGTGCACACCCAAGCGGGTGATGTATCGCTTTTACTCTCCTCGTTTCATACCAGGAAATGAGGATGAGTGCTTTGACCCGGGAGGTGACAATGACAATTCTAACTGATAATATTACGGCTTTGCCGAGTGCTCAGCATCCATTGTCTTTGGGGGATGACAATGTGCTTACTTTACCCACCCCACCTCCCGTGGATCTTGATTTCATATACTTCTCGTATGTTGAAAGGACCTTTCTCCCATTCAAGACTTATCCCCCCGCCTCTCCTTCATTAATGTCCTCCGGAAACGAGGACAATGTCTTTGATCCAGGTATTTCATTTGAGGCTTCCCCATGGACCATTTAATTCGGGGACGAGTCAGGCTCGTGACTCGGTTAATATAAACAAGCGCTTTTTGGGAGGCAACCCAATTATCTATCTATCTTTCCCTGTTTTCACCATAAGTGTAGGGGGAGCCCCGTGGTGTTTCTTGTTTTCTTTCTTATCATGTGCAGGGATTAGAGCTTCAAAGACACACTTCTGATGACTTTTGACAACCGTGATTCCGTGTTCCCTTCTTCCCGGTTCTATCCTAAACTCTTTTCGATTCACTATTTTATATTTCTCAATATTAAAATAGGAATTTCTTTAGATGTCTCTTTCTTAGCGAGATTTAAACAAAGTGCACAATGTCCTAAGTGTAGGGGAGTTCACTCCCACATGCTTAAACATTGAGGACAATGTTTATATTAAGTGTAGGGGGGACTTCTATCGAAGTTAAGTGGCCTTTTCCTTGTATTTGTCCTCATTTTAACCGGAAAATCAATTTTTCGACATTTTTCAAAAATTTTGATCTATTTTGGCCTATTAGTTTTTCCCCTTTGTATAGTTATTTTCTTTCTTAGCTAGAATAAATCTTTAATAAAGTGGTTTTAATTTTCAAACGTTGTGATTTTTTTTTTACTCAACCCGAGTTTACTATTCTTAGTTTACTCTAGCTAGTATCCTTAACGTGTTTAAGTCAAGTTTTGCTAGGCTTTTATATAGGGAGCTATAAAACGCGAAAGTCTTAAATCTCACGGGTTAAGAACAAGAACTTTTCACAAGTTCCCATGATTGATCCTAGAGAGTCGTTTATTAAGGGAACTTTAAAATGCGATTTCTAAACTAGAAAGAGTCTAAGAATTTGCAAGATCCTATAGGCGACTCGAAAACCCAAAGCTTTGATTTAATAGGCTAAGCATCCACGAGTCTCATTCCTTGAGATTTTAAACTGTGGAGAACGAGAGATGATAGAGTCAATTATAAGTTTGGTATTCTTTCGTGAATTTATGTGAGTTAATTATAAGCCTATTCTCCCATCGCTTGCTAATAAATTTATCTGCAATAAATAAGGTTGTACGATTTGAAAAGTTACTTAGCTTCTAGCCCAAGATCGTTTAAAAGTTGCTCGGTATGGATTAGAGTTCATAGCCACGGCATAACTTATTGAAGCGGGATGCGAAGATTGGCGAGTCCAAAAAGGTCCTAACAAGACATGAGGGCTACATTTTGTTGCTAAAGATCCAAAAGTGATGTGAAGAATCATTTATCAAAAATCAATATGAAGGATCGAGACACACGACGAAAAGCAAATACTCCCCTATAGATCATGGAGAAATCTATCCGAAAAGACCCTAGCAAGGTATGAGGATAAATAAATCCAAGTCCAAAAAGGAGGCGGATTGTTGTATATCAAAGTCCAAAATAAATATTGGAGAAAAATGAAGAAGTCGTGGTCCAAATATGAAGAATCTCTCAAAACTTCAAGTGAAGAAATTCCTATTATGAAGAGAAGGCCATTATTTCATGAACGTCTCTCAAGATTTGAAGTATGAAGTCGATGCCAAATATCGGTCCGAGAAAGGTCTCAAATCGCGAAGCGAGTTATGCCAAGATATGAACTTTATGAGGTCCCGAGAAGCTGTTTTAAAAGATTTTGTCCTTTAGCTAACTATTGATTAAATCGTCCCACTTTATTTTTGGCCTAAATAACTATCGAAATAAGTCAAACAATGCATCCTCGTGATCATTCAAGACAACAATAAAATATAAGAGATACACCTAGAAATAAGGGAGTCTAAGTGAATAATTGGCCCACATGAGTTCGTGATAGTTTGCTAACTTATAATAACAATGATCTCGTTTTTAAGCTTGGTTTGGAGAAAGTGAAAACTTGAGGATGATGATAATTCATGACATTTCCAAAACCCTAAGGTATGATTTTTATTTCTTTACTCGTTTTGTTATTTTCTATTTCTTTAATAAAGGCCAAGACGGATTGATTATGATGAAAAATGTAATCGTGCTTTGTAACTAATGCATTGCATGAGGACATTGCAATGGTTAAGTATAATGATTTGATAGGTGTGTAAACACCCATCCTTTTTACCACTTAATTACAATAATAACCGTGCCAAAACGTGTATTTTATGTCATTTATGTCGGAATTATGCGAGGTTTGTGTTTTTGTTGTGATTTAGGACGAAAAGGTGAAAAGTGGAGAAAACACGGGCATTTACGGGCTTTTATCGAAGAAAAAGACGAAAGACGAAGTCAAGAAGTCAAGAGTGCAAAAAGAACGGAAGTCCAAGACCAATTCTGAATATTTATCGAAGAAAGAGTCAAAAGACGGAAGTTTACTAAAAGCCGAAGAACTCGAGTCTTATTTATGAAGGAAATTCAAGACGAGTTTAAAGAAATCCCAAGACAAAGTCATTGAAGTCAAAAGATTAAAGAAGATTAAGGTCTTAAGCATGCAATTAGAGAAAGAAGAAAGAGGGAGGAAGCTTCCACTAAGCACCTCCCTAATCTCCCCATATATAGTTTCATTTCATTTCATTTCTTGTTGTTGGGTGGATTGACACCCCGTCTCTTCCACCATTTTTATACCTTGCACTTAAGATTCTTGCACTTTAATCTTCTTGTATTGCACCTTTTAATTCTAAGTAAGTTTAATTTTAATGTTATTGAATCTTTTACTTCTCTTGTTTAATCTCTCATCTACCTTTCTTGTTTGATTTGTTCTCAATCTTTGTTTTCATGTTCTTGAGTTTTATAGTTTTGATTAAGTGGGTTTTGATTATTTTGATTATGATTGTTGGAGTTATTGATTTGGATTGATTGGTTATTGTTAGTAGTTCATTTGTGGTTGTTTTGGTTTAATCTTTTGGTTAATCATAATTAGTTTTGGTTAAATTCATCATTGATCTTCATCCCCTGTTCTTCGTCTTCTTTACTGTTTGTGTACCCAGATATTCTGCATCAACTTAATGTTCCGAACCAAGCTTTTTATCAAATATTCCGCATCAACATTGGTTGTTTAATTATTCCGGATCAGTGGGTTCATCCGGAATAATCAATATTCCGGATGAAGGCAATGTTCCGAATCAAGCTGTTATTCCGCATGAAGCCTACATTCCGCATGAACCATTTATTCCGAGTGAGTACTTATTCCGGATGAGCAACTTATTCCGAATGAAATGTTATTCCGGATGAAACCTTTATTCCGGATGAGCTATTATTCCGGATGAAGGGAAATATTCCGGATAAACATTTATTCCGAATGAGCAACTTATTCCGGATGAATCATTTTATTCCGGATGAAGGATTTGTTCCGAATAGGCAGTTTTTCTTAATTTTTGTCATTTCCGTTTTAGATTATTTTCAGATTTTGATTTTAAGTTTTAAACTTTAATTTTTCTCGCTCTTTTACTTTATAGTACTTTTAATTTACTTGCATTTAAGTTTAGTTTGTCTTATTTATTTTTAAGTTGCCTTTTTATTTCTCGTCATTTAATTTTCGCCAAGTTTTAATATTTCATTGTTGTTTCTTTTTACCGTCTTTACTTTATTTTTATTTGTTTCAAGTCTTTATTTTTCATTAGATTTAAACGGCAACCCTTTCATTTGATTCACCAAGAACAACTAATCTTTCGCACTTAACCAGAAATCAATTCGAGAAGATACCGAGAAACGAACTTTTCAACCTAGCAAAATCTTTACATTAGTTGAGTAGGTTTGGAAGGGTTGTGCATTGCATCACTGGGTCCATGATGCTTTGTCTTCAATACCAGAAACCATCAACGTGATTCTGATAATAGTTGTATTGACCCGGTTTCTTCCTAAGTTGTATGGAGGGCTATTTTCTTTTCACCTTTATCCTTACATTTCTTTTTCATTCTTCAACCCCTTAAATGCTTACCAAGACGTCATAACTAGCACTTTGTTGTGATTGTTCCAGTGCTAGCTTAAGTCATTAGTCGGCATTTTTCCCGTACACTCAACTAATCCATCTTTCCTAAGGACTTCTAAATTCTAATGGATTGTCCTTGAGAAGATCCCTCTGGTTCTGGTTGGATCATAGGACGAATACCTAACCACCTTTTGAGACCAGTACCGTCATGAATTAATGTGTTGAAGGGTATAGATATCGTAACCAGCAAAACCTATTGAAAAGGCAATCAGGGTGTTGATGAAATCAATGTTTACACCTTGAAAGTTTTCTATATTACCAAAACGCTCCCCCTACATATGTGCATCATAAAAGGAAAGGTTTTTACACATATTAGGAAGAGAAAGCACTTATATCAAAGATCTTATCCAAGATGACACATTTTGAAGACATTTTATCACTATTCTCCCCCTCAAAAATTGCACGTGTTTGTGAAATTTTTGATATACTAGTGATGTAACATGGAGAGAATAATGTTTCATGAAAATTTCGAACTATATTTTATAATATTTTTATACTCCCCCTCGAAAAAAGAATCTGATAAAAGAGAGGAGTATATGAGCACACAATTTGAAAGACATTGAAAAATATCTTGAAAAATTGTGCTCAAAACCGAGAAAACTGAATTTCCCGTTGTTGAGGAAAAAATGTACATAAATGAACATTTTCCTTGAGTTCACGAGCTTAAAACTTTGAATGTTTTAATATAAGCCCATGACCGAGAAAAATTAATTTCCCGTTATTGAGGATAATTCATAGACTTTCCTTTCTTTGGGGACCGGGTTATAGTCTGACGTGTGACTATAAGCCATTATGAGAAGAAAAATAGAGAAGACATGTTTTGAAAACATTTGAACTCCCATTCAAACTTTATGTATGTAGTAAAATCGTACACGTTTTAGGAAAAACGTGTATGAGCGGCAAGTATTAAGTCTTACGCTATAGGAAAAACGTAAAACCGAATAAATGCGGGTTCGTTCTCGAATGAGGTGCATGTGTTGTGTTGCCAATTATATAAAATCAAAGTTTGGATTAGTAGCGTTTTTGAGAGAAAAAGGTGAGAAAATTGAAAGACGAGTTACGCTAATAATAAACTACGACGAATACGCGATACGCGCGAATCGAGAAAATGACGAAAATTTATAAAAATTAAATTTTTGAGAACTTAACTAAAAATAAACTTATTAAACTAAAAAGGAAAAAAAAACGAAGACGCCTAAAATTAAACTAAGCAAAATAAATTAAATAACGAAAGTAAAAACGCGATATTTAAGAAAATTACCAAATTTAAAACCTAAAAATGAAAATATAATTTTACTAAGTCCTAAATGATAAAAGAAAATTTTGAAAAAAAGAATTATATTTTTAATAAGTGTGAAAACACTTATCCTTTTGCCACTAAAATCAAGGAAAAACAAGTCCTAATCATGTGTTTAATGTCGTAAAAGTCGGAATTACGCGTGGTTTTGTGTTTTTGTGTTAAATAAGTACAAATGATCAAAAAGAAAGAAAACACGGGATTTCACGGTCAAATGTTAAAGAAAAGTCCAAAAAAAAGAGACGAAGACAAAGTCAAAAGATCAAAAGTGTGCCGAAGATCACGAAACCCAACAAAATCGATACGATTTGAAGAAAAGACCAAAATGCCAAAGATCAAGTCGTTTTATTCGAGGATTTAATTTTTACGAAGATTTTGGGCCTTGTGGGTCCCACATTGTTCTATTGGGCCACAAAGCCCATTTATCAAATTTATTCAAGATAAACGGATTGGAAAGATTGGGATAAAAGCCCATTTGGCTTAAACAATGAAAAAATGGGACGGATAGCAAATACTTGGGCCAAGCCCATTAAAGATTTTTGAAACAAAATAAGTGAATTTTACTTCACTTGTTATTCTGTCAAATTGCTAGTCAAAGTCTTTTGGTCAAGCATCACAGCCAACAACTCCACACGTGTCCCCAACTCACACAATTAATAAAACCATTATCACCCCACACGTTTCATTTATCCCACTCCCCTTAATTGACTGGTCACTTACACGTTTTATGTTATAAACAAATAACTCACACTAATACAAGAGATTTTACTCATTGCAAGTTCGTTTTCTCGGTGTCTAATCGAATTGATTTCCGGTTAATTGTGTGAGATTAGTCGTTCTTGGTGAAACAAATATTTGTTTGGTTTTGGTAAAATAAATGTGCAAGACTTAAAATTAAATGACAAGTAATCAAAGATTAAACTAGAAGAAACGTAAATGGTGCAATATTTAAAACGTTGGAAGTAAATGATGTGAAATTAAATAACGTAAGATTAAAGCTTGACGAAAAGTAAATTGACAATAAAATAAAAGCGCGGAACGAAATTAAAATAGACAAAGAATAAAACGAGAAAATTGACATTTAAACTAAAGCAAAATCGTAAAACAAAACAGAGCACCCGATCGGAATATATTCCGATCGGCTGATCGGAATGTAAACATCACATCTCCAATCGGAATATCACAATGGGAAGCTGATCGGAATACTAACATGGGGCCAATCGGAAAAAAACAAAACTAAAACAATCGGAATACACTTAAATGATTCCGATCGGAATGTTTGAAGACCTTCCAATCGGAATGCAGAAACGAAGCCAATCGGAATATAGTAGAGAGATGCCAAATCGGAAAGTAGCCAAAAGTACCTATCGGAATACTAAAAAAAAACGATCGGAAAAGCTAAACCCTTTTCCGATTTGCCAATCGGAAAAAGGGTGTGCCGGTCGGAAAGTATGATCGGAAAGGGTTTTTCCCTTTCCGATTTGGTTCTTTGATCCGAAAATAAAGGCAAAGGAAATAAGCTATGGAAATAAGCTCAAACCAAAACTAGGACGAATCTAAAGTGAAATAACTCGAATAAGCACAAATATAACTTAACAAAACTTAAAAGAAACAAACTTTTAGAATCAAAACATAAAAAGATGAACTTTTAAGCACGAAAACATAAATGAACAACACGGATCATATGTAAATCGCACCAAAAGTAAATTAGAATCAAGAAAAGAAGATGAGAGATTAAGACAAGAAAAGTAAAGATTAAAGATTAAAGAACAAATGAAGAAAACTTACTTGAAAATTAAATAATTAAAAGTGCATAACATTTAATTAAAGTGAAAGAAATGAAATGACAAGAAATTAAAATGGTGGAAGAGTGGTTTGTCAAGCCACCAACAACTCTAAACAAATGAGGTTGGTTGCTATTTATAGGGAGATTAGGGAGGAGCTTAGGAAGCTTCCTCCCTCTTTCTTCTTTCTCTTAATTGCGCACTTAGGTCCTTCATCTCTTTAATCTTTTGTTAGTCTTCTTAATACTTGGACTTTGACTTGGGATTTCTTCAAACTCGTCTTGTATTTTCTTTATAAATAAGACTCGAGTTCTTCGGCTTCTTAGTAAACTTCCGTCCTTTGACTTTTTCTTCGATAAATCTTCAGAATTGGTCTTGGACTTCCGTTCTTTTTCCACTTTTGATCTTTCGACTTCATCTTTCGTCTTTTTCTTCGATAAAAGCCCGTGAATGCCGTGTTTTCTCCATTTTTCACCTTTTCGTCCTAAATTACAACAAAAACACAAACCACGCATAATTCCGACATAAATGACATAAAATACACGTTTTGGCTCGGTTATTATTGTAATTAAGTGGTAAAAAGGATGGGTGTTTTCACACCTATCAAATCCCCTACACTTAACCATTGCAATGTCCTCATGCAATGCATTAGTTACAAAGCAAGATTACATTTTCCATCATAATCAATCCATGTTGGCCTTTATTAAAGAAATAGAAAATTATAAACATACAAAGTAAAGAAATCGAAAACATACCTTGGGTTTTGAAAATGTAGTGAATGATCATCATCCTCAAGTTTTCACTTTCTCCAAACCAAGCTTAGAAACGAGATCATTGTTATTATAAGTTAGCAAACTAACACGAACTCATGTGGGCCAATTATTTACTTAGACTCCCTTATTCCTAGGTGTATCTCTTTTATTTTATTGTTGTCTTGAATGATCACGAGGATGCATCGTTGACTTATTTCGATAGTTATTTAGTCTGAAAATAAAGTGAACGATTTAATCAATAGTTAGCTAAAGGACCAAATCTTTTAAAACTGCTTCTCGGGACCTCATAAAGTTCATATCTTGGCATAACTCGCTTCGCGATTTGAGACCTTTCTCGGACCGATATTTGGCAGCGACTTCATACTTCGAATCTTCAAGAGACGTTTTTGAAATTATGGTCTTCTCTTCATAATAGGAATTTCTTCACTTGAAGTTTTGAGAGATTCTTCATATTTGGACCACGACTTCGTCATTTTTCTCCAATCTTTATTTTGGACTTTGATATACAACGATCCGCCTCCTTTTAGGACTTGGATCTATTTATCCTCATACCTTGTTAGGGTCTTTTTGGATAGACTTCTCCATGATCTTTTGGGAGTACTTGCTTTTCGTCGTGTGTCTCGATCCTTCATATAGATTTTCGATAAATGATTCTTCACATCACTTTTGGATCTTTAGCAACAAAATATAGCCCTCATGCCTTGTTAGGGCCTTTTTGGACTCGCCAATCTTCGCATCCCGCTTCAATAAGTTATGCCTTGGCTATGAACTCTAATCCGTACCGAGCAACTTTTAAACGATCTGGGGCTAGAAGCTAAGTAACCTTTTAAATCGTACAACCTTATTTATTAGCAAATTAATTTATTAACAGGCGGAGGGAGAATAGGCTCATAATTAACTCACATAAATTCACGAAAGAATACCGAACTTATAATTGGCTCTATCATCTCTCGTTCTCCACAATTTAAAATCTCAAGGAATGAGACTCGTGGATGCTTAGCCTATTAAATCAAAGTTTTGGGTTTCGAGTCGCCTATAGGATCTTTCAAATTCTTAGACTTTTTCAAGTTTAGAAATTGCATTTTAAAGTTCCCTTGATAAACGACTCTCTAGGATCAATTATAGGAACTTGCGAAAAGTTCTTGTTCTTAACCCGTGAGAGTTAAGACTTTCGCGTTTTATAGCTCCTTATATAAAAGCCTAGCAAAACTTGACTTAAACACGTTAAGGATACTAGCTAGAGTAAACTTAGGCAAGTAAACTCGGGTTGAGTCAAAATATTCACGACTAGGAAAAATCTAAAACCACTTTATTGAAAAACTATTCTAGCAAAGGAAACATAACAAAGGCAAATACAACTATACAACTAGGCCAAAATAGATTAAAAATTTTGAAAAATGTCGAAAAATCAAATTTTCCGGTTAAAATGAGGACAAATACAAGGAAAAGACCACTTAACTTCGATAGAAGTCCCCCCTACACTTAAGATAAACATTGTCCTCAGTGTTTAAGCATGTGGGAGTAAACTCCCCTACACTTAGGACATTGTGCACGTTGTTTAAATCTCGCTAAGGAAAAGACAACTAAAGAGATTCCTATTTTCATATTGAGAAATATAAAATAGTCAATCGAAAAGAGTTTAGGATAGAACCGGGAAGAAGGGAACACGGAAGCACGGTTCGTCAAAAGTCATGAAGAGTGTGTCTTTGAAGCTCGAATCCCTGCATATGATAAGAAAGAGAACAAGAAACACCACGGGGCTCCCCCTACACTTATGGTGAAAATAGATAGATAATTGGGTTGCCTCCCAAAAAGCGCTTGTTTTTGTTGACCGAGTCACGAGCCTGACTCGTCCCCGAATTAAATGGTCTATGGGGAAGCCTCGAATATGATACCGGGATCAAAGACCTTGTCCTCGTTCCCGGTTGACATCAACAAAGGAGAGGTGGGGGGATAAGTCTTGAATGGGAGAAAGGTCCTTTCAACATACGAGAAGTATGTGAATTCAAGATCCACGGGAGGTGGGTTGGGTATAGTAAGCACATTGTCATCCCCCAAAGACAATGGAGGCTGAGCATTCGGCAAAGCCGTGATGTCATCAATGATAGCATAATCAATGTCACCTCCCGGGTCAAAGCACTCATCCTCCGAAATAGTGGCTAAAGGGGAGGATGAAAGGTGCTCGGGAGGGGGACTTGGGACAATATCTTCCTGCAACAAATTATCAAAAAATATAATGTCCCCCTCCGTGTCATAGTCATCAATACCTGGAGGGATGGAGTGGGTATTGATTTCTTCCTGCAATGGGTCATTATCTTCAACGGGAGGAATAGATGGAGGTAAAGACTTGGAAAGAGAAGGAGAAGTCAACTCTTCGATTTGAGCAATAAGAAGATGAACTTTCCGTAATCTATCGCGAAGAAGCACGTCTTCCACCTCATCCACATGATCATGTTCATCGGTGAACTTCTCGTAAACCGGAGAGAATAAATCGTCATCGTCGGCATTTCCCGGTGGAGATTGAGAAATTTCAAAAGTGAAATTCTCATAGCAGAGAGAAGAATCGTCATCACTAGGATCGACTTCTTTCGTAAGAGCAATGTCATCCTCAGGCTCCATAGCAGGTAAGTCACAAACCTCATCATCAAACACTTTATCAAGACCATCATCACTAAGCTCATTCAATGTATCGCACTCCTTCGACATGTTAGGGATATTGAGAGGAGGGATGACAATAGCGCTAGGACATTGAGCAGTAAGATCATTCCAAGAAATAGTAGGCTCATCGTCATCATCATCGTAATAGTATGGATACACCGGAGGAGGAGTATAAGTCTCGATATTCGATATTTGCTCCTGTCGTTGATCCTCTTGATATTTTTCGATGAACTTGTTCCAAGATTCTTGAATTTGTTGAACTTGCTTAACCAGATTGTCCCGTTGTTCATTGGAGCTCAATTGTTCGAAGGAGGGTTGAGAATCGATGATGTGTTGTGGGGGTTCAAAATGTTGAAAACCTGAATTATAGCATGGTTGTGGCTCATAGTAGTTCATCGGTGGAGAAGAATTAGAAACCGGGTTTGGTTCATAATAATCCATTGGTGAAGAAAATTGAGGACACGGATTTTGCTCATAATAATTCATTGGTTGACAATAAGAAGAATCATGAGGACCCCCACAAGTTTGGCAAGAAGGGTAAGGAGAAAAGTCGGGTGCGTCTTGTGGATAGTTATTTTCATTGTCATAATTGTACCCCGGTTCTTGCCCGTAATCATACGAGTATTGAACCGGGCACGAAACATGCCAAGGAGAATCGCTTCCACAATAGATGCACGGGGAAAGATTAGGTGGGTTCAAAAAGGACGAATTAAGTGAGTGGCACAAAGGACAAAATCCTGGTATTAATTGTGTATCTTTGATATCGTTTCCGCACTGCTCACATGTACACCATTGACAAGAGTCGTTCCCGTACAATCGTCTCCCACACCCGACGCAATTGACATAAAAATCCATAGAGAAAGATAGATAAGCAAGAAGAATATTTTTGGTGCAAAACTTTGAAAAAGAAATGCTTTTTAAATATTTTTCAAATGTTTTTGGATTTTTGAAAATATTTGACACGAAAAATAACGTTCACGAGTGAACAGATCCCAAAAGCCAACGCTTCACTCACAAAAAACCTTCGATCTTCACGAAAAGAGCCGGCAGCGGCGCCATTTTAATACAAGAGATTTTACTCATTGAAAGTTCGTTTTCTCGGTGTCTAATCGAATTGATTTCCGGTTAATTGTGTGAGATTAGTCGTTCTTGGTGAAACAAATATTTGTTTGGTTTTGGTAAAATAAATGTGCAAGACTTAAAATTAAATGACAAGTAATCAAAGATTAAACTAGAAGAAACGTAAATGGTGCAATATTTAAAACGTTGGAAGTAAATGATGTGAAATTAAATAACGTAAGATTAAAGCTTGACGAAAAGTAAATTGACAATAAAATAAAAGCGCGGAACGAAATTAAAATAGACTAAGAATAAAACGAGAAAATTGACATTTAAACTAAAGCAAAATCGTAAAACAAAACAGAGCACCCGATCGGAATATATTCCGATCGGCTGATCGGAATGTAAACATCACATCTCCAATCGGAATATCACAATGGGAAGCTGATCGGAATACTAACATGGGGCCAATCGAAAAAAAACAAAACTAAAACAATCGGAATACACTTAAATGATTCCGATCGGAATGTTTGAAGACCTTCCAATCGGAATGCAGAAACGAAGCCAATCGGAATATAGTAGAGAGATGCCAAATCGGAAAGTAGCCAAAAGTACCTATCGGAATACTAAAAAAACGATCGGAAAAGCTAAACCCTTTTCCGATTTGCCAATCGGAAAAAGGGTGTGCCGGTCGGAAAGTATGATCGGAAAGGGGTTTTCCCTTTCCGATTTGGTTCTTTGATCCGAAAATAAAGGCAAAGGAAATAAGCTATGGAAATAAGCTCAAACCAAAACTAGGACGAATCTAAAGTGAAATAACTCGAATAAGCACAAATATAACTTAACAAAACTTAAAAGAAACAAACTTTTAGAATCAAAACATAAAAAGATGAACTTTTAAGCACGAAAACATAAATGAACAACACGGATCATATGTAAATCGCACCAAAAGTAAATTAGAATCAAGAAAAGAAGATGAGAGATTAAGACAAGAAAAGTAAAGATTAAAGATTAAAGAACAAATGAAGAAAACTTACTTGAAAATTAAATAATTAAAAGTGCATAACATTTAATTAAAGTGAAAGAAATGAAATGACAAGAAATGAAAATGGTGGAAGAGTGGTTTGTCAAGCCACCAACAACTCTAAACAAATGAGGTTGGTTGCTATTTATAGGGAGATTAGGGAGGAGCTTAGGAAGCTTCCTCCCTCTTTCTTCTTTCTCTTAATTGCGCACTTAGGTCCTTCATCTCTTTAATCTTTTGTTAGTCTTCTTAATACTTGGACTTTGACTTGGGATTTCTTCAAACTCGTCTTGTATTTTCTTTATAAATAAGACTCGAGTTCTTCGGCTTCTTAGTAAACTTCCGTCCTTTGACTTTTTCTTCGATAAATCTTCAGAATTGGTCTTGGACTTCCGTTCTTTTTCCACTTTTGATCTTTCGACTTCATCTTTCGTCTTTTTCTTCGATAAAAGCCCGTGAATGCCGTGTTTTCTCCATTTTTCACCTTTTCGTCCTAAATTACAACAAAAACACAAACCACGCATAATTCCGACATAAATGACATAAAATACACGTTTTGGCTCGGTTATTATTGTAATTAAGTGGTAAAAAGGATGGGTGTTTTCACACCTATCACACACACACTTTAAAAATCCTATTTACCCACTTCGTTACAAACTAAAAACCCCACCCACCTTTTACGGCTCATTCATCTTTCTCCCAAAACACAGCCACTCCTTTTACCCTAACCCTAATTTCCTATAACAAAATTACCACTCAAAAAATTGGGGCTTTTAATCCAAACGTGTGATTCACACGAGTTTGGATTAAATCCCCACAAAAATCGGAAGATCCACTCATAGTGGTCCTGTTATATTATCCGACGTGGCCTCTCTCCTTTATTTTGATTGGTGGAAACACCACATCTCAATAAACCCTCCAATAATCATTTGCCAAATCAGCCTAAACAAACACAACAAACACACCCACAATCCAGCCTGGCGATCCGAAGGAGAGGGACACCTTTTTAGCCGTTGATCAAGTTAAGAAAAAGAGAGAGAAGAAAGATGCGGCCAGGATTTGTTTTTCGTGGGCACCAATCTTCATCAACAAGGCATTTGGGTTGCCTATAAAACCCTCCTACATCTTGTAATTTTAGATAGTCCATTTTTATTTATTTTATTTACTGTTTTTTAATTAATTAGGAGTAGGATTAAATTAGATTTAATTTTTATGCAAAATTAGTTTTAGGTTTAAATTATAATTTTAAATTCCAGTATTGTAATTTTATTAATATTAATGAAAAGTTACTTTTTAAATCTCGTCTCAATTTAATATTTCTGTCAAATTTAATTTTCTGAATCCTGTTTCTTTTACTGTTCGCGAATTAATATTATATTAATATAAAAAAAATTAAAAAAAAGGAAAGTGGAAAAGTATTTTCCCCACTGGAAAATACAAAATAAATCTGTTCGAAGTTTTTGGTTACTGTTCGAGGTTTTTGGGACGTGATGATGTGATGATTGGGTTCGAAGGAGGAGTTTGGGTTTCGGTTTAAATTAATAAGACGGCTCAGCGCCGCGTCTTCTTCCCAATGGTTGTCGTCTCAAGGTTCTCAATCTCTTTTTAATTTTCTTGTTTTAGTTAAGTTTTAATTTCTGTTTAATATGTTTATGTTTATTTGTTTTTAATCTACTAGTTTATATATTTGCTTTTGTTTGAATCTCATTTAAGTTTCTGTTTGTTACTAGTATATTGGATATTTCAGTTTGGATACTGTTTGTTTAGTTTCAGATTTGTTAGCTTATTTGGTTAGTAGTATTTAGCTTATTTGGGATTTGGTTTATTTGTTTTGTTGGTTTGATTGCTTATCGGCTTATTAGGTTTTTGGATTAATTGTTCTTAGCTTATTCAGTTTCATTTTGCTTATCTAGAGTTATTGGTCTGCTTATTCTAGTTTATAGCTTATTTGCTAGTATTATTCATTGATATTCTTATCTGCTTTCGGTCTGCTCAGTTTTTATAAAGTTTTTGTTACTGTCATTTTTAGCTTATGCTTATTTGTTTTCCTTATTTTTTAGTTTTTATTTCGCTTAACCATCTTAACTGCTTATTTGTCTTGATTATTATAGCTTATTTAGTCCTCTTTATTTGCTGATAAGTGCTGTGCAGTAAACAGATTCCATTAATCTGTTTTGTTTAAAAGTTCCAAAAAAATAAAAAAATTAATAGCAAAAATAATGTCTTCTCCTGGTCTCGAACCTGTGACCTCGCGCTCATCAGCCAGCAACCTTAACCATCTCAGCAGTGCTTGTTTTTATGTTTTACTTTGCGTCTATTAATTAATATAGGCTTTTAAATTCTAGCTGGCAGTTTGGTTTAATTAGTTTAATTACATGTTAGTGTTAAATGAATTTTAATTAAAAAGTTTTAATTTCTTTTATTCAGTTTTTTTTTAAAAATAAAAAGATAAAAAATATTAATTACTTTTATAATTTTAAATTAGTTTTCATTTTAATCTTATTTAAAATAGATTTATAGATTTCAATTTAGTTTTAGTTTTAAAAAAAATAGTTTTCATTAAAAGTTTTTATTTAGACTTATTAGATTTAAATAATTTTTATTTAAAGTTTTTATAAAATTAAGTTTTTAATTAGTTTAAATTTTAGTTAAATATAGATTTGTTTTTAATTAGTTTCAAAGATTTTTTAGATTAAATATATTTTTAGTTTTATTTAAATTTTAAATTAGTTATTAATTAAATAGTTTTTAGTTAAAATACCAAAAAGTTTTATTTACCAAAAACAAATTAATCTCTAGGTTAAAATTGGATTTCAATTCGAGTGAGTCGAGGAAACTAATAATAATTGCTTTAAAAAGAGTTGCAAAAATCTAAGTATCAATTTTTTTGGCTTTTTAATATTTTTTCATAAATTAAAAACAATTTAAACTAATTAAATGATTAAAAAGAAATAATAAATGATTTGAAAAAAAACTTTTTTTATATAAGTACTCCTTCCTCCCAATCTTTATGTGACACTTTTTTGTGTCACAAAAACTGTCACAAATTAAAATCCTCCTCCCTCCCAAAACTATAAGCGACACTTTTTTGTCAAAAAGTGTCGCGATAGCCTATTTCACTCTCTGTGGCACAGTGAACGAATTTGGGCGAATTTGGCTTGTTTTATGCTTGTTTGTTGGCGTTTTTGGGCACAAGAGGCACCCCACAACAATGGAGTTGTGGGGAGTGAAAAACAAACACACAAAAATCAAAATCAAAGCACAAATCACCCCAATATTTACACAAAATCAATACAAATACATAAAGAATGGGGTCTGGTGGTGTCTTTGGTGTTATAGTGGGATTTCTTGCTATGAAAAGCTTCTAAACATCCACCAAGACTCAAGACTAGATAATTCAACCCTAAATCACCCTATAAATTAACCAAGTTTCTGATTTCTAGGTCTAAAACACCAAAAACAAAACCTATTCACCTACTGGTATGATGCAGACAGAGAGTGTGGGCTTATGCTGAATTTGTAACCAAACAATGAGTTATATTTGCTGATTTGAACCACCCAAAAGCCTATGAAACTTAAATACCAGATAATGCATACATAAATCTACCCTAAATATACTAGTTAACAGAAAGTTTAGATCCAAAAACCAAAAATAAAACCTTAAAGGTTTGCTAATATGTTTGGCCAGAATATGGGGAAAATCATAGCACTTATGTGATAGTTTTGAGTATTATGCAAACTTAAAGGCGAAAAGTCTAAATCCTCAAATCAGTTCAACAATAAGTCATATCAAGCCTAAACCCTGCAAAATCACCTTTAAACAAACCTCTATGATTGAACTCCTGAACCTACTGATGCAATTTACGCAACTTAGCGACTTAGGCAGAGTAAGTAAAACTATCCTAAATAAAAGTACAAATCACCTAACAAAACCAAAAGAAATGATAATCAAGCAATTTATCAATACCTAAAAAAATAGAAATTACAAAATCTAAATGAACCAAGTGTTTGATTATGCAGAAACCTAAGATCTACCCTTTTTATATGTTTTTGTATTTATATGAAAAGCAAAAGTTAAATTAAGCTACACTACACCTCTTGAAGCAATATCAATTAAATCCTAGATCTTATGGCAGATTAATGACTAACACTAAACACCATTTAACTTACTGAAAGAGATTTCTAATGAATATTTTTCAAAGAAAAATTATGCCTAGAGCAGATTAAACAAACACACTATCATACCTAGACTAAAGTGAATTAAAACACAAAAAAACATACAAGATCAGTCGATTACAAGTCCTCATACAAACCAAGATCATAAGCAATGCAAATAAGCAGATAAACAGAACAAGTCAAACCACATATAAGCAAAATCACATATATCACAAATAATAAACAGAAATAGCAAAAGGGGAGTTCAAAATTTACCTTTTCTTGACCTATATTCAGACCAAGAGTAAATCGATGCAACCAGCTTA
The DNA here is from genome assembly GCA_025667525.1 of Glebionis coronaria. Lineage (NCBI taxonomy): Eukaryota > Viridiplantae > Streptophyta > Magnoliopsida > Asterales > Asteraceae > Glebionis > Glebionis coronaria. The sequence goes on from CM046876.1 coordinate 365,673,869, forward strand.
ATGCGTGATTTCTGAATAAGATGAGCTTATGGAAAAAGTACTTATGGCTCGAGCTAAAGACTACAGCAGTCTAGTTAGCTTATAAATGAAGGATGGTGATTGCTTCTAACTTGAAACCTGAAAATATCACAAACAAGCAAACTCAAAGTAACCAATAAACTGTATAAGCTTGATTTCGACAAGCTTATACAGCTTATTGTCTAGTGAAACAGTAATGACCCCAATAAAAAGTTAACAAACGTTTTTAATCCAAACCTTTTTAGAACAATTCTAGCGAAAATAACGTAACCAATAAGGAAAAATAGCAAAATCCTATAAGCCAAATGAGCTTATAACTTGTTAGGTTATAAGCTGATTAGAAACTTATGTGATCCTGGTTCTCAAAAAATTTATTTGCCAAAAAAAAGTTGAACAAAATAAAATATTTGATAGACCTAAACTTAAATTTATAGAAAGATAAACAGTTAACTTTAAAACAATAACAACAAAATTGGAACACAATCTTGCAAAGTTTTAATAAACACTGTAAATATTCATTTAATAATTTTTTTTACAAAGATTGGAACAAAGGTGATGCTACAATCCAGCACCCCTTATATACTCATCTAAAGAGTATTCTAGAACTACAACAATAAAGAAACCCTAATAAGCTAATTCCCTAATTTGCCCTTGAAGATTCGGATCCTAAGAAGCATCTTTGAAGATTTTGAATATGGTAAATTGCTTACATGTGACTTCCAGTAGATGTACAGCTGGTTGAGTTGATCACAGCCATTCTTTGATGTCTTTAGGAGAAAGAAAACCATTTGGAACATTGATTTGCTGTAAACTTTTGTCTTCAAGTAGCAGGGAACATGGGGGGGGGGACCATTGAGTGAGAGTGATGGTTTTCTTGGGGTTGGGATTGGTTTGTTATGAGGTTAATTGATTTTCTGGATAAAATGAAGGTTTAATTGTGAGGGATTAGGGTAGGAGTAATTAGGGTTTATGTAGGGTGATTTGGGGATGATGATGATGATAACAGTGGTGGGTGTGTTGTTTCCCGGTTATATAACCCCTTTTGTTTATATTAATTTAAAACAAGATTAATATTAAGTGGGGTGACGTGGAGATGTATGAATGGTGGGGAGGTGATGATGTGGAGTGTGAGGTGGTTGGGTAAGAGTTTGGTTTATCCATGTTTACCCCCTACATTTTATAAAAAGTTGTATAACAAATCTTGGCAGCCACAATTCCCTTTTCCATTGTATTAACTTTGTACCACTTGTCAAAAGTGGCACAAATGTTTTGCAAACTTTGAATCAAGGACCATTAGTGTAATTTGGCCATACTTCAAGGGCTAAACATGCATTCTCTTGAAATTTTAGGGAGCCTTATGTAATTTTTGAGTTTTACGAGGGTATAAAATGACAAGTCTTCAAAAGATGAGGGACCAATCTTGACAAATCTTCAAACTTCAAGGACTTCTTTAAAAATTCATCGTTCGGGTCCGGTTCTTTGTGCGGCTTCGTTTCCCGTGTTCGTTTTTGCTTGATTCTTGTGATCTTTTGTTGATTTCACGATATCCGTACCTAAAATACACAATGAACAAACACAAGCATATTTTTGGGCATTTTTATGATATTTTAAGCGTTTTAAGCCCGATTTGGACGATGAGACTATGTATAATTGCAATCTCATCACTCCCCCATACTAAACTATTGTCGTGCCCTCATGCAATGCTAGAATTAAGTATCATAGCACTTCAAAAATTCATTTTATGATGACATTTATTGAAGACATAAACTTAAATAAATTACTACACGTGTTTTAGACATAATGTATTGTTTTCATCACGATTAAGTGACTTTTAGGGTAAAAGAATAAGAACACGTGAATGCCTCATAGAGATAAGATCGTCATCCTCGATTTCACTCGATTTCATGCTAAGCGTGTAACGAGATCATTGTTATTATAAGTTAGCAACACGATATATATCATGAGTGTTAATTACACACCTACTTGGTATCTATTATATTTTATTTTTGTCTTAATGATCACGAGGATACATGTTTGACTTATTTCGATAATTTATTAAGGTCGATAAAGTAGCACAATTTAATCGATAGTTAGCCGAAGGACAAAATCTTTTAAAACGGCTTCTCGTAATCTCCTTAAGTTCATATCTTGGCATAACTCATTTCACGATTTGAGACCTTTCTCGGACCGATATTTGGCATGTGTTTCGAACTTCAAATCTTGGAAGACGTTCTTGAAATAATGGTCTTCATATATGGAATTTCTTCACTTGACGTTTTGGACCACGACTTCATCATCTTTCTTCAATCTTTATTTGGGATTATGATATACAACGATCCGCCTCCTTTTAGGACTTTGATATATTTATCCTCATACCTTGTTAGGGTCTTTTTGGATAGATTTCTCCATGATCTTTAGGGGAGTATATTGCTTCTCGTCGTGTGTCTCGATCCTTCATATTGATTTTGGAATAATGATACTTCACATCATCTTGGATCTTTAGCAACAAAAGGTAGCTCCTCATGCCTTGTTAGGGCCTTTTTGGAACGTGCCAATCTTCGCATCCCGCTTCAATAAGTTATGCCTTGGCTATGAACTCTATTCGAACACGAGCAACTTTTAAACGATCTTGGGCTAGAAGCTAAGTAACCTTTTAAATCGTACGACCTTACTTATTGCATTTATTTAAACAAAAGCGTGGGGAGACTAAGCTAATAATTACTACTCATGAGATCGTGAAAGATTACGAGACTTATAAATAACTCTATCATTTCTCGTTCTCATTTAAGAGACTTAGCCTAAAAAGTTAAGGAATCGAAGCTAAGTGCTCAACACGCACGGTCGAGTAAAAAATTATTCTTATTCTCACCATCGAAAAACCTACATTCGTGTCTTAAACACTTATGATAAACAAGAAAATTTTTAAAATTTGGCCGTTTTTAGCCTTATTTTGCAACAAAACGATAACAAAAGATGAAAATTGGATTTCTTGATGACGTAAGCAAGGTGAAGTATCTACTCACCCCCCATACTAAAACTAAACATTGTCCTCAATGTTTCGAGTCTAGGGGTGAAAACACCCCCATACTAGAGACGAAGTCGAGTGCTTAATCTCGAGCATGGAAAGGGTAAAACGAATAACCTAAAAGCCGTTTATGAATTATGCTAATAAGATAAATGTTAGAACATAAAAGGATATCATCGGATATCGGAATCTCTAAAGGCAACGATCAAAGCTCAAGTGATCCGTAAAACGAACACGAGAGGCTTCAATGATGACGATGAATCTAATAACTTACAATCACAAACAACCATGGAAAAAAGGTTGGAAGAGCACAAGTCGGCGTTACACTAATTAGAAAGCAATAATATTTACAAGGATAAGCGTGAGAATCCCCCACGAGGCACCTTGTTTTTGATAACCGAGTCAAAAGCTCGACTCGAATCCCCATAAATGTGATCATTTAGGGATAATCTTGGTATGGTCATTTTTGGTGGGGCTTACATGATAAACAATGCCCAAAAGTACGTGGAGTACTTTAAAAACCCGATACACGTATACCGGGGTCAAAGATAACGTCCTCGTTTTCGAATGAAAGACAAAACGCCACTCCAACTAGAACCCCAATGGGGTAGAAGAAAATAGATAAGAATTAGAAAGGTGGGGTAATACAATGAGCTACTCGAGGTAGACTCACACCAAGCAAATAGATAATTTTTCCATTTATTGCATCGGTGGAAGACCGAGATTTCCCTTTACAAGCAATTCCGGGATCGTAAATCTCGTCCTCGGTGGAGAAACGTGAGGAAACATAAGGGGCTCCCCCCACACTAGATCCACACCAACCGTCGTTAAAAGGAGTAGACAAGGTGGTAGCACTCATTAAATGCGGTGATGACGGAGTTAAACTTGTAGATAATTCTTTTAAATCACATTTAAAATCTTTTCCTTTTTCATCGTTTAAAAACTCTCTATGAAAACCCGATTTGATAATGTTGAAAATATTTGGCGTGTCAAATTCAAAATTAGTCGCGCTAAAAATCCTCACATTTAAGTCATTGGTGGGAGGGGGTGGTGGATTATATAAGTTCTCAAAACGTCAATCAATAAAGAACACTGTGACATTCGTCAATTTTCCATCATTAATTTATTCATATAGTACGAGTATTTTAACTGTTTACCGACTAGTTGTCGTCATGAACGTGTTAATTGTTTTGCTTTGCGGACAAAGCCCTTTTTAGGGAGAGCATATGTAACATCTCAATGTTTCGCGATTATTAAGTTGAATGCAATACACAGGTTGTGAGCGTCTTATGTTTTGCCGTACGTTTATTTGTTATAGTTATTAAGTTTTCGTGACGTCTCGCACAATTGTTTTGGTTTTGGGATCGTATACTAAACGGTTTTGCTGTCGTGTTTATTCAGTCGCGTCTAAACCTAAACATTGTGAACCCGAGTCGAGTTTATAGCTGTCACAGCATGTGTACATATACTGAATATAAACCTTCAATTTTATTGCCAAGCTTGTCATACAAGGGTCTCAAAAATCAGTCACATGTCTAAACCTACATATAAACCTTATAGTTTATTTGCCCCACTAAAGGACAGCACACTTGCCTAGTTTACCCCTTTTGGGTATATCACAAGTTAACATTTCCAGATTTACACTAACCCTAGACTAACAATACAAGTTTATATACAAACCCAAAGTATTATCCAATGTCCAAATACAAATTATCTCAGTCCAAAATACAAACATCAAAAATCTGCACAAGTCTTCACAATACAACTCCTGGATAGAAGATTAGTTCCAGCCGACCCATACGTCGCGTCGAACCTGCAAAATAGAAAGTCTTCATCCCGTCCGAACCTGCAAAACCGAACGTAGCATCCCCATTGTGAGTCTTTTGTCTTTTCGTCTTTCCTTTTGAAGTCTAGATGTGCTTGTTTTGTACGAACCTACGAATAAACGAAACCGTGGTTAGTCATTATAATGGACTTATATTTTTAACTAAAAACTGAAAAATTGTTAAACTTTTTAAATGCAAACATGTTTCTGATATTGCTTTTCTGTCAACCAAACCGAGACCCAATTTAGACCAAACCGAGACCCAACTTAGAACCAAACCGAGACCATGTCCAACCAGATCAAGACCTCAATCAAGAACCAAACCGAGACCCATGTTCCACCAAACCGAGACCCAATCAAGAACCAAACCGAGAATCAAAGCAAACCAACCAAAGTTCTTACTGCCAAAATTATTAACCATTATTACCAACCAATCCAAATGTCTTAATCAAGTTTTATTTTACAGAAAACATTAATCATGCCGCGGGTATAGAAACCCCCAACTCAAATCAAAACTCTAATTATTTTAAAACCTTTTTAAACATCTAATTAACATTGCCACATTCCAGAAACATCATATAAACACGAGTAACATTCGAATATATAAAAACCCCCAATTTTTATAAAACCCTAGATTTACTTTTTATTAATTAAGATGCTAATTAAACCTAATCTAAACCCAAACCCCTTAATTAATTTAAATTAAAGTGAGTTATACAAAAACCCCCAAATGACCGAAACCCTAATTTTTATAAATCGACTTTATATTAAAATTGGTTTGATTTTATAAATGAAAACATCAATTAATCATGTTTAAACCCGATTTTGATGAAAACCCCCAAATATTTCAAAACCCTAATTTTGTTTACTTTCAATCCGAGAATCATATGATTTACAACAAGTATATACAAATAAATTAAACCCACTGATATTTATTAAATCAATTAAAGCTTTTAAAAGAACCAAGGAGAATGAACTTATCTTTGATTTTGGTATTTGATTTACGAAACCGCAAGGGAGAACACATCATAAAACCAATCGGTTTGATGTGGGGATTAACCCCACATCTCACGCGATATAGAACCTCAGACCACCCATATTTGATTCTATAACTCAAACTGATTAGATGATAACCATAATAGATGATTGAACCGATCTAGGTTAAGAGAGAGAGAGTTTTGGGACGGTGGAGGAAATATCGAGAGAGGAGAGAGAGTAAACTCTCAGATATGGGAAGTTGTGTGTGATAAACACACGTATGTACTCCTTCCGTTCTTGTTTATTCCGCCAAGCGGGCCGGGCCGGGTCAATGACCCTTGGGCCGGTTGTTGTGTCAATGTTTTGGACTCCCATTTTGGGCCTTATGTGTTTAAATTAGTTTGGTTAAAGCCCAAACGAAATTTGGTAAATTTAAGTTATAATTTGACCCGTAAAACCCGACCATTTAATAAACCGATTTTATTTATCGTACTTTTCCGTAAAATCGTACTTTTCATAAACGTATGGTTTCGTCAAGCACAACTAGGGTGTCGAGTCATTTAATAATACAATTATTCGTATCGTAACTCGATTCTCATAATTAATTAGGTCGCGGCTAGCGTAACCGTACCCTCGAGCTATTTTATCTTCGTTCTCTTTGCTGAATTTACGAGGTGAGTTTATAGCCCCATACTTTACTATTTTCACTGCTTTTTGGGGTGAGACATTGCTTGATTTTAACGTTTGAACACAAGTGCATTTACTGAATTTATATATTAGTCTAAGTCCCACTAAAAACCCAGTTGCTTTGGCCCGTGAATCGTGAACCGTTAATTACTGTGTGTAAGCGCGAATGTAATGGATAGATCTATCGGGATTGACGTCCCTGTCTGTCTTGTCCAACAAGGGGACAAGCGGGCACAGTTTCATTTGAATCTGATATAGGATGTCGTGGGTTTAGGCATCTAGTTTGGGCTACATTTATATGATTATACTGCCGGTGTTGTTAACGCTTCGGTGTCACGAGCTTAGACTGTAATAAATACTTTTGGGATGACTTTGTATCTGTTATATTGTCATCACATTTGGGAAAATCTTGTGGTTCATTAAACATTTCAAACTAACTAAACCTATGAACTCACCAACTTTATGTTGACACTTTAGCAATGTTTTTCTCAGGTATTAAGAAGGAAGATGCTAAATGAGGTCTCATGCATTGCCGTCATTTCTTTGAAACAACGATCATTTGTACCATTTGAGAAAACTATGTTTTGTAACCATATTCAGTTTATGCTTCCGCACTTTGTTAAAACAACTTATTTTATTAATTACAAGTGATCTATTTTCCGAACGTCTCATTTAGAGGTCGTTCTTTGTGACTATGTGTGTATGATAATCATGACGTCACCACTCCCTTGTCGCCATTATACTCTGATATTTTGGGAGTGTGACAGATTGGAATCAGAGCACTAGTTATAGAGAACTAGGTTGCATTTAGTAATTCTAGACTATAACTGCTCTATGTTTAATCGATTATCATACAGATTGTAAGTATTAAGTATATGTAGATACATAAGTAATAAATGGGATACATGTGAATTAACAATTACGAGGTATATTTACATGGGTTACATGTGCAACAACAAAATCTGAATTATGTTATATGGGATACATGTGGATTCAACAATGATTGCTATGTTATGTTAATGTCCTTTTTACGGACTAATTTTATAAGATATTTACACACATTTATTCTGTTTATGATTACAGCGATGTCTTCATCCGATGATTCCACGTCTACAGGAGCGTACTACAACCGTAGTTCACAGTCGACCATCAGTTCATCAGTAGGACTACCTAGAGGATCGCCGTCAGGATATCCGTGGTACCGGATGGTTTCAGATGACGATATAGAGAGAGAGGCTGAAGAGGTTCGTCATTCACCGATCCGTATTCCTGACGCATCAGCTGACGATGTGCTTAGCCTAGAAGGCGGGGGAGAGGATGACTTAGACACTGACGTGGTGCAGTCACCAGGTCAGACATCAGTGACTGGAGATGAGACGGTAGAGGAGACAGAGGATGATGAGATGGAGTTTACAGATGGGGAAGGAGAGCCTATGGAGGTCACAGACACTGAGGACCCTCCTACTGCATATGCCGCTACTCCTGAGGTTTCCCTAGCACACATCTCCTCATCTTCATCTGAAGACGAAGGAGAAAGGACTGCTATTCCTGCTCCAGCACCTGGTACTCTACCCTTCTACTATGTGAGACGACGTCTTCGGGGGAGAGCTGTTCGACCACCACTTTCACCTTACAGACCCCTCATACCTTTCACTGCCACTGACAGGCATGCAGCCCACACACCTGCCAGTTCTGTCCCAGAGGCACCACTACTACTACCACCACCAGAGACTGTACCTGCAGTATACCAGGAGATGCTTACTGACGCTGGTATCTCTACAGGACCGAGAGCTACGACTCCTCTTCCTAGGAGAGCTACGTCGACGGTGGTGATGCTTGGGGCGGCAGATGGATGTGTGACGACACGGTTGAACAGGTTGGAGGATGCTGTAGAGGCTTTAGGTGAAGAGTATAATGAAGTGCAGGATAAGTTGGAGGCACTGGCGAAGAAGAGTCCAGTCAGGGATGAGACAGTGTTGACAGTATGTGTGACCCGTCTACGAGGACAGCTTCTTACTGTTCTTGATCAGATGGAATCCATGCCGAACGCTCGTCTTGAGGAGATTGAGAGCCTGATGACCCGTTGGGGAGTAGAGCCATTGGTGGAGACAGGCGGACTAGAGGCACCAGTGGATGACCCTGTTGCAGACTTGGATAAGAGGTTTAGAGCCGCTTGTCATGACACCGATGTTAGGTTGAGAGATTCCCAGGCTCGTGAGCTAGTGGTTGAGAGGAGGTTAGCAGAGTTGGAGAAGGAGCTTCATCAGCGCCGTGAGGGCACTAGTTAGATTTATCTTGTACCATCGACCTATCCCTGTATGACCACTAAGCTTTGAAGTTTGTCTTAGCTAGTTGGTATTTTATTTTCTCTTATTATGTTATGACAAACTATGATGTACTATCAAACGATTCTATGAATGATATTATGAGTTGCAAAAATTGTGAGATCATTATATATATTGTGTAGTATATCTTGGAGCATTTCAAAATTGTGTTGTGTGTGCCATGCATGTTATGTCTGGCAAAAACTCATTATCCTATTACCTTGTTAGATTATGGCGCCAGTTAGAAGATCCGAAACGCAGAATCCGCCAGCCGCTACCGGTGGAATTGACACCGCCCTGTTAAGCCAAATGATAGCCGAACGAGTGGCCGAGGCACTCGCGACCGCTGAAGCAAATCGTACAGCTAGCACACAGGAGGAGACCAACCAAGGAGCTACTAACGCTATTGCACGGACTTGTACCTACAAGGAATTTCGTGCAGTTACGCAAGTAAGTTTCCGAGGTACTGAAGGAGCAGTAGGATTAACCAGATGGTTTGAGAAGCTAGAATCCCAATTTGGGGTTAGCAATGTCGCTGAAGCCGACAAGGTGAAGTTTGCGTCAAGCACGTTAGTGGATGGTGCTTTGACTTGGTGGAACGTCTATGCTCGTGCAGTGACCATCGACGTTGCCCAAGCGACGCCCTGGAGTGAATTTAAAGCTATGTTTGTGAGGAAATACTGTCCCCGAAATGAAGTCAAGCAGATGGAAGTTGAGCTGTGGAACCTGAAGGTCAAGGGTACTGCTCTTACTGCTTACAATCAGCGCTTTCAAGAGCTGATTTTGTTATGTCCTGAAATGGTGCCCAACGATGACCGATTGTTGGAGCGCTACATTGAGGGACTACCTTTGAGCATCAAAGGGAATGTGACTTCATCCAAGCCGACTGATTTGCACGAGGCAATCGACATGGCTCAGAGTCTGATGTACCAAGTGGTACAGGAGTTGGGAGAAAATACTGGGGATAAAAGAAAGTGGTCTGGCAACCACTACAACAACAATACCAACAACAACAACAACCCAAGCAACTACAACCAGAACAAGCGACAAGAAGTAGCAAGAGTGTTCACTGCTGGACAAGGAAATACTGGGAACTACGCTGGAAGACTACCTTTCTGCGGAAAATGTGGTCGACACCACGAAGGAGCATGTCCCCCTACGTGCTACAATTGTGGGAAGGCGGGACATAAGGCAAAGGAATGCCGAGCACCACCTCGTGCTACTAATCAAAGAGGACCTGGAACGCAAGGTGGCCAAGGAGCAAATGTCACTTGCTTTGGATGTGGAGAGAAAGGTCACTATAAGAACAAATGTCCGAGCGGTGGGAACCAAGGTCGTAGTAACCAGATTCGAGGGAATCAAAATCAGAACCAAGGGAACCAGAAGCAGAATCAAGGGAACCGAGGAGGGAATAACCGAGCCACAACTAGTACTCCTGGAGGATTCACGGCACCTAGCAAAGTGTATCATCTCTGTGCTGAAGCTGCTGTGCAAGACAACAATGTTGTGACTGGTACGTTTCTAGTCAATAACAACTATGCTTCAGTACTATTTGATTCTGGTGCGGATAGGAGTTTTGTGTCGTCTATATTTAGTGAACGCCTAAATGTTACCCCTACTGCGTTAGACGTTAAGTATAATGTAGAATTAGCCGATGGGAAGTCAGTAACCACCGACGTTATTCTGAAAGGATGTAGTGTAAGGCTATAAGGTCGTTCGTTTAGTATCGACCTACTCCCTATAGAATTGGGAAGTTTTGACGTCATCATTGGAATGGATTGGATGTCGAAGCATCACGCGGAGATTGTATGTCATGAGAAGTGTGTCCGTGTTCCTTATGGAAACGACGTACTCATCATACAAGGCGAAAGAAGTGGTGTGAAGAATGGATCAAGATTGGAAGTCATCTCATGTATCAGGACTCAAAGATACATTGAGAAGGGATGTCCGGTATTCTTGGTTCAAGTAACACAAAAAGAAGGAGAAGAAGAACGCGAGAAGAAGGTAGAAGATGTACCGATCGTTAGAGACTTTCCGGACGTATTCCCAGAGGATTTACCCGGACTACCACCAGCACGGCAAGTGGAGTTTCACATCGAGCTTACACCAGGAGTCGCGCCTGTTGCTAGAGCCCCATACCGTCTAGCACCAGCCGAGATGACAGAGTTAGCTGAACAGATAAAGGAACTTTCTGACAAAGGTTTCATTAGACCAAGTTCCTCACCCTGGGGAGCGCCGGTCTTATTTGTCAAAAAGAAAGATGGATCCTTTAGAATGTGTATCGATTACCGAGAATTGAATAAGCTGACGATAAAGAACCGCTACCCATTGCCGAGGATTGACGATCTTTTCGACCAATTGCAAGGATCTAGCATATACTCGAAGATCGATTTAAGGTCAGGATATCATCAACTAAGGGTTAGAGAGGAAGACGTTCATAAAACGGCTTTTAGAACCCGGTACGGACACTACGAGTTCCAAGTTATGCCTTTCGGTTTGACAAACGCACCTGCGGTATTCATGGATCTCATGAACCGAGTTTGCAAACCATACTTGGACAAGTTTGTGATTGTATTTATCGATGACATTCTCATCTATTCTCGTAACGAAGAAGAGCACAAGGAGCATTTGAAGACCATATTAGAGCTGCTAAGGAAGGAGAAGTTATATGCAAAGTTTTCCAAATGTGAGTTTTGGATAAACACAGTGCAATTCCTTGGGCATGTGATCGACAGCAGTGGTATTCACGTTGACCCTGCTAAGATCGAGGCTGTAAAGGATTGGGCGACTCCAACAACACCCACGGAGATCCGTCAATTTTCAGGTCTTGCTGGTTACTATAGGAGATTCATTGAAGGTTTCTCCAAGATAGCTAAACCAATGACGGAATTGACTCAAAAGGATAAGAAGTTTGAGTGGAAGGAGGAGCAAGATTTGGCATTCCAGACGTTGAAGCAGATGTTGTGTGAAGCACCGATACTAGCCCTACCTGAGGGTAATGAAGACTTTGTGGTGTATTGTGATGCATCCATAAAAGGGTTAGGTGCAGTACTGATGCAAAGGACTAAGGTCATAGCTTACGCATCAAGACAACTAAAAGTACACGAAAAGAACTACACAACTCATGACCTAGAGTTGGGAGCAGTGGTGTTTGCCTTGAAGATTTGGAGACACTACCTTTATGGTACTAAGTGTGTTGTATTCACTGACCATAAGAGTCTACAACATATTTTGAATCAAAAGGAACTCAACATGAGGCAACGACGTTGGCTAGAGTTGCTCAGTGATTACGATTGCGAGATCCGTTATCACCCAGGCAAGGCAAATGTCGTGGCCGACGCTTTGAGTCGAAAGGAGAGAGTTCTTAGGGTGAAGGCTTTAATGATGACCATTGACTTAGACCTTCCATCCTTAATTCTCAAGGCTCAGAAAGAAGCAGTCGAGGAAGAAATTCTCAAGACTGAAGATGTTGGAGGAATGATAAAGAAGTTGGAAGCACGTTCGGATGGAACGTTATGCCTTGATAATAGGAGTTGGTTACCATGCCATGGTGACCTACGATCCTTGATTATGCATGAGTCGCATAAGTCAAAGTACTCCATACATCCAGGATCTGATAAAATGTATCATGATCTGAAGATGTTGTATTGGTGGCCGAACATGAAGGCGGATATTGCTACATACGTTAGCAAGTGTTTGACTTGTGCCAAAGTCAAAGCCGAACATATGAAACCATCAGGATTATTGGTCCAACCCGAACTGCCGGAATGGAAGTGGGAAAGGATCACTATGGATTTCATTACCAAGCTACCAAAGACAGCAGCCGGATTCGACACGATTTGGGTAATCGTCGACCGACTCACCAAATCGGCTCATTTCCTACCCATCAAGGAGACTGATGGAATGGATAAGTTAGCAAGGACGTACTTGGAGGAAGTAGTCACGAAGCATGGTGTGCCTGTGTCTATAATCTCCGATCGAGACAGCCGATTTACTTCACAGTTTTGGAAGTCACTGCAGAAGGCATTGGGAACGCAGTTGGATATGAGCACTGCGTATCATCCCCAGACCGACGGTCAAAGTGAACGGACCATTCAAACCCTAGAAGATATGCTGAGAGCCTGTGTGATTGAGTTTGGAAATAAATGGGATAGACACCTACCTCTGGTGGAATTCTCATACAACAATAGTTATCACACTAGCATTAAGGCAGCGCCGTTCGAGGCACTGTATGGTAGGAAGTGTCGTTCACCCATGTGTTGGGCAGAGGTCGGTGAAGCACAACTCACTGGACCTGAGATCATACACGAGACTACTGAGAAGATCTTTAAGATTAAGAGCCGTATGCAAGCCGCAAGAGATCGACAGAAGAGTTATGCTGACATGAGACGCAAACCTCTTGAGTTTGAAGTTGGTGACAAAGTCATGTTGAAGGTCTCACCTTGGAAAGGTGTGATTCGCTTTGGAAAGCGTGGAAAGTTAAACCCTCGCTACATTGGACCCTTCAAGATTATAGAAAGGATTGGCCCCGTAGCCTATCGTTTGGAATTACCCCAAGAACTTAGCCGAGTGCATAATGTGTTCCACATTTGCAATCTGAAGAAATGCTTAGCTGACGAAACACTCGTTATCCCTTTGGAGGAGATTCAACTCGACGACAAACTCAATTTCGTAGAAGAACCGGTAGAAGTTATGGACCGTCAAGTTAAACAACTCAAGCAAAGCCGTATACCGATTGTGAAAATCCGATGGAACGCGCGTAGAGGTCCAGAATACACGTGGGAACGTGAAGATCAGTTCAAGAGCAAGTATCCTCATCTTTTCGTTAACCAACCTACTACAACAACGTCTTGATTTCGTGACGAAATCTCTAAAACATGGGAATACTGTGACATTCGTCAATTTTCCATCATTAATTTATTCATATAGTACGAGTATTTTAACTGTTTACCGACTAGTTGTCGTCATGAACGTGTTAATTGTTTTGCTTTGCGGACAAAGCCCTTTTTAGGGAGAGCATATGTAACATCTCAATGTTTCGCGATTATTAAGTTGAATGCAACACACAGGTTGTGAGCGTCTTATGTTTTGCCGTACGTTTATTTGTTATAGTTATTAAGTTTTCGTGACGTCTCGCACAATTGTTTTGGTTTTGGGATCGTATACTAAACGGTTTTGCTGTCGTGTTTATTCAGTCGCGTCTAAACCTAAACATTGTGAACCCGAGTCGAGTTTATAGCTGTCACAGCATGTGTACATATACTGAATATAAACCTTCAATTTTATTGCCAAGCTTGTCATACAAGGGTCTCAAAAATCAGTCACATGTCTAAACCTACATATAAACCTCATAGTTTATTTGCCCCACTAAAGGACAGCACACTTGCCTAGTTTACCCCTTTTGGGTATATCACAAGTTAACATTTCCAGATTTACACTAACCCTAGACTAACAATACAAGTTTATATACAAACCCAAAGTATTATCCAATGTCCAAATACAAATTATCTCAGTCCAAAATACAAACATCAAAAATCTGCACAAGTCTTCACAATACAACTCCTGGATAGAAGATTAGTTCCAGCCGACCCATACGTCGCGTCGAACCTGCAAAACAGAAAGTCTTCATCCCGTCCGAACCTGCAAAACCGAACGTAGCATCCCCATTGTGAGTCTTTTGTCTTTTCGTCTTTCCTTTTGAAGTCTAGATGTGCTTGTTTTGTACGAACCTACGAATAAACGAAACCGTGGTTAGTCATTGTAATGGACTTATATTTTTAACTAAAAACTGAAAAATTGTTAAACTTTTTAAATGCAAACATGTTTCTGATATTGCTTTTCTGTCAACCAAACCGAGACCCAATTTAGACCAAACCGAGACCCAACTTAGAACCAAACCGAGACCATGTCCAACCAGATCAAGACCTCAATCAAGAACCAAACCGAGACCCATGTTCCACCAAACCGAGACCCAATCAAGAACCAAACCGAGAATCAAAGCAAACCAACCAAAGTTCTTACTGCCAAAATTATTAACCATTATTACCAACCAATCCAAATGTCTTAATCAAGTTTTATTTTACAGAAAACATTAATCATGCCGCGGGTATAGAAACCCCCAACTCAAATCAAAACCCTAATTATTTTAAAACCTTTTTAAACATCTAATTAACATTGCCACATTCCAGAAACATCATATAAACACGAGTAACATTCGAATATATAAAAACCCCCAATTTTTATAAAACCCTAGATTTACTTTTTATTAATTAAGATGCTAATTAAACCTAATCTAAACCCAAACCCCTTAATTAATTAATTAAAAGTGAGTTATACAAAAACCCCCAAATGACCGAAACCCTAATTTTTATAAATCGACTTTATATTAAAATTGGTTTGATTTTATAAATGAAAACATCAATTAATCATGTTTAAACCCGATTTTGATGAAAACCCCCAAATATTTCAAAACCCTAATTTTGTTTACTTTCAATCCGAGAATCATATGATTTACAACAAGTATATACAAATAAATTAAACCCACTGATATTTATTAAATCAATTAAAGCTTTTAAAAGAACCAAGGAGAATGAACTTATCTTTGATTTTGGTATTTGATTTACGAAACCGCAAGGGAGAACACATCATAAAACCAATCGGTTTGATGTGGGGATTAACCCCACATCTCACGCGATATAGAACCTCAGACCACCCATATTTGATTCTATAACTCAAACTGATTAGATGATAACCATAATAGATGATTGAACCGATCTAGGTTAAGAGAGAGAGAGTTTTGGGACGGTGGAGGAAATATCGAGAGAGGAGAGAGAGTAAACTCTCAGATATGGGAAGTTGTGTGTGATAAACACACGTATGTACTCCTTCCGTTCTTGTTTATTCCGCCAAGCGGGCCGGGCCGGGTCAATGACCCTTGGGCCGGTTGTTGTGTCAATGTTTTGGACTCCCATTTTGGGCCTTATGTGTTTAAATTAGTTTGGTTAAAGCCCAAACGAAATTTGGTAAATTTAAGTTATAATTTGACCCGTAAAACCCGACCATTTAATAAACCGATTTTATTTATCGTACTTTTCCGTAAAATCGTACTTTTCATAAACGTATGGTTTCGTCAAGCACAACTAGGGTGTCGAGTCATTTAATAATACAATTATTCGTATCGTAACTCGATTCTCATAATTAATTAGGTCGCGGCTAGCGTAACCGTACTCTCGAGCTATTTTATCTTCGTTCTCTTTGCTGAATTTACGAGGTGAGTTTATAGCCCCATACTTTACTATTTTCACTGCTTTTTGGGGTGAGACATTGCTTGATTTTAACGTTTGGACACAAGTGCATTTACTGAATTTATATATTAGTCTAAGTCCCACTAAAAACCCAGTTGCTTTGGCCCGTGAATCGTGAACCGTTAATTACTGTGTGTAAGCGCGAATGTAATGGATAGATCTATCGGGATTGACGTCCCTGTCTGTCTTGTCCAACAAGGGGACAAGCGGGCACAGTTTCATTTGAATCTGATATAGGATGTCGTGGGTTTAGGCATCTAGTTTGGGCTACATTTATATGATTATACTGCCGGTGTTGTTAACGCTTCGGTGTCACGAGCTTAGACTGTAATAAATACTTTTGGGATGACTTTGTATCTGTTATATTGTCATCACATTTGGGAAAATCTTGTGGTTCATTAAACATTTCAAACTAACTAAACCTATGAACTCACCAACTTTATGTTGACACTTTAGCAATGTTTTTCTCAGGTATTAAGAAGGAAGATGCTAAATGAGGTCTCATGCATTGCCGTCATTTCATTGAAACAACGATCATTTGTACCATTTGAGAAAACTATGTTTTGTAACCATATTCAGTTTATGCTTCCGCACTTTGTTAAAACAACTTATTTTATTAATTACAAGTGATCTATTTTCCGAACGTCTCATTTAGAGGTCGTTCTTTGTGACTATGTGTGTATGATAATCATGACGTCACCACTCCCTTGTCGCCATTATACTCTGATATTTTGGGAGTGTGACAAACACCGCCCCCTCGGGGTCTACATACTCGTCATCCTTATGAACATCGATCTCTTCGATTTCTTAATCAAAGATAGGCTTGCCAAACCAAGGTTTGTCATTCCCCTCCTCGAGTATCTTAGAAACTCTCTCGAAAAGATCACAATCAAGCACGAAACCATCATTCATTTGTGGGGATTGTTGATAAGTTAAATCCTCACGAATGTGGTAAACGTAATTCTCATTTGAGGAGTGTTGATTAGGTAACTCCTCGAGACTTGGATTTTGGGTCACATTAGTTGGTTTGTCATCGAAAATAAGACCTTCCAACTCATTTAGTTCATCCTCGATTTTGGAAAGATCGACCTCACTTGTAGGTAGAAGTGGAGGCAAAAGAGCTAGCTCTCGTTCAATAATTTCCTCAATCTCGGGATCAAATTCGTAATCATCGTACTTCACATGTGAATAGGTCTTTTTGGGAGAATCCTCAAAAATGGCATGTGGATTTCGAAGTACGTGATCAATCTCGGCAAAATCGTCATCGTCATCATTAAAGAAAGAGTCGATGTGAGCACTCACAACCATGGTCTTACAAGTCGAACGACTATGCTTAGGTGACTTTTCTAAGATGAGAGGATCGATGTCGATAAAATCTTTAGCCTCAACGGGTGTTGGGCTAGGAAAAGGAGGCACTTCGATGGAGTTAGAAGTAGAAGCCTCAAAGACGTGGTCCTTCGAAGGTGGTGAAGACGAGTCCATTTTGGTCATTGTCGTGATGGCACTAACGTCGCCCTTCAGAATTGGTTGTTCACTTGTTTCACTAAATACATCCCAAAGTGATTTTTCATCCAAAAATCTACGCATACCCTTTTGAATTAGGTACACGTATTCTTTATCATTAAAATCATCATCTTTAAAACCGTTTTTCTTAATTCTTTCAAAACATGCATTAAGCCTAATACTTTCCGCTAAAGTAAACATTTTGAAATCATTAGAATTTGAAACATTAGGTTTTGCAACCTTGGTTTTTTCATGATCATTAAACACTTGGGATTTACTCGTGAAAAAGTCCATTTTATCCTCCCCATATCTCATAGTAAGTCTCCCCTCGTGAACGTCGATTACGGTTCGAGCCGTCGATAAAAATGGTCGGCCTAAAATAATGGGACATTTAGGGTCACGCTCATAATCGAATATGACGAAATCCGTGGGAAAAACAAACTTTCCAACTTTAACATAGACATCCTCGGCTATTCCAATTGGTATAAGTGGCGTACAATTTGCAAGCTCGATTGTCATGTTCGTGGGGGTAAGTGAAGGCAATCTCATCAATTTCCATAGAGAATGAGGCATGAGATTGATGCTAACACCTAAATCGGAAAGGGCTAAACATCCCTTAATCTCGTAAAAATCACAAGGTAATAGAAATTGGCCCAGATCCTCTTCCTTTCTCGGCATATGCCTTTTGGGTTTTTTAAGAAGGATCGATGCACAAGTTTCTTCAAGGGTTTCTTTGTTTAGGTAGATAAAACTCTCTTTTTGAACCGTTGATGGAATTTGAGGTACACGAGGGTGTGCACTCTTTCCTTGGTCGCCACGTTCACCCCATGGAATTTAGAACAATAAGACGTCTTAGAAGTCGAGGGTTGAGAAAAAGGAACAACACGAAATCAATCAAGGTTAGGGGTAATCACACGACTTTTTCCATGAGACGAGGCGACTTTACATTGTTCTTTCGGCTTTGCAACGGTGTCATTAGGTAACGAACTCGATGAAGCACCCGAGGCTTTGTTCATAATAGCCGAAAACATCTTTTTATGTCAATTTGTCCTTGCTCAATATTCGTGTTTTGAAGTTTCAAAGTATTAGAAAAATCATTTTTCAAAGTACCAATTTCTCCCTCTAATCTTCTCGTATTAGCCTCATTCGTTTTCATGTAATTTTGAAAATCGTTTGACGAACTATTTTGATTTGAATTAAAATTCCCTTGGTTTTGATTACTTCTTTGAAAATTGTTTTGATTCCCACTTGAAAAATTGTTTCCTTGATTGTTGTTGAAAAATTTGAGTTTTGATTAAATTCCGACCTTGATTATAACCTTGATTTTGATTCGAAAAATTTCCTTGTTGATTATTTCCTTGAAAATTGTTTCGGTTTTGATTAAAATTGTTGCCTTGGTTATAATTTCCTTGTTGCGGATGGACCGGCGTTATTTTGATTTTGATTAGAAAAATTGTTGTTTAACGCACTTACATTCGACGTTTGGCCATTCATAGCCGCACACCCGTAATAATTATGAGGTCCACCACAAAACGTACACGAAGTCTCAACCGCTTTCACCGTAGCGGGAGCGTCTTTCTTTTGCATCTCAACGAGCAAAGACGTAAACACATTCGTTAGCTTGTCGAATTTCACATCAACCCTCTCAATGTCGCGATTAGAACTACTAACATTGGCGACATTGGCAACACTCGGTGCGTTGCGGAGTTGGTAAACCTTGGATCAATTCTCGATAATCATTAATGCATCTTTCGGAGTCTTACACAAAAAGTTGCCACCGGCGGCGGAATACAACGAATCTTGTTCTTGGAAACTAAGACCGTTGTAAAACGTATCGATTTGGTGCAACTCGGAAAATCCATGGTGAGGACATTGCCTAAGCAATTCCTTAAAACGATCCCACGCGTCTCTAAAAGATTAATTCAGTTTTTGCTCAAATCTCGTAATTTCATTTTAAAAAAATGTTATCTTAGACGGTGGGAAAAAATGATTAACGAACTTGGAGACGAGATCCTTCCACGTAATTATCGAATTAGGTGGCTCTTTCTCGTACCAATCCTTGGCGGCACCATCGAGCGAGTACGGATAAAGCATAAGCTTGACGACATCGGTGTCGACGTTCTTAAACTTGCTCGTGGCTAAAAGACGATCAAAATTCCGAATATGGTCATGAGGATTATCGGCTTCACGGCCTCGAAACTTCGTAGCTTGAATCAACAAAAGCATTCCACTCTTAATCACAAAATTCTCCGCTTCGATAGCGGGAATTACGATCGCATCTCCATAACCCTCAGTGGGCGCTTGGAGCAATTCCATATTCGAACGATTGTCGGCCATCTCCTCTACGGTCTCTTCAACAACGATATTAGGAACGTCGGTTTCTAAACCTCGTCTACGTCATCGATTCTTCCGATTACGATTGCGTCGATTCGAAGCATCGCTAGAATTAGAATAATCCTTCGATCGAGTACGCATGCACTAAGTGTAGAATGGGGGGTAGCAAAGAAGATTCTTTTTGCGGCTTTTTGATTTTTCAATTTTTTTTTGGTTTTTGATTGTTTTTAATTTTTTTGGATTTTTTGTGTATTACGTAGACTCAAATCTACAAATCTCCCCTCGAATCGATTTCTCGATTAAAGGAGCCTCAAAGAATGAAAACGATCACGTGGAGTGAACGCCTTCGATGACTTTAGAACGTTGGTGGAACACCAAAACGTTCAAGAGGGTTTAATCTTGAAAACAAGCAAATATATATGATACGTAGATAATATTTGGGCCGCAAACCCTCGATTAGCCCTCTTTCTCAAAACACGCACAAGCAAGCGGAGGAAACGAGGCGGCGCTAAGCACTTAAGAGCCTTTTTCCTTTAGGTCGTTAAATACAACCGCCTTATACCCACCTTATAGTTTGTGTTAATTGAAATTAAGCCTCACGAAAGTATTTATCTATTTTGCCTTTAAACTTTTTCTTTAGATTCGAATACAATGATCGAGTGATGAAATCCCGAATCAAGGTTGCGTTTTCACGCTTTTGGAGTACTTGTATATTTATTGTTCTACGTAAGTACAATATAGTAATATATTCACAAGAAAAACGAAAACCAATATATCTACAATATAGTAAAATGATTGTTGTGTGTTTAATTTAGAAATATTAAACGCGATTGATTTGGATACTATAATATATTAAGGAAAAATAACAAAATGAGTATGTACGTTTATGTACACTTTCCAAAAATGAAAAGCAAAAACGTACTACTCACACAAACACGATAATAATAATGGCAACTCAAAAACACCTCTCCGGCAGCGGCGCCAATATTAATGTAGTAAAATCGTACACGTTTTAGGAAAAACGCGTATGAGCGACAAGTATTAAGTCTTACGCTTTAGGAAAAACGTAAAACCGAATAAATGCGGGTTCGTTCTCGAAGGAGGTGTATGTGTTTTGTTGCCAATTATATAAAATCAAAGTTTGGATTAGTAACGTTTTTTAGAGAAAAAGGTGAGAAAATTAAAAGACGAGTTACGCTAATATTAAACTACGACGAATACGCGATACGCGCGAATCGAGAAAATGACAAAAATTTATAAAAATTAAAATTTTGAAAACTTAACTAAAAATAAACTTATTAAAGTAAAAAGGAAAATTAAAAAAAAAACGAAGACGCCTAAAATTAAGCTAAGCAAAATAAATTAAATAACAAAAGTACAAACGCGATATTTAAGAAAATTACAAAATTTAAAACCTAAAAATGAAAATATAATTTTCCTAAGTCCTAAATGATAAAAGAAAATTTTGAAAAAAAGAATTATATTTTTTTGGCTTTTTAATAATTTTTTATGAATTAAAAATAATTTAAACTAATTAAATGATTAAAAAGAAATAATAAATGATTTTAATTTTTTTATATAAGTACTCCTTCCTCCCAATCTTTAGGTGACACTTCTTTGTGTCACAAAAACTGTCACAAATTAAAATCCTCATCCCTCCCAAAACTATAAGCGTCACTTTTTTTTTGTCAAAAAGTGTCGCGATAGCCTATTTCACTATCTGTGGCACAGTGAACGAATTTGGCTTGTTTTATGCTTGTTTGTTGGCGTTTTTGGGCACAAGAGGCACCCCTACAACAATGGAGTTGTGGGGAGTGAATAACAAACACACAAAAATCAAAATCAAAGCACAAATCACCCCAATATTTACACAAAATCAATACAGATGCATAAATAATGGGGTCTGGTGGTGTCTTTGGTGTTATAGTGGGCTTTCTTGCTATGAAAAGCTTCTAAACATCCACCAAGACTCAAGACTAGATAATTAAACCCTAAATCACCCTATAAATTAACCAAGTTTCCGATTTTAAGGTCTAAAACACCAAAAACAAAACCTATTCACCTACTGGTATGATGCAGACAGAGAGTATGGGCTTATGCTGAAATTGTAACCAAACAATGAGTTATACTTGCTTATTTGAACCACCCAAAAGCCTATGAAACTTAAATACCAGATAATGCATACATAAATCTACCCTGAATATACTAGTTAACAGAAAGTTTAGATCCAAAAACCAAAAATAAAACCTTAAAGGTTTGCTGATATGTTTGGCCAGAATATGGGGAAGATCATAGCATTTATGTGATAGTTTTGAGTATTATGCAAACTTAAAGGCAAAAAGTCTAAATCCTCAAATCAGTTCAACAACAAGTCATATCAGACCTAAACCCTACAAAATCACCTTTAAACAAACCTCTATGATTGAACTCCTAAACCTATTAATGCAATTTACGCAACTTAACAACTTAGGCAGATTAAGTAAAACTATCCTAAATAAAAGTACAAATCACCTAACAAAACTAAAAGAAATGACAATCAAGCAATTTATTAATACCTAAAAAAATAGAAATTACAAAATCTAAATGAACCAACTGTCTGATTATGCAGAAACATAAGATCTACCCTTTTTTATATGTTTTTGTATTTATATGAAAAGCAAAAGTTAAATTGAGCTACACTACACCTCTTGAAGTAATATCAATTAAATCCTAGATCTTATGGCAGATTACTGACTAACACTAAACACCATTTAACTTAATGAAAGATATTTCTAATGAAGATTTTTCAAAGAAAAATTATGCCTAGAGGAGATTAAATAAACACACTATCATACCAACAAGCTTAGACTAATGTGAATTAAAACACAAAATAGCATACAAGATCAGTCGATTACAAGTCCTCATACAAACCAAGATCATAAGCAATGCAAATAAGCAGATAAACAGAACAAGTCAATCCACATATAAGCAAAATCACATATATCACAAATAATAAACAGAAATAGCAAAAGGGGAGTTCAAAATTTACCTTGTCTTGACCTATATTCAGACCAAGAGTAAATCGATGCAACCAGCTTAATGCGTGATTTCTGAATAAGATGAGCTTATGGGAAAAGTACATATGGCTCGAGCTAAAGACTACACCAGTCTAGTTAGCTTATAAATGAAGGATGATGATTGCTTCTAACTTGAAACCTGAAAATATCACAAACAAGCAAACTCAAAGTAACCAATAAACTGTATAAGCTTGATTTCGACAAGCTTATACAACTTATTGTCTAGTGAAACAGTAATGACCCCCAAAAAAGTTAACCAACATTTTTACTCCAAACCTTTTTAGAACAATTCTAGCGAAACTAACGTAACCAATAAGGAAAAATAGCAAAATCCTATAAGCCAAATGAGCTTATAACTTGTCAGGTTATAAGCTGATTAGAAACTTATGTGATCCTAGTTCTCAAAAAATTTATTTGGCAAAATGTTTTTGAACAAAATAAAATATTTGATAGACCTAAACTTAAATTTGCAGAAAGATAAACAGTTAACTTTAAAACAATAACAATAAAACTGGAACCCAATCTTGCAAAGTTTTAATAAACACTGTAAATATTCATTTAATAATTTTTTACAAAGATTGGAACAAAGGTGATGCTACAATCCAGCACCCCTTATATACTCATCTAAAGAGTATTCTAGAACTACAACAATAAAGAGAAACCCTAATAAGCTAATTCCCCAATTTGCACTTGAAGATTCGGATCCTAAGAAGTATCTTTGAAGATATTGAATATGGTCAATTGCTTACATGTGGCTTCCAGTAGATGTACAACCGGTTGAGTTGATCACAGCCATTCTTTGATGCCTTTGGGAGAAAGAAAACACTTTGGAACGTTGATTTGCTGTAAACTTTTGTCTTCAAGTAGAAGGGAACATGTGGGGGGACCATTGAGTGAGAGTGATGGTTTTCTTGGGGTTGGGATTGGTTTCTTATGAGGTTAATTGATTTTCTGGATAAAATGAAGGTTTAATTATGAGGGATTAGGGTAGGAGTAATTAGGGTTTATGGAGGGTGATTTGGGGATGATGATGATAACAGTGGTGGGTGTGTTGTTTCCCGGTTATATAACCCCTTTTGTTTATATTAATTTAAAACAAGATTAATATTAAGTGGGGTGACATGGATATGTATGAATGGTGGGGAGGTGATGATGTGGAGTGTGAGGTGGTTGGGTAAGAGTTTGGTTTATCCATGTTTACCCCCTGCATTTTATAAAAAGTTGTATAACAAATCTTGGCAGCCACAATTCCCCTTTCCTTTGTATTAACTTTGTACCACTTGTCAAAAGTGGCACAAATGTTTTGCAAACTTTGAATCAAGGACCATTAGTGTAATTTAGCCATACTTCAAGGGCTAAACATGCATTCTCTTGACATTTTAGGGAGCCGTATGTAATTTTTGAGTTTTACGAGGGTATAAAATGACAAGTCTTCAAAAGATGAGGGACCAATCTTGACAAATCTTCTAACTTCAAGGACTTCTTTAGAAATTCATCGTTCGGGTCCGGTTCTTTGTGCGGCTTCGTTTCCTGTGTTCGTTTTTTCTTGATTCTTGCGATCTTTTGTTGATTTCACGATATCCGTACCTAAAATACACAATGAACAAACACAAGCATATTTTTTGGTATTTTTATGATATTTTAAGCGTTTTAAGCCCGATTTGGACGATGAGACAATGTATAATTTTAGTCTCATCAATGTACATACCCGTGTCGTTAGTGAGCGACATTTCTAAGTACGTCCATATTATCAATGCTGAGAGACATGTCGAAGAAGAATATTTTTGGTGTTTTTGGAAGTTTTTCTCATTTTTTATTTTGTTTTTGTAGGTTTTATATTTTTGTATTTGGATTTTCTGATAGATATATACAAGGTTACTGCGAATGAGCAAGACGTTCAAGTTCATCTGGAGTGAAACTACGCATACCAAGTCGACGAACCAAGAATTCAAATCTGTCTTGAGAAAGAGCTTTGGTGAAGATTTCGGCTAGTTGGTAGTCCGTCTTGACAATATACAGTTCGATCGTTCCTCTTTCCACATGCTTCTTTATGAAATAGAATCGGACAGCAATGTGCTTGGTCTTGGAGTGTTAGACCGGGTTGCAGGATATGGCTATGGCTGATTGTGAATCACAATAAATAGGAACTTTGTTAAAGTGAAAGCCATAATCTGTGAGTTGTGTTCTCATCCAAAGGACTTGAGCACTACACACGGATAGAGATACATATTCTGCTTCTGCGGTGGACAACGCCGTGTAATCTTGTTTTCTTGAGGACCAGCTCACTAGCTTCTCGCCTAAGAATTGTGCTCCATCGGAAGTGCTCTTGAATGTATCATGACACCCTGTATGGTCGACATATGAAAAAACCAGTTAGATTAAAACCAGAATCCTTCGTATACCAGAGACCCATGTGAATGGTTCCCCGGATATAACGAAAGACCCTTTTAACCTCCTTGAGGTGCTTCTCGGTTGGGTTAGCCTGGTACCAAGCACATAAACAAGTAGCATGCATAATGTCCGGTCTTCTTGAGGTTAAGTACATAAGGGACCCGATCATACTTTGGTATTTTGTAGCATCTACAAATGTCCCTTTCTTATCCAAATCAAGCTTGTGTCTAGTGTCCATTGGAGTACCAATAGGATCACAGTTTTCTATTCCAAATTTCTTTAGAATCTCGAGCACATATTTGGACTAATTTATGAAAATACCACGGAGGATTGGTGTACTTGGAGACCAAGAAAAAACGTCATTTCCCCCCATCATGGACATTTCGAATAAGCTTTTCATAAGGTCGGAAAATAATATGGAATATTTTGGGTTTGTAGAGCCAAATATTATATCATCTACATAGACCTGAGCCACCAAGATGTCGTTGTCGTAGTGCTTGATAAACAACGTTGGATCAATGGTTCCTTTGCTGAAGTAATTTTGGAGAAGAAATGATGATAATTCGTCGTACCATGCCCTCGGTGCTTGTTTCAAACCATAAATTGCCTTTTTCAACTTGTAGACATGGCTTGGATGTTTGGTGTTGATGAAACCTTCAGGTTGACATACGTACACATCTTCTTTTAATGGCCCATGCAAGAAAGCCGTCTTTACGTCCACTTGATACACAGTGAACGATTTGTGTGCAGTGTATGCCAAGAAAATCATAATAGCTTCCATTCGAGCAACCGGGGCGAAGGATTCTACGAAATAAATTCCCTTCTTCTGTTTATAACCTCTCACAACTAACCGAGTCTTGTTCCTAATGACCGTTTGCTCTTCATCCATCTTGTTTTTGAATAACCATTTCAGGGTAAGGGGATCGATATTGTCCGGGCGTGGTACTAACTCCCATACATCAAGCCGGATGAATTGATTGAGCTCTTCTTGCATAGACTCAATCCATGATGCGTCGGTCATTGCTTCTTTCACACTTGCTGGTTCCATTGTGCTGACTGATAGTGCATAGATACACAAATCACCATCGGTACGCAACTGATTTCGTGTCGAGACTGGTCTTGAGAGATTGCTAATCACTTGAACTAAAGGATGATCCTTAGTCCATTTGTGTTTACGTGGAAGTGTATGAGAAACTTGATGCATGCTTGACGGATCCACATATGGTGTTGAAGGCTGAGTAGTCCTTGTGGAAGCCGCAAATAGATTAACAAACTCATGTTCGTTGAGCATCGCATTGTTTGCATTATCAGCAACTATTTCATTCTAAAGATGAACATGATTAAGAATTTGCCGAGATTGTTGTTGAGTCGCGTCAGCAGTCATAGAAGTGGTTGGAATATTTGGAGTCAATATGGTTGAGGTAGATGTAGATGGTGCAGAAGAAGATGCCGTTGGTGTAGATGCAATTGGAGGTTCTTGAACTCCCGTCGCAAGTGCAGCCGGGGCATTTTGAATAACGCCAAATGACGAAGGATCCTCCATATATTCATCATAAATTGGCCAAAATAAAACTTCCAAGTCATGTTCCGAAGGTTGTAACGATGATATTGCTGACAGTGCAAATTGAAGTGCGAGTCCTGAACTTACGTGTCCAGAAGTCTGACCTTGAAGCTCGGGATGTGAAATTCTATGTTGAGATGCCATTCCTAAGAGTTCATCAAAGTTAACATTCATAGTCTCCATTACCTTTCTTTTCCTTCGATTATAAACCCTGTAAGCACAAGCAGTTGACGAATAACCAATGAAAAAGCCAATATTACCTTTAGGTTCAAGTTTACCGACATCTTCACGATCATTCTTCGGATAACATAATGTACCGAAGACATGTAGAAATGATATATCCGGTTTTATTCCATTAATGATCTCATAAGGTGTTTTGTTGAATCATGTGTGAATAATGGAGCGGTTTTGAGTATAATATGCAGTTGCAATGGCATCGGCCCAAAGTAATAACGGTGCACTAGAGGAGAGAAGCATCGTCCGAGCAGCTTCAACTAACGTACGATTCCTTCGTTCCACAACTCCATTCTGCTATGGAGTTCTTACAGCGGAATTTTGATCCAACTTCGTCAAAGTAAGCTTTCAGTTGCTGATTGGTGAATTTTGTGCCGTTATCTGTTCTTACAATGTTGATAGGGGCTTGTAGTAGTACTGATGTTTTCTTCAAAAAATTCATGATCACTCCAGGGGCTTCATCTTTTGAAGCAAGAAAATGAACCCATGTATAACGAGAATAATCATCCACAATCACTAGGACGTACCGCTTACCATTGATGCTTTTGATTCTCAGTGGGCCACACAAAATCACAAATCCATATGTAGGAGTGATACAAGGCTTTTGCCCGTATAAAAATTAAAGTTCGAAGTAGTGGTCTAATCGAATTGATCTGGGTTAACTATGCGACTCAGTCGTTCTTTGGTGAAACAAATAGTTGTGTCGTTGTAGTAATTAAAAGTGCAAAACTTAAAACTAAATGACGTTAATTTAAATCTAATTCTAATATAAAGTAAATGATAAGTATTTAAAAGCGCGACGAGAATTAAAAGGCACTAAAAGTAAATAAAGCAAACTTAAATCTATCTAAGGCAAACTTAAAACGCAACTAAAACTTAAAACTAAGGCAAGGATAAAATAAATCTAAGGCAAATAAACTTAAAGTGCAACTAAGGAAAAAGGCGGGAAAAATAAAGCTTGAAGATTAAAAATAGAAACTTAAAAAAGTAACTTAAAAGAACCTGAAAAATAGCTCATCCGGAATAAACCTTCGTTCGGAATAATCACTCATCCGGAATGTCACCTTCGTTCGGAATGATTCTTCTTCACTCGGAATATTAACCAAAACCCTTGATCCAGAATAAATCCTTTATACGGAATATGTCACTTATCCGGAATAAAGTCTTGATTCGGAATACTTGGCTTGATCCGGAATAATGCCTTGATCCGGAATATTTTCCTTGCTGGTCCTTGATCCGGAATGTTGAAGATTCCGGATGAAGTCTTTGACCCGGAATAATTAATTATTCCGAATAAAGGTCCTTGATCCGGACTGTCTCCTTGATTCGGAATGTTCTGTTGATCCGGAATGTTCTGTTGATCCGGAATAAAAGACTGATCCGGAATGTTCGGTATTCCGGATGAAATGCTTGATCCGGAATAATAAATTATTCCGAATAAGCACTACTGATCCGGAATGTCTAATATTCTGGTTGAACAACCCTTGATCCGGAATAAACTTGCACAAACCCTTCACTCGGAATGTTTTGCTGGGCTTTGATCCGGAATGTTTCCTGGGAAAGAACAGTAACAGACAACACGAAGAACACGGAGGAACAAATATAACACGAATCTAATCAAAACTAATCTAAATCAACCACAAGATTTAATCAAACTAATCAAATAACATCTACTAATCATAAACAAACAATCCAAATCAATCAAACTAACAAAACTAATCAAAATAATCAAAACCCACTTTAATCAAATCAATAAAATAAGAACATGAACATGAACAATAAACATAAAAATCAAAGATTAAAGATAGGTAGATAGGAGATGAACAATAAAAGTAAAGATTGACAATAATTAAAAGGAAACTAACTTGAAATTAAAGGTATTTAAGGTGCAAGACAAGTATTTAAATTGGACAAGAAATTAAATGACATGTATTTAAATGTGCAAGGTAATGAAAAATGGAAGAACTAGTGTCACTCTAGCCAACAAGAGAAAAATAATGAAATCCTAATCTATTTATAGGGGAGGATTAGGAGGTGCTTAGGAAGCTTCCTCCCCTCTTTCATCTTTCTTTAATTGCATGCTTAAGTCCTTAATCTCCAAATTCTTCGACTTTAGTCTTTTAATCTTTTAAGTTCTTCGACTTTTGTCTCGGGATTAATAACTCGTCTTGTAATTTCTTCAATAAATTAGACTTGAGTTCTTCGGCTTTTAGTAAACTTCCGTCTTTTGATTTTCTTCGATAAATCTTCAGAATTGGTCTTGGACTTCCGTTCTTTTTGCACTCTTGACTTCTTGACTTCGTCTTTCGTCTTTTTCTTCGATAAAAGCCCGTGAATGCCCGTGTTTTCTCCACTTTTCACAATTTCGTCCTAAATCACAACAAAAACACAAACCACACATAATTCTGACATAAATGACATAAAATACACGTTTTGGCTCAGTTATTATTGTAATTAAGTGGTAAAAATGATGGGTGTTTACACACCTATCAAATCCCCTACACTTGACCATTGCAATGTCCTCATGCAATGCATTAGTTACAAAGCACGTTTACATTTTTCATCAAAATCAATCCACCTTGGCCTTTATTAAAGAGATAGAAAACTATAAACATTCAAAGTAAAGAAATCAAAAAACATACCTTGGGTTTTGGAAAATGTTATGAATGATCATCATCCTCAAGTTTTCACTTTCTCCAAACCAAGCGTAAAAACGAGATCATTGTTATTATAAGTTAGCAAACTAACACAAACTCATGTGGGCCAATTATTCACTTAGACCC
Organism: Glebionis coronaria; assembly: GCA_025667525.1. Lineage (NCBI taxonomy): Eukaryota > Viridiplantae > Streptophyta > Magnoliopsida > Asterales > Asteraceae > Glebionis > Glebionis coronaria. The sequence goes on from CM046876.1 coordinate 365,703,892, forward strand.
CCTTATTCCTAGATGTATCTCTTATATTTTATTATTGTCTTGAATGATCATGAGGATGCATTTTTGACTTATTTCGATAGTTATTTAGGCCGAAAATAAAGTGAACGATTTAATCAATAGTTAGCTAAAGGACAAAATCTTTTAAAACTGCTTCTTGGGACCTCATAAAGTTCATATCTTGGCATAACTCGCTTCGCGATTTGAGACCTTTCTCGGACCGATATTTGGCAGCGACTTCATACTTCAAACCTTGAGAGACGTTCATGAAATAATGGTCTTCTCTTCATAATAGGAATTTCTTCACTTGAAGTTTTCAGAGATTCTTCATATATGGACCACGACTTCTTCATTTTTCTCCAATCTTTATTTTGGACTTCGATATACAACGATCCGCCTCCTTTTTGGACTTGGATCTATTTATCCTCATACCTTGTTAGGGCCTTTTTGGATAGACTTCTCCATGATCTTTAGGGGAGTATTTGCTTTTCGTCGTGTGTCTCGATCCTTCATATTAATTTTCGATAAATGATTCTTCACATCACTTTTGGATCTTTAGCAACAAAATATAGCCCTCATGCCTTGTTAGGGCATTTTTGGACTCGCCAATCTTCGCATCCCGCTTTAATAAGTTATGCCTTGGCTATGAACTCTAATCCATACCGAGCAACTTTTAAACGATCTTGGGCTAGAAGCTAAGTAACTTTTCAAATCGTACAACCTTATTTATTGCAGATAAATTTATTTGCAAGCGATGGGAGAATAGGCTTATAATTAACTCACATAAATTCACGAAAGAATACCAAACTTATAATTGGCTCTATCATCTCTCGTTCTCTACAGTTTAAAATCTCAAGGAATGAGTCTCGTGGATGCTTAGCCTATTAAATCAAAGTTTTGGGTTTTCGAGTCGTCTATAGGATCTTGCAAATTCTTAGACTCTTTCAAGTTTAGAAATCGCATCTTAAAGTTCCCTTGATAAACGACTCTCTAGGATCAATTATAGGAACTTGCGAAAAGTTCTTGTTCTTAACCCGTGAGGGTTAAGACTTTCGCGTTTTATAGCTCCCTATATAAAAGCCTAGCAAAACTTGACTTAAACACGTTAAGGATACTAGCTAGAGTAAACTCAGATAACTAAACTCGGGTTGATTCAAAAGATTCACAACGTTTGAAAATTAAAACCACTTTATTAAATTTTATTCTAATAAGGAAAGAAAATAACTATACAAAGGGGAAAAACTAATAGGCCAAAATAGATCAAAAATTTTGAAAAATGTCGAAAAATTGATTTTCCGGTTAAAATGAGGACAAATACAAGGAAAAGACCACTTAACTTCGATAGAAGTCCCCCTACACTTAATATAAACATTGTCCTCAATGTTTAAGCATGTGGGAGTAAACTCCCCTACACTTAGGACATTGTGCACTTTGTTTAAATCTTGCTAAGGAAAAGACAACTAACGAGATTCCTATTTTAATATTGAGAAATATAAAATAGTGAATCGCAAAGAGTTTAGGATAGAACCGGGAAAATGGGAACACGGAATCACGAGTCGTCAAAAATCATCAAGAGTGTGTCTTTGAAGCACGAATCCCTGAATAGTAGAAGAGAGGAAATAGCAAACACCAACGGGTCTCCCCTACACTTAGGATAAAGAAAGCTAGAAGATAGATACATGGCTTGCCTCCCAAGAAGTGCTTGATTTTTGTTAACCGAGTCGTGAGCCTGACTCGACCTTGATTATCGTAGGAAGAAGCATGAAACATATCCACCGGGATCAAACACATAGTTTTCGTCCATCAAATAGCAGAAGCTTAAGGCGAACAAGGCAAGCCAAAGAAGAGTAGGCAAGGTTCCCTTAAGCAAAGATGGAGCACGGTGGTAGCAAGGGTGAAGAGCAAGCATATCTTCAGTAGTTCCAAAAATCTTTCCTTTTATTTCATCTGGTGGATACTGAGATGGCTGAAGAATATCGATACCGAGGTCGAACACCTTTTCCTTTAAGGGAAAATAGCACTCAGGCTCAGCAGAATGTGAAGAAGATCCGCGAAGAAGATGCACAACCTCGTCCTCAGAAGGTGGACAAAGAGGTGTCAAATCATACGTGCTGCGGATGTTGGTGTCGACCGGTTTCTTCTCCTTTGAAAGAATTTTCTTCAAATCCAAAGTAGGATCAAGACCATAATTATCAAAGTCCAAAGGAGGTGATCACTCTCATGAGGGAAGTAAGTATTAAGAAAAGTTGAAAAGTCTTCCTCAAATGAGTAATCATCCAAAGTAGGATCAAGTGATGGCGGAGGATCTTCATCATGTGAATAATCACTCGAAAGAGTATCAGCCTCATCAAAATCATCATAAATGGGCATGTCGGGATACTCGGAAGCAAAATCATCATAATCATCTGAATCTGAGCTAGAATCATCATCATAAGCATCAAAGATCGATGGATAATCATATATGGGAGAAGGTTCCAAATTAGGGAGAGAATCATCCACATCATCTTGAAAAAGTGGATTATCAATGCAAGACTCGAATAGAAGATTGTTGTAGATGACAAAATCATAGAGCACATTAATCATATTCGCTGATTCTCGTCCATAGGATTTGCTTGTAAGCTTTCCCATTTTAAACACTTGTGCATCATTCCCGACTCTTACGATTAACTCACCCTCGGCAACATCAACTAGAGCTCGTCCGGTTCTCAAGAATGGCCGACCAAGTATTAAAGGAATACGAGGGTCCATTTCATAATCAACAACGACAAAGTCGAACGGGAAAGTAAATGTGCCAACTTTAATGAACACATCTTCGGCAATACCAACGGGGTAAGCGAGAGTGCGATTGGCTAGCTCAAGAGTCATCTTTGTTGGAGTAAGGTCGGGTAATGATAATGTTTTCCAAACACTTAAAGGCATCAAATTAATACTGGCCTCGAGATCAGCTAGGGCAGTAAATTCTCCAGTTTTGTTAAAAATGCAAGGCAACACAAAACGACCGCGATCTCCAAGTTTTTCCGGAAGTTCTTTAAGAATAACTGCAGAACAGTTTTCATTTAAGTGTGTGTTGGCGAGCTCAATCAACTTCTCCTTCTTGTTAAGCAATTCCTTGAATGCTTTGACAAATTTCGGCATGTGGACAAGTGCTTCAACAAGGCTAATGTTGAAAGTCATTTGAGAGATCATCTTCAAATAATTCGACACTTAAATGTCATCCTTTGTGTGCATTTTGGTCTTGCCTAAGCGAGATGGATAAGGAATATTAGGGTTGGGTGGTGAAGGTGTAGGTGTAGGTAAAGGTTGAGATTTTGAAGGTGGGGTTGGTGGAGGATTCTTGGTGGATGCTTCATCACGACGAGGCGGAGACGGTAATGGTGCACTAATACTAGGTGTAGGAGGAGTAGGGATAAAAGGTGGTGGAGGAGGTGTAGATGATGGGGGTGGGATAGGTGGTCCTACTATGGTTACTCCACTACGGGTAGTAATATCACTCACATTCGCTCGCGGATTGGTGACGGTGTTTGAAGGTAGAGAACTCGAAGTAGAAGGTTGAGTTGTGGGCAAGAAACTAGCAAGCATATTCTTTAAATCATTCGTTTGATTGCTGAACGAGGATTGGATATTATCTCGAAGCTTGGATCTAATGTCATTTCCTTGCTTGGTGATATCTCCTTTCAAATTGATTATTTGGCTCTATAGATTCTTGATTTGATCACCTTGGGTTCTCATTAATGCTTCAACATCTGGATTCATGGGTGGGGCTTGTTGAGCAGGTGGGTGATAAGGATTAGAAGCTCTTGGTGGGATTTGGTTGCTTCTATTGTAGTTGTTTTGGGGGTTTTGGTTTTGAGGAGAAAAACCGGGTGAAAGGTAGTTGTTGGACCGGTAACTCAGCAAATTTCGATCCCCTTGAGGTCGGGCTTGGTAATTTTCCGGTAAATAATTACCATAAGCTGCATACACGTTTTCCGGATTTCCTTGAGTAGAAGGACAATCAGTGTATGAGTGTGGACCGCCACATGTCTCACAAGAATTAGCAACCGCTTTAACTTGTTGTTGGTTTGTAGCGAGAAGCAAGATATTTTTGTTCATTTCAGTCATCATGCGGGTGAATTCGGTCATATCGGGGATTGTTGAAGTAGAAGAAACATTGACTCTCGGGTTGTTCCTTGAAGAAGCGGAGGAATCCTAGTTTTTGTGATGAGTAGTCATGTTCTCAATAAGCTCTCTACACTCCTCGGGTCTTCTTTTCATAAATGTGCCACCGGTGGTTGCATTAATCGTATCACGATCTCGAAAAGTCAAACCGTTGTAGAAAGTATCAGTTAAGGTCACAGGGAGCATGTTGTGGTTTGGACAACGATCGATCAAGACATTATATCTTTCCCAAGCATCAAAAAGAGATTCATCGGGTTCTTGCATGAAACCGCTGATTTGATTGCGAAGTCTCGTGACCATGGATGGTGGAAAGTAGCGCGAAAAAAAGCGTTGAGTCATGTCATCCCAAGTATGAATGGAATTATTCGGGAGACGATCAAACCATTTCTCGGCGTGGTGTGATAAAGTATGTGGAAAGAGTTGTAGGCGAAGAACATCCATTGTGGCACCGGGCAAATTCATGCTTTGGGTGATAGTAATGAACTTGTCGAGGTGTTTGTTGGCATCATCATCAGGCATTCCAGCGAATGGATTAGTTTGCACTTGCTGAATCATGTGGTGCTTCAACGAAAACTCCGGAGCCGTGATTTGCGTCGGCGCAATCGGTCCTCCTCGTCCAAACATGGTAGGTTGACAAAGCTCCTCCATTGTCCGAAGATCGGGCTGTGGAAGAACATTGTTGTTGTTATTGAGGTGCGGTAGATTATTATTGTTGTTAACCCCTGCCATAGCTAAATCTTCTCGAGTCTCGGGCTCTTGATAAGTAGAAGATCTAGTACGCATACACCTACAAAGGCAAAAGAAAACAATACCAAACGCAAAGACAATATATATACACAATAAAAATAAAATCTTTTTGGATTTTTGAAATTTTTAATTTTTATGTGTTTTTAACAATTTTTTTAATTTTTATGGGTTTTTTGAATTTTTAAGCAAGAAAATAACGCTCACGAATGAACGGATCCCAAAAAGCAACGCGTCTCTCACAGAAAACCGTTAATCTTTACGAAAAGACCCGGCAGCGGCGCCATTTGATACAAGGCTTTTGCCTGTATAAAAATTAAAGTTCGAAGTAGTGGTCTAATCGAATTGATCTGGGTTAACTATGCGACTCAGTCGTTCTTTGGTGAAACAAATAGTTGTGTCGTTGTAGTAATTAAAAGTGCAAAACTTAAAACTAAATGATCTTATTCTAATTTAAAGTAAATGTGACAATCGTGGTTTTGAGGTTCGTCACTTGGTCTTACTTTTAGGTTATTTTATGTGTGACTACTTGATTTTTGTGCTTACGTGTTTATTTTGTGTGAACGAGGTTGGTGCGATTATCGTTTATGAGTATAGAGTACTCATAAGTAAATCGAGTAACGGTTAATTCATGTTCATGAGATCACAATTAGTGACTATGAAATGAAATGGTGATATTTTGGTGGTTACGTATACGTATAAGTATTATAGTAATAGTGTATTTTTTTTAGGATTTACGGTTTAGCATTTAGAGGTCTCGGATAAGGTAATTAGTCATATGAATATTTTTCGGGATGGTTTTAAGTCATTTAGGACTTAGTTATAAAGTTTATTTCAAAATTTGAGATTTTTTTAAAGTGTATATTTTACGTCTTTTACGGTAAAACGCGTAAATTTGACTAGTTTTACGGTTTTGAGGTTTTGGAGGCTTTAGGAGCTGAAATAAATTAAGGAAAATTAAGGTAATATTGTTGTTACATATATTAATAATAAAAATAAATAAAAAACAAATTTTAGGGGTGTTAGGTCGGTTTGGGAAAAAAAAGAAAAAGAGGAAAAAAAGGAAACAAGTGTTATAATTGGACTAGGATTCTTGTGTACACTATATAATGTTTTACTAAACAAAAAAATAAAAACATAAATCCCTGGAGCTAATAAAATTCGTGGGTTTCACTAAAAAAAAGTTAGGGTTTTTCATAATTTTGGGGGTTTTTCATCTTTCATTAATCATAAGGTAAAACCTTCAAATCCCTTTTTAATTAAATTGTTTTTATGTTTATTTAATCATTCTTATGATGGATTAAGGGTTAGGGTTTATGTAAAATCAGTAAATTAATGGTGTTATAATCATAATATGATGATCATATAATCTAGGGCTTGTATTAGATAGGGTTATGGGTAATTAATTAGTTCAATTTGTTTAAACCCGTTTTTAAAAACTGGGCAGATTTTGAGTCGATTGTTTTGATCATATCGGGAGTTCTATAAACTCTTATTTTACGATCCAAGTACCCCTGGAAAGATATTTGAAGTGGCTTTCCAATGCAAGAAACGAGAACTAAATTGGAGGTCGGGAAGTGGGTCAAAAACAGGTTACAACAGTCGGAGGTCAAAACAGTTTTGAATTCAGCCTGTTTTCTTTTTAAGTTTTGGGTTGTTTGGGGTACTTAGGGTTGCATTGGGATCTTCTCACGAACGTGAGAGATGTTTTATATATTGTAGTAAGTATCTGCACTTGGGCTAAGGTTGTGGTTTAGGGTAAGACCCCTTAATGATAACAAACTTTTAGTACGTTTAAAATCAGGAAATCTGGAATGACAAAAGTAGATATATGTATATCGGGGCCTTAACCGTAGCTTTAAGGTTAGAGAAAGTGGTAGGTGTTTGCCAACATATATAAGGGTATGAATATTCCTTTTACAGAAACCATGGGTATGTTTAAGTGGACGTTTGACTTAAAGTTTTGAGACCTAAAAACTGGGACTGTTTTGGGTAAAATATGAACGGGTTAGTTATTAAACTTAACCAAGTTAAGGACATGTTAAGGAAGGGTAATGGGGTGATTAGAGCTTAACAATGAGATAATTATACGGGAATAGACTAGATGTCCATCATAGGTTGATGAGCCATCTTAGTGATTGGTTTGTGTATTGATTGCGTGTTTTTGGTTTGTTAGCTTGTTGCTAGTGCGAGGACTTGTGAAGAAGCAATCAGGTGAGTTTCATAGTCCCATGTTTAATATTGGTTTTGACTTCCAGATGGGATGGAAGAGACACTGTGTTGAGTGATTTTCTAAATTGATGCTGTGAATGTGTTTGTGATTTGAGATGGACTTGTGTGTACATTATGTGATTAACTGCTATGTGATTTTTGATTGTGTATGATTTGGATCGGGGGACACGTGCCGTCTCAGTTATTGTGGTTTAACAAGGTAGTGGCCTTGTGGTTTGACAAGGTAGTGGCCTTGTGGTTTGACAAGGTAGTGGCCTTGTGGTTTGACAAGGTAGTGGCCTTGTGGTTTGCCAAGGTAGTGGCCTTGGGATAGGTACATAGTGTGATCATCTATGGTACCATGATGTTGTTTGGCAAGGTAGGAGCCTTGGATTGGTTTGGTATGATTAATCTTGATTGATAGTTGTTAATGCATATTTGTAACACTTTGTCCATATGTTCTTTTGTTGATGGTTGTTATTCACAGCTTGTAATTGATTTAGCGTTGGAGTCTAAACCTATGACTCTCACCAACTTTATGTTGACGTGTTTTAGTGTCTCTTTCAGGTGATACTATGGTTAAGCATGAGAACATAAGTGGCTAGGATTGGAGAAGCTTAGGAATGCATATAGAAGGAGAATCCCCGTTTCCTTCTTAGTTTTTATTTGTTCTTTTAATAAGTGATACTATGGCACACATATAATTGTTTGGTTATGTTATTTGTTTGTCTTGGGTAAGCGGTAGGACTGTTACCTACTTACCTAGACTCCTGAGTCTGATGAGATATTGTCATGACTTTGTGTCTCCATTTTATGACATTTCTTATTTCATATAGTTATCTCTATAGACACGCCATGTTGTGATGATATCCATACGTCGCGCCCCATATTCCGCCATGGTGGGGTGTGACAGAATGGTATCAGAGACAATGGTTATAGAGAATTAGGTTGCCTAGTCGCGTAGCCTAGTCTATAGCTTAAGGGTCCCTGCATATAGGCGTCATAGGAGTATGTGTGCATTTTATTATAATTGATGTGTTTGAATGTTATTTATTCTGATGTTTTGACTGGTATGAATTGAACCATAGTAAATTCATACTTAGCCACATGTTATTTTCTTTTCGAGTTGTGATTAGTGCGGGTTTAACCATAATCGTCTACGCTAGTCATTGTCGTATTTTACTTATAATGTACATTATAGTACATAATTTGGTACATAGTAGTTTCTATCTTTTGTTGGGTTATTTTATGTACCTGAGGGGTATTATTTTCTTTTGATGTTTAAGTCATGTTCCCTAAGAATCATGTGGTGGTTCGAGTTATTAGGAGTAGGAGAATATGAAGGACCTTATGTTATTTCCACTCTTATGGGCGACATGACTTATAACTGATTATGTTTTCATTTTGGATTTAGTCTAGGCTGTTTTAGCTAGACTATGGATTTCTGTATTCCAAGAGTTTTATTATGTTATTTTATAGATGGAGTTTTGGACCTTATTGGTTATGTGGTTATGAGCTTATGTGAGTAGATAGATTTATGTGTTATATGTTGTATTGATTCTTATAAGTGTCATCATAGGAGGGAGTGCATTGGGGAAATGGTAATTGTATAAGTATGGTGGCCAACATAGTTATACAAGTACCACAACTTCAATGGGTTCTCAAGTATGGTTGCATGAAAGAGGGTTAGTACATGCTTGTATATGATGAGATGTAGAATTTGGGTATATGTATTATATATGGATTTATGTAATGGCTGCCTATTATATGGCTATTGTTCTTTTTGTGTTTTATGTTTTGGGTTATAGTTGTGGTGTGTGATTATGAGGTCACACGATATGGTTTGGTTTTGGAGGTGGGCATTATGCCTTGTTGTGGCACGGTGAGATGGTGATTAGTCGTGTGGAAAAACGAGTGTATGACGTGATTGGTTGATCCGAAATGTATGGTAACGAGTATGTTTTGGGTGATTTAATAAGTATATATATGCGGATGTATATATACTACTATGTGTTAAGTTATGGTATATGGTCGTTCACTAGTTATTATAACTTGAACGTACCTTGTGTTTGTTCGTGTTTTATGGTGCTGGAGTTGATGGAGTTTCAAAAACGTTTCGAAATTTTTGAACTGTGTCTTGTAGCGTGTTCTTTGAGTTCATATTTCACGTGTACGTTTTAAAATGTTGTTCTGGGTTTTAAGTCCGTTGAAATAAATGGAGATTTCTTTTGGGATAATGAAATCTTTTGGGTTGAGTCTTACATTTCTTTTGGTTGGTATATGGAAAAGGGGGGACTTGGAAATCTACTATAGAGTTAGATAGTTGGTTGTATTCGGTAAAATAAGGGTAAGGTGTTGGGGTCATGTTTGAAACAAGATGTAACATAAGTTTTTTTTTATCAATACTTATTTATTTCAAACTCTAAAAGACTTTCTTTAAAATAAAGCGAAGTAAAATTTCTTTCTACTTACATAGTTTATATAATTGGATTTAACCGATTCATGTCATTTATAGTTATTAATACAAGGTTAAAAGGAGTTTATGAATATTTCACATACAATTATATCTTTCATTGAAAAGGATTGCATTGATCACTAAGTCTATTCTTTAGTTTTTAAAACAACTAGCATAAAATTGTTTTGGTCATAACTTGTTCGTTTTTAAAGCTTTTTGGGTGATTCAAAAGCCTAAAATTATGTACTCGGAACTATCAGAATGTATAGTCATGGGAGGTCAGTGGAATGGTCGGAATTGTTGTACAAGTGCCGGGTTCAAGGTTGAGTTTGAATAGTAGTTTTATTTTTATGATTTGGGATGCACGGGATACCTAGTCTTTGAGTTGAGTTTTGAGATCGTCTAGAAGGTTGTTTGTAGATGGTTTGAGTCACATAGATGTGGGGAGGTAAAAAAAAGAAAAAAAATAAAATAATAATAAATAAGAGTATATTCTTTTGGAAAAGGTCGGTCTTTTGCACGGTTTAAATAATATGTTGCGGGGCGTAATGTGTTTTGGTTGCCATTGGGTGTTTCTTGGATTATTTTTCGTTGTCATGGGTCATTTGGAATTGATACATGTTTTGGGTTTGAGTTTTCTTTGGAGTCTCGTGGTTTTTGATTTGTTTTAATTGGTGCACGTGAAATGTCGTTAGTTATCCGTGGGTTTAATTCGTCGATCGTATCTAGTGTATTCAGGATGTAGTTTTGGTTTTGTATGGTTTAGGAGCATTGAGGTAGAACCATGAATAGAGCAAGTAGGAGAAGTGAGAGGAGTTGTAGTTAGTGTCTTCCAAGGCAAATCGTTGATGGAGTGAATTAAGAACAAGAGCTGTTAGAAATTGAAAGGAATTTATTCGTATTGCCGCTAAGAGAGGGTGTGAGGAGGACATAGTTGAAATTGCTAAGGATGTTGTATGAACGCTTTGGGTTTACGGTTATGCATTTGGCTTCGCCAAAGAACTAGCGGTTTTCATGGAGTCAATGAACCGAGTGTGCATGAACGTATATAAACGAGTTGTCATCGGGAGTATCGACGACATCTTGATCTACTCAAATCTTAGAAGGAGGATGAGGCGAATTATGTGTTGGTTTTGGAGTTGTTAGTAAAGGGAATGAAACGTGAGATTTTCAAGTGTGAGTTTTAGGATTTAGTTGGCCAGGACTAGTAGTCAGAGATGATGGCATATCGTAGAACCAGCAAGGGGCAAAGTGAAGAAGGACGAGGAAGCATTTTGGAGGCTGAAGAGGTGGATTGGATGATGAGCAGATCTTGGCATTATCCGAAGGACTGGATGAATTCGCGAAGCATAACGATACGTGGAGCAGGGATTTGGACGCGTACGAGGACGATAAAGAAAGGCGATCGCTTATACGTTGCAGGAACTGAAGATTTGGAAGAACTGGATAGACTTAGTTAGTGGAGCTGGACTGTTATATCTGCCTAGAATGCTAGAGGCATTTGGTGTACGAGACGTGGAGAATGATCTATACGGATCATGAACGTCTCCAACACATATTCAATCATCTTGATTGAACATTTGGCAAAGGTGATGGGTGGAGTTAATTGATGAAAGAAAATTGCAAGGCCAAGTACCATCTGGGAAAGGCAAGCATGGTTGATGAGACATGGAATAAGAAGAATGAAGTGAAGCTGAGACGAACTTGAACTATATGGATGACGTATTAGGGTGGTTTGGATGAAGGATGTAGGTTACACGAGTTGAGTTGTCTAAAGCAGAGAACGCGTCAACATGTATGTTGCGTGGCTTGGATAATCATATGGAGAAAAGGGACGTAGACTATACTTCCTACGTAGATAGGAGTAGCTTAGAAAGGGCGATGTAAGGACGAAGTTGGTGAAAGGGATGCATAATTGGGTGGAGGAATAAGTACGATGAGAGTAGGGTGATAGTCGATAGACTGCCAAATTCATCACATATTTCAAGAGGGATGAGAAGTCACATAGTTGAGAATTTGTAAGGATTGCGTACAGATGCGATGGGATAGGAAGTTTTGTGTAAAAGTTAGCCTAATATGTATGGAATGCCTTATGAAGGATTATGGCAAGGGAAGAAACGATGGAAAGCAAGCGTAGTATACCGTTGATAGGCTAATGGTTGGTATGAGTATATTATAGGGGTAATTGAGAAAGATGCCTAGAGCATTGGCGTGAGGTTTGGAGATAGTTGGAGAACGCGTTACATCAGCAAGAAGTCTCATACAAGGAGAGAGTCACCGGTGAGAGGGGCATGTTCCCTATTAATGAGGATGTAGGGAATAAAGGAGGAAACCACTAGAGTTAGTGACAGAGTTATGTATGAAGTTTCACCCATAGTAACGGGTGGTATGTTTTGGTAAAATAGAAGAGTTGATGTAGAGTTTTGTAGATCCATATAAGATCTTTGGAAAGATCGGACCATTAGCTTATGAGCATAGAATTACCTGGGGGAAATGAGTTGTATACATGATACATTTCATGTATTGGGATTGGTAAATGTTGTTTGAGGATGCATATTTGCATGTCCGGTTATTCGGGTTTTGTGCTAATAAGAGTCTTTGTTTTATCGAAGAGTCATTTGCGAGATTTATTGACTGTGAGGTCAAGAGTTTGGCAATGGGTTTAATTATTTTTGGTTTGTACATGTGGTATCTTGAAACTTGAACTGAAGTTCACGTGGAAATGAGAGGAGTTCATTTAGAACAAGTATCCTCGTGTGATTTGTTGTCTGTGTGTTGATCGTAAGGAGTAAATCTCGGGACGATATTTCTATTAGGAGGGAGTGATGTGACAATCGTGGTTTTAAGGTTCGTCACTTGGTCTTACTTTTAGGTTATTTTATGTGTGACTACTTGATTTTTGTGCTTACGTGTTTATTTTGTGTGAACGAGGTTGGTGCGATTATCGTTTATGAGTATAGAGTACTCATAAGTAAATCGAGTAACGGTTAATTCATGTTCATGAGATCACAATTAGTGACTATGAAATGAAATGGTGATATTTTGGTGGTTACGTATACGTATAAGTATTATAGTAATAGTGTATTTTTTTTAGGATTTACGGTTTAGCATTTAGAGGTCTCGGATAAGGTAATTAGTCATATGAATATTTTTCGGGATGGTTTTAAGTCATTTAGGACTTAGTTATAAAGTTTATTTCAAAATTTGAGATTTTTTTTAAAGTGTATATTTTACGTCTTTTACGGTAAAACGCGTAAATTTGACTAGTTTTACGGTTTTGAGGTTTTGGAGGCTTTAGGAGCTGAAATAAATTAAGGAAAATTAAGGTAATATTGTTGTTACATATATTAATAATAAAAATAAATAAAAAACGAATTTTAGGGGTGTTAGGTCGGTTTGGGAAAAAAAGAAAAAGAGGAAAAAAAAAGGAAACAAGTGTTATAATTGGACTAGGATTCTTGTGTACACTATATAATGTTTTACTAAACAAAAAAATAAAAACATAAATCCCTGGAGCTAATAAAATTCGTGGGTTTCACTAAAAAAAAGTTAGGGTTTTTCATAATTTTGGGGGTTTTTCATCTTTCATTAATCATAAGGTAAAACCTTCAAATCCCTTTTTAATTAAATTGTTTTTATGTTTATTTAATCATTCTTATGATGGATTAAGGGTTAGGGTTTATGTAAAATCAGTAAATTAATGGTGTTATAATCATAATATGATGATCATATAATCTAGGGCTTGTATTAGATAGGGTTATGGGTAATTAATTAGTTCAATTTGTTTAAACCCGTTTTTAAAAACTGGGCAGATTTTGAGTCGATTGTTTTGATCATATCGGGAGTTCTATAAACTCTTATTTTACGATCCAAGTACCCCTGGAAAGATATTTGAAGTGGCTTTCCAATGCAAGAAACGAGAACTAAATTGGAGGTCGGGAAGTGGGTCAAAAACAGGTTACAACAGTCGGAGGTCAAAACAGTTTTGAATTCAGCCTGTTTTCTTTTTAAGTTTTGGGTTGTTTGGGGTACTTAGGGTTGCATTGGGATCTTCTCACGAACGTGAGAGATGTTTTATATATTGTAGTAAGTATCTGCACTTGGGCTAAGGTTGTGGTTTAGGGTAAGACCCCTTAATGATAACAAACTTTTAGTACGTTTAAAATCAGGAAATCTGGAATGACAAAAGTAGATATATGTATATCGGGGCCTTAACAGTAGCTTTAAGATTAGAGAAAGTGGGAGGTGTTAGCCAACATATATAAGGGTATGAATATTCCTTTTACAGAAACCATGGGTATGTTTAAGTGGACGTTTGACTTAAAGTTTTGAGACCTAAAAACTGGGACTGTTTTGGGTAAAATATGAACGGGTTAGTTATTAAACTTAACCAAGTTAAGGACATGTTAAGGAAGGGTAATGGGGTGATTAGAGCTTAAAAATGAGATAATTATACGGGAATAGACTAGATGTCCATCATAGGTTGATGAGCCATCTTAGTGATTGGTTTGTGTATTGATTGCGTGTTTTTGGTTTGTTAGCTTGTTGCTAGTGCGAGGACTTGTGAAGAAGCAATCAGGTGAGTTTCATAGTCCCATGTTTAATATTGGTTTTGACTTCCAGATGGGATGGAAGAGACACTGTGTTGAGTGATTTTCTAAATTGATGCTGTGAATGTGTTTGTGATTTGAGATGGACTTGTGTGTACATTATGTGATTAACTGCTATGTGATTTTTGATTGTGTATGATTTGGATCAGGGGACACGTGCCGTCTCAGTTATTGTGGTTTAACAAGGTAGTGGCCTTGTGGTTTGACAAGGTAGTGGCCTTGTGGTTTGACAAGGTAGTGGCCTTGTGGTTTGACAAGGTAGTGGCCTTGTGGTTTGACAAGGTAGTGGCCTTGTGGTTTGCCAAGGTAGTGACCTTGGGATAGGTACATAGTGTGATCATCTATGGTACCATGATGTTGTTTGGCAAGGTAGGAGCCTTGGATTGGTTTGGTATGATTAATCTTGATTGATAGTTGTTAATGCATATTTGTAACACTTTGTCCATATGTTCTTTTGTTGATGGTTGTTATTCACAGCTTGTAATTGATTTAGCGTTGGAGTCTAAACCTATGACTCTCACCAACTTTATGTTGACGTGTTTTAGTGTCTCTTTCAGGTGATACTATGGTTAAACATGAGAACATAAGTGGCTAGGATTGGAGAAGCTTAGGAATGCATATAGAAGGAGAATCCCCGTTTCCTTATTAGTTTTTATTTGTTCTTTTAATAAGTGATACTATGGCACACATATAATTGTTTGGTTATGTTATTTGTTTGTCTTGGGTAAGCGGTAGGACTGTTACCTACTTACCTAGACTCCTGAGTCTGATGAGATATTGTCATGACTTTGTGTCTCCATTTTATGACATTTCTTATTTCATATAGTTATCTCTATAGACACGCCATGTTGTGATGATATCCATACGTCGCGCCCTATATTCCGCCATGGTGGGGTGTGACAGTAAATGACAAGTATTTAAAAGCGTGACGAGAATTAAAAGGCACTAAAAGTAAATAAGCAAACTTAAATATATCTAAGGCAAACTTAAAACGCAACTAAAACTTAAAACTAAGGCAAGGCTAAAATAAATCTAAGGCAAATAAACTTAAAGTGCAACTAAGGAAAAAGGCGGGAAAAATAAAGCTTGAAGATTAAAAACAGAAACTTAAAAATAGTAACTTAAAAGAACCTGAAAAATAGCTCATCCGGAATAAACCTTCGTTCGATATAATCACTCATCCGGAATGTCACCTTCGTTCGGAATGATTCTTCTTCACTCGGAATATTCACCAAAACCCTTGATCCGGAATAAATCCTTTATACGGAATATGTCACTTATCCGGAATAAAGTCTTGATTCGGAATACTTGGCTTGATCCGGAATAATGCCTTTATCCGGAATATTTTCCTTGCTGGTCCTTGATCCGGAATGTTGAAGATTCCGGATGAAGTCTTTGATCCGGAATAATTAATTATTCCGAATAAAGGTCCTTGATCCGGAATGTCTCCTTGATTCGGAATGTTCTGTTGATCCGGAATGTTCTGTTGATCCGGAATAAAAGACTGATCCGGAATGTTTGGTATTCCGGATGAAATGCTTGATCCGGATTAATAAATTATTCCGAATAAGCACTACTGATCCGGAATGTCTAATATTCTGGATGAACAACCCTTGATCCGGAATAAACTTGCACAAACCCTTCACTCGGAATGTTTTGCTGGGCTTTGATCCGGAATGTTGCCTGGGAAAGAACAGTAACAGACAACACGAAGAACACGGAGGAACAAATATAACACGAATCTAATCAAAACTAATCTAAATCAACCACAAGATTAAATCAAACTAATCAAATAACATCTACTAATCATAAACAAACAATCCAAATCAATCAAACTAACAAAACTAATCAAAATAATCAAAACCCACTTTAATCAAATCAATAAAATAAGAACATGAACATGAACAATAAACATAAAAATCAAAGATTAAAGAAAGGTAGATAGGAGATGAACAATAAAAGTAAAGATTGACAATAATTAAAAGGAAACTTACTTGAAATTAAAGGTATTTAAGGTGCAAGACAAGTATTTAAATTGGACAAGAAATTAAATGACATGTATTTAAATGTGCAAGGTAATGAAAAATGGAAGAACTAGTGTCACTCTAGCCAACAAGAGAAAAAATAATGAAATCCTAATCTATTTATAGGGGAGGATTAGGAGGTGCTTAGGAAGCTTCCTCCCCTCTTTCATCTTTCATTAATTGCATGCTTAAGTCCTTAATCTCCAAATTCTTCGACTTTAGTCTTTTAATCTTTTAAGTTCTTCGACTTTTGTCTCAGGATTAATAACTCGTCTTGTAATTTCTTCAATAAATTAGACTTGAGTTCTTCGGCTTTTAGTAAACTTCCGTCTTTTGACTTTTTCTTCGATAAATCTTCAGAATTGGTCTTGGACTTCCGTTCTTTTTGCACTCTTGGCTTCTTGACTTCGTCTTTCGTCTTTTTCTTCGATAAATGCCCGTGTTTTCTCCACTTTTCACAATTTCGTCCTAAATCACAACAAAAACACAAACCTCGCATAATTCCGACATAAATGACATAAAATACACGTTTGGCTCGGTTATTATTGTAATTAAGTGGTAAAAAGGATGGGTGTTTACACACCTATCAAGGAGATGTAACCTATTCGTTGAGTTGGGAACAGGTTTGGGTTTGTGAGGCTTCTTCTTAATTTTACATTGCTCACATGAAGGACAAAGATGGTCTTTTGTATATTTGAACTTTTGAAGACCGGTAACGAGATCATCTTTCGCGAGTTGGGTGATGGCATCAAAATTGAGATGAGATAACCTTTGATGCCATAACCATGACTTTGCTGATGTGGCTCGGGCCATGAGACAAATTGGAGAAGCAACAGAAATTTGAAAAAGATCAATGGTGTAAAGGTTAGTGGTACGATTTCCTTTCGACAAATCAATTCCTTCAAGATCTATTACAAAACATGTATGACTTCTGAAGGCTACCTCCAAGTCTGAATCACAAAATTCCCCAACCGAGAACAAATTGTATCCCAAGCCATCAACAAAAGAGACTCTGGTGATGATTATATTTCCCCAATGAAGATCACCATAGCCTAGAATTCCAGCAACATGATCATTTCCAAATCGAACAGTTCCCATAAATCGCCAAACAAAGTTCTTGAGAAGGCTTCGATTCCCAGTCATATGTTTGGAACACCCTGAATCCACGCACCAGAGACAAATTTCAACAGCCTGCCAATGATAAGAGAAGAAAATATTTTGGCAACCGATGAAATAGGTTCCTGTAGGGTTAGATGATAATTAAGCCTTATCACATACCGACATTTCACTGTCAGTATGAGATCTACTAGTGTCGATAATTTTGCCACTACAGTCAAAATTTCTACCAGTAGGCAACCATTTAGAGGTGAAGCTAGGTGTTGAGTCTACTCCTTGACGGATCTTTGAAGCCTTGATCACAATATAAAGAGTGTGCGGAAACCAATCTTTATATATAAGAAGAACACTACAAATAACCAAACGTTAAAACCTCAATATATTAATAGATCACTCTGAATAGTGATAGGGTTTACAACCTTGAAGCTATAACTAATAATGAGAGAAATGTGTAGAGAATATGTGTGTGTGTGTGTAGAAGTGTGTATCTCTCTACACCCTAGAACCTCTTTTTATAGTGCACGTGTAAAACCCGCATGCTTGTACCATGAATAGTACCCTTAAGATCGTACGTACTAGAATAAAACTTTCCTTTTATAGTACGATTACGTTTACGTGTTAGGATATTACGTATTACGTACGTGTTAGTACACGATAAGTATTTACTACGCACGAACACGGAATAATTATTTGACAATAATTAATCACGAACATGCGATCATGAAATCACGAACGTAATTAGATCACGAACTATTATTAATTATATATATATATATTTATTACGAGCGTAAATAAATATATTAGGTCACAGTAATTATTTAACGAGAACACACAAAACGCGAACACAAATAAACACGAACAAACACGTAAAACACGAACACGAGAACACACTTATTAATTAGACACGGAAAACATTCGGGTTACCCCTTGTGGGCCCCATTACCACGAAATTAAGGAGGGAGGATGGGCTCAACCCATCAATTTTTACTAAAAGAAGGTTAAGGAAAATTACACTACTCATTTATTCTACATAAGAATTTTATAGAAACCTAAAATCCTCCTCCTCCTTCTTTTTCTCTTTTTGGCCGCCACCTTCAAACACACCAAAAAGGGGTGTTTGTTGATCTTGGATCTTAGAATTGTTGTTGGTGTTCATGTTTGTTCTTCATTCTTTTGATCCACGTAATCGGTAAATCCTTTTAAACCTTTTTTCTTTTGATTTGATCTTTTATTAATTAAGAACATGTTATGTTTTTTTATAAAACCTAATTAGATCATAGATCTAACATGAATTGTATTAAATAAAATCAAAAGTAATGTTTTAAGGGGTGTTTGTTTTGGCCGCAGCCTACACCGAACCCGAGAGGGTTTCGGTTTGGCCATCCGACCACCACCGAGACCATATGGTCCCGGTTGGTTGGTGTGGGTCCCACGACAGTATCAAGACAAGGGGTACCCCGATTTGGTTCGGGTTACGGTGTCGATTTCATGTCCGGTTCATGGTTTTTAGTCTAGATCCGGTTCATGGTGTATGTTTAGTTTTTTTTTTATGATCTTATGTTAAAAATTAAATTAATAAAATGACATGATTAATTTAATAACATGACTTAGGTTATTTTAGTTATTAATAATCATGAAATTAATTAACCTAAGTATTTTTATATTTTAGACTTATAATTAATTAATTATTTAAAAACCATGGTTATAATTAATTAATTAACATGACTTAAGTTATATTATTAATAAATAATAATACATGTTTTAACCTAAGTATTTAACTTTATTTAATTAAAAACATGTTATACTTTAATTAAATATTTTAACCTATAGTTTAATTTAATTACATGAAATAATTATTAAACTATACATTATATCATATGACTTAGAAAATAATCATGAAAACATTTAGGCTTATATACTTAGCTTATTTAACCAGCTTATTTCTAATTATGGAAGCTTCTATTTTTAGAAACTTAATTAAATAAGGCAGCTAATCTATTTATGGAAACCTTCTATTTTTAGAAACTTATTTATTTCAGACAGCTAATCTATTTATGGAAACTTATTTAATTAAGGCAGCTGATCTATTTATGGAAACTTTCTATTTTTAGAAACTTATCTATTTTAAGCAGTAATTCTATTTTTGGAAACTTTCTATTTTTGGAAACTTTCTATTTTTGGAAACTTTCTATTTTTGGTAACTTTCTATTTTTGGAAACTTTCTATTTTTGGAAACTTTCTATTTTTGGAAACTTTCTATTTTGGAAACTTTCTATTTTAGGAAACCTGCTATTTTTGGAAAGTTACTTATTATTACACAGTAAGTATAATAATACATGAAATACCAGAAATACTTAATCAGATTAAACAGAATATAAGATAAACACAGTTTAAGGCTTTAAAACAGTAAAACATGGTAAGAACACATAAAATAAGCTAAGACATGACATAAAACCAGTTATGTATTTAGTAGTCAGATACTTATTCACGTATGTATTCATGTAGCATTAGTGATACGGAAGTAGGATTCCTCTCAGTTCGTCTTCTTCGTTCACTGGACATAAGGTACGGATTCCCGTCCTTTCAGTATGGACATTCTTTCCTTATTAGGATTCCACGTATGCAGCCGACTGTTTTCCCAGTATTTGTTTTATATGTTTTTGAATTGCTTATGTTTAATTAGACTACCTAAAGCCATATACATGCATGACCAGTTTCACCTAGTTATGGAGGTACCATAACCATAACATTGGAGGCACCAATGTTATGACTTCACCACGGCGGAGTGATTGCTCGTGGAGTCCCTTCAGCTTTTGGCCATATTATTATATTTATCATGTGAGGCGTATGGGTGCATCCTAGTTACATGTTTTCAGTCAGGATTTCATGGTGAATGTGGTGTGTGCCTTGCATCCTTCACAAGGAGCCGATCCCTCCTACCCAGAACCAGTATATTAAATTAGAGGCAGACCCTCTAATTTGTATGATGAGGTCACCCCTCCAAGTATTCATGCACGGTGGATTTTCATGACCTATATTGGCTAATGGTAAAATATGCTAAACAGTTTTCATAAGATAAACATAAGGCTTTTTAAACTATAAAACCAGTTTTATGAACATGTTCTAGGTTTTATAGGACTCATACATTTCCGCTGCTATTAAGTCTTTATTATGCTTAGTCATTCATACTATGTCTATATCTGTGCACTAAGCGTTTTGCTCAGCCGTTACTTTCCTTTCCATGTCCCAAAACGGCAGGTACTCAAGGACTGATTGGAGCATTTGGAGGACACGCATAGGATGGGAGCTACCTTAGATTCCTTCTCCTCTTGCCTTCATATTTATGCTTGTTTAGTCTTCCTTTTTGTTCATTTACTTTATTTATGTTTTGGGCTTATGTTGGGAACCGATGTTTGATTCCGGTTTTCTCTATGGTCGTGTATGTTTAGTACATATTACCTTGCATGCTTTGATGACACGCCATAATTACGCGTGACATTCCATTTATCAAAATGGGGTGTTACAATTATGGTATCAGAGCCAGGGCTTCGACCTGTAGGCTCTAAAACCCGACCTGTGACTAGTGGGTAGTCACTAGAAGCTTCCTAAGCCAACGTTTGTTATTCTACGTATTGATGTTTTCAGCGCATTGTTGTTTTAACCATGATGTTTTCAGCACCTTGAGGTTTTAACCTTGATGTTTTCATCGATTATGTTGTACTATGGATGGACAACCGTCATTCATATTTAGTTATGTGTCATTGTTTCATGCATGACGTTCCTCGTGAACCGTGACTATGTGGACTGAACCTCAATAGTTCATAATTAGTCACATAATTTTTTTTTCTGATAAGTTTTGACAGATTAGTTTCATTTATTTATGTTTCATGTATCATTGTTGCAGGGATTATGACTAAGTAATGGTTGGTACAGGACTGACCCTATTTAGTCGCATGTGCTTTTATCGAAACTTTTAACTTTGGGACCGACCCATAGGCGTCCCCTCACCATGTATTTTGTTTTGGGACCGACCCATAGGCGTCCCCTCGCACATATAAAGGTTTTTATAAACCACATTACGCATTCATGCATTGTTTTTCATGGATAAAATTTTTCTCATGATTTATTAGCATAATTTTTTTTCATGTCCCCTCATAAGTTATTATGTTTTTATGTCAAGTATGTTTTCATGCTGTCATGGTTAACTTTAGTTTCATGCTGATTATATTATACACTCCTTTGCGTTGGGTTGTTAAATGTTTCTTCAAGATGGCTTCGTCTTCACGTGATTATGTCTTACTCGCTTTTGTTGTTTTGCTTCCATGCAAGACACTGTTGAAATTCATGTAAATTATGTTTTCATGATAGTCATGGTTGGTTTTCATTGATCATGCTTTCAGGTAAATCATCTTGAATTTTGTGTAACCGCACTTTAACGTTTCTCTATGCAACCAGAATGAGGTATATACTGGCATTGCCAGGTTATCATGATGGTTTCCTAACCGTTTAACCGATATACCTTCCTTAAATCATGATAAATGATCGATCCCATACCGATCATTTCATGTGCATTCCACGTGTAGTCCACGTACCGTATTTCATGTGTATTACATGTACCTTAATCCATGTGTATTCCACTTGCAATACTTCACGAGTATTCGCTAGTCGATTCTGAATCATCTCAAGCGTATTTTCAATTGCTGATATTCTACAAGATTGCTGATGCCGCTCATAACTTGGAGATGTTACTAAAGGTTGATGCTGCTGACGTTCGGAGACGCTACGAGATGCGGATGCTGTTCACAACCTGGAGATCCTACAAGACGAACACAAAGGCGTCGGAGCAAAGCAATTGGACGAGAAGATGCTTCACCATCAGACGATTTCCATCAATCATTGTCCCTAATTCTTAGTTACATGTCACACGTCATTCGGCTGTCATTTTAGCCATATGAGTGCAAACCGGTACCAGCCGGCCACTCAGCTGAATAGTTACATGAATCACGGTCATGAGAATGACCGTCATGGAACTGACAGACAGGACGATAGTAACCACTACTATGACAGAACTATCTAGAAATCGCAACCGAGGCTCCGGTCGCGGACGTGATCAGACATACAAAGGATCAGTAGTCCAACCGATCCGCCAAGTCTGGCATAATAACCTAATATTGTAGTTCTATTATTTTTACGTCTCGAGACACATGTCAAGACATCAGTCAAGACACATGTCTCACGTATACTTTCTGAGGACACATGTCAAGATACCAGTCAAGACAAATGTCATGCTTATAGTTCCAAGACACGAGTCAAGACACATGACTCACGTCCAACTATGGAACATTTCTAAGAAATTCAGGGTACCCTCCAAGGGTATATCTATTTTGTTGTGCCATGTATTAATCAGGCCACAAGAATTTCAATACCATTATCGGCGCATCAGTGAGAACTGTCACGTTGCCGATGTCACTTTCATTTCTTTCACCATAGTTCATATATTCATGACCATGAAGAACGCCTTTCGTATTCCCACGCATACGAAGGTTTTCCTTCAGCTTAATGATGAGATCCAAGCTGCTAACGCATTTCCTCGGACAGACACGAGATGAATTTTATCCTAATTATGTACTATGAACAACATACCATGCTACGATTCATAATTATGTACAGTAATGTTCAGGCTCCTGAGTACATTCAGCTTGATTTTCCATCGGGAAAATCTGTACAAATTATATATGCTTACAAGCATGTGTGTTGTTAGCCATGGTCGCTAAAATTTTCTAGCTGTCAGTAAGACACGACCACTTAATTCTTTTACGCATAGCCAGTTGATTATTCCAAAGTCTTCCTATACATTCCAGAAGAACCTACAAGGAGAAGGATGGTACCATGAGATTATGTGTCGACTACCGTCGACTTAAACAAATCACCATTCATGACCGTTATTCTCCTCCACGTATTGACGACCTGTCCAATCAACCTTATAGTGTTAATCACTTTTCCAAGATCGAATTCATGATCATGCTGCCAATAGTGACGGGTGAAAGAGCAGGACATGTCCATGACTGCTATTCGTGCACAACTCGGTCATGCTAGATTTATGATTTTGAATTAGTCTCATCAATGCTCCAACAGCATTATGGACTTAATAAATTGGGTTTCCATGAACTCATAAGCAAATTCATCAGTGTTTTCATTGAGGATAACCTGATTTCCTTTAAGCCTAGAAGAAGAACAGGAAGACCATATCTGCACTATGTTGCAAATTCTATGACAAGAGAAATTTCACCCTGGAAATTTTTCCAATATCAATTCTGTTTGATTACAGTGACACGCTGGATCACATGGATTTGCATGGTTAATCTTACCATGACTCAGCTTATGCGTAAAGGAGAGAACCCTACACTACATTAGGTGTTATAGAAAATCCTACGCTAGGAGAAGTCTAGATTCAGAAACTCAGAGTTTCGCAAACTCCTATGTATCAAGTCCTACGAAGCAAGATACAGTTATGTTCGTATCTAAGTACCTGACATACCAACAGGTTAAGATAGGACACCAACAAACTGGGATGTTTTCATCATCTGAAATTGTGAATTGAAATGGGACAGATCTCCACGGATTTTGGTTACCAGATTAAAGCAAACTCAGAAGAAGCAAGATGCTATCTGTGTTATTGCCAACAGTTTGATCAAGTATGCAAAACCCTTACATCCGTATGGATTTCAGAACCAACGGATTTATCAGACACATTCCACGCCAAGGCTCATCCGATCACTTGGTAATCCCTCAGTTATAGGGACAGGCAAAGGTTCGCATTTGTGCTCCTTGTTTACGTCTACGTCCTTGTTCTAATTTCATGACTTGTTTTTGCGCTCGCGTTCATGACACCATTCACATTCATGATGGTATCTTGACTTACGATTTTACGTTCATTTCGTTCTGGGAAGTTTTTCAAGAACTTAAGAGACCAGACCCAAGTTTAGTATAACTCTCCATCATCAGATAGACGTTTCACGTCATATTCCACGTCTCACCTTGTAGCGTTTGGCGTTACCGCCATTGTATTCTATGATCACGATATGTTTCACATGTCATGTTCATTCCACGTTCCTCATATCATGATCAAGATATGTTACACGTATCATGGATCACGATATGTTTACTCATACTACACTCGCCATATCTCCACGTAGCACGTTCAAAATTTTTCACGTATCACGTTCAAAAATTTTCACGTACTACGTTTCTTTATGTCTCGCGCATCGTTTCTAATTATCAGTTAAGTCAGATTGTCTTGTATCGTAACGTTTCAGTCACTCTTACACGATTAATTCTTATTCCCTCGATCGAATTTAGGGGATCTACCTTACGTTGATAACCAAGAACTTCTTTGTATTCCAAGTCAAGGTCAGGAGGACCAAGACTTATCATTCGTGTCAAGATCTTATGAAGGAACCGTTCCAAGAGGGAAGCCACTTGGAAACGGACAAGTTCATCCGGACTTCTTATCCGTTTTTCTCTTATCGATTAGATATGTCCTTTCAGTCACGTCACGTTCCATGTCTTTTCAAGACATGTCACGTTCCACATTCCCTTCTACCATGTAACCTTCATTTCCGTTATTTTGCATACCTTACCAGTCTGATTCGGGTATGTTTCGCTTCCAGTTACGTTATCTATAATTCGGGGACGAATTATTCTTTTTAGGGGGGAAGAGTTGTAAAACCCGCATGCTTGTACCATGAATAGTACCCTTAAGATCGTACGTACTAGAATAAAACTTTCCTTTTATAGTACGATTACGTTTACGTGTTAGGATATTACGTATTACGTACGTGTTAGTACACGATAAGTATTTACTACGCACGAACACGCAATAATTATTTGACAATAGTTAATCACGAACATGCGATCATGAAATCACGAACGTAATTAGATCACGAACTATTATTAATTATATATATATATATTTATTACGAGCGTAAATAAATATATTAGGTCACGGTAATTATTTAACGAGAACACACAAAACGCGAACACAAATAAACACGAACAAACACGTAAAACACGAACACGAGAACACACTTATTAATTAGACACGGAAAACATTCGGGTTACCCCTTGTGGGCCCCATTACCACGAAATTAAGGAGGGAGGATGGGCTTAGCCCATCAATTTTTACTAAAAGGAGGTTAAGGAAAATTACACTACTCATTTTTTCTACAGAAGAATTTTACAGAAACCTAAAATCCTCCTCCTCCTTCTTTTTCTCTTTTTGGCCGCCACCTTCAAACACACCAAAAAGGGGTGTTTGTTGATCTTGGATCTTGGAATTGTTGTTGGTGTTCGTGTTTGTTATTCATTCTTTTGATCCACGTAATCTGTAAATCCTTTTAAACCTTTTTTCTTTTGATTTGATCTTTTATTAATTAAGAACATGTTATGTTTTTTTATAAAACCTAATTAGATCATAGATCTAACATGAATTGGATTAAATAAAATCAAAAGTAATGTTTTAAGGGGTGTTTGTTTTGGCCGCAGCCTACACCGAACCCGAGAGGGTTTCGGTTTGGCCATCCGACCACCACCGAGACCATATGGTCCCGGTTGGTTGGTGTGGGTCCCACGACAGCATCAAGACAAGGGGTACCCCGATTTGGTTCGGGGTACGGTATCGATTTCATGTCCGGTTCATGGTTTTTAGTCTAGATCTGGTTCATGGTGTATGTTCAGTTTTTATTTTTTTTATGATCTAATGTTAAAAATTAAATTAATAAAATGACATGATTAATTTAATAACATGACTTAGGTTATTTTAATTATTAATAATCATGAAATTAATTAACCTAAGTATTTTTATATTTTAGACTTATAATTAATTAATTATTTAAAAACCATGGTTATAATTAATTAATTAACATGACTTAGGTTATATTATTAATAAATAATAATACATATTTTAACCTAAGTATTTAACTTTATTTAATTAAAAACATGTTATACTTTAATTAACTATTTTAACCTATAGTTTAATTTAATTACATGAAATAATTATTAAACTATACATTATATCATATGACTTAGAAAATAATCATGAAAACATTTAGGCTTATATACTTAGCTTATTTAACCAGCTTATTTCTAATTATGGAAACTTCTATTTTTAGAAACTTAATTAAATAAGGCAGCTAATCTATTTATGGAAACTTTCTATTTTTAGAAACTTATTTATTTCAGGCAGCTAATCTATTTATGGAAACTTATTTAATTAAGGCAGTTGATTCATTTATGGAAACTTTCTATTTTTAGAAACCTATCTACTTTAAGCAGTAATTCTATTTTTGGAAACTTTCTATTTTTGGAAACTTTCTATTTTTGGAAACTTCCTATTTTTGGAAACTTTCTATTTTTTGGAAACTTTCTATTTTTGGAAACTTTCTATTTTTAGAAACTTTCTATTTTTGGAAACTTTCTATTTTAGGAAACCTACTATTTTTGGAAAGTTACTTATTATTACACAGTAAGTATAATAATACATGAAATACCAGAAATACTTAATCAGATTAAACAGAATATAAGATAAACACAGTTTAAGGCTTTAAAACAGTAAAACATGGTAAGAACACATAAAATAAGCTAAGACATGACATAAAACCAGTTATGTATTTAGTAGTCAGATATTTATTCACGTATGTATTCATGTAGCATTAGTGATACGGAAGTAGGATTCCTCCCAGTTCGTCTTCTTCGTTCACCGGACATAAGGTACGGATTCCCGTCCTTTCAGTATGGACATTCTTTCCTTATTAGGATTCCACGTATGCAGCCGACTGTTTTCCCAGTATTTGTTTTATATGTTTTTGAATTGCTTATGTTTAATTAGAATACCTAAAGCCATATACATGCATGACCAGTTTCACCTAGTTATGGAGGTACCATAACCATAACATTGGAGGCACCAATGTTATGACTTCACCACGGCGGAGTGATTGCTCGTGGCGTCCCTTCAGCTTTTGGCCATATTATTATATTTATCATGTGGGGCGTATGGGTGCATCCTAGTTACATGTTTTCAGTCAGGATTTCATGGTGAATGTGGTGTGTGCCTTGCATCCTTCACAAGTAGCTGATCCCTCCTACCCAGAACTAGTATATTAAATTAGAGGCAGCCCCTCTAATTTGCATGATGAGGTCACCCCTCTAAGTATTCATGCACGGTGGATTTTCATGACCTATATTGGCTAATGGTAAAATATGCTAAACAGTTTTCATAAGATAAACATAAGGCTTTTCAAACTATAAAACCAGTTTTATGAACATGTTCCAGGTTTTCCAGGACTTATACATTTCCGCTGCTATTAAGTCTTTATTATGCTTAGTCATTCATACTATGTCTATATCCGTGCACTGAGCGTTTTGCTCAGCCGTTACTTTCCTTTCCATGTCCCAAAACGGTAGGTACTCAAGGACTGACTAGAGCATTTGGAGGACACGCATAGGATGGGAGCTACCTTAGATTCCTTCTCCTCTTGCCTTCATATTTATGCTTGTTTAGTCTTCCTTTTTGTTCATTTACTTTATTTATGTTTTGGGCTTATGTTGGGAACCGATGTTTGATTCTGGTTTTCCCTATGGTCATGTATGTTTAGTACATATTACCTTGCATGCTTTGATGACACGCCATAATTACGCGTGACATTCCATTTATCAAAATGGGGTGTTACAGCACGGGGTCCTAGGTGGTTACAATATAATTAATACTTGCCTAAGTATTGTACATTAATACCATTTAATTATTTCCTAAATAATATTGTAACCTCCTCATCAGAATCAATATATTTAATACTTTCCATAAAATATTTGATCTTATCTTCTACAATCTTTCTTGAACTTATCTTCTATAGTCTTCTTTCAACTTTATAATACGACTAGGAGGAACTGTATATTGCCAAGAGGAACGAAGTACTGAAGAAGTAACTGTTACATTATTAGGAGTAACTTCTAAATATATTATTCCTAACAATCCTCCCCTAAACATGAATTTAACTTAGTTGAGTTCAAGTTTCCACTGTTATGCTTCTTGATCACCAG
Source organism: Glebionis coronaria (assembly GCA_025667525.1). Taxonomy (NCBI): domain Eukaryota; kingdom Viridiplantae; phylum Streptophyta; class Magnoliopsida; order Asterales; family Asteraceae; genus Glebionis; species Glebionis coronaria. The sequence goes on from CM046876.1 coordinate 365,732,301, forward strand.
GTGGATGCATCCAAACACTGCTTTGTGTAGTACCTTGTTTCGTTTTCAACATCACTTTAAATTTCGAAACAAGCCTCTCCTGTTTGGATGCACTAATATGTAGAAAAGTCAATAAATCTCCAATTCACGAACCATGGCAAGAAAAGTGGTACCAACAATCATCAATGCAATAAGTTCAATACTATCCTCATCACTTTAAAGTGAATCACAGAAATGCATAGTTTTTGGCAAACTACCATCCATAAACGGATTTGATGATGTCTTTACCAAGAGCCGTACCCCCTTGGACTAGCCACTCTTTGTTGCAATAACATGGTGAGTGAAGGCCATATAGTTTTTAGCAAACTATTACAGCTATCAACGGATTTGAGAAAGTCTTTACCATAGACCGTTTGCCTGTGGACTAGCCACTCTTCAGTCTAGGACCAAGGTGAGTGATGACCATCCAGTTTTAGGTAACCTAGCAACCATTAATGAATTTGATATGGTCTTTACCAAGTAGCCGTTTGCTCTAGGAATAGCCAGTTCTTATGTTTGTTAGACATGGTGAACTGATGACCATTTGTAGTATGGTGGTTAGCCAATACCGAAGCCTTTCTCAACAAGAACTAAACAACTCACAATAACCTTTTTTTGTTTTTTAACCTTTTTTTATTTTTTTTAATTTTTTTTATTTTTTTTAATGATTCAAAAACTATGAGTCAACCAGCAGGAACGTAGGATGCACCAGGAGGAACGAGAGTCAACCAGCAAGAACTTATGAAGCAACAGTAAGAACAATGGTCCACCAGGAGCAATTTTAGTGCTACGAGGAGGAACCATTGGTCGACTAGGAGCAACTTAGTTCTACTAGGAGGAACCATATCCACTAGCAACAATGTCATCTAATATAGAGATTTTGTATGATTAAGTTCGTTTTTACTCGACTTACTCGAATTGATTTCCGATTAAACGTAAAACTTATTTGTTTTTGGTAACGATATTTTTTTGGGGTTTTAATACTATTTTAAAACAAAACTATTTTAAATAAAAGTAAATTTAAAACTTCACATCTAAATTTTAATCTAATTAATTTTAAAGTAAAAAGAACTTTTAAAATGAGATCCATAAAAACTATTTTAAAACAAAACTAAATTTATGAAAACTAATTTTATGAAAACTAATTTTTAAAAAACTAAATTTAAAAACATAAAAGAAAACTATTTTAAATAAAAGTAAATTTAAAACCAATTTAAATTTATAAAAGTAATGAAATATTTTTTATCTTTTTATACTTTCTTAAACAAAACTGAATAAAATAAAAAAAAAACTTTTAAATAAACTTAATTAACTTAAAACATGTATTAATGAAACTGCCAGCTAAAAGATTCAAAAGCTATATTAATTAAAGATTGCAAGTTAATTCACAAATAAGACTCTAGCTCAACTGGAAGGGACGTTGGCTTGTATGCGAAGGGTCCTGGGTTCGAATCCCAGCAGGACCTAAATTTTGCTATTTATTTTTGGATTTTATCTAACTTTTTGGAAATGAGAAAAACAATCAAGCAGACTAATTGAGTCTGCTATGTTAATCAGCAAACACACAAAATGAAACCAATAAGCACACGAATTTAAGCACAAGACCATAAGCTAAACAACTATAAAAGATAAGAAGTTGATAAGCAAAAAGCTAATAAGGTATAAGCTATAACAAATAAGCTAAAAGGCAGAATCAAATAAGCAAGCAAACAAATAAGCCACTAGAAACATTAACCTAATAAGTAAATGAGCAAATAAAAATATTAACACTACTGAAAATAGAAATTAAGTAGCTAAAAACATAAATCAAATAAGCAGATCAAATACTACTTAAATATACAGTAAAACAAATAAAACCAAAGTAACCAAATCTTAAACTCTAGCAGATTAATTACACTTAATACAAATAAACAAAAATATATTTAAAACCAATAAATCAAGCAGATCCAAATAAACATAAGCAATACAGATAAACTAAACAAGCAGATTATTACCATAGTATATTTAACCTGCTCAGATTTAAATCAAAGCTAAATAACCAAATGTAACGAAATAAGCAGATCCAAACGCATAATAAACCCAAACAGTAACTTAAACTAATTAAAATCAGACTTAAAACTTAAACAAAATACCCTATAGCAATAAATCCAAAGAAAAACATAAGCTGATATTAAAACTAAGAAAACTCATAAAAATTAAAAAGAAGATTGAGACCTTGTGTCGATATCCGTTGGGCCGAAGGTGGGCGCTGAACCCCCTTTGTCACCGATTCAAACAAACACCATCTTCGAATCACCAAACATTACCGAACCAAGAACATCAACTTACTGGAACCAATCAAAAGCTCTCGAACAGAATTTATATATTTTCCAGTGGGAAAATATTAATCACTTTCTATTTATTTTTTTATTTTTTATTTTTTTTATTTTGATAATAACACTTCGAATAGTATCAGTAAAAAAGTAATATTAAAAACATGAAAGATAACTTGAGACTTGCGCGAAATTAATTGAGACGAAAATTATAGAAAATTACTTTTCATTAATTAATTAAAATACATTACTGGAATTTAAAGAAATTACATTAACCTGATCTAATTTTGCAAAAATTAAATACTAAATTAACCTACTCCTAAATTAATTAAAAACAGTAAAATAAAGAAAGTGCTAATAATATTACACATGAAAGGGGGTTTTTATAGGCAAAACCCCAAAAACCTTCTTCTTAGCTTCATCATTAAGCAACAAATCATGGCCGTTTCTTTTGTTCTCTCTCTTTTTCTTGTGATCAAACGGATGAGATCAACCCTTCTTGCACACGGATTGCCCTCGTGGCGTTTTTGTGCTTATTGTTTTTCTTCTATGATGATGTGGAGGAATCTTATTGGATGGAGTGGAGTTGTGATGTGTATTAACCAATAAAAAACAAGGATAAGGCCAAGTCAGAATAGATTGAGGACCACCATGAGTGGATCTTCTGATTTGTGTGGGGATTTATTTCCCAAGTGTGTGAATTACACACTTAAACAAAAAGCCCTATAATCTTTTGTGTAATTTTTGAGATGGTAAAATTAGGGTTTGTGAGTTTGGTAAAAATGGTGATGCGTATTATTTGGGGGAGAGAGAATGGGTTTCTTGTTTTCATCGTATGGTGGGTAACTGTGTGGGTGAATTGGTTTTATTTAATTCGTGAGTGGATAGAGTAATAAAACAAACGTTTTAAAAAAAGTGAGGTGAGGTAAAGTTATATAACACGTGTGGGAGGAGAGTAAAGGTTGAATGGATTTGTGTGTTGAGAGTTGACTGGTAATGTTTGACCAGTTATTTCTTTGTCTAGCAAACGTCTTAATCCGTCCCTCATTTGTAGATAAATGGGCTTGGCCCAAATCGATCACTTATTCATCCGTGTTATTTTGTGCAAATGGGCTTTAGCCCAAGTGAACACTTCATCCATTTTTGTTAAATTAGCCAAATGGGCTTGTGTTGGGCCTTGATCCATTAGCATATAATTTAATTTCCAAATGGGCTTGTGGGACCAATAAGCAAATGTGGGACCCACAAAGCCCATTTAACTCAAATAATATTAAATCCACTAAGAACAAGCTCGATTTCGGCTTTGTCGATCATTTTCTTGAAACTCGTGTCGGTTTAGCCGGTTTCCGTGAACTTGGGCACACTTTTGGTCTTTTGACTTTGTCTTCGTCTCTTTTTGGACTTTTCTTCAAAATATGACCGTGAAATCCCGCGTTATCTTTCCTTTTGATCATTTGTACCTATTTAAACACAAAAACACAAAACCACGCGTAATTCCGACTTTTACGATATTAAACACATGATTAGGTCTTGTTTTTCCTTGATTTTAGTGGTAAAAGGATAAGTGTTTACACACTTATTAAATCCCCTACACTTGACCATTGCAATGACCCCATGCAATGCATAGCTTTAAAGCATCAAGTTACATTTCTCTTATAATTAATCCATCTCGGCCTTTATTATTACTACTACTACTATGACGATGAAAAGAGAAAAACTTTAAAGGAAACAAAAGTTTAACTTGGAAATTATTTGATGGAAGAAACTTGTAAAGAAATCTAAGACTTGAATTAGGGCTTTTGGTGTCATGAATATAAATCACCCTCAAGTTTCACGTTCCCCATACCAAGCTTAAAAACGAGATCATTGTTTACTATAAGTCCTTAGGTTAAAACCACTTATATAAGACAATTGTGTAATACTCTTTCTCCAATTCCTACTTTGTATCTCTAGATTTTATTGATTGTCATTCACCCGTAGGCTCATTTGACTTATTTGATAATTATTAGTCCAAAAATGAAGGCCAAACGGTGCAAACTCGACACTCAAAACCTAACCTCGTCCTCAAAAACGTTGTTACTAAAGTAAGCCCACATCAAGGATGATTTAACACGATTTGGGGAATAAATTCCCGGACCGAAAATTTGGCCAAATAGTACTACTTATTAATTATTTCCTCCAAAGTCATGTAGACTTTATGTGGAGTTTAGCAAGTTCACATCATATACCCTTAGGCTCTTTAAGATGTAAAAATGCTCCCCGTCTATTGTCCACACCCTAAGGCTCCTTGAACGATAAATGAGGGAATTGATTTTTGAATCAATTTTTATTCAACACTTACCATGCCATACACCCTAAGGCTCTAATGACAAGGTTCGTGCTACATGCCCCACACTCTAAGGCTCCTTGAGGTCATGTTTTAATCTTATTCTTTATTTATGATATATATAGTAGGCCAAATTCCACGGTCCCATGGTCTGAATACCTCCTACTTAGTGGTTATGAGCCACCTTAGTCAGAAGTCCACAACGCTGGCACCCTCAATGTGTTCATGCTTTAATTACAAGGAGATTAAAGATTTGACTAAGAGTTAAGATATCGAATCGACACCGCAAAAATCCTCATTTATTAAGCAATTTAAATATATAAGCGGGAAGAAAGAGCCACAAAAACCATATAAGCAAAAATTAACCCTTAAACTTATTATCAACTTTATCATTTCTCGTTCTCCACAATTTAAAATCTCAAGGAATGAGACTCATGGATGCTTAGCCTAATAAACCAATTAAGGTCCATATGGTTAAGGATACTAGCTAGAGTAAACTTGGATAAGTAAACTCGGGTTAAGTTAAAATATTCACGACAGGCCTAATATATCAAAGATATCTAAACTTGTTAAAACCATTTTATTCATTAATTTATTTTTGACTTTATTCTTGAAATGAAAAATATAAATACGATGCGATGACAAAAAGGAAACAAAATAAATGAAAAACTACTAGGCCAAAATAGATCAAAAATTTGAAAAGCGTTGAATTTTTTTTAAAATTTTCCGGTTAAATGGGGTCAAATTCATGGAAAAGCCCACTAAAATTTCGATAGAAATCCCCCTACACTTAATATAAACATTGTCCTCAATGTTTAAGCATGTGGGAGAATAAACTCCCCTACACTTAGGACATTGAGTACGTTGTTTAAATCGAGCTAAGGAAGGGACAACTAAAGTGATTACATTTATTCGTTTTATTTATATACATGATTGAATCACAAAAACTTATCGAAGGAACCGGGTACACGGGAAACACGGGAACACGGGTCGCGTCAAAAATACCAAAAGTGGATCATTTAAGAAAATGTCCCTGCATAATCACAACACACAAAACAAACAACCTACAAGGCTCCCCCTACACTTATTGTAAAAAATAGATAAAAGATAGATAATCGGGTCGCCTCCCGAGAAGCGCTTGTTTTTGTTAACCGAGTCACGAGCCTGACTCGACCCCGAATTAAATGGTCCATGGGGAAGCCTCTAATGTAATACCGGGATCAAAAATCTCATCCTCGGTCCCGGAGGAACATAATAAATGAGAGGCAGGAGGATAAGTCATGAAAGGTAAACAGGTCCTCTCAACATATGTGAAATTTTCATCCACGGGAGTATCAAGAAACTCATCGATCTCGGGAATGAGAAAACCATCATCATCACTAAAAGTGATGTGTGGAAGAGAATCGATGGTAGAATCAAAAGTAATTGGCGAAGAGGCAAATGTGAATTTATCAAAATCCGAGTTTTCAAAATCAATATCAATATCAAGTTTTAAAACTCCATTTGCCTTCTCATCAATACCATGATCACAATTAAGCTCATGCGAGAAATCCAATAACACGGGATCATAAAAAGCATCCTCGTGATGGAATTTCTCAATACTCGGGGTATAAAAGTCATCACTAAGGAGTAAAGAATCCGATAAATCATTAGTATCATGGTTTTCAAAATTCGGTTTTGGTAAAATAGGAGAATCATCCTCATCTGAACCCGAGGAATAAAAAATGTAGTCGGAATCACAAGATAACTCATCCCTATCTACAAACTCCTTAGGTGTAGGACAACTTATGGGTTCTTCTTCTATGCACTCACACTCCTCAAAAATTGGTTTCTCAAAACATGTCTCGCTAAGAGGATTTGAAGAAAGCATAAAGTCATTTGAAGGAGTAGGTGAAGGAGTCATAAAAGAAATGGGGTCATCAATGGGTAATGGAGGCTCAAGTATAATCTCGGGAATTTCCTCAATAGGTGAGGAAAGAGGAGAGCTAATAGTATCCGTGGGTGTCAACACCGGAGGGTGAGTAAAACTCATGATAATCTCCGGGCCTTGTCTCTCCTTTATTGGCGGAGAGATGGAAGGATCCACAGTGGGAACATCACTACTAGTAGTGGTGTTAGCCTCAATATCAACTCTCAAAGATGGCTCAATATCACATTGAGCTTGATAGGTTTCTAAAATGAGCATGAATTTCCTATCGGTTTCCTCTTGCATTTCTCTTAAAAATCTATCATGTTCCTCAAGTTTATTAAGAATTAAATCCATTTGAGGTTGTGAAATACTCCCTTGATTATAGTTTTGAAAATTTCCTTCATTTGGGAAACCTTCATTATTTGAAAACCCTTGATTTTGAAATTCCCCATAAAACCGTTGATCATATTGTGGTGAGTCACTAGTTGTAAGAAAACTAGGGGAGCCAAAATAAGTATTAGTATCATAACACATACTTTCCTCATTATTATAAACCTACTCATAAGTTTTGTCACAATTAAAATAAGCATGAGGTCCACCACAAGTCGTACACTCCTCGGACATAATCTTATAACGCTCTTCTTGCAATATTTCCCAAATCGGACGATTATCCATGGCAGTGTCGAAAGAAATCGAAATAACAATAATTATTATGCTACGTAATATATTATAATAAAAGAAAAATCTTTTTGTATTTTTTAGAAAAATATATATTCACAAGAAAAATCAAAAGAAATTGAATTAAGAAAAATAACACTAATACGTAATATTCTTGGTGTAATACTTTAGGAAAAGTATTACTTTTTGATTTTTTAATTTTTTTGGTGCAAATCTTAGGAAAGAATTTGCTTTTGTGATTTTTTTAATTTTTTTTGTATTTTTAAGTTTTTGATTTTTTTTTGTATTTTTGATTTTTTGTTAACAAGAAACGTAACGTTCAAAATGAACGGATCCCAAAATCCAAACGTCTTCACAAAAAATCGTCAATCGTACGAGCGAAGCGGCAGCGACGCCATTTTAATATAGAGATTTTGTATGATTAAGTTCGTTTTTCCTCGACTCACTCGAATTGATTTTCGGTTAAACGTAAAACTTATTTGTTTTTGGTAACGATATTTTTTTTGGTTTTTAATACTATTTTAAAATAAAACTATTTTAAATAAAAGTAAATTTAAAACTTTAAATCTAAATTTTAATCTAGTTAATTTTAAAGTAAAAAGAACTTTTAAAAGGAGATCTATAAAAACTTTTTTAAAACAAAACTAAATTTTATGAAAACTAATTTTATGAAAACTAATTTTTAAAACTAAATTTAAAAACATAAAAGAAAACTATTTTAAATAAAAGTAAATTCAAAACTAATTTAATTTTATAAAAGTAATGAAATATTTTTTATCTTTTTATATTTTCTTAAACAAAATGAATAAAAGAAATAAAAAAACTTTTAAATAAACTTAATTAACTTAAAACATGTATTAATGAACCTGCCAACTAAAAGATTCAAAAGCTATATTAATTAAAGATTGCAAGTTAATTCACAAATAAGACTCTAGCTCAACTGGAAGGGACGTTGGCTTGTATGCGAAGGGTCCTGGGTTCGAATCCCAGCAGGACCTAAATTTTGCTATTTATTTTTGGATTTTATCTAACTTTTTGGAAATGAGAAAAACAATCAAGCAGACTAATTGAGTCTGCTATGTTAATCAGCAAACACACAAAATGAAACCAATAAGCACACGAATTTAAGCACAAGACCATAAGCTAAACAACTATAAAAGATAAGAAGTTGATAAGCAAAAAGCTAATAAGGTATAAGCTATAACAAATAAGCTAAAAGGCAGAATCAAATAAGCAAGCAAACAAATAAGCCACTAGAAGTAAATGAGCAAATAAAAATATTAACACTACTGAAAATAGCAATTAAGTAGCTAAAAACATAAATCAAATAAGCAGATCAAACACTACTTAAACATACAGTAAAACAAATAAAACCAAAGTAACCAAATCTTAAACTCTAGCAGATTAATTACACTTAATACAAATAAACAAAAATATATTTAAAACCAATAAATCAAGCAGATCCAAATAAACATAAGCAATACAGATAAACTAAACAAGCAGATTATTACCATAGTATATTTAACCTGCTCAGATTTAAATCAAAGCTAAATAACCAAATGTAACGAAATAAGCATATCCAAACGCATAATAAACCCAAACAGTAACTTAAACTAATTAAAATCAGACTTAAAACTTAAACAAAATACCCTATAGCAATAAATCCAAAGAAAAACATAAGCTGATACTAAAACTAAGAAAACTCATAAAAATTAAAAAGAAGATTGAGACCTTGTGTCGATATCCATTGGGCCGTAGGTAGGCGCTGAACCCCCTTTGTCACCGATTCAAACAAACACCATCTTCGAATCACCAATCATTACCGAACCAAGAACATCAACTTACTCGAACCAATCAAAAGCTCTCGAACAAAATTTATATATTTTCCAGTGGGAAAATATTAATCACTTTCTATTTATTTTATTTTTTATTTATTTATTTTGATAATAACACTTCGAACAGTAACAGTAAAAAAAAGGTAATATTAAAAAGATGAAAGATAACTTGAGACTTGCGAGAAATTAATTGAGACGAAAATTATAGAAAATTACTTTTCATTAATTAATTAAAATTACATTACTGGAATTTAAAGAAATTACATTAACCTAATCTAATTTTGCAAAAATTAAATACTAAATTAACCTACTCCTAGATTAATTAAAAACAGTAAAATAAAGAAAGTGCTAATAAAATTACACATGAAAGGGGGTTTTTATAGGCAAAACCCCAAAAACCTTCTTCTTAGCTTCATCATTAAGCAACAAATCATGGCCGTTTCTTTTCTTCTCTCTCTTTTTCTTGTGATCAAACGGATGAGATCAACCCTTCTTGCACACGGATTGCCCTCGTGGCATTTTTGTGCTTCTTGTTTTTCTTCTATGATGATGTGGAGGCATCTTATTGGATGGAGTGGAGTTGTGATGTGTATTAACCAATCAAAAATAAGGATGAGGCCACGTCGGAATGGATTGAGGACCACCATGAGTGGATCTTCCGATTTATGTGGGGATTTATTTCCCAAGTGTGTGAATTACACACTTAAACAAAAAGCCCTATAATCTTTTGTGTAATTTTTGAGATGGTAAAATTAGGGTTTGTGAGTTTGGTAAAAATGCTGATGCGTATTTGGGGGAGAGAGAATGGGTTTCTTGTTTTCATCGTATGGTGGGTAACTGTGTGGGTGAATTGGTTTTATTTAATTCGTGAGTGGATAGAGTAATAAAACAAACGTTTAAAAAAAAGTGAGGTGAGGTAAAGTTATATAACACGTGTGGGAGGAGAGTAAAGGTTGAATGGATTTGTGTGTTGAGAGTTGACTGGTAATGTTTGACCAGTTATTTCTTTGTCTAGCAAACGTCTTAATCCGTCCCTCGTTTGTAGATAAATGGGCTTGGCCCAAATTGATCACTTATTCATCCGTGTTATTTTGTGCAAATGGGCTTTAGCCCACTTCATCCATTTTTGTTAAATTAGCCAAATGGGCTTGTGTTGGGCCTTGATCCATTAGCATATAATTCAATTTCCAAATGGGCTTGTGGGCCCAATAAGCAAATGTGGGACCCACAAAGTCCATTTAACTCAAATAATATTAAATCCACTAAGAACGAGCTCGATTTCGGCTTTGTCGATCATTTTCTTGAAACTCGTGTCGGTTTAGCCGGTTTCCGTGAACTTGGGCACACTTTTGGTCTTTCGACTTTGTCTTCGTCTCTTTTTGGACTTTTCTTCAAAATATGACCGTGAAATCCCGTGTTTTATTTCCTTTTGATCATTTGTACCTATTTAAACACAAAAACACAAAAACACAAAACCACGCGTAATTATGACTTTTACGATATTAAACACATGATTAGGTCTTATTTTTCCTTGATTTTAGTGGTAAAAGGATAAGTGTTTACACACTTATTATCATCCTACAAAATTGATTAGACAAAAAACAAAATAATATACACAGAGATACATACAACAAGCCTCCCCTTAGGCAAAAACCTTCCCTCAAATAGAGCTAAGTATCCACCATCAAAGAAATCCTTTTTTAAGACTTTTCTTTTCCTGCAAAATGTTAGTTCTCACACATATAGAAAGTACACATTATAGTAGTTTACAATCACACTCGCTAAAAAATGAACACAAACCAAGTAAAGATTAGTGCTTATGGAAGTCCCAAGCCAAAACAGACTTGAATCTTCCAAAAACATCAACATAGTCATATCTTGTTAAGGTCTTTGACGCACTATGTTGTAAACCACCTTGTTTAGGTTTCTAAACCCACCTAGCTAAGGATTTAACAGTATTAACCTTTGTTTTCGACGGTGCATACTCAACCCTTGTACCTTTAACATTGTTAAAACATCTTGGTTGTGAAATTATGTTATTTTTTGGATTGAGGTGAAAAACTCTACCAATGTTCTTATGATTCACCCGTCTTGAGTTATTCCACACTGGTTTAACCTGTTGTTGATCATTAATCTTTTTCTTGTATTTACAAGTATATTGCAAGTGATTAAAACTACCACACACATAGCAAGCCTTACTTTTGAACTCAAAGGTATCACCTAATTTCTGAGTCATCATGCCATTCCAACCTCTTTTATTACCTCTAGGACCCTTATTGTTTTTCCTAGGGTTATTTGATTTCCGATTACTTTCATTTTTAGCATAAGCAGATTGAGGACAAAACTTAGGTGATTCAGCGCTTAAGGTACACTTACATGAGGCATATTTACTAGTCATGGGTTCAATTATAACATGTTCAGGCACAGACTCCATTGTTTCTGTTAATGCAATAATGCCTGAAAATGTTACTTGCCTTTTTTGGTCTCGCTTTGTTTTGATTACGACAATATGTAAAAACAAGCATTTACGAAAACAACGAAAAACAAATTCTTGAGTTCAAGTATTTTTCATTTTACCCATTTTCACTTAAGGTATGGATAAACAAGTACTAACCTTAATCAAGTGATCAAGTGATTTAATGTTTTCTTAAAACTCACTTTTTATTAAGTGTGACAAGTTTTTATTAAACTTTCTTTTTAAGAAAATGTTTTATTAAATTAATTATTTGAAAATTTGAAAATGGCATATTCTTATTTGGTTAGGAATATTCTGTCAGGATATTTTTTAAGCCAGATATGATCTCCACCACTAAAGGACAAAAAGGGAGCGGAGTCTAGTCCAGCGGTACCTTAGCTCCTAGGCGGTTCCTTATCGATAAGGTACCGCGGGCTAAGATAAGGTACCGCGGGCAGATATAGCCGTTGGCCCCTTTGTCCTATAAATAGTGGACCATTCTCAGCTTTTCAACTCACCTCTTTTGCAGATCTATTTCCAGATTCAAAACCTCTTCTTTAATCACTCAAATCTTTGATCATTTGTTTGATTACTACTTGTTTAAGAAGTGAATCTTGTTCTTCCATCCCTTCCTCTCCAAGTGCAAAGAGAAGAACACTATCCTTGTAAAGTGTTGAGTCCACCACCAAAGATCCATTGAAGATCTAATTTTATACACTTGTAGTTGTGTCATAGTTGTGAAGATCCAAGTAGTTGTGTCTATTTGGAAGTTGTGTATGTACTAAGTATAGTTGTGTAGTAATAAGTGTGAAAACACTTATCCTTTTACCACTTATTTCCAATAATAACAAGACCAAAACGTGTGATTTATGTCGTAAAAGTCGGAATTATGCGTTGTTTGTGTTTTTATTGTGTTTTAGGACCAAAATATGAAAAAGGAAGAAAACACGGGTTTTCACCGGCTTTTATCGAAGAAAACGGGAAAAGACGAAGTCGAAAGATCAAGAGTGCAAAAAGAACGGAAGTCCAAGGCCTATTCTGAAGATTTATCGAAGAAAAAGTCTAAAGACGGAAGTTTAACGAAGTCGAAGAACTTAAGTCTAATAGAAGAAGAAAATTAAAAGACAAGTTCAAATCCCGAGACGACATCGAGAAAAGACGAAGAATTAAAGTCGAGTCGAAAAGAAAAAGAAAGAAGAAAGCACCACACATGCCTCCCACTTCCCTATAAATACCCTCCTAATCACATTAGGAGGGGAGTTAGCTAGTTTTTACTTTTAAGTTTTCTTTCTAGTTTTTAGAGAGAGAAAGTTCTAAACTTTCTCTCACTAAGTTTTTCTTTGTTTTCATCTCTTAAGTTTACGCTTCCTTTAATCTTTGTACTTGGATTCCTTTAATCAATTTCAAGTTAAGTTTTGTGCTCTTATCTCATTCTACATTTCTTGGTTACTTCATCTTTGATCCGATTTACACATTTCATTCATATGATTTGATGTTTTCGTGAGCAAAGGATTAATCTTCTTGGATTACACATAAGTTCTTACACTTTTAGGCCATAAGCTCTCTATGCTTATTGGCTTACTTCGGGTTTAGCTTATTGATTTTCGGTTTTCACCAAGGTTTTAGTTATTTTAAAAGTTATTTCATAAAGTTTGAGATCTTTTATGTTTTAGAAGTTATCAAATTTAAGCTTTTTAAATTGTTTAAGGGTCGGGTATAATAGCTTATTGCATTTGCTTATTGAGTTTTATGATCTCCTCCAATTTCGGATTAAGTTACCTTCCATCGCAATCTTGGGGTTTTTGCACATTCCGACGGCTTCTACACATTCCGATAGAACTCAGTATTTTGATCGCAATAACCCGTTAGGGTTTTACTTTGCGATCGTTTGGTAATCCCCCTTTTATTTGGATTGCGATCGCTCATTGCGATCGCACATTCCGACGGGACTAAGGTCTTTGTTAAGACGAAGTGCTGCCCATTTTTCGATGGCCACATTGCGATAGCCAGCTTTCCGATTGAACATCATTGCGACAGACTTGTGGTTTTTGCATTCCGATGGTAGTGAGTTTATCATTCCGATGGACTTCCAATTGCCATATTCCGATGGCTCTTTCTAGTGATATTCCGATGGTTTTAATTTGGTGCATTCCGACGGAAATGAATTGTTATATTGCGATGAAACATGTTTTTTAACTTTCAAAGCTTTTACTTAAAGTTTTTCTACATAGCTTTTAGTTTAATTCCTAAACACTTTAACTTTACTCAACGACACTTTAATTACTTGCTATTAGTTTAAATTAGACAAACAAACCAAACCATTCTCGTGATTCACCAAAAGACGATTGAGTCGCACTCTTAACCAATAGTCAATTCGAAAGGATTCGGACGATAAGATTATATACCTAGCCAAAAGCGAAGTATTAAATGGCGCCGCTGCCGGCTCCTTTCGTTACGATTAACGGTTTCTAGTGAGAGACGCATTGAATTTTGGGATCCGTTCTTTGAACGTTATTTTCCTTGCTTTAAAAATTTTCAAAAATCCAAAAAATTATTAAACTCTTCAAAAATACAAAAACATTGAAAAATCATAAAAAAGCAATTCTTTTCAAAAGGTTTTGCACCAAAAAGATTATATAGATATATTCTCTGTGTATATTTTTCTTCTGCAGGTGTATGCGTACTAGATCTTCCAACTATTCTGAGCCCGAGACTCGTGAAGATTTAGATATGGCTGGTGTTAATAACAACAATAATAACCCACCTCAACCCAATTTGAATAATAACAACAACAACAACAACAATGTCCTCCTACCTGATTTACGCACAATGGAGGAATTGTGTCAACCCACCATGAACGGACGCGGAGGCCCGATTGCGCCAATGCACGTCACGGCTCAGGAGTTTTCGTTGAAGCATCACATGATTCAGCAAGTACAAACGAACCCATTTCGTAGAATTCCGGATGATGATGCCAACAAACACCTCGACAAATTCATTACCATAACCCAAAGCATGAAGTGCTCCGGTGTTTCTATGGATGACCTTCGCCTTCAACTTTTTCCCCACTCGCTTTCTCACCATGCCGAAAAATGGTTTGACCGTCTTCCTAAGAATTCTATTCATACGTGGAATGACATGACTCAACGCTTTTTATCGCGCTATTTTCCACCATCCATGGTCACTAGCCTTCGTAACCAAATCAGTGGATTCATGCAAGAGAATGATGAATCACTTTTCGATGCTTGGGAACGATACAATGATTTGATCGACCGCTGTCCTAATCACAATATGCTCCCCGTCACTCTCATTGACACCTTCTACAATGGTCTCACTTTTCGTGATCGTGACACGATCAATGCCGCCGCCGATGGTACTTTTATGAAAAGGAGACCGGAGGAGTGTCGAGAGTTGATCGAAAACATGACTACTCACCACAAGAATTAGGATTCATCCACATCCTCAAGATCTAACTCGAGAGTCAATGTTTCTTCTACTACTTCCAATCCTGAGATATCCGAACTTACCCGACAAATCGCGAGTATGCACAAGGATTTCATGTTCATAGCCACAAACCAATTTCAACAAGCTAAAGCCGTTGCTATTTCTTGTGACACATGTGGTGGTCCTCATTCTTACAAGGATTGTCCTTCAACCCAAAGCAATTTTTCTGAAGACGTTAACGCAGCTTACGGCACTTATCCCACGGGAGGCTATCAAGCCCGCCCTCAAGGAGACCGTGGCTTGCTAAGTTATCGTTCGAACAACTATCTTGCTCCTCCCGGTTTCCCTCCTGCAAACCAAAACCAACAACAAAGCTACAACCAATCCCAACCTCGTGCAAACAATCAATATCAATCCCAACGCAACCCATACCCACCTCATAGAAATTCTCAAGCTTACCAAGCTCCACCTCTCAATCAACCGATGGCAGTGAGTCCAGATGTCGAGACATTCATGAAGACTAATCGGGAGATGGTGACGAATCTTCAGAGTCAAGTCCGCAACTTGAAGGGCGAAATGGCAAAACAAGGGAACGATATTCGATCCGAGCTAAGAAATGATATGGCAAAACACAGCAATGAAATTAATGCAAACATGCAAAACTCTTTTAATAATCAAGCGGTTCACCTTCGTGATATGATTGGTTCGCTCATCCAAGGTAATCAACCCTCTTCTTCGGGTACTCTTCCGAGTAACACCGTTGCGAATCCAAGAGGGGAGATGAAAGCAATCACCACTCGTAGTGGAAAAGGTTATATGGAACCCGAGCTTCCTACACCTCCACCCGTGATTGTGAACAAGGAAAAAGAGAAACTTTCCTCACCTCCTTCACCTTCTATCCCCATTTCCCCACCACCCGTGGTTGTGAGTGATCCTATTCCCTTAAAGCCTTCTTCTTCATCCAATATACCTTTTCCTTCAAGGTTGAGGAAAGAGAAGCAAAAGAGCAAGGATGATATTCAAGTTTCAAACTTTCTCAAAATGTTTAAACAATTGAATTTTAACATCTCCTTTGCCGAGGCTCTCGCTCACATGCCCAAATACGCTAAGATGTTTAAAGATCTTCTAAGTGATAAGGAAAAGCTTCTTGACATCGCTCAGACCCAACTTAATGAGAACTGCTCCACAGTGCTCTTAAGGAAATTACCCACCAAACTTGGTGATCCGGGTCGCTTCTTGATTCCTTGCAACTTCCCGGGAGTAGAGAATTGCATGGCCCTAGCCGATCTAGGTGCCAGTATAAACTTAATGCCATTAAGTGTTTGGAAGCAATTATCTCTCCCCGAGCTAGTCCCCACCAAAATGACTTTGGAATTAGCCAACCGTACGGTTGCTTATAGAGTGGGGATAGCCGAAGATGTCTTTGTTGGCGTTGATAAATTCACCTTCCCGACGGATTTTGTTGTCGTTGACTACGAGATGGATCCTCGTGTTCCATTAATCGTTGGACGTCCATTCTTGAGGACCGGTCGCACTCTCATTGATGTAGCCGCGGGCGAAATAATCATGAGAGTTGGTGACGATAAAATTGTCTTCAACATGGGTAAGATTTCTACGCAACCTTATTCATATGAGAGTACTAATGCTATTGATGTTCTCGATGAGGCTTGTGAAGAACACTTTCATGATGCTTGCAAAAGTACTCTTTCTTCTCTACCCAATGTTGAGACCGTTTCCTCAATTGCTCCAGCATTGACTCCTTTTGGAGAAAGTGACTTGGATGATTTCGAAGCTAGCTTGGGTCCTCTCGATATTAAGTATGATAATTTGTCCACCAATTGGGATGAAGACATTAGTACTATTGAAAGACTTCTCAATGAGGACCCATTTTCCCCTCCTTCTCCTAAAGAGGTGACTAATGATGATCCATCGTTAGTTACACCATCTATTGAGGATCCTCCTACTCTTGAGCTTAAGGACCTACCTCCTCATCTTGAGTAGGTTTTCCTGGAAGACAACGAGAAGTTACCGGTCATCATCGCAAAGGATCTGAAAGAAGACGAAAAAGCCCGACTTGTCGCCGTGTTGAAGAAGCATAAAAGAGCTATCGCTTGGAAAATCTCCGACATCCGTGGAATTGATCCTCACTTCTGCACACATAAAATTCTCATGGAGGACGACTTTAAGCCCACAATTCAAAGCCAACGAAGGGTGAATCCAAAAATCCATGAAGTCATAAAAAAAGAGGTTATCAAACTTCTTGATGCAGGTATGATTTACCCTATTTCGGATTCACCATGGGTTAGTCCAGTCCATTGTGTGCCTAAGAAGGGCGGAATCACCGTTGTGCCAATGAAAACAACGAGTTAATTCCTACCCGTCTCGTTACTGGGTGGAGAGTTTGTATAGACTACCGCAAACTCAATGATGCCACGAGAAAGGATCATTTCCCTCTACCTTTTATGGACCAAATGCTTGAACGTTTAGCGGGTAATGAATATTACTGCTTTCTTGATGGTTTCTCGGGTTATTTTCAAATACCCATCGATCCTCAAGATCAAGAGAAGACGACATTCACTTGTCCCTATGGCACATTTGCTTATAAAAGAATGCCTTTTGGCTTATGCAAGGCCCCCAGGACTTTCCAAAGGTGCATGTTGCTATCTTCCATGACATGGTTGAGCAAACCATGGAAGTCTTCATGGATGATTTCTCGGTCTTCGGGGATTCCTTCTCTTCTTGCCTGCCAATTTGGAACGTATGCTTAAGCGGTGCGAAGACACTCGCCTTGTTCTGAATTGGGAAAAATGCCATTTTATGGTAAAAGAAGGCATTGTGCTAGGACACAAAATCTCTAAAGCCGGTCTTGAAGTCGACCGTGCTAAAGTAGATGTCATAGCCAAATTACCTCCACCTTCAACCGTGAAGGGTGTGAGAAGTTTTCTGGGTCATGCGGGCTTCTATCGTCGATTCATTCAGGATTTCTCTAAAATCGCTCGCCCGATGACCCACCTCTTGGAAAAAGATACTCCTTTTATCTTTTCTAAAGAGTGTCTCGAAGCCTTCAATCTTCTTAAGGATAAGCTAACTAAGGCACCGGTCTTGGTTACCCCAAATTAGGAGCTACCCTTTGAATTGATGTGCGATGCTAGCGACTTTGCTATTGGTGCGGTTTTGGGCCAACGAGTGAATAAACACTTCCAACCAATCCACTATGCTAGCAAAACAATGACGGGGGCTCAATTGCATTATACGACAACCGAAAAAGAGCTTTTAGCTGTTGTCTATGCTTTTGAGAAATTTCGCCCCTATCTTGTTTTATCCCCCACCATCGTATACACGGACCATTCCGCGTTGAAGTACTTGATGACAAAGCATGATTCTAATCCAAGACTTCTTCGCTGGGTTTTACTCCTTCAAGAATTCAACATTGAAATTCGTGACAAGAAGGGAGCCGAAAACCTGGCCGCGGATCATCTGAGCAGACTTAAGGATCCATATCAAGGGGATCATCCGAACAAAGAGATCAATTCTTTCCCCCTTGAGACCTTAATGTCTATAAATCTCAATCTTGATGGCACCCCGTGGTTTGCAGACATTACAAACTACTTAGCGGGTGGTATTCTCATCAAAGGATTAACATCCCAACAAAAGAAGAAGTTCTTGAACGATGTTAAGACTTACTTTTGGGATGACCCTTATCTATTCAAACAATGTGCTGATCTTATCATTCGCCGATGTGTTGACGGACCGACAGCTTTTGACATTCTCCAAGCTTGCCACAAAGGACCCACCGGTGGTCACTTTGGTCCCAACTACACCGCTAAGAAAGTGTTTGATTCTGGATTCTATTGGCCCACCATTTATCGTGACGCTCACGAAATGGTTAAGCATTGTGATGCTTGCCAACGTCAAGGCAAGATCACACATAAGGATGAGATGCCTCAAAATTTCATACAGGAATGTGAAATCTTTGATGTATGGGGCATCGACTTTATGGGGCCATTTCCATCATCCAAAGGGAACAAGTACATCGTCGTCGCCGTCGACTATGTTTCTAAATGGGTTGAAGCTAAGGCTCTTCCTACGAATGATGCGAGGGTGGTTGTGAACTTTTTGAAGCAGCTTTTCGCTCGATTTGGCGTTCCTCGTGCTATCATCAGTGACCGCGGGACTCATTTTGCAACAATCAATTTGCAAGAGTCATGGCTAAGTATGATGTCAATCACCGCCTTTCCACCGCCTATCATCCCCAAACCAATGGGCAAGCCGAGATATCCAACCGTGGATTGAAGCGAATTTTGGAGCGTACTGTGGGAGAGCATCGCGCCGCGTGGGCCGATAAGTTAGATGATGCTCTATGGGCTTTTCGTACTGCTTACAAGACCCCGATCGGTTGTACACCTTATCGTCTTGTGTACGGGAAAGCCTGCCACCTACCCATCGAGCTGGAACATAAGGCGCACTGGGCCTTGAAGTGGGCAAACTTCGACATCAACAAAGCCGGTGATCATCGCAAGATTCAACTCAACGAGCTCAATGAACTGAGGAATGAAGCTTATGAGAACTCGCTGATCTACAAGGAGAAGACGAAGATCATTCATGACGCAAAAAATCAAGAACCAAGAGTTCAACGTTGGTGATCAAGTCTTACTCTTTAACTCTCGGTTGAAGATCTTCTCTGGCAAGTTGAAGAGCCGCTGGTCTGGTCCATTCACCGTCGCCAAAGTCTTTCCGTATGGGACCATTGAGCTTTCTCAGCCAAATGGGCCCAACTTCAAGGTGAATGGCCAGCGTCTGAAGCTGTACTTTGGTGAGGACATCTCTCATGAGATGATTCCATCCCTCACCACGTTCCCCATAAACTAAAAATAGGTCGAGTCAGGCTCGTGACTCGGTGAACAAAAACAAGCGCTTCTCGGGAGGCAACCCGTGATCTATCCTTTACTGCTTTCATAATAAGTGTAGGGGGAGCCCCGTATGTGTTTGTTGTCTTGTTTCTTGTGCTGTGCAGGGATTAACGCTTCAAAGATCCACCTTGATGACTTTTGACGAACCGTGATACCGTGTTCCCATCTTCCCGGTTCTATCCTAAACTCTTATGATTCAATATTTCATATTTTATATGTTCACATTGAATTCACTTTAGTTGTCCTTTCCTTAGCAAGATTTAAACAAAGTGCACAATGTCCTAAGTGTAGGGGAGTTTACTCCCACATGCTCAAACATTGAGGACAATGTTTATCTCAAGTGTAGGGGGGACTTCTATCGAAGTAAGTGGTCTTTTCCATGAATTTGCCCTCATTTTAACCAGAAAATTTGATTTTTCGACATTTTTCAAAAATTTTAATCTATTTTGGCCTAAGTTGTATAGTTGTACTCTCCTTTATTATGGTTATTTTCTTTCCTTGCTTAAATAAAGTGGTTTTAGATTTTTCTTAGTCGTGAACATTTTGACTCAACCCGAGTTTACTTACCTAAGTTTACTCTAGCTAGTATCCTTAACGTGTTTAAGTCAAGTTTTGCTAGGCTTTTATGTAGGGAGCTATAAAACGCGAAAGTCTTAACTCTCACGGGTTAAGAACAAGAACTTTTCGCAAGTTCCTATAATTGATCCTAGAGAGTCGTTTATCAAGGGAACTTTAAAATGCGATTTCTAAACTTGAAAAAGTCTAAGAATTTGCAAGATCCTATAGGCGACTCGAAAACCCAAAACTTTGATTTAATAGGCTAAGCATCCACGAGTCTCATTCCTTGAGATTTTAAACTGTGGAGAACGAGAGATGATAGAGTCAATTATAAGTTCGGTATTCTTTCATGAATTTATGTGAGTTAATTATAAGCCTATTCTCCCTCCGCTTGTTAATAAATTTATTTGCAATAAATAAGGTTGTACGATTTAAAAGGTTACTTAGCTTCTAGCCCCAGATCATTTAAAAGTTGCTCGGTACAGATTAGAGTTCATAGCCAAGGCATAACTTATTGAAGCGGGATGCGAAGATTGGCGAGTCCGAAAAGGCCCTAACAAGGCATGAGGGCTACATTTTGTTGCTAAAGATCCAAAAGTGATGTGAAGAATCATTTATCGAAAATCAATATGAAGGATCGAGACACACGACGAAAAGCAAGAACTCCCCAAAAGTCATGGAGAAGTCTATCCGAAAAGACCCTAACAAGGTATGAGTATAAATAGATCCAAGTCCTAAAAGGAGGCGGATCGTTGTATATCAAAGTCCAAAATAAAGATTGGAGAAAAATGAAGAAGTCGTGGTCCAAAGATGAAGAATCTCTCAAAACTTCAAGTGAAGAAATTTCTATTATGAAGAGAAGACCATAATTTCAAGAACGTCTCTCGAAGATTCGAAGTATGAAGTCGCTGCCAAATATCGGTCCGAGAAAGGTCTCAAATCGTGAAGCGAGTTATGCCAAGATATGAACTTTATGAGGTCCCGAGAAGCAGTTTTAAAAGATTTGGTCCTTTAGCTAACTATTGATTAAATCGTTCACCTTATTTTCGGACTAAATAACTATCGAAATAAGTCAAACAATGCATCCTCGTGATCATTCAAGACAAAAATAAAATATAAGAGATACACCTAGGAATAAGGGAGTCTAAGTGAGTAATTGGCCCACATGAGTTCATGTTAGTTTGCTAACTTATAATAACAATGATCTCGTTTTTAAGCTTGGTTTGGGGAACGTGAAACTTGAGGATGATGAACGTTCATGGCTGCCAAAACCCAATGTAAGTTTTTATTTTCTTTACTTGTTTCTATCTTTTTATGTTTAGTATTTAATAAAGGCCAAGGTGGGTTATTTATGATGGAGAATGTAAACCGTGCTTTAAAATTAATGCATTGCATGAGGGCATTGTAATGGTCAAGTGTAGGGGATTTAATAAGTGTGAAAACACTTATCCTTTTACCACTTATTTCCAATAATAACAAGACCAAAACGTGTGATTTATGTCGTAAAAGTCAGAATTATGCGTGGTTTGTGTTTTTATTATGTTTTAGGACCAAAATATGAAAAAGGAAGAAAACACGGGCTTTTATCGAAGAAAACGGGAAAAGACGAAGTCGAAAGATCAAGAGTGCAAAAAGAACGGAAGTCCAAGGCCTATTCTGAAGATTTATCGAAGAAAAAGTCTAAAGACGGAAGTTAACGAAGTCGAAGAACTTAAGTCTAATAGAAGAAGAAAATTAAAAGACAAGTTCAAATCCCGAGACGACATCGAGAAAAGACGAAGAATTAAAGTCGAGTCGAAAAGAAAAAGAAAGAAGAAAGCACCACACATGCCTCCCACTTCCCTATAGATACCCTCCTAATCACATTAGGAGGGGAGTTAGCTAGTTTTTACTTTTAAGTTTTCTTTCTAGTTTTTAGAGAGAGAAAGTTCTAAACTTTCTCTCACTAAGTTTTTCTTTGTTTTCATCTCTTAAGTTTACGCTTCCTTTAATCTTTGTACTTGGATTCCTTTAATCAATTTCAAGTTAAGTTTTGTGCTCTTTAATCTCATTCTACATTTCTTGGTTACTTCATCTTTGATCCGATTTACACTTTTCATTCATATGATTTGATGTTTTCGTGAGCAAAGGATTAATCTTCTTGGATTACACATAAGTTCTTACACGTTTAGGCCATAAGCTCTCTATGCTTATTGGCTTACTTCGGGTTTAGCTTATTGATTTTCGGTTTTCACCAAGGTTTTAGTTATTTTAAAAGTTATTTCATAAAGTTTGAGATCTTTTATGTTTTAGAAGTTATCAAATTTAAGCTTTTTGAATTGTTTAAGGGTCGGGTATAATAGCTTATTGCATTTGCTTATTGAGTTTTATGATATCCTCCAATTTCGGATTAAGTTACCTTCCATCGCAATCTTGGGGTTTTTGCACATTCCGACGGCTTCTACACATTCCGATAGAACTCAGTATTTTGATCTCAATAACCCGTTAGGGTTTTACTTTGCGATCGTTTGGTAATCCCCTTTATTCCGATCTGGATTGCGATCGCTCATTGCGATCGCACATTCCGACGGGACTAAGGTCTTTGTTAAGACGAAGTGCTGCCCATTTTTCGATGGCCACATTGCGATAGCCAGCTTTCCGATTGAACATCATTGCGACAGACTTGTGGTTTTTGCATTCCGGTGGTAGTAAGTTTATCATTCCGATGGACTTCCAATTGCCATATTCCGATGGCTCTTTCTAGTGATATTCCGATGGTTTTAATTTGGTGCATTCCGACGGAAATGAATTGTTATATTGCGATGAAACATGTTTTTTTAACTTTTAAAGCTTTTACTTAAAGTTTTTCTACATAGCTTTTAGTTTAATTCTTAAACACTTTAACTTTACTCAACGACACTTTAATTACTTGCTATTAGTTTAAATTAGACAAACAAACCAAACCATTCTCGTGATTCACCAAAAGACGATTGAGTCGCACTCTTAACCAATAGTCAATTCGAAAGGATTCGGACGATAAGATTATATACCTAGCCAAAAGCGAAGTATTATGTAGATTGGTCCTAGCTACGATTAGGGCTCGACTTTTAGCTTAGAGTCAGAAATTGGTTAAGCGACGTGTACGGTTTTCTCCACCATAAGGAGCTTGTTGTGTAGTGAACTCTCGAGTAAGGAGTACTCGAGGAGTGGAGTAGGAACGAGGAGTGAGCTTCGTTGCCGAACCACTATAAATCCTTGGTGTTCGGTTTGATCTTTCTTACCCTTAACTCTTTACATTCTTTATTCTTTGTGCATATATATTTGTTAGTATATATTTGTTAGTATATATTTGTTAGTATTAGCTTAGTTACACTATCATTGTTCATATTGTGCATAAGAAGATTTCACATATTTCCTCAAGCCTAAGTTTTTGAAAAAGGATTTTTGGAAACCACATTTTAACAAGTAAATATAAGAAACTATTCAACCCCCCTTCTAGTTTCTACAATTGGTATCAGAGCGGGTTGCTCAAGAATTTTTTAAAGTATATTGTATTCTAAAACTTGAATCGATCTATGGATTCCAACAAATACCTAGAAGGGAAATCTATGCAAAGACCACCACTTTTTGAAACCGATAGTTTTATTTATTGGAAAAATAGATTTGAAACTTATGTGAAATCAAAATATTTAGATCTTTGGCATGTTATTACCAATGGTGATTTTTTACCTTATCAATTTAATGAAGTTTCTAAAACAAAAGAATTGGTCACTTTTGACAAAGCTAATGACGACACTAAAAAGAAACTTTCAAAAAATAATGAGGCTAAAATGGTGATTTATAACGCTTTGCCTAAGAAAGAGTATGAAATAATTTTTATGTGTGAAACCGCTAAAGATATTTGGAACACTCTTTTAGTAACCCACCAAGGTAATAGCCAAGTCAAAGAAAGCAAAATCGATCTTCTTGTCCAACAATATGAACAATTTGTCATCTTAGAAGATGAAACTATTGATAGTGAATTTGCTAGGTTTAACACTATTATTACTAGTCTAAAAGCACTTGATGAAGGTTTTTCTAGCAAGAACAATGTTAGGAAGTTTCTAAGGGCTTTACATCCAAAGTGGAGAGCAAAAGTCACGGCGATTGAAGAATCGAAAGATCTCTCAACTTTATCACTCGATGAACTCATAGGCAACTTTAAGGTTCATGAGATGATAATTTTGAAGGACTCGGAATTAGTGAAAACCAAGAGTGAAAGAAAATCTCTTGCACTTAAAGCCAAGAAGGCACAAAGTAACCATGATAGTTCCTCGGATAGCGATGACGAGGAGTATGCATTGGCGGTGAGAGATTTTAAGAAGTTCTTCAAGAGACGAGGTCAACACGTTAGGCAACCCAACAATGGCAAGAAACCATTCTCAAAGAATCGGTTTGTCAAGAACAAAAAAGGTGATAGGAATTGCTTTAGATGTGGTGATCCAAATCACTTCATTGGTGATTGTCCGAAACCCGCTCGCGATAAGAACCACACGACGTTCGTTAGTGGCGCTTGGAGCGATAGCGGTGAAGATGACGATGACAACCCCAAAGAGGAGAAATGTCTTATGGCTCACACTTCTAAAGAGGTACATTCCGAAACCGAATATTATAGCAATGATAGTTCCACTTTTGATGATATTGAATTTGAAGGCAAATATGATAGTTTACACAAACTTAGTCTTAAATTCATAGAAAAGAATAAAACCTTAAAATCAACCAAAACTAAGCTTGAAAATGAGATCAATGAACTTAGGGAGAAATTGGCAATACTTGAGAAAAATAAAGAAGTGGATTTGGGTTGCTTAAGTTGTGAGAAACTTAGAATAGAAAATGAAGATCTCAAGAGCACCTCCATTAAATTGGAAAAGTTCATGAAAGGTACTAGTGCTCTTGATGATATGTTAAACAAACAAGTTCATTCTAAGGAAAGACTTGGTCTAGGTTTTAACTCAAATGAAGCCTCAACTAGTGAACCAAAACAAGTAAGGTTTTCACAAAAATCACCCACTGAACGCGGTCCCAGATTGTATGGGGCGGTTCCTTATCACTATGGAACCGCCGCCATAGATAAGGTACCGCGGCCAGAGGTTGATTTTGGTGAAAATCCTGAACTTTCTGAAAAGTCTAAGTTAGATGAAAAACCAAAGCATCTTATTGTTAATAAGGTAAAATTACCCATACTTGACGACAATGCTATTGATAAGTTCTACAAGCCATTAAGTAAACCTCTCATGGGAAATAAAAGTTTATTAAGACCGTCTTCTACTCCACCTAGAATACGAAATGAGTCTAAGCCTAGAAGTAGAACGACAACGCCTAGAAGCGATAATCAAAACAATTCATGATCTAGAAGTAAAACCCCAACACCTAGAAGAAATGATCATAACTCTAAGCCTAGATCAAATACACCTAGGAGAAATAATGAACAACAAAATGGTTACATGAATTACTACCCTCCTCCATTTTGTTCTCCATGGGGAACCCCTCCTTCATTCATGCATCCCAACCAAATGCAAGGGATGTTCGGAACTAACAATTTTGGACCCATGATATATTGGGGACCAAATGTTTGATCTTGTGTGTTGTTACCTAGATATGCTTGGGAATTGATTTGGAGCCCGACGAGTGGATTAAGGATAGTGGATGTTCTAAACACATGACGGCTAATCGAAGTTTGTTCTCGCATTACAAAGCATATGATGGAGGTAACGTCACATTCGCTAGTAGTCTACGTGGTAATATCATTGGCAAAGGTACGGTTTCTCTTGACTCCATGACCATTGAAAATGTTCAGCACATAGATAACTTAAGGTTTAACCTTTTAAGTATAGGTCAAATTTGTGATAATTAGTTTAAGGTCATCTTTTTGGAACATGACAGTGAAATCGTAAAAGATGGAAAAGTCATTGGAAAAGGTGTTAGAAAGCATGGGCTTTATGTCATGAAGGTTAATAAGAAGTCAAAAGACAACATATGTCTTGTGAAGGTCTACGAAATACTTGGCCTATTCTACATGATTGATTAGATGGATTTGATGGATTGGATTGTTTAATAATATAAAGAAGATGAAGGGGGAGATGAGGGAGTAGAGAGAGAAAGGAGAGAAAAGAGAAGAGTAGAGAGAGAAAGTAAAGATTGAATATCAAATGTGAAAATGACCAACCCCTCC
This sequence comes from Glebionis coronaria, assembly GCA_025667525.1. NCBI lineage: Eukaryota > Viridiplantae > Streptophyta > Magnoliopsida > Asterales > Asteraceae > Glebionis > Glebionis coronaria. The sequence goes on from CM046876.1 coordinate 365,758,936, forward strand.
TAACATGCTAGGAGGGGATATATATAGCCCACCCTACATGTGGGCTATATGGACTATACATTTACTAAGTGGATCACGAGCCCATTACGTAATTATCGTTGGAGCGACCGATCCTTCATAAATACGTAAAACGTATTTCCAACAATCTCCCCCTAAGGGAGGTCGCTCCAAGAGACAAAGTTCTAAACAGTCTATATCTCGTGATCTATGCTAACTAAGATGTGACCGAGACTTTATTGGGAAAAACGTATTTCCAACAATCTCCCCCTAAGGGAGGTCACATCTTTTTACAAAATCTTAAACCTAGCATCTATGCTTGAGTCTTCGATCTTGTTCTTGTGAATATGCTTGATGTGATCTTTGACTTTAGTCTTGAGCATGTTTTCTTGCCTTGACCTTGTGCATTCGTCACTTGTGACATTCGCCTCTTCGTGACTTCATGTTCCACATACTTATACTTTTAAATTCTTGAAAGCTTCAGAGTTTCATACAGCGGAAGACTTGACCTTCAGGCTTTCTTGAATTTGTTGAAGTACTAATTGTATGTAGTATAAGCATGTGGTGACGACTTCTTCTGGATTGTACACCGCAATGCCACCTTCTTGTTACGCTACATAAGACAGTTAGCAACAAACAATATACACGGATGAAATGGCCTTGAACATTTCATTCTAATTCGGTAGCATTTTACCTCCGATCGGTGAAGACCGTTGGACGATATTAAATATCGTACTTGTGGCAGGTAGTTTCAATAAAGAACCTCCTTGACAAGATTTCGCGGGTAAACCCGTTCTCTTTACTCGACCGTCCAAAGCTGACTGCGAACGTAAAGAGTGAATCATTTGGATAATAATATCCGCATGATTTGAAGCCGTCAATTCATGTTCCTGGAACAAGTGAAATTCAATTAAGAACCGCACCATCGTTGCTTTCCAGTTGTCACGAGCTTGATTCATATAGAATCTTGCAAGTTACCTACCAAGTGCTGTTTGAGGTTAACACTAGAAGGATTTCCACTCATCACTGTGAACACTAAGGTATCACTCTGAGTGTTCTGGAAAGATCACTAAGATATTGCGTAGAGGCCTGGAACGTGTTTAACTTCATTTAAGAATTAAACCTTTGTTGCTTTCCAGTTATCACAAGTTTGATTCATAAAGAATCACACAAGTCACCTACCATGAGCTTTTTGATATTCGCTCAAGAAGGATTTCCATCTTCATTTTAAATAATTTCGTATTACTCGGATGTTCAGGCAAGATCATGAAGATTTTGCGTAGGACTCTTAAGATCTTTCTTACTTTTCACAGTGTGTGAAGAAGCAAGGAAATATGAAAGTGTGTCCTAATGAGATATTTGATGATCTCAAATGGCTCTAGACTCAATCGTGCATTTTGGATTTTTAGTGATCGGAGGCTGGAGAGGAGTGCCACCATTTCAATACCAATTTATTCGGAGTGAATAAATCAATAGATAACGTGTTGTCTCCGTGTGATTAAAACAAATATCTTTTAAGAGATATCTGAGTTAGCTGGGATGGGTTGTGCATTGCATCACTGGGTCCATGATGTCTATCTTCAATATCAAGAATCATTAAACAATGATCTTAATAGCATCTGTATTGACCCGGTTTCTGCCTAAAGTTGTAAGGAGGGCTTCTTTCTTTACACCCTTTATCTTTACAATTCTTTTTCATTCTTCAACCCCTTCAATGCTTACCAATACGTCATAACTAGCACCTTGTTGTGATTGTTCCAGTGCTAACTTAAGTACTTGGTCGGCATTCAGCTACGTTCACAATCTTTCTCCATCTTTCCTAAGGACTACTATTTCTAGCTATGGAATGTCCTTGGGGAGATTCCAACGGTTCTAGAGGAATCATTGGACTTTAACCTATCCTACCATCCTTATGTCACCACAATCTTCATCATCGTGAATAGAGATGTTTTGGGTAAGTGTATGTCACCATGAAATCCATTTTGAAGTGTAAATCCATTTTGCTCCCCCTTAACATATGCCACGATATCCGAAAACATTTCGCACATGTCGGGATGAGCTAGCACGTTAAGTCAAACCATTTGTGATTAATTTCCCCTATTAAATCACATTTTCTCCCCCATATTAAAAATACTAACTCAATCAATGTTTTTAATATCAATTGATTTAATAGCGTTTTAAGAAAATTTGGGAAGAAAAATGCAAATCCAATTATCTTCATGAATTACACAAGCTCCCCCTCAAATTAATGAGGGTGTACTTGAAACGTAAATTAAATACCTTTTAAACACAAGTGTAAGGTATTTATCACGTGCAAAGATCATATATGATAATGAATTCACAATATTAGCAATTTACGAGGTTGGACCTGAATGATGGAGAACATCATATGAAAGAAGCACATGGTTCTTGTTCATGAATGTTGGTCTTCCTCGTAACTTCTGAAGTTATCTCTTGACTCCATGTGTATGATTGATATCGTTGTCTTAACATAAATATGTGAACTTGGCACTCTCGGCATCAAGGATTCTGAATGCTGGACAATTGCTCCCCCTCAATTGTTGACCCGTGTTCTATTGAAAGAGCTGTAGTCACCGTTTGAGTAGTCGCATCGTCGAGTATGTAGATATCAATTGTAAGTTGCTACGGTTGGTGGAGATGATACCTTCGGATTCTGAAGTCAAAGCTTTCCGGTGAAATGCTTGACTTCAAAGTGAAAAGCGGGTTACTATCAGAAATAATAGCAAACCATAATGGAGCATGTTTTAAATTTTTTTAAACTTCTGCTCGAACTTTATTTACAATCCCGTGTCATTATTGAATGACATTTCTAGGTTCGTAAATATTATCGATTCCAAAAGACATGCTCTTTTTATCAAAACATTTTTGAACACACAATTTTGAAAGATTTAGAAAAACCTTTTGAGAAATTCTTGAAAAATTGTGTTCAAAGTTTTGAAAACCAATTACTTGAGCTTAAGATTTGGAATATCTTAGGAAAGCTCAAGTCCGAGAAGTTGTAAACTTCTCGTTGTAAGGATAAGTTACCATCGGCGATAACCTTTCCTTTTATCTGAAGAACGAGTCCTAAGCTGACATTTACTTAGAAGTCGTTTTCATGAGCTTGAAAACTTTGACTATTTTAACGGAAAGCTCATGACCGAGAAAGGTTAATTTCTCGTTACGAGGAAAAGTTCTCTTATTTAAAAGATACACTTTCCTTTCTGAGCTTAAAACTTCGAATGTTTTAATACAAGCTCATGACCGAGAAATGTTAATTTCTCGTTATGAGGATAAGTTATCATAAAAGATAATCTTTCCTTTATTTGAAATTCGAGTTACAGTCTGACATTTAACTGTAAGTCATTGTGCATGAGCTTAAAAACTTCGAATGTTTTTAATATTAGCTCATGCCCGAGAAAACTTAATTTCTCGTTGTTAGGATAAGTTTATCATGGGCGATAAACTCTCCTTTCTTTGAAGAACGAGTTATAGTCTGTGATGTGACTATAAGTCCTCTGTAAGCTTTAACCATGAATCCCCTGAGATACTAGTTTCTCCGATATCTGCTTCTTCAGCAACCAAACTCTAAGAGTGTCCTTAGTTTAACGGTATACAACGATTGGACCGCTTCGTTCTTTTGGAACATCAACTTTGGGACCTGCATTCTCATTAGGAATTTGCATGCTTTGACATGGGTTAGCGATATCAATTATAGAAGCACGTGGGGGTTCACAGTTGGCTTTACTTGTGTCAGAGGTGACCTGAGTAGATGATTCACTTATCTTAGTTGGCAAACGTTTCCTTTTATAGAAAACTTTAAGTTCAGGCTTAAGTGATGTATCATCCTTTTCAATTTCCTCCCTAGCAGTCTTAGTAGAGTCGGAGATTATCCTAGTTAAAGGGCACTCGTTTCCTACAAGAGTGAAAGATCTACCAGTGGGGCGCCACATTTTACCAATGGGTTTGATTTTAGCAACCCACTGGGATTTAAGTCTAGCACGGGAGTTCACCTCATTAAGCAAATTTTTGATACAAGAGTCATGATTTGCCGTAAAGACACATTTTCTACATGTTTTACAAGTAGCATATTTTATGTCCGAGTAATTCCTAGATGATTGATCGATGCTCCTAGGAGACGTCATGCTACGGTTAGCAGTGTTGGGTAATCTAGAAGGCATCTGACTAGGTTGGACATTGCTATCTCTTACATGTGTCTTTTGAATAGCTTCCCTTTGACCAAAATCATGGCGCACATCAGTTGAACTAGTTCTAGACGTGTTCATTGAACTATTCTTAGAGAAACTAGGGGCAATCATGTGATGAGGTCTTGCTAAAACTGATTTAGTCACATTAGGCCTAGTTGGTGGAGTGACTGTTCTAGAAATATGACCCAAATCAACTTGGGAGGCAAACCGCGGTCTCGAGGATTGTGGTCGCTCGGATCTAAATGCAGTAGGTTGTCTGACAATCGGTTATCTGACGAACTGATTTGTAGGCGGTTTCCCCAAGATTGATGGTTTTTCAAGCTTAGTGTCCACACTAGGTCCTCTATTTTTCCTTAACTCGTTTTTCAACGCAGCTATAGCAAACACCTTTTCCTGAACTTGGGCTTTTAACGTTTCATTTTCTTTGAGCAATCTATCTTGGGATGCCAATTTAGACTCTAGTAACTGAATTTGTTTCAAAAGATTATCCTTTTCAGCTTTCGAATCTAAAACTTTTTGATCCAATTTTCTTTCAAGAACAACGTTTGACTTTTCAAGTTTTTCAAAGTATGTTTCAAATTTGTCCATTTTCTTAGAAAATTCAAGTTTGGCATCCTCAAGATCTTTTGATTGTTGATCTACAATCGTTTCGAGCTCTCTAATCTTGGAATCAGAAGCAGTCAATGAAGCAGTTATAATACGATTATCATGATGTACTATAGCATTCTGAACAATCTCTCCCCCATTATGACTTACATCGGATGAATCAGAAATGGTATTTCTATCACTCTTTTCCATCCCATGTTTGTCATAATTAGGTTCAGAATGCTCAATATGCGGCATGTCATCAGCATATACATCATAAACAACATTACATTGTACCGTGTTTGTAGGCTCTGCGTCATACATGGGTAAGGTGTCATCAAGAGAAATCTCGTGAACATTCCCCGACGTGCCACTGGTATCATGTTGTCCTCCTGATTCCGTGCTCTTACCATCGTTATGCTCCAAGTTGTCAACCGTATGATCAATCTCCTCTTGTATCTGCGTCATTGATTCTTGCACTCCATTATCATACACTTGCTGAAGTTGTGATCTTTGATAAATCAAAGACGAGACCGCTGTCATGAGTTTCAATATTGTATCACGGAAAACTCGAAGCTCGGTATGTGTATCGCGAAGAAATGATTGGCAAATCACTGAACTTTCAGGCTTGATGATATTGAATTGGAGGAAAGGCGTGAGTTGTGTCACAAGAGCCTTATATGCAAGTGCCGATGCAGAGTGATTAAAGTTGTTATGGTTGAGTTGCTCGGCGAGTTGGGTCAAAGTGGTGAATATTGAGTCGATGAATTTATGACGATCTTGTCCAAAGATTGTCACAAATTCGCTCCCTCCTTGAATCCTCGAAAGAGTGACAAGATGAGACTGAAGCATTTGAAATGAAGTGATGCCACTTTTCCTATCTTTGTTTTTGCAGTAAATGCAATTCTCCCTTTTGACATGTCGAATCGAACGGATCCATTAAATATCGATTAAAAATGACGTGGATGTTGTTGTTTTCGGGATTTTAGAATTCGTTATAAAAACGAAAGACCCGTAAATAACACTTAAAATTCCTCGATTGATGATATAAATGAAGCCCGTTACTTTGACTCGTCACGTTTGTCTTTAAATCCGGCCACAATAACGTTTAACCCGACAAATATTTTTCCACGTTAACTTTTAAAATACCCGCCTCAACACGATTTGCCAAAAATTCATAAAAAAAATATATTAAACTAGAAAAATAAAAGTGTCAAAATACAAAAATTAACTAATAACCTTAACTTATAAAATATAAAAACTAAAAATAAAAAAATCTAGTATTTGAAAATAAAAAATAAAAGAAACTTTTTAGAAAAGAAAGCAAAGAGATAAAATAAAAAAATTTGATACGTGTGGCAGGGAAAAACAAAACGTGTCCCAATCAAAGTGTGTCCACCGCCCCACTCCACTTCCTTGTTTAATCCGCCACAATATATTATACTCCCTCTTTGACTTTATCGCTTTCTCTCTCAAACATACAATCACAAAACACACAGTCTTTCTCTGTTAACTCTCTCTCTCCCAATCAAACTCTAATCCACGCCTCTCAAATCCAGATCGAATCAGTACCGTCAAGTAATTATTATGAGCAAGAATCGAATCAAGGAATTTCTTCAAGATCCTTTTAGGGGTCTCAGGTGGGTATTTTTTATGTTTTCTGTGATAAACTCGAGTCTTCTATCATCTGTAAGAGTCTTTCTGTCTTGTGTGGGTGAAGAGACGAAAGTCTTTCGTTTTCTTTGTGGGTTCGAAAGTCTTGTCGAGAGTTTTGATTTTGAGTGTGTGTTGGGATTTAAGAAGGTTTGGGTAAACTGATGATTTGAGTTATTGAGTCAAGATCGATGATTGTGTGATGAATGAGATCTTGATGTAAAAATAATGTGTAATAGTCAAAACAGTTTCGAAAAAGTTAGAGTGTTTGTTTGTTTGGAGTCCGAGTGAATGAGGGGTTCTGTTGGAGAGGATGTGGGTGAGTCTGGGTGTTGTTCGAGGGTGTTTTGTAATACGAGAGGGTGTGTTTGTGATTCGAGGGAGGGTGGTGTGAGTCGAGACTGTTTTTAGTCGAGGGTGTGAGGGTATGCGAGGGTTGTTGTTTGTTTTTGACGAGAGTTATGTGTGTTCGAGGGTCTTGTTGTGAGAATATGTGGGTCGTGAGGTCTTCGAGAGTATTGTGAGAGGGATGTGTTTGTGACGAGGGAGTTGGAGTCTAGAGATGTGAGTGAGGTTCGAAAATTGGTGTCGAGTCAAAATGTTTCCCGTTATGTTTGAATTTTGTTCATTCGGAAGAATGTTCATTCGGAAGAATGTTCATTCGGAAGAATGTTCATTCGGAAGAATGTTCATTCGGAAGATTTCGTTCATTCGGAAGATTTCGTTCATTCGGAAGATTTCGTTCATTCGGAAGATTTCGTTCATTCGGAAGATTTCGTTCGTCCGGAACTTGCGTTCGTCCGGAACTTTTGTTCGTCCGGAACTTTTGTTCGTCCGGAACTTTAAGAATGGAAGAACAGTGTTGTTGGGACAGATTTGGACAGAAAGATGATGAATGTCGATAACCAAGATACTTTTGATAGTTTTGACCAGAAAGGAAAAAACAGAAAACTGATAAAAATTGAGAAACTGATTATATAAAATATTTATAAAAACTGATTATATATAAAAAAATAAAAAGGTTATATAAAACTGATAAACGACAACCCAGATATGATAAAAAAGGTTATATAAAAAATTATAAAAAAATTATATAAAAAACTGATTATAAAAAACTGATAAAAGAAAAACTAATAATAAAAAATTAAAATGGAAATTGATTATAAAAAATTGATTTTTGAATAAAAATTTGTGATTTTTATATAAAATAAGTAAATCAAAGATTTAATTATGACTTAAAACATAAAAACACAAACTTTATATAAAAAAATACAAACTTTTTAATATTTAAGCGTGATTAAATCAAAACCCATCAAAATCAAACAAAAGAAAAACAAGAATAAACCAATCTAACCTTGGCTCTGATACCAATTGAAGGTCTACGAAATACTTGGCCTATTCTACATGATTGATTAGATGGATTTGATGGATTGGATTGTTTAATAATATAAAGAAGATGAAGGGGGAGATGAGGGAGTAGAGAGAGAAAGGAGATAAAAGAGAAGAGTAGAGAGAGAAAGTAAAGATTGAATATCAAATGTGAAAATGACCAACCCCTCCTAACATGCTAGGAGGGGATATATATAGCCCACCCTACATGTGGGCTATATGGACTATACATTTACTAAGTGGATCACGAGCCCATTACATAATTATCGTTGGAGCGACCGATCCTTCATAAATACGTAAAACGTATTTCCAACATCTTGCGACTATAGATGATAGTTCTACTCTTTGGCATAGGAGATTAGGTCACGCTAATATGCGTTTAATTCAATCTTTAGTCTCTAAGGAGTTGGTAAGACACCTCCCCAAGATTAAGTTAGATAGTCACTTTTGTGATGCTTGCAAAGTTGGAAAGCAAGTTCAATCAAGTCACAAAGCCAAGAATTTGGTTTCGACCTCTCGGTGCTTAGAGCTCCTACATATGGATCTTTTTGGACCTTCCGCCATACGGAGTTATGGAGGTAACCTTTATACCCTAGTTATAGTTGATGACTATTCTAGATTCACTTGGACTAGATTTTTGGCATCTAAGAATGAAGCTTTCGATCCTTCGAAATATTTAGTCGAAGAATTCAAAATCAACTAGGATGTCCAATTGTCTCTATTAGGACGGATCATGGTAGGGAATTTGATAATGAAGTGCAATTTGGTGCCTTTTGTGAAGCACATGGTATTACCCATAATTTCTCGGCTCCTCGCACTCCACAATCAAATGGGGTAGTTGAAAGGAAGAATAGGACTCTCCAAGAGATGAGTAGGACGATGTTAAACGAGCAATCTTTGCCTCAAAAGTTTTAGTGCAATGCCGTGGACACATCGACCTATATTCTCAACCAAATTCTTATTCGACCTTTCCTAGGAAAGACCCCCTATGAGATTCTTAAAGGTAAGAAACCCTCATTGGAATACTTTAGGGTGTTTGGAAGCAAGTGCTTTATCCTCAACACCAAAGACTACCTTACCAAGTTTGACCCAAAGTCTTATGAAGGTATCCTTTTAGGTTATTCCCAAACTAGCAAAGCCTACATAGTCCTAAATAGAACCTCAGGGGTTATTGAAGAATCGCTCAACGTAACCTTTGATGAGACCCCTCCTTCACCCAAGACATCACCATTGGTTGATGATGACTTGGATGAATTAGAAGTAGTTAAAGCCAAAGAGGTTAGAAAAATAGGAGTTGAAGACCTTAGTGTTGAAAAGGAAGTAAACATTAAGGAGTCTAGGGATCATACTCTCAATAATGTCATTGGTGACTTAAATCAAAGGACCCTAAGATCTCAAGTCCAAAACCAAAGCAACTTCTTTTGTTTCGTCTCCTTGATTGAACCAAAGAATGTTAAAGAAGCTTTGACGGACGAGAGTTGGGTCATTACAATGCAAGAAGAATTAAATCAATTCGTTGCCAATGATGTTTGGGAACTTGTTCCTCCACCTAGAAGTTCAACAATTATAGGAACCAAATGGGTATTTAGGAATAAGTTAGATGAGAATGGTGTTGTGTCTTGTAACAAGGCTAGACTTGTAGTTCAAGGCTATAATCAACAAGAAGGGATTGATTATGACGAGACATATGCACCGGTAGCTAGATTAGAATCCATTAGAATCCTCTTAGCCTACGCTTGTGCCTTAGATTTTAAGCTTCAACAAATGGATGTAAAGAGTGCATTTCTTAACGGTTTGATCAATGAGGAGGTATATGTGGCTCAACCTCCCGGCTTCATTGATTTTGAGAAACCGGACCATGTTTACAAGCTTAAGAAAGCACTTTATGGTCTCAAACAAGCACCCAAAGCTTGGTATGATAGACTTAAAGCGTTTCTTGGTAAACATGAGTATACCATGGGGATGGTAGACAATACGCTCTTTACAAAGAAGAAAGGTTCTCACCTCATAATCGTACAAATATATGTTGATGACATTATATTTGGCTCAACTTGTCAAGAATTGTGTGATGACTTTGCCAAAATCATGCATGATGAGTTCGAAATGAGTATGATGGGAGAACTTAACTTCTTTTTAGGACTCCAAATTAAACAAATGGACGATGGTATTTTCTTTAGTCAATCTAAGTACGCTAAAGAAATGCTAAAGAAATTTGGATTAGAAGATTCTAGACCAATGAAGACCCCTATGGCCTCGGATACTAAACTCACCGTAGATGATGATTGTGAGTCGGTAGACAACACCAAATATAGAGGTATGATTGGTAGTTTGTTGTACCTAACGGCAAGTCGACAGGATATCATGTTTAGTGTTTGCCTTTGTTCTTGCTTCCAAGAGGCTCCCAAAACCTCTCACCTTGAAGCGGTTAAGCGTATCTTCCGATACATTAAAGGCACTATACATTTAGGATTATGATATCCTAAAGGGACCGGCGTAGAAACCATTGTCTACGCGGACTCGGATCATGCGGGAGACTATGTGGACCGGAAAAGCACTAGTGGAGTTTGTACCTTCATGGGATGTTGTTTAACTTCTTGGTTCTCCAAGAAACAAACCGCTCTTGCAATATCCACCACGGAAGCCGAGTATGTGAGTGTCGGAAAAGCATGCCAACAAGCTCTATGGATGAAGCAAGCGCTTGTTGATTACGGGATTTCTCTTGATGATGTTCCCATCATGTGCGATAATAAAGGCACTATAGACCTAAGCAAGAATCCCGTGCAACATTCGCGAACCAAACACATAGAAATTAGACACCATTTCCTTAGGGATAATGTTCAAAAGGGGAACATTTCAATTGAGAAGGTACCCTCCAAGGACAACTTAGCCGATATCTTTACTAAGCCACTTAAGAGGGAACCTTTTAATTACTTGCGTCTAGGTCTAGGATTAATGGAACATTTTCCTTAATTACCTCTTTCTTTTTGTGTGATTTCTTTTACCACTTTGAGTCATTGAGTCTTCCAAACTCTTTTTGAAAAACCCTCTCTTCTCCTTTTCAAAATTCTCAAAGTCTCTTTCGAAAATGGTTGAGAAATTCGTTTGACATTGTTAATTCAATCTAAAAACGATTTTTCATAGATTCTCGCTATTAATCTAGAGCTTACATAATTCATATGTATGATTCTCTCAAACATAGAAAGAACAAGATAGAATCATGGAGGATCAGTGTGTCATGACTTAAGGTCTTGTCTTACACACCTCCTACATCGATAATTTTAATCCATGTATTTTTGGTCAAATCTCTATTTGGTATGTTTGCATATGTTTTCTTTGTCTATCTTTGCTTTTAAGCATATCCCTATGATAAGTTAGACTAGAAAAATAAGATTTGCTGAAAAATCTTCCTCCAAACACCAAACACTGCCTCTGCAGGCGGTTCCATATGTGAACCGCGGTACCTTATTGATAAGGTACCGCCAACCTTGATAACGAACCGCCTACAGTGCCTTCCTTTTTCGGGTTTTTGTCTGAAACTCCAGATTTGCTCCAACATTTTTGAGAATCTTTGTTTCAAACCCTTTGACCACCCCAAAAATACCCTAAGCCTTCCCTATTTAAACCATAAGCAACTTGCATTACTTCACATCCAAAATGTCTTATTCTCCCAATGAAAGCCTTGAATCTCCTCCATTTTCTCCAATTGCTTTCAACCCAAACCCACCCAAGAACACTCTTAATCACATCTCTCATACCAAGAATGTTGATTGTGGAATATCTTTTCTTCCACCACCACCCGTTAGTGTTCTTCCTCCTTCGCATGATAATGTCATGCACCATGGAACATATTGTCAATGTTGTCAATATCAACATCTTGCTATGGCACACATCTATGAGGAGTTGAGCTACATTAAGAGTCTCTTAATCAAGCCTCCTCTTCACTATGAATATGAGATCTCCAACAAGCCACCACCACCACCCTCCACCATTACCTTGTCTTTCATATAAGCATTGGTTGCTTATCTACAAGACACCAAACTCAAGCAAATCTTAGAATTCTAGAATAACTAGGATTAGATTTATGCTTTTGGCTTGTTTCTTTTTCCATACTTCTTTGCATGATGTTCTTTTAGTAACCTATCTTGGATCTTTGTCTTTCTGTTTTCTTCTCTTTTATTTTTTTTGTTTTGTGACCTATTGCTATATATTGTTGGTTGTTTCTTTTGTTCAACTAACCCTTCTATGTAGCTTGTCACCATATCTCGATTCCTCGGTGCCCCAAGCTAGGGGGAGTAAGCACCAAGGGGGAGTCTTTGCAAAGTCCGTTTCTTCAATACCGACTTGTGCAACCTTTTTGCTTCGACAAAGGGGGAGAAATGAATAAACTCGTCTTCGAAAATCTTGTTTTTTGTGTGATTGAGTTTATGTATTGTCGGAATCAAAAAGGGGGAGATTGTTAATGCAATAATGCCTAAAAACGTTACTTGCATTTTTCGGTCTCGCTTTATTTTGATTACGACAATATGTAAAAACAAGCATTTACGAAAACAACGAAAAACGAATTCTTGAGTTCAAGTATTTTTCATTTTACCCATTTTCACTTAAGGTATGGATAAACAAGTACTAACCTTAATCAAGTGATCAAGTGATTTAATCTTTTCTTAAAACTCACTTTTTATTAAGTGTGACAAGTTTTTATTAAACTTTCTTTTTAAGAAAATGTTTTATTAAATTAATTATTTGAAAATTTGAAAAGGGCATATTCTTATTTGGTTAGGATATTTTTCATGTAATTTTGAAAATCGTTTGACGAACTATTTTGATTTGAATTAAAGTTCCCTTGGTTTTGATTACTTCTTTGAAAATTTCCTTGATTACCACTCGAAAAATTGTTTCCTTGATTGTTGTTGTTTGAAAAATTCGAGTTTTGGTTATTGTCTCGATTTTGCCAATTCAAATTACGACCTTGATTATAACCTTGATTTTGATTTGAAAAATTTCCTTGTTGATTATTTCCTTGAAAATTGTTTCGGTTTTGATTAAATTTGTTGCCTTGGTTATAATTGACTTGTTGTGATGGACCGGCGTTATTTTGATTTTGATTAGAAGAATTGTTGTTTAACGCACTCACATTCGACGTTTGGCCATCCGTAGCCGCACACTCGTAATAATTATTAGGTCCACCACAAAACGTACACGATGCCTCAACCCCTTTCACCGTAGCGGGAGCGTCTTTCTTTTGCATCTTAACGAGAAAAGACGTAAACACATTCGTCAACTTGTCGACTATCGCATCAACTCTCTCAATGTCGCGATTAGAACTACTAACATTGGCGACATTGGCAACACTCGGTGCGTTGCGGAGTTGGTAAACCTTGGATCGGTTCTCGATAATTATAAATGCATCTTTCGGAGTCTTACACAAAAAGTTGCCACCGGCGGCGGAATTCAACGAATCTTGTTCTTGAAAATTAAGACCGTTGTAAAACGTATCGATTTGGTGCAACTCGGAAAAACCATGGTGAGGACATTGCCTAAGCAATTCCTTAAAACGATCCCACGCGTCTCTAAAAGATTCATTCGGTTTTTGCTCAAATTTCGTAATTTCATTCTTGAAAAACGTCGTCTTAGACGGTGGGAAAAATAAGTAACGAACTTGGAGACGAGATCCTTCCACGTAGTTATCGAATTAGGTGGCTCTTTCTCGTACCAATCCTTGGCGGCACCATCGAGCGAGTAGGGAAAAAGCATAAGCTTGACGACATCGGTGTCGACTTTCTTAAACTTGCTCGTGGCTAAAAGACGATCAAAATTCCGAATATTGTCGTGAGGATTATAGGCTTCACGACCTCGAAACTTCGTATCTTGAATCAACGAAAGCATTCCGCTATTTATCTCAAAATTCCCCGCTTCGATAGTGGGAATTACGATCGCGTCTCCATAACCCTCGGTGGGCGCTTGGAGCAATTCCATCATCGAACAATTGTCGGCCATCTCCTCTACGGTATCTTCAACAACGATATTAGGAACGTCGGTTTCTAAATCTCGTCTACGTCGTCGATTCCTTCGATTACGATTGCGTCGATTCGAAGCGTCGCTAGAATTAGAATAATCCTTCGATCGAGTGCGCATGCACTAAGCGTAGAATGGGTGGTAGCAAAGAAGATTCTTTTTGCGGTTTTTTGATTTTTCAATTTTTTTGGTTTTTGATTGTTTTCAATTTTTTTTGGATTTTTTTGTATTACGTAGACTCAAATATACAAATCTCCCCTCGAGTCGATTTCTGGATTAAAAGAGCCTCAAAGAATGAAAACGATCACGTGGAGTGAACGCCTTCGATGACTTTAGAACGTTGGTGGAACACCAAAACGTTCAAGAGGGTTTAATCTTGAAAACAAGCAAATATAATATACGTAGATAATACTTGGGCGGCAAACCCTCGATTGGCCCTCTTTCTCAAAACACGCACAAGCAAGCGGGGGAAACGAGGCGGCGCTAAGCACTTAAGAGCCTTTTTCCCTTAGGTCGTGAAATACAACCGCCTTATACCCACCTTATGGTTTGTGCTAATAGAAATTAAGACTCACGAAAGTATTTATCTATTTGCCTTTAAACTTTTGCTTTGGATTCGAATACAATGATCGAGTAATGAAATCCCGAATCAAGGTTGCGTTTTCACGCTTTTGGAGTACTTGTATATTTATTGTTCTACGTAAGTACAATATAGTAATATATTCACAAGAAAAACGAAAACGATAATGGGATATCTACAATATAGTAAAGATTGTTGTGTGTTTAATTTAGGAAAATTAAACACGTTTTATTTGGATACTATAATATATTAAGAAAAATTAACAAAAATGAGTATGTACGCTATATACGCTTTCCAAAAATTGAAAAGCAAAAACGCACTACTCACACAAACACGATAGTAATAATGGCAACACTAAAACACCTCCCCGGCAGCGGCGCCAAAAATTGATTGTAGGTTTTTCGTACACGTTTTAGGAAAAACGCGCATGATAGGCAAGTATTAAACTCGACGATTTAGGAAAACCGACAAGTCAAATAAATGCGGGTTCGTTCTCGAAGGAGGTGTGTGTATTAAGTGTGCCAATATATAAAATCAAGGTTTGGATTAGTGACGTTTTTGGTTTAAGAGAGAAAAATAAAAGACGAGCTACGACTACGATTAAACTACGACGAATTGACGTAAAACGCAAACGTAAATACGTAAAACGTGACAAAATTAAAAATTAAACCTAAAAATTAATTAAAAACTAAAACTAAGTCTAAATCAATATAAATAAGAATAAAAATCCAATAAATAATTTTTAAAACCTTTTATTAATTAAAATTCAATTTTAAATGCTAATTAAAGCCCTAAAATTAAATATAATTAACAAAAAGCCCAAAATATTATTTTATTGAACAAATAACTCACTTATATTATTTAAAGACTAAAAAGTATTTTTCCTAAATTTTAAAAACTATTTTTCTATTTTTAAAACACTAAAAACTATTTTAAAACTAAAATAATGATTAAAAATATTAAAATAATGCTAAAATTAATTTGACTATTTTAAAAATCATAAATTATACTAATGAACAGTAGAAAAATGAAAATTTTGAAAAAAGTAAAATTTTTCACTAAAAGACAAAACAAAAATAACAATAAAACACTAATTAAACTAAAATTAATTCTAAAAAATTTAATAAAAAAGTGAACAGTGAAATAGTTTTAAACTAAAAATCTTAAAATACTTTTCTAAATCTAAGAAAATTTTTAAAACTGAAAATACTAATTTTTGTCACTAAAGGACAAAAACAGATAATTAAAATCTATTTTAAAATGCAATTAAATCTAAAAAATAATAAATGAACAGTGACAAGAAAATAAATTAGACAAAAAAAATCAAAATTAAAATAAGAAAAATAACAAAATTGAAATCAGATAAAAATTCCTAAAATAGACCACTAAAGACAAAAAAAACTAGAAACTGAAAGTGACATGTGGAAATCTTTTTGTCTGTTAGCAAGGCAGTACCAAATCTAACACTACCAGTGGGAAATTGGTTCCCACTGCTAGTTACAAAAAACGGGTCTGGATGGTTTAGAGCTTATAACTTGTTGATTACTAGGATTTATCTGGACAATTGGGCACCCCTACACTCAGTGGAGTGTAGGGAGTCTAGAAATGCAATAAACACACCAGCTTACTAGCAAAAATCGCACAAAATTTCCATATAAGGGTACTGTTAATCAGAAAGGTGGGTCTTGGGCCCTTTGCTGATGCACTTGGCAGTTTGGTGAGTTTTGGCTCACCAAACCTTGCTCAATTCAACACCAAAACACACCAGGACTTAACACAATCCTATATAAACACCTTTCCTAACAACTAACAAGATTAGAGAGCTCAAATCATCAAAATGAAACAGAAAAATAAGCTTGCTGATTTTCTCAATGTTTTACCAAAATATTATCATGCAACCTTTGTTTTTAGCATACCAAACTGAAAATAACCATATACATGTTCTAACATCACCCAAGTAAGTGTGATTAAACAGCTTTTACTAGCTTTATGTAGCTTTAAACTAATAAACTCCTCAAATCCAAACACCCCTTAATTTTCAGAAAGGGAAAATTATCAAACCAAATGCCTTAAAAACTTGATTAAACTGAGTGTAAGTGATCTAAACATGCATAATCAACCAATCTAAACATAAACTAGCTGAAAAATTAACACATAAACATGCTACACTCAAAAATCACATAAATCACATCAAAACTCAAAAAATTTACACCAATGGGGTTCAAGCCATTACCTGGCTGAATGCATTCCAAAGGGTGATTTGGGAGCTTGTTGTATGAGCTTATGAATAGTAGAGAGTGGCTGCTAATGGAATCCACAATGGACCCAAGCAAAAATATATCTTCAAGTAAGAATGATGATGAAAAATGCAATAGAGAAGGCTTGTTTCTTCAAACCCTGCACAAGCACAAATCAAACCAAGAAAGGAGCACTACAAGCTCATATAAGGTAAGCTCATAAGTTGTGTGTCATGCAGCTTATGGTCTTAAGCTTATATGAGCAGTAAGATGTTAAATAAAAAAAATAAAGATAAAATATTTTTGAGAAAATCTTAGGAAGCAAAAACCTTGAAACAACCAAATTCTTGAAACCTTTTCAATTTGAAAAACAAATTACAAAACAGGTTGTGAAGATCAAAAACCAACTTCCACTTTCACTTCCATAGGATTTTGGCTTCACAATCCGAATTTTCTAAAAATCTTTGATAACTGATAAATCTTGAAAACCTTATAAACTAGACTTGCAAATAACTAAAGCTGATTAACACTAGAAAGCTGATAAAGATGGAACTCAATACTTGCAAAGAACTTGAACTTTCATTTTCATTACTAATAAAAAGTTTTTTACAAAAAATTGGAACAAGGGCTTTGCACAAGTTGCAAGCTCCTTATATACAGCTAAGTAGAACAATCTAGGCTACTGAATAAAAAATGAAAGAAAGAAACCCTAGCAACTAAAAATCCGATTTTGCCCTTTGGTCTTGCTTGAATTCTCAGTCAAAAGGCTCCCATGTGATTGACAGCTGTAATCTTTGATCTTGGACGTTAAAATGGTATTGGGGACCAAGAAAAACGTTTGGAGTCGTTGATTTTCTGAAGTGATTCCATATTTGCCCAAAATAGCTAAGCAGGGGAGCATGGGGGACCTACTTAGAGGTCACGGGAAAGTGGTGTGGGTGGTGGGTTTTTTTTAGTGTAGGGTTAATCACGGATCTGGAAAATATGGGGCAAAAACCCTTTGTTTGGAGTTTAATTGATTCTGGGCAAAATTAGGGTTTATGGGTTGATTAGGAGATGTTTAATTCGTTTTTGGGGGTGGGTTAATTTAAAAATTGTGTTATGGAGGGAAGGTTTAATATAACTGATTAATCAGTTATATATTTAAGTGGGGTGTGACGTGGAGAGTAGGTGAAATCTGATTGGTGGGGTGAGTTGAGTGGGGCACGTGGAGGGCAGGTATTGGGTGAGGGAAGTTTGGTTGTTTGATGCTTTCAGTCCCCCAATTCTCATAAACTTGCTACTTCACATTAAACAGCCTCAAAACCCATTTCCTTTGTTAGCTAAGTTTGCAAATTCCCATTTTGGCCACAAACTTTTTACAAAAGTGTTCACAAGGACTTATTATGCAATGTTTGCATTCTTCAAGGACCATAAATGTAATATCTCATCATTTTAGGGACCCAAGTGTAAAATTGAGGATTTACAAGGGTTTAAAATGACAATTCTTCCAAAGTTAAGGGACCAATCTTGCCAAATCTTCAAACTTCAAGGACATGAATGGAAAATCATTTTCGGGTCCGGTTCTTTGTGCGGCTTCGTTTCCCGTGTTCGTTTTTGCTTGATTCCTTTGATCTTTTGGTGATTTCACGATATCCGTACCTAAAATACACAATGAACAAACACAAGCATATATTTGGGTACTTTGATGATATTTTAAGCGTTTTAAGCCCGATTTGGACGATGAGATTATGTATAATTGTAGTCTCATCAAATAGATTAAGTAGATCTATAATTTTTAGCTTTAAAATTTAAAATAATTTTATAAAATATAAAAAATATTTTAGATCTATTAGTTTTATTTAAATCTCGTTATCATATTATAATTATTGCTTATTATCCTAACAATTTATGTTTTCTTTGATCTCGGTGAATCGATTTATCACTATTGGTAAAGAGATTATAGTTGATTAATTTGGTTCAAGTTTGATATGGTTGATTAATTTGGTTAGAGATTGATTTGTTTGGCCGTGTACTTTACGGGCCGGGATACACATAGTTTTGGTTTGATATTGGTTAGCCGTGTACTTTACGGGCCGTATTTTGTTGATGTTGTTGATGTTGTTTGTTTAGAGCAGTTATCTTCGGACTACGGGTACTAAAGTTCTCCTTTTTATTTTTCTAGCTTAATCGCTTTAGTTTTATTAATTAGATCGTTATAGTTTAATTTTTTCAATAAAATTATATTTTTCATAAAAAATCGGTTTAATTAGTTTTAGTTATTGTTTTAAAATATAGATTTAAAAGTTTAAAAATTAGATTTCATTTAGATAAGCTCATTATTAGTAAAAAGTTTACACATTTTTGTGATTATTAAGCTTATTAGTATATAAAGCTTGTAGCTTTATCATATAAAAAGATTAATAAGCTTAAAAGGTTGAAGCTTTATGCTTTATTTTTAAATTTATCTTTGTGATTTCATTTTTTGTCACTTTTATTTGCTATTACGTGCTTGCATTTAGATTAATTTCGCATTTAGATTTATTTTTAATTATAGTTTATTTTTGTTGCATCTAGATCTAAATTTGTAGGTTAATTTTATTTTGCATTTTAGAGTAATTTTATGTGAATTAATTGCGCTTTTATTTTTACATATTCTTTAGCCTACATATTTTCCCCATTTTTAGCTTAAATAGACATAGATTACCAAACAATTATTATTAACCAAGAACAATTAATCTCTACGATAAAATTGCATTTCAATTCGAGTCGATTCGAGGAGAAAACGATTATACTAAAAAACGAATATTAAATTGGCGCCGCTGCCGCTTCGCTCGTTACGATTGACGATTTTTCGTGAGAAGTTTTGGATTTTGGGATCCGTTCACTTTTGAACGTTATTTTTCTTGTTAAAAAATCAAAAACATAAAAAAATCAAAAAGATAAAAATATAAACAAAAATAAAAAATCATCAAAAGCAAATTCTTTCCTAAGATTTGCACCAAAAAAATTAAAAAAATCCAAAAGTAATACTTTTCCTAAAGTATTACACCAAAAATATTAAGTACTTTTGTTATTTTTCTTATTTCGATTTCTTTTGTTTTTTATTGTGAATATATATACATCTAAAAAAATACAAAAAAGATTTTTCTTTTATTATAGATATTACGTATAAGAACCTCAGTATACAATATTTCCATAAGCATTGCTTGCAATACCCCGTATTTGGAGGCGTTCCGGTTCCTTATACGTGTATCGATCAAACAAAAATAAAGGCAAAAATAGATAAATACTTTCGTTAAGCAATAATTCAAAAAATACGAACTTTAAGGTGAATAGAAAGGCGACGTGCTATAAAAGACCGTCTAAGGGAAGCTAGGTACTTAAGTGCTTCGCGCCACCTCATTCCCCCCGTTCGCTTGTAATTATTTTGAGAAAGAAGGCTTAGCGAGGATTTTGTCGCCCAAGTAGTATTACATATATATATTTTTGTAGGTTTTTAATATTGAACCTCGATAGGGATAATCCCTTTCCTCTCAAAGTCGACCAAGGTCTCCTACCTCATTCCTCGAGTTTAGTTGTATGCGCACTCGCGCACGTGCACACATACCGAGTGGTGTACCAAATACTTCTAATTCTTCCAAAAAGAAGAAGAAGAACAAAAAGACCGTCAATCAAGCCGATCCCGAGAATCGAGCTTTGAACAACACGATGGCAAAGGATAATCGACCAATGATTGAGATCTTGCAATCTCACGTTGAGGGAAATGATGACGCGATTGTGGTGCCGGATATTGGAGCGAATAATTTTGAACTAAAACGGGTTTTATTCAAATGGTTTCTGCTACACCATTTTTAGGCCGTACTCATGATGACCCACACGCTCATATAAAACGTTTCATACAATTGTCAAACACCGTCAAATACAATGGGGTGCCACAAGAGGCCATTCGTTTACTCCTATTTCCTTTTTCCCTCGAGGGACAAGCCCGAATTTGGCTTGATAAGGAACCACCCTAAAGTATCACCACATGGGTGGATTTAGAGACCAAGTTCATTAACTACTTTTTCCCACCATCACGGACCACCGCTTTAAGGAATGACATCATTACATTTGAACAAAAATATGGGGAAACGTTTAGTGAGTCTTGGGACCGTTTTAAGGATCTTTTTAGAAAATGTCCACAACATGGTTTTACAAAAGTGCATCAAATCAATACGTTTTACAATGGTTTAACTTTAAATGACCAATACACCCTCAATAGTGCCGCGGGGGGTAATATTCTTTTGAAATCCATGAACGAGGCTTGGGCAATCAATGAAAACAAGGAAAAAGTTCAAACCAAGAGTGTAAGGGCTACAATGGCTAGTGCTAGTGAGAGTGAGACTAATAATCAAATTCAAGCACTTACTTTAATTGTGATAAAACTTGCCTTACACGTCAAAACACACCCACTACACATGTGAATGCCCTAAAAGAGACTTTTGAAACGTGTGAGACTTGTGGTGGACCACATTCGTACTATAATTGTGACAAGGTTTACAATCAACAAGAAGTTTATGCTTATAATAACAATGAAAATGAGCGGGTTCATTTCAAACCCGATGTTGATGTTAACCATTTGTCTTTTAAGTCTAATAACTATTTGGCTCCCCCGGGTTTTGTAGCTCCACAAAGACCACCCCCACCCGCCCAAAATAGGAACCAAGGTCCTCAAAGGGGTAATTTTCAATGGAATTAAAATACAAGGGGTTTTAACCAAAATCAAGGGAATTTTCAAGCGCAAAACCAAGGTTTAATAATCCAAATCAAGGCTTTAATAACCAAGGTTTTCAAAATCAAGGTTTTCAAAATTATAATCAATATCAAAACCAAGGTTTTCCTAATCAAGGGTTTAACAATCAAGGGTATAATCAAATGAACATGCATAATCCTCAAATGGACTTGGTTCTACAAAAATTAACCGAACATGAGCGAACCATGAAAGAGATGCAAGAATCGACCGATAGGAAATTTATGCAAATTCTTTAAACCCTGCGTCCCAAAGGTGCCCTCCCTTCTAACACCGTAACCAATCCTAGGGCTAACGTTAATGCCATCACTAGTAGGAGCGGTAAGACCACCGAAGAACCTTCTTATTCCCCTCCTAAACAAGGACCCGAGATTCCTTCTAATTCTAACCATCCTTCTTCACCTTCTACTTGTGAGATACCTCCTTTAAAGCCTTCGTCTACACCTTATGTTCCCCCTTTACCTCAATCTTATACCATACCTTCGGTTCCCAAACCGATTCCTTCACCTTCCATTTCTACCCCTCCTCCACCCAAGGATGTGAGTGAGCAATCCACTCCAAAGCCTTCATCTCAACCCAATATACCTTATCCCTCAAGGTTGAGAAAAGAGAAATTGAAGAATAAGGATGATATTTAAGTTTCGAACTTCCTAAAAATGTTCAAACAATTAAATTTTAATATCACCTTTGTCGAGGCTCTCGCTCACATGCCTAAGTATGATAAGATTTTTAAGGACCTTTTAAGTGATAAGGAAAAGTTGCTTGATATTGCCAATACCCAATTAAATGAGAATTGTTCCGCGGTTCTTTTGAGAAAATTACCGGTTAAGTTAGGAGATCCCGGTCGATTCCTTATTCCTTGCAATTTTCCGGGTATAGAGGATTGTGATACATGGCTTTGGCCAGGTAAAAAGATTCGTTGATGTATGTCTAATCGAATTGATCTGTGTTAACTATGCGACTCAGCTGTTCTTTGGTGGAAACAATAAAGTTGTCGTTGTAGTATATTAAAAATGTGCAAGACGTAAAAGTAAAAGGCTGGTAAATAAATCTAACTCTAATTTAAAGTAAAAGGCAAGTATTTAAAAGCGTGACGAAAATTAAAAGGCACTAAAAGTAAATAACGCAAACTTAAAACTATCTAAGGCAAACTTAAAACGCAACTAAAACTTAAACCTAAGGCAAGGCTAAAATAAATCTAAGGAAAGTAACTTAAAGTGCAACTAAATAAAAAGGCGGGAAAAATAAAGCTTGAAAATTAAAAATAGAAACTTAAAAACAGTAACTTAAAAGAACCTGAAAAATAACTCATCCGGAATAAACCTTCGTTCAGAATAATCACTCATCCGGAATGTCACCTTCGTTCTGAATGATCTTCTTCACTCGGAATATTGACCAAAACCTTGATCCGGAATAAATCCTTTATCCGGAATATGCACTTATCCGGAATAAGTCTTGATTCGGAATTCTGGGCCTTGATTCGGAATGTTGTGCTTGATCCGGAATATTTTGAATCTCCTTGATCCAGAACGTTTTGGTTGATCCGGAACTTTTGGTTGATCCGGAATAAAAGGTTGATCCGGAATGTTTGGATAAACCGGATGAAATGCTTGATCCGGAATAATAAATTATTCTGAATAAGCTCTATTGATCCGGAATGTCTAATATTCCGGATGAACACCCTTGATCCCGAATAATCTTGCACAAACCCTTGATCCGGAACTTGCTGTTGATTCGGAATATCCCTGGGAATACAGTAACAGAACAACGAAGAACAAGGGATACAAAGAGATACACGAATCTAACCAAAACTTAATCAAATCAAACAAAAGATTAAATCAAAATAATCACAAAACATCTACTAATGATAATCAAACAATCCAAAACAATCAAACTAACAAATATAACCAAAATAATCAAAACCCACTTTGATCAATAAAAACTCAAAACATAAACATGAACATAAACATAAAGATCAAAGATTAAAGAAAGGTAGATAGGAGATGAACAATAAAAATAAAGATTGACAAGAATTAAAAGAAAACTTACTTGAAATTAAATGTATTTAAGGTGCAAGACAAGGTATTTAAATGGACATGAAAAGTAAATGACAAGGTAATTAAATGTGAAAGGTAATTAAAACGGAAGAAATAGTTTGTCAAGCTATCCAACAAAAACAAATGAATGAAAATCCTAAACTATTTATAGGGGAGGATTAGGGAGTGCTTAGGAAGCTTCCTCCCCTCTTTCATCTTTTCTTAATTGCATGCTTAAGTCCTTGTCCTCTTAATCTTCTATAAATAATGGACTTTAATGACTTTGTCTCGGGATTTCTTTGAACTCGTCTTGTAATTCTTCAATAAATTAGACTTGAGTTCTTCGGCTTTTGGTAAACTTCCGTCTTTTGACTTTTTCTTCGATAAATCTTTAGAATTGGTCTTGGACTTCCGTTCTTTTTGCACTCTTGACTTCTCGGCTTCGTCTTTCGTCTTTTTCTTCGATAAAGCCCGTGAATGCCCGTGTTTTCTCCACTTTTCACCTTTTCGTCCTAAATCACAACAAAAAACACAAACCACGCATAATTCCGACATAAATGACATAAAATACACGTTTTGGCTCGGTTATTATTGTAATTAAGTGGTAAAAAGGATGGGTGTTTACACACCTATCAAATCCCCTACACTTGACCATTGCAATGTCCTCATGCAATGCATTAGTTACAAAGAACGTTTACATTTTTCATCATAATCAATCCACGTTGGCCTTTATTAAAGAGATACAAAATAACAAAACAAGTAAAGAAATCAAAAGCATACCTTAGGGTTTTGAAAATGTCATGAATAATCATCATCCTCAAGTTTCACTTTCTCCAAACCAAGCTTAAAAACGAGATCATTGTTATTATAAGTTAGCAAACTAACATGAACTCATGTGGGCCAATTATTCACTTAGACTCCCTTATTCCTAGGTGTATCTCTTATATTTTATTTTTGTCTTGAATGATCACGAGGATGCATTGTTTGACTTATTTCGATAGTTATTTAGGCCGAAAATAAAGTGAACGATTTAATCAATAGTTAGCTAAAGGACAAAATCTTTTAAAACTGCTTCTCGGGACCTCATAAAGTTCATATCTTGGCATAACTCGCTTCGCGATTTGAGACCTTTCTCGGACCGATATTTGGCAGCGACTTCATACTTCAAACCTTGAGAGACGTTCATGAAATAATGGCCTTCTCTTCATAATAGGAATTTCTTCACTTGAAGTTTTGAGAGATTCTTCATATTTGGACCACGACTTCTTCATTTTTCTCCAATCTTTATTTTGGACTTGGATATACAACGATCCGCCTCCTTTTTGGACTTGGATTTATTTATCCTCATACCTTGTTAGGGCCTTTTTGGATAGACTTCTCCATGACTTTTGGGGAGTTTTTGCTTTTCGTCGTGTGTCTCGATCCTTCATATTGATTTTCGATAAATGATTCTTCACATCACTTGGGATATTTAGCAACAAAATATAGCCCTCATGCCTTGTTAGGGCCTTTTCGGACTCGCCAATCTTCGCATCCCGCTTCAATAAGTTATGCCTTGGCTATGAACTCTAATCCATACCAAGCAACTTTTAAACGATCTTGGGCTAGAAGCTAAGTAACTTTTCAAATCCTACAACCTTATTTATTGCAGATAAATTTATTAGCAAGCGATGGGAGAATAGGCTTATAATTAACTCACATAAATTCACGAAAGAATACCAAACTTATAATTGACTCTATCATCTCTCGTTCTCCACAGTTTAAAATCTCAAGGAATGGGACTCGTGGATGCTTAGCCTATTAAATCAAAGTTTTGGGTTTTCGAGTCGCCTATAGGATCTTGCAAACTCTTAGACTTTTTCAAGTTTAGAAATCTCATTTTAAAGTTCCCTTGATAAACGACTCTCTAGGATCAATTATAGGAACTTGCGAAAAGTTCTTGTTCTTAACCCGTGAGAGTTAAGACTTTCGCGCTTTATAGCTCCCTATATAAAAGCCTAGCAAAACTTGACTTAAACGTTAAGGATACTAGCTAGAGTAAACTTAGATAAGGAAACTCGGGTTGAGTCAAAAGATTCACAACGTTTGAGAAACTAAAACCACTTTATTCAAAATTTATTCTAGCAAATAAAGAAAATAACTATACAAAGGTAAAAACTAATAGGCCAAAATAGATTAAAATTTTTGAAAAATGTCGGAAAATTGATTTTCCGGTTAAAATGAGGACAAATACAAGGAAAAGAACCACTTAACTTCGATAGAAGTCCCCCTACACTTAATATAAACATTGTCCTCAATGTTTAAGCATGTGGGAGTAAACTCCCCTACACTTAGGACATTGTGCACTTTGTATAGATCTCGCTAAGGAAAAGATAACTAAAGAGATTCCTATTTTAATATTGAGAAAAATATAAAATAGTGAATCGAAAAGAGTTTAGGATAGAACCGGGATAATGGGAACACAGAATCACGGGTCGTCAAAAATCATCAAGAGTGTGTCTTTGAAGCTCGAATCCCTGATTAGAAGAAGAGAGGAATAGCAAACACCAACGGGTCTCCCCTACACTTAGGATAAAGAAAGCTAAAAGATAGATACATGGGTTGCCTCCCAAGAAGCGCTTGATTTTTGATTACCGAGTGGTGAGCCTGAATCGACCTTGATTATCATAGGAAGAAGCATGAAACATATACACCGGGATCAAATACATAGTTTTCGTCCATCAAATAGCACAAGCTTAAGGCGAACAAGGCAAGCCAAAGAAGAATAGGCAAGGTTCCCTTAAGCAAAGACGGAGCACGGTGGGAGCAAGGGTGAAGTGGTGCAAGCAGATTTCCATAAGTTCCAAATATATTTCCTTTTATTTCATCAGACGGATACTGAGATGGCTGAAGAATATCGATACCGGGTTCGAACACCTTTTCCTTTAGGGGAAAATAACACTCAGGCTCAGCAGAATGTGAAGAAGATCCGCGAAGAAGATGCACAACCTCGTCCTCAGAAGGTGGACAAAGAGGTGTTAAATCATACATGCTGCGGATGGTGGTGTCGTCTGGTTTCTTCTCCTTTGAAAGAATTTTCTTCAAATCCAAAGTAGGATCAAGACCATAATTATCAAAGTCCAAAGGAGGTGCATCACTCTCATGAGGGAAGTAAGTATTGAGAAACGTAGAGAAATCTTCCTCAAATGAGTAATAATCCAAAGTAGGATCAAGTGATGGCGGAGGATCTTCATCATGAGAAGAATCACTCGAAAGAGTATCAGCCTCATCAAAATCATCATATGTGGGCATGTCGGGATACTCAGAAGTACAATCATTAAAATCGTCCGTATCTGAGCTAGAATCATCATCATAAGCATCAAAGATCGGTGGAGAATCATAAATGGGTGAAGGTTCCAAATTGGATAGAGAATCATCCACCTCATCTTGAAAAAGTGGATTATTAATGCACGAATCGAATAGAGGATTGTTGTAGACGACAAAATCATCGAGCACATTAATCATATTCGCTGATTCTCGTCCATAGGATTTGCTTGTAAGCTTCCCCATTTTGAAAACTTGTGCATCATCCCCGACTCTTAAGATGAGCTCACCTTCGGCAACATCAACTAGAGCTTGTCCGGTTCTCAAGAATGGCCGACCAAGTATTAAAGGAATACGAGGGTCCATTTCATAATCAACAACGACAAAGTCGACCGGGAAAGTAAATGGGCCAACTTTAATAAACACATCTTCGGCAATACCAACGGGGTAAGCGAGAGTGCGATTTGCAAGTTCAAGAGTCATCTTTGTTGGAGTAAGGTCGGGTAATGATAGTGTTTCCAAACACTTAATGACATGAGATTTATACTGGCCCCGAGATCAGCTAGGGCAGTAAATTCTTCGGTTTTGTTAAAGATGCAAGGCAACACAAAACGACCGGGATCACCAAGTTTTTTCGGAAGTTCTTTAAGAATAACTGCAGAACAGTTTTCATTTAAGCTTGTGTTGGCGAGCTCAATCAGCTTCTCCTTCTTGTTAAGCAATTCCTTGAATGCTTTGACAACTTTCGGCATGTGGACAAGTGCTTCAACAAGGCTAATGTTGAAAGTCATTTGAGAGATCATCTTCAAATAATTCGACACTTGAATGTCATCCTTTGTGTGCATTTTGGTTTTGCCTAAGTGAGATGGATAAGGAATATTCGGGTTGGGTGGTGAAGGTGTAGGTAAAGGTTGAGATGTTGAAGGGTTCTTCTTTGGGACATCGTCATGACGAGACGGAGACGGTAATGGTGCACTAATACTAGGTGTAGGAGGAGTAGGGATAAATGGTGGTGGAGGAGGTGTAGATGATGGGGGTGGGATAGGTGGTCCTAATATGGTAACTCCACTACGGGTAGTAATAGCACTCACATTCGCTCGCGGATTGGTGACGGTGTTTGAAGGTAGAGAACTCAAAGTATAAGGTTGAGCTGTGGGCAAGAAACTAGCAAGCATATTCTTCAAATCATTCGTTTGATTGTTGAAGGATGATTGGATATTATCTCGAAGCTCGGATCTAATGTCATTTCCTTGCTTGGTGATATCTCCTTTCAGATTGATAATTTGGCTCTGTAGATTCTTGATTTGCTCACCTTGGGTTCTCATTATGGCTTCAACATCTTGATTGATGGGTGGGGTTTTTTGAGCGGGTGGGTGATAAGGATTAGAAGCTCTTGGTGGGATTTGGTTGCTTCTAGTATAGTTGTTGTTGGGGTTTTGGTTTTGAGGAGAAAAACCGGGTGAAAGGTAATTGTTTGACCGGTAACTTAGCAAATTTCGATCCCCTTGAGGTCGGCTTTGGTAATTTTCCGGTGAATAATTACCATAAGCTGCATACACATTTTCCGGATTTCCTTTAGTAGAAGGACAATCAGTGTATGGGTGTGGACCGCCGCATGTTTCACAAGAAGGTGCAACCGCTTTAACTTGATGTTGTTGGTTTGTAGCGAGAAGCAAGATATTTTTGTTCATTTCAGTCATCATGCGGGTGAATTCGGTCATGTCGGGGCTTGCTAAGGTAAAGAAACATTGACTCTCGGGTTGTTCCTTGAAGAAGCGGAGGAATCCTAGTTTTTATAATGAGTAGTCATGTTTTCAATAAGTTCTCTACACTCCTCGGGTCTCCTTTTCATAAATGTCCCACCGGCGGCTGCATTAATCGTATCACGATCTCGAAAAGTCAAACCGTTGTAGAAAGTATCAATTAAGGTCACAGGGAGCATGTTGTGGTTTGGACAACGATCGATTAAGACATTATATCTTTCCCAAGCATAAAAAAGAGATTCATCGGGGTCTTGCAAGAAACCGCTGATTTGATTGCGAAGGCTCGTGACCATGGATGGTGGAAAGTAGCGCGACAAAAAGCGTTGAGTCATGTCATCCCAAGTATGAATAGAATTCTTTGGAAGACGATCAAACCATTTCTCGGCGTGGTGTGATAAAGTATGTGGGAAGAGTTGTAGGCGAAGAACATCCATTGTGGCACCGGGCAACTTCATGCTTTGAGTGATTGTAATGAACTTGTCGAGGTGTTTGTTGGCATCATCATCAGGCATTCCGGCGAATGGATTAGTTTGCACTTGCTGAATCATGTGGTGCTTCAACGAAAACTCCGGAGCCGTGATTTGCATCGGCGCAATCGGTCCTCCTCGTCCAAACATGGTAGGTTGACAAAGTTCCTCCATTGTCCAAAGATCGGGCTGTGGAAGAACATTGTTGTTATTGTTGAGGTGCGGTGGATTATTGTTGTTGTTCACACCTGCCATACTTAAATCTTCTCGAGTATCGGGCACTTGATAATTAGAAGATCTAGTACGCATACACCAACAAAGGCAAAAGAAAACAATACCAAACGCAAAGAGAATATATATATACAATAAAAATAAAATCTTTTTGGATTTTTGAAATTTTTAATTTTTATGGATTTTTAACAATTTTTAATTTTCTTTTTGGATTTTTGAAATTTTTAAGCAAGAAAAATAACGCTCACAAGTGAACGGATCCCAAAAAGCAACGCGTCTCTCACAGAAAACCGTTAATCTTTACGAAAAGAGCCGGCAGAGGCGCCATTTGATACATGGCTTTGGCTAGGTAAAAAGATTCGTTGATGTATGTCTAATCGAATTGATCTGTGTTAACTATGCGACTCAGCTGTTCTTTGGTGGAAACAATAAAGTTGTCGTTGTAGTATATTAAAAATGTGCAAGACGTAAAAGTAAAAGGATGGTAAATAAATCTAACTCTAATTTAAAGTAAAAGGCAAGTATTTAAAAGCGTGACGAAAATTAAAAGGCACTAAAAGTAAATAACGCAAACTTAAAACTATTTAAGGCAAACTTAAAACGCAACTAAAACTTAAACCTATGGCAAGGCTAAAATAAATCTAAGGCAAGTAAACTTAAAGTGCAACTAAATAAAAAGGCGGGAAAAATAAAGCTTGAAAATTAAAAACAGAAACTTAAAAACAGTAACTTAAAAGAACCTGAAAAATAACTCATCCGGAATAAACCTTCTTTCGGAATAATCACTCATCCGGAATGTCACCCTCTTCTGAATGATCTTCTTCACTCGGAATATTGACCAAAACCTTGATTCGGAATAAATCCTTTATCCGGAATATGTCACTTATCCGGAATAAAGTCTTGATTCGGAATACTGGGCCTTGATTCGGAATGTTGTGCTTGATCCAGAATATTTTTAATCTCCTTGATCCGGAACGTTTTGGTTGATCCGAAACTTTTGGTTGATCCAGAATAAAAGGTTGATCCGGAATGTTTGGATATTCCGGATGAAATGCTTGATCCGGAATAATAAATTATTCCAAATAAGCACTATTGATCCGAAATGTCTAATATTCCGGATGAACACCCTTGATCCGGAATAATCTTGCACAAACCCTTGATCCGGAACTTGCTGTTGATTCGGAATATCCATGGGAATACAGTAACAGAACAACGAAGAACAAGGGATACAAAGAGCTACACGAATCTAACCAAAACTTAATCAAATCAAACAAAAGATTAAATCAGAATAATTAAACATCTACTAATGATAATCAAACAATCCAAAACAATCAAACTAACAAATATAACCAAAATAATCAAAACCCACTTTGATCAATAAAAAATCAAAACATAAACATGAACATAAACATAAAGATCAAAGATTAAAGAAAGGTAGATAGGAGATGAACAATAAAAATAAAGATTGACAAGAATTAAAAGAAAACTTACTTGAAATTAAATGTATTTAAGGTGCAAGACAAGGTATTTAAATGGACATGAAAAGTAAATGAAAAGGTAATTAAATGTGCAAGGTAATTAAAATGGAAGAAATAGTTTGTCAAGCTATCCAACAAAAACAAATGAATGAAAATCCTAAACTATTTATAGGGGAGGATTAGGGAGTGCTTAGGAAGCTTCCTCCCCTCTTTCATCTTTTCTTAATTGCATGCTTAAGTCCTTGTCCTCTTAATCTTCTTTAAATCTTGGACTTTAATGACTTTGTCTCGGGATTTCTTTGAACTCGTCTTGTAATTCTTCAATAAATTAGACTTGAGTTCTTCGGCTTTTAGTAAACTTCCGTCTTTTGACTTTTTCTTCGATAAATCTTCAGAATTGGTCTTGGACTTCCGTTCTTTTTGCACTCTTGACTTCTCGACTTCGTCTTTCGTCTTTTTCTTCGATAAAGCCCGTGAATGCCCGTGTTTTCTCCACTTTTCACCTTTTCGTCCTAAATCACAACAAAAACACAAACCACGCATAATTCTGACATAAATGACATAAAATACATGTTTTGGCTCGGTTATTATTGTAATTAAGTGGTAAAAAGGATGGGTGTTTACACACCTATCAAATTGTATGGCTTTGGCGGATCTTGGAGCGAGTATCAATCTTATGTCATTGTCTGTGTGTAAACAATTATCTCTACCCGAGCTAGTCTTCACTCGTATGACTTTAGAATTAGCTAATCGTTCGGTTGCTTATCCGGTGGGGATAGCCGAGGATGTTTTCGTTGGAGTCGACAAATTTACTTTCCCCACCGATTTCGTTGTAGTCGACTATGATATGGATCCCCGTGTTCCCTTAATTGTGGGACGACCCTTCTTGAGGACCGGGCGTACATTGATTTATGTAGCCGCGGGTGAGCTTATCATGAGGGTAGGGGATGACAAAATCGTCTTTAACATGGGTAAACTTTCCAAACTTCCTGATGAGCCCGAATCCGTGAATTACATCGTTGTGCTCGACGAAGCATGTAAATAACATTTTCACGAGGCTTGTAAGAGCGAGATTTCTCATTTACCTCATGTTGAGACCGTAGCTTCTATTGCTCCATCATTGACTCCACTTGGAGAAAGTGACTTTCTTTTACAAGAATTTGAAGCAAGTTTAGGGGATGTGGATTTAAAATATGACGATTCTTCCACTGATTGGGAAGAAGACATTTGTACCATTGAGAGACTTCTCAATGAGGACCATATTTCTCCACCTACTCCTAAGGAAGTTACAAACGCTGATCCGAATTTGAATAAGCCTTCCACCGACAATCTACCAGATTTAGACCTTAAGGATTTACCGTCTCATTTAGAATACGTTTTCCTAGAAGACAATGATAAGTTACCCTTCATAATTGCTAAGAACTTAAAAGAGGATGAAAAATCTCGACTTATCGATGTGCTTAAGAATCATAAGAAAGCAATTGCTTGGAAAATCTCCTACATCCGCGGAGTTGATCCTAACTTTTGCACTCATAAATTCTCATGGAAGATGACTTTAAACCCGCAATCCAAAGTCAAAGAAAGGTAAACCCAAAAATTCATGAAGTCATTAAGAAAGAAGTTATCAAACATCTAGATTCCGACATGATTTACCCTATTTCGGATTCACCATGGGTTAGTCCCGTCCATTGTGTGCCAAGAAAGGCGGAATAACCGTTGTTCCCAATGAAAACAACGAGTTGATTCCTACTCGACTTGTCACTGGTTGGCGAGTTTGCATAGACTATCGTAAGCTCAATGATGCCACTCGTAAGGATCATTTTCCTCTTCCTTTCATGGATCAAATGCTCGAGCGTTTAGCGGGTAATTACTACTATTGCTTCTTAGATGGTTTCTCCAGATATTTTCAAATTACTATCGATCCAAAAGACAAGAGAAAACCACATTCACTTATCCTTATGGAACATTTGCTTACAAAAGAATGCTTTTCGGCTTATGCAATGCTCCCGGGACTTTCCAAAGGTGTATGATGGCTATATTCCATGACATGGTTGAAGAAACTATGGAAGTCTTTATGGACGATTTCTCGGTCAATGGTGATTCTTTCTCTACTTGCCTTGCCAATTTAGAATGTATGCTTAAACAGTGTGAAGACACTCGTCTCGTTCTTAATTGGGAAAAATGCCATTTCATGGTAAAAGAAGGCATCGTCCTCGGTCATAAAATTTCAAAAGCCGGTATCAAAGTCGACCATGCTAAAGTTGACGTCATTGCTAAGTTGCCTCCAGCTACCACCGTCAAAGGAGTTAGGAGTTTTTTTAGGTCATGCGGGATTTTATTGACGTTTCATTCAAGATTTCTCTAAGATAGCTCGACCAATGACTCATCTCTTAGAAAAAGATGCTCCTTTCATCCTTTCTCAAGATTGTCTTGACTCTTTCGAAACTCTTAAAAGGTAAATTAACTAAGGCACCGGTCTTAGTCTCTCCAAATTAGGAGTTACCTTTCGAGCTCATGTGTGATGCTAGTGATTTCGCGGTAGGATTGGTTTTAGGTCAACGAGTTAAAAAACACTTCCAACCAATCCATTATGCTAGTAAGACAATGACGGGGGCTCAATTGCATTATACCACTACCGAAAAAGAGCTTTTAGCCGTAGTGTATGATTTTGAGAAATTCCGCTCCTATCTCGTGCTTTCCACCACCATCGTTTACACCGACCATTCCGCCTTAAAATACTTGTTGACCAAGAAAGATGCTAAACCGAGACTCCTTCGTTGGGTTTTGCTCCTATAAGAATTTAAAATCGAAATTCGTGATAAAAAGGGAGCGAAAAAACTAGCCGCGGATCATCTTAGTAGACTCGAGGATCCTTATCAAGGGGAACTTCCAAATCAAGAGATTAATGAATCTTTTCCCCTTGAGACCTTAATGTCTATTAATTCCAATCTTGATGATACCCCATGGTTTGCGGACATTGTAAACTATTTGGTGGGTGGTGTTCTTACCGAAGGGTTAACGTCCCAACAAAAGAAAATATTCTTTAAGGATATTAAGCACTATTATTGGGAAGACCCTTATCTTTTCAAGCAATGTGCGGATCTTATCATTCGTAGGTGTGTTGATGGGCCGACGGCTTTACGAATCCTTGAAGCTTGCCACAAAGGACCCACCGGTGGTCACTTTGGTCCTAACTACACCGCTAAGAAAGTTTTCGACTCCGGATTCTATTAGCCCACCATTTATCATGATGCTCATGAAATGGTTAAGCATTGTGATGCTTGCCAACGAAAAGGCAAGATCACACATAAAGATGAGATACCTCAAACTTTCATCCAAGAGTGTGAAATCTTTGACGTATGGGGCATCGACTTTATGGGGCCATTTCCATCATCCAAAGGGTACAAGTACATCCTCGTAGCCGTTGACTACGTATCCAAATGGGTTGAAGCAAAGGCTTTACCTACTAACAATGCGAGGGTGGTTGTGAACTTCTTGAAACAATTGTTTGCTCGATTCAGTGTGCCTCGTGCTATTATTAGTGACCGTGTGACTCATTTTTGCAATGATCAATTCGCACGAGTCATGGCTAAGTATGGTGTCAATCACCGACTTTCCACCGCGTATCATCAACAAACTAATGGTCAAGCCGGGGTTTCCAACCGTGGACTTAAGCGAATCTTAGAGCGTACCGTGGGAGAGCATCGTGCGTCATGGGCCGATAAATTAGATGATGCTTTGTGGGCTTTCCGTACCGCTTATAAGACACCTATAGGTTGTACTTCTTATGGCCTTGTGTACGTAAAGGCGTGCCACCTCCCCATTGAGTTGGAGCATAAGGCTTATTGGGCCTTAATATTGGCTAATTTTGACATAAACAAAGCCGATGATCTTAGGAAAATCCAACTCAATGAGCTTATGAACTTAGGAATGAGGCTTATGAGAATTCATTGATCTATAAGGAGAAGACTAAGCTCATTCATTATTCTAGTATTAAGAACCGAGAGTTCCACATAGGTGATCAAGTTTTACTCTTTAACTCTCAGTTGAAAATCTTTTCGGGAAAACTTAAGAGCCGTTGATCCGGTCCATTCACCGTGGCCCAAGTCTTCCCTTATGGCACCATTGAGCTATCTCAACCAAATGGGCCCAATTTTAAGGTGAATGGCCAACGTGTTAAGTTGTACTTTGGAGAGGACATCTCTCATGAGATGATTCCATCCCTCTCCATGTTTCCCTTGAATTAATTCGGGAAATCGAGTCGAGCTAGTGACTTGTGATAAATAAATCAAGCATCGTTTAACTAGGTTAGATTTTTACCTTTCCACCTTTTTTTTCACCTTTACCCATTTCCACCAATAAGTGTAAGGGGGGCCAAGTAGGTTGTGTTTTGTGATGTTGTGCAGGGATATGTGCTTTAATGATCCACTTTTGGTGCTTTTGACACGACCCGTGATCCCGTGTTCCCGTGTACCCGGTTCTATCAAAACTATTATGATTCATACTTGTATATAAATAAGTTGAATAAATGTAATCACTTTAGTTTTCTCTTCCTTAGCTCGATTTAAACAAAGTGCACAATGTCCTAAGTGTAGGGGAGTTTACTTCCACATGCTTAAACATTGAGGATAATGTTTATATTAAGTGTAGGGGAGAATTCTATCGAAGTTAAGTGGGCTTTTCCATGAATATGTCCTCATTTTAACCGGAAAATTTAATTTTTCGACGTTTTTCAAAATTTTTGATATATTTTGGCCTATTAGTATTTTTCATTTATTTTCTTTTATCTACTTTACTTTTGTCATCACCATAATATGTATATATTCCATAATAAAGTCAAAAATAAAGAAAAAAAATATAAATAAATAAAATGGTTTTAACAAGTTTAAACGTCTTTGATATATTAGGCCCGTCGTGAATATTTTGACTCAACCCGAGTTTACTTATTTGAGTTTACTCTAGTTAGTATCCTTAACCATATGGACCTTAATTGGTTTATTAGGATAAGCATCTACGAGTGTCATTCCTTGAGATTTTAAATTGTGGAGAACAAGAAATGATAGAGTCAATTATAAGTTTTGTATTATTTCATGAACTTATGTGAGTTAATTATAAGCTTTTTCTCCCATCGCTTGTTAATAAATAATTGCAGTAAATAAGGTCGTATGATTTGAAAAGTTACTTAGCTTCTAGCCCAAAATCGTTTAAAATTTGCTCGAGATTAATTAGAGTTCATAGCCAAGGCATAACTTATTGAAGCGGGACGCAAAGATTGGCGTATCCAAAAAGTCCCTAACAAGGCATGAGGATATACAAGTCCAAAAAGGCCCTCACAAGGCATGAGGATTCACTTTCTTTTTGGCTAAAGATCCTAAGATGATGTGAAGATCATTAATCCAAATCAATATGAAGGATCAAGACACACGACGAGAAGCAAATACTCCCCTAAAGATCATGGAGAAGTCCATCCAAAAAGACCCTAACAAGGTATGAGGATAAATAGATCCAAGTTTGAAACGGAGGCGGATCGTTGTTGTTGGAAATACGTTTTACGTATTAAGAAGGATCGGTCACTCCAACAATAGTCCATGTAATAGCTCGTAGTTTAGCTACTTATCTTTATTTAACAAACAAACCCAAGCCTAGCCTACAACATGTGTAGGCCGGCCTAAATGTAAGCCCAAGCCTATGATAAGGGCTTGGGTATATAAACCCTCTCCTTAGATGGAGAGGGTGTGTGGTTATTCATTTTTCACATAGTAAACATTTGTTTCTCTCTCTAGAATTGTGTGTAATCCACCATCTCTCTATCTCTTTCTCTCTCTAAAACATAAGCAAGATTTACATATCCTACAAATGGTATCAAGAGCCATGGGATGATTGCTTGGTTTTTGTGTTTGTTTTCTTGATCATTTCGTCTACTTTGATCCTTTTTCTCACGTCCCAATTTTTTTTTGTGTTTTTATGCTTTAATCTTGATATACGTTATCTAGTTACTTGTTATAGTGATTTGGTATTGGTATTTTGGGTTAAAAGCACAAACTTTTGGGTGTTTGATTCGATTTTAGGATTAAAATTGCGAATTTGTTGTGTACTTTCCGAGAATAGTGGTAAAGTTGTCTCCATCGCAAAGTTGTTTCTATCGCAAAGTGGGCTGAATTCTTCATTCCGATCGCAAAGACCTAGGGTCTCTACATTGCGATCAAAGGGCATATTTCGACACTTATTCCGATCAAACATTGCGTAGCTCCTTGCTTCGTACATTGCGATCGGGTATAAGGCAATTTTGAAACGTTACTCTGCCAAAATATCTTTAGCCACATTCCGACAGGTATTGCGATCTGACATTCCGACAGGTATTGCGATCACACATTCCGACAGGTATTGCGATCATACATTCCGACAAGTATTTCGATCATACATTCTAACAGGTATTGCGATCACACATTCCGACAGGTATTGCTATCCTACATTCCGACAGGTATTGCGATCATACATTCCGTCAGGTATTGCGATCATACATTCCGACAGGTATTGCGATCAGACATTCCGACAGGGATTCAGATATACATTGCGACAGAACTTGTTTGTGCATTCCGATAGTTATTGCGATCAAGTATTGCGATAGACCTTGTTTTGTGCATTCCGATAGAGTGACAAGATTTCCAAGATTTTTCAAAAACGTGTTTTTGAAATTCTTAGTCTTGGATTTTTTGGTTTATCGAGAACATAATTTAGGGGATTTCAACATTATTTCTCGGTTTTAACACACAACAACAAACACATTAAATTTCTCTCATTGTTCGATCAACGTTTGTAAATCTTAACTTATCGACATGGAGTACACATCTCTTACGGATACGTCCATCCTCTCGGGTACAGATAATCGTCCACCAATGTTGGTGAAGACTATGTATGAGGAATGGGCTTCCCGAATGGAACTTTATATGTTGAACAAAGAGAATGGACATCTAATTTGGGCATCGGTGCTCAATGGACCATTGTTATATGGTACTATGATGGAAGGTGCTGTTACTCGTCCTCTCACAACGGGTGAACTAACTGGAGATTGATACAAGACAAGTGTGATAAACAAGCTACAAATATCATTCTCCAAGCCCTTCCTCCAGATGTCTACAAACTCTTCAGCAAACATAAAGTTGCCAAAGAGTTATGGGATAGAATTCGTGTTCTAATGCAAGGCACCTCGTTAACTAAACAAGAACGAGAGTGTAAGGTTTATGATACTTTTGATAAGTTTGTCTATGTGCCAGGGGAGACTCTCAATGATTACTATCTAAGATTTACCCTATTGTTGAATGAGCTTAATATCTATGGCATGGCAATTCCTACCTTTCAATTGAACACCAAGTATTTGAACACTCTTCCTCTAGAATGGAAAAAATACGTGACATATGTTAAATTGCCTAAGGACTTGCATAACACCAATGTGGATCAACTTCAAGCTTTTCTTCAACAACACGAATGCCATGTGATCGAGGCTCGGTTGTCTACACCTCAAGTTCATGATCCACTTGCAATGTATGCTTCTCAACAAAACATGGCTTATACTTATCAACAACCATCATACTTGCAGCAGCCACCACCACACACCTATCAGCAACCAAAGCAATCATCTTATCAACCACCGATGATGCCACAGCAAGCATTTCAACCAAGTGTTCATCAACAATCTTTTCCACAGCAACCAACATATCAGACATCACCATCACAAGCCAACACTTCTCCAATGGGCTATACTCCTCAGCAAGGATATTTTCCAATAGAAGCACAACCAGCACAAGCTTTCTACTCTAATGAACTTCCACCAATCCAAGCACCGGTCTTTACTCCAAATGATACGCCAGCTGATGTTCTAAACCATCTCACTGCCTACTTGTCAAAACTTGTTGCAACTAGAGGATTTCTACCAACAAACAATCAGCTCCGCACCTCTTCAAATCCTCGACAACAAGCTACTGTTCAAGATGGTCAAGTAACAGTGCAACCTATTCAGGGAAGGAAAAATTCATATGGACCTCCGACAAGGACTGTGAATGCTCAAGCTGTGAATTCTCAAGCTAATGGAAATGGAAGCCCCATTGGTCCTAAAAAGGTTGTGACTTGCTACAATTGCCGAGGACAAGGTCATATGGCTAGGGAATGCACTCAGCCGAAAAGGAGGAGGGATGATGCATGGTTTGTGAGAAGATGTATTTGGTCGATGCTCAGTCTAAGGGAAAGATTTTGGATTCAAAGGAGTTAGCATTTCTTGCAGACCCAGGGGCAGCAAATACTGAAGGCATTGCATTCGTTTCCACTTCTAATGCAGCTTATCAAGCAGATGATCTTGATGCATATGATTCAGATTGTGATGACATTCACTCTGCCCAAGCTGCTCTCGTTGCTAATCTCTCTCACTACGGTTCTGATGTCGTCAGTGAGGTACCCACCACAACCAATCTTTGTAATGATGATAACCAACATCAAGTTAGGCATGAAAATGACAACCTCGAACAGCATTCGGGAACTAGTAACTCAAATGATGTGGTACCCAATCCTACACATTTGAGTGAACCCTAACCAAATGCTACGACGGGTATGGAATCTTATGCTCAACATGATTTGGTCATGGTACCTAAACATATTATTGATCAAATGCATATGGCTCTCAGACAATCCGTAGATATGAATTCCACCCCCAATGCTGAGCTTGCGTTGCATATAGAAAAGGTCAAAACTTTTGAAATGATCCCTCAAGCAGAGAAAATAACATGTTCTGAATTTGACCAAGTTCGTTTTGAAAAGATTGAATACTTGAAAGAAATTGAATCATTAAAAGCTAATCTTTCCAAAGAATTAAAAGCAAAAGAGTCGGTTGTCAATGATTTTCAGAAACTTAAAATGGATTTCGAAACTCTTGAGTCTAAAAAGTTTGAATCGGAAATTAGTGCTACCAAACTTCTTTAATTCAAAGAACAACA
This sequence comes from Glebionis coronaria, assembly GCA_025667525.1. NCBI lineage: Eukaryota > Viridiplantae > Streptophyta > Magnoliopsida > Asterales > Asteraceae > Glebionis > Glebionis coronaria. The sequence continues at coordinate 365,798,630 of CM046876.1, forward strand.
ACTTTTAAAACAATACGCTTCCACAGAAAAGGTTCATCTTTTAACTAAATCATTTAAAGAACTCGAAATTAAGCGTCTTCAAGATTTACCACCTAATCCCGGTTATGCAAAACAAGCTCAGGAATATATTCCCGATCTTTATGATATGACCATAATTGGCAAATCGAAAGAAGCACCTTTTGTTCGTAGTACTGAGGAGACAATCTCACTTGCGGAGGAAACTCATTCTAAAATGCTTTCAAAATTCCATACGACTGATTATGATCAATATAACAAAGAACAATTGTCTAAAAAGACCCGCATTCGCTTACAAAAGGAATTAGCTGAATTGACAGTTCTTGTGCCCCAAAGTTTGTCAAATGAAAACCCTCCTAGTACGTCTCCTACACTTGTCAAAACGGATTTAACGAAGTTAATTCCACCCGTAAGTAAGGCGTCCGATAGCTTAAATGCGGTACACCAACACTTAGCCAATTTTGACAAGGTCATTTTGGAACGTACGACGGCCACGGCCATAACGGAAGGTGAATGGAACTTTGAGCACACTAGAGCTGCGTTCCGAGATGAAATTGTTCCGTTTGTAAAGAATGTTAAAGCTTGTCTTAGTAATCTTGATCAAGATTTGCTTTTGGAAATAGAGGAAGTTAGACGTGTTTTCAATGAAATGGATGATGCTTATGAAAACAGTTTACTTGAAATAGAACGGGTTTCACGCCAAAATGATCAGCTTCTGAAGCAAGTGATGTCTCATGATATAGTTTCTGTCTGTGTGAATAAAAGTGTTGGTAATGATTCTATTGTGCATAATGTTGAATCTGTGGATAATGTGGTAGATAGTAATTGTCACGAATCTGACGCTGAGTTTTTAAAGCTTCGAGATTCATATTCTTCGCTTTCAAAACATTTTGATGAGATTCAAACACATTGTATTTCGCTTGAATGCAAGCAACAATTTATTCAAGAAACCTTTGAAACGTCATTCGAAGGTGTTAATATCGATGATGCAAACTTTGAAAAGAATTTTCGATTGAATTTACAATCAAAACAGCGTCAGCCAAGTGAAAAAGTTGCTAAATCTTTGCCGATAGAAATAGAGAAATCTAAGGAACTTCACTATGTGAACGTACTTGATGCCGCTGAGAATTTTAAACTTGATCTAGATAATCGAGTTTCCAAGATTTTGTCCAAAGTTGATAACTTAAAACAGAAAAATACACGACTCTTCAATTCAGTAAAGCCCGCATGTGCTAATACCACTGCACAGAATCAATCGTTGATTGAACAATTGAATCGAAAGTCGGTGGAAATATCTGATTTGAGGGAACAAATTTGTGATAAAAATCTGGTCTTGGCTGAGTTAAAGGAAACACTTCGTACTCTAAAAGGTAAGAATGTTGTGGATAACGCAGCCACTGTCTCAACATCGTCCTCTAGTGCAATCAAAAGAAACCTTATAGCCGTCACACCATTTAATAAGGGCCCTAGGACTAAACCATCTCAAACTTTGGTCACTAAAGATAAGGCGGAATCAAAACCAGCTTCTAATATTCCTGTGTTGCCTTCTACAGGAGTAAGCACCACTACTAAGGCTCAAAGATCTAAGCTTAAAAGAAACAAGAAGAATGATAGGATCTTGCCCCCATCTAGTAGTCAAGTGAATAAGAAAGTAGAAGCCCATCCTAGGAATGTTATTTCTGTTTTGAATAAAAAGAATCATGTAGCTAAACATAAAGGCTCTGCGGTTGTGCAGCGTTCTAAGCCTACTGTGAATTCTAATCTGAAATGTTAGAATTGCAATGAATGTATGTTTTCTAGTCGTCATGATTCTTGCCTTATTGACCATGTGAATGAGATGCATGCCCGGAAAAATGGATTAGAATGGAAACCGACTGGGAAAATGTTAACCCAAGTAATACGAAGTCTTTTAGCTAAGTATAAAATATTATTCTCCGATCTCTTCGAATTGATTACCGGTTAAGAGTGCGACTCAATTGTCTGTTGGTAAACAAGAGAATTGGTTTGGTTGATTATCTATATTAAACTAAAAGCAAGCATGAAAATGTCGTTGAGTAAAATTAAGGCGTTTAATTTTTAAGCTAGAAAATTATTTGGAAAAACACTTAAAACATAAAACTTTGTAAAACTTTAAGACTTAAAAGCTCAAACTATCGAAATTCAACAAATCCTTTTTATCGGAATGCACCAAAACTAGAACCATCGGAATAATTAAATGCAAAGCTATCGGAATAATAAAGGTGAAAGTCCATCGGAATGTTCATCTGAATACACATCGGAATAACAAAATCAATACTGTCGCAATGATGTCTGTCGGAATGTCCTAGATCGGAAAGTCCAGATCGGAATGCAAGCTATCGCAATGATGTCTGTCGGAATGTCCTAGATCAGAAAGTCCAGATCGGAATGCAAGCTGTCGCAATGATGTCTGTCGGAATATAGTTAACAAAATATGGCCAGCGTTTCGACTTAAGGCAACCTTAAATCCCGTCAGAATATGCGATCGCAATTAGCGATCGCTATCCAGATCAGAATAAGGGGGGGGGGGGGGGTAAACTCCAAGTTATCGCAAAGTAGAACCCTTGATGGGTTATTGCGATAGACACAAGCAATCGATCGGAATGTGCAAATCCCCAATATTGCGATGAAAACATACTTAATCCGAAATTGGTGGTAAGCTTAAAACTCAATAAGCACATACAATAAGTTACTTTATCCAAACCTTAAACAACTCAATAAGCTTAAATTTTGCAACTTTCAAAACTCAAAATAGGCAAACTTAATAAATCGAATCTTTTTTAAAAACACTAAACTTTTTAAATAATCCGAAAATGCAATAAGCTAAAAGATGAATTAAGCCAATAAGCACAAAGAGCTTATAGCCTATACGTATAAGAGCTTATGTAGGAACAAGAAAGTTTAACCTTTTAATCACGAAATCATCAAATCAAACGTGTGAAGTGTAATATTCGGATCAAAAAGTTAAAGTAAACCAAGAAATATAGAAAGAGATTAAAGGACAAAATACTTAAACTTGAATTTTGATTAATGAAATCCAAATACAAAAAGCTTAAACTTGAAAGATTAAAAGAAAGAAAAGATGAAAAACTTAGTGAGAGAAAGTTTGGAACTTTCTCTCTCTAAAAACTAGAAAGGATTAATTAAAAGTGAAACTAGCTAACCACCCTCCTAATGTGATTAGGAGGGTATTTATAGGCTAAGTGGGAAGTGCATGTGTGGTGTGCTTCCTTCTTTCTTTTCTTCTCGACTCGATTTATTTCTTTGTCTTTTCTCGATGTCGTCTCGGGATTTGAACTTGTCTTAATAATTTTCTTCTTTAATTTAGACTTGAGTTCTTCGACTTCATTAAACTTCCGTCTTTAGACTTTTTCTTCAATAAATCTTCAGAATAGGTCTGGGACATCCGTTCTTTAAGCACTCTTGATCTCTTGACTTCGTCTTTTCTAGTTTTCTTTGATGAAAGCCCGTGAAAGCCCGTGTTTTCTTCCTCTTTCATCTTTTGGTCCTAAAACACAATAAAACACAAACCACGCATAATTCCGACTTTTACGACATAAAATACACGTTTTGGTCTGGTTATTATTGGAAATAAGTGGTAAAAGGATAAGTGTTTTCACATTTATTAAATCCCCTACAGTTGACCATTGCAATGCCCTCATGCAATGCATTAATTTTAAAGCACGGTTTACATTTTCTATCATAAATAACCCACCTTGGCCTTTATTAAATACTAAACATTTAAGGAAATTAAGAAGATAGAAAACAAGTAAAGAAATCAAAGACTTACATTGGTTTTAGGCAGCCATGAACGTTTATCATCCTCAAGTTTCACGTTCCCCATACCAAGCTTAAAAACGAGATCATTGTTATTATAAGTTATCAAACTAACACGAATTCATGTGGGTCAATTATTCACTTAGACTCCCTTATTCCTAGGTGTATCTCTTATATTTTATTTTTGTCTTGAATGATCACGAGGATGCATTTTTGACTTATTTCGATAGTTATTTAAGCTGAAAATAAAGTGGGACGATTCAATCAATAGTTAGCTAAAGGACAAAATCTTTTAAAACTGCTTCTCGGGACCTCATAAAGTTCATATCTTGGCATAACTCGCTTCATGATTTGAGACCTTTCTCGGACCGATATTTGGCAGCGACTTCATACTTCGAATCTTAAGAGAGGTTCATGAAATAATGGTCTTCTCTTCATAATAGGAATTTCTTCACTTGAAGTTTTGAGAGATTCTTCAAATTTGGACCACGACTTCTTCATTTTTCTCCAATCTTTATTTTGGACTTTGATATACGACGATCCGCCTCCTTTTAGGACTTGGATCTATTTATCCTCATACCTTGTTAGGGCCTTTTTGGATAGACTTCTCCATGATCTTTTGGGGAGTATTTGCTTTTCGTCGTGTGTCTCGATCCTTCATATTGATTTTCGAAAAATGATTCTTCACATCACTTTTGGATCTTTAGCAAAAAATGTAGCCCTCATGCCTTGTTAGGGCCTTTTTGGACTCGCCAATCTTCGCATCCCGCTTCAATAAGTTATGCCTTGGCTATGAACTCTACTTAATACCGAGGAACTTTTAAACGATCTTGGGCTAGAAGCTAAGTAACTTTTCAAATCGTACAACCTTATTTATTGCAGATAAATTTATTAAAAAGCGATGGGAGAATAGGCTTATAATCAACTCACATAAATTCATGAAAGAATACCAAACTTATAATTGACTCTATCATCTCTCGTTCTCCACAATTTAAAATCTCAAGGAATGAGATTCGTGGATGCTTAGCCTATTAAATCAATGTTTTGGGTTTTCGAGTTATCTATAGGATCTTGCAAATTCTTAGACTTTTTCAAGTTTAGAAATCGCATTTTAAAGTTCCCTTGATAAACAACTCTCTAGGATCAATTATAGGAACCTGCGAAAAGTTCTTGTTCTTAACCCGTGAGAGTTAAGACTTTCACGTTTTAAAGTTCCCTATATAAAAGCCTAGCAAAAATTGACTTAAACACGTTAAGGATACTAGCTAGAGTAAACTTAGATAAGTAAACTCGGGTTGAGTCAAAATATTCACGACTTTTGAAAATTAAAACCACTTTATTAAACTTTATTTAAGCAAGGAACGAAAATAACCATAACAAAGCAAAATACAACTAGGCCAAAATAGATTAAAAATATTGAAAAATGTCGAAAAATTAAATTTTCCAGTTAAAATGAAGGCAAATTCATGGAAAAGACCACTTACTTCGATAGAAGCCCCCTACACTTGATATAAACATTGTCCTCAATGTTTAAGCATGTGGGAGTAAACTCCCCTACACTTAGGACATTGTGCACGTTGTTTAAGTCTTGCTAAGGAATTGACAACTAGAGTGATTTCAATGTGAACATATAAAATATGAAATATTGAATCACGATAGTTTAGGATAGAACCAGGAAGATGGGAACACGGGATCACGGTTCGTCAAAAGTCTTTGAGGTGCACTTTGAAGTTTGAATCCCTGCACATAATACGAAACAAGACAACAAACACATACGGGGCTCCCCCTATACTTATTATGAAAACGGTAAATGATAGATCACGGGTTGCCTCCCGAGAAGCGCTTGTTTTTGATAACCGAGTCACGAGCCTGACTCGACCCAAAACTAGTTCATGGGAAACGTGGTGAGGGATGGAATCATCTCATGAGAGATGTCCTCACCAAAGTACAGCTTCAAACGCTGGCCATTCACCTTGAAATTGGGCCCATTTGGCTGAGAAAGCTCAATGGTCCCATATGGAAAGAGTTTGGCGACGGTGAATGGACCAGACCAGCGCTCTTCAACTTGCCAGAGAAGATCTTTAATCGAGAGTTAAAGAGTAAAACTTGATCACCAACGTGGAACTCTCGGTTCTTAATCCTTGCGTCATGGATGATCTTGGTCTTCTCCTTGTAGATCAGTGAGTTCTCGTAAGCTTCATTCCTCAGTTCATTAAGCTCGTTGAGTTGAATCTTGCGAAGATCACCGACTTTGTTGATGTCGAAGTTAGCCCACTTCAAGGCCCAGTATGCCTTATGTTCCAGCTCGATAGGGAGGTGGCATGCTTTCCCGTACACAAGACGATAAGGTGTACAACCAATCGACGTCTTATAAGCGGTACGGAAAGCCCACAAAGGATCATCTAACTTATCGGCCCACGCGGCACGATGCTCTCCCACAGTACGTTCCAGATTCGCTTCAATCCACGGTTGGAAATCTCGGCTTGCCCATTGGTTTGGGGATGATAGGCGGTGGAAAGACGATGATTGACACCATACTTAGCCATGACTCTTGCGAATTGATCATTGCAAAAATGAGTCCCGCGGTCACTGATGATAGCATGAGGAACACCGAATCGAGCAAAAAGCTGCTTTAAAAAGTTCACAACCACCCTCACATCGTTCGTTGGGAGAGCCTTAGCTTCAACCCATTTAGAAACGTATTCAACGGCTACAAGGATGTACTTGTTCCCTTTAGATGATGGAAATGGCCCCATAAAGTCGATGCCCCATACATAAAAAAATTAACATTCTTGGATGAAACTTTGAGGCATCTCATCGTTATGTGTGATCTTGCCTTGTCGTTGGCAAGCATCACAATGCTTAACCATCTCGTGAGCGTCACGATAAATGGTGGGCCAATAGAATCCAGAGTCAAACACTTTCTTCGCGGTGTAGTTGGGACCAAAGTGACCACCGGTGGGTCCTTTATGGCAAGCATCAAGGATTTGTAAAGCTGCCGGCCCATCAACACATCGACGAATGATCAGATCAACACATTGTTTGAAGAGATAAGGGTCATCCCAGAAGTAAGTCTTAACATCTTTAAAGAACTTCTTCTTTTGTTGGGAGGTTAACCCTTTGATGAGAATACCACCCGCTAAGTAGTTTGCAATGTCCGCAAACCACGGGGTGTCATCAAGATTGGAATGAATAGACATTAAGGTCTCAAGGGGAAAAGAGTCATTGATCTCTTGATTCGGATGATCCCCTTGATAAGGATCCTCAAGTCTACTCAGATGATCCACTGCTAGGTTTTCGGCTCCCTTTTTGTCACGAATTTCAATGTTGAATTCTTGAAGGAGCAAAACCCAACGAAGAAGTATTGGCTTAGAATCTTGCTTAGTCAATAAGTACTTCAACGCGGAGTGGTCGGTATACACGATGGTGGTGGAAAGGACAAGATAGGGGCGGAACTTTTCAAAGGCATATACTACAGCTAAAAGCTCTTTTTCGGTAGTGGTATAATGCAATTGAGCCCCCGTCATTTTCTTGCTAGCGTAATGGATTGGTTGGAAGTGTTTATTCACTCTTTTGCCCAAAACCGCTCCAATAGCAAAGTCGCTAGCATCACACATCAATTAAAAAGGTAGCTCCCAATCAAGGGTAACCAAGACAGGTGCCTTAGTAAGCTTATCCTTAAGAAGATTGAAGGATTCAAGACATTCTTTGGAAAAGATGAAAGGAGTATCTTTTTCCAAGAGGTGGGTCATCGGGCGAGCGATTTTAGAAAAATCCTGAATGAAACGATGATAGAAGCCCGCATGACCCAGAAAACTTCTCACACCCTTCACGGTCGAAGGTGGAGGTAATTTGGCTATGACATCCACTTTAGCACGGTCCACTTCAAGACCGGCTTTAGAGATTTTATGTCCCAGCACAATGCCTTCTTTTACCATGAAATGGCATTTTTCCCAATTCAGAACAAGGCGAGTGTCTTCACACCGCTTAAGCATGCGTTCCAAATTGACAAGGCAAGTAGAAAAGGAATCACCATAGACCGAGAAATCATCCATGAAGACTTCCATGGTTTCTTCAACCATGTCATAGAAGATAGCCATCATACACCTTTGGAATGTCCCAAGAGCATTGCATAAGCCGAAAGGCATTCTTTTATAAGCAAATGTGCCGTAGGGACAAGTGAATGTGGTTTTCTCTTGGTCTTGAGGATCGATGGGTATTTGAAAATAACCCGAGAAACCATCTAAAAAGCAGTAATAGTCATTACCCGCTAGACGTTCAAGCATTTGGTCCATGAAAGGAAGGGAAAAATGATACTTTCTCGTAGCATCATTGAGTTTGCGATAGTCTATACAAACTCTCCACCCTGTAACGAGACGAGTAGGAATCAACTCGTTGTTTTCATTGGGAACAACGGTGATTCCGCCTTTCTTAGGCACACTATGGACTGGACTAACCCATGGGGAATCCGAGATAGGATAGATCATGCATGCATCAAGAAGTTTGATAACCTCTTTTTTGATAACGTCATGGATCTTGGGATTCACCCTTCTTTGGCTTTGAATAGTGGGTTTAAAGTCGTCCTCCATGAGAATTTTATGTGTGCAAAAGTGAGGATCAATTCCACGAATATCAGAGATTTTCCAAGCAATCGCTTTCTTATGATTCTTCAGCATGGCGATAAGTCGGGATTTTCCTTCTTCTTTCATGTCTTTTGCGACGATGACCGGTAACTTCTTGTTGTCTTCAAGGAAAACGTACTCGAGATGAGACGGAAGATCCTTAAGCTCTAAACCGGAGGATTTTCGATGGACGGCGTAGTCAAATTCGGATCATCGGTAGAGATAGTCTTAGGAGACTGTGGAGAAATATGGTCCTCATTGAGAAGTTTCTTGATAGGTGTGAAAACACCCATCCTTTTACCACTTATTTCTTACTAAAACAAGACCAAAACGCGTATTTAATATCATTTGTTTGGAATTATGCGTGGTTTTTGTGTTTATTGTGTTTTCAGAGCCAACCGGATGAATATTGAAGAAAACATGGGATTGCACGGGTTTTATCGAAGAAAAAGACTCAAGACGAAGTCTATTGTCCAAGAGATGCAAAAGATTTGAAGTCATTTGGCCTATCTGAAGATTTATCAAAGAAAAGGACCAAAGATGGAAGATTTACATATGTCGAAGAAACTCAAGTCTATTAAACGAAGAAATTAAAAGACGAGTTGAATTTAATCGTCGACAAATCCCGAATCAGAATCGAAAACGTCAACTTTTCTGAAAAGACGAGAAGACAAGAAGAAAGGGAGAAATCCCACTCACCAACCAAAAGACAAGACATATATATATATAGATGGATCCTTCACACATTTTAGCCAGTTTTTAGTTTTTCCTTTTTTCTTCTCTTTTGTTCGTAGGTATCACCAACACCATTAGGGTGTTTGGTGATTTTGATTCAATCTTTAATCTTGTAGTTTTAATCTTTTCCTTTGATTGTCTAAACCTTAATCATTTAATACAAGCCTTCCATTAATCTTGTTCATCTTCATCTTTTTGATTCAAAGTTAAAGTTCTTATTTGGTTGATTTTGATCTTTAAAAGTTATTGGGTTTTATGTTTTTATTGATGGGATTTGTTGTTTATGGTTAGTAGATGATTAGTGGTTAAATTGGGTTAAGTTTTGGTTAAAAACTTGGTGGATTTTGGCTAAAAATCGTGTTTTTCTGTTACCTACTGTTCTTGTTTCCCCAGGTTCCGAACCAAATTTCTTGCCAAAAAGTTCCGAACCAAGTTTCTTGCCAAAAAGTTCCGAACCAAATTTTTTGCCAAAAAGTTCCGAACCAGATCTTTATGTAAAAGTTTCGAACCAGAATTTTGGAAAAGTTCCGAACCGAATTTGCTAAAAGTTCCGAACCTGATTTTTTGAAAAAAGTTCCGATCCAGTTTGTTGAAAAGTTCCGAACCAAAAAAAAAAAAAGTTCCGATCCAGATAAAAAAAAGTTCCGAACAAAGTTTTGAATTCTTCCGAACCAAAAAAAATCTTCCGAACCAAAAAAACTTCCGAACAAAAGAAAACTTCCGAACAGAATTATATAAGACCACCAGCTAGCTTGCTAGCTTAGTTTTTTTCCGCCAATCCAGCAGCTAGCTTGCTAGCTTCCAGCAGCTAGCCTGCTAGCTTGTTTATTTAATAGTATTGTTCCGTAATTGTTTAGTTTTATCTGAAAGTTGTTCCGATTTTATTTTTGAAAGTTACGTATTTATAGTTGAATTTTTCGTCGATTTTCAGTATTAATATTTTTTCCAAAAGTTTAAGTTTTATCTTTTATTTAATACCCGCTTTAGGTTTTGCCTCATTTAGCTTTAAAGTACCATTTTAGTTTTATTTTCTCCTTTTTCGTTAAGTAAACTTTATTTTCGAGTCGATAGTTAATTTCATCTTTTAGTTTTATTTTTATTAATTATTTCGTAATAAATCTACGTTTTATTATTTATATTGTTTTGTTTTTATTAGTTAATCGCTTTTAGCTTATTTTTATCACTTTACGCATTTAATCCTTTTAGTAGAATAGAAAACCCAAACCCCTATTTGTCACCAAGAACAATCTTTCCACATTGAGCTGCGATCAATTCGAGAGGATACCGAGGCATAAATCTGAACCCCATACAAAATCTCTTGTATCAAATGGCGCCGCTGCCGACTCTTCCCGTAAGGATTAACAGTTTTTTGTGAGAACTTGGATTTTGGGATCCGTTCGCCGTGAACGTTACTTTTTCATAAAAAATTTCAAAAATCCTAAAAAATATAAAATTTTCAAAAATCCTAAAAAGTAAAAAACATAAAAAAGAAAAAAATATTTCTTGTTTGCTTTGTTAGTTCTTTTGCAGGTGCATGCGTACACGATCAACGTCTTATCAAGAGCCCGAGCCTCTCGAAGACTTAGACATGGCCGGTGTACACAACAACAAAAATAACCCACCTCAAAACAATAACAACAATAACAATCCACCTCTCAACAACAATAATAACAACAACAATGAGCCTCTACCGGACAATCGCCCGATGATTAAACTTTTGCAAGCACATGTAGATGGCAACAATGATCCAATTGTCATACCCGCGATTGCAGCCAACAACTTTGAGCTCAAATCCGGCTTTATCCAGATGGTCTCCGCTCAACCATTCTTGGGGCGTACCATTGATGATCCTCATGACCACATCAAAAGGTTCTTGCAACTCACGAATACGGTCAAATTCAATGGTGTTCCACAAGAGGTAATCCGTTTACAACTTTTTCCCTTTTCTTTAGAGGGACAAGCCCGACATTGGCTTGCAAAGGAACCGCCACAAAGTATTCTGACGTGGACGGATTTGGAGACCAAGTTCATAAACTACTTTTTCCCACCCTCTCGTACTAGCGCTTTGCGGAATGAAATTATCAATTTTGAACAAAAGTACGATGAGTCTTTTAGTGAATCTTGGGACCGTTTTAAAGATCTTTTAAGAAAGTGCCCACAACATGGTTTTACCAAAGTGCACCAAATTAATACTTTTTATAATGGTTTAAGCATGAATGACCAAGATTCACTAAATAGTGCCTCGGGGGGTAATATTTTGGTTAAAACTTCCAATGCCGCTTGGGATATTATTGAAAATAAGTCTCGTGTGCAAACCAAGAGTGTTCGGACCAATGCCGCTAGTGCTAGTACTAGTGACAACGACAAGCGACTTGACAAAATTACTACGCTTCTTGAATCGCTTGCCGCCCAAACCGCCAGCAACACCAACAACATCAACGATAAAAACGCTCAAGTCAATGCTGTCAGCCAACCATGTGAAATATGCGGTGGTCCTCACTCTTACACCACTTGTACCACCACCCAAGACTACCCTTCTGAGAATGTTAATGCAGCATACGGTACCTATCCTTCGGCCGCTTATCAAGCTCGTCCTGAAGGTGACCGCAACTTGCTTAGCTACCGCTCAAACATCTTTCTCTCACCACCCGGTTTTCCCCCACCCAATCAAAACCAACAACAAAACCTTAACCGACCCAACCAACAACAACCTCGTGCACCATACCAACCACCTCAAAGACATCCATATCCACCTCAAAGAAACAACCAAGTTTACCAACAACCTGCTTATCAACCACCCGCCTACCATGCTCCTCCTCCCAACCAACCCACCGCATTACACCAAGATGTTGAAACCTACATGAGGACCAATGATGTGATCGTGGAAAATCTCCAGCGGGAAGTGCTCAACTTGAAAGCAGACATGGTGAAACAAGGGAACGATCTGAGAGCTGATATGCGAAACACTTTGGCAAGTCAAACGAATGATTTAAGGAACATGATGGCTGGTTTCTTCCAAGGTAATCAATCTTCTTCTTCGGATACTCTTCCAAGTAACACCGTTGCGAATCCAAGAGGGGAGATGAAAGCAATCACCACTCGTAGTGGCAAAGGTACCAAGGAACCCAAGCTTCCTATACCTCCACCGGTGATTGTGACTAAGGAAAACGAGTCACCTGCTCCTATTCCTCAACCTTCTACTTCCCCAATTTCTCCACCTCTTACTTCTACCCCTCCTCCACCCAAGGATGTGAGTGATCCTTCGATCCCAAAGCCTTCCTCTTCTTCCGGTATACCTTATCCCTCAAGGTTGAGGAAAGAGAAGCTCAAAAGCAAGGATGATATTCAAGTTTCGAACTTTCTCAAAATGTTTAAACAAATGAATTTCAACATCTCCTTCGCTGAGGCTCTCGCTCACATGCCCAAATACGCAAAAATGTTCAAAGATCTTCTTAGCGACAAGGAGAAGCTTCTTGATATCGCTAACACCCAACTTAATGAGAATTGCTCTGCAGTGCTCTTAGGGAAATTGCCAACTAAACTTGGTGATCCGGGTCGTTTCTTAATCCCTTGCAACTTCCCGGGAGTAGAGAATTGCATGGCCCTAGCCGATCTAGGTGCCAGTATTAACTTAATGCCCTTAAGCATTTGGAAGCAATTATCTCTCCCTGAGCTAGTCCCCACCAAGATGACTTTGGAATTAGCTAACCGTACGGTTACTTATCCAGTGGGGATAGCCAAATACGTCTTTATAGGAGTCGACAAATTCACTTTTCCTGCCGATTTCGTCGTGGTCGACTACGATATGGACCCTTATGTGCCATTAATCGTTGGACGTCAATTCTTGAGGACCGGTCGCACTCTCATCGATGTTGAAGCGGGTGAGCTTATCATGAGAGTGGGTGACGATAAAATCGTCTTCAACATGGGAAAGTTTTCTAAACAACCTTATTCATACGAAAGTGTTAATTGTATTGACGTTCTTGATGAGGCCTGTGAAGAACACTTCAAAGATGCTTGTAAAAGTATTCCTACCTCTCTTCCCAATGTTGAGACCGTTTCCTCTATTGATTCATCACTATCTCTATTTGGAGAAAGTGATTTCCTTTGGAAAGATTTGGAAGCCACCATGGGAGATGTGAACTTAGAACATGACGATTCTCCCACCGATTAGGATGAAGACATTCGTCTCATTGAGAACCTTCTCAAAGAGGACCATATTTCTCCACCATCTCCCAAGGCTATTGCTATTGATGAACCGAATTTGAATACGCCTTCCATCGAAATTCCTTAGGATTTAGAACTTAAGGAGTTGCCGCCCCATCTCGAGTACGTGTTTCTTGAAAAAAAGAAGAAGTCGCCCATCATCATTGCTAAGGACTTGAAAGAAGAAGAGAAATCTCGCCTCATCGCCGTGCTTAAAGATCATAAGAAGGCAATTGCTTGGAAAATTTCCGATATCCGCGGAATTGATCCAAACTTTTGTACTCACAAGATTCTCATGGAAGATGACTTTAAACATGCAATCCAGAGCCAAAGAAGGGTTAATCCTTGCATTCATGACGTCATCAAACAAGAGGTTATCAAACTTCTTGATGCCGGCTTGATTTACCCTATTTCGGATTCGCCATGGATAAGTCCCGTCCATTGTGTGCCCAAGAAGGGCGGAATAACCGTTGTTCCCAATGAACACAACGAGTTGATTCCCACTCGTCTCGTTACTGGGTGGCAAGTTTGTATCGACTATCGCAAACTCAATGATGCCACGAGAAAATATCACTTTCCTCTTCCTTTCATGGATCAAATGCTCGAGCGTCTAGCGGGTAATGACTATTACTGCTTTTTAGACGGTTTCTCCGGGTATTTTCAAATTCCCATCGATCCCAAAGACCAAGAAAAGACCACATTCACTTGTCCCTATGGAACATTTGCTTACAAACGTATGCCTTTTGGTTTATGCAATGCCCCTGGGACGTTCCAAAGGTGTATGATGGCTATCTTCCATGACATGGTTGAAGAAACTATGGAAGTATTCATGGATGATTTCTCGGTTTATGGTGATTCATTCTCTGCTTGCCTTGCCAATTTAGAACGTATGCTTAAGCGGTGTGAAGACACTCGACTTGTTCTTAATTGGGAAAAATGCCATTTCATGGTAAAAGAGGGCATCGTGCTAGGACACAAGATCTCCAAAGCCGGTCTTGAAGTGGACCGTGCTAAAGTCGATGTTATTTCTAAGTTGCCTCCACCTTCAACCGTGAAGGGTGTGAGAAGTTTCCTGGGTCATGCGGGCTTCTACCTTCGCTTTATCAAAGATTTTTCTAAAATCGCTCGCCCGATGACCCACCTCTTGGAAAAAGATACTCTTTTTATCTTTTCCAACGAGTGTATTGAAGCCTTCAACCTGCTTAAGGATAAGCTAACTAAGGAACCGGTCTTGGTTACCCCTAATTGGGAGCTTCCCTTTGAGTTGATGTACGATGCTAGCGACTATGCTATTGGAGCGGTTTTGGGCCAAAGAGTGAACAAACACTTCCAACCGATCCATTACGCTAGCAAGACAATGACGGGGGCTCAATTGCATTACACGACAACCGAAAAAGAGCTTTTAGCTGTTGTCTATGCTTTTTGAAAAATTTCGCCCCTATCTTGTCCTTTCTACCACCATCGTGTATACCGATCATTCCGCGTTGAAGTACTTGTTAACTAAACAAGATTCCAAACCAAGACTTCTTCGCTGGGTTTTGCTACTTCAAGAATTTAAAATCAAAATTCGTGATAAGAAGGGAGCTGAAAACCTAGCTGCGGATCATCTCAGCAGACTTGAGGATCCTTATCAAGGGGAACATCCGAACAAAGAGATCAATGACTCTTTTCCCCTGGAGACCTTAATGTCTATCAATTCGAATCAGGATGAAACCCCGTGGTTTGCGGACATTGCAAACTACTTGGCGGGTGGAGTTCTCGTCGACGGGTTAACATCCCAACAAAAGAAGAAGTTTTTCAAAGACATTAAGACTTACTTTTGGGATGAACCGTCTCTATTCAAACAATGTGCCAATTTGATTATTCGCCGATGTGTTGATTGACATACAGCTTTAGAAATCCTTGACGCTTGCCACAAAGGACCCACCGATGGTCACTTTGGTCCCAACTACACCGCCAAAAAAGTGTTTGACTCGGGATTTTATTGGCCCACCATCTATCGTGACGCTCACGAGATGGTTAAACGTTGTGATGCTTGCCAAAAACAAGACAAGATCACACATAAAGACGAGATGCCTCAGAATTTCATTCAAGAATGTGAAATCTTTGATGTTTGGGGTATCGACTTTATGGGGCCATTCCCTTCATCTAAAGGAAACAAATACATCCTTGTCGCCGTCGACTACGTGTCTAAATGGGTTGAAGCCAAAGCTTTACCCACTAATGACGCAAGGGTGGTTTGTAACTTTTTGAAATCGCTATTCGCTAGATTCGGTGTGCCTCGTGCCATTATTAGTGATCGCGGGACTCATTTTTGTAATGATCAATTCGCAAGAGTCATGGCTAAGTATGGTGTAAATCATCGTCTTTCCACCGCCTACCACCCACAAACTAATGGCCAGGTTGAAATCTCTAACCGAGGATTAAAGCGAATTCTTGAAAGAACCGTGGGAGAGCATCGTGCCTCATGGGCTGATAAACTTGATGATGCTCTGTGGGCTTTCCGTACCGCATACAAGACTCCGATTGGTTGTACACCATATTGTCTCGTGTACGGGAAAGCATGTTACCTCCCCATTGAGTTGGAGCACAAGGCTTACTGGGCCTTGAAGTGGGCTAATTTCGATATCAATAAAGCCGGTGACCTACACAAGATCCAACTCAATGAGCTGAATGAACTCCGGAATGAGGCTTATGAAAATTCTTTGATCTATAAGGAAAAGACTAAGCTCATTCACGACTCTAAGATTAAAAACCGAGAGTTCCAAGTTGGAGACAAAGTTTTACTCTTTAACTCTCGGTTGAAAATCTTTTTGGGCAAGCTGAAATCTCGTTGGTCCGGCCCATTCACCATTGCCCAAATTTTTCCATATGGTACTCTCGAGCTCGCTCAACCTAATGGACCTAATTTTAAGGTGAATGGCCAACGAGTGAAGATGTACTTTGGTGAGGACATCTCTCATTAGATGATTCCATCCCTCACCACGTTCCCTATGAACTAATTTTGGGTCGAGTCAGGCTCGTGACTCGGTTATCAAAAACAAGCGCTCCTCGGGAGGCAACCCGAGTATCTATCCTTTTCCGTTTTAACCCCCTAAGAGTAGGGGGACCTCTATAGGTTGTTTGTGTTTGTGTGGTGATGTGATTACAGGGATGAATGCACTTTTGGAACCTTTGAAGAACCGTGCTCCCGTGTTATCCGAAATCCGGTTCTATCTCTCAACTATCGTGATTCAATTTTCTTCATACTCACATTTGAAATTGATCACTTTAGTCGTCTCTTCCTTAGCTTGATTTAACCAACGTGCACAATGTCATAAGTGTAGGGGAGAATTTTCCCACATGCTTAAACATTGAGGACAATGTTTATCTTAAGTGTAGGGGGGACTTCTATCAAAGTTTTAAGTGGAGTTTTCCATGAAAATGCCTTCATTTAACCGGAAAATCATCTTTTTCAGCATTTTTCAAATTTTTAATTAACTTTGGCCATTTAGTCGTAATTTTTAAATTTTTATCGTTGCTTTCATATGTATATATTCCACAACAAAGTAAAAAATATTAATAAAGTGGTGTAGCTAGTTTAGAAATCTTTGACATATTAGGCCCGTTGCGATTATTTTGACTCAACCCGAATAGACTTATCCAAGTTTATTCTAGCTAGTATCCTTAACCATGTAGACCTTAATTGGTTTATTGGGCTAAGTATCCACGAGTCTCATTACTTGAGATTTTAAATTGTGGAGGACGAGAAACGATAGAGTCAATTATAAGTCGGTATTCTTGCACAAGCTCACTTGGTGAAATTATTTGCCTATTCTCCCATCACTTGCTAATAATTTATCTACAATAAGTAAGGTCGTACGATTTGAAAAGTTACTTAGCTTCTAGCCCAAGATCGTTTAAAAGTTGCTCGGTAATGATAAGAGTTCATAGCCAAGGCATAACTTATGAAGCGGGGCGCGAAGATTGGTGAGTCCGAAAAGGCCCTGACAAGGCATGAGGATACAATCGTATTGCTAAAGATCCAAGGTGATGTGAAAAGCATTATTCCCAAAATCAATATGAAGGATCAAGACTCACGACGAAAAGCAATCAACTCCCGTAAAGATCATGGAGAAGTCTATCCGAAAAGACCCTAACAAGGTATGAGGATAAATAGATCCAAGTCCGAAAAGGAGGCGGATCGTTGTATCTCAAAATCCCAATTAGAGATTGAAGAAATAATCATGAAGTCGTGGTCAACAAAGTTGGAGTACCCCTTAAAAGTCTCCAAGTGAAGAAACTCTATTAACGATGAGAAGACCATTATCTCAAGCACGTCTTTCAAGATATGAAGTATGAAGTACATGCCAAATATCATCCCGAGAAAGGTCTCAAATCGTGAACCGAGTTATGCCAAGATATGAACTTTTTGATATCCCGAGAAGCAGTTTTAAGAGATTTTGTCCTTTAGCTAACTATTGATCAAATTGTCCTACTTTGCTTTCAGCC
This sequence comes from Glebionis coronaria, assembly GCA_025667525.1. NCBI lineage: Eukaryota > Viridiplantae > Streptophyta > Magnoliopsida > Asterales > Asteraceae > Glebionis > Glebionis coronaria. The sequence goes on from CM046876.1 coordinate 365,816,494, forward strand.
TAAATAAACTATCGAAATAAGTCCAAAAAATGCATCTTCATGATCATTCTAAGACAAAAATAAAATATAAGAGATACACCTAGGAATAAGGGAGTTTAAGCATATAATTAAGCCATGTGTGTAAGTGTTTGATTTACTAACTTATAATAACAATGATCTCGTTTTTAAGCTTAGTTTGGGGAACGTGAAACTTGAGGGTGATAAATCTTCGCAGCACCAAAGCCCTAATGTAAGTCCTTGATCTCTTTGCAAGTTATTTCCATGTAGCTATTTTCAAGTGAAAATGGTTTTCTATCCTTTTGTTTACTTTAAAGTTTTAATTTCTCTTAGTTCTTTAAGTCTTGTTTTAGTAGTATGTTAATAAGGCCAAGGTTGATTGATTATGAGAAAAGTGTAAATTTGCTTTATCACTAAGTATTGCATGAGGGCATGGCAATGGTTAAGTGTAGGGGATTTGATAGGTGTGAAAACACCCATCCTTTTACCACTTATTTCTTACTAAAACAAGACCAAAACGCGTATTTAATATCATTTGTTTGGAATTATGCGTGGTTTTTGTGTTTATTATGTTTTCAGAGCCAACCGGATGAATATTGAAGAAAACATGGGATTGCACGGGTTTTATCGAAGAAAAAGACTCAAGACGAAGTCTATTGTCCAAGAGATGCAAAAGATTTGAAGTCATTTGGCCTATTTGAAGATTTATCAAAGAAAAGGACCAAATATGGAAGATTTACATATGTCGAAGAAACTCAAGTCTATTAAACGAAGAAATTAAAAGACGAGTTGAATTTAATCGTCGACAAATCCCGAATCAGAATCGAAAACGTCAACTTTTCTGAAAAGACGAGAAGACAAGAAGAAAGGGAGAAATCCCACTCACCAACCAAAAGACAAGACATATATATAGATGGATCCTTCACACATTTTAGCCAGTGTTTAGTTTTTCCTTTTTTCTTCTCTTTTGTTCGTAGGTATCACCAACACCATTAGGGTGTTTGGTGATTTTGATTCAATCTTTAATCTTGTAGTTTTAATCTTTTCCTTTGATTGTCTAAACCTTAATCATTTAATACAAGCCTTCCATTAATCTTGTTCATCTTCATCTTTTTGATTCAAAGTTAAAGTTCTTATTTGGTTGATTTTGATCTTTAAAAGTTATTAGGTTTTATGTCTTTATTGATGGGATTTGTTGTTTATGGTTAGTAGATGATTAGTGGTTAAATTGGGTTAAGTTTTGGTTAAAAACTTGGTGGATTTTGGCTAAAAATCGTGTTTTTATGTTACCTACTGTTCTTGTTTCCCCAGGTTCCGAACTAAAATTCTTGCCAAAAAGTTCCAAACCAAGTTTCTTGCCAAAAAGTTTCGAACTAAATTTTTTGCCAAAAAGTTCCGAACCAGATCTTTATGTAAAAGTTCCGAACCAGAATTTTGGAAAAGTTCCGAACCGAATTTGCTAAAAGTTCCGAACCTGATTTTTTGAAAAAAGTTCCGATCCAGTTTGTTGAAAAGTTCCGAACCAAAAAAAATAAAATAAAAATAAAAATATAGTTCCGATCCAGATAAAAAAAAGTTCCGAACAAAGTTTTGAATTCTTCCGAACCAAAAAAAATCTTCCGAACCAAAAAAACTTCCGAACAAAAGAAAACTTCCGTACATAATTATATAAGACCACCAGCTAGCTTGCTAGCTTTGCTTTTTTCCGCCAATCCAGCAGCTAGCTTGCTAGCTTCCAGCAGCTAGCCTGCTAGCTTGTTTATTTAATAGTATTGTTCCGTAATTATTTAGTTTTATCTGAAAGTTGTTCCGATTTTATTTTTGAAAGTTACTATTTTTAGTTGATTTTTTCGTCGGTTTTTAGTATTAATATTTTTTCCAAAAGTTTAAGTTTTATCTTTTATTTAGTACCCGCTTTAGGTTTTGCCTCATTTAGCTTTAAAGTACCATTTTAGTTTTATTTTCTCCTTTTTCGTTAAGTAAACTTTATTTTCGAGTCGATAGTCAATTTCGTATTTTAGTTTTATTTTTATTAATTATTTCGTAATAAATCTACGTTTTATTATTTATATTGTTTTGTTTTTATTAGTTAATCGCTTTTAGCTTATTTTTATCACTTTACGCATTTAATCCTTTTAGTAGAATAGAAAACCAAAACCCCCTATTTGTCACCAAGAACAATCTTTCCACATTGTGCTGCGAGCAATTCGAGAGGATACCGAGACATAAATCTGAACCCCATACAAAATCTCTTGTATCATTTCTCAATGGTACGAATGTCTTCATCCCAATTGGAGGGAGAATCGTCATATTGCAAATCCACATCTCCCAGAGTTGATTCAAATTCTTTCAAGAGGAAATCACTTTCTCCAAATGGAGTTAATGACAGAGCGATTGAGGCAACGGTCTTAACATTGGGTAGAGAAGAAAGATTACTTTTGCAAGCATCATTGAATTGTTCTTCACAATCCTCATCGAGAACATCAATAGCATTAACACTCTCATATGAATAAGGTTGCTTAGAAATCTTACCCATGTTGAAGACAATTTTATCATCACCAACTCTCATGATTATTTCGCCCGCGGCTACATCAATGAGAGTGCGACCGGTCCTCAAGAAGGGACGTCCAACGATTAATGGAACACGGGGATCCATCTCGTAGTCAACGACAACAAAATCCGTCGGGAAGGTGAATTTGTCAACGCCAACGAAGACGTCTTCAGCTATCCCCACTGGATAAGCAACCATACGGTTAGCTAATTCCAAAGTCATTTTGGTGGGGACTAGCTCGGGGAGAGATAATTGCTTCCAAATAGTTAAAGGCATTAAGTTTATACTAGCACCTAGATCGGCTAGGACCATGCAATTCTCTACTCCCGGGAAGTTGCAAGGAATCAAGAAGCGACCCGGATCACCAAGTTTGGTGGGCAATTTCCTTAAGAGAACCGTAGAGCAATTCTCATTAAGTTGGGTCTGAGCAATGTCAAGGAGCTTCTCCTTGTCACTTAGAAGATCTTTAAACATCTTCACATATTTAGGCATATGAGCGAGAGCCTCGGCAAAGGAGATGTTAAAATTCAATTGTTTAAACATTTTAAGAAAGTTTGAAACTTGAATATCATCCTTGCTCTTTTGCTTCTCTTTCCTCAACCTTGAAGGATAAGGTATATCGGATGAAGTGGAAGGATTTAGGGGAATAGGATCACTCACAACCGCGGGTGGTGGGGGAATGGGGTAAGAAGGTAAAGGAGGTGAAGAAAATTGTTCTTTTTCCTTGTTCACAATCACGAGTGGAGGTGTAGGAAGCTCGGGTTCCATATAACCTTTTCCACTACGAGTGGTGATTGCTTTCATCTCCCCTCGTGGATTAGCAACGGTGTAACTCGGAAGAGTACCCAAAGAGGAGGGTTGATTACCTTGGAAAAGCGAACCGATCATATCACGTATATTATCCGCTTGAGTGCTGAAAGAGTTTCTCAGGTCTGCGCGAATATCATTGCTTTGTTTCGCCATGTCATTCCTTAGCTCGGCTCGAATATCACTCCCTTGTTTCACCATGTCTCCCTTCAAGTTGATGAATTGACTCTGAAGATTCGTCACCATATATCTATTAGTCCTCATGAACGTCTCGATGTCTTGATTCAACGCCGTTGGTTGATTGAGAGGTTGAGCTTGGTAAGCTTGAGAATTTCCTTGAGGTGGATATGGGTTTCTTTGGGATTGATATTGATTGTTAGCACGAGGTTGGGTTTGGTTATTTCGGTTATAGCTTTGTTGTTGGTTTTGTTGTGGAGGAGTAAAACCGGGTGGTGAAAGATAGTTGTTTGAACGATAACTTAGCAAGTTACGGTCTCCTTGAGGACGTGCTTGGTAGCCTCCTGTAGCAAAGTTACCATTAGCGGCGTACACGTTTTCCGGATTGTCAAGAGTAGAAGGACAATCGATGTATGAATGAGAACCCCCGCAAATCTCACAAGAAGGTGCAATGGCTTTGGCTTGTTGAAATTGGTTTGTAGCCATGGTTAAGAAGTTTTTGTTCATCTCAGCTATTTGGCGAGTAAGTTCGGTGAGCTCTGGGTTAGAGGATGTAGAGGAAACATTGACCCTCTGAGTATTCCTTGACGATGCAGATGAATCCCAATTTTTGTGGTGAGTGGTCATGTTCTCTATCAGCTCTCTACACTCCTCAGGTCGTCTCTTCATGAATGTACCACCGGCGGCAGCATTTATCGTATCACGATCACGAAAAGTTAGACCATTATAGAAAGTATCAATCAAAGTAACGGGGAGCATGTTATGGTTCAGACAACGGTCGATCAAGACATTATAGCGTTCCCAAGCATCGAAAAGTGACTCATCAGGTTCTTGTGTGAATCCACTGATTTGGTTGCAAAGACTAGTGACCATGGATGGTGGAAAGTAGCGCGACAAAATTTTTGGAGTCATGTCATCCCAAGTTTGAATTGAGTTTTTGGGGAGACGATCAATCATTTTTCGGCATGATGGGATAAAGTGTGTGGAAAGAGGTGAAGGCGAAGAAAATCCATGGAAGCACCAGATAGTTTCATGCTTTGAGTGACGGTAATGAACTTGTCTAGATGTTTGTTGGCATCATCATCCGGTAATCCGCTAAACGGGCAAGCGTTTTGAACTTGCTGGATCATGTGATGCTTCAACGAAAATTCAGGAGCCGTGATTTGCATCGGCGCAATCGGTCCTCCGCGTCCGTTCATGGTGGGTTGACACAGTTCCTCCATTGTTCGTAAATCAGGTGGGGGAGCATTGTTGTTGTTGTTATTGTTATTCAAATTGGGTAGAGGTGGGTTGTTATTGTTGTTATGCACACCAGCCATATCTAAATCTTCACGAGTCTCGGGCTCAGAATAATTTGAAGATCTAGTACGCATACACCTGCAGAAGAAAAAGATACCAAACAAACAAAGAATATATATATATATATATATCTTTTTGGTGCAAAACCTTTGGAAAAGAAATGCTTTTTATGATTTTTTAATGTTTTTGTATTTTTGAAATTTTTATAATTTTTATGGATTTTTGAAAATTTTTAGCAAGGAAAATAACGTTCCTAAAAGAACGGATCCCCAAAATTCAACGCGTCTCTCACTAAAGACCGTCAATCTTAACGAAAAGAGCCGGCAGCGGCGCCATTTAATACGAAGTCTTTTAGCTAAGTATAAAATATTATCGTCCGATCTCTTCGAATTGATTACTGGTTAAGAGTGCGACTCAATTGTCTTTTGGTAAACAAGAGAATTGGTTTGGTTGATTATCTATTTTAAACTAAAAGCAAGCATGAAAATGTCGTTGAGTAAAATTAAGGCGTTTAATTTTTAAACTAGAAAATTATTTGGAAAAACACTTAAAACATAAAACTTTGTAAAACTTGAAAACTTAAAAGCTCAAACTATCGAAATTCAAAAAATCCTTTTTATCGGAATGCACCAAAACTAGAACCATCGAAATAATTAAATGCAAAGCTATCGGAATAATAAAGGTGAAAGTCCATCGGAATGTTCATCTGAATACTCATCGGAATAACAAAATCAATATTGTCGTAATGATGTCTGTCGGAATGTCCTAGATCGGAAAGTCCAGATCGGAATGCAAGCTTTCGCAATGATGTCTGTCGGAATGTCCTAGATCGGAAAGTCCAGATCGGAATGCAAGTTGTCGCAATGATGTCTGTCGGAATATAGTTAACAAAATTTGGGCAGCGTTTCGACTTAAGGCAACCTTAAATCCCGTCGGAATATGCGATCGCAATAAGCGATCGTAATCCAGATCGGAATAAGGGAGGGGGGGTAAACTCCAAGTTATCGCAAAGTACAACCCTTGATGGGTTATTGCGATAGACACAAGCAATCGATCGGAATGTGCAAATCCCCAATATTGCGATGAAAACAAACTTAATCCGAAATTGGTGGTAAGCTTAAAACTCAATAAGAACATACAATAAGTTACTTTATCCGAACCTTAAACAACTCAATAAGCTTAAATTTTTCAACTTTCAAAACTCAAAATAGGCAAACTTAATAAATCGAATCTTTTTTAAAAACACTAAACTTTTTAAATAATTCGAAAATGCAATAAGCTAAAACATGAAATAAGCCAATAAGCATAAAGAGCTTATAGCCTATACGTATAAGAGCTTATGTAGGAACAAGAAAGATTAACCTTTTAACCACGAAATCATCAAATCAAACGTGTGAAGTGTAATATTCGGATCAAAAAGTTAAAGTAAACCAAGAAATGTAGAAAGAGATTAAAGGACAAAATACTTAAACTTGAATTTTGATTAATGAAATCCAAATACAAAAAGCTTAAACTTGAATGATTAAAAGAAAGAAAAGATGAAAAACTTAGTGAGAGAAAGTTTGGAACTTTATCTCTCTAAAAACTAGAAAGGAAAAATTAAAAGTGAAACTAGCTAACCACCCTCCTAATGTGATTAGGAGGGTATTTATAGGCTAAGTGGGAAGTGCATGTGTGGTGTGCTTCCTTCTTTCTTTTCTTCTCGACTCGATTTAATTCTTTGTCTTTTCTCGATGTCGTCTCGGGATTTGAACTTGTCTTAATAATTTTATTCTTTAATTTAGACTTGAGTTCTTCGACTTCATTAAACTTCCGTCTTTAGACTTTTTCTTCAATAAATCTTCAGAATAGGTCTGGGACATCCGTTCTTTAAGCACTCTTGATCTCTTGACTTCGTCTTTTCTCGTTTTCTTCGATAAAAGCCCGTGAAAGCCCGTGTTTTCTTCCTCTTTCATCTTTTGGTCCTAAAACACAATAAAAACACAAACCACGCATAACTCCGACTTTTACGACATAAAACACACGTTTTGGTGTGGTTATTATTGGAAATAAGTGGTAAAAGGATAAGTTGGTTGGTTGTGGCGCCCCACTGGTAGAACTTTCACTATAGTAGGAAATATGTGCCCTTTAACTAGGATCACTCCCACTGAAGTGAAGAAAGTGTGCCCTTTAACTAGGAGTACCAAGGCTACCAAAACACAAGCGTGTCCTTTAACTAGGAACACTGACACTACTGTAGGAACCAAGTGCCCTTTAAATAGGTCTACTCCCACTGTAGTGCCCGCGAATAATCCAAAACCTAAGAAAGTTGGAACAGTAAAACCTGTTAGTGCTAAAACGCACATTAGAAAACGCAGGAAATCTAAGGGTCTAAAAAATGTTAGCAATTCTGATAATTCTATATCTGTATATGCTAACACTCTGGAACCAATAGTTTCCAATGAACTGTCTACTGTTGTTATTGAACACAGGTGGTCCAAATTGTTCTCTGGTATTTGGACTCTGGTTGCTCCACGCATATGTGAAGGTCTACGAGATTATTGGCCTATTCTAAATGATGGATTTGATGGATTTGGATGGTTGATTGATTAATAAATAAAGAAGAAGATGTAGGAAGGAGATGATGGAGTAGAGAGAGAAAGGAGAGAAGGGAGAGAAGTTAGAGAGAGAAAGTAAAGATGAATAATGATTAAGTGTAAAAATGACAATCAACAACCCCTCCTAACATGCTAGGAGGGGATATATATAGCCCACCCTACATGTGGGCTATATGGACTATACATAAAGTAAATAGATCACGAGCCCGTTACATAATTATCGTTGGAGCGACCGATCCTTCATAAATACGTAAAAACGTATTTCTAACAATCTCCCCCTAAGGGAGGTCGTTCCAAGAAACAAAGTTCTAAATAGTCTGTAACTCGTGATCTATGCTAACTAAGATGTGACCGAGACTTTATTGGGAAAAACGTATTTCCAACAATCTCCCCCTAAGGGAGGTCACATCTTTTTACAAAATCTTAAACCTAGCATCTATGCTTGAGTCTTCGATCTTGTTCTTGTGAATATGCTTGATGTGATCTTTGACTTTAGTCTTGAGCATGTTTCCTTGCCTTGACCTTGTGCATTCTTCACTTGTGATATTTGCCTCTTTGTGACTTCATGTTCCACATACTTATACTTTTAAATTCTTGAAAGCTTCAGAGTTTGATACAGCGGAAGACTTGACCTTCAGGCTTTCTTGAATTTGTTGAAGTACTAATTGTATGTAGTATAAGCATGTGGTGACGACTTCTTCTGGATTGTACACCGCAATGCCACCTTCTTGTTACGCTGCATAAGACAGTTAGCAACAAAACAATATACACGGATGAAATGGCCTTGAACATTTCATTCTAATTCGGTAGCAATTTACCTCCGGTCGGTGAAGACCGTTGGACGATATTAAATATCGTACTTGTGGCAGGTAGTTTCAATAAAGAACCTCCTTGACAAGATTTCGCGGGTAAACCTGTTCTCTTTACTCGACCGTCCAAAGCTGACTGCGAACGTAAAGAGTGGATCATTTGGATAATATTATCCGCATGATTTGAAGCCGTCAATTCATGTTCCTGGAACAAGTGAAGTTCAATTAAGAACCGCACCATCGTTGCTTTCCAGTTGTCACTAGCTTGATTCATATAGAATCTTGCAAGTTACCTACCAAGTGCTGTTTGATGTTAACACTAGAAGGATTTCCATTCGTCACTGTAAATACTTAATAGTATTACTCTGAATGTTCTGGCAAGATCATTAAGATATTGCGTAGAGGCCTGGAATGTGTTTAAATTCATTTAAGAATTAAACCATTGTTGCTTTCCAGTTATCACAAGTTTGATTCATAAAGAATCGCACAAGTCACCTACCATGAGCTTTTTGATATTCGCTCAAGAAGGATTTCCATCTTCATTGTAAATACTTTCGTATTACTCCGATGTTCAGGCAAGATCATGAAGATTTGGCGTAGGACTCTTAAGATCTTTCTTACTTTTCACAGTGTGTAAAGAAGAAAGGAAATATGAAAGTGTGTCCTAATGAGATATTTGATGATCTCAAATGGCTCTAGACTCGATCGTGCATTTTGGATTTTAGTGATCGGAGGCTGGAGAGGAGTGCCACCTTTTCAATACCAGTCTATTCGGAGTGAATAAACCAATAGATAACGTGTTGATCTCCGTGTGATTAAAACAAATACCTTTTGAGAGATATTTGAGTTAGCTGGGAAGGGTTGTGCATTGCATCACTGGGTCCATGACGTCTTTCTTCAATATCGAGAATCATTAGCAAAAATGACCTCAATAGCATATGTATTGACCCGGTTTCTGCCTAAAGTTGTAAGGAGGGCTTCTTTCTTTACACCCTTTATCTTTACATTTCTTTTTCATTCTTCAACCCCTTCAATGCTTACCAATACGTCATCACTAGCACCTTGTTGTGATTGTTCCAGTGCTAACTTAAGTACTTGGTCGGCATTCAGCTACGTTCACAATCTTTCTCCATCTTTCCTAAGGACTACTATTTCTAGCTATGGAATGTCCTTGGGAAGATTCCTCCGGTTCTAGAGAAATCATTGGACTTTAACCTATCCTACCATCCTTATGTCACCACAATCTTCACCGTCGTGAATAGAGATGTTTTGGGTAAGTGTATGTCACCATGAAATCCATTTTGAAGTGCAAATCCATTTTGCTCCCCCTTAACATATGCTACGATATCCGAAAACATTTTGCACATGTCGGGATGAGCTATCACGTTAAGTCAAACCATTTATGATTGATCATATCCCATATTAAATCACATTTTCTCCCCCATATTAAAAATATTAACCCAATCGATGTTTTTAATATCAATTGATTTAATAGCATTTTAAGAAAATTTGGGAAGAAAAATGCAAGTCCAATTATCTTCATGAATTACACAAGCTCCCCCTCAAATTAATGAGGGTGTGCTGAAACGTAAAATAAATACCTTTTAAACACAAGTGTAAGGTATTTATCACGTGCAAAGATCATATATGATAATGAATTCACAAGATTAATAATTTACGAGGTAGGACCTGAATGATGGAGAACATCATATGAAAGAATCACATGGTTCTTGTTCACGAATGTTGGTCTCCTCGTCACGTTCCCGAGAAAATTAATTCCCGTTGTTGAGTCAAAGCTTTCCGGTGAAATGCTTGACTTGATTATGAAAAGCGGGTTGCTATCTGAAATAATAGCAAACCATATGGAGCATGTTTTAAATCTTTTAAACTTCTGCTCGAACTTTATTTACAACCCCGTGTCATTATTGAATGACATTTCTAGGATCGTAAATATTATCGATTCCAGAAGACATGCTCGTTTTATATCAAAACGTTTTTGAACACACAATTTTGAAAGATTTAGAAAAATCTTTTGAGAAATTCTTGAAAAATTGTGTTCAAAGTTTTGAAAAACAATTACTTGAGCTTAAGATGTTGAATATCTTAAAAGCGAGATCAAGTCCGAGAAGTTGTGAACTTCCCGTTGTTAAGGATAAGTTACCATTGGCGATAAACTTTCCTTTTATCTGAAGGACGAGTCCTAAGCTGACATTTACTTAGAAGTCGTTTTTCATGAGCTTGAAAACTTTGACTGTTTTAACGGAAAGCTCATGACCGAGAAAGGTTAATTTCTCGTTATGAAGAAAAGTTCTCTTATTTAAAAGATACACTTTCCTTTCTGAGCTTAAAACTTCGAATGTTTTAATACAAGCTCATGACCGAGAAAGGTGAATTTCTCGTTAAGAGGATAAGTTATCATAAAAGATAATCTTTCCTTTATTTTAAGTTCGAGTTACAGTCTGACATTTAACTGTAAGTCATTGTGCATGAGCTTAAAAACCTCGAATGTTTTTAATTTTAGCTCATGCCCGAGAAAACTTAGTTTCTCGTTGTTAGGATAAATTTATCATCGGCGATAAACTTTCCTTTCTTTGATGCACGGGTTACCATCTGATATTTAATGATAAGCCATAATGCATGAGCTTAAAAACTTGGAATGTTTTTGATATAAGCTCATGCCCGAGAAAAATGAATTTCTCGTTTTTAGGATAAGTTTATCATCGGCGATAAACTTTCCTTTCTTTGATGAGCGAGTTATAGTCTGTGATGTGACTATAAGTCCTAGTGCATGACTTTAACCATGAATCCCCTGAGATACTAGTTTCTCTGATATCTGCTTCTTCAGCAACCAAACTCTGAGAGTGTCCTTAGTTGAACGGTATACAATGATTGGACCGCTTCGTTCTTTTGGAACATCAACTTTGGTACCTGCATTCTCATTAGGAGTTTGTATACTTTTGCATGGGTTAGAGATATCTATTTATGAAGCACGTGGGGGTTCACAGTTGGCTTTACTTGTGTCAGAGGTGGCCTGAGGGGATGATTCACTTGTCTTAGTTGGCAAACGTTTCCTTTTATAGAAAACCTTAAGTTCAGGCTTAAGTGATGTATCATCCTTTGCAATTTCCTCCCTAGTAGTCTTCGTAGAATCAGAGACTATCCTAGTTAAAGGGCACTCGTTTCCTACAAGAGTGAAAGTTCTACCAGTGGGGTGCCACATTTTGCCAACGGGTTTGATTTTAGCAACCCACTGGGATTTAAGTCTAGTACGGGAGTTCACCTCATCAAGCAATTTTTTGATACAGGAATCATGATTTGCCGTAAAGACACATTTTCTACATGTTTTACAAGTAGCATATTTAATGTCCGAGTAAGATCTAGAATCCCTAGATGATTGATTGATGCTCCTAGGATTGGACATGCTACGGTTAGCAGTGTTGGGTAAACTAGAAGGCATCTGACTAGGTTTGAAATTCCTATCTCTTACATGTGTCTTTTGCTTAGCTTCCCTAAGATCAGATTCATGGCAAACGTCATTTGAACTAGTTCTAGACGTGGTCTTGGTATTTTTAGGGAAACTAGAGGCAATCATATGATTTGGTCTTGCTAAAGCTGGAGTGATCACATTGGGCCTAGTTGCTGGAGTGACTGGTCTAATTAGATGAACCAAATCAACTTGGGAGGCAAACCGCGGTCTCGAGGATTGTGGTCGCTTGGATCTAAATGCAGTAGGTTGTCTGACACTCGGTTGTCTGACGAACTGAATTGTAGGCGGTTTCCCCAAGATTGATGGTTTTTCAAGCTTAGTGTCCACACTAGGTCCTCTAGTTTTCCTTAACTCGTTTTTCAACGCGGCTATAGCAAAGACCTTTTCCTGTACTTGAGCCTTTAATGTTTCATTTTCTTTGAGCACGTTATCTTGGAATGCCAACTTAGATTCAAGCAGTTGAATTTGTTTCAAAAGATTATCCTTTTCAGCTTTAGAATCTAGAACAGTTTGATCCAATTTTCTTTCAAGAACAACGTTTGACTTTTCAAGTTTTTCAAAGTATGTTTCAAATTTGTCCGTTTTCTTAGAAAATTCAAGTTTGGCATCCTCAAGATCTTTTGATTGCCGAGCTACGATCGTTTCGAGCTCTTTAATCTTGGAATCAGAATCAGTTAACGAGGCAGTTATAAAGCATTTATCATGATGAACTATAGCATTTTGAACACTTTCTCCCCCATTATGACTCACATCGGATGAATCATAAGTGGTATTTCTATCACTCTTGTCCATCCCATGTTTGTCATAATTAGGTTCAGAATGCTCAATATGCGGCATGTTATCAACATATACATCATAACCATCATCACATTGTACCATGTTTGCAGGCTCTTCGTCATAAATGGGTAAGGTGTCATCAAGAGAAATCTCGTGAACATTCCCCGACGTGCCACTGATATCATGTTGTCCTTCTGAATCCGTGCTCTTGCCATCGTTAGGCTCCAAGTTGTCAACCATATGACCATTCTCCTCTTGCATCTGCGGCATTGATTCTTGCACTCCATTATCATACGTTTGCTGAAGTTATGATTGTTGATAAATCGAAGACGAGACCGATGTCATGAGTTTCAATATTGTATCACGGAAAACGCGAAGTTCGGTATGTGTATCTCGAAGAAATGATTGGCAAATCACAGAACTTTCAGGCTTAATGATATTAAATTGGAGGAAAGGCGTGAGTTGTGTCACAAGATCCTTATAGGCAAGTGCCGATGCAGAGTGATTAAAGTTTCCATGGTTGAGTTGCTCGGCGAGTTGGGTCAAAGTGGTCAAAATTGAGTCGATGAATATATGATGATCTTGTCCAAAGATTGTCACAAATTCGCTCCCTCCTTGAATCCCCGGAAGAGTGACAAGATGAGACTGGAGCATTTGAAATGAATTTATACCACTTTCTCGAGCTTTGTCTTGCATTCGATGCAAGTCTCCCTCTTTAAGTGTCGAATTTAACGAGTCCATTGAAAATCGAGGAACTTCGATTTGGCTCAAAAGATGTTGTCGGCTCAAACGATTATGAATTAAACCCGATCAAAAAACCGTCACGTTGACTCGACGCTTTGTCTTCAAATCCGGTCACAAAAACTTTGAACCCGTCAAATGTTTTTTCACATGAACTCTTAACGGAATGCCCGCCTTAAGATAACGTACCAAAAATTAATAAACAAAATTTTCTTAACTAAAAGGTTTAATTTAAAATCTATAAGTTTAAAAAATTGGCTTAATAAAAATAATGTAACTGAAAATAAAAATAAAAGTAAAAAAAATAATAATTAAAACAATCTGATATTTTGAAAATAAAAAGTAACTATTATCACTACCTACCACAAAAAAAACGTGGCAGTATTTAATTACCACAAAAAACGTGGCTGATGTAACATTGTTTTCTCCGTCTAAAAATAAAATATAAACAACTTATAACCACTCTTTTATCTCTCTCGAAACACAAACAATCTTCTTTCTCCTCAAATAACTCGCCTCCCTAATTTCTTGAATACTCCGTCTCTCTCTCTCTCTCTTCTATACCTTTAATCTCAAAAGATAAATCACACATAAATCCTTCGCCCCTATTTCTCCTGTAAATAAATCTTACAACAGCCAATCAACAAATCTAAAGCAAACAAGAAGAAGATGAAGAAGTTATTGCTTCAAGATCTTTTTATAAAGGTCTCGGGTAAGGTTTTTATCTTGATTTTAGTCTCTCTCTTCTTCTGTAGCGTCTTTCTGTTGTGGGTTTCTGTTGGTGTTCGAGTCCGTGTGGTGGAAACGGGGGTGGGTGGTTGAAACGTGAGGGTTGAGGGTGTGAGGGTCGAGAGGATGGGTCGATGAGTTGTGGGTTTGGGTAAATCGAGAGTGTGATGTGGGTTTGAGTATATTGGGTTCGTTGGAGTCAAGTCTTAACAAATGTTTTTTCAGGTAGAGTTGTTGGAGTCTGTTAAATGGGTCGAGAGTGGTTGTCGAGGGAGGGTTAGTGTGAGCGAGAGGGAGGGTCAGTGTGAGGGTCAGTGGAAAAAAAAATGAGTTTAAACTTGGTCTTGTGTTTGGTTTGTGATGTTGAGGATGAACCTGAATGAATCAGGTTGGTTTGTTGTGTCAAGAGTTGAGGCTGTTTTGGTTTGTGTTTAGGGACTTGTGAGGTGAGAGATGTGAGTCTACAGTAATGGTGAGGGAGGCGAGGGTGTACGAGACTTGATTGGTAGAGTTGGATTGTGGGGTGTCGAGGGTGTGAGGTGAGTGTGTGTTAAAGTTGTGTTTGGGTTTGAGTCGAAAGGTGTTGTTTTTTGTTTGTGTCAGTTTTTGGATGATACGAGAGGTGTTGTGAGGGTCTGGTTAGAATCAGTCAGGGTTTTGAGTCGTGAGTCGAGTGTGTTGGTTTTAAATTGGTGTCGAGTCAAAACAAATGTTCCCGTTATGTTTGAATGGTCTTCATTCGGAACTTTGCATTCGTTCGGAAGTTTCCATTCATTCGGAACTTTCGTTCATACGGAACATTTCCTTCACCCGGAACTTTTTTCTTCACCCGGAACTTTTTCTTCACCCGGAAGTTTCGTTCACCCGGAACTTTTGGGTTTGATTCGGAACTTTTGGTTCACTCGGAAGTTTCGTTCACCCGGAACTTATTCGTCCGGAACTTTTTCGTCCGGAACTTGGAGTTTGATTCGGAACTTGTGAATTTGATTCGGAACATAGAGTTTGATTCAGAACTTTTGTATTTGATTCGGAACTTTTAGTTTGATTCGGAACAGGACAAAAACTGCATGACTGACAGACTGGAGACCCAAAAACCTTGATAAACGACAAGACTGTAGGACTGGTATTGGACAAAACCTCGAGACCCAATAGATTAAAAAATAAAGAAAAATACTGATTATATAAAAAATAAGGACAACTATAAAAACTGCTTATAAAAAAAATAAAAAAATTATAGAAAACTATATGAAAAACTGGATAAAAACGAAAATTGATAAACTAAAATCAATAATAAAAAAATTAAAGTGGTAAAAAAATAAAAAAGGACAAAATTAAAAATTCAATTTAAGAAATTCAAACAAAAAGGCAATCAAAATAGAAGGATTTAATCAAAAAATACAAAATTAAAAAGAGAAAAACATAACTTTTTATAAAAACACAAACTTTTTAAGATTTGATAAAGAAATTTTTGATTTTTATATAAAAATTTGTGATTTTTTATCTAAAAAGTAAGTAAATTTGAAGATTTGATATGATTTAACACATAAAAACACAAACTTTTTATAAAAAAATACAAACTTTTTAATATTTAAGCATGATTAAATCAAAAACCCACCAAAATCAAAAAAGAAATAAAAGAAGAATAAACCAATCAAACCTTGGCTCTTGATACCAATTGAAGGTCTACGAGATTATTGGCCTATTCTAAATGATGGATTTGATGGATTTGGATGGTTGATTGATTGATAAATAAAGAAGAAGATGTAGGAAGGAGATGATGGAGTAGAGAGAGAAAGGAGAGAAGGGAGAGAAGTTAGAGAGAGAAAGTAAAGATGAATAATGATTAAGTGTAAAAATGACAATCAACAACCCCTCCTAACATGCTAGGAGGGGATATATATAGCCCACCCTACATGTGGGCTATATGGACTATACATAAAGTAAATAGATCACGAGCCCGTTACATAATTATCGTTGGAGCGACCGATCCTTCATAAATACGTAAAAACGTATTTCTAACAATATGACCGGAGATCGCTCTCAGCTCAGAAATTTCGTCAGCAAGTTTCTTGGTACGGTTCGTTTTGGAAATGATCATATTGTAAAGATAATGGGTTATGGTGAATATCATATTGGGAATGTTATTATTTCAAGAGTGTATTATGTGGAGGGTCTCGGTCACAACTTATTTTCTGTGCGACAATTTTGTGATGCAAACCTAGAAGTTGCTTTTCGAGAGCATACCTGCTTCATTCGTAATTTGGAAGGGGTTGATTTATTGAAAGGTACTCGAGGGAATAATTTGTATACTTTGTCTCTACAAGACATGATGGCCGCTTCTCCCGTATGTCTTCTCTCCAAAGCATCAAAGACTAAGTCATGGTTATGGCATCGACGGTTATCTCATCTTAACTTTGACGCTATTAATCATTTGGCGAAAAACGAACTTGTTCGTGGTCTTCCTAAACTTTCATTTCACAAGGATCATTTGTGTTCCGCGTGTACAATGGGGAAAAGCACTAAGAAATCATACAAACCCAAGACGGAAGACACCAACCAAGAAAACTTTATTTGTTGCATATGGATCTTTGTGGGCCAATGCGTGTTGAAAGTCTTAGTGGTAAAAGGTACATCCTCGTTATTGTGGATGATTACTCTCGGTTTACATGGGTGAAATTTCTTACAACAAATAATGAGGCACCGAAATTCATCATCGGATTTCTCAATATGATTCAAGTGCGTCTCAACACTATTTTCTGACACATTCGTACAGATAATGGAACCGAATTTGTGAATCAAATCTTGCGTGATTATTATGAAGAAGTTGGCATATCTCATGAAACATCCGTTGCACGCACTCCTCAACAAAACGGTGTCGTTGAAAGGCGAAATCGCACACTTATAGAAGCTGCTCGAACGATGTTAATTTACGCAAAGGCTCCATTGTTTTTATGGGCAGAAGCAGTATCTACAGCAGTGTACACCAAAAACCGGTCACTAATTCGTAAACGCCATGGTAAAACACCTTATGAGCTTCTCCATGGAAAAGTACCAGATTTATCATATTTTCATGTATTTGGTTCTCTTTGCTATCCAAATAATGATGGTGACAATTTGGGAAAACTTCAACCAAAGGCTGATATTGGTATTTTCATTGGTTACGCCCCCGCAAAGAAGGCATACCGAATCTACAACCGTAACTCTCGCAAGATCCTCGAAACTAAGAATGTTGATTTCGATGAGCTGACAGCAATGGCTTCTGAGCAAAGCAGCTCTGAACCCGCACTTCATGAAATGGGACCCAGTAACATTAGTTCTGGTCTTGTCCCAAACAACCCTACTTCATCATAATTTACACCACCTTCTAGGACTAAATGGGATATGTTGTTTCAACCGTTCTTTGATGAATTCTTTACTCCTCCAAGTATCGTTGCTCCAGAACCTGAAGTAATAGCTCCGGTAACCGAAGTTGTCGCTCCAGCAACCGAAGCACAATCAGACATATCTACACCTGCAATTGGTCAGGATATACCATCAACAAGTAATTCACAACCAACACCTATTTCAACTACCCATGTCATGCCTATTGATGATGAAGAGGATGAAGATGATCACGATTTGGAATTCGCTCAAATGCGTGAACTTCCATTCTTTGGTGTACCAATTCTCGACCCTAATCAAGCCGGGTCATCCACCTCAGAGGAAGCTCCTTCTACAGTCTACTCCAATCCACGGATTCGTGTACATGACAGTAAGTGGACAAAGGATCATCCTATAAATTCTATTATTGGTGACCCTAATCGTCCGGTATCCACACGCAGTCAGCTACAAGAAAATGCAATGTTTTGTCATTTTGATGCGTTTCTCACTGAAGTTGAACCTAAGACATGGCAAGAAGCTTTTACTCAATCCTGTTGGATAGAAGCTATGCAAGAAGAACTTAATGAATTTATACGTCTTGAAGTATGGGAACTTGTAGCATGCCCGGCTCAAGTGCAATTACTCACTTTGAAATGGGTTTACAAGGTGAAACTCGATGAGTTAGGCGGTATATTGAAAAACAAAGCTCGACTAGTAGCTCGTGGATACAAGCAATTATTGGGCATCGACTTTTTGGAATCCTTTGCGCCTGTTGCCTGTTTGGAAGCTATTAGACTATTCCTCGCTTATGCAGCCCACATGAATATGATCGTCTATCAGATGGATGTGAAGACGGCATTTCTTAATGGTGAAATCAAGGAAGAGGTCTATGTTCAACAGCCGGATGGTTTTGTGAATCCTAATTATCCTAATCATGTGTACAAGCTTAAGAAGGCTCTCTATGGGTTAGAGCAAGCTCCACACGCAAGGCTTCGCTAAAGGCAAGGTGGATCCCACGCTGTTCATTCAAAAACGAGGTAAAGATATGATTATGGTACAAATATATGTTGATGATATTATATTTGCAGCTTCGACCCAAACTATCCGACGAATTTGGGAAACTCATGTCTTCCAAGTTTAAGATGTCAATGATGGGAAAGGTTCATTCTTCTTAGGACTTCAGATATCTCAGAGTCCCAGAGGCATCTTTATAAATCAATCCAAGTATGCCCTTGAATCTCTTAAGAAATATAAGATGGAATCTTGTGACCCCGTGGATACTCCAATGGTGGAACGAACTAAGCTTGATGCAGATCCACATGGAGTTGCCGTTGATTCAACACTGTATCGTGGAATGATCGGTACTCTTCTGTATATCACAGCTAGTCGACCTGATCTTCAGTTTGCTATATGTATGTGTGCTCGGTATCAAACTCGAACTACTGAGTTACACTTGGCTACTGTGAAACGAATCTTTCGATATCTTAAAGGAACCATTAATCGGGGACTTTGGTATTCGAAGGATTCTTCTATTGCACTAATGGCATATGCAGATGCGGATCACGCGGGTTGTCAAGATACAAGGCGTAGCACGAGTGGAACTTTGCAACTACTAAGAGATCGACTAATCAGTTGGGCATCGAAAAGGCAGAAAAACGCTGCAATTTCAAGTACGGAAGCAGAATACATAGCTATGTCCGGTTGCTGTGATCAAATTCTTTGGATGAGACCGCAATTAACCGACTATGGTCTAGGTTTCAACAAGATTCCGATGTACTATGACAACAAGAGTGCAATTGCTTTATGCTGCAACAACGTTCAATTCTCCCGGTCGAAGAACATTGACATTCGCTACCACTTCATCAAGGAGCAAGTGGAAAATGGAGTAATTGAGCTTTACTTTGTCCGATCTGAGTATTAATTGGCGGATATTTTCACGAAGGCTTTAGATCGCGCTCGAATTGAATTTTTGGCCGACAAGCTAGGAATGAGAACCTTCTCGTCTGAGACTCTTAAGGAACTAGTAGATGAAGCGAAAGAATGGTGGTGGTAAACTATTCTCCGTATCCTTGGTGATCATTTGTATATATTGTTTATATTTTTATCCACAAAAGCACAATACAAAAATATAAAACCATATAAAAACCATAAAAATTGAAAAATTAAGAAAAATCCAAAAATATTTTTACTTTATTTTTCAAAGGCATCTCTTTTGGTACGATAATATTTACGGCCTTAGAAATATTGATTAATATCGACATGGCGCCATAAAACAAGCCTTAGAAATGTTCATAAAACATTTCTGAACATTTACGGCCTTAGAAACATTTACGGCCTTAGAAATTTGGTACGATAATATTTACGGCCTTAGAAATGTTCATAAAACAATCCCTTATGGCTTGTAGTTATTTCTGACTGCAACCCGGTTTTCATATTAAAGTCAAGTATTTCTTCTGAAAGCTTTGGCTCACAACGGGAATTAATTTTCTCGGACAAGGTTTAATTGAAAACCTTGTAAGGGATCAAGTTTACTTTATAACTTGGTCTAACACAAATCTATGTACGCTTCAGTGCATTTATTTGTTAAAATAAGAGAAGTCTTGTTTTTTATGAAGCTATCATCTCTACAACCATAGAAATCTACAATTGGTATCTACATACTCAACAATGCGACTACTCAAACGACGACTACAGCTCTTTCAATAGAACACGGGTCAACAATTGAGGGGGAGCAATTGTCAAGCATTCAGAATAGATGCCGAACGTGCCAAGCTCACTAACTGGTGTCAAGACAACAATACCAATCGTACATGTGGTGTCAAGAGATGACTTCAAACGTGACGAGGCGACCAACATATGCTGACAAGAACCATTTGATCTTATCATATGATGTTCTCATCTATCAGGTCCAACCTTGTCAATTCTTTTCTAATATGGTGAATATGTGATCATGTTACAAATCGGTATCATATCTCATACAATTTGATATCATGAAGATTAAAACGGACTTGCATTTTTCTTCCAAAAACCTTTGTTAAAACTTCATTAAATCATTTGATATTAAAAACATCGATTGGGTTAATATTTTTAATATGAGGGAGAAAATGTGATTTAATATGGGAAATTATCAAAAATAGTTTGACCTAATGTACTGGCTCATCCCGACATATGCGAAATGTTTTCGAATATCGTGGCATATGTTAAGGGGGAGCAAAACGGATTTGCATATCAAAACGGATTTTCATGGTGACATATACTTACCCAAAACCCATTTATTTCACGACGATGAAGATTGTGGTGACATAAGGATGGTAGGATAGGTTAAGTCCAATGATTCTTCCAGAACCAGAGGAATCTTCCCAAGGACATTCCATAGCTAGAAATAGTAGTCCTTAGGAAAAGATGGAGAAAAGATTGTGAATGTAGCTGAATGCCGACCAAGTACTTAAGTTAGCACTGGAACAATCACAACAAGGTTCTAGTTATGACATATTGGTAAGCATTGAAGGGGTTGAAGAATGAAAAAGAATTGTAAAGATAAAGGGTGTAAAGAAAGAAGCCCTCCTTACAACCTTAGGCAGAAACCGGGTCAATACATATGCTATTGAGATCATTTTAATGATTCTTGATATTGAAGATAGACATCATGGACCCAGTGATGCATAGCACAACCCATCCCAGCTGACTCAGATATCTCTCAAAAGGTAATTGTTTTAATCACACGGAGACAACGCATTATCTATTGAATTATTCACTCCGAATAAATTGGTATTGAAAAGGTGGCACTCCTCTCCAGCCTCCGATCACTAAAAATCCAAAATGCACGATCGAGTCTAGAGCCATTTGAGATCATTAAATATCTCATTAGGACACACTTTCATATTTCCTTGCTTCTTCACACACTGTGAAAAGTAAGAAAGATTTTAAGAGTCCTACGCAAAATCTTCATGATCTTGCCTGAACATCCGAGTAATACGAAAGTATATACAATGAAGATGGAAATCCTTCTTGAGCGAATATCAAAAAGCTCATGGTAGGTGACTTGTGCGATTCTTTATGAATCAAGCTTGTGATAACTGGAAAGCAACAGTGGTTTAATTCTTAACTGAATTTAAACACGTTCCAGGTCTCTACGCAAAATCTCAATGATCTTGCCAGAACACTCAGAGTGATACCTTAGTGTTCACAGTGATGAGTGGAAATCCTTCTAGTGTTAACATCAAACAGCACTTGGTAGGTAACTTGCAAGATTCAATATGAATCAAGCTCGTGACAACTGGAAAGCAACGATGGTGCGATTCTTTAATGAATCAAACTTGTTCCAGGAATCAGAATTGACGGTTTCAATCATGCGGATAATTTTATCCAAATGATTCACTCTTTACGTTCGCAGTCAGCTTTGGACGGTCGAGTAAAGAGAACGGGTTTACCCGCGAAATCTTGTCAAGGAGATTTTTAATTAAATCTACCTGCCACAAGTACGATATTTTATATCGTCCAACGGTCTTCACCGACCGGAGGTAAAATGCAACCGAATTAGAATGAAATGTTCAAAGCCATTTCGTTCGTGTCTACTTATGTTGCGGCATTTGATGACGGTGGCGTTGCGAAATCCAAGAAGAAGTCGTCCCCGCATGCTTATACTTTATGCACTTAATATCTCATCTAATTCAAGAAAGCCTAAAAGTTAAGTCTTCCGCTGTATCGAACTCTGAAACTTTCAAGAATTACGAAGGTATAAGTATGTGGGACATGGTGTCACGAAGAGGCGAAGATCACAAGTGATGGATGCACGAGATCAAGGCAAGAGATTAATTCTCATGATTGATATCAAAGATCACATCAGCATGTTCACCAGAAAAGAAAAAGAAAAAGAAAGACGAAGACTACGAGCTCAAGACAAGCATAGTATGCTAGGTTTATCTTATTATTGTAACTTGGGTAATGCCCTTGTTTGGAGTGACCTCCCTTAGGAGGAGATTGTTGGAAATACGTTTTACGTATTAAGAAGGATCGGTCACTGATACAAGAGATTTTGCTAGGTTCAATTAAGTTCTCGGTATCTTCTCGAATCGATCACGGTTCAAAGTGCGACTCAGTTGTTCTTGGTGGAAAAGAAATAGAATGGTTGTCGTTGTCTACACTAATTAAAAATAAAGACTTGAAACAATAAAAATAAAATAAAGACGGTAAAAAGAAATACTGAAAGATAAAAACTTGACGGGAAATTAATAACGAGAATTTAAAAACATGACGAGAAATAAAAAGGCAGACTTAAAAGTAAATAAGGTAAACTTAAAACGCGACTAAAAATAAACTAAGGTAAGGCTTAAAATGTAAACTTAAAATAAAACTAAAGGCAAGTAAATACAAAGTGCGACTAAGAAAAAGGCGGGAAAAATAAAGTTTAAATCTTAAAATAAATTAAAACTGAAATTACACAACAAAACTGCTCATCAGGAATACACCCTTCATCCGGAATAAAAACCTTCATCCGGAATAAATCCTCATCCGGAATAAGTCCTTCATCCGGAATAAATTGCTTCATCCGGAAAAAGTCCTTCATCGGGAATAAATTCTTTCATCCGGAATAAATCCTTTCATTCGGAATATGGGTTCATCCGGAATAACTAGTAACTCATGCGGAATAATATGCTGACCCGGAATAAATGGTGAAAAGAGTTCATTCGGAATAAAAAGAAATTGGTTCGGAATAAATAACTAAAAACGCTGGTTCGGAATAATCAAAAGGAAAAACTGATCCGAAATAAAAGAAATTGGTTCAGAATATAAACTACAAAAGTGCTCATCCGGAATTTCATTCGGAATATAAGTTCATTCGGAATGATAAAACTGATTCGGAATATTTTGAAAATGGAATAAAACCTTGACTCGGAATATTAACTGATCCAGAATAAACTTCACTGATCCGGAATAATAAACTGATTCGGAATAAATTTGGGAAAAAGCTTGGCTCGGAATGCATTAAAACAACACGTTCATCCGGAATAACTAAACTAAAACCTTGGTTCGGAATCTGGGAAACATAAGAACAGTGCGAAGAACAAGGAGAAATAAAAAGCACAAATCTAATCCAAACTAATTAAATCAAAACAAAAGATTAAACCAAAACAACCACCAATGATCAACTAACAAATACTAATCAAACCAAATCAATAACACTAACAGTAATAATCAAAATGATCAAATCCCACTTAATCAATTTAATAAAAACTCAAGAACATGAACATAACATAGATATTAAGATCAAACAAGAAAGGAAGATGAGAGATTAACAATAAAGATAAAGATTCAATAACAATAAAAAGAAAACTTACTTGAATTTAAGGAATTAAAGTTACAAGACAAGGTAATTAAAGGTGCAAGTAATTAAGGTGCAAGTAATTAAATGGAAGAGCATAGTTTGTCAAACTAGCCAACAACCTAAACAAATGACTAATGAGGTGTATTTATAGGGGAGGAGGGGATTAGTGGAAGGAAGCTTCCTCCCCTCTTTCTTCTTTCTTTAATTATCATTTAATCCATCGTCTTCTTAATTCTTCGACTTTTGTCTCGGGATTAATAAACTCGTCTTGTAATTTCTTCAATAAATTAGACTTGAGTTCTTCGGCTTTTAGTAAACTTCCGTCTTTTGACTTTTTCTTCGATAAATCTTCAGAATTGGTCTTGGACTTCCGTTCTTTTTGCACTCTTGATTTCTTGACTTCGTCTTTCGTCTTTTTCTTTGATAAAAGCCCGTGAAAGCCCGTGTTTCCCTTCCTTTTCACATTTTGATCCTAAATCACAATAAAAACACAAACCACGCATAATTCCGACATTTACGAAAGAAAATACACGTTTTGGCTTGGTTATTATTGTAATTAAGTGGTAAAAAGATGGGTGTTTTCACACCTATCAAATCCCCTACACTTGACCATTGCAATGTCCTCATGCAATGCATTAGTTACAAAGCACGATTACATTTTCCATCATAATCAATCCATATTGGCCTTTATTAAAGAGATAGAAAATTATAAACATTCAAAGGAAGAAAGTAAGTAAAGAAATAAAAAACATACCTTAGGGTTTTGAAAATGTTATGAATGATCATCATCCTCAAGTTTTCACATTCTCCAAACCAAGCTTAAAAACGAGATCATTGTTATTATATGTTAGCAAACTAACACGAACTCATGTGGGCCAATTATTTACTTAGACTCCCTTATTCCTAGGTGTATCTCTTATATTTATTGTTTTCTTGAATGATCACGAAGATGCATTGTTGACTTATTTCGATAGTTATTAAGGCTGAAAATAAAGTGGGACGATTTAATCAATAGTTAGCTAAAGGACAAAATCTTTTAAAACTGCTTCTCGGGACCTCACAAAGTTCATATCTTGGCAAAACTCGCTTCGCGATTTGAGATCTTTCTCGGACCGATATTTGGCAGCGACTTCATACTTCAAATCTTGAGAGATGTTTATGAAATAATGGCCTTCTCTTCATAATAGGAATTTCTTCACTTGAAGTTTTGAGAGAATCTTCATACTTGGACCACGACTTCTTCATTTTTCTCCAATCATTATTTGGGATTTTGATATACAACGATTCACCTCCTTTTTGGACTTGGATCTATTTATCCTCATACCATGTTAGGGCCTTTTTGGATAGACTTCTCCATGATCTTTACGGGAGTATTTGCTTTTCGTCGTGTGTCTCGATCCTTCATATTGATTTTCGATAAATGATTCTTCTCATCACTTTTGGATCTTTAGCAACAAAATGTAGCCCTCATGCCTTGTTAGGGCCTTTTCGGACTCGCCAATCTTCGCATCCCGCTTCAATAAGTTATGCCTTGGCTACGAACTCTAATTAATACCGATCAACTTTTAAACGATCTTGGGCTAGAAGCTAAGTAACTTTTCAAATCGTACAACCTTATTTATTGCAGATAAATTTATTAACAAGAGATGGGAGAATAGGCTCATAATTAACTCACATAAATTCACGAAAGAATACCAAACTTATAATTGACTCTATCATCTCTCGTCCTCCACAGTTTAAAATCTCAAGGAATGAGACTCGTGGATGCTTAGCCTATTAAATCAAAGTTTTGGGTTTTCGAGTCGTCTATAGGATCTTGCAAATTGTTAGACTTTTTCAAGTTTAGAAATCGCATTTTAAAGTTCCCTTGATAAACAACTCTCTAGGATCAATTATAGGAACTTGCGAAAAGTTCTTGTTCTTAACCCGTGAGAGTTAAGACTTTCGCGTTTTAAAGCTCCCTATATAAAAGCCTAGCAAAACTTGACTTAAACACGTTAAGGATACTAGCTAGAGTAAACTTAGATAAGTAAACTCGGGTTGAGTTAAAAGATTCACAACGTTTGAAAATTAGAACCACTTTATTAAACTTTATTCTAGCAAAGAAATAAAATAACTATACAAAGGTAAAAACTAATAGGCCAAAATAGATCAAAAATTTTGAAAAATGTCGAAAAATTGATTTTCCGGTTAAAATGAGGACAAATACAAGGAAATGCCACTTAACTTCGATAGAAGTCCCCCTACACTTGATATAAACATTGTCCTCAATGTTTAAGCATGTGGGAGTAAACTCCCCTACACTTAGGACATTGTGCACTTTGTTTAAATCTCGCTAAGGAAGAGACAACTAAAGAGATTCCTATTTTAATATTGGAAAATATAAAATAGTGAATCAAAAAGAGTTTAGGATAGAACCAGGAAGACGGGAACACGGAATCACGGTTCGTCAAAAGTCGTCAAGAGTGTGTCTTTGAAGCTCTAATCCCTGCACATGATAAGAAAGAAAACAAGAAACACCAACGGGGCCCCCCCTACACTTATGGTGAAAACAGGTAAAGATAGATAGATAATTGGGTTGCCTCCCAAAAAGCGCTTGTTTATATTAACCGAGTCACGAGCCTGACTCGTCCCCGAATTAAATGGTCCATGGGGAAGCCTCGAATGTAATACCGGGATCAAAGACCTTGTCCTCGTTCCCGGTTGACATCGACAAAGGGGAGGCGGGAGGATAAGTCTTAAATGGGAGAAAAGTCCTTTCAACATACGAAAAGTATGTGAAGTTGTGAGCCACGGGAGGTGGGGTGGGTAAAGGAATCACATTGTTATCCTCCAAAGAAAATGTATGTTCAGAAAGCGGCAAAGCCGTAAGGTTATCAATGATAATAAAATCAATGTCACCTACCGGGTCAAAGCACTCATCCTCCGTAATAGTGGCTAAAGGAGTGGATGAAAGGTGCTCGGGAGGGGGACTTGGGACAATACCTTCCTGCAGCAAATTATCAAAAATAATATCCCCCTCCGTGTCATCATCATCAATACCCGGAGGTATTGAGTGAATGTCAATTTCTTCGAGCAATGGGTCATTATCTTCAACGGGAGGAATAGATGGAGGTAAAGACTCGGAAAGAGGAGGAGAAGTCAACTCTTCGATTTGAGCAATAAGAAGATGCACTTTCCGTAATCTATCGCGGAGAATCATGTCTTCCACCTCATCTTCAAGAGCAAGTTCATCAGTGAACTTCTCGTAAGCCGAAGAGAATAAATCGTCATCGCCTGCATCTCCCGGTGGAGATTGAGAAATTTCAAAAGTGAAATTCTCATAGCGTGGAGAAAAATCGGTATCATCGGGATCGACCTCCTATGTAAGAGCAACGTCGTCCTCAAGCTCCATAGCAGTTGGTATGTCATAAACCTCATCATCAAAGAATTTGTCGAGACCAAAATCACTAATCTCACTCAATGAATCAACATCCTTAGACGCATTAGGAATATCGAGAGTAGGAGTAGCAACTTCAGAAGATGGATCGAGAGCGTAGACATCATCGTTGTCATCATCATCATAATAGACGGGACCATTCCAATTAGGAGTGACATAGTCGGCTAACTCTTCCTTGATAACCTCAACATCTTTAAGAAGCTCATGAAGCAATTTTTGTTGTTCATCTCCCCGAGTATGTTCAATTAAACCAATTCTATCCCACGCTGTAATTAAACATTTTAGTGTAGAAAAGAAGGGAAAACGACCAAATTGGCTCAAAAAGGTGTTGGTGGATTTCAAGATTTTGTCACCATCAAGCAAAGGTTGCCTTTCCTAATGCAAGACAGCTCGGATTTGAGCTAAACTTTCTAGAACATGGTTCAAAGAAGTGAGTTGTTGGTCAAGACTAATTTGCTAAGAGGATTGATGATTGAGGGTGTGATGTGGGGGCTCAAAGTTATACACACTGGGGTGATAACACGGAATTTTCTCAAAGACCTTCGACGGATCACAAGAAGAAGCATCGTGAGGGCCCCCACAAATATAGAACCACGGGTATGGAGAAAAACCCGGTGAGTTTTGTGGATAGCTATTTCCATTGTCATAATTGTAACCCGGTTCTTACCCGTGACCATACGGGTATCGAACCGGACACGAAACATGTAAATGATAATCTCTTCCACAATAGATGCAAGGGGGAATAGGAGGTGGATTAGAAAAGGACGAATTAGTCGAGTTGCACAATGGACAAAATCCGAATTGTGTATTGTCGATATCATTTCCGCACCGCTCACATGTACACCATTGACATGAGTCGTTCCCGTATAATCGTCTCCCACACCCGACGCAATGGACATAAGAATCCATAAAGAAAAATAGATAAGCAAGAAGAATATTTTTGGTGCAAAACTTAGAAAAAGAAATGCTTTTTATGATTTTTCAAATGTTTTTATTTTTTGGGATTTTTGAAAATTTTTGACACGAAAAATAACGTTCACGAGTGAACGGATCCCAAAAGCCAACGCGTCTCTCACAAAAAACCGTTAATCTTCACGAATAGAGCCGGCAGCGGCGCCATTTGATACAAGAGATTTTGCTAGGTTCAATTAAGTTCTCGGTATCTTCTCGAATCGATCACGGTTCAAAGTGCGACTCAATTGTTCTTGGTGGAAAAGAAATAGAATGGTTGTCGTTGTCTACACTAATTAAAAATAAAGACTTGAAACAATAAAAATAAAATAAAGACGGTAAAAAGAAATACTGAAAGATAAAAACTTGACGGGAAATTAATAACGAGAATTTAAAAACGTGACGAGAAATAAAAAGGCAAACTTAAAAGTAAATAAGGTAAACTTAAAACGGGACTAAAAATAAATTAAGGTAAGGCTTAAAATGTAAACTTAAAATAAAACTAAAGGCAAGTAAATAAAAAGTGCGACTAAGAAAAAGGCGGGAAAAATAAAGTTTAAATCTTAAAATAAACTAAAACTGAAATTACACAACAAAACTGCTCATCCAGAATACACCCTTCATCCGGAATAAAAACCTTCATCCGGAATAAAAACCTTCATCCGGAATAAATCCTCATCCGGAATAAGTCCTTCATCCGGAATAAATTGCTTCATCCGGAAAAAGTCTTTCATCCGGAATAAATTCTTTCATCCGGAATAAATCCTTTCATTCGGAATATGGGTTCATCCGGAATAACTAGTAACTCATGCGGAATAATGTGCTGACCCGGAATAAATGGTGAAAAGAGTTCATTCGGAATAAAAAGAAATTGGTTCGGAATAAATAACTAAAAACGCTGGTTCGGAATAATCAAAAGGAAAAACTGATCCGGAATAAAAGAAATTGGTTCGGAATATAAACTACAAAAGTGCTCATCCGGAATTTCATTCGGAATATAAGTTCATTCGGAATGATAAAACTGATTCGGAATATTTCGAAAATGGAATAAAACTTTGACTCGGAATATTAACTGATCCGGAATAAACTTCACTGATCCGGAATAATAAACTGATTCAAAATAAATGAGGGAAAAAGCTTGGCTCGGAATGCATTAAAACAACACGTTCATCCGGAATAACTAAACTAAAACCTTGGTTCGGAATCTGGGAAACATAAGAACAGTGCGAAGAACAAGGAGAAATAAAAAGCACGAATCTAATCCAAACTAATTAAATCAAAACAAAAGATTAAACCAAAACCACCACCAATGATCAACTAACAAATACTAATCAAACCAAATCAATAACACTAACAATAATAATCAAAATGATCAAATCCCACTTAATCAATTTAATAAAAACTCAAGAACATGAACATAACATAAAGATTAAGATCAAGAAAGGAAGATGAGAGATTAACAATAAAGATAAAGATTCAATAACAATAAAAAGAAAACTTACTTGAATTTAAGGAATTAAAGTTACAAGACAAGGTAATTAAAGGTGCAAATAATTAAGGTGCAAGTAATTAAATGGAAGAGCATAGTTTGTCAAACTAGCCAACAACCTAAACAAATGACTAATGAGGTGTATTTATAGGGGAGGAGGGGATTAGTGGAAGGAAGCTTCCTCCCCTCTTTCTTCTTTCTTTAATTATCATTTAATCCCTCGTCTTCTTAATTCTTCGACTTTTGTCTCGGGATTAATAAACTCGTCTTGTAATTTCTTCAATAAATTAGACTTGAATTCTTCGGCTTTTAGTAAACTTCCGTCTTTTGACTTTTTCTTCGATAAATCTTCAGAATTGGTCTTGTACTTCCGTTCTTTTTGCACTCTCGATATCTTGACTTCGTCTTTCGTCTTTTTCTTTGATAAAAGCCCGTGAAAGCCCGTGTTTTCCTTCCTTTTCACATTTTGATCCTAATCACAACAAAAACACAAACCACGCATAATTCCGACATTTACGACACAAAATACACGTTTTGGCTTGGTTATTATTGTAATTAAGTGGTAAAAAGATGGGTGTTTTCACACCTATCAGTCACTCCAAAAATAGTCCATGTAATAGCTCGTAGTTTAGTTACTTATCTTTATTTAACAAACAAACCCAAGCCTAGCCTACAACATGTGTAGGCCGGCCCAAATGTAAGCCCAAGCCCATGACAAGGGCTTGGGTATATAAACCCTCTCCTTAGATGGAGAGGGTGTGTGGTTATTCATTTTTCACATAGTAAACATTTGTTTCTCTCTCTAGAATTGTGTGTAATACCACCATCTCTCTATCTCTTTCTCTCTCTAAAACATAAGCAAGATTTACATATCCTACAGTTGTATATCAAAATCATAAATAAAGAATAGGATAAACGAAGAAGTCTTGGTCAACATTTGAAGCATCTCTCACTCCTATTGAAGATGTATACAAAAATGAATAGAAGACCATAATTTCAAGAACGTCTCTCAAGAATTGAAGTTTGAAGTCAATGCCAAATATCGGTCCGAAAAAGGTCTCAAATCGTGAAACAAGTTATGCCAAGATATGAACTTTATGAGGTTTTGAGAAGCCGTTTTAAAAGATTTTGTCCTTTAGCTAACTATTGATTAAATCGTCCTAATTTATTTTCGGCCTTAATAAATTATCAAAATAAGTAAAAAATGCATCCCCGTGATCATTCAAGACAAAAATAAAGTACAAGAGATACACCGTAGGAATAAGGGGGTCTAAGTGAATAATTAAACCACATTAGTAAGTGTTAGCTTTACTAACTTGTATTTTCAATGATCTCGTTTTTACGCTTGGTGTGGAGAACGTGAAACTTGAGGGTGATAAATATTCATAACACCAAAAGCCCTAATTTGAGTCCTAGATTTCTCTACAAGTTTCTTCCATCAAACAATTTCAAAGTTAATAAATTGAATGAAGTTGTTATATCTTTTATAAGTTGTTATCTTTTCATCTTTGTTAAGTTTCTTTTATTGTAGTATTAGTAGTATATTATAATAAAGGCCGAGATGGGTTAATTATGATGGAAAATGTAAAATTGTCCATTGCATGGGGACATTGCAATGGTCAAGTGTAGGGGATCTAATAAGTGTGTAAACACTTATCCTTTTACCACTTAAAATTGTTGGAAATACGTTTTACGTATTAAGAAGGATCGGTCACTCCAACAATAGTCCATGTAATAGCTCGTAGTTTAGTTACTTATCATTATTTAACAAACAAACCAAAGCCTAGCCTACAACATGTGTAGGCTGGCCCAAATGTAAGCCCAAGCCCATGTCAAGGGCTTGGGTATATAAACCCTCTCCTTAGATGGAGAGGGTAGTGTGGTTATTCATTTTTCACATAGTTCTTATAAGTTTCTCTCTCTAGAATTGTGTGTAATCCACCATCTCTCTATCTCTTTCTCTCTCTAAAACATAAGCAAGATTTACATATCCTACAAATGGTATCAAGAGCCATGGGATGATTGTATTGTTCATATGTTTGTGTTCTTGATTCATACGCCTATTTTGATCCATTTTTACACGAACCAATTTTTTTTTGTGTTTTGATGGTTTTTTCTTGATACAAATCTTCTACATAGTTGTGGTAGGGATTTGGTATAGTTACTTTGGCTAAAAACACAAAATTTTTGGGTGTTTTGATCATTTTTCTGCTTTAAATCACGAATTGGTGGAGTTTTGTCCGAGAAAAGTGGGATTATTTCTGATCAGGTCATCGAAAAAGGGTTTATAGGACATTCCGATCAGTGTAATCGGAATAGGGTTTTAGGGATTCCGATTTTGGTACATTCCGATTAGGTATTCCGATCAAGGTATTCCAATTTGGTATTCAGATTTGATATTCCGATTTGGTACACTCCTATAAGGACATTCCGATTTGATATTCTGATCTAGGTATTCCGATCAAGGTATTCCGATTTGGTATTCAGATTTGGTACACTCCTATAAGGACATTCCGATTTGATATTCCGATCAAGGTATTCCGATCAAGGTATTCCGATAGTGTTTATTCTGACGGCTTTCCGACTGAGATTCCGATCACTATTCCGATCAACATTCCGATAACCAAAATTTATTCCTTAAAAAATTTCGAACAAACTTGCAGTTTTTGGAATCGTGTGTAATTTTGACTTGGAATTTTTGGTTTATCGAGGACATATTTTAGGGGATTTTAACATTGTTTCTCGACTTTAACTCACAACAACAAACACATTTACTTTCTTTCATTGATCGATCAACGTTTGTAAATCTTAACTTATTGAAATGGAGTACACATCTCTTACGGATAAGTCCATCCTCTCGGGTACGGATAATCGTCCACCAATGTTGGTGAAGACTATGTATGAGGAATGGGCTTCCCGAATGGAACTTTATATGTTGAACAAGGAGAATGTACATCTCATTTAGGCATCGGTGCTCAATGGACCATTAGATTATGGTACAGTGACGGAAGGTACAACTACTCGTCCTCGCACAACGGGTGAATTGACTGGAGATATGAAGATTCAAGACAAATGTGATAAGTATGCTACAAACATCATTCTCCAAGCCCTTCCTCCAGATGTCTACAAACTCGTCAGCAAACATAAAGTTGCCAAAGAGTTATGGGATAGAATTTGTGTTCTCATGCAAGGCACCTCGTTAACTAAACAAGAACGAGAGTGTAAGCTTTATGATACTTTTGATAAGTTTGCCTATGTGCCAGGGGAGACTCTCAATGATTACTATCTGAGATTTACCCTATTGTTGAATGAGCTCAATATCTATGGCATGACAATTCCTACCTTTCAATTGAACACCAAGTATTTGAACACTCTTCTTTCAGAATGGAAAAAATACGTGACGGATGTTAAATTGGCTAAGGACTTGCATGTAACACCCCAAAATGTGATATGCGGAAGCGGTGAAGCTCGGGGGCTGTTACGTCATTGTATCATAGTTCAAGGTACAAGAGAACGACTCTAAATGAGACGTTTTATAAAAATACCTCGTTGAATTTAAATAAAAAGCATCACAGTACAAAAGGTCTCAGTTTCAAAAGATAGTGCAGCGGAAAGTAAAAGTTTTAAACATCAACGAGATAATTGTTCAAAAGCATAAGTAAATACATGTCCGAAGATAGCCATGAAATGCATGCGGACTCCAAGTACTTCACACAGCAGGTACAACACATCATCAATTACCTGAGATAAATGCTAAATTGGGTCAACATAAAGTTGGTGAGAATATAGGTTTCAAGTAAAAATTCATAGTCCTTCAATTTCATATTTCATTTCATGTACACATGCAACTATAAGAGATATAGTGCCAAGTGTAGGATAAATTGGGTGTTCATAATATTTATGATAGCGCTAAGCTCGTGACATCGAAACTAGTGATCCAGTGCATACAATAGATTGCATACATAAATTTTGCCCCAATGGAGTACCTAGCCAAGATGACTCCGTTCATACAAATGGTACACACTCGTCCGGCGTCAGAATGCCCGAGTGGAGGTTGTCAACCCTTAATAGATCTATCCGTAACATAAGAGCTTACTCCAGCAGAGTAACTAACGATTCACGATAGTGGGGACTATGGCTAAAGCAACTTAAGCTATCTCATAAATAGTGTTCACAAAGCGTTCACAGAAATCAAGTTTTACTTGCGTCCAGAAGCAAGTCATCAAAGCATTTATCACATCCCAAAACATTAAACATATGAAAACAGTTTAATAGGGATCTATAAACTCACCTCAAGCAACGATTCAAACCGCACAAGTAAGATCAAATAGTAGCGAGCAACTCTAGCAACAACCTAAATATAATACTATAGTTTAGGCGCTAGCAAATAAGTCACAAAAGTTCATCACGTACGTTACTCATCGATCAAGTATATATTTTGTTGTCAAAATCGTGACTTGTAAATGTTACATCGTTATAAACATTATAGTATATATATACTTAGGCAAAAATATTTATTTTCGACTCGACGAAATTTCGTCAGCCTTTCGGCGTAAATTTTAATTTAACAAAATTTATCTTAACAAATTTTCCTACGTGAATTCTAACGAAAATTCGGCAGCCTTTCAGCGTCACATAAAAATTTGCCATTTTTAGTAAATACTCAAATCTCGTCCTAAAACCCCTATTTTCAACAATTTATCAATCGCCAACAATTCAACCATTCATTTTTCACAATCGCAACCATTTCAACTCCCAACGTTCAAACTTTCAATAGTAATACAATTATTCGCTCTTCGAGCTAACACGCTTTTACAAAACAAGTCCAACATCCATACATACCATTTAGTAACCATTTCGACACTAAAAACGACTCCGTTTAACTCGAAAATGTCGTTTCGACCACTTTAAAAATCTGGACAGCAACCACTTATAGTGTTGTTCTCCAAAAATAAAGTTTTCCGACAACGTAATTTAAACAACCACAACTTACTCATTTTAGCTCCGTTTTTAGCCCATAATATATCAAAACGAAGGTATTCACTTATATTTTCATAATCTCGTAGTAAACTAGTGTCAAAACAATTTTTACGACTCTCTACGCCACTTACAAAAGTCGGACAGATTATACACTTTTCGCAAAAACTCGTTTTCGACCATTTTTAAGCGTACCCACTAGTAATAACACTACTAATTACTTCCAAATACTCATAAACACAATAAAAATCAAAGATTTATTTTCAAGTTCATAAATCACAAAAGTATATATGTATATATTTCATAAATCCTTTAATTAAAACCTTTTCATACATGGATTTAAAAGATTTCTTCAAAATACTTATAGATCTAAAAATATATCATGACTAAAATAGTTTTAACCATTTTTATTTCAAGAAAATAGATGATGAGTAACATATATGCATGAATCTTCAAAGATTATGCATAAAAATGAAAAGATGAAAAAGGTTTAAGAAATAACCTTGTGTAACGATTCTACGTAACCACGGTAACACGATCTACGCTCTAATCAACAAATAATCAACAAAACCCAATCTACAACTTCAACCCGAAAACTACTCAAATCAACAAACCAATCAAAAACATTCTTCTTTATGTCTTTGCAAACCTTTGTGTGTATTTGTTTTGTGTTAATTCTTACTAAAATGAAGTTTTTAGAAAATCAACAATGGTGGATATGGGGAGAGTGTTTGTGCCGTGTGTTTTTAGAGAGAGAGAGAGTTTTGTGTGTTTGAATTTTAGTTTAGGTGAAAGTGAATATTTGAGGTGAAAACAAAATGATTTAGGGTTTTTAGGAGTATGTGTTTATTTAAGCACAAGAATAGCAAAGTTAAAATTTTGGTATTCCTTACATGTTGTTGATGGTTTTGGCCGGATATGGGGGGTCCCATAGGGGGTAAATAATTCAAAATTTTTACTAAGGTAACTAGTTAAAAGGTTTAAGGTAAAACGGTTAATTAGTTTTAGGTAATTAGTGAAAAGTATGCAGTTATGTTTAAAAATACGTAAAACTTAGAAATTTGACGAAATATATTAAATTTACGATTTTTCGACAAAAACTGACATTTTACGATTGGTAAAGTATTTTATGCATGTTAACGACGGTTAAACGTAAAAACGACGTAAAATACGAAAACGTGATACGTTAATTAAATATTCACAGTAAATACGATTTATTACTATAAATAGCAAAAATACTAAAATACAGGCATATATAAACATATACAGAAATATTTTAAATACGTTGCTCAGTAAAATACGATCACGCTGCTAAAAACTAAACAGTTAAGCACATAATTCACAGATAACGAATAATCTCATGGATTATCGTCAATTCATTGACCGTCTCAGCACTTTGGTCAGGTTCACAGAAAGGGTTCAGAATAATGACTGAGCTCAGAGTCAGGTCATTACTCGTCAGCAAACAGTTTTTCAGAAAACGCGGGATAACCTCCCGGTTCCAACACAGTTAAATCACATAGTTGACTAAATAAAAAGTCAAAGGGTAAAATAGTCATTTTACAAAGTAGGGAAAATTACCAGGTGTTACATTGCATAACACCAATGTGGATCAACTTCAAGCTTTTCTTCAACAACAGGAATGCCATGTGATCGAGGCTCGGTTGTCTACATCTCAAGTTCATGATCCACTTGCAATGTATGCTTCTCAACAAAACATGGCTTATACTTATCAACAACCATCATACTTGCAGCAACCACCACCACACACCTATCAGCAACCATCTTATCAACCACCAATGATGCCACAGCAAGCATTTCAACAAGGTGTTCATCAACAATCTTTTCTGTAGCAACCACCATATCAGACATCACCATCACAAGCCAACACTTCTCCAATGGGCTATACTCCTCAGCAAGGATATTTTCCAATAGAAGCACAACCAGCACAAGCTTTCTACTCTAATGAACTTCCACCAATCCAAGCACCGATCTTTACTCCAAATGATACGCCAGCTGATGTTCTAAACCATCTCACAGCCTACTTGTCAAAACTTGTTGCAACTAGAGGATTTCCACCAACAAACAATCAGCTCCGCACCTCATCAAATCCTCGACAACAAGCCACTGTTCAAGATGGTCAAGTGACGAGGCAACCTATTCAGGGAAGGAAAAATTCATATGGACCTCCTACAAAGACAGTGAATGCTCAAGCTGTGAATTCACAAGCTACTGGAAATGGAAGCATCATTGGTCCTAAAAAGGTTGTGACTTGCTACAATTGCCGAGGACAAGGTCATATGGCTAGGGAATGCACTCAGCCGAAAAGGAGGAGGGATGATGCATGGTTTCGTGAGAAGATGTATTTGGTCGATGCTCAGTCAAAGGGGAAGGTTTTGGATTCAGAGGAGTTAGCATTTCTTGCAGACCCAGGGGCCAGGGGCAACAGATACTGAAGGCATTGCAGTCGTTTCCACTTCTAATGCAACTTATCAAGCAGATGATCTTGACGCATATGATTCGGATTGTGATGACATTCACACTGCCCAAGCTGCTCTCGTTGCTAATCTCTCTCACTACGGTTCTGATGTCGTCAGTGAGGTACCAACCACATCTAATAATATTGATGATAACCAACATCAAGTTGGGCATGAAAATGACAACCTCGAACAGCATTCAGGAACTAGTAACTCAAATGATGTGTACCCAAT
Organism: Glebionis coronaria; assembly: GCA_025667525.1. Classification (NCBI taxonomy): domain Eukaryota; kingdom Viridiplantae; phylum Streptophyta; class Magnoliopsida; order Asterales; family Asteraceae; genus Glebionis; species Glebionis coronaria. Next base: position 365,853,717 of record CM046876.1, read on the forward strand.
CCTACACATTTGAGTGAACCTCAACCAAATGCTACGACGGGTATGGAATCTTATGCTCAACATGATTTGGTCATGGTACCTAAACATATTATTGATCAAATGCATATGGCCCTCAGATAATCCGTAGATACCAATTCCACCCTAACTGCTGAGCTTGCATTGCATAAAGAAAAGGTCAAAACTTTTGAAATGGTCCCTCAAGCAGAGAAAATAACATGTTCTAAATTTGACCAATTTCGTTTTGAAAAGATTGAACACTTGAAAGAAATAGAATCATTAAAAGCTAATCTTTCCAATGAATTACAAGCAAAAGAGTCGGTTGTTAATGATTTTCAGAAACTTAAAATGGATTTCGAAACTCTCGAGTCTAAAAAGGTTGAATCAGAAATTAATGCTACCAAACTTCTTAAATTCAAGGAACAACAGCTTTTAAAACAATACGCTTCCACAGAAAAGGTTCATCTTCTAACTAAATCATTTAAAGAACTCGAACTTAAGCGTCTTCAAGATTTACCACCTAATCCCGGTTATGCAAAACAAGCTCAGGAATATATTCCGTGTCTTTATGATATGACCCTATTTGGCAAATCGAAAGAAGCACCTTTTGTTCGTAGTACCGAGGAGACACAGTCACTTGCGGATGAAACTCATTCTAAAATGCTTTCAAAATTCCATACGATTGATTATGAAAAGTATAACAAAGATCAATTGTCTAAAAAGACCCGCATTCGCTTACAAAAGGAATTAACTGAATTGACAGTTCTTGTGCCCCAAAGTTTGTCAAATGAAAACCCTCCTAGTACGTCTCCTACACTTGTCAAAACGGATTTAACGAAGTTAATTCCAACGGTAAGTAAGGCGTCCGTTAACTTAAATGCGGTACACCAACACTTAGCCGATTTTGACAAGGTCATTTTGGAACGTACGACGGCCTCGGCCATAACGGAAGGTGAATGGAACTTTGAGCACACTAGAGCTGCGTTTCGAGACGAAATTGTTCCGTTTGTAAAGAATGTTAAGGCTTGTCTTAGTAATCTTGATCAAGATTTGCTTTTGGAAATAGAAGAAGTTAGACGAATTTTCAATGAAATGGATGATGCTTATGAAAACAGTTTACTTGAAATAGAACGGGTTTCACGCCAAAATGACCAGCTTCTGAAGCAAGTGATGTCTCATGATATAGTTTCCGTCTGTGTGAATAAAAGTGTTGATGATGATTCTATTGTGCATAATGTTGAATCTGTGGATACTGTGGTAGATAGTACTTGTCACGAATCTGACGCTGAATTTTTAAAGCTTCAAGATTCATACTCTTCGCTTTCAAAACGTTTTGATGAGATTCAAACACATTGTATTTCGCTTGAATGCAAGCAACAATTTATTCAAGAAATCTTTGAAACATCATTCGAAGGTGTTAATATCGATGATGCAAACTTTGAAAAGAATTTTCGATTGAATTTACAATCAAAACAACGTCAGCCAAGTGACAAAGTTGCTAAATCTTTGCCGATAGAAATTGAGAAATCTAAGGAGCTTAACTGTGTGAACGTACTTGAGGCCGCTGAGAATTTTAAACTTGATCTAGATAATCGAGTTTCCAAGATTTTGTCTAAAGTTGATAACTTAAAACAGAAACATACACGACTCTTCGATTCAGTAAAGCCCGCATGTGCTAACACCACTACACAGAATCAATTGTTGATTGAACAATTGAATCAAAAGTCGGTGGAAATATCTGATTTGAGGGAACAAATTTGTGATAAAAATCTGGCTTTGGCTGAGTTAAAGGAAACACTTCGTACTCTAATAGGTAAGAATGTTGTGGATAACGCAGCCACTGTGTCAGCATCGTCCTCTAGTGCAATCAAAAGGAACCTAATAGCCGTCACAACACTTAACAAGGGCCCTAGGACTAAACCATCTCAAACTTTGGTCACTAAAGATAAGGCGGAATCAAAACCAGCTTCTAATATTCCCGTGTTGCCTTCTATAGGAGTAAGCACCACTACCAAGGCTCAAAGATCTAAGCTTAAGAGAAACAAGAAGAATGATAGGATCTTGACCCATCTAGTAGTCAAGTGAAGAAGAAAGTAGAAGCCCATCCTAGGAATGTTATTTCTGTTTTGAATAAAAAGAATCATGTAGCTAAACCTAAAGGCTCTGCGGTTGTGCAGCGTTATAAGCCTAGTGTGAATTCTAATTTGAAATGTTGGAAATGCAATGAATGTATGTTTTCTAGTCGTCATGATTCTTGCCTTATTGACCATGTGAATGAGATGTATGCCCGGAAAAATGGATTAGAATGGAAACCGACTGGGAAAATGTTAACCCAAGTTGGTTGGATGTGGCGCCCCACTGGTAGAACTTTCTCTATAGTAGGAAATACTTGCCCTTTAACTAGGATCACTCGCACTAAAGCGAAGAAAGCGTGCCCTTTAACTAGGAGTACCAAGGCTACCAAAACACAAGTGTGTCCTTTAACTAGGAACACCGACACTACTGTAGGAACCAAGTGCCCTTTAAATAGGTCTACTCCCACTGTAGTGCCCGCGAATAATCCAAAACCTAAGAAAGTTGGAACAGTAAAACTTGTTAGTGCTAAGACTCACATTAGAAAACGCAGGAAATCTAAGGGTCACAAAAATGTTAGCAATTCTGATAATATTTTATCTGTATCTGCAAACACTCAGGAACCAATAGTTTCCAATGCATTGTCTACTGTTGTTGTTGAAAACAGGTGCTCCAAATTGTTCTCTGGTATTTGGACTCTGGTTGCTCCAAGCATATGACCGGAGATCGCTCTCAGCTCAGAAATTTCGTCAGCAAGTTTCTTGGTACGGTTCGATTTGGTAATGATCATATTGCAAAGATAATGGGTTATGGTGAATATCATATTGGGAACGTAATAATTTCAAGAGTGTATTACGTGGAAGGTCTCGGTCACAACCTATTCTCTGTGGGACAATTTTGTGATGCAAACCTAGAAGTTGCTTTTCGAGAGCATACCTGCTTTATTCGTAATTTGGAAGGGGTTGATTTATTGAAAGGTACTCGAGGGAATAATTTGTATACTTTGTCTCTACAAGACATGATGGCCGCTTCTCCCGTATGTCTTCTCTCCAAAGCATCGAATACTAAGTCATGGTTATGGCATCGACGGTTATCTCATCTTAACTTTGACGCTATTAATCATTTGGTGAAAAACGAACTTGTTCGTGGTCTTCCTAAACTTTCATTTCACAAGGATCATTTGTGTTCCGCGTGTACAATGGGGAAAAGCACTAAGAAATCTTACAAACCCAAGACGGAAGACACCAACCAAGAGAAACTTTATCTTTTGCATATGGATATTTGTGGGCCAATGCGTGTTGAAAGTCTTAGTGGCAAAAAGTACATCCTCGTCATTATCCATGATTACTCTCGGTTTACATGGGTGAAATTTCTTAAAGCAAAAAATGAGGCACCTAAATTCATCATCGGATTTCTCAAGATGATTCAAGTACGTCTCAACACTACTGTCCAACGCATTCGTACAGATAATGGAACCGAATTTGTGAATCAAATCTTGCGTGATTACTATGAAGAAGTTGGCATATCTCATGAAATATCCGTTGCACGCACTCCACAACAAAACGGTGTCGTTGAAAGGAAAAATCGCACACTGATGGAAGCTGCTCGAACGATGTTAATTTACGCAAAGGCTCTATTGTTTCTATGGGCAGAAGCAATATCTACAGCAGTGTACACCCAAAACCGGTCACTAATTCGTAAACGCCATGGTAAAACACCTTATGAGCTTCTCCATGGAAAAGTACCAGCTTTATCATATCTTCATGTATTTGGTTCTCTTTGCTATCCAAATAATGATGGTGACAATTTGGGAAAACTTCAACCAAAGGCTGATATTGGTATTTTCATTGGTTACGCCCCCGCAAATAAGGCATACCGAATCTACAACCGTAACTCTCGCAAGATCCTCGAAACTATGAATGTTGATTTTGATGAGCTGACAGCAATGGCTTCTGAGCAAAGCAGCTCTGAACCCGCACTTCATGAAATGGGACCCAGTAACATTAGTTCTGGTCTTGTCCCAAACAACCCTACTTCATCATCATTTACACCACCTTCTAGGACTGAATGGGATATGTCGTTTCAACCGTTCTTTGATGAATTCTTTACTCCTCCAAGTTTTGTTGCTCTAGAACCTGAGGTAATAGCTCCGGTAACCGAAGTTGTCGCTCCAGCAACCGAAGCACAATCTGACACATCTGCACCTACAATTGGTCAAGATATACCATCATCTAGTAATTCTCAACCAACTAACGAATCAACTACTCATGTCATGCCTATTGATGATGAAGAGGATGACGATGATCATGATTTGGAATTCGCTCAAATGCGTGAACTTCCATTCTTTGGTGTACCAGTTTTCGACCCTAATCAAGCCGGGTCGTCCACCTCAGAGGAAGCTCCTTCTACGGTTTACTCCAATCCATGGATTCGTGAACATGACAGCAAGTGGACAAAGGATCATCCTATAGATTCTATTATTGGTGACCCTAATCATCCGGTATCCACACGAAGTCAGTTACAAGAAAGTGCAATATTTTGTCACTTTGATGCTTTTCTCACTGAAGTTGAACCTAAGACATGGCAACAAGCTTTTACTCAATCTTGTTGGATAGAAGCTATGCAAGAAGAACTTAATGAATTTATACGTCTTGAAGTATGGGAACTTGTCCCATGCCCGGATCAAGTGTAGTTACTCACTTTGAAATGGGTTTACAAGGTGAAACTCGATGAGTTAGGCGGAATATAGTAGAACAAAGCTAGACTAGTAGCTCGTGGATACAAGCAATTATTGGGAATCGACTTTATGGAATCCTTTGCGCCTGTTCCCCGTTTGGAAGCTATTCGACTATTCCTCGCTTATGCAACCCATATGAATATGATCGTCTATCAGATGGATGTGAAGACAGCATTTCTTAATGGTGAAATCAAGGAAGAGGTCTATGTTCAACAGTCGGATGGTTTTGTGAATCCTAAATATCCTAATCATGTGTACAAGCTTAAGGAAAGCTCCACGCGCATGGTATGATCTATTATCACAATTCCTCTTTACGCAAGGCTTCGCTAAAGGCAAGGTGGATCCCACGCTGTTCATTCAGAAACGAGGTAAAGATATGATTATGGTACAAATATATGTTGATGATATTATATTTGCAGCCTCGACCCAAACTTTATCCGACGAATTTGGGACACTCATGTCTTCCAAGTTTAAGATGTCAATGATGGGCAAGATATCATTCTTCTTAGGTCTTCAGATATCTCAGAGTCCTAGATGCATCTTTATCAATCAATCCAAGTATGCCCTTGAATCGCTAAAGAAATATAAGATGGAATCTTGCAACCCTGTGGATACTCCAATGGTGGAAAAATCTAAGCTTGATGCAGATCCACATGGAGTTGCTGTTGATCCGACACTTTATCGTGGAATGATCGGTACTCTTCTGTATATCACAGCCAGTCGACCTGATCTTCAGTTTGCTATATGTATGTGTGCTAGGTATCAAACTAGGCCTACTGAGTTACACTTAGCTACTGTTAAAAGGATCTTTCGATATCTTAAAGGAACCATTAATCGGGGAATTTGGTATTCGAAGGACTCTTCTATTGCACTAATGGCATATGCAGATGCGGATCACGCGGGTTGTCAAGATACAAGGCGTAGCACGAGTGGAACATTGCAACTACTAGGAGATCGATTAATCAGTTGGGCATCAAAAAGGCAGAAAAGCGCTGCAATTTCAAGTACGGAAGCAGAATACATAGCTATGTCCGGTTGCTGTGCTCAAATTCTTTGGATGAGATCGCAATTAACCGACTATGGTCTAGGTTTCAACAAAATTCCGATGTACTGTGACAACAAGAGTGCAATTGCCTTATGCTGCAACAACGTTCAATTCTCCCGGTCGAAGCATATTGACATTCGCTACCATTTCATCAAGGAGCAAGTGGAAAATGGAGTAATAGAGCTTTACTTTGTCCGATATGAGTATCAATTGGCGGATATTTTCACGAAGGCTTTAGATCGCGCTCGAATTGAATTTTTGGCCGACAAGCTAGGAATGAGAACTTTCTCGCCTAAGACTCTAAAGGAACTGGCAGATGAAGCGAAAGAATAGTGGTGGTAAAACTATTCTCCGTATCCTTGGTGATCATCTGTATATATTGTTTATATTTTTATCCACAAAAGCAAAATACAAAAATATAAAACCATATAAAAACCATAAAAACTGAAAATTCATAAAAATCCAAAAATATTTTTACTTTATTTTTCAAAGGCATGTCTTTTGGAACGATAATATTTACGGCCTTAGAAATGTTGATTAATATCGACACGGCGCCATAAATAGAGTTCGTACAAAAGTTGTAAATATTTCATAAAATATGCCTAAATGGCTTGTAGTTATTTCTGACTGCAACCCGATTTTCATATTAAAGTCAAGTATTTCCTATGAAAGCTTTGGCTAACAACGGAAATTAATTTTCTCGGGCAAGGTTTACTTTAAAACCTTGTAAGGGATCAAGTTTACTTTATAACTTGGTCTAACACAAATATATGTACGTTTCAGTGCATTTATTTTTTAAAACAAGAGAAGTCTTGTTTTTATGAAGCTATCATCTCTACAACCATAGTAATCTACAATTGGTATCTACATACTCGACGATGGGACTACTCAACCGACGAATACAGCTCTTTCGATAGAACATGGGTCAACAATTGAGGGGGAGCAATTGTCAAGCATTCAGAATCTTCGATACCGAACGTGCCAAGTTCACAAGTTGGTGTCAAGACAACAATACCAATCGTACATGTGGTGTCAAGAGATGACTTCAGACGTGACGAGGCGACCAACATATGCTGACAAGAACCATTTGATCTTATCATATGATGTTCTCATCTATCAGGTCCAACCTTTCCAATTTTTTTTAATATGGTGAATATGTGATCATGTTACAAATCGGTATCATATCTCATACGTTTATATCATGAAGATAAAATGGACTTGCATTTTTCTTCCCAAAACCTTTGTTAAAACTTCATTAAATCAACTGATATTAAAAACATCGATTGGGTTAATATTTTTAATATGGGGGAGAAAATGTGATTTAATATGGGATATTATCACAAATGGTTTGACTTAATGTGCTGGCTCATCCCGACATATGCGAAATGTTTTTGAACATCGTGGCATATGTTAAGGGGAGCAAAACGGATTTGCATATCAAAATGGATTTTCATGGTGACATATACTTACCCAAAACCCATTTATTTCACGACGATGAAGATTGTGGTGACATAAGGATGGTAGGATAGGTTAAGTCCAATGATTCTTCTAGAACCGGAGGAATCTTCCCAAGGACATTCCATAGCTAGAAATAGTAGTCCTTAGGAAAGATGGAGAAAGATTGTGAACGTAGCTGAATGCCGACCAAGTACTTAAGTTAGCACTGGAACAATCACAACAAGGTGCTAGTTATGACGTATTGGTAAGCATTGAAGGGGTTGAAGAATGAAAAAGAATTGTAAAGATAAAGGGTGTAAAGAAAGAAGCCCTCCTTACAACTTTAGGCAGAAACCGGGTCAACACATATGCTATTGAGATCATTTTAATGATTCTCGATATTGGAGACAGACATCATGGACCCAGTGATGCAATGCACAACCCATCCCAACTAACTCAGATATCTCTCAAAAGGTATTTGTTTTAATCACACGGAGACGAAACATTCTCTATTGATTTATTCACTCCGAATAAATTGGTATTGAAAAGGTGGCACTCCTCTCCAGCCTCTGATCACTAAAATCCAAAATGCACGATCGAGTCTAGAGCCATTTGAGATCATCATATATCTCATTAGGACACACTTTCATAATTTCTTGCTTCTTCACACACTGTGAAAAGTAAGAAAGATTTTAAGAGTCCTACGCAAAATCTTCATGATCTTGCCTGAACATCCGAGTAATACGAAAGTATTTACAATGAAGATGGAAATCCTTCTCGAGCAAATGTCAAAAAGCTCATCGTAGGTGATTTGTGCGATTCTTTATGAATCAAACTTGTGATAACTAGAAAGCAACAGTGGTTTAATTCTTAACTGATTAAACACGTTCCAGGCCTCTATGCAATATCTTAGTGATCTTGCCAGAACACTCAGAGTGACACCTTAGTGTTCACAGTGATGAGTGGAAATCCTTCTAGTGTTAACCTCAAACAACACTTGGTAGGTAACTTGCAAGATTCAATATGAATCAAGCTCGTGACAACTGGAAAGCAACGATGGTGCGGTTCTTATTGAATCAAACTTGTTCCAGGAATCAGAATTGACGGCTTCAATCATGCGGATAATTTTATCCAAATGATTCACTCTTTACGTTCGTAGTCAGCTTTGGACGGTCGAGTAAAGAGAACGGGTTTGCCCGCGAAATCTTGTCAAGGAGATTTTTAATTAAATCTACCTGCCACAAGTACGATATTTTATATCGTCCAACGGTCTTCACCGACCGGAGGTAAAATGCTACCGAACTAGAATGAAATGTTCAAAGCCATTTCGTTCGTGTCTACTTATGTTGCGGCATTTGAAGACGGTGACGTTGCGGGATCCAAGAAGAAGTCGTCCCCGCATGCTTATACTTTATGCACTTAATACCTCATCTAATTCAAGAAAGCCTAAAAGTTAAGTCTTCCGCTGTATCGAACTCTGAAGCTTTCAAGAATTACAAAGGTATAAGTATGTGGGACATGGTGTCACGAAGAGGAGAAGATCACAAGTGATGGATGCACAAGATCAAGGCATGAGATTAATTCTCAAGATTGATATCAAATATCACATCAGCATGTTCACCAGAAAAGAAAAAAGAAAAGGAAAGACGAAGACTACGAGCTCAAGACAAGCATAGTATGCTAGGTTTATCTCATTATTGTAACTTGGGTAATGCCCTTGTTTGGAGTGACCTCCCTTAGGGGGAGATTGTTGGAAATACGTTTTACGTATTAAGAAGGATCGGTCACTCCAACAATAGTCCATGTAATAGCTCGTAGTTTAGTTTATCATTATTTAACAAACAAACCAAAGCCTAGCCTACAACATGTGTAGGCCGGCCCAAATGTAAGCCCAAGCCCATGTCAAGGGCTTGGGTATATAAACCCTCTCCTTAGATGGAGAGGGTAGTGTGGTTATTCATTTTTCACATAGTTCTTATAAGTATCTCTCTCTAGAATTGTGTGTAATCCACCATCTCTCTATCTCTTTCTCTCTCTAAAACATAAGTAAGATTTACATATCCTATAAAAACAATGAAAAACGAGACCAAAACGTGTAATTAATATCGTAAATGTCGGAATTATGCGCGGCTTGTGTTTTTGTTGTGAAATAGGTACAAAAGATTAAAAGGAAAGAAAACACGGGATTTCACGGTCATTTATTGAAGAAAAAAGTCAAAGATAAAGTCAAAGGATCAAAAAGTGTCAAAAGAATGAAGTTTGGAGGACTAAAAATGAAGATTTGATAAAGATTTTACAACAAGGACCATTTTTTTCAATCTCAAACCACATTGAAAAGCACAAAATTACGAAGCCAACGGTCCCGACCTCGCGTCGTAACTCCTCACAGTTTGCTTTCTATGAATTTTTAAAGTTTATTAAGTTTTTAAATTAAATAAATAGTTTTTAATAATTAAATAATATAAAATAATATAGATAAAAATATTTTTTCGAAATTTAATAAAAATAAAAATATAATAAAGTTTTTATTAAAAATAAAATAATTTTTCGTATATTATTATTATTATTAATATATAAAACAAAGTCAAACTGGTCAATGGGGTCAAACTGTCAATCAAACCAACCCGAATAGGGGTCATATAATATATTTTGTGTATATAAAACTAAAGGGCTGCCAGCCCCACTGGCTAGCACCTTTGTCTGTGACATGAGCCACCCGAGTTCGAGCCTCGGCTTGGACAAGGGGAAGTATATTGCCTATGCCACGTGGCACCACCTTAATGGTCCACATGGCCGACCCGAACCAGAACCAGACCGGTCCAGACCCGAACCAGAACCAGACCGGTCCAGACCCAAACCTGAACCAGACCAGGTTCAGACCCGGTTCAAACCGGTCCAGACCGGGTGACGTCATATTGACGTCATCATCCACGTGGCGGCGGCTGGCCAATGCCAGCGAAACCACGTGGAAACTGACAATTTACTGTTCTTGCTGGTCTGACATGGCAGGGCGGCGGCAGAGGTGTCAGTCCGAGGTTGCAGTGGCGACTGGCGGTTGGCCAATGGGATGATGACACGTGGCGGCGGCGCCGCCACGTCAGTACAAGGTCGCAGAGTGTTAGTCCGAGGTGTCAGGTGCCAGTTGAGGCTGACCAATCATAGCCCACCACGTGGCATTTCGATGAAAACTATGTTGCATGGAGCGTGTGCCAGGCGAATGATTGCACAAGTTCCCAACCTTCTAGAAGCATTCGATGAATAAAATGAAGAAATAACAGCTTGCCATGTGTGGTGCGTAACTTTGAAGCTAAAAAAAATATGTGCAAAGACTATTATACCCCCCATTGTGGCTGCCTATATAAAGTCTCCTTTCCCTTTTATTTTTCACAAGTTTTTTCATATTATTTTACACATAGTTTAAATTTGTATTTTCCTTTCAAATCTTGTAATAGCTTATTAATTAAGCTTTTTCATATTAATAAAAATAATCTTTTAGCTTATTCTCTTAGCTTATTCTCATTCTTCCTTTCTTTTTATTTTCTTAATAATCTAGCTTATTGATTGGGATAAGTTTTTATAACTTTTTCCTAATAAGTTAGATTTATATACAAGCTTATTTTAAGCTTATTGTTGCCTTATTTTCGTAGATCTAGCTTATTGTTGGAGTAATTATTTAATTAGCTTTTTAGCTTATTAAATCTCATAAGTTCTAAGCTTAGGCTTACAACTTATTTATAAGCTAGCTTTTTATTTAAGTACTTTTAGTTTTTATCTATTAGTTTTTTAGATTTGTTACTTTTAAGCTTTAAAATTCAAAATACTTTCAAAAAAAACCAAAAAAATAGTTAGATCTATTATCTTTTTTATATTAAATAGTTTAGATCTATAAGTTTTAAATTTAAAAATAAAGTATTTTTAAAAAACCTTTAAAAATAGTTTAGATCTATTAGGATTTCAATAGATTAAGTAGATCTATAATTTTTAGCTTTAAAATTTAAAATACTTTTATAAAATATAAAAAAAATATTTTAGATCTATTAGTTTTATTTAAATCTTGTTATCATATTATAATTATTGCTTATTATTCTAACCTTTTATGTTTTCTTTGATCTTGACGTATCGATCTATCACTATTGGTAAAGAGATTATGGTTGATTAATTTGGTTCAAGTTTGATATGGTTGATTAATTTGGTTAGAGATTGATTTGGTTGGCCGTGTACTTTACGGGTCGGGATACGTTTAGTTTTAGTTTGATAATGGTTGGCCGTGTACTTTACGGGCCGTATTTTGTTGATGTTGTTGATGTTGTTTGTTTAGATCGGTTATCTTCGGACTACGGGTACTAAAGTTCTCCTTTTTATTTTTCTAGCTTAATCGCTTTAGTTTTATTAATTAGATCGTTATAGTTTAAATTGTTTTTAATAAAATTATATTTTCATAAAAAACCGGTTTAATTAGTTTTAGTTATTGTTTTAAAATATAGATTCAAAAGTTTAAAAATTAGATTCCATTTAGATAAGCTCATTATTAGTAAAAAGTTTACACCTTTTTGTGATTATTAAGCTTATTAGTATATAAAGCTGCTTTGTCATCTAAAAAGATTAATAAGCTTAAAAGGTTGAAACTTTATGCTTTATTTTTAAATTTATCTTTGTGATTTCATTTTTGTCACTTTTATTTGCTATTACGTGCTTGTATTTAGATTAATTTCGCATTTAGATTTATTTTTAATTATAGTTTATTTTTGTTGCATCTAGATTTAAATTTGTAGTTTAATTTTATTTTTTATGTGAATTAATTGCGCTTTTATTTTTATATTTTCCTTAGCCTACATATTTTCCCCATTTTTAGCTTAAATAGACATAGATTACCAAGCAATTATATTAACCAAGAACAATTAATCTCTACGATAAAATTGGATTTCAATTCGAGTCGATTCGAGGAGAAAACGATTATACTAAAAAACGAATATTAGGCATAAAGTTACCTGATGAGGGTTGATGGTAGGGTACCATGGGATATGACATAGATGACGGAGAGTTTGCCATAAAAGCCAATGGATCTTGTGTTTTGGCACGTCTTTCAGCCCTAACTTCGTTAGCTTCATCTTGATTCATCCTCAAATAATCATATACTTGAGTGTAGTCCACGACATGAAGATCCTTGGTTTGATTGACGAGTGAGACATATCGTAACCATTCAGAAGGAAGATTATCAAGAAATTTGATGTTGGCAGCAATTTGTGTAGGTTCATGTTTGTTTCTTCTAAGATGATTCATAAGGGTTGAAAACCGATGATAGTAAGGTTCAATTTATTCCCATTCAGTAGACATAAATTTCTCCCATTCACGAAGTAACTTAGTCTCATTTTCTTGTAAACCAATTTCACTCTTTTTCATCATTTTCTGGATCCTAACCACATCTCGTGTGCGGTTTCACAACTATCGACAACAACATAAACATATTTAGGATTCCCATAAGAAAGACTTGAATTGCTTGATCATCAACATCGAGTTGTTTAGATTCAGCTTCAGTTAATTCTTCATCCGTTTGCTCATGACTTGAATCCGCTACTAGGTTAACATTCGTGGGGTCCCTAGGCACAAGAATTGTTCTTTTAACATAGAGACCTTTTTGAATCGAGTTGACAATCAACTTTCCCGGAGGTTTACATTTTGCATAACGAAGGAGACGACTAGCCCATGTAGTGTAATTCTCCTTGGTAAGCATGGGTGGACGATTCTCAGTACCCGCAACATAAATATCTTGTTGAGACGTCATCGTAGAAGTCGTGTGTAAAACAGGATCTCAATTTGTAGAAAGCAGAATTAAGAGTGTTGTAGTTAAAATCCCCTAAAATGATTAAATCCCCTAAGAACGTGATCTCGAGAAACCCAAAAAATTCTTCAATACCAACAAAAACTGAATTTTGTTCGGAATAATATTGTGAAGATGTCGTAATGACAAAAATGATATATGTCGCAATGTTTAGAAGAAAGTCGTCGCAATGTTGGTAAACGGTCGCAATGACTCAGCTTCAAAACCTTCGCAATACCAAAATATTTGTCGCAATGTCTCAAACTTTATCTGTCGCAATGTCTCAAACCTTATATGTCGCAATGTCTCAAACACGTATTCTGTCGCAATACCCAACAAAATTTTGTCGCAATACCCAAACAAATTCCTGTCGCAATACCCAAACAGGTATACTGTCGCAATATCTCAAGCCTTATATGTCGTAATGTCTCAAACCTTATCCGTCGCAATGTGTATTGCAATAAGAAACCCTATCGCAATACTGAGCGCAATACTCGTTGCAATCCAAAAACCCTAGGCCTTTGCGATGGAATACAAGCTTATGTGTCTCAATATAGGTAGTATTCCGAAACTTGAGATAAATATGAGATTTTTTCCTAGAAATCCGTGATTTTAACCAATCCAACGCACCCAAATCTCTACCACAACTATGTAGAAGATATGTGGATCACTTGGAACAACAAAAACACGATTTTTTTTTGAAATCTTGGGATTTTTTATCAAAAACTCATGAAAGACAAGATGACAAAAACAACACCAAAGAGCTATCCACGAATCCCTTGGCGAATGATACCACTTGTAGGATGTGTACACACGACTAACCAAACACGAATAACATGATGGATAAACCAAAAAAGAAAGATTAGATTAAGATGAAGAATAAAAGAGAAAACAAAAGGTTGTGATTTCCTAGTGAGATAAAGACATGATGTTTCTCTCTCTACCAACTATGAAAAATGGAAAACACACACAAATGAGGTGCTAGGGGCCTTTTATACTACAAGTGTAATGTATAGAAGGCCTTCCTCATTTGTGTGTTCGGGACTAATTCCCGTTACATATATAACATAAACAAATAACTCTCGACACCGTTGAATAGCATTTTCCATGAGCTTCGCAACAGTATATTATATGACAATCACTTTAAATATGGCTAACAAGATGTTTTCACACTGCCTAGTGAGATTGGGGAAAGAAGAGAGGTCATTGAGGTGAGGTCATTGAGGTGAGGTATGTTGCAAGGTTTAGGTGGTGGTGGAAGAGCTTCTCTTTCTCTGGTAATTGGATTGATAGAGAAAGTATCATACCAATACTCAATGGGAGATAAAGAAGAAGTCTTGCAAGGTTTGGGAGAAGAAGAGTCATGATGATCCTTGTTGTTCTTGATCCAAACAGATCAAACTGAGATTTTCGGTTTCTTAGAAAGCTTAGAAGAAGAATATTTAGGTTTAGAAGATTGTGACAAAGAGATGTCAAGGTTAAGATTAGAAGAGTTAAACATTGTGAGGGATGAGAAGAGAACCCCCAAAACAAGAGGATTTAAAGAAAGTGGACAAGGCAAAGATTTGAAATGAAAACAAAAGGTTTCAAAGAATGTTTAACCAAAATTAGCAAACAAAGAATCTTGAAAAAGACTGTGGTCAAAGAAGAAATACCAAAAACGAGCAAAAATTTGGCTTGCTGTCCGCGGTTCTTAATTATAAAGAACCCTGTGAAATTTACTGAGCCGCATACAGTGGACGTGAAAATTCAATTTTACAAAGTGTTAATGCAAAGCAATGCCTAAAAACATTGTTAGTGCTAACTAATCTTTCTTAGTTTTGATCACGACAAATTACAAAGACATTTATTGTCAAACACAATCATAAAACGAATTATCTAACAAACACTTTCATCAAGGTAATAATCATTACACTATCATATCTTAATCATGCTTAGTGATCATAAAAATGATTAGCCTTAAAACTCACTTTTGTCAAATGTGACAAAAGATTTTTAATAAAATTTATTTTTAAGAAAATATTTTATTAAAATGAAAATGTAAATTTAAATATGGCATATTCCAAATGCCATAAGAATATCCTTTGAAGGTTTAAACAGCCTGAAATATTTCAAATCCACTTAAAGACAATAAGGAGCGGAGTCTACCTCTGCGGTTCCTTAAGTGCCTACGTGGTTCTCTAATGATAAGGAACCACCTAGGTAGATAAGGAACCGCCCTTAGCTAGCCGTTGGGTTTTGCCTCTTATAAATAGTGGATCTAATCTGCATTTTCTATAACCCTTTTTGGACATTTCTTTCAGTCTTCTTTCTCCTTCCTAATCATAATCATTTATAAATGATCACTTAATGTGTTAAGTATGTTTACTTATGATTATCCTCTTGATCTCCTTTTTTACCTTGTCCAAAGAGAAGATCACTCACACACTTGTGATGTGATTAAAGATGAAGCCTTGATGAAGATCATCCTCTCCTAAATATCTAGTCATGTTCATCATTTGTTTATTTATGTCTTGTGTAATCTGAAGAATATGGATAATCTTATGAATCAATAAGGTGGGTTGAAGGTTTCTAGAGAGAGAAAGTAGTGAGAGAAAGTGAGAGAGAAATATGTGTTTTCTTTATTCAAATGAAAGTGAAACAAAACCAACAACCAACCCCTTTCCATGGTGGAAAGGGGTATTTATATCCAAGCTACTAATGGGCTTGGGCCGACCCATGACAAGCCCATGGGCCGGTTTTTACTTAACTAAATAAGCAAATATTAACTACGAGCTATACAACATTAATAATATTGTGGAGTGACCGATACTTCTAAATATACGTTAAAAACGTATTTCTAACAATCTCCCCCTAAGGGAGGTCACTCCATGTTACACAGTTCTAAACCTAGCATACTATACTAAGTCTTCGTTCTTTAGCTCGTAGTCTTTTCTTCTTTTCTTTTTGTTGTGAATATGTTGATTTGATCTTTTAGGCTTTGTCTTGAGAGCATTGTTCTTTTGACCAATCACGTGCGATCTTTGCCTTCTTGTGAATCTTGCCTCCTCGAGACTCCATGTTCCACACACTTATGTCTTTTGTTGAATTCTTGAAAGCTTCAAAGTTTGGTACAGCGGAAGACTTCATTTTGTACTTTCTTGAATTTTGTTGAACTTTGATGCAGAAAAACATAAGCATGTGGGAACGACTTCAGCTGGTACACCGCAACGCCACCGTCTTCGCAGCAACATGATAAGACACGAATGAAATGGCTTAGAACATTTCGGTAGCGTTTTACCTCCGGTCGGTGAAGACCGTTGGACGATATTAGATATCGTACTCGTGACGGATAGTTTCAATTAAGTAACTTCCTGACAGGATTTCGCGGGTTAACCCGTTCTCTTTATTCGACGATCACTAAGCTTGACTGCGAGCATAAAGAGTGAATCACTTGGATAAATTATCCTTGTGATTGAAGCCGTCAATTCATGAAACCTGGAACAAGTGAATTTCAATTAAGATTTTCACCATCGTTGCTTTCCAGTTATCACGAGCTTAATTCATAAAGAATCTTGCACGTCACCTACCAAGTGCTGTTTGATGTTAACACTAGAAGGATTTCCACTCATCACTGTGAACACTAAAGAGTGTCACTCTGAGTGTTCTGGCAAGATCATATGATAATGCGTAGAGGCCTGGAACGAGTTTAAGTTCAATTAAGAATTAAACTACTGTTTCTTTCCAGTTTTTCACAAGATTGGTTCTTAAAGAACCGCATGTGTAACCTACCATGAGCTTGTTTGATGTTGGCTCAAGCAGGATTTCCATCTTTATTGTGATACTTGCGTATTACTCGGATGTTCTGGCAATATTACAAGAATACTGCGTAGGACTCATAAAAATCTCTTACTTTTCACAGTGCGTGAGAAAGCAAGGAATAAATGGAAAGTGTCCTAATGAGACTTTTGATGATCTCGTGGCTCTAGACTCGATAGTGCGTTTTGTTTTAGTGAGCGATGGCTGGAGAGGAGTGCCACCTTTTCAGTATCAGTCTATTCGGAGTGAATAAACCAATAGATAACGTGTTGATCTCCGTGTGATTAAAACAAATACCTTTTGAGAGACATTTGAGTTAGCTGGGAAGGGTTGTGCATTGCATCACAGGGTCCATGATGTCTTTCTTCAATATCGAGAATCATTAACAAATGATCTCAATAGCATATGTATTGACCCGGTTTCTGCCTAAAGTTGTAAGGAGGGCTGCTTTCTTTACACCCTTTATCTTTATATTTCTTTTTCATTCTTCTACCCCTTCAGTACTTACCAATACATCATTACTAGCACCTTGTTGTGATTGTTCCAGTGCTAGCATCAGTAATTAGTCGGTACTCTGCTACGTTCACAATCTTTCTCCATCTTTCCTAGGACTTCTAATTCTATCTAGGGAATTGTCCTTGGGAAGATTCCATCGGCTCTGATGAATCATTGGACTAATACCTATTCCTACCACCCTTTTGTCACCACATCCGTCGTGAATAAAGCGTGTTTTGGGAAAGTATAGTCACCATGAAAAATCCTTGAAAATCACTTAAGGTACTTGTGATATTGAAATCAAGAGTTTTGTACCTTAAGTGTTTTGTTCATCAAAAACGCTCCCCCTTAACACGTGCTTTACACATATTAAGTTGGATTATCGTTGAGTCTTTTTCATCTTTTAGCCAAGTATCATTTAAGTCTCCTTAATCCCATTTTCTCCCCTTATCCATAATGTTAACCATTAATATTTGGGAATGGATTAACCGGTCTCTGGGTAAAAATGAAATCAATGTTTGGCCATCGAACATATTAATGCTCCCCCTTAAATTAATAAGGGTTAGTTGTAGTGCTTTAGTATGATATATTTTGAAAGATTTAGAATCTCGTGAGAAATTCTTGAAAAATTATCATACCTTAACACTACATCAAGCCATAAAAGCACAATATTCACAAAATTTACATATTCAGAATTAAAACCAATATAGAGTAGACCTGAGATGTACGATCCATTAGATGGATCGTTGCAGTAACTTGTGGTGCACTCCATATGGTCTACCACCAACGAATCTTTCTAAGCTCCCCATCAATCTACGTTCCCGGAGCTTTTCATCAATCTTCTTGATCACATATGTCGCCATTTGTCGATAACCCGGATGCCAATCCTCAATCATTTCTAGTAATGACCCACCAGAATTAAGATGCTACAATTTTCCTCTGACGTATATGAGAGTCCCATCACTGTATTTATGAAGCTCACCTACCCTCATAAACTTCATGATCCCACGACTGTTCATGTAGAAAATCCCGTACATCGGAGCGGTAATGCCGGTATAGGGACATCTTTTGACATGTTGAGGTGGAACTTGATTCATTGGACGGGTCATGTTAAGATTCCTTTGGTAGCTTTCAACTCCCAATTGAAGATCTTCAACTCGTTTCTTGATAACAACGCTTCGTGTGAACATACGAAGTGTTGTATTCAAGGCAATGATTTCTTCACGAGTAAGATGGGTAAGTTGATCACGGGTCATCATAAGCAACATGTCTTCGATATCTTCAAGGCGAATGATAGAAAAATCTCCCTGCTGTATTGTGTATTCTCTATCATCCTCCCTTTTTAGACGAACCTCCGTCACATGATGATAGCCATTCTTGGCTTCAGTTTTCAGTCCCAAAATACTTGAGATGCGAATATCGGATTTGACAATATTACCTGAGTTGGCTAAGCAGCAACCTCTGTACATCCTTCGGACTCGCTCGTCCCAATGTGATGCTCCTATAGCAGCATACATATCATAATTACGGTTTACCTTTGGAACCCAGAGTCGGTTTACCTTTTCCTCGATCCAGGGTATTGTCCCCCAATTAGCGGCTTTCAACAAGGTCAGGGAGGTTGCGTACTTGGATGATCCTTTGAGGAGATAATCAAGATCATAGGTGACAAAGAAGTCAAGAGCAATTTGATTATCTTGAGAGGGATCAAGTGGAGGTGGAGCTCTTTCTGAATCATGAAGGCCTGGCCTTTGAACGGCATTGAGAGCTTTCAGGACCTCGTCAGCATAATACTCGTACTCCATGCGTCTTAACCTGGTTTTGGCGTGAATTCTCTTGTCCTTTAGCGCTCTCTTCACCAAAGACGGAGTGACCGAAGATTTGAACTCATGAGCAAAAAATGCACACAAGTCTATCGGACTACGGATACGGAGATATAAAACATCTCTATCAGCGTCTGTGATTGGATCATATTTAGCAGCTGCCGTGATCCAAGCTTGTGGCGGTGCAGTTTCATCAATCTCCAATGTATCCGCCCTGTCTCGTGTGCTTGACGGGAACAGTAGATTGTGGTTCTTTTTGCAGAGGAGTAGAGACATGAACACTTGCTGGTTCTGATTCAGGCATTTCGGTGGTATCATGAACAGGCGAGTGTTGTGTAGATTCAGGTTCAGTTACTGATTATGCAATCACAGGAGCAACAAAAGAACTAACAGGATTAGTGGTAACAGGTATAGAAATAGAAACAGATGTACTGGGAATCGATGACGTAGTAGCAGCATTCACATCATGGCGCCACTTGGTTCGTCCTGACTCCGTAGAGGTGGACTTTTCCTTTCGGGCAGCATCTTTCTGAGACTTGGTACCAGACTTGGATGGTTTCTTTTTGCTGGCAATCTTGTCCCCCGTTTCAGGCTGATCATGTTTACCACTATCATCCTCATCATCATCCCCGTTTCTACCCTTATCACTCTCCTTATTTTGATCACCACCATCACCATCATCATCATCACCCTCATCATCATCACCATCATCATCATCACCATCATCATCATCATCTTCACCATCACCCTCTTCTTCACCATCACTGTCCTCCTGATCACTATCTTCCTTTTCCTCCTCACCCAAGATGTGATAAGGTACCACACTTCCAAACGTCTTAAACAACCGATCATCCTCCAAGATAGCTTCATTGAGTGCTTTGTAGAGTGTCCGCTGAATTTTAGACTTGTAAAAAGATCCAACTTCCTTCATGCGAGATTTGAGGATCTTCTTTAATTCAAAATCCGTTAAGTCATATGCAATTTTGTAGGCGGATTCGGAAGGGTTGGACGACTTGATCATCAAGTTATCAGCCGTAGGTTTCCTCATCTCATCACGCAGCTTTGGCATAAGGGCCTCAACAGATTCATTCACTCTCTATAAAATAGAAGCTTTAAGTAATTCTTTCTGCTCCTTATATTTATCCTTTATAGCTCGAAGTCTCGTAAGTCGTGCTTCATTCTTTTCAGCTTCAGCCTGTTTGACCTGAGCAAGTTCTTCTGCATGAGCTTTACGTGTCAATTCCATCTCTGCAGTGAACTTAGCTATCATATCTTCTTGGGCTTTCTTGGATGCCTCTTCACTTTGCACTCGTCGAAATAGCTCTTCTCGAAGTTTATCCATCTCTTTTCTTTGACTGTCCGTGTGTTTATCCAACATTTCTGCCATTACGAATGCAGCCATTGAAGATGGTACAGAGCTACTCTGGGATGATTGAAGAGGCTCGGTTGTGATTACAGTACTGAGGATGGAAGTTTTTGGAGGTGGAAGGAAAGGTAGTGGTATTGACACCGGTCGTGTTGGTAAGGGCTGGATTGGTGGAGGTTGAGTTACGAGAGGCTGTGTAGTCACAATGATTGTTGTAGCACCGGACTCCTTCTCAACACTTGTTGTATCAGCAATGGATGTCTCCTTCGATGCTGAGTAACGTTCGGGTGATCCAAACTCAATAATATCATGTGGTTCCTCGTATTCTTCTTCAACATCCATCTGTGCACCCGAACCACTACCGCCCGTGTCTCTCCTACTCTTTTCAATAGCCATCTTCATTAACTTTTTCTCAGTCTTTTGAGTTAGCTCGAGAGTAGGATCGTCATCAATATCTTCTTCATCGTGAAGAACAAGCTCGTCAGCCGTGCTCTTACCCTTCTTAGCCACAGTCTTTTTCTTCTTGGTTTTGGGTTCAGGTAAAGCTGTTTGCTTGTGTTTACCTTTACTCTTAACCGTGGTAGACGAGTCTTCTCCTGCTTGAATGCTTGCTCGTTGATTCTCGATTTCTCGTAGCATGTTCTTGTAATCAGCAGAACCGATAATCTTATCTGTCAGGAGATGACTGGGAATAGGACCAGGGATAACAACATTGGAGTGAGTTTCTTGCCTTAAGTCCACCAGATCATATGCATCCATTGTGTGGTGACGGCTACCTGCACGCTTATCAATAGACGCATCGTTTTCCATAAAATAATGTATGATTAGCTTTATGAACCTAGGGTACTGGTAACCTTTAGCCTTAGTCTTCGTGTTTGTGAAGAGTTGAAAAATAAACTCTTCCCACAACAATGATGCATAATCAATACCCATACCTTTGAACATACCATAGAACATCTTGACGATTGGCGGACACACAACATCATACCCAGTCGTTTTGGGTGTGAGACATCTGCTGAGAATACCAAAAATTGCTCTCCAAGGTTGACCCACTTTGGCTGTGGTAAAATTAGACACTATTCGTAAGTCCGCACATCCAATAGCAGAGAACATCTCCATGAGCTCGTTCTTGGTCGGGTTCACTGAGAATGTTGTTCCTTTGGGTGACTCCCGAAAACCAAAGATCTTGCGGAAGTCTGACACGGTGAGAGTCTGTTGCTTGTTGTCCAGGAAGAATGTGATCTTGTTTGACGTCTTCTCTTTGGTTGCCCAGAATTCGTACATGTAGTCGAAGGGCACCGAAGCACTATCCCTTAGCGCATTCTTGAAGTGAGAATTATCAAGAATGGCTGAACCTACCTTGAATACATTGTGAGTGGAATGAGAGACCTCCTTCAACCGGTAGTTGTTTGGAATGAACTTGAGGGTTTTGGCCTCAACAATGGCTGCTGCTCTAGAGTCTTGTATTTGTTGCACGGTTGGGTTAGTCATTGTTTCTGCTTAAGATAAAACATAAAAGTTGATACATACAGATATGAATATCATTATGAATTTATACCTAAGCATTATACATATGACATAATCCCTTAAGCTTTTAAAACACTCAAACATCCTTCATTCCGAATAAACATTTAATTCGGAATAAATTGGTCTATTCGGAATAATCATCTATCCGGAATAAACAGGTCTATCCGGAATAAACTGTTCTACCCGGAATAAATTGGTCTATCCGGAATAAACTGGTCTATCCGGAATAAACTGGTCTACCCGGAATAAATTGGTCTATCCGGAATAAACTGGTCTATCCGGAATAAACTGGTCTACCCGGAATAAACTGGTCTATCCGGAATAAACTGGTCTATCCGGAATAAACTGGTCTATCCGGAATAAACTGGTCTATCCGGAATAAACTGGTCTATCCGGAATAAACTGGTCTATCCGGAATAAACTGGTCTATCCGGAATAATCATCTATCCGGAATATTTTTGCCAAACACTTGCTCATTCGGAATACTTAACTACGTGATCTAAGATCGATTAATCTAAGCTCATCTGAGTGTTTAAGGCATTCTAAAGGCTACACAATTCGTTCTAATCTCATTCCTAGTGAAACCCACTTAAAACCCCTAATCAATTTGACCTAATTAAATCAAACGCCCTAATCTTGATTGATTTTAATTAAAACAATTTAATTGATTGGATTAAAGGAATACATTAGACGAATTAGATGATGTTTGTACCTTGTGAGATGAATGAGACGGATTAGACGAAGGTTCTGAGAGCTTGTGTGAGTGTGTTTGTGTATTAATGGCGGAGAGAAGAAAACAGAAAGAAGAAAAGAGAAAAGAGAAAAAAAAGAAGACGGGGGAGGGGTTTTGACTTGGTCAAACTTTTCACAAGATTCAAAGTTGTCACATTTAGCCCTTCCAGTTTTATTCCCTTAACTAATCGTTTTTCTTTACTTTTCCTTTTCTTTTCTAGTTAATAACAACTTTAGGTAAACATTCGTTGAAGTAATTAACAATCGTTAGACCTATCTCATTGAATTAACAATTCTAGCCCTCACACCACTTAAACAAAATATCTGAGGCCTAAAACTCACGACAAATCACGAACGAATACAAGACGAATACTAAAGCAATTCCAGTCATTAACCATTTAGCCAATTAATTTTCCTCAACAACTTTTGAAGACCGTTTTGATGACGAAAACGATTTAATATTTTCTCCCCTTTAAACGATGACCCGTTTTTTATTTAAAGAGCTGTAGTCATTGTTTAACGAGGCACATGTTGATGAAAACATTTTCCAATTAATGTCTTGAAAAGATTGATTCGTGGTGGCAATAAGATTTCTCTTATTTAGACAAATTAATGCACTGAGACGTACACTAACTCGTGTTAGACCAAGTTATAAAGTAAACTTGATCCCTTTGCATGATTTGGCTTGTAAATCATGCCCGAGAAAATTAATTCCCGTTGTGAGCCAACGTTTTCCAAGGAAATACGTGACTTTAATGCGAAAAGCGGGTTGCAGTCTGAAATAACTACAAGC
Source organism: Glebionis coronaria (assembly GCA_025667525.1). Taxonomy (NCBI): domain Eukaryota; kingdom Viridiplantae; phylum Streptophyta; class Magnoliopsida; order Asterales; family Asteraceae; genus Glebionis; species Glebionis coronaria. The sequence goes on from CM046876.1 coordinate 365,877,355, forward strand.
CATAATGGGCATGTTTTAAAAATGTACAACTTTTATACGGACTCTATTTATGGCGCCGTGTCAATATTGATCGACATTTCTAAAGCCGTAAATATTACCGTACTAAAAGACATCCCCGATTTAAAAAACGAAAAATATTTTTGGATTTTCTTGATTTTATATTTTTTATGGTTTTTCTTGGTTTTATATTTTTTATGGTTTTTCTTGGTTTTATATTTTTTATGGTTTTTCTTAGTTTTATATTTTTGTATTTTTCTTTTTGTGGTTTATATATATACGATAATATACATGATCACGAACAAAGGATACGCATGAATAGTTTACCACCACTATTCTGCTGATTCTTCTGCCAACTCTTTGAGAGTCGCTGGAGAGAAGGATTTCATGCCAAGCTTGTCGATCAAAAACTCGATTCGTCCTCGATCTAAGGCTTTTGTGAACATATCTGCCAGCTGATACTCAGTAGTGACAAAATACAGCTCGATCACTCCGTTTTCCACTTGCTCTTTAATGAAATGGTAGCGAATGTCGATGTGCTTTGCCTGAGAGTGTTGAACGTAGTTGCAACAAAGGGCAATGGCGCTCTTGTTGTCACAATACATCGGGATTTTGTTGAATCCCAAACCGTAGTCAGTTAGTTGTGATCTCATCCAAAGGACTTGAGCACAACAACCGGACATGGCAATGTATTCAGCCTCTATGCTAGAAATTGCAGCGCTTTTCTGCCTTTTTGAAGACCAACTAATCAATCTGTCTCCAAGGAGTTGCACAGACCCAGAAGTGCTACGCCTCGTGTCTTGACACCCAGCATGATCGGCATCTGCATATGATATTAAAGCAATAGAGGAATCTTTCAGATACCATAGACCACGATGAAGTGTTCCTTTGAGATACCGAAAGATCCTTTTAACATCATGTAGGTGCTTTTCGGTAGGCCGAGCCTGATACCGGGCACACATGCATACGAAAAATTGCAGATCAGGCCTGCTAGCAGTCAGATAGAGAAGGGTGCCGATGATGCCTCGATAGAGTTTCGGATCAACAATAATCCCATTCCCATCTTCATCTAACTTGGATTTCTCCATCATTGGAGTGTCCACGGGGTCACAATTTTCAAAGTTATATTTCTTTAATGATTCTAGAGCATATTTGGATTGATTAATAAAGATGCCTCTGGGATTCTGAGAAATTTGTAATCCTAAGAAAAATGAAATTTTTCCCATCATTGACATCTGAAAGCGTGTGGACATTATCTTCTCAAAGCGGTTTGACAATTCTATGTTAGAGGCAGCAAATATTATATCATCAACATAAATTTGTACCAGTATCATGTCGTTGTCCTCCTTGAGAGTGAATAGAGTGGGGTCCACCTTGCCTTTGGAGAAGCCTTCCGAAATGAGATATGTTGAAAGGATATCATACCACGCGCGTGGAGCCTGTTTCAACCCATAGAGAGCCTTCTTAAGCTTGTACACATGGTTAGGAAACTCCGTGCTAACGAACCCATCCGGCTGACTAACATAGACTTCTTCCCTTAGTTCACCATTCAAAAATGTCGTCTTCACATCCATTTGATAGACGATCATGTTCATATGAGCAGCATACGCAAGGAATAGTCTAATAGCCTCCAATCTTGCAACAGGAGCAAAAGATTCTTCAAAGTCGATACCCAAGGCTTGTTTGTATCCTCTAGCAACCAATCTAGCCTTATTCTTCAAGACTCCACCCATCTCATCGAGTTTAACCTTATAAACCCATAACAAAGTAAGGATGTTTACCTTTTCAGGGAGAGGAACTAATTCCCATACTTCAAGTCTTTGGAATTCATTTAGTTCCTCTTGCATGGCTTCAATCCAAGATGATTGAGTCATAGCATGTTGCCAGTTTTTAGGTTCAACTTCAGAGAGAAATGCATCAAAATAGCAATAGAGTGCACTCTCTTGTAATTGATGGCGCGTCGAGACTGGTCGATCGAGACCTCCAATAATATTCCTAATTGGGTGATCTTTTGTCCATTTGGTGCTGTGATTTTCAATCCGTGGTGGTCTGGAGTGAACGATTGTAGGAGCTTCTTCTGAGGTAGACGCGGCTGAAGGATTTTCAGGTATCGGTATACCAAAGAATGGAAGCTCTTGTAGATGATCATATTCCAAATCGTGATCAATAGAATCCTCTTCAACATCATTAGGCACAAGTAAGGGTGACGATTCAGGTGTAGTTTGAGAATTACTTGGTAGAGGTGCATCCGGTTCAATGTTAATTGAAGATGCATTTGATAAAGCTTCATTAGCTTGAGCAACAACTTCAGGGATTGGAGCTATAACTACAGGTGCTGGAACTTCATCACTTGGGGGATCAAAGAATTCATCAAACAACGGTTGAAATAGTTTATCCCACTCGGGCCTTGTAGGTGGTAAAAATGATGTAGAAGTAGGATTATTGGGAACTAATCCGGAACTAATAGCACCGGTTCCCATCTCATGAAGCGCGGGTTCAGAGCTGCGTTGCTCAGAAGCCATCGCTGTCAGCTCATCAAAATCTGCGTCCATAGTTTCTACTATCTTACCAAGACGACGGTTGTAAATTCGGTATGCTTTCTTGGAGGGTGAGTAACCAATGAAAATACCTATATTGGCTTTTGGTTGAAGTTTGCCCAAGTTCTCACTATTAATGTTTGGATAACAAAGAGCACCAAACACATGAAAGAATGAAACATCGGGTTTACGATTATGTAGAAGCTCGTAAGGTGTTTTTCCATGGCGTTTCCGAATGATAGAACGGTTTTGGGTGAAACATGTAGTAGATATCGCTTCTGCCCATAAGAATAATGGAGCGTTCGCATAAATCAGCATGGTCCTGGCAGCTTCCATAAGCGTACGATTCCGTCTTTCAACAACACCGTATTGTTGTGGAGTACGTGCAGCGGATGTTTCATGTGAAATACCAACTTCTTCATAGTAATCACGAAGAGTCTGGTTGACGAACTCTGTTCCATTATCAGTACGAATACGGCGGACAATAGTATTTAAACGTACCTGAATGAATTTCAGAAAAGTGATGATAGCCTTCGGTGCTTCATCCTTTGTACGTAGAAATCTAACCCATGTAAACCTGGAGAAATCATCCACAATAACAAGGATGTATTTCTTACCGCTCACACTTTCGGTTCGCATTGGCCCACAAAGATCCATATGCAAAAGATGAAGTTTTTCTTGATTGGTGTCTTCAGCTTTGGGCTTGTATGATTTCTTGGTGCTTTTCCCCCTTGAACACGCAGAACATAAATGGTCCTTGTGAAATTTGAGCTTTGGAAGACCACGAACTAATTCGTTTTTAGCCAAATGATTAATAGCATCAAAGTTGAGATGAGATCATCTGCGATGCCATAACCATGACTTGGTCTTAGATGCTTTGGAGAGAAGACATACTGGAGAGGCGACCATCATGTCTTGTAGGGACAAAGTATAAAGATTTGCACCACGAGACCCCTTCAACAAGTCCTTTCCTTCCAAGTTGCGGATGAAACAAGTATGTTGTCTAAAAGCAAACTCTAGGTTGGAATCACAGAATTGTCCTACTGAAAATAAATTATGACCAAGACCTTCTACATAGTATACCCTTGAAATCGTAACATTTCCAATCTGATATTCACCATACTCCATTATCTTTGCAATATGATCATTACCGAATTTAACCGTTCCAAGAAACTTGCTGACGAAATTTCGGAGCATCGAGCAATCTCTGGTCATATGCTTTGAGCAACCGGAGTCCAAATACCAGAGGATGATTTAGACCACCTGAAAATATCACCAGACGAGGACAATGTATAGGTTTCGGAATCTGAATGTTCCTTGTTATTAGCAGGTACATATTTAATGATCTTAGATTTGCTAACTTTAGGTTTCTTAGATTTCCTAGCCTTCTTCCTAGTTGGTGGTGTAGATTCAAGTTGGCTTAAATCCTGAGGTATTTCTTCACTGATAGGCACTATAGTGGGGGCTGACCTAATTAAAGGGCGTGGTTTCCATACTTTAGTGCTAGTGTGCCTAATTAAAGGACGCTGAGACCTAACCTCAATGGATGCATTCCTAGTTAAAGGGCACATTTTTCCATCTAATGTAAAGGTCCTACCAGTGGGACGCCATTGCCATCCAACTTGGGTACGAGTTCTCCCAGTTGGCTTCCATTCAAGATCATTCCCAATGGCATTCATTTCATTCACATAATCAATAAGACACAAATCATGACGTTGGGAAAACATGCATTCATTACAATTCCAACATTTCAAATTAGAATTCACAAATGGTTTAGGCTTCTGCACAGGCGCAGAGCTTTTAGTCTTAGCAACATGATTCTTTTTATTTAAATCTGAAATAACATTCCTAGGGTGAGCTTCTACTTTCTTCTTGATGGTACTACTAGTGGAGGGCTTGATCTTATCTTTCTTGAGTGGCGATCCTTTAGCCTTAGTAGACTCTTTTAATCCTGTAGAAGGCAAAGTGGGAACATTAGCAACAGATTTTAAAGGTGCCTTAGTTGATGGTGCCAATGACGGTTTTGCTCCTGGGGTCTTATTGAATGGAGTTACAGCAATGGGTCGATTAGTGAGTAGTGCAGAACCCGATTTTCCTATGTATTGCAAATATGCTAAGCAATATTGAACTTGCTGAATATATGCATGAGCTGAATAATAGTGACTGCTTGAGGGATCTAACGCATACAAATCATCTAAAATATCCCTAACAAGGTCCACATGCTTAATTGCATTCATCATATAAACATCGTAAGTATCCGGATTTTGCTTATGGCGCGGGTTCTTATAGAGCACTACTGAATTGGTTGATGGAGCACTAGAGGACGGTGCAGAGTTGGTAGCTAAGTTATTAACAACTTCTTGTCGGGTGAGAAGAAGTGTCTCCTTTAACTCAGCCAATACCATGTTTTTGTCAATGAGCTGGATATTTAAGTCAAAGATTTCCTCACACTTTTGGTTCAGTTGTTCAACATAAGATTGTTGTTGTGCTGCATTAAAAGCTAAGCGTTCTTCTATTGAACCATAAAGAGCGGGTAGTCCCTGTCTTGCCCGATCCATCTCCCCTAGAATAGACGAAAGTCTAGTTTCTAAGCACTGGTTTTTAGACTCTGCAGCCTCTAGTTCCAATTTTAGTGTTTCGTTCGATGACACATCTCTCTTTAATCTCATAATCTCTTCCTCTAATGCCTTAACTATCTCAATCATCTTGTCACTCGTCTCAACACTGTTTTCACAACCATTTGTTATCAAAAGATCCTCATTTTGAGTTTGCTGTTTTAATTCTAAAGATATACAATGTTGTTCAAGTTGATTAAAGCGTTTTGTAAGTAAATTGTAAGAATCTTGAAGCTTTAAAAATTCCGCGTTAGACTCGTGACAAGAATGATTATCTACCTCATTTACAGTATCAGCAACATTTACAGAGAGATCATGCACATCATCACATATATTCATAGCATCACAGTTATTCATAACGGATGTAAGCTCATTCGATAATTAACATTCACAATAGTAAGCACATCACACGAAATTACTTAGGACACGAATCGGTCATACTCGGATAAAATCTTTTCCTTTTCAATTAATTGTAGTTCGTAAGCGGTGTCCATTTCATAAAACACTTTTTGAACTTCTTTAATTCCAAACTCGAGATTTTCCGAAAGAGATGCAAAACTTCCTTTTAGACTTTCGACAAACGGATTGATCTCATTCTTAAACACCTCGTTCATGTGTTCGAAAGCCCATTCTCCGGCGTTTAGACCATTTGAAGTCGTACATTCCTGGATGACCTTGTCAAAACTAGCAAAGTATTGATTAATCTCTAGCAAGTTTATCCATACAGTGCTAACAGGTGGAAGATCCTTTGGAATTTCCTTAGGTCCTTCCATTTTGACAAGTGTAGGAAGTGTACTAGGGTTTTCTTCATTTAACATGTAGGTTGGTGCCGTGATGAGATCTTTATCAATATGGAAGCGAATTCTAAAGTCCATTTTTGCAAGCTCCTGATTCATTTTAAAATAATCACACTGGGGATATTTTGCAAAGTTGTATGACCGATTCTCATCAACTAGATCCTTATTTGTGCGATCCTTGAAAATAACAATCGGATCTAAGACCAATCCTAATTGGGTTGCATTATAAAGTCTTGGACTATGGATAAAAGCTTGTCTTGCATACCGTGGGTTAGGGGGAAGGTCTTTTTGACGCGATAAGTTAAACTCTCTAAACGATGCGTCAAATAAGTGCACTAGTTGAGAGGCAGCGTATTGTCTTAAAAGCAAATAATCTAAACTTCTAATCTTATTAGCCGCATTAATTTCCATTTCATTCTTTTTAGACTCGAGTAATTCAAAATCCGTTTGAAGTTTGTGAAAATTAGTGACCACTAACTCTTTTTCTTTAAGTTCGTTGGAAAGGTCTGCTCTTAAGGTTGCAATTTCTTGCAAATGACCCATTTGTTTGTTTCGAAAATGATCATATTCGGGATTTGTTAGAACATTGGACGAAGGAAATAATTCCAAAGTTTGAAATTTTTCGTTGCACAAGGCAAGCTCAGCAGACAAATTCTTATTCTTAGCTAGGGTTTCTAAGAGTGCAGTATTCATTTGGCTAAGTAATTTTATAGGAACCATGACTAAATCTTGTTGAGCAGGAATATGCGTATGCGAAATGGCTCCCGGTTGTGATTCACTCAAAGTCTGGGGACTCACATTGATATTACTATCATTGATTGTCTCCTCATTTGAAAGACTCACAACCGAAGACTCATTCGGTCAGCGCCCTCTTGCCCAACTTGATGTGGTTGAATACTAGTATCAGTGGTATTAGTAGGTACCTCAGATATTTTATCTGACCCAAAGCTAGAGATAGTTTCCATAAGAGCTGCCTGAGCAGATTGAAGATCATCACAGTCTGAATCGTAAGCATCCAGATCATCTGCTTGGTATGCTGCATTCTGTGTAGTGAGAACTTCTTGTTCCACAATCCCTGGATCAGCAAGAAATGCAATCTCCTCTTCATCAAGTTCCTGTCCTTGTGCCTGAGCGTTCACCAAATAAATCTTCTCTGCAAACCATTGACCATCCCTTCTCCTCTTGGGTTTTGTGCAATCCCTGAACATGTGACCTTCTTCCTTACAGCTGTAGCATGTAATCATTCTCAACTTACCTGTAGAAATAGCCCGTGGAGGAGTGTTGACCATTGGAGCAGGATTGACCATGTGTGCATTGGTGGTTGATGTAGTGGGTCTCCCCTGATAAGGTTGAATAGGTTGAACCATTACCCTGCCATTCTCAATGGTAGCTTGTTGTCGAGAATTAGATGAATTCCTCAGTTGATTGTTAGTAGGAGCTGGTCCTCTAAATCCTCGTTTGCTCAATGTCCTTGTGAGATAAGCAGACATAGTGGCTAACACTTCAACTGGGTCAGTTCCTTGTTTGAATTCAGGAATGGGAACTTCATCATTATCACAATACAATGCTTGGTCTTGTTGAGCGGCATAAGCACTAGAAGGAATACTCATGTGGTCAGAATAGCTTGATGGATATGCTGCATTTTCTTGATAAGAAGAGTATGATGACTGAGCATAAGGTGCAATGCTTGCTGGTGAATATGGGTGAGGTTGTGAGGCATATTGTGATGCTTGTGCTTCTCTCTGAGACGAAGGTGCATTAAACCGATATTGTTGCTGATGTGAGGTGGGTGGTTGAGGTAGAATCGAATATTGGGGGAAGCTTGGAGTCAGGTACGGTGATGGATGATAAGCTTGGTGTCCCATGATATAATGAGTGTTGTTATATGACAAGCTTGGTTGATTTGCCATCAAGGCTAGAGAATCAGGGTACATACCTCGAGGCGAACGGTGCATGATCACGTGTTTCTCATGATGCTGGAGAAAAGCATAGAGTTGATCCAAATTGCACTTATCCAAATCCCTGGTTAACTTAACATCGGTAATATACTCACCCCATTCAGCTTGAGGTAAAGTATTCAAAAACTTGGTGTTAACCTGGAATGGAGCAATCACGAGATTATATACATTCAAATCATTCATGAGAGTAGTGAATCTGAAGTAGTAGTCGTGAAGCGTTTCCCCTGGACTGTACGTGAACCTATCAAACAGATCATACAACTGACAATCCCGTTCCTGTTTAGTAAGAGACGTACCTTGTAGCAAAACCTTTAGACGTTCCCATAAATCCTTTGCAACCGTATATTGACTTACAATTCGATAGATGTCATGTGGAAGAGCTTGGAGAATGGTTTGAAGAGCCTTTTCGTCTGCATCGGCAATAAGTTGTTGAGCTGGTGTAAGTTCTTCAAATTCCCGTGGTCGAGTCACATTGTTAACAACGATGGTACCATAATCAAGTGGACCATTTAGAATTTACTTGACCATAAGCCTCCCATATGTCGGTTTTCCCTTAATGTATGACATCATACGGCCTTGCCATGCTTCAAAGACTTCTTTAATGAGCATTGGAGGGCGATTATCCGTTCCCGTAATGACGGAAATATCCGTAACTGATGTCATTTGAGGCATTAATGAATTCGGATTCATTTTGATCACTTTAAAGAATCAAAGATTATCGGTTGATCGAGCAGTGAAGTAAGGTTGTGAATTGTGTTGTGTTGTTGAAGTAAAGAGTGTGTAAGAAGCCAAGATTAAATCCACTAAAAATCGTCAAAAAAACTCGTAAAATACCCCTTGATCCGAAATAATTAAGTTGATTCGGAATAAATACCTTAATGTGAAAAAGACCTTGGTTGGAATATCTACCTTGATCCGGAATAATTGCTTATCCGGAATAACTTGCTTATCCATAATAACTTGCTTATCCAGAATAACTTGCTTATCCGGAATAACTTGCTTATCCGGAATAACTTGCTTATCCGGAATAACTTGCTATCTGGAATAACTTGCTATCCGGAATAATCTTGCTATCCGGAATAATCTTGCTATCCGGAATAATCTTGCTTTGTTCGGAATAGTCTGTTATTCGGAATAAATCTGGAAAAACACTTCGAGACCAAGAACAAGCTCTTTAAACGAATCGAAACTTGATTTTTTGATCAAAAACCACAAAAAGTTTTATGATTTCTACCAAAATAAGCTAAACCCAATACTTATCAACTAATCCCAACAACAAAAACACCAAAAATTACAAGATTCAAGGTTGATTTTTCTAAAAATCACTAATACAATCAAAAACTAAAAAACAACATAAATCCTTACCTTAAATCACCCTTGATACCAATTGAAGAATAAGGATAATATTATGAATCAATAAGGTGGGTTGAAGGTTTCTAGAGAGAGAAAGTAGTGAGAGAAAGTGAGAGAGAAATATGTGTTTTCTTTATTCAAATGAAAGTGAAACAAAACCAACAACCAACCCCTTTCCATGGTGGAAAGGGGTATTTATATCCAAGCCACTAATGGGCTTGGGCCGACCCATGACAAGCCCATGGGCCGGTTTTTACTTAACTAAATAAGCAAATATTAACTACGAGCTATACAACATTAATAATATTGTGGAGTGACCGATACTTCTAAATATATGTTAAAAACGTATTTCTAACAAGATCCAATGTATTTGTGAATACTTGGACTAGTTGTGTTCATCCAAGCTATTTGTGAATACTTGGATTAGAGTTGTGTAAATCCTTTGCATATGTGTGTGCTTGGATTTGTGCTGTGTAGATCCAAGTTACATGTGTGTACTTGAATATGTTTAGTTGAGTTGTAATAAGTTGTGTAAGTTCTCACTAAACTATAAAGTGATGTGGTTGTGTCTTTTGAGTTCTCACTAAACTATAAAGGGATGTGTAGTTGTGTTGTGTGAAGCTCTCACTTAGCTTCTAAGTGAAGAGTCGTGAAGATTGGTTCTAGCTTTGGATTAGAACTCGACATCTATCCTTGTGTCGGAAAATGGTGAAGTAGGCAACGTTGTGAAGATTGGTTCTATCTTTAGATTAGAACTCGACATCTAGCCTTGTGTCGTAAAATGGTGAAGTGGGCGACGTTTTGTAGATTGGTCCTAGCTAAGATTAGGTCTCGACATTTAGCTTAGTGTCGGAAAATAATGTAAGCGACGTTGTAAGGTTTTTTCCGCTAAGAAGGGAGCTTGTGGATATAGTGGAAATATCGAGTAGGTGTACTCGAGGAGTTGAGTAGGAACGAGGATAGAGCCTCGTTGCCGAACCACTATAAATCTTGGTGTCTTCTTATTAGGTTATTTCTTTCCTTACTCTTTACTTACCTTCATCATCATTACACTTACTACTTGTCATTGTTAATGCATTAGAATTAAACCTAATCATTATGCAACTAGCTTTCAAGTAAAAGATGGTTTTGATACTCACCTAATTGAAAGGAATTTTAAATAGGAGATAAACCAAAGAGAAACTATTCAACCCCCCTTCTAGTTTCTACAATTGGTATCAGAGCAAGATCTTTGAAGTATATTGTACATTAAAACTTAGATCGATCCATTGTCTCCTCAAATTAGAAGGTTAAGTTGTACTAAAGTTTTTTTGGTCAAAACTATTTTTATTGAAAATAGGCCTTTTAATTGGTAATATAACATTCCATTTAGATTAGTAGTATTTATGCATTTTAGATTTACTCTTGAAATGTATTTACTAGTTTGCATCTTGTTATGTGTAGGTACTCATGAAGATCAATCACTCTATTGATTATGGATTGAGTCACTTACACTTGTAGAAGATTCATCTTCTTTGATTTCCAACATCATTGAATGATGATATCAAGATGGATGGGAGTGATACTAGTCCTTGAAGACTTAGTAGTCACTTTAGTCATGGTTGGGCTTTGCATTGGTTCCTTGAAAGCTTGGAATGCGTTTTGTGGCTAAGGTACGTTTTCGTTCTTCCACACGCCCTATTGATCATTCTTTTGATCATTAATTGACTATATGCTTGTTCTTGGCATCCTTGCCTTGACATTTGTTTGTGGTTTGTGATTCTTTCCTTTTTCCCTCTCAAACCTTCATTGCTTGGATACTTGACTCACTATGGAGATGTAGAGTGAGTTAGTATAAGCTTAAAGTATCAAGCATGATTTCCATGGTTTGCACCCTTACGGTTTTTAGGACCTATATCATGTGTAACTTGTGAAATTAAGCTCATCTCTAGGATGATTGATGAACCCCTTGAGATACCAAACTACTTCACAAGTTGTAGTTGGATTTTACACATTTGAAATTGAAATATTCCAAGGATATAGTTATTGTAAATCCTAGCAATAATAATTGTCCGATCATGCGGGAGAGAAAGTGAATCTATACTTTGCTCACATTTTGAAGTAGAGTAAGACTGCTCCTGAAAATGATCTTACTCTATGTATCATGTTGGAAATACGTTTTTCCAAAGAAAGTCTCAGTCACATCATTGTTAGCATAAATCACGAGCTATAGACTATTTAGGACATTGTAACTTGGAGTGACCTCCCTTAGGGGGAGATTGTTGGAAATACGTTTTTACGTATTTAGAAAGGATCGGTCACTCCAATGATATATACGTAGTATAGGCTCGTGATCTAATATGTAAACATATAACCCATAAAGCCCACATGTAGGGTGGGCTATATATACCCTTCCTAGCATGTTAGGAAGGGTAGTTGTTGGTTCTCATTTCACTTAATCAATCTTTCTTTCTCTAATCCGCTCCTTTGATAAAGAACTAAAGAGAGAAAGTTAGAGAGAGAAAGGAGAGGATTAGAGAAAGAAAGTTTGATTAAGTGAAATGAGAACCAACAACTACCCTTCCTAACATGCTAGGAAGGGTATATATAGCCCACCCTACCTGTGGGCTTTATGGGTTATATATTTACATATTAGATCACGAACCCATACTACATATATATCATTGGAGTGATCGATCCTTCCTAAATACGTAAAAACGTATTTCCAACAATATCCCCCTAAGGGAGGTCACTCCAAGTTACAATGTCCCAAATAGTCTATAGCTCGTGATCTATGCTAACAATGATGTAACCGAGACTTTCTTTAGAAAAATGTATTTCCAACAATCTCCCCCTAAGGGAGGTCACACCATTTTACAAAATCTTAAACCTAGCATACTATGCTTGAGTCTTCGATCTTATTCTTGTGAATATGCTGATGAGATCTTTGACTTAGTCTTGAGCATGTTTCCTTGCCTTGACCTTGTGCATTCATCACTTGTAATTTCGCCTCCTTGTGACTTCATGTTCCACATACTTATACCTTTATAATTCTTGAAAGCTTCAGAGTTTGATACAGCGGAAGACTTGACTTTTAAGCTTTCTTGAATTTGTTGAAGTCTTAAGTTCATAAAGTATAAGCATGTGAGGACGACTTCTTTTCGGATAGTACACCACAATGCCACCTTCTTGTTATGCTGCATAAAACAATTAGCAACAAAACATATACACGGATGAAATGGCTTTGAACATTTCATTCTAACTCGGTAGCATTTTACCTCCGGTCGGTGAAGACCGATGGACGATATAAAACATCGTACTTGTGGCAGGTAGTTTCAATTAAGAACCTCCTTGACAAGATTTCGCGGGTAAACCCGTTCTCTTAATTCAATCGTCCAAAGCTGACTGCGAACATAAAGAGTGAATCATTTGGATAATATTATCCGAATGATTTGAAGCCGTCAATTCATGTTCTTAGAACAAGTGAAATTCAATTAAGAACCACACCATCGTTGCTTTCCAGTTGTCACGAGCTTGATTCGTATAGAATCTTGCAAGTTACCTACCAAGTGTTGTTTGAGGTTAACACTAGAAGGATTTATACTCATCATTGTGAACACTAAGGTATCACTCTGAGTGTTCTGGCAAGATCACTAAGATATTGCATAGAGGCCTGGAACGTGTTTAAATTCAGTTAAGAATTAAACCACTGTTGCTTTCCAGTTATCACAAGCTTGATTCATAAAGAATCTTGCAAGTTACATACCAAGTGCTGTTTGAGGTTAACACTAGAAGGATTTCCACTCATCACTGTGAACACTAAGGTATCACTCTGAGTGTTCTGGCAAGATCACTAAGATATTGCGTAGAGGCCTGGAACGTGTTTTAATTCAGTTAAGAATTAAACCACTCTTGCTTTCTAGTTATCCCAAGCTTGATTCATAAAGAATCGCACAAGTCACCTACCATGAGCTTTTTGATATTCTCCCAAGAAGGATTTCCATCTTCATTGTAAATACTTTCATATTACTCGGATGTTCAGGCAAGATCATGAAGATTTTGCGACTCTTAAGATCTTTCTTACTTTTCATAGTGTGTGAAAAAGCAAGGAATTATGAAAGTGTGTCCTAATGAGATATTTGATGATCTCAAATGGATCTAGACTCGATAGTGCATTTTGGATTTTAGTCATCTGAGGCTGGAGAGGAGTGCCACCATTTCAATACCAATTTATTCAGAGTGAATAAATCAATAGATAATGCGTTGTCTCCGTGTGATTAAAACAAATATCTTTTGAGAGATATCTGAGTTAGTTGGGATGGGTGGTGCATTGCATCACTGGGTCCATGATGTCTTATCTTCAATATCAAGCATCATTAAAAATGATCTCAATAGCATTTGTATTGACCCGGTTTCTGCCTAAGGTTCTAAGGAGGGCTTCTTTCTTTAGACCCTTTATATTTACAATTCTTTTTCATTCTTCAACCCCTTCAATGCTTACCAATACGTCATAACTAGCACCTTGTTGTGATTGTTCCAGTGTTAACTTAAGTACTTGGTCGGCATTCAGCTACGTTCATAAACTTTCTCCATCTTTCCTAAGGACTACTATTTCTAGCTATGGAATGTCCTTGGGAAGATTCCTCCGGTTCTAGAAGAATCATTGGAATTTAACCTATCCTACCATCCTTATGTCACCATAATCTTCACCGTCATGAAATAAATGGGTTTAGGGTAAGTATATGTCACCTTGAAATCCATTTGGTATAGCAAATCCATTTTTCTCCCCTTAACATATGCCACGATATTCGAAAACATTTCGCACATGTCGGGATGAGCTATCACGTTAAGTCAAACCATTTGTGATTAATGATTTCCAATATTAAATAAAATTTTCTCCCCCATACTAAAAATATTAACCCAATCGATGTTTTTAATATAAATTGATTTAATAACATTTTAAGAAAAAATTGGGAAGAAAAATGCAAACCAATTATCTTCATTATTTACACAAGCTCCCCTCAAATTAATGAGGTTGTACTTGTTACGTAAATCAAATACCTTTTAAACACAAGTGTAAGGTACTTATCACGTGCTAAGATCATATATGATAATGTATTCACAAGAATGATAATTTAAGAGGTTGGACCTGAATGATAGAGAACATCATATGATAGAATCACATGGTTCTTGCTCACGAATGTTGGTCGCCTCGTCACGTCTGAAGATATCTCTTGACACCATGTGTACGATTGATATCGTTGTCTTGACACCAATTTGTGAACTTTGGCACTTTCGGCATCGAAGATTCTGAACGTTTGACAATTGCTCCCCCTCAATTGTTGACCCATGTTCTATTGAAAGAGCTGTAGTCTTTGTTTGAGTAGCCGCATCGTCGATTATGTAGATATCAATTGTAAATTGCTGCGGATTGTGGAGATGATAACTTCATAAAAACAAGATTTCTATTGTTTTTACAAATAAATGCACTAAAGCGTACATATATTCGTGTTAGATTGTGTTATTCCGTAAACACAATCCCTTACATGGTTATAAATAGACCATGCCCGAGAAAATTAATTCCTGTTGTTGAGTCAAAGCTTTCCAGTGAAATGCTTGACTTTAATATGAAAAGCGGGTTACTATTTGAAATAATAGCAAGCCATAATTTAGCATGATTTAAAACATTTGAACTTCTGCTCGAACTTTATTTATAACCCCGTGTCATTATTCAATGACGTTTCTAGGATCGTAAATATTATCGATTCCAGAAGACATGCTCTTTTAATCAAAACATTTTTGAACACACAATTTGAAAGATTTAGAAAAACCTTTTGAAAAATTATTGAAAAAATTATGTTCAACGTTTTGAAAACAAATTACTCGAGCTTAAGATTTTGAATATCTTACAAAACGAGCTCAAGTCTGAGAAGTTGTAAACTTCCCGTTGTTAAGGAGAAGTTACCATCGGCGATAAACTTTCCTTTTAACCGAAGAACGAGTTCTAAGCTGACATTTACTTAGAAATCGTTTTCATGAGCTTGAAAAAATTTTGAATGTTTTAACGTAAAACTCATGACCGAGAAAGACGAATTTCCGGTTATGAGGAAAAGCTCTCTTATTTAAAAGATACACTTTCCTTTCTGAGCTTAAAACTTGGAATGTTTTAATACTAGCTCATGACCGAGAAAAATTAATTTCCCATTGCGAGGATAAGATATCATTAAAGATAAGCTTTCCTAAAAATTGAAATCCGAGTTACAGTCTGATATTTAACTGTAAGTCATTGTGCATGAGCTTAAAAACTTCGAATGTTTTTAATATTAGCTCATGCCCGAGAAAAATTAATTTCTCGTTGTAAGGATAAGTTTATCATCGGCGATAAACTTTCCTTTCTTTGAAGTCTAGGGCATAATCTGAAATATAATTATATGCCGTTTACACGAGCTTAAAAACCTTTGAATAGTTTTTATGTAAGCTCGTGTTCGAGAAAATTTAATTTCTCGTTAATGAGGATAAGTTTATCATCGGAGATAAACTTTCCTTTCTTTGAAGCTCGGGTTACAATCTGTCATGTGACTGCAAACCATTGTGCATGAGCTTAAAAACTTTGAATATTTTTAATATAAGCTCATGCCCGAGAAAAATTAATTTCTCGTTGTGAGGATAAGTTTATCATCGACGATAAACTTTCCTTTCTCTGAAGATCGGGTCATCGTCTAATATTTAACAATGAACCATATACACGAGCTTAAAACTTTTGAATAGTTTTAATAGCTCGTGTTCGAGAAAACTTAATTTCTCGTTTGTGAGGATAAGTTTATCATCGGCGATAAACTTTCCTTTATTTGAAGATCGGGTCATCGTCTGAAATTTAATGATGAACCATGTACACGAGCTTAAAACCTTTGAATAGTTTTAATAATAATAGCTCGTGTCCGAGAAAATTTAATTTCTCGTTTTGAGGGTAAGTTATCGTTGACGAAATAAACTTCCCTTTCTTTGAAGTTTGGGTCATAGATTGTGATTTGACTGTGAGCCATTATACACGAGCTTAACTGCAAATCCCCTGAGACACTTGTTTCTCTGATATCAGCTTCTTCAGTAACCAAACTCTGAGAGTGTCCTTAGTTGAACGGTGTACAAAGATCGGACCGGTTTGTTTTTGTTGATCCTTGACTTTGGTACCTGCATTCTCAGTTGAAGTTTGTATGCTTTTATATGGGTTAGCGATATCTTTCTTAGAACCCTGCAGGGATTCATGGTTTTCTTTTCTTGTGCCAGAGGTGACCTGAGGAGATGATTCACTTATCTTAGCTGGAAAACGTTTCCTATTATAGAAAACCTTAAGTTCAGGTTTAAGTGATGTATCATCCTTTTCAATTTCCTCCCTAATAGTGTTAGTAGGATCAGAGACTATCATGGTTAAAGGTCACTCATTTACTACAAGAGTGAAAGTTCTACCAGTGGGGCGTCAAATTTTACCAATAGGTTTGATTTTAGCTAGCCACTGGGATTTAATTCTAACATGGGAGTTCACCTCATGAAGGAATTTCTTGACACAAGAGTCATGATTTGCCTTAAAGACACATTTTCTACATGTTTTACAAGTAGCATATTTAATGTCAGAGTAAGATCTAGAATTCCTAGATGATTGATTGATGCTCCTAAAATATGACATGTTACGGTTAGAAGTGTTAGGTAATCTAGAAGGCATCTGAATAGGTTTGAAATTCCTACATCTTACTTGTATCTTTTGAATAGCTTCTCTTAGACCAAATTTATAATGAACACCATTTGAACTAGTTCGAGACGTGTTCTTTGGACTATGTCTAGGGAGACTAGAGGCAATCATGTGATTAGGTCTTGCAAAAGCTGTTTTAGCCACATTGGCCCTAGTTGGTGGAGTGACTGGTCTAGAGAGATGAACCATATCAACTTGGGAGGCAAACCGCAGTCTCAAGGATTTTGGTCGCTCGGATCTAAATGCAGTCGGTTGTCTAATAGACTGAATTTGAGGTGGTTTCCCCAAGATTGATGGTTTTTCAAGCTTAGTGTCCACGCTAGTTCCTTTAGTTTTCCTTAACTCGTTTTTTAGAGCCGCTATTGCAAATTTTTTTTCCTGAACTTGAGCCTTTAAATTCTCATTCTCTTTGAGAAATTTATCTTGGGATGCCAATTTAGATTCTAGCAACTTAATTTGTTTCAAAAGATTATCATTTTCAGCTTTAGAATCTAGAACTTTTTGATCCAATTTTCGTTCAAGAACAACGTTTGACTTTTCAAAATTTTCAAAATATGTTTCAAATTTGTTCGTTTTCTTCGAAAATTCAAGTTTGGCATCCTCAAGATCTTTAGATTGCTGAGCTACGATCGTTTCGAGCTCTTGAATCTTGGAATTAGAAGCAGTTAATGAAGCACCCATAAAGAAATTATCATGATTGTAATCATTTTGAACACTTTCTCCCCCATTATGACGTATATCGGATGAATCAGAAATGGTATCGCTATCACTCTTTTCCATCCCATGTTTGTCATAATTAGGTTCGAAATGCTCAATATGCGGCATTTCATCAGCATATACATCATATACAACATTACATTGTACCATGTTTGTAGGTTCTTCATCATAAACGGGTAAGGTGTCATAAAAAGTGATGTTTGTAACATTCTTTAACGTGTTGCTGATATCATGCTTTGCTGTTGATTCCATGTTTTGGCACTCTGTAGCAGCCTCCAATTCGTCGATCGTATGACCATTTTCCTCTTGCATCGTAGATACTTGCACTCCATTATCATACGCTTGCTGAAGTCGGGATCTTTCATAAATCGAAGACGAGACCGATGTCATGAGTTTCAATAGTGTACCACGGAAATCTTGAAGCTCGATATGTGTGTCTCAAAGAAATGACTGGAAAATCACTGAACTTTCAGACTTAACGATATTGAATTGAAGGAAAGGCGTGAGTTGTGTCACAAGAGCCTTATATGCAAGTGCCGATGTAGAGTGATTAAAGTCTTCATTGTGGAGGTTTTTTACTAGTTGGTTCAAGTTGAAGAACATCAATTCCGTGAATATATGACGATCGTGACCAAAGAGTGTCACAAATTCGCTCCCTCCTTGAAGCCATGAAAGGTTCATTAGATGATATTGAAGCATTCAAAATGAAGTTATACCACTTTCTCTATCGTTGTCTTGCATTTGAGGCAATTCTCCCTCTTGAAATGTCGAATTCAATGATTCAATTGAATTTTGATGATAATTTTATTTGATCCTTGTTTGGTATTATATCTTTTTCATGGCTCAATAATTTTTGTCGGCTCAAACGTTGATAAAACAAACCGGAGTCCAATTCAAACTTGGCTCACTGACAAAAATAAATTCCGTAAACAAATTAATCCAACAAGATTAATTTTGCAACATTCGGATATTTAATCGATCAATTCGAGTTAGATTCCAAAAATAATCGACCTACTATATGTCTTCGTTAGAGTAGTGACCGACCCGTCAACCGAATTAAATCATAGCTCCACGATACTCCATATGCAAAAAATTGTAAATAAACAAATTTTAACAAAATAATATGTCTTGTGTATATATTATATACACTCCCATAAAATAACTCGTGGTACCCAGTCAACAAAAAAAGAATCACAAACGAGTTGGATGTTTAAACAAAACGTGGCTTTGTTCCACACACACGTGGCTGCTAAAACTTTGTAACTTCCGCCCTAAATACTCACTATTAATACTCCCATCAAACAGTAAACCATCAAATCCTATATATTCTATTACAAACTTTTCACACAACCACCAAAACTTACAAAACATCTGTCTCTCTCAACCTAATCCCGAACCTCACGAATACACGCAGCCACCATCATACAAACTAGCCTAATCCTTCTTCTTAAAACACAGCCGCATCTCAACTTTCACCCAATCTTCAATCGAAATCAAATCAATCTCATATTTAGTATCTTTGTCTATCAACTAAGATAAACAATGAACAAACATACATCAATCTTCTTCATATCTTCTCAATTAAACCCTACTGATTAATGACGACGGGAGAAGAAACCCAAAACTTTCAATTATGTCAGATTCAACAAACCCACATAGAAGAAGTATTAATTACAAGATCTTTGATAGATCTCGGGTAGGTCTAAATTGTGTAGTTTGTTTTTGTGTGTCAATGAGACCAAGATTAATTATAGCATAATTGTTATTTGTTAATCTTGATACTAGAATATTAAAGAGGGTGATTAACTTTCATGGATCAGTGATGATAATTTTCAGGTTTTGAAAGATCTGAATAAGATCTTTGCATCCATATGTGAGATGATATCTAAACTTAATCTGAGATCCTTGTTATCATTGTTGTCTTGTTCGAGTCTATAAGGGATAAAGGTGTCGAAGGGAGTAGGATAGATGTTTGGTTGATTTGTTGCGGAGTGAAAAGGTTGGTGTTGGGTTGGTTTGTGATTGAGTCAAGTGTCAGTTTAGGTCGAATCGAGTCAAATCTTATGTGAGTGAGTCGAGGTCGAGTCTTGATATGTTGTGCTTAAGTCTGTTGATGGGTGAGTCGGAGTCAAAGTGTGAGAGGTAGAGTATTTTTGGTGTGTCGGTTTTTGTTTTTAGTATGTTGAGTTGAGTGGTTTTGGTCGAATCACTGGTATGTTGAGTTGAGTGTTTTTGGTGTGTCGGTGTTTGTTTGAGTGTGTTTGTATTTATATGGTTGAGGTTTGGTTGTGTCTAATTTTACTGTCGCAATATTGAGAACTGACTATCTTAATAACATAGTCTATCGCAATATTAAAACCATCGGAATGTCAAAACCATCGGAACGTCAAAACCATCGGAATGTCAAAACCATCGGAATATCAAAACCATCGGAATATCAAAACCATCAGAATGTCACAAAAGAGATTCGATCGCAATGATGATCGGAATATGGATCAGAATACGGATCTGAATATTGATAAAACTGATCTATCGGAATGTAACAAAAAAATTATACATCGCAATATGACAAAAAAATAGATACATTGGAATATGGAAAGCAATATTAAAACGCTAGTAATACATCGGAATATGACAAAAAAATGATACATCGGAATATGGAAAGCAATATTAAAAGCCTTTTCCAACAGGTGTACTTCCAAAAAGAATCAAAACCCACAACCCACGAAAAACAATATTTGAGCTATTATTAAATGGTCTTGATAAAAATTTCAACTAGAATTTTCAATCAAAAATCAAAACCCATCATCCAAAAATTTTAATGTTAAAGATCAAATATTAAAAATCAAAAAATTTTAAGACCATCGTAATAACAAAAATTTTCAAGATTTGAGCTTGATAAAATCAAAACCCACTAGAATCAATAAAAACAAACACAAGAACAAACCAATCGTCCATGGCTCTTGATACCATTTGTAGGTCCACGATTTCTTAGGATTGTTAATGTGTTGTAAAGATCTAAAGAGAGGGAGGGAGATAAAGAACTAGAGAGAGAAAGTTAGAGAGAGAAATGAGAGGATTAGAGAAAGAAAGATTGATTAAGTGAAATGAGAACCAACAACTACCCTTCCTAACATGCTAGGAAGGGTATATATAGCCCACCCTAGATGTGGGCTTTATGGGTTATATGTTTACATATTAGATAACGAGCCCATACTACGTATATATCACTGGAGTGACCGATCCTTCCTAAATACGTAAAAACGTATTTCCAACATATCAAAATTGATTGTTATAGTTCATTACCAAATCCGTTTAGACTTTCGCCGGAAAGGCACGTCTTAAACCACTATATATGACACAAGCTCTTCGTCTCCTCGATTTGAAGATTGTCATTTGTCTCTTGAGCATTGTTCTTGGTCTTGATTCACTCCTCTTGACTTATGTCCTCTTTGCTTCTTTGCTACTAGTAGTCGTTTGTCCGTTTCGGTCTTTTCCTATCTCGATTCAACTCGTAATCCTTCATTAACGCATTATTACCGAGTGTTGTGGTGGTCTAATGATTCCCTAAAGGTTTAAGACATATTTTAAGGATTTTAGAAAAAAATGCTTTTGAAACATTCTTTGATTTTCCTTGATAAAAACTCGCCACTATAGGCGGTTCTTTATTGTCGCGGCTCAAATACGTGGGTCCATATCGATAAGGAACCGCGGCCAGTGATTGCGAATAAAGTGCCAGATTTTTATTAAAAATCAATTTTCAAACATACCTTCTCTCTCTTCTCCAACATAGCGACGGGTTTCAGTTTTTCCTCCATTGTTGCACCTCCAAAACCTTCAATTACTCAAGATTAATTGATTCCAATTTGTGGGTTTCACTCATCCTTCATTCAAGATCAATTAATTGTAAGTTATTTCATTCAATTTCATCTAATTTGTTCTAGGGTTCATACGTTCATAATTGGGGATTTTTAAAATTGGTATTGAATTAGAACCTTACATGGAATAAGAGTTGACATAGTAAACTTGCTATGATCCCTTAGGTTCATATTCATTGAGATTTCACTAAAACCCACTTGTAGAACAATCCGAATTTTGACTAAATAATTTTGGTTAATTCATGGAATTGATATGAACCCATGAACAAGTTGGTAATGGCATTGTTAAATGCTTACCTAAAAACTTTGTTTTGAAAAACCAATGTTCAAGTTCATTGTTGATTTTACATAGTTGATATGTTATTGTCAATGATGAACTGGGTACATTGTGAACATGAGAATGACAGGGATTAATCCTTTGTTTGTCATGAGATTGATGAAACACATTCTCATCTTTTTTATTTTTGGTTTATATGTAACAAATGAGTAACTGGGGAAATATTTTTGTGCTTATTTAGGTACTAATCATGCCTTCGGAATACCAACAAGATCACCAATACACTAAACAATATATGCCAAACCTATCTGAAATGTGTCCTTCCCCTCAACTTGCAAACACCTACTCCTCACTTCGAAACCGTTGCTTTCACGAGGGTAGAGTTGTCCAAGATGATATTGAGGGCTATATATATACTCATTCAATGTTTGGACAAATCTTGTTTGATTGTTTGTTAGACATCAAGGAGGATATATATCCCGAATTTCTCTTGGAGTTCTTTAGCGCATATTCTCTCGTTTATGATAACTATAGAGTATATGTTAGGTTCATCCTTGAAGGTCGACTCATTAAACTCTCTCTTGAAGACTTTGGTCAAGCTCTTCGTGTTCCATTTAGAGGCACTTGTCGATTTACGGATAAATGGAAGCTTGATTATCTCCTTTAACCCTTCGACTGTGCTCCAGATGAAAATGAAGAGATTGACCTTGACTTCATCCTTGATGTCATTTGTAAAGAGCGTAGTGAAAACGTTGTAAGAAGCCTCCACTCTAACAAGCGTCGGGTAAAACGCTATGAGGTTCTCTTAAGGGACCTTAATGATTGTATGGTCCGATGGGCCGACATCCTTAGGGAAAATGTGTTTTGTCTTGGTGGAAACCGGGATCATATTCCGGCGTGTATGGCGCACATGTTATGTTGCATCGCTACCAACGCCAAGTAGAATCTCACATATTATATCGCTCGACGAATCACTTATGCTCTTTCCAAACCCAAAACAAACCTTCCCTATGCCATGCTCCTTACTCGCCTTCTAAAGAAGGTTAGTGAAGACTATCCCGACATCAACATTTCTCGCTTTCGTTCGGTCAAATGAGTTATGCTACCTATTCAAAGGGTACAACCACGAAAGCCTAGAAGTGATCGAGGTTCGAGAAAGTCCGATCCACAAGAGTCCTATGATTAGGACTTCGATATGTCACCAAGTGATGGTGGTGGCGTAGGCACTAGTGCTCATGTTGGCTCTTTGAGTGACTCCCACCCATCCATGGACACTTTCATGGACGGGTTAGACGAAATCATCCCTCCTCCTCACTATGCCACTAGTGGACTTCCGGATAACTTTGGACTTGAGGATGTCTCTCCTGCTAATATTAATACCCAAGGTGAGTTGTATGATCATCGAGTGGAGTCAAGAGGATCGTTCAAGAGCATAACCAAATTGATCAAGGGAATTAGCAAAAAGAAGAAGTGAAGCTTTGGTTTATCATGGTTGACATGTTTGTGAACATGTTTGGATTGTTGAACATTATTTCCTTTATCTTTATTTTTAGTATGTTATGTGCTTATTAACTAATACTTTATGTTTGGATTATTTAGTATTTTAATCCTAATTTCCTATGTGATCGATCTTTCGATTTGCATAGCTTTGTGCATCTTATATGTTAGTTAGCTTCCCAGATTTTGATTAATAGTCCATTTTGGCTTGATAAACCTTGGTATAAAATCTGGGCTAGCAAAAGTTTCAGGAAGTGCACTTTTTCGAACCCCCTGGTGGCGGTTCTTTATCTTCCCTACGATTCTTTATCGATATCGAACCGCGACCCTACATAAGGAACCGACAACAACTGTTTCGACAGAATCTTTGCTTTACACGTTTTCCTTAATCTGTGTAACCTTTGATAAAAGTTTTGCAAAAACCTGCACTTTCCTAAACTAGGCTACCTAATTTCATTATTCACCTAAAATGAATTTAACCGGTTACTAGTTTGTATCATTCCTTCCACTTCTTAAACCCTCTCTTGTTGATTGTGTTCTTCATCCCTTCTACTTCTCTCTAAACCTAAACTCACAACCATGGTGTCCACTAGAACATCCAATTCTTTCAAAACTTCCTCTTCCAAAAGAAACCTTAAGATCAAGATTAAGTTACCTAAACTTGGTTCTTCATCTTTTCACACTCCCAAAAATGAGATTTCTCCTATTCTCATTTCCTCATCACCTTCACCACCCCTTGCTCCATGCAAAACCAACTCAACTCATGGTACTAACCATTCACATGGTTCTACCTTTTCATCATTCCAATCAAGAATGAATGAGTTGTCCTCACCCTTCACTCCTAGTCCTTCCTTGGATGGGAATACTCAACCTCAACCTCTACAAAGCATTCCCTTTGTCCTTGATCCTTTGGTTACCTCTCCTTTCACTCCGCCAAATTCACCCATCTCACCCATATCACCCTTGGACACTATGCCTCCACCGCCTCCTCCTCCCTCAAACACTAATGCTCCTATTTTGGGTATTCCTATTTCTCACTTCATTGGTGATCCTTACTTCTTTTGTTTTTTAGAAGCTCATTGTGCTAATTGCCCATGTTGTCTCTATAACAACTACATCATTCAAAACCTAAGGTTGGAGATGCTTGGTCTTCATAGGAGGTTGCATGATTTCTTGCTTACCTTGTTCTCCATGCCTCCTCCTGATAGAAGATGAATGATGATTTTCAAAATCTAATGTCTTTAAAGAAAGTCAAGCCAAAGAAGACTATGCCATCAAGAACTAGTTTAAGCTAACTTTGTATTAGTTAGTTGTTATTTCTTTTCTTTTATTTCCTTTCCTTCATGAGTTTTTCATGAAGATGTTCTATGGATTTAGTTTTATGTGTTTCAACCTATGTGGTCACATTAGTCAACTTCAATTTATTTAAAATTGAACCTAAATCTATCACAACCTCTAAAACTTGACTTAAAATTGGATCAAAATGTTACATAATATTTTGTCACCCTTTGTCAAGACACTCTTTGTGAGTGTGTTGCTTTTATGCAACCCTAGCATACTCTAGTGCTAAAAGAGGTAAAAATCCAAGATTTGCAAAATTTTGAAAGAGTCTTATTTTTATTCAAAACCTTTGAAATCATGGTTTAACGTCCACTGTACGTGTAACACCCCATTTTGGTAAATGGAATGTCACGCGTGATTATGGCGTGTCATCAAAGAATACAAGGATAAATGTCTTAAACATTACATGACTATAAAGGAAATACCAGAAACAAACATCGGTACCCTATAGTAAAAGCTCATCACACACAAACATAAGTACTGTAAAGGAAAAGGACTAAACAATGTCCATGGAAATGAGTAGCAAAAGTATGAATAAATGAATAAAGTAATGAAGGATAGAAATCTTCCAATCCATATGCACGTACGCTTAAAGTCTACGAGCGTCCCTGAGTATCTGCCATTTTGGGAACATGAAAGGAAAAACGGATGAGCATAACTCTTAATGCACGGATATACAAGCATAGAATGAATAACATAAGCATAAACAACATATAGAAGCGGAATTGACTAAGTCCTGGAAAACCTGGTATAACTTAGTAAAACTGGTTTTATAGTTTGAAAAGCCTTATGTTTATCTTATAAAAACTGTTTAACATGTTTATCATTAGCCAATATAGGTCATGAAATATCAACGTGCATGAATACTTGGAGGGGTGACCTCGTCAAGCAATTAGAGGGGCTGGCTCTAATTAATATAAGTTTGGGTAGGAGGGATCAGCTCCTTGTGAAGGATGCAAGGCACACACCACATTCACCTGAATAATCTGTAAAAACATGTAACCTAGGATGCACCCATGCGCCCCACATGATAACATAATAATATGGACAAAAGCTGAAGGGACGCCACGAGCTATCACTCTGCCATGGTGAAGTCATAACATTGGTGCCTCGAGTGTTATGGTTATGGTACCTCCATAACTAGGTGAAACTGGTCATACATGTATATGGCTTAGGCGTTTAATTAAACATAAGCAAATCAAAACATATAAAACATATACTGGGAAAACAGTTGGCTGCATACGGGGAATCCTAATAAGGAAAGAATGTCCATACTGAAAGGACGGAGAATCCGTACCTTATGTCAAGTGAACGAAGAAGACGAACGGAAGAGAGTCCTACTTCGATCTCACTAATGCTACATAAATAATATACTTGTATAAGTGTTCTGATTACTGTGTACGTAACTGGTTTTATATCATGCCTTAGCTTGTTTTATATGTTCATGTCTTGTTTTACTGATTCTAACGTTATGCTGTGTTTATCATGTATTCTGGATATTCTTATTAAGTATTACTCGTATTTCTTGTATTATTATACTTGTTGTGTAATAATAAGTAACTTTCTAAAAATAGTAGGTTTCCTAAAATAGAAAGTTTCCAAAGATAGAAAGTTTCCAAAAGTAGATTAGCTGCTTAAAATAAATAAGTTTCTAAAAATAGAAAGTTTCCATTTTTAGAAATAAGCTGGATTATTAAGCTAAAAAGACAAGCTTAAGTTTTACTGATTAATATTCTAAGTCATGTGATTAATATCATAGTTTATTAATTAATACATGTAAATTAAATAAAATATAAGTTATAAGATTAAATTAAAAATATAGTATAATTTAATTAAATTAAAGTGCATATAATACTTAGGTTAAAACATGTATTAATACTTATTATTAATTTAACCCAAGTCATGGAAATTAATTAATTATATGTCATGTTTTAATAATTAATTAATTACTATAGTTTAAATTCATGATTTAAATTCTTAGGTTAAATCATGTATTATTAATAATAATAATTAATCTAAGTCATGTCTAAATTAAATTAATTATATAACATGGTAGATTAATTTAATTAACCTTGTAAATAATTAAACTTATAAAAAAATTAATTAGGCTTGTAAAAATTTAGTCGTGAACCAGTCCATGTTTAAACTTGAACCGGACCAAACAAACACACCCTTAACAGTGGCGAACCGGCTTGGCCGGTTGCCACTGTTTTCGCAAAAATGCCACCAGTTTAAGCCGGTGGTTCCCTTGGTCCTCAGCTAGCCGCTGGCTAAGTAAAGTTCCCACCGGCAGTTAGCCGGTGGTTCCCCCTGCTACCGCGGCTCGTGTTTCCCCTGCTTGTTCATATTAGCCACCGGCTTATGCCGGTGGTGCTTGCTTGTTTATGCCGAGACCCTCAAAAGACCACAAGGCCACCCCGACATGCGTCGGGGTCCCTTGTTCCCTGCGGCCGAGACCCACAAACCACACCGAGACCATGAGGTCTCGGTTGGTGGTGATCAAAAAACCACCGAGAGCTTCGGATCTCGGTTCCTTGCGTCGGCCGAACCAAACAACCCCAAAAACATTCATGTTTATTTACCCCATGATTAGATCTACATGTTTTTAATCTTGTTTATTTAATTATCATGATTTCATGTATTCTAATTAAATAAAAGAAATAAAAAGAAAATGTTTAATGATTACCAATGTGTGAAACAAAAGATAACGATAACACGAACGATTCCACTTGAATTGAATCACCAAAAATCAACAAACAACCCTTCCTTGTGTGTTAAAACCGGCGGCCAAAAGGAAGAAGAAAAAGGAGGCTAGGGTTTTGCTCTTTTTCTAAATCTCTTTAATATGAAAAATATGTTTTCCCTTTTTCTATTTTAGCAAAATTTAAAAGTGGGCTTGTCCCTTTTCTTGGTTCTTGCCGCGGGTAGGTGGGGCCCACAAGGGGAAACCCATCATTTTCCGTGTTCTAAATATTTATGTGTTCTCGTGGTCGTGTTTACGTGATTTATTTATTAATTGTTCGTGTTATAATATATATTTATACGCGATCGTAATATATATTACGTAAATACATAATAATAGGTTCGTGATTATTTACGTTCATGATTTCATGTTCGTGATTATAATTATTGTTGATAATAATATCGTGTATTCATATGCTTAAATACTTATCATGTAATAACACGTACGTAATACTTTTATTTAATATTCGTGAAACGTAAACATGTTATATAAGGAAAGTTTTAATCATGTACGTACGATTATATATGTACTATTCATGGTAAAAGCATGCGGGTTTTACAACTCTTCCCCCCTAAAAAGAATAATTCGTCCCCGAATTATAGATAACGTAAACTGGAAAAGACGAACATACCCGAATTCAAAATATGAAATGAGGGTAAGAAGCCCGGATAGACTCCTCTGTTTCCCAAGTGGCTTCCCGTTCGGTATGATCCCTCCAAAGGATTTTGACGAACGGGATCGTCTTCCTCTTCATGACTCGTTCTTGCCTGTCAAGAACTCGTTCAGGTTCCTCTATGAAGGTAAGATCTTCACAAATCTGTTCCAGTGGATACTGAACCATGTGAAGGGGATGATACTTTTACCCTCTGAGTAAGGACACATGGAAAACATCGTGAACATGAGAAAGCTTCGGAGGTAACGCTAAATGATAAGATACTTCACCGACTCGCTCAATGACATCAAACGGTCCGATGAATCGAGGACTGAGCTTCCCTTTGATTCCAAAACGTCTAACCCCACGTGTCGACGATACCTTAAGGAAGACGTGATCTCCTACGTTCAAGTGTAAGTCCCTACGATGCTTGTCGGAATAACTCTTCTGACGTGACCATGCTTCTTGCAATTTCTGTTTAGCTACTGCGACCTTCTCGTTGGTCAACTCTATCATTTCTGGTCCTTCAAGTGTTCGCTCACCAACCTGATCCCAGCAGATTGGGCCCTGACACTTTCTGCCATACAACACCTCGAATGGAGCACATTTAATACTTGTGTGCCAACTGTTGTTGTATGCAAACTCTACCTGACAGCTGTAATCGTCCCAATGTCCCGTCCATTCCAATGCACATGACCTTAACATGTCTTCTAATGTCTGAATCATTCGCTCCGATTGCCCGTCTGTTTGAGGATGAAAAGCCGTGTTAAGCTTAAGTTTTGTACCCCAAGCTTTCTGCAGACTCCTCCAAAATCGCGAAGTGAAACGAGGATCTCTGTCTGAGACGATGCTGGATGAAGCACCATGATGTCTCATGATCTCCTTCTTATAAGTATCGACGAGTTTACTGACCGAATCTTCCTTGCGGATCGGTAAGAAATGAGCTGACTTAGTAAGTCGATCAATGATAACCCAAATCGCATCGTGTTTCCTCTTTGTTTGCGGAAGACCGGTAACAAAATCCATGGTGATCTTGTCCCACTTCCACTCTGGATTATCTAACGGTTGTAGAAGACCGCCAGATTTCTTATGCTCGATCTTAACCTGCTAACAGGTAAGACATTTGGAGACGTAAGTCGCAACATCCTGTTTCATACCACTCTAATAAGTGTGTAAACACTTATCCTTTTGCCACTAAAATAAAGGAAAAACAAGACCTAATCATGTGTTATATGTCATAAAAGTCGGAATTACACGTGGTTTTGTGTTTAAATAGGTACAAATGATCAAAAGAAGAGAAAACACGGGATTTCACGGTCAAAAGTTGAAGAAAAGTCCAAAAAGAGACGAAGACAAAGTCAAAAGATCAAAAGTGTGCCGAAGATCACGAAACCCGACAAAATCGATACGATTTGAAGAAAAGACCAAAATGCCAAAGATCAAATCGTTTTATTCGAGGATTTAATTCGTACGATGATTTTGGGCCTTGTGGGTCCCACATTGGATCTATTGGGCCACAAAGCCCATTTATCAATTTATTCAATTTGCATAGATTGGAAAGAATTGGGCTAAAAGCCCATTTGGCTAAATTACTATACAAAGGGGACGGATTAAATGAAGATAACGGGCCTCAAGCCCAAATGGGTTAATAAACGAATGAAGTGAAAGCTTTTTTCACTCGGTCAAAAATTGGGTCAACACACGGTTTAATTAAAATTGAATAACAATTCAATTTCTTTGGTCAACTCCCACATCCCAACAACCGACCCCCACTCCCCAAATAAATAAATCCATTTACTTTACCCCACACCCTACATAACTTCGTTACAATCTATGTGAAATACCCTCTCACCCACCACTCCATCATCTTCTTCCCCCAAAATTCGCACCCTTCCCTCAAAACCCTAATTTTACTATTAAAAATTAACACACCCAAATTTGGGGGTTTTACCCTTATAGGTTAATTCAACCTATAAGGAATAAATCCCCCCAATTTTCGCAGCAAAACACCATGTGGTCCTCAAAACCTCCATCTGACGTGGCCTATTCTCCCATTTTGATTGGCTACTACACGTCCATACACCCATCCCCCCAATAAAATTGAGCCACATCACCAATCAACAAACACAAGAAGCACACATCCTGACACGAGGGCAATCCATGGCTACAAGGGCGATTTTCAGCTGCATGATCAAGAGAGAGAAGAAGAAAGAAGGATTGGACGGTGGGATTTGATTGCTTACAAGAGAAGCCAAGATTAGGGTTTTGAGGGTTTTCTCCTATAAAAACCCCCATATTTCACATGTAATCGCAGCTTTTCTTTATATTTTTATTTTTCAGTAAAATAGGGCTTAGTTTTAATCTTGTAATTTTCAGTTTCAAGTGATGTAATCTTTTTATTTATTAATGAAAAATTAAATTTAGTTTAATTCTCGTCTCATTTAAATTTCCAGTTTCTGTTTCTTTTTTTAATCCGTTTATAAAAAATATTGTTACTGTTCGTCATTTATTATTATTATTATAAAATATATATATATATATATATATATATATATATATATATATATATATATATATATAAATATAAAGAAAGTGAATATCAATTTTCCCCTACTGGGAAAGTTTTAAGGCTACTGCTGATATTATTGGTTCGAGACGAGGGTGCTGTTTTGGTTCAAATTAAAGGTGGTGTTTGTTTGGTGATTGTTTCGGTATTAAGGGGGCTCAGCGCCTTACCTTCTTCCCAAAGGTTTTCGCCAAACAGGTTTTAGTCTCTTTTAATTTTATGTTATTATTAAGTGTTATAATCTGCTTTTTGCTTATTTAAATTTGAATCTGCTTTGTGTTAGACTTTTAAGTTTAAGTTTGGTTTTTATTTTATCTGCTTATTAGGACTTTATTTGTGGTGTTTGATTTAATTTGTTAAACTGCTTTTTCGGTTTTAAAAATCTGCTTATGTTTAGGTGTGCTTAAGTTTATTTAGATTATAGGCTTGGATCTGCTTTTGTTTTAAAATTTATTAAATCTGCTTATTCAGTTTTGTTTCAGGATTACATGTTTGTTGTTTCTGCTTATTCTGCTTAATAGCTCACTTAAATCGGTTTGCGTTTGAGTAGTTTAATCTGCTTCGAGTATTGGATAACTCAGTTTGGCTAGAGTGATTATAGATTTTAGTTGCTTAGCTTATTTGATAAATTCACTTTGTTTAGATTTAGTTGCTGCTTAGATTCATAGGACTTTTGATTCTGCTTATTTTTATTAAGGTAGTTTGTTTAATCTGGATTGATTATTTAAGCTGGTGCTATAAGTTTTGATAGTTGAGGTTTGTTTTGTCTGCATAACTGTTGCCTTGTTTAATACCTTATTTGTTTTCAACTTAATCTATTTCAGCTTATTTACTATTCTGTCTGCTTATTAGACTCAGCTTATTGTTAGGATTGTGTGCTTATTTTATTTGCTGCTTATCTCAGACCCAATTGGTCTGAGGTATTTTGCAGTCCAAATTAATAGTTCCAAAAAATCAAAATATTAAGCAAATATTAGGTGTGATGGGACTCGAACCCAGGACCTCTCGCTCACTAGTCCAACAACCCAGCCATCTACTCTAATGCTATTCTTGTGTTCATTTATGCCGAGTTTAATTAATATAGGCTCTTTAAAATTTGGCAGTTTTTAATTAAGTTAGTTTAAATTAGTTTTAGTTTTATTTAAATTTTAACATAAAAGTTTTATCTCAAATTTTTCTTTATTTTGATTTTACAAAAAATTATAAAAAGACAAAAAAAAATATTTCATTTACTTTTAAATTACTTTTCATTTTATTTTGTTTACATTGTTTTAAAATTAGTTAAATTAATCTAGTTTTTTTAAGTTTTTAAATAAAATTCTTTTTACATTAAAATTTCAAAATAGTTTCATTAAATTAAATTAGGTTTAAATTTTAAATTGGTTAGGTAATTTTTAAATAGTTTTTCAATTAAATAGGCTTTTAGTTTAAAATATACCAAAAATATCGTTTACCAAAAACAAAGTTAAGTCGATACTTTAAACCGGAAATCAAATTCGAGTCGAATCGAGGAAAAACAAACTTAATTAATTGGACTAAAAATCATAGTTTCAAATTGGCGCCGCTGCCGCTTCGCTCGTACGATTGACGATTTTTCGTGAAGACGTTTGGATTTTGGATCCGTTCTTTTTGAACGTTAATTTTCTTGCACAAAAAAATCAAAAATCTTAAGAAAAATCAAAAACTTAAAAATACAAAAAAAATTAAAAAATCACAAAAGCAATCTCTTTCCTAAGAATTGCAACAAAAAAATAAAAAAAAATACAAAAGTAATACTTTTTCCTAAAAGTATTACACCAAAAATATTACGTATTAGTGTTAATTTTTATTTCGATTTCTTTCGATTTTTCTTGTGAATATATATTTTTCTAAAAAAATACAAAAAGATTTTTCATTTTATTATATTATATTACGTAGCACAATAAAATTACCTACTTATCAAATAAGGCCTTAGTTGGGTTTTCATCACCTAACTATTGTATTCGAATCCATAACGAGAAAAAAAAGGCAAAATAGATAAATACTAGTAAGACGTTTGAACTCGACATATACAAACTATAAGGTGGGTATAAGGCGACGCGCTATAAAAGGCCGTCTAAGGAAAAATGTTTTTAAGTGCTTTGTGCCACCTCGTTTCCCCGCTTGCTTGTGCGTATATTGAGAGGGACGACCGATTATTGGTTTGCCAACTCAAGTAGTATTTACGTAAATATTTTTGTAGATTTTTCATATTGCTCATCGAGAGGGAAAATCCTTTCCTCTCAAAGTCGACCGAGGTCACCTACCTCACTCCAAAGTTTTAAATTGTATGCGCACTCGCGCGCATACATACATACCGATTGGTTTACCAAATACTTCTAATTCTTCTAAAAAGAAGAAGAAGAAAAACAAAAAGACCGTCATTAAAGCCGATTCCGAGAATCGAGCTTTCGACAATACGATGGCAACGGATAATCGACCAATGATTGAGATTCTACAATCTCACGTTGAAGGAAACGATGACGCGATTATGGTGCCGAATATTGGAGATAATCATTTCGAACTTAAATCGGGTTTTATTCAAATGGTTTCCGCTACACCATTTTTAGGCCGTACTAATGATGACCCACACGCTCATATCAAACGTTTCATCCAATTAGCTAATACTGTCAAATACAATGGGGTGCCCCAAGAGGCCGTTCGCCTCCAACTTTTTCCTTTTTCCCTCGAGGGACAAGCCCGGATTTGGCTTGATAAGGAACCACCCCAAAGTATTACCACATGGATCGACTTAGAGACCAAGTTCATTAACTACTTTTTCCCACCATCACGGACCACGTCCTTACGGAATGAAATAATCAACTTTGAGCAACAATATGGGGAAACGTTTAGTGAGTCTTGGGATCGTTTTAAAGATCTTTTGAGAAAATGCCCACAACACGGTTTTACTAAAGTTCATCAAATCAACACGTTTTATAATGGTTTAACTCTAAACGACCAAGAATCACTTAATAGTGCCGCGGGGGGAAATATTCTTGTGAAAACCATGAACGAGGCTTGGGCCATTATTCAGAACAAGGCAAAAGTGCAAACCAAAAGTGTTAGGGCTAATATGGCAAGTGTTAGTACGAGTAATAATGAGGTGAATGATCAAATTAATAAACTTACTTCACTTGTTGAAAAACTCGCTCTAAAAACCGATGCCCTCACTACACATGTGCATGCCGTGAAAGAAAAAAGTGAAACGTGTGAGACTTGTGGTGGACCACATTCATACTTTAATTGTGACAAGGTTTACAATGATCAACAAGAAGTTTATGCTTATAATAACAATGAAATTGATCGGAATCAATTCAAACCAAATGTTGATGTTAACCATTTGTCTTACAAGTCTAATAACTATTTGGCTCCCCCGGGTTTCGTAGCACCACAAAGACCACCCCCACCCGCCCAAAATAGGAACCAAGGTCCTCAACGGGGTAATTTTCAAGGAAATTCTAATCAACGGGGTTTTAATCAAAATCAAGGGAATTTTCAAGGGCAAAACCAAGGGTTAAATAATCAAGGATATAATAACCAAAGTTTTTAAAATCAAGGATTTAATCAAGGTTCTAATCAATATCAAAACCAAGGTTTTCCTAATCAAGGTTATAATCAAATGAACATACATAATCCTCAAATGGACTTGGTTTTACAAAAATTATCCGACCATGAACGAATCATGAGAGAGATGCAAGAACATAATCGACAAATGCAAGAATCGAACGATAAGAAGTTTTTGACTATGATTCAAACCTTTCGTCCCCAAGGTGCCCTCCCTTCGAACACCGTGACCAATCCTAGGGCTAATGTTAATGCTATCACTACTAGGAGCGGTAAGACCACCGTAGAACCTTCCCCACCTAACCAAGGACCCGAGATACCTTCTTCTTCGACACAACCTCCTTCTTCTTCTACTTGTGACATACCTCCCGTTATGCATTCGTCTACACCTTATGTTCCACCGATACCCAAATTTTCTACCACACCTTCGGTTCCCAAACCGGTTCCTTCACCTTCTATTTCTACTCCTCCTCCTCCACCAAAGGATGTGAGTGAGCAATCCACTCCAAAGCCTTCATCTCAACCCAATATACCTTATCCCTCAAGGTTGCGGAAAGAGAAATTGAAGAATAAGGATGATATTCAAGTTTCGAACTTCCTAAAAATGTTCAAACAATTGAATTTTAATATCACCTTTGCCGAGGCGCTCGCTCACATGCCTAAGTACGCTAAGATGTTTAAGGATCTTTTAAGTGATAAGGAAAAGTTGCTTGATATTTCCAATACCCAATTGAATGAGAATTGTTCCGCGGTTCTTTTGAGAAAATTATCGGTTAAGTTAGAAGATCCCGGTCGATTCCTTATTCCTTATAATTTTCCGGGTGTTGAGAATTGTATGGCCTTGGCGGATCTCGGAGCGAGTATCAATCTTATGCCATTGTCCGTGTGGAAACAATTATCTTTACCCGAGCTAGTCCCCACTCGTATGTCATTGGAATTAGCTAACCGTAAGGTTGCTTATCCGGTGGGGATAGCCGAGGATGTTTTTGTAGGAGTCGACAAATTCACTTTCCCCGCCGATTTCGTCGTAGTCGACTATGAAATGGATCCCCGTGTTCCCTTAATTGTGGGACGACCCTTCTTGAGAACCGGGCGTACATTAATTGATGTAGCCGCGGGTGAACTTATCATGAGGGTCGGGGATGACAAAATCGTCTTTAACATGGGTGAACTTTCCAAACTTCCTGATGAGCCCGAATCCGTGAATTTCATCGATGTGCTCGACGAAGCATGCGAAGAACATTTTCACGAGGCTTGTAAGAGCGGGATTTCTCCTTTACCTCATGTTGAGATCGTAGCTTTTATTGCTCCTTCATTGACTCCATTTGGAGAAAGTGACTTAGATGATTTTGAAGCTAGCTTGGGTCCTCTCGATATTAACTATGATAATTCTCCCACCAATTGGGATGAAGACATTCATACTATTGAGAGACTTCTCAATGAGGACAATATTTCTCCACCTACTCCTAAAGAAGTTACAAACGATGATCCTACTTTGACTAAGCCTTCCATTGACAATCCGCTGGATTTAGAGCTTAAGGATTTGCCGTCTCATCTAGAGTACGTTTTCTTAGAGGAGGATAATAAGTTGCCCGTCATTATTGCTAAGGACTTAAAAGAAGATGAAAAATCCCGACTTATCGATGTGCTTAAGAATCATAAGAAAGCAATTGCTTGGAAAATCTCCGACATTCGCGGAATTGATCCTAATTTTTGTACTCATAAAATTCTCATGGAAGATGACTTTAAACCCGCAATCCAAAATCAAAGAAGGGTTAATCCAAAAATTCATGAAGTCATTAAGAAAGAAGTTATCAAACTTCTCGATGCCGGAATGATTTACCCTATCTCGGATTCGCCATGGGTTAGTCCCGTCCATTGTGTGCCTAAGAAAGGCGGAATCACCGTTGTTCCCAACGAAAACAACGAGTTGATTCCTACTCGACTCGTAACGGGTTGGCGAGTTTGCATCGACTATCGTAAGCTCAATGATGCCACTCGTAAGGATCATTTCCCTCTTCCTTTCATGGATCAAATGCTCGAGCGTTTAGCAGGTAATGATTTCTATTATTTCTTAGATGGCTTTTCCGGATATTTTCAAATTCCTATCG
Organism: Glebionis coronaria; assembly: GCA_025667525.1. Lineage (NCBI taxonomy): Eukaryota > Viridiplantae > Streptophyta > Magnoliopsida > Asterales > Asteraceae > Glebionis > Glebionis coronaria. The sequence goes on from CM046876.1 coordinate 365,913,699, forward strand.
ATCCAAAAGACCAAGAGAAAACCACATTCACTTGTCCCTATGGAACATTTGCTTACAAACGAATGCCTTTCGGCTTATGCAATGCTCCCGGTACTTTCCAAAGGTGTATGATGGCGATATTTCATGACATGGTTGAAGAAACTATGGAAATCTTTATGGACGATTTCTCGGTCTATGGTGATTCTTTCTCTTCTTGCCTTGCTAATTTAGAACGTTTGATCCAACGGTGTGAAGACACTCGTCTCGTTCTTAATTGGGAAAAATTCCATTTCATGGTAAAAGAAGGCATCATCCTCGGTCATAAAGTTTCCAAAGCCGGTATCGAAGTCGACCGTGCTAAAGTTGACGTCATTGCTAAATTACCTCCGCCTACCACCGTCAAAGGAGTTAGAAGTTTTTTAGGCCATGCGGGATTTTATCGACGTTTCATCCAAGATTTCTCGAAAATAGCTCGTCCAATGACTCATCTCCTAGAAAAGGATGCTCCTTTCATCTTCTCTCAAGAATGTCTCGACTCTTTCGAACTTCTTAAAGGTAAATTAACTAAGGCACCGGTCTTAGTCTCTCCAAATTGGGAGTTACCTTTCGAGCTCATGTGCGATGCTAGTGATTTCGCGGTAGGAGCGGTTTTAGGTCAACGAGTTAACAAACATTTCCAACCCATTCATTATGCTAGTAAGATAATGACGGGGGCTCAATTGCATTATACCACTACCGAAAAAGAGCTTTTAGCTGTAGTGTATGCTTTTGAGAAATTCCGCCCCTATCTTGTGCTTTCCACCACCATCGTTTACACCGATCATTCCGCCTTGAAATACTTGTTAACCAAGCAAGATGCTAAACCGAGACTCCTTCGTTGGGTTTTGCTCCTACAAGAATTTAAAATCGAAATTCGTGATAAAAAAGGAGCAGAAAACCTAGCCGCGGATCACCTTAGTAGACTTGAGGATCCTTATCAAGGGGAATCTCCAAATCAAGAGATTAATGAATCCTTTCCCCTTGAGACCTTAATGTCTATTAATTCCAATCTTGATGATACCCCATGGTTTGCCGACATTGCAAACTATTTGGCGGGTGGTGTTCTTATCGAAGGGTTATCGTCCCAACAAAGAAAAAAATTCTTCAAGGACTAAAACGTACTATTGGGACGACCCTTATCTTTTCAAGCAATGTGCGGACTTAATCATTCGTAGATGTGTTGATGGGCCGGCGGCTTTACAAATCCTTGAAGCTTGCCATAAAGGACCCACTAGTGGTCACTTTGATCCTAATTACACCGCTAAAAAAGTTTTCGACTCCGGATTCTATTGGCCCTCCATTTATCATGATGCACATGAAATGGTTAAACATTGTGATGCTTGCCAAAGGCAAGGCAAGATCACACATAAAGATGAGATGCCTCAAAATTTCATCCAAGAATGTGAAATATTTGACGTATGGGGCATCGACTTTATGGGGCCGTTTCCATCATCGAAGGGAAACAAGTACATCCTCGTAGCCGTTGACTACGTATCCAAATGGGTTGAAGCAAAGGCTTTACCTACTAACGATGCGAGGGTGGTTGTTAACTTCTTGAAACAATTGTTTGCTCGATTCGGTGTGCCTCTTGCTATTATTAGTGATCGCGGGACTCATTTTTGCAATGATCAATTTGCACGAGTCATGGCTAAGTATGGTGTCAATCACCGACTTTCCACCGCGTATCATCCTCAAACCAATGGACAAGCCGAGGTTTCTAACCGTGGTCTTAAGAGAATCTTAGAGCGAACCGTGGGAGAGCATCGTGCCTCATGGGCCGATAAATTAGATGATGCTTTGTGGGCTTTCCGTACTGCTTATAAGACACCTATAGGTTGTACCCCTTATCGCCTTGTGTACGGAAAGGCGTGCCACCTCCCCATTGAGTTGGAGCATAAGGCTTATTGGGCCTTAAAGTGGGCTAATTTTGATCTTAACAAAGCCGGTGATCATAGGAAAATCCAACTCAATGAACTCAATGAACTTAGGAATGAGGCTTATGAAAATTCATTAATCTACAAAGAGAAGACTAAGCTCATTAATGATTTCAAGATTAAAAACCGAGTTCCATGTTGGTGATCAAGTTTTACTATTTAACTCTCGGTGGAAAATCTTTTCGGGTAAACTTAAGAGCCGTTGGTCCGGTCCATTCACCGTGGCCCAAGTCTTCCCTTATGGCACCATTGAGTTATCCCAACCAAATGGGCCTAACTTTAAGGTGAATGGCCAACGGGTTAAGTTGTACTATGGAGAGGACATATCTCACGAGATGATTCCATCCCTCTCCACATTTCCCTTGAATTAATTCGGGAAATCGAGTCGAGCTAGAGACTCGTGATAAATAAATCAAGCATCGTATAACTAGGTTAGATTTTTACCTTTACCATCCTTTCCACCCTTTTTCACCTTCATCCATGTCCACCAATAAGTGTAGGGGGGAGCCAAGTAGGTTGTTTGTGTATTGTGATTGTGTGCAGGGGCATGTGCTTTGATGATCCACTTTTGGTACTTTTGACGCGACCCGTGATCCCGTGTTCCCGTGTACCCTGTTCTATCAAAACTATTGTGATTCATACTTGTATATAAATAAAACAAATAAATGTAATCACTTTAGTTGTCCCTTCCTTAGCTCGATTTTAAACAACGTACTCAATGTCCTAAGTGTAGGGGAGTTTATTCTCCCACATGCTTAAACATTGAGGACAATGTTTATATTAAGTGTAGGGGGGACTTCTATCGAATTTTAGTGGGCTTTTCCATGAATTTGACCCCATTTAACCGGAAAATTTAAAAACATTTCAACATTTTTCAAATTTTTGATCTATTTTGGCCTAGTAGTATTTTTATTTATTTTCTTTCCTTTTATTATCGCATCGAATAATTTCCATTTCAAGAATAAATTCAAAAAATGAATAAATAAATAAAATGGTTTTAACAAGTTTAGATGTCTTTGATATATTAGGCCCGTCGTGAATATTTTGACTCAACCCGAGTTTACTTATCCATGTTTACTCTAGCTAGTATCCTTAACCATATGGACCTTAATTGGTTTATTAGGCTAAGCATCCACGAGTCTCATTACTTGAGATTTTAAATTGTGGAGAACGAGAGATGATAGAGTTAATTATAAGTTCGGTATTCTTTCATTAACTTATGTGAGTTAGTTATGAGCTTTTTCTCCCATCGCTTGTTAATAAATATATTTGCAATAATAAGGTTGTACGATTTAAAAGGTTACTTAGCTTCTAGCACAAGATCGTTTAAAAGTTGCTCGGTATTAATTAGAGTTCATAGCCAAGGCATAACTTATTGAAACGGGACGCGAAGATTGGCTTATCCAAAAAGGCCCTAACAAGGCATGAGGATACCCGAGTCCAAAAAGGCCCTCACAAGGCATGAGGATTCACTTTTTGCTAAAGATCCTAAGATGATGTGAAGATCATTAATCCAAATCAATATGATGGATCAAGACACACGACGAGAAGCAATTACTCCCCTAAAGATCATGGAGAAGTCTATCCAAAAAGACCCTAACAAGGTATGAGGATAAATAGATCCAAGTCCGAAAAGGAGGCGGATCGTTGTATATCAAAATCCTAAATAAAGAAGAGGATACATGAAGAAGTCGTGGTCAACGTTTGAAGCATCTTTCACTTCTAATGAAGATGTATACCAAAATGAAGAGAAGACCATAATTTCAAGATCGTCTCTTAAGATTTGAAGTTTGAAGTACAAGCCAAATATCGGTCTGAGAAAGGTCTCAACTCGTGAAACGAGTTATGCCAAGATATGAACTTTTTGAGGTTTCGAGAAGCAGTTTTAAAAGATTTTGTCCTTTAGCTAACTATTTATTAAATCGTCCCACTTTATTTTCGGCCTTAATAAATTATCGAAATAAGTAAAAAATGCATCCTCGTGATCATTCAAGACAAAAATAAAATACAAGAGATACACCGTAGGAATAAGGGGGTCTAAGTGATTAAATAAACCACATGAGCAAGTGTTAGTTGTGCTAACTTGTAATAACAATGATCTCGTTTTTATGCTTGGTATGGGGAACGTGAAACTTGAGGGTGATTAATATTCATGACACCAAAGCCCTAATCTAAGTCTTAGATTTCTTTACGAGTTTCTTCCATCTAATAATTTCCAAGTTAATAAATGATTATAACTTTTATCTCTTTCTTAAGTTTTATCTTTTCGTCGTAGTAGTAGTAGTAATAGTAATAAAGGCCGAGATGGATTGATTATGAGAAAAATGTAACTTTAGGCTCTATAACTATGCATTGCATGGGGTCATTGCAATGGTCAAGTGTAGGGGATTTAATAAGTGTGTAAACACTTATCCTTTTGCCACTAAAATAAAGGAAAAACAAGACCTAATCATGTGTTATATGTCATAAAAGTCGGAATTACGCGTGGTTTTGTGTTTTTGTGTTTAAATAGGTACAAATGATCAAAAGAAGAGAAAACACGGGATTTCACGGTCAAAAGTTGAAGAAAAGTCCAAAAAGAGACGAAGACAAAGTCAAAAGATCAAAAGTGTGCCGAAGATCACGAAACCCGACAAAATCGATACGATTTGAAGAACAGACCAAAATGCCAAAGATCAAATCGTTTTATTCAAGGATTTAATTCGTACGATGATTTTGGGCCTTGTGGGTACCACATTGGATCTATTGGGCCACAAAGCCCATTTATCAATTTATTCAATTTGCATAGATTGGAAAGAATTGGGCTAAAAGCCCATTTGGCTAAATTGCTATACAAAGGGGACGAATTAAATGAAGATAACGGGCCTCAAGCCCAAATGGGTTAATAAACGAATGAAGTGAAAGCTTTTTTCACTCGGTCAAAAATTGGGTCAACACACGGTTTAATTAAAATTGAATAACAATTCAATTTCTTTGGTCAACTCCCACATCCCAACAACCGACCCCCACTCCCCAAATAAATAAACCTATTTACTTTACCCCACACCCCCACATAACTTCGTTACAATCTATATGAAATACCCTCTCACCCATCACTCCATCATCTTCTTCCCCTAAAATTCGCACCCTTCCCTCAAAACCCTAATTTTACTGTTAAAAATTAACACACCCAAATTTGGGGGTTTTACCCTTATAGGTTAATTCAACCTATAAGGAATAAATCCCCCCATTTTTCGCAGCAAAACACCATGTGGTCCTCAAAATCTCCATCCGACGTGGCCTATTCTCCCATTTTGATTGGCTACTACACGTCCATACACCCATCCCCCCAATAAAATTGAGCCACATCACCAATCAACAAACACAAGAAGCACACATCCTGACACGAGGGCAATCCGTAGCTACAAGGGCGATTTTTAGCCGCATGATCAAGAGAGAGAAGAAGAAAGAAGGATTGGACGGTGGGATTTGATTGCTTACAAGAGAAGCCAAGATTAGGGTTTTGAGGGTTTTCTCCTATAAAAACCCCCATATTTCACATGTAATCGCAGCTTTTCTTTATATTTTTAACTTTCAGTAAAATAGGGCTTAGTTTTAATCTTGTAATTTTCAGTTTCAAGTGATGTAATCTTTTTATTTATTAATGAAAAATTAAATTTAGTTTAATTCTCGTCTCATTTAATTTTCCAGTTTCTGTTTCTTTTTTTAATCCGTTTATAAAAAATATTGTTACTGTTCGTCATTTATTATTATTATTATAAAAAAAAATATATATATATAAATATAAAGAAAGTGAATATCAATTTTCCCCTACTGGGAATGTTTTAAGGCTACTGTTGATATTACTGGTTCGAGACGAGGGTGCTGTTTTGGTTCGAATTAAAGGTGGTGTTTGTTTGGTGATTGTTTCGGTATTAAGGGGGCTCAGCGCCTTACCTTCTTCCCAAAGGTTTTCGCCAAACAGGTTTTAGTCTCTTTTAATTTTATGTTCTTATTAAGTGTTATAATTTGCTTTTTGCTTATTTAAATTTGAATCTGCTTTGTGTTAGACTTTTAAGTTTAAGTTTGGTTTTTATTTTATCTGCTTATTAGGACTTTATTTGTGGTGTTTGTTTTAATTTGTTAAACTGCTTTTTCGGTTTTTAAAATATGCTTATGTTTAGGTGTGCTTAAGTTTATTTAGATTATAGGCTTGGATCTGCTTTTGTTTTAGAATTTATTAAATCTGCTTATTCAGTTTTGTTTTAGGATTACATGTTTGTTGTTTCTGCTTATTCTGCTTAATAGCTTACTTGAATCGGTTTGCGTTTGAGTAGTTTAATCTGCTTCGAGTATTGGATAACTCAGTTTGGCTAGAGTGATTATAGATTTTAGTTGCTTAGCTTATTTGATAAAGTCACTTTGTTTAGATTTAGTTGCTGCTTAGATTAATAGGACTTTTGATTCTGCTTATTTTTATTAAGGTAGTTTGTTTAATCTAGATTGATTATTTAAGCTGGTGCTATAAGTTTTGATAGTTGAGGTTTGTTTTGTCTGCATAACTGTTGCCTTGTTTAATACCTTATTTGTTTTCAGCTTAATCTATTTCAACTTATTTACTATTCTGTCTGCTTATTAGACTCAGCTTATTGTTAGGATTGTGTGCTTATTTTATTTGCTGCTTATCTCAGACCCAATTGGTCTGAGGTATTTTGCTGTCCAAATTAATAGTTCTAAAAAATCAAAATATTAAGCAAATATTAGGTCTGCTGGGACTCGAACCCAGGACCTCTCGCTCACTAGTCCAACAACCCAGCCATCTACTCTAATGCTATTCTTGTGTTCATTTATGCAGAGTTTAATTAATATAGGCTCTTTAAGATTTGGCAGTTTTTAATTAAGTTAGTTTAAATTAGTTTTAGTTTTATTTAAATTTTAACATAAAAGTTTTATCTCAAAGTTTTCTTTATTTTGATTTTATAAAAAATTATAAAAAGACAAAAAAAAATATTTCATTTACTTTTAAATTACTTTTCATTTTATTTTGTTTACATTGTTTTAAAATTAGTTAAATTAATCTAGTTTTTTTTAAGTTTTTAAATAAAATTCCTTTTACATTAAATTTTCAAAATAGTTTCATTAAATTAAATTAGGTTTAAATTTTAAATTGGTTAGGTAATTTTTAAATAGTTTTTCAATTAAATAGGCTTTTAGTTTAAAATATACCAAAAATATCGTTTACCAAAAACAAAGTTAAGTCGATACGTTAAACCAGAAATCAAATTCGAGTCGAATCGAGGAAAAACGAACTTAATTAATTGGACTAAAAATCATAGTTTCACACTCCACCAAAAGTATTGCTAGATGTCATGGTACATCTTGGTCGAACCAGGATGAATAGAGAATGGGGAGCTATGAGCCTCAGCTAACAATGCTTCCCGGAGTTCTTGATCGGCAGGAACACAAAGTCTCGTGCCCTGCCATAAGATACCGTCTGCGTCTACTCGAATTTCTGTCTGCTTCTCAAAATTCTAAATTATCGCCCAGATTTCACCATCCTCTTTCTGAGCTTCCTTGATCCTAGAGAGTAACTCGGGTTCCACTCTAATATTAGCCCAGTAACCGTGCTGTCCACGTACCATGATCTCAATGTCTAGTCGCTCCAAGTCTCTTATAATTTCCTCCTCAATTTTAATGCCGTTTATCATTCCAGACTTTCTACTAAGTGCATCTGCCACTACATTCGCTTTGCCGGGATGATACTATAGATTAATGTCGTAATCCTTCAACAGCTCTAACCATCTCCCCTGTCTCATGTTCAATTCATGTTGAGTGAAGATGTACTTTAAGCTCTTGTGGTCCGTGAAAATGTCACATGATTCTCCATACAAGTAGTGTCTCCATATTTTCAATGCAAACACGACTGCTGCAAGTTCTAAGTCATGCGTAGGGTAATTTTCCTCATAAGGCTTAAGCTACTGTGAAGCGTACGCGATCACTTTCCCATGTTGCATGAGAACACAGCCAAGTCCCTTCCCCGATGCATCACTGTAGATCTGAAATCCACCTGTACCAGATGGGAGAGTAAGAATCGGTGCAGATACTAACTTCTGCTTTAGGTCTTCAAAGCTCTTCTCTCCTTCTTCATTCCAGACGAATTTCTCCCCTTTCCGCATCAGTTTGGTCAGTGGTAGTGCTAAACGGGAAAAGTTCTCCACGAACCTACGGTAGTAACCAGCTAAGCCTAGGAAACTGCGAACTTCAGTCACTGATGTCGGTCTTGGCCACTTGTAATAGCCTCAACCTTTGTTGGGTCCATAGTGATTCCTTCTGCTGACACAATGTGACCTAAGAACACCACCTTGTCTAACCATAACTCACACTTGGAGAATTTAGCATACAACTACTTCTGGCGAAGAATCTGTAACACTGTACGAAGATGGTCTTCGTGTTCCTCCTTGGACTTAGAGAATATCAGAATGTCATCAATGAAGACAATGACGAACTTGTCCAGAAATTCATGGAAGATTCTGTTCATCAAATCCCGAAATTCATGACTACAAATTCGTAGTGGCCATAGCGAGTACGGAAAGCAGTCTTGGCGATGTCCTGCTCTTTAACCCGTAGCTGATGATAGCCCGACCTCAAATCAATTTTGGAGAAATGTTTGGCCCCTTGGAGTTGGTCAAACAGATCATCTATGCGTGGTAGAGGATACCTATTCCTGATGGTAATCTTGTTGAGCTCGCGATAATCTATGCAAAGGCGCATACTGCCGTCCTTCTTCTTCACAAATAAGACCGGTGCGCCCCATGGAGATGCGCTCGGTCGAATGAAGCCTCGTTCCAGAAGTTCTTGCAATTGATCCTTTAGCTCCTTCAACTCTATGGGAGCCATGCGATAAGGAGCCTTGGAAATTGGCTCAGCTCCTGGGATGAGATCGATGTTAAACTCTACTTCACGTACAGGTGGTATGCCCAGAAGTTCTTATGGAAATACATCTGGAAATTCTAACACTATCGGCTGATTCTGAATTGATGGAGGTTCATCATCCATGTCATGAACAGTAGCTAGATAGCCCTCACAACCATGTGAAAGTAATGCACGTGCTTTGATTGCAGTCCCTTTACACACCTTTGCTTTAGGAAAAACAAGAGGGGTAAAATAGGGAAAAGTATTAAGTGATGATTTAGGAAAATCAAGCACTAATGACCCAAATGAAGTTCAAGTTCGTTTACCAAGGAGGTATATGTATGTGACTAAAATGTAGCAAGGTTTGAGATTAATATTGGTTAGAAGGGGATGAGAAAAGAGGATGACGAAGACGTGAAACTGATTACTACTACGACTTAACGTAAAATAAGCTAAAATAAACATTAATTCTAAAAATTACCAAAAATTCACCAAAAATCAAAATAAATAAACTAAGAGTTTACCAATGATCAAAACTTTTTCAAACCTTTTAATTAATTAAATATTCAATTTTTAAATGCTAATTAAAGCCCTAAAAATAAAATTAACTATCAAAAAGCCCAAATAAAGATTTTTCAATTGGTAAACCTCTAAAATGACCTAAAAAGATTAAAAACTATTTTTAGAAATGTTTAAACTAATAAAAACTATTTAAAATGATTTAAAAACTATTAAAATTTAAAATAATTATAAAAATTAATCTAAAGACGATAAAATTAATCTAAAAGTTGCAAAAATCCTATTTTAATGTATTTAAGCTAAGAAAAATATAAAAAGTGCAAACCATGTGAAATTTGAAAAATAATAATATAATAATATTAAAAATCCAAAAATTATAAAAATTCTAAAAACATGCAAACTAGTTTATTTGACCTAATTAAACAGAAAATGAAAGTGAAATGACTAGAATACCCTTATTGGGCCCTCAAATGGGCCAAAATCCAAAACAGTCAAGCTTATTGGGCTTTTTAGCCCAAAAAGTCAAACTAAACCCAAAAGACTTGGAAAAGCACTATCTGACTTAAAATTTAATTCTAAACACAAAACTCTGAAGGCCCAAAAGCTGAAAGTGAGCTTATCACAGTTTAATGATCAAACAACTTATCCTTATTGGGCCATTAAGCCCATTAAGCAATAAGCTAATGCCATAAGCTCTAATTTGACACACAACCTTCTTTTGGGATACTAAAGAGATCTGTAAAAAGAAACTTTGAAAAAGCACACTCAATAAGCCAAAAATAAGCAAAGTACAAATCCACTAAAAGACAAAATAGTCAGGTTTGAGATATAGGGCACATTAGGACTTGATTCAACTTGCAAAATGTCACAAATGACTTCAATAAGCCAAATCAATCAACAAAATTCCAATAAGCAACACCATTAAGCCAGAATAAGCCAATAAGCACTTATGAGAAAGTCAATTAAGTTGGTTTTCTAGTCAAACCCTAAAGTCAACCCACCAAATGCTCTAGTATGAACAAATGGGTCAAATAATGAGAACCTATTACAAAATCCAAGTTGTTGCTGATTAAAATAAGCTATAATAGCTTATTGATAAGTTGAACACAAAAATACACTAGTAGTCGCTAGCAGCAGGGGAAAGGAGTTCCCACTGCTTTGACTATTTGACCAAGCTTTTTAGAGAGATCTAGTTGGATTCAAATGGAAATAAGGGCACCCTTGTGATCAGTGAATCACAAGGAGTCTATATCAACAAAGAAATCACAAATTAGTTCACACAATAAGCCCAGATTAAGCAAACAGTCCACAGATATTGCACAGACTTGGATATTAAGCAGTTATGAACAAATAAGCAGTTTTAGCATGAATAAGCACTCCAAATTCAACCAGATGCATACACAAGCTATATAAACTATGATTAAGCTCAAACAAGCTTAAATCAATCACTTAAACAAGGTATGGAACAAAATCAAAGCAGATAATACTTGCTGTTATAAACTTCAAGAACATATGCACAGTTTGATGATCTAATTGACCACAAATCCAACTTCAAGCACTCAAATCTCTTTCCCTGATGTAACTAACTAGGTTTAATCACTTGTTAACCCTAGTATATGATTAAAACTAGGTGTCCCTTAAACCACAGCCAATTTTATCAAGTAAACAAGTTTTTAGAGCCTAATTTAGGACCTAGGTGTTTCAAACCACAAAATCTGCAAATAAATGACCAAGTATATCAGATAAACAGATACCAACAATCACAAACACAAAACACCTACTCAACTTTCCACAAATCCTGCTATTGCAGTTAACCCAAACACCCCTTAATTATCTGTTTTCACAAATTTTCAAAGGATATTTCAGATTCAACCCACAAATCAAGTTACATCAACTCAATAAAATCAAACAATACCAGATAAACAAGATCCAACCATCAAAACACAGATTCAACAACAACCATACAAAAATCACAAATATTTAGAAAAATGAAGAAAAATGAAAAAGGAGAAGGGTGCAAACCTCCAAGACCTACATCCAGGCCCTGGATTGTTTGAGCTGAGGTACTAGCAGAACAAGTACCAGCTTCCAAGCTGCTAAGATGAACAAACAATAAAGTGAGATAAAAAACAGACTAAACCTTTTGATTTCTGAAAACAAGTGTTTTAATCCTTAAAACCTTTTTTCAAAACCAATAAAACATGTAAGTGGACCTCAGATTTAGGCTATTCTAACACCAACCTTTAATAAACATAAAAGAGATTTCACAAATTTTCTGAAATTCAAATTTTATTTAACTTAAAAAGGAATTACAAAGATTGATAGCCAAAATCTGGAACAAAGGGACTCTCATAGGTTGAGGTCTCCTTTTATAGGCAAATGGATACAAAGCACTATTCATAAACGCTAGAACTGAAATTCCTAAATTATCCTTGAGAATCTTATAGGCTTGTTGCCAGCTTGCATTGGTGAATCAGGGACGTTTATTTAGTACTTGGAGAGTAAGGAAAAGCTTTGGTTCGTTGATCTTGCCATGTGATGATCTTATGCCAGGTGTCGTCATGTGAGTGGGAGTGGGGGTATCTTTCTGGTAGTGGGGATTGAGGTTTTTGGTGTGGGATGTGGTTGACATGATGTGAATTACACGTGGGAACAATCAATTTCACTTTCCCCTTTGTTTTCTTCTTTTTAATCCTGGGTAAAAAGGGGTGTTCTTCATGGTAAAATCGCTACAGTAAGTGTTGCCCGCGTTTTTAAAAGTTTGAACTTTCAGCTTGGCAATTTTGGTCCTTTGATTTTGAGAAAAGTTGTATACAAGTTTTTCAGCTCAAATAAACGCATCCCTTTGTTGTTTAAGTTTCCATCTTCACACTTTTGGCACAAAACTTTTCCAAAAAGATATCAAGGGTTGTTTTTGCCATGTTTTCATTTTTGATGGACTGATTTTGTACTTTGTTGATCTTCAAAGGTCTTCAATGTATCTTTGACTTCATGAGGGACATAATTGACAAATTAGATTTGATGAGGGACTAATCTTGCCATTTCTTTAAAGTTGAAGGACCTTTTTGCAATTTTGACAAACTTAAGGGACCAAACTTGTAATTATGAATTCACAAGGGTTTTAAGTGTCATTTCTTCATTGTTTGAGGATCAATCTTGCATATCTTCAAGTCTTCAAGGGTAAATGTTGGATAATTCATGAACTAGGGCCCGGTTCTTTGTACGGCTTCGTTTCTCGTGTCCGTTTTCCTTGTTTCTTGTGATCTTTTGTCTTTTTCACGATATCCATACCTAAAATACACAAGTAAACAAACACAAGCATATACATGGTATTTTATGACATTTTTATGCATTTAAAGCCCGAAAAGAACGACGAGATCATGTATAAATGCCATCTCATCACTCCCCCATACTAAGCCATTGTCGTGCCCTCACGCAATGCTAGAATAAAGTATCTAAGCATCACCAAAAATTCAATTTTATTAACCCTTTATTGAAAAGTAAAAGACTTGCAACAATACTACTAAGATGTGTAAAGACATAATGTATGTTTTCATCACGAATGTGACTTTTAGGGTCAAAGAATAGAAACAAGTAAATGTCCCTTAGAGTAAATTTCGTCATCCTTGATTGTCATACATTCCATGCTAAGTGCAAAAACGAGATCATTGTTGGTACAAGTCACAATGCTAACACTACTCATACGTCCAAATTGTGTAATACTTTTTCTCCCCGCAATCCTAGTTATTATAAAAGGAAATGGGTTTCTAGTATTTTTTAACTATTTGTCATGGATCACAAGTGACTCATATTGACTTATTTGAGTAGTTATTAGTCCGAAGGCAAAGTAGCACGATTTAATCGATAGTCAGCCGAAGGACAAAATCTTTTAAAACGGCTTCTCGTGTATCTCCTTAAGTTCATATCTTGGCATAACTCGTTTCACGATTTGAGACCTTTCTCGGACCGATATTTGGCATGTACTTCATACTTCAAATCTTGGGAAGACGTTCTTGAAATTATGGTCTTCTCTTCATATTTTGGAATTTCTTCACTTGACGTTTTTGAGAGATTCTTCATATTTGGACCACGACTTCATCATTTTTCTTCAATCTTTATTTTGGATTTTGATATACAACGATCCTCCTCCTTTTCGGACTTGGATATATATATCCTCATACCTTGTAAGGGTCTTTTTGGATAGACTTTCTCCATGATCTTTAGGGGAGTAATTGCTTTTCGTCGTGTGTCTCGATCCTTCATATTGATTTAGGAATAATGATACTTCACATCATCTTGGATCTTTAGCAACAAAATAGAGCTCCTCATGCCTTGTTAGGGCCTTTTTGGATATTCACCAATCTTCGCGTCCCGCTTCAATAAGTTATGGCTTGGCTATGAACTCTATTCAACCCCGAGCAACTTTTAAACGATCTTGCGCTAGAGGCTAAGTAACCTTTTAAATCGTACGACCTTACTTATTGCAATTATTTTTATTCCTAATGCATTGATCTTATGGGAAGAAAAAGCCACGATTAAAAATATATGAGTTTTTGAAAGAACATTTTTATCTTCTACGTTTAGCATGATCACTTGTCTAACTCTATCATCTCTCGTTCTTCACTATATAAAGACCTCTAATTAAAGAGACTCGTGAATACTTAGCCATGCAAGTCAAAATTAAGCCAAAATTTGGATTAGCTTTCATTAAGACTATATCAAGTCAAAGTTTTGGGTTTTCAAGCCACCTATAGGATCTTGCACTTTCTTGGACTTTTCCAAGTTTAGAGAATGCATTTTATAGTTCCCTTGATAAGTGACTTTCTAGGATCAATTATAGGAACTTGCGAAAAGTTCTTGTTCTTAACCCGTATGAGCTAAGACTTTCGCGTTTTAAAGTTCCCTATATAAAAGTCTAGAAAAACTTGAATTGAGCGGGTTAAGGAATGTAAATGGCTCCAAATGCCCATCAAGTCAAAAATTAGCTCTTATTCTACCCATCGGAAAATATACATTCGTGTCTTAAAAACACTTATGAAAACTAAGAAAAATTTAAAATTTGGCCATTTTTAGCCTTATTAGCAACAAAACAGAACATTGAAAGTTGGAAAACGTGACGGCGTAGCAATGCAAGTATCTATTCACCCCCATACTAAAAGTAAACATTGTCCTCAATGTTTCGAGTCTAAAGGTGGAGCACCCCATACTAGAGACGAAGAGTCGAATGCTTAAGATCTAGCATGGAAAGGGTGATCAACAGTATATCGAAAGCCGTTTATGAATTATGCTAAAAGATAATTGTTAGAACAATAAAGGATATGTCATTGGATTCGTGACAAACTTCTTCAAGCAAACGATGGAGGCTCATGTAAACGAACACGAGAGTCTTCAATCGTAGATGATGATGATGATCTAGATAACACAATCACAAACAACCACGAGACAACGAGTTGGAAGGGTAAAAATCCCCTCTAATTAGTTATTAGAAAGCATAAAAGGATACGCATGGGATCTCCCCCACGAGGCACCTCGTTTTTGATTACCGAGTCATGAGCTCGACTCGATCCCCTCAATGCTAATTATCATTGGGGAAGGTGACTTGGTCGAGGTCAACCATCGAAGGAATTTCCCCACCAAAGTAGTGCTTAAGCCTATGTCCATTCACCTTAAAGTTAGGACCATCATCTTGAGCTAGCTCGATGGTCCCATAAGGAAACACTTGTGTAACGGTAAAAGGACCCGACCAACGAGATTTCAATTTCCCAGAAAATATCTTAAGTCGAGAGTTAAAAAGTAACACTTGATCACCAACGTTAAAAACCCGGTTTTTAATCTTTGCATCATGAAACTTTTTAGTCTTTTCTTTGAAAATCAATGAATTTTCATAGGCATTGTCTCTTAATTCATCTAATTCATTCAATTGTATTTTCCGGTGATCTCCCGCGGTTTTCAAGTCAAAGTTTGCATGCTTAAGGGCCCAATATACCTTGTGCTCTAATTCAATGGGCAAATGACAATTCTTCCTATAGACTAACTTATAAGGAGTGCAACCGATAGGTGTCTTGTAAGTGGTCCTAAAGGCCCATAAAGCGTCATCTAGTTTGTCGGACCATGAAGCACGGTTTTCTCCAATCGACCTCTCTAAAATCCTCTTCAAAGCTCGGTTCGAAACCTCGACTTTCCCACTCGTTTGCGGGTGATAAGCCATAGAAAGACGATGAGTTGCTCCATATTTCTTTAAGACCTTCTCGAATTGGTCATTACAAAAATAGGTTCCACGATCGCTTATAATAGCACGAGGGGTTCCGAACCGAGAGAATAGTTGCTTCAAAAACTTCACTACCACACGAGCATCATTAGTAGGTAAAGCCTTAGCTTCCACCCACTTAGAAAGGTAGTCCACCGCGACGAGGATATACTTGTTTGCATGAGACGATGGGAACGGCCCCATAAAGTCTATGCCCCAAATGTCGAAAATATCACACACTTGAATTATGTTTTGCGGCATTTCATCACGTTGAGACGATTTTCCTTGACGTTGGCACGAATCACACGACTTCACAAGTGCGTGTGCATCACGATAGATAGAAGGCCAAAAGAAGTCGGCATCGAATAATTTTTTAGCCGTGAGATTAGCACCGTGGTGACCACCCGTGGGTCCCTCGTGACAAGCTCTAAGGATATTAGAAGCTTCGGCACAAAAAACACAACGTCAAACGAGTTGATCCGCACAATCCCGAAAGAGATAAGGGTCGTCCCAAAAATAGAACTTGACGTCAAGAAAGAATTTTCTCTTTTGTTGTGTCGTCCTACCCTTGATTATGAAGTTCCCCGTATGGTAGTTTGCAATGTCGGCAAACCACGGGGTGGTGTCTTTAGAATTTACTACACCGAGAGTCTCCAGAGGAAATGTTTCGGTGATTTCCTTGTTCTCGAAAACATCTTTGTGAGGATCTTCTAGACGAGAGAGATGATCGGCTGCTAGATTCTCGGCTCCTTTTTTGTCAAGCACTGTGACATCAAATTCTTGGAGGAGGAGCATCCAACGAAGCAATCTCGTCTTAGCATCTTGCTTAGCTAAGAGATACTTGATAGTCGAATGGTCGGTATACACGATGCTTTTAGTTAAGACGAGATAAGGTCGGAATTTCTCAAAAGCATAGACCACGGCAAGGAATTCCTTTTCTGTTATGGTGTACTTTAATTGAGCCTCGGTCATCGTCTTACTAGCATAATGGATAGGACGGAAATGCTTTTCATAGCATTGCCCTAAGACGGCCCTATAGCATAATCACTTGCATCGCACATGATTTCAAAGGGTAATTCCCAATTAGGAGCAATACACACCCTCCAACCGGTCACAACACGAGTGGGAATTAACTCCTTGTTTTCATTAGGCACAACGGTCATTCCCCCCTTTTTAGGGACACAATGGATTGGGCTCACCCATGGGCTATCGGAGATAGGATAAATCATTCCCGCGTCAAGGAGTTTTAAAACTTCCTTTTTAATGACATCGTGAATTTTGGGATTCACCCTTCTTTGACTTTGAATTGCGGGTTTGTAGTCCTCCTCCATTAAAATCTTGTGAGTACAAAATTTTGAGTCAATACCCTTAATGTCGGAAATTTTCCACGCAATTTTCCCATTATGAGCTTTAAGAACTTTCAAGAGCTCGGTTTTTTCATCATTAGCAAGACCTCTTGCAATAATAACCGGAAACTTGTCATCACCTTCCAAGAATGCGTATTCAAGGTGAGATGGAAGATCTTTCAATTCAAGGATAGGTGGTTCCTCGATTGAAGATTTTGGTTCAACACTCATAACTTCCATCGGCGGAAGAAATGGTGGAATAGAAGTATCATCACTAATCAACACCTCATCTTCATTGTTGATTTCATTTGAAGTGAAATCGCCTCCTTGGAATGGAGTGAGATTTGGTGTGGAATTAGCAAGAATCGGATCCAAAATAGTGGGATTGCCACTTGACGAGCTATCGGAAAAACCTAACACTTCTTATGAAAACTCATCGCAAACCACATCAACTAAGTCAATGTGATTGATGGTAGCGATTGCATAAACATGATAAGGTTTTGAGTTTTGAGTAGCGTTTATAACAAGTTCCTCTTCGTTGAATCTCAAAGTGATAGTTCTTGCATGAACGTCGATAAGCGATCTCGAGTGTCTAAAAATGGACGACCTAAAATTAGAGGAACTTGAGGATCTACGGGGATGTCAACTACTATAAAATCAACGAGATAGTAGAACTTCCCCACGTTCACGAAAACATCTTCGGCTACTCCACATGCTAAAATCGTAGAATGATCGGCCATCTCGATAGACATGTTCGAAGGAATAAGAGCCGGAAGCGAAAGCGATTTCCAAATGGAAAATGGCATCAAATTAATGCTCGCACCAAGATCGGCCAAGGCGAGGCATTCTTTCATATCTTGTATGTCACAAGGAATGAGAAACTTTCCGGGGTCACCAACTTTTTCCGGTATGCGGTTAAGATAAACCGAAGAACAATTAGCAAGCTTTGAAAGCTTTTCCTTATCGCTCATCATACTTTTAAAAGTGGAAGCGAAACGAGGCATATACAACAACGCGTCTGCTAAACTCACATCAAAATGCACTTGTTGAAACATTTTTATAAAAAGCTCGATTTGTTGTTTGTTACGTTCTTGCAATTTCTCCTTGTTTCGTCTCGAGGGGTAAGGTAAGGGTGGTGTGGGTTGGAAATTAGGCAACGGCCTTGGAATCTCGGGTTCCACAATTGGTATTGGTTCAACCGTGGGTGTGGTATGAGCGGTACTTCGTGGGATTGTAATGTGCTCCTTTTCGACCATCACCTCGGGTTCTTTCTCAATTTCCTTCTCCGTAGAAGTACTTGGACGAGAGATTGGTTCCTTGAAAGTTTTACCACTTCGTGTAGTAATAACCTTCATTTCTCCCTTCGGGTTTGCAATGGTATCACTAGGAAGACCACCCGAGGAAGAGGGTTTACACATGATTGCTTCGAACATTTTTGCCATTCGGTCTTCAAATTTTGATTGCCTTAAATCCGCTTTTAACAATTCTTGCTTAATCTCATGTTGTCCTTGTTCCATCTTTTGTTGATTTTGTTGAAGACGTTGAACATTTCCTTCCATTTTATTTGCATGAGTTTTAAGTTCATTAGCAAGTTCGTTTTTAAGCTCGTTTTTCAACTCGGATCTTAAGCTAATCATTTCACGTTGCATGTTATCAAATTTAGCATCATTTGCTTTAGCATAATCCAAAAATTCTCCTTGAAGATTTTTAGTGTGAGCATTTTGAAAACCTTGTGTAGTGTTTTGAAAATCACGGTTTTGGTTTTGATTAGTGACTTGTCCATTCCCACTTTGATAATTCCCTTTGTTGTAGTTACGTGAATTGCCTTGATAATTACCACCTTGGTTGTTGTTTTGATAGTTATTAGCATTTTGATTTGGTGGAGCTTGATTTGGGCGGGAACCTTGGCCGTTTTGGTTGTAAGTTCCCGTTGCTACGTAAGCACTCGAAGTGTTACCATCCGCGGTAATGCACTCGGAAAGATCATGAGCTCCACCACAAGACAAACAACTCTTAGAAACCGCTTTAACCGAAGCGGAATTCAAAGCCTCTTGAGCTTTCCAATGAGTCATAAGATTAGCAAATCTATCGAAAAACCGATTTTCCTCATTAGCTTCATCATGTAAGGCATTAATGCTACGAGACGATGACGACGATGACGAACCCAAATTGGCAACACTCGGTGTGTTACAAGGGCTATAAACCGTAGATCTTCTCGATAATCTTTAAAGCTTCATCGGTCGTTTTGCACAAAAAATTACCACCCGCGGCGGCATTCAAGTAATCTCGTTCATGATCATTAAGCCCATTGTAAAAAGTATCAATTTGATGCAATTCCGAAAAATCATGGTGTGGACATTCATGTAACATCTCTTTAAATCGTTCCCATGCCATTGAAAAACTTTCATTATTTCTTTGCACAAATCTTGAAATCTCATTTTTCAAATGTGTTGTTTTAGATGGTGCAAAAAATTTGTTCACAAACTTAGAAACAAGATCACCACATGTCAAAATTGAATTTGGCGGTTCTTTCTCAAGCCAAATTTTAGCGGGTCCATCTAACGAGTATGGAAACAACATCATCTTAATGGCGTCATGTGGAACATCCTTAAACTTGCTAGTTGCGGTGAGACGATTAAAATTCCTTATGTGGTAATGCGGGTTGTCTTTCTCATGACCTCTAAACTTATTAGCTTGCAACATCGCCATTAAACCCGTCTTAATCTCAAAATTCTCCGCAAGGATAGCGGGAATCACAATGGCCTCTCCAAAACCCTCGGTGGGTGCTTGTAGCAACTCCATCATAGTACGATTAGCCATGACGACTTCTTGTTCTACAATAGGTTCAACAATTGGAGGTTGTTCTTCAATCAACGTCTCTTGATTTGCTTGCTTTTGAAGATGTTTACGAGCTCGTTTTGCTTGATTACGAGTGATCATAAACTTCACGAAGAATGGGAGGTGAGCAAAGAAGATTCTTTTTGGGTGTTTTGTGAATTTTCAATCTTTTTGTGTTTTTGATTGTTTTTAATTTTTTGGATTTTGGTGTATCTTTGTAGACAACAATCTACCAAATCTCTCCTCGAATCAAACTCTTGATTAAAGAAGCCTCAAAGGAATGAAAACGATCACGTGGAGTGAACGCCTTCGAATGACTTTAGAACTTTTGGTGAAAACCAAATTGTTCAAGAGGGTTTAATCACAAAGAAAACCAAGCAAATATATTATACGTAATAATACTTTGGGCGGCAAAACCCTCGATTAGCCTTCAATCTCAAAATACTCACTAGCAAGCGGGGAAACGAGGCGGCGCGAAGCACTTAAGAGCCTTTTTCCTTAGGGTATATTTTATAATACCCACCTTATACCCACCTTATAGTTTATATTTTTCAAAATCGAGCTTCACGAAAGTATTTATCTATTTTTTCCTTTTTCTTTTGTTTGAGATTCGAATACAATAATTAGGAGATCAAATCCAAATTAAGTTGTGTTTTCACACTTTTGGAGATATTTTGTATTGATTGTGATACTTAATACAATATAGTAATAATAATTTCACAAGAAAAACAAAAAAAAACCGATAATACGTATTAGTAGATTTCTACTAATACAAATACTATTTATGGTTAATATTAAAAACAACAAGACAAATTAATCACGACACACCTCCTCGGCAGCGGTGCCAAAATGATTGCAGTCTCTTTACACACCTTTGCTTTAGGAAAAACAAGAGGGGTAAAATAGGGAAAAGTATTAAGTGATGATTTAGGAAAATCAAGCACTAATGACCCAAATGAAGTTCAAGTTCGTTTCCCAAGGAGGTATATGTGTGTTACTAAAATGTCGCAAGGTTTGAGATTAATATTGGTTAGAAGGGGATGAGAAAAGAGGATGACGATGACGTGAAATTGATTACTACTACGACTTAACGTAAAACCGTAAAATAAGCTAAAATAAAAATTAATTCTAAAAAGTACCAAGAATTCACCAAAAATCAAAATAAATAAACTAAGAGTTTACCAATGATCAAAACTTTTTCAAACCTTTTAATGAATTAAATATTCAATTTTTAAATGCTAATTGAAGCCCTAAAAATCAAATTAATTATCAAAAAGCCCAAATAAAGATTTTTCAATTGGTAAACCTCTAAAATGACCTAAAAAGATTAAAAACTATTTTTAGAAATTTTTAAACTAATAAAAACTATTTAAAATGATTTAAAAACTATTAAAAATTAAAATAATTATAATAATTAATCTAAAGATGATAAAACTAATCTAAAAGTTGCAAAAATCCTATTTTAATGTATTTAAGGTAAGTAAAATATAAAAAGTGCAAAAATGTGAAATTTGAAAAATAATAATAAAATAATATTAAAATAATATTAAAAATCTAAAAATTATAAAAAATTCTAAAAACTTGCAAACTAGTTTATTTTGACCTAATTAAACAGAAAATGAAAGTGAAATGACCAGAATACCCCTATTGGGCCCTCAAATGGGCCAAAATCCAAAACAGTCAAGCTTATTGGGCTTTTTAGCCCAAAAAGTCAAACTAAACCCAAAAGACTTGGAAAAGCACTATCTGACTCAAAATTTAATTCTAAACACAAAACTCTGAAGGCCTAAAAGCTGAAAGTGAGCTTATCACAACTTAATGATCAAACAACTTATCCTTATTGGGCCATTAAGCCCATTAAGCAATAAGCTAATGCCATAAGCTCTAATTTGACACACAACCTTCTTTTGGGATACTAAATAGATCTGTAAAAAGAAATTTTGAAAAAGCACACTCACTAAGCCAGAAATAAGCAAAGTACAAATCCACTAAAAGACAAAATAGTAGGGTTTGAGATATAGGGCACCTCAGGACTTGATTCAACTTGCAAAATGTCACAAATGACTTCAATAAGCCAAATCAATCAACAAAATTCCAATAAGCAACACCATTAAGCCAGAATAAGCCAATAAGCACTTATGAGAAAGTCAATTAAGTTGGTTTTCTAGTCAAACCCTAAAGTCAACCCACCAAATGCTCCAGTATGAACAAATGGGTCAAATAATGAGCACCTATTACAATATCCAAGTTGTTGCTGGTTAAAATAAGCTATAATAGCTTATTGATAAGCTGAACACAAAAATACACTAGCAGTGGCTAGCAGCAGGGGAAAGGAGTTCCCACTGCTTTGACTATTTGACCAAGCTTTTTAGAGAGATCCAGTTGGATTCAAATGGAAACAAGGGCACCCTTGTGATCAGTGAATCACAAGGAGTCTATATCAACAAAGAAATCACAAATTGGTTCACACAATAAGCCCAGATTAAGCAAACAGTCCACAGATATTGCACAGACCAGGATATTAAACAGTTATGAACAAATAAGCAGTTTTAGCATGAATAAGCACTCCAAATTCAACCAGATGCATACACAAGCTATATAAACTATGATTAAGCTCAAACAAACTTAAATCAATCACTTAAACAAGGTATGGAACAAAATCAAAGCAGATAATACTTGCTGTTATAAACTTCAAGAACATATGCACAGTTTGCTGATCTAATTGACCACAAATCCAATTTCAAGCACTCAAATCTCTTTCCCTGGTGTAACTAACTAGGTTTAATCACTTGTTAACCCTAGTCTATGATTAAAACTAGGTGTCCCTTAAACCACAACCAATTTTATCAAGTAAACAATATTTTAGAGCCTAATCTAGGACCTAGGTGTTTCAAACCACAAAACCTGCAAATAAATGACCAAGTATATCAGATAAACAGATACCAACAATCACAAACACAAAACATCTACTCAACTTTCCACAAATCCTGCTATTGCAGTTAACCCAAACACCCCTTAATTATCTATTTTCACAAATTTTCAAAGGATATTTCAGATTCAACCCACAAATCAAGTTAACATCAACTCAATAACATCAAACAATACCAGATAAACAAGATCCAACCATCCAAACACAGATTCAACAACAACCATACAAAAGTCACAAATATTCAGAAAAATGAAGAAAAATGAAAAAGGAGAAGGGTGCAAACCTCCAAGACCTACATCCAGGCCCTGGATTGTTTGAGCTGAGGTACTAGCAGAACAAGTACCAGCTTCCAAGCTGCTAAGATGAACAAACAATAAAGTGAGATAAAAAACAGACTAAACCTTTTGATTTCTGAAAACAAGTGTTTTAATCCTTAAAACCTTTTTTCAAAACCAATAAAACATGTAAGTGGAACTCAGATTTAGGCTATTCTAACACCAACTTTTAATAAACATAAAAGAGATTTCACAAATTTTCTGAAATTCAAATTTTATTTAACTTAAAAAGGAATTACAAAGATTGATAGCCAAAATCTGGAACAAAGGGACTCTCACAGGTTGAGGTCTCCTTTTATAGGCAAATGGATACAAAGCACTATTCATAAACCCTAGAACTGAAATTCCTAAATTATCCTTGAGAATCTTCTAGGCTTATTGCCAGCTTGCATTGGTGAATCAGGGACGTTTATTTAGTACTTGGTGAGTAAGGAAAAGCTTTGGTTCGTTGATCTTGCCATGTGATGATCTTATGCCAGGTGTCGTCATGTGAGTGGGAGTGGGGGTATCTTTCTGGTAGTGGGGATTGAGGTTTTTGGTGTGGGATGTGGTTGACATGATGTGAATTACACGTGGGAACAATCAATTTCACTTTCCCCTTTGTTTTCTTCTTTTTAATCCTGGGTAAAAAGGGGTGTTCTTCATGGTAAAATCGCTACAGTAAGTGTTGTCCGCGTTTTTAGGAGTTTGAACTTTCAGCTTGGCAATTTTGGTCCTTTGTTTTTGAGAAAAGTTGTATAACAAGTTTTTCAGCTCAAATAAACGCATCCCTTTGTTGTTTAAGTTTCCATCTTCACACTTTTGGCATAAAACTTTTCCAAAAAGATATCAAGGGTTGTTTTTGCCATGTTTTCATTTTTGAAGGACTGATTTTGGACTTTGTTGATCTTCAAAGGTCTTCAATGTATCTTTGACTTCATGAGGGACCATAATTGACAAATTAGATTTGATGAGGGACTAATCTTGCCATTTCTTCAAAGTTGAAGGACCTTTTTGCAATTTTGACAAACTTAAGGGACTAAACTTATAATTATGAATTCACAAGGGTTTTAAGTGTCATTTCTTCATTGTTTAAGGATCAATCTTGCATGTCTTCAAGTCTTCAAGGGTAAATGTTGGATAATTCATGAACTAGGGCCCGGTTCTTTGTACGGCTTCGTTTCTCATGTCCGTTTTTCCTTGTTTCTTGTGATCTTTTGTCTTATTCACGATATCCATACCTAAAATACACAAGTAAACAAACACAAGCATATATATGTTATTTTATGACATTTTTATGCATTTAAAGCCCGAAAAGAACGATGAGATCATGTATAAGTGCCATGTCATCATGCTTGCAGGGTTGATATGATTTGTACAGACCTTCCGGGTACGAACCCGTTGTGAATGTACTCTGGTGCATTAACATCACCGAAGATGACTCGATATGAATGGATGTCTATGGTAGCATGATGTTTGGATAGCCAGTCCATGCCCAATATCATGTCAAAATCATTCATGTCCAGCGGAAGTGCGTCAACAGGACGAATCTTGTCGTCAAACTCTAGGGGAAGGCTCTTGTACACATGAGTTATACGTACAGAGTCTCTTAAAGGCGTGGAAATGTTTAGTACATTCTCTAGTGGCATAGGGGATATCCTAACATTCTTAGCATAAGCAGTAGGAATGACCGAATGGGTAGCACTTGTGTCAAATAGAACACATGCAACTTGACCATACATATACAAGATTCCAGTGATGGTACCTGTAGACTTTTTGGCCTGATCGCGAGAAGTCGTGTAAACGCGTCCACTAATAGGAGGCGGCTTAGTATCAGCATGTCCTGATTTGCCCTCCATCTCGCCCTTGCGACAGTCCTTCATGCGATGGCCAGGGAGGCTACACTTGTAACATGCATCGCTGTCACGGCGACATGGCCCTGGGTGCCTACGGTTGCAGGTAGTGCAAAGAGGATGAGTATACCCTCCAGCAGGTGTCCTTGTTGGATGAGAGCCTAATAAGAACAGTATACATGAGACATGATTATAGGTACAAAGGACAATACGGAACAATTCGTAAGATGTAATACCAGTGATAGCTGGACAGTTAGGCTGCGAACCTCTTTGGTTCTGGTACCTTCCGTTACCATGATTCCTGGTAGAAGATTGCTAATTTGTTAGAATTATGAGCTATTGCATGTAATCATAATAAAATGGGTAAGTATAAGGACCTGCTTCTGTTGGAGTTCCCAGCGTTGTTACGGTAATTATCATTACCGCCATGCCTATCCGTAGCAGAACGGTCGTGAGTCTGACCATTTCCCTTGGGCTGAGTAGGCTGTTGCTGAGTACCCGGCTGAGACCGATCCCCGGTCTTCTGCCTGGAAGATGCAATTTAAAAGAGATATAAATGTTGACATATACTGAAAAAACACGATTTGGTCACCGCTGAATAACGAATGTTTACCTCTTCTCGGGTCTCTCTGCTTCCCCGAACTCTTCTCTTTCTTGCAGCATCTTCAGCTTGCGTGATGCATCGGCCACTTGTGCCACTGTGTTGAACGTAGCACATACCAAGTTGTTGGCGACTGACGTACGAAGAGCCCACCGGAAGTGGTATGCTTGCTCTCTGGGAGTACCTGCTGCTGCGCCAAGAAAACCAGCCAAACGAAGAAAGCGCTGCATGAACTCGTTGATGTTCTCCCCAGCTGTCTGTCTGATCCCTTGGTACTCTCTCTTCAGCTTGTCTTGCTCACCCTTGGGAAAGAACTGTCCCATCACTAAATCCCTGAACTGAGCCCAAGTCAAACCAGCCACCCAATTATCACCTCCCTCAGACTGCTTCAGTGCCTTCAACCATGATAGCACATCACCTTCGAACCTGTAACAGGTCAACCTCGACTTGAAGACGGGGTCACAACCCATTGCATCGAAGATCTTCTCAATGTGAGCCGACCAGCTTTCACCTTCGCTGGGGCTATCCGTTTTCTTGAAGGATCGAGGGTGTACCTTATTGAATCTCTCCAGCCATGTGACTAATGTTGCTGGAGGAGGAGGAGGAGGTACTGGGTGCTGTTGCTGATTGTTGGCAGCCTGCACCTCAACCCTGATTTCGTTCCTCAGCTGAGGAAGCATAGCTTGCATGGCAACTTGGACTACTGCATTGAGTTGTTCCTGCTCGCGTGTGAGAACCATCTGACAGTATAACATAAAAAAAATACATGATTAAACTGAGCAAAACATAAAATATGTACATGAAAAAATTTTATACCAATGATCATGAGAAAAATTTTATGTAGGAAAACTAGTATATGAATGCATGATGTAGTTTTATGAAAACTTTATATGCGCGAGAGTGAACGCCTATGGTCAGTTCACTTAAAACTAAAGACATGGCGAGGGGATGCCAATGGGTCGGTCCTAAAGTTAAAAGTTTCGATAAAACACATGCGACTAAATAGGGCCAGTCCTGTACCAACCATTACTTAGTCATAAACCTGCGACAATGACATATATATGAATGCATGAAAACAATGAATGCATGAAAACCGACTGTCAGTTCTAGGAACACCATAGTGACTACCCACTAATCACAGGTCGTGTTTTGAGAGCCTACAGGTCGAAGCCTTGACTCTGATACCATAATTGTAACACCTAATTTTGGTAAATGGAATGTCACACGTGATTATGGCGTGTCATCAAAGCATACAAGGATAAATGTCTTAAACATTACATGACCATAAAGGAAATACCGGAAACAAACATCAGTACCCCAAAGTAAAAGCTCATCACACACAAACATAAGTACTGTAAAGGAAAAGAACTAAACAATGTCCATGGAAATGAGTAGAAAAAGTATGAATAAATGCATAAATTAATGAAGGCTAGAAAGCTTCCAATCCATATGCACGTACGCTTAAAGTCTACGAGCGTCCCTGAGTACCTGCCGTTTTGGGAACATGAAAGGAAAAACGGTTGAGCATAACGCTCAGTACATGGATATACAAGCATAGAATGAATAACATAAGCATAAACAACATATAGCAGCGGAATTGACTAAGTCATGGAAAACCTAGTATAACTTAGTAAAATTGGTTTTATAGTTTGAAAAGCCTTATGTTTATCTTATAAAAACTCTTTAACATGTTTATCATTAGCCAATATAGGTCATGAAATATCAACGTGCGTGAATACTTGGAGGGGTGACCTCGTCATGCAATTAGAGGGGCTGCCTCTAATTAATATAAGTTTGGGTAGGAGTGATCAACTCCTTGTGAAGGATGCAAGGCACACACCACATTCACCTGAATAATCTATAAAAACATGTAACCTAGGATGCACCCATACGCCCTACATGATAACATAATAATATGGCCAAAAGCTAAAGGGACGCCACGAGCTATCACTCCGCCGTAATGAAGTCATAACACTGGTGCCTCCAGTGTTATGGTTATGGTACCTCCATAACTAGGTGAAACTGGTCATGCATGTATATGGCTTAGGCATTTAATTAAACATAAGCAAATCAAAACATCTAAAACATATACTGGGAAAACAGTTGGCTGCATACGGGGAATCCTAATAAGGAAAGAATGTCTATACTGAAAGGACGGAGAATCCGTACCTTATGTCGAGTAACGAAGAAGACGAATGGAAGAGAGTCCTACTTCGATCTCACTAATGCTACATACATAATATACTTGTATAAGTGTTCTGATTACTATGTACGTAACTGGTTTTATATCATGTCTTAGCTTGTTTTATATGTTCATGTCTTGTTTTACTGATTCTAACGTTATGATGTGTTTATCATGTATTCTGGATATTCTTATTAAGTATTACTTGTATTTCTTGTATTATTATACTTGTTGTGTAATAATGAGTAACTTTCTAAAAATAGCAGGTTTCCTAAAATAGAAAGTTTCCAAAAATAGAAAGTTTCCAAAAATAGATTAGCTGCTTAAAATAAATAAGTTTCTAAAAATAGAAAGTTTCCATATTTAGAAATAAGCTGAATTAATAAGCTAAAAAGATAAGCTTAAGTTTTACTGATTAATATTCTAAGTCATGTTATTAATAATATAGTTTATTAATTAATACATGTAAATTAAATAAACTATAAGTTATAAGATTTAATTAAATATATCATGATTTAATTAAATTAAAATGCATATAATACTTAGGTTAATACATGTATTAATACTTATTATTAATATAACCTAAGTCATGGAAATTAATTAATTATATGTCATGTTTTAATAATTAATTAATTACTATAGTCTAAATTCATGATTTAAATACTTAGGTTAAAATAATGTAATAATAATAATAATAATTAACCTAAGTCATGTATAAATTAAATTAATTATATAACATGGTAAATAAATATAATTAACCTTGTAAATAATTAAACTTGTAAAAAAATTAATTAGGCTTGTAAAAATTTAGTCGTAAACCGGACCGTGTTTAAACTTGAACCGGACCAGAAAAACACACCCTTAACAGTGGCGAACCGGCTTGGCCAGTTTCCACTTTTTTCGCAAAAATGCCACCGGCTTAAGCCGGTGGTTCCCTTGGTTCTCGGCTAGCCGCTGGCTAAGCAAAGTTCCCACCGGCAGTTATCCGGTGGTTCCCCCTGCTGCCGCGGCTCGTGTTTCCCCTGCTTGTTCATATTAGCCACTGGCTTATGCCGGTGGTGCTTGTTTGTTTATGCCGAGACCCCCAAAAGACCACAAGGCCACCCCGACATGCGTCGGGGTCCCTTGTTCCCTGCGGCCGAGACCCACAAACCACACCGAGACCATGAGGTCTCAGTTGGTGGTGATCAAAAACCCACCGAGAGCTTCGGCTCTCGGTTCCTTGCGTCGGCCAAACCAAACAACCCCAAAAACATTCATGTTTATTTACCGCATGATTAGATCTACATATTTTTAATCTTGTTTATTTAATTATCATGCTTTCATGTGTTCTAATTAAATAAAAGAAATAAAAAGAAAAGGTTTAAAGATTACCAATGTGTGAAACAAAAGAGAACGATAACACGAACAGTTCCACTTGAATTGAATACCAAAAATCAACAAACACCCCTTCCTTGTGTGTTAAAACCGGCGGCCAAAAGGGAGAAGAAAAAGGAGGCTAGGGTTTTGTTCTTTTTCTAAATCACCATAATATGAAAAATATGTTTTCCCTTTTTCTATTTTAATAAAATTTAAAAGTGGGGGCCCTTTTCTTGGTTCTTGCCGCGGGTAGGTGGGGCCCACAAGGGGAAACCCGTCATTTTCCGTGTTCTAAATATTTACGTGTTCTCGTGGTCGTGTTTACGTGATTTATTTATTAATTGTTCGTTTATAATATATATTTATATGTGATCGTAATAAATATTACGTAAATACATAATAATAGGTTCGTGATTATTACTTTCATGATTTCATGTTCGTGATTATAATTATTGTTGATAATAATTATCGTGTATTCATATGCTTAAATCCTTATAGTGTAATAACACGTACGTAATACTTGTATTTAATATTCGTGAAACGTAAACATGTTATATAAGGAAAGTTTTATTCATGTACGTACGATTATATATGTACTGTTCATGGTAAAAGCATGCGGGTTTTACAGTACGCGGCTCCTTAGCTTTTCGCGCGGCTCCATATCGATATGGAACCTCGGGCTCCTTTAAGGAACCGCAGACAGCAAAGCCACTTTTGGCTTATTTTTGGTCTTTCTTCTTTGACCACTGTCTTGGTTAAGATTCCTTGCTTACCCAATTTGGCTAAACATTCCCTAAAACCTTTTGTTTTCATTTCAAATCTTTGCCTTGTCTGTTTTCTTTAAATTCTTCTCTTTTGGTAGTTCTTCTCTTCATCCCTCATAATGCCTACCTCCTCCATTCCTAACCTTGACATATCATTGTCACAATCTTCTCAACCTAAAGCTTCTTCTTCTAATCTTTCAAAGAAACCAAAAATCTCAGTTCGACTCATTTGGATCAAGAAGAACAAGAATCCTGATGATTCCTCTTCTCCAAAATCCTCCAAGAATTCTTCTTTCTCTCGATTAAATATTGGAATGAGACTTACTCTATAAACCCAATTACCGGAGAAAAGGAAATTCTTCCACCACCACCTAAACCTTTCAACTCTCCTCAACTCAATGACCTATCTTCTTTCCCAAATCTCACTAGGCATTGTGAAAACATCTCTTATCCATTATCTCCCTCTCCACCAAACTCTCTGTTGTCCCATATATTTGTGATGATTAAGCAAGGAAGAAAGAAAGAAAATAGATGAAGTAGATGAGAGAGAAAGTAGTGAGAGAAAGTAGAGAGAATGGTTGGAGAAACTAGGTGATATTAGATTAAGAGAAAATGAAATGACCAACCAACCTCTCCTTACATGCAAGGAGAGGTTTATACAGCCTTGCCTACATTTGGCATGATGGGCTATATGATAATGGTCCGGGTTTCATTTCGGGCTTTGGTTACTTATGAATGAACCTTAGATTAAAGTTAAGCCCGTAATACACGACTAATCTACTACCTATTACAACGTTCTAATATACGATACATAATAAACATATGACCGAGCATTCTTGTTTGACTCAATATTTTGAGGCTAACAATCTCCCCCAATGAGAGGTCATTACCCTTTGTGAGAGGTCATTACTGATGAGACTGCTTTTATACATAGTCTCATCGTCCAAAATTGGGCTTAAAATGCATTAAATATCATTAAAAATGCCAAATATATGCTTATGTTTGTTGCTTGTGTATTTTAGGTACGGATATTGAGGGAATGACAAAAATATCACAAGAATCAATCAAAAACAAACACGGGAAACGAAGCCGCACAATGAACCGGACCCAAATCATGAATTTCCAAAGAAGACCTTGAAGATTTGAAGATTGGCAAGATTGGTCCCTCACTTTTTGAAGACTTCTCACTTTAGACCCTTGTAAACCTCAATTATTACAATTTTGGTCCTAAAGTTTCAAGACATGACATTATTAGCCCTTGAAGAATGCAAATATGCATGAATAGTCCTTACCCAATGTTTGGAAAAAGCTTGTGCCATATTTGACAACTTTGGCAAAGTTGTTATTAAGGATTTAAGAGTTGTTGGCTGATAATTACAAATTGAAGAAGTGAAGAGAGTCAAGGGGGCAAAAGTGACCAGACAAGAAACATACCACCACCAATCACCCACTGCCACGTCACCCTCCACTCCCTCTTACCCAATCAGAACTCTCACACACTCCACGTCATATCCCACTTTGTTTATATATTAACTGATTTTTAAATCACTTAAATATTTGTTAATTTTGGTGGCAAACAACATTTTTGAAAACTTAATCCCACTTAACAGATTAAAACACCACCTGCTTATTCACCCTCACCCATAAACCCTAAATTATTCCCACACCAAAACAAGGGGTTTTTGACCCTAACTCTCCAGATCCTTAATTAAGGGTTTTCTTAATCCAAACCCACCCCAAGATTCCCCATCACTTTCACCCATGTGAAGAACCCAGCCTCCCCTGACCCACGTTTTGCTCCAAGACAATATTGCACCGGGCATTGGACGGCTAGGATCCTTTGGCGTGCTCCCTAAGGACTTATTTCAGGGCTAAGATCATTCCAATCCAACTGGCACATCACATGTCCAATTTGACCAAGATTTGAACAAGAAGACCAAGGGCATTTTTGGATATTCAGTGAATTAGGGTTTAGGTTTCAATTTTCTGCATTATTTTATTATCCATTCTAGAATAGTCCATCAGCTAGTATAAAAGCCAAGTCGACTTGTGACTTTGGCTTTGTTCCAGTTTTTGTTTTTCTGCATTTTGTAATTGCTTTTTAAAAAGTAATGAAAGTTGGTATTGTTTCAAACTTGTAATTCCTTTTTATTGTTTTAAAAGTTGGTGTGTGCAAGAAAAACAATCTGAGTTCCAAATTGATTTGGTGAAATATTTTGTAAATTGAGTTTTCAACAAGGGTAGTTTCAAGTTCTGAAAATTCGTTTTCTAGTTTGGCAAATAGGTTCATAGGCCACATAAGCTGTTTTATTTGGGCTCCTATATGACCATTGAACCTTGATATCTTGGGGATATCAAGATTCAGTGGGTATAGAGCTTGGGTAAAAAGCATTGTGAGGTGAAAACCTTTTTGCTTCTTTTGACCCATTTGTGTTCATACTCACTATATCAAAAGCTACAAGCCAAAAGCTTGTAGCATTTGATATTTGAATCTTTTACTTGTTCTTGTGGTGTTGTGCAGGGAAGTGTTCATTCATCACAAGAGGTTGGGGTTTTGTCACTTAACCAACAACCTCACTCAACCTATTTTTCCTTCAAGACACTCCTGGCTTGACCTAGTTGTTGGTCAAGCTCAGGAGAGCTTAGCTGACCCTCACTAGGATGCAAAGTGAGGGAGGTGCTAACTCTCTTTAATTTCTCCTTTTTCTTTCTTAATTTTTATGAAAATCTGCTTGCAACATGATATGCATGAATTTGGTGATTATTTGAATGTTTCCTGTTTGATTAAGTTTGTTTAGGTCTAATTTGCATGTTTAGATAGGATAGAATTAATTTGGATTGAATTTGTAAGCACTTGGTTTGTTAAAGTTTGCAATCAGACAGTTAAAAGGGTGTTTGGGTTAAGGGTCTTATTGGTTTAAGTTGACTTTAAACTAGAAGGAAACTGCCTAAACAAACTTGCTTTATCAGTATTAGCTTATTGTTTTCATTGGTTCTGAGTTTGGTCAAGTTTTATAGGAATTGCATGTCTTATTTTTGGTTAGACTTGGTAAAAATCATTATGCCTTTAACTACCTAGATTTTAGCTCAATCTTTCATCTGATCTTTGCATATTGATAGGATTTGGGCTAATCTAGGATTGAGTTTAGGTCTTTTGTGGTTTGTTAGCCTATTGAGTAAGATTTGGTGAGCCAAATCTCACAAAAAAAGCCAATTTTATCAGCTAGAGGACTTTATGCTTGTTTCTGATTTTCAGAAAGTTGATGTGCCATGAGTATGTGATTTTGGTGTGCTTATTTGAGTTTTTCTTGTATATCTAGACTCCCTACACTCAGCTGAGTGTAGGGGTGCCCCCATTGTCCATCAAAAACCAAGAAATCACCAAGAACAAGCCCCTCTTGTTTATTTCTCCACTTGTGAAGAAACACATTTTATTGTGTTCATCAGATATTGTATCATGTTGGTTATCTGGGCACGTTTTTTATTCCGTTTGGTTTAATCCTAGCTTAATTTTTATATAGTTTGTGTTTTAGAGTAGTGAAAGTACTGGTTTTGAGTTTTATAAGTTTTTTTTAAAAAAGGTTTTTAACAAAAAGGACGTGGCCAGGACTCGAACTTACGCCACTCCTCTCACACACCAACATGATAACCAGTTGCCCTAGGGTCTTTGACTGGTTATCACTTGGTTTATTAAATACTTAAGGTGTTTGTGTTTGTAGCTTATTTAAACAAGCAGTTTAGTAATAAGCCGTTCCCAACTTATTTGCTTTAGCTTTTTACTTGTTAGCATTTTTCCTTGGTTCTTCATTAGGTTTAGGATTTTTGGCTTAAAAATATTATTTTTCACGTGAATAGTCAATTTATTAGGAATATTTTAAGTTTCAATTTTAGAAAGTAAATAAAAATAGGAAAAGTGTTTTAAAAACTTGAAAAAATAGTTTTTAAGGTTTCAGTAGTATTTTTGAGGTTTACATCAATTAAAGTTTTCAAACTAACTTATTTTTGATTTTATATGATTTTAGGGTTTTTAATCAACTTTAAATATTAATATAAAATTATTAAAAAGGTTTTGGAAACTTTTGTTTGCATTTTTGTCTTAGTTACATTTTTCTAGATTTTTGGTAATTTTTTAGAATTTTTTCATAAACTTTGAATTTTTTATATTATTTTATTATTATTTTATTATTAAATATTTAAATTTAGTTTTTTCTACTTTTTTCGTTTTTCTTAGTTCAAATTTATAAAGTTAGGAGTTTTGCAATTTTTAGAATATTTTCATTGTCCTTAGATTTATTTTTATAATTATTTTAAGTTTTAATAGTTTTTAATTGTTTTAAAATAGTTTTTATTAATTTTAAAATTTTCAAAAATAGTTTTAAATTAAATTAGGTTGTTTTATAGGTTTACAAAGTGATAAAACTCATTCTGGGCTTTTTGGTAATTAAATTCATTTTTAGGGCTTTAATTAGCATTAAAAAATCATTATTTAATTAATTAAAGGTTTGGGTGATTTTTGATTTTTTGTAAACTCTTTATACATTATCTAGGATTTGTTTGCAATTTTTAGGAATTTTTAGGATAAAAATTTTAAATTTGGTGCTTTTACGGTTTTACGTGTATGACTCTTTCGTCTTAGTGTAATCCGTCTTCGTAACTGTCATTCTCTTCTTATCCCATTTCTATTTTTCTTTTCTCATAACAATAAAATCACAAAGCTAATCAATTCATTACACACACACTAAACCTCCTTAAGAACGATCCCCATTTTGGTTCATTAGTGCTTGGTTTTCCTAAACCGACACTTAACGCTTACCACTATTTTGCCTTCCTTTTCCTAAAGGGGTAAAAACTCTACATCATTTTTGGCGCCGCTGCCGGGGAGGCGTGTTGTGTTTTGATTTGAACAATTGTTGTTTTTATATAGCCATAATATCTAATTGTATTAGTAGCACTCTACTAATACGTATTATCGGTTTTTTGTTTTTTGTGTGAATACTATTACTATATTGTATACGTAGAACAATAAATTCACAAGTACTCAAAATACGTGAGAAATCACAACCTTTACTTTGGAGGTCATTACCCAGTCATTGTATTCAAATCTCAAACCAAAGAAAAAAGGCAAAAATAGATAAATACTTTCGAGAAGCTCGATTTTGAAAAATACAAACTATAAGGTGGGTATAAGGCGGATATTATAAAATATATCCTAAGGAAAAAGGCTCTTAAGTGCTTCGCGCCGCCTCGTTTCCCCGCTTTCTTGTGATTATTTGATTTTGAGAGCTAATCGAGGGTTTTGCCGCCCAATGTATTATTAAGTATCATATATACTTTTTTGGTTTTATTTGATTAAACCCTCTTGAACGTTTTGGTGTTCCACCAACGTTCTAAAGTCATCGAAGGCGTTCACTTCACGTGATCGTTTTCATTCGTTGAGGCTTCTTTAATCAAGAGATTTGATTAAGGAGGAGATTTGTAGATTTTTGTCTACTTAATACAATTCCAAAATCCAAAAAAATAGTAAAAACAATCAAAAATTCAAAAAAAAAAAATTTGAAAAAGTTAAAAACACCAAAAAGAATCTTCTTTGCTCATCCCCACGTTGTACGTGACGTTTATGCTTACTCGTAATCAAGCAAGACCTGCACGTAAACGAAAAAACAAAAAGGAGTCAACACCTACTCCTAATCTTTCTAGTGAAGAGACTCCAAGTGAGGAACCTATTGTAGAACAAGAAGCTATCATGGCTAATCGTACTATGATGGAGTTGCTTCAAGCACCCACCGAGGGTTTTGGAGAGGCCATTGTGATTCCCGCCATCCTTGCGGAGAACTTCGAGATCAAGACGGGTTTAATGTTTATGCTTCAAGCCAACAAGTTTCGCGGACACGAAAAAGACAACCCACATTATCACATTAGGCAATTTAATCGTCTCACCGTGAAAAGCAAGTTTAAGGATGTACCACACGATGCCATTAAGATGATGTTGTTTCCATACTCGTTAGATGGACCCGCCAAGATATGGCTCGAGAAAGAACCCCCAAATTCGATTTTGACGTGGGGTGATCTCGTTTCTAAATTTGTGAATCAATTTTTTCCACCATCTAAAACAACACATTTGAAAAACGAGATTTCACGATTTACTCAAAGGTCTAATGAAAGTTTTTCAATGGCTTGGGAAAGGTTTAAATAAATGTTACATGAATGTCCACACCATGATTTTTCGGAATTGCATAAAATTAACACTTTTTATAATGGGCTTAATGATCATGAACGAGATTACTTAAATGCCGCCGTGGGTGGTAATTTTTTGTGCAAAACGACCGATGAGGCTTTAAAAATCATTGAGAATAGGTCTAAAGTTTATAGCCCTCGTAACACACCGAGTGTTGCCACTATGGGTTCATCGTCGTCTCGTAACATGAGTGCCTTGCAAGATGAAGCAAATGAGGAGAATCGGTTTTTCGATAGGTTTTCGACTCTTATGACTCATTGGAAAGCACAAGATGCTTTGAATTCCGCATCGGTTAAGGCAGTTGCCAAGAGTTGTATTTCTTGTGGTGGAGCTCATGATTTTTCCAAGTGCATTACCGCGGATGGTAACACTTCGAATGCTTATGTAGCCACGGGAACTTATAACCAAAACGATCAAGGTTCCCGCCAAAATCAAGCTCCACAAAATCAAAATGCTAACAACTATCAAAACAACAATCAAAGTGGTGCTTATCAAGGAAATCAACGTAACTACAACAAGGGTATTTATCAAAGTGGAAATGGGAAAATTTCAAACCAAAACCAAAACCGTGATTTTCAAACTACCACACAAGGTTTTCAAAATGATCACACCAAAAATCTTCAAGGAGAATTTTTGAATTATGCTAAAGCAAACGATGCTGAGTTTGATAATATGCAACGTGAAATGGTTAGCTTAAGATCCGGGTTAAAAAACGAGCTTAAAACGAACTTGCTAATGAACTTAAGACTCATGCTAATAAATTGGAAGGAAATGTTCAACTTCTCCAACAAAACCAACAAAAAATGGAGCAAGGTCAACATGAGATTAAGCAAGAATTGTTAAAAGCAGATGCTAGGCAATCTAAGTTTGAAGACCGAATGGGAAAAATGTTTGAAGCTATCATGTGTAAACCTTCTTCTTCGGGTGGTCTTCCTAGTGATACCATCGTAAACCCGAAAGGAGAATTGAAGGTTATTACTACTCGTAGTGGTAAAACTTTCAAAGAACCCATTTCTCGTCCAAGTACTTCTATGGAGAAAGAAAAAGAGAAAGAACCCCCGAGGTGGTGGTAGAAAAGGAGGAAATTCCAAGTCAACGAAGTACCGCTCAAACCACACCTACGGTTGAACCAATACAAATAGTGGAACCCGAGATTCCAAGGCCGTTGCCTATGCCGCAACCCACACCACCCTTACCTTACCCTTCAATACGAAACAAGGAAAAGGCACAAGAACGAAATAAATATCAATTTGAACTTTTTATGAAAATGTTTCGTGACTTGCATTTTAATATAAGTTTTGCCGACGCCTTGGTCATGATGCCTCGATTTACCGCAAACTTTAAAAGTATGTTGAATAACAAAGAGAAATTGCAAAAGTCGTCTAGCTTTTCTTCGTTTTTTCTTAGCCGCATACCTCAAAAAGTCGGTGATCCTGGTAAATTTTTAATCCCATGTGCAATACAAGATATGGAGGAATGCTACGCCTTGGCCGATCTTGGTGCTAGTATAAATTTGATGCCTCTTGAGATTTTTAAGTCGCTCAATCTTCCTAATCTCACTCCTTCAAGAATGTCAATCGAGATGGCCGATCATTCTACGATTCTAGCTTGTGGAGTAGCTGAGGACGTCTTCGTGAAAGTTGGAAAGTTCTACTATCCCGTGGACTTTATCGTTGTTGAAATTCCCATCGATCCTAAAGTTCCTCTAATTTTAGGTCGATCATTTTTGGATACTTCGAGAGCACTTATTGATGTGCATGCTAGGAAAATCACTCTTCGTTTCAATGAGGAAGAACTCGTCATAAATGCAACTCAAAACTCCACACTTTCTCATGTGTATTCTATCACGTCTTTGAACAATGTTAATCCCATCAAAAACATTTTCAAAAGGATTTCAAAGAGAGTTTTATGAGTTGATGATAAAAACGATTTTCTGTCCCCTCCACCGGTGGAGGTTAAGAGTGTTAAGCCTACGATTCCAATCACGAATGATTCTTCGGATGATGAATATGTTGATCCCGATGGGGAAGTTTTCTTTGTTGACAAACGTTTTGAAAACTTACCACCACCAAAACCAAAACGGTTTTCAAATGTGAGAATTTTTAGTGTGACTAACATTGCTTTAGAAACACCAAATATTTTTGACATAATTAAGTCGGGTTTTCATAGGGAGAGTTTAAAAGATGAAAAAGAGGAAGATTTTAAATTGGATTTAAAAGATTTTTCTACAATGCTAACTTCGTCATCACCTCGTGTTTTGAGTGCTACAAGCTCGTCTTCTCCTTTTGACGATGCTTTGTGTGGATCAAGTGTCGGGGAAGCCCCTTTATGTTCCCTCCCCTTTCTCCACCGAGGACGAGATATTTGATCCCGGAATTGCTTATAAAGGGAAATCACGGTCTTCCACCGGTGCAATAAATGGAAAATCTTTCTATTTGATTGGTGCGAGTCTACCTCGAGTAGCTCATGGTTTTTGTGACTTACCCATTGTCCCACCCTTCTATTTTTTCTCATCTATTTTCTTTAAACCCTTTGGGTTTGTGTTTACACATGATGAAGTGGCGTTGATTTGTTTTTTCCAATGAAAACGAGAACGCCATCTTCGATCCCGGTATTTTGCACCATCAAAGGACTTAGTCCTTAATACCGGTTGTTTTTGGGCCTTGTTTATCATGTAAGCCCCACCAAAAATTGACCATACCATTATTATCCCTAAATGATCAAATTTATGGGGATTCGAGTCGAGATTTTGACTCGGTTATCAAAAACAAGGTGCCTCGTGGGGGAAACCCATGCTTATCCATGTACATATTATTGCTTTCTAATTAGTTTAATGTGAGGGGATTTGTGCCCTTCCAACCTTTGTTTCGTGGTTGTTTGTGAATTGTGGTTTTTAGATCATGATCTTCACGATTGGAGCCTCTCATGTTCGTTTTATGGGAGCACTCGATCGTTTGCTTTGAAGACTTTCTCAATATCCAAATGATATATCCTTTGATGTTCTAACCTTATGTTTATAGCACACTTCATAAACGGCTTTAAATTTAACGGTTACACCCTTTCCATGCTAGATTAGGCATTCGACTACGTCTCTAGTATGGGGGTGTTTGCACCCCTAGACTCAAAACATTGAGGACAATGTTTAACTTTAGTATGGGGGTGAATAGATACTTGCCTTGTCAAACCTTCACGCTTTCCAAAGTTTATATTTTTTTGTAGTTTTGTTGCAAAATAAGGCTAAAAATGGCCAAATTTTAAAAATTTTCTCATGTTTTATAAGTGTTTGAAGACACAAATGTAGATTTTCCGATGGCGAGAATAAGAGTAAATTTTGACTCGACCGTGCGTGTTGAGCACTTATCTTTGATTCCTTAACTTCACATTAGGCTAAGTCTCTTAAATGAGGACGAGAAATGATAGGGTTAATTATAAGTTACTATGCTAAACGTAGAGTATTCGTATTCTTTCAAAAACTCATGTGTTCTTGTTGTTTGCTTATTCTCCCTTCGCATGTAAATATTTTTTGCTTAATAAATATTGACTTAGCATGAGGATATACGTCTTTGGCTAATAAAACCACCGATGAGGAGGATAATAAAAGGCAAGGCAAGACCGAAGTCATAATAAAAGCTTCATGGCGAAGTTGAATAAAAGATGGAGGTAAACCAAAGATAATAAGGCCCTTCCGTCAGGGGGCGTATAAATGTCTTGGTAATAAGTCTCATGTTCAAAACCGTTATAAAACCGTGTTTATCGATTCTTCTTGTTGACTTAATTTTTTGACATCGTTGTCTATTAGGAGGGGTTATTGATTTGATGGTCTTGGTTACACCGTTAGGACTCTATTTTTAGACCTAACTCTCTATTATCGCATAAGTCAAACAATGTATCCTTGTGAAACATTTAAGACAAAATAAAATACAAGAGATACAACTTAGGAAATTGGGAGGATAAGTACGTGATTAGGACATATGAGTAGTGTTAGCATTACTAACTTATAATGACAATGATCTCGTTGCACGCTTGGCATGAAATTGGGTGAAAATCGAGGACGATGAAATTATTTCTAACGAAGCATTCACGTGTTCTTATTCTATGAACCTAAACGTCCCATTTTGCGATGAAAATCATACATTATGTCTAAAACTCAAGTAGTAGCAATAGTAGTAGTGTAGCTAGTTTATCATTCAATAAAGTGAATAAAAATGAATTTTGGAGGTGCTACGATACTTTATTCTAGCATTGCGTGAGGGCACGACAATGGTTTAGTATGGGGGAGTGATGAGACTGCTTTTATACATAGTCTCATCATCCAAAATGGGGTTAAAATGCATTAAATATCATTAAAAATGCCAAATATATGCTTGTGTTTGTTGCTTGTGTATTTTAGGTACGAATATTGAGGGAATGACAAAAAGATCACAAGAATCAATCAAAAACGAATACGGGAAACGAAGCCGCATAATGAACCGGACCCGAATCATGAATTTCCAAAGAAGACCTTGAAGATTTGAAGATTGGCAAGATTGGTCCCTCACTTTTTGAGACTTGTCACTTTAGACCCTTGTAAACCTCAATTATTACAAGTTTGGTCCTAAAGTTTCAAGACATGACATTATTAGCCCTTGAAGAATGCAAATATTGCATGAATAGTCCTTACCCAAAGTTTGGAAAAAGCTTGTGCTATATTTGATTACTTTGGCAAAGTTGTTATTAAGGATTTAAGAGTTATTGGCTGATAATTACATATTGAAGAAGTGAAGAGAGTCAAGGGGGCAAAAGTGACCAGACAAGAAACATACCACCACCAATCACCCACTGCCACGTCACCCTCCACTCCCTCTCACCCAATCAGAACTCACACACACTCCACGTCATATCCCACTTTGTTTATATATTAACTGATTTTTAAATCAGTTTAGTATTTGTTAATTTTGGTGGCAAACAACATTTTTGAAAACTTAATCCCACTTAACAGATTAAAACACCACCTGCTTATTCTCCCTCACCCATAAACCCTAAATTAATCCCACACCAAAACAAGGGGTTTTTGACCCTAACTCTCAAGATCCTTAATTAAGGGTTTTCTTAACCCAAACCCACCCCAAGATTCCCCATCACTTTCACCCATGTGAAGAACCCAGCCTCCCCTGACCCACGTTTTGCTCCATGACAAGATTACACCAGGCATTGGACGACTAGGATCCTTTGGCGTGCTCCCTAAGGACTTATTTCAGGGCTAAGATCATTCCAATCTAACTAGCACATCACATGTCCAATTTGACCAAGATTTGAACA
Organism: Glebionis coronaria; assembly: GCA_025667525.1. NCBI lineage: Eukaryota > Viridiplantae > Streptophyta > Magnoliopsida > Asterales > Asteraceae > Glebionis > Glebionis coronaria. Next base: position 365,955,027 of record CM046876.1, read on the forward strand.
AGAAGACCAAGGGCATTTTTGGATATTCAGTGAATTAGGGTTTAGGCTTCAATTTTTTGTATTATTTTATTATCCATTCTAGAATAGTCCATCAGCTAGTATAAAATCCAAGTCGACTTGTGACTTCGGTTTTGTTCCAGTTTTTGTTTTTCTGCATTTTGTAATTCCTTTTTAAAAAGTAATGAAAGTTGGTATTGTTTCAAACTTGTAATTCCTTTTATTGTTTTAAAAGTTGGTGTGTGCAAGAAAAACAAACTGAGTTCCAAATTGATTTGGTGAAATATTTTGTAAACTGAGTTTTCAAAAAGGGTAGTTCAAGTTCTGAAAATTCGTTTTCTAGTTTGGCAAATAGGTTCATAGGCCACATAAGCTATTTTATTTGGGCTCCTATATGACCATTGAACCTTGATCTCTTGGGGATATCAAGATTCAGTGGGTATAGAGCTTGGGTAAAAAGCATTGTGAGGTGAAAAACTTTTTGCTTCTTTTGACCCATTTGTGTTCATACTCACTATATCAAAAGCTACAAGCCAAAAGCTTGTAGCATTTGATCTTTGAATCTTTTACTTGTTCTTGTGGTGTTATGCAGGGAAGTGTTCATTCATCACAAGAGGTTGGGGTTTTGTCACTTAACCAGCAACCTCAATCAACCCATTTTTCCTTCAAGACACTCCTGGCTTGACCTAGTTGTTGGTCAAGCTCAGGAGAGCTTAGCTGACCCTCACTAGGATGCAAAGTGAGGGAGGTGCTCACTCTCTTTCATTTCTCCTTTTTCTTTCTTAATTTTTCTGAAAATCTGCTTGCAACATGATATGCATGAATTTGGTGATTATTTGAATGTTTCCTGTTTGATTACGTTTGTTTAGGTCTAATTTGCATGTTTAGATGGATAGAATTAATTTGGATTGAATTTGTAAGCACTTGGTTTGTTAAAGTTTGCAATCAGACAGTTAAAAGGGTGTTTGGGTTAAGGGTATTATTGGTTTAAGTTGTCTTTAAACTAGAAGGAAACTGCCTAAACAAACTTGCTTTATCAGTATTAGCTTATTGTTTTCATTGGTTCTGAGTTTGGTCAAGTTTTATAGGAATTGCATGTCTTATTTTTGGTTAGACTTGGTAAAATTCATTATGCCTTTAACTGCCTAGATTTTAGCTCAATCTTTCATCTTATCTTTGCATATTGATAGGATTTGGGCTAATCTAGGATTGAGTTTAGGTCTTTTGTGGTTTTTTAGCCTATTGAGTAAGATTTGGTGAGCCAAATCTCACAAAAAAGCCAACTGTATCAGCTAGAGGACTTTATGCTTGTTTCTGATTTTCAGAAAGTTGATGTGCCATGAGTATGTGATTTTGGTGTGCTTATTTGAGTTTTTCTTGTATATCTAGACTCCCTACACTCAACTGAGTGTAGGGGTGCCCCCATTGTCCATCAAAAACCAAGAAATCACCAAGAACAAGCCCCTCTTGTTCATTTCTCCACTTGTGAAGAAACACATTTTATTTTGTTCATCAGATATTGTATCATGTTGGTTATCTGGGCACGTTTTTGATTGCGTTTGGTTTAATCCTAGCTTAATTTTTATATAGTTTGTGTTTTAGAGTAGTGAAAGTACTGGTTTTGAGTTTTATAATTTTTTTTAAAAAAAAGGGTTTTTAACAAAAAGGACGTGGCCAGGACTCGAACCTGTGCCACTCCTCTCACCCACCAACGTGATAACCAGTGCCCTAGGGTCTTTGACTGGTTATCACTTGGTTTATTAAATACTTAAGGTGGTTGTGTTTGTAGCATATTTAAACAAGCAGTTTAGTAATAAGTTGTTCCCAACTTATTTGCTTTAGCTTTTTACTTGTTAGCATTTTTCCTTGGTTCTTCATTAGGTTTAGGATTTTTTGGCTTAAAAATATTATTTTTCACGTGAATAGTCAATTTATTAGGAATATTTTAAGTTTTAATTTTAGAAAGTAAATAAAAAATAGGAAAAAGTGTTTTAAAAATCTGAAAAAATAGTTTTTAAGTTTTCAGTAGTATTTTTGAGGTTAACTTATTTTTGATTTTATATGATTTTAGGGTTTTTAATCAACTTTAAATATTAATATAAAATTATTAAAAACGTTTTGGAAACTTTTGTTTGCATTTTTGTCTTAGTTACATTTTTCTAGATTTTTGGTAATTTTTTAGAATTTTTTCATAAACTTTGATGTTTTTATATTATTTTATTATTATTTTATTATTAAAAATTGAAAGTTTGTTTTTTCTAATTTTTCATTTTTCCTAGTTTAAATATATAAATTTAGGAGTTTTGCAACTTTTATAATATTTTCATTGTCCTTAGATTTATTTTTATAATTATTTTAAGTTTTAATAGTTTTTAATTGTTTAAAATAGTTTTTATTAATTTTAAAATTTTCAAAAATAGTTTTAAATTAAGTTAGGTTGTTTTATAGGTTTACAAAGTGATAAAACTCATTTTGGGCTTTTTGATAATTAAATTGATTTTTAGGGCTTTAATTAGCATTAAAAAATCATTATTTAATTAATTAAAAGGTTTGGGTGATTTTTGATTTTTTGTAAACTTTTTATACATTTTTTAGGATTTGTTTGCAATTTTTAGGAATTTTTAGGATAAAAATTTTAAATTTGGTGCTTTTACGGTTTTACTTGTACGACTCTTTCGTCTTAGTGTAATCCGTCTTCGTAACCGTCATTCTCTTCTTATCCCATTTCTATTTTTCTTTTCTCATAATAATAAAATCACAAAGTTAATCAATTCATTACACACACACTAAGCCTCCTTGAGAACGATCCCCATTTTGGGTCATTAGTGTTTGGTTTTCCTAAACCGACACTTAACGCTTACCACTATTTTGCCTTCCTTTTCCTAAAGGGGTAAAAACTCTACATCAGTTACCCTTTGTCATTTGGAGAATTGTAAAGATTACTAATCTCGCCATAAATGATTCTTGAATGTGTAATAGTAGTCTTGTTTCTTCATGCTGTGATCTTTGAGCCTTTGTAGTTGTCTTTCGACTTTGTCTTTAATCTTGAGATCTTCAAATCATCCTTGACTTATCTTTGCCATCTTGCGATCTTGTGTCTTCATCCACATGCTCACACTATTAATTGTCGAATATGTCTTTAGGCATGAGTATGTGGTTTTGAATCTTTGACTTTGCTGAGCACACCGTGACACCACCTTCTCGAGACAAAACATAGACACGGATTGAATGGCTTTGACATTCATCCTAAATCGGTAGCGTTTTACCTCCGGTCGGTGAAGACCGTTATACGATATCATATATCGTACCTGTGATTAGGTAGATTCAATTAAGAATCTCTTTGACAGGGTTTCGCGGCAGTACTAGCCGTTCTCTTTACTCGACCGTCTCAGAGCAAGACTGCGAACATAAAGAGTGAATCAATTGGATAAATATCCGCTTGATTAAAGTCGTCAATTCAAATTCCTGGAACAAGTTTGATTCATTAAGAATCTTACCATTGTTGCTTGCCAGTTGACACAATCTTGATTTATAAGAATCTCGCAAGTTACCTTCCGTAGCGCTGTTTGATGTTGACGCTAGAAGGATTTCCATTCGTCACTGTGAATATTAATGTATATCACTCTGAATGTTCTGGCAAGACCATAAAGATATTGCGTAGAAACCTGAAACGAGTTTGAATCAATTCAGAATCAAACCACTGTTGCTTTTCAGTTTTACACATGTTCAATTCATAAAGAATCTTACATATGACCTACCGCACTGCTGTTTGATGTTAACACTGGAAGGATTTCCACTCATCATTGTGAATACTAAGTAGTATCACTCTGAGTGTTCTAGCAATATCACAAGGATATAGCGTAGGACTCTCTTGATTTTCATCCGTGTGTCCTAACGAGATTTGATTGATCTCTTGGCTCTAGACTCGATTTGTGCACTTTTAGTGGTCGGAGGCTGGAGCAGAGGCCACCTATTCAATATCAACTATCTCGAAGTGAGAAAGTCAATAGAAGTCATGTTGTTCTCCGTGACAATAAAACAAACTTCTTTTGAGAGAAGCCTGAGTAGCTAGGAAAGGGTTGTGCATACATCACTGGGTCCATGATGAGTTGTCTTCATGATGTGTTGACCCGGTTTCTTCCTAAGTTGTATGGAGGGCTTCTTTGTTTACACCCTTTATCCTTACATTTCTTTTTCTTTCTTCAACCCCTTCAATGCTTACCAAGACATCATTACTAGCACCTTGTTGTGATTGTTCTAGTGCTAGCATCAGTACTTAGTCGGCATTCAGCTACGTTCACATTCTACTCCATCTTTCCTAAGGACTTCTAATAATCTATTGGATTGTCCCTGGGAAGATCCCTCCGGTTCTGGTTGGATCATAGGACTTAAACCTAACCACCCTTTTGACACCAATAACGTTGTGAATTAAAGATGTTGTGGGTATTTGATCGTAACCATGAAAACCACTTTAAATTTTAACAAAGTGTTTGAAAAACATTTAACACCTTTCTAGTTTTGTCGTTTCAGATATGCTCCCCCTTCACATGCGCATCGATAATCGAAAGTGTTTCGCACATGTAGGTAAGAGTTAAAGTGCTTGAGTCTTATATAAGATCATATTTTAATCACATTTTCTCCCCCTATCTCTAATATATAAAATCTTTTTATATTAGAGATACCAAATTTGATTAAAATATATTTTTAAAAATAGTCTTGAAAATCTCTAGGAGAAAGATGTGTTAATCTTTTGCATGAAGTTAAAATGCTCCCCCTCAAAAGTTGATCCAATTGAATTGTCATTGTGAGGATGTGATCCACATTTCTATTTTTGAGGATGGGAGTTGTTGAACACACAATTTTTGAAAGATTTTGAATAATCATTGAAAAATTCTTGAAAAAATTGTGTTCAACGCTTTTTGAAAAATCCTATTTCTTTTTGTCAAAGAGGGTTTTCTAAAACATAAACTTGAGTTCATAGACTTTTAATGTCTTGACGAATCCACTCAAGTGTAAGAAGATTTCTCTTCTTTTGCTGAGGGTGAGCGCACTAAATCGTACACTCCCCCGTGAATATAGAGCCGGGTTGCAATCTGAAAGTGATTACAAGCCATGGTGTTGAGCTCAAAACGTTGAATGTTTTGTGACAAGCTCAACCCGTGATAGATTGCTCTACCCGTTTGTAGGATAAGTTATCTTTAAAGATACACTTTCCTTTATTTGAAGTTTGAGTTACAGTCTGACATTTAACTGTAAGTCGTTTACATGAGCTTAAAAACATTGAATGTTTTTTAATGAAAGCTCATGACCGAGAAAATTTATTTTCCCGTTGTTAAGGATAAGTTATCATACATGATCAACTTTCCTTTCTTTGAAGCACGAGTCACAATCTGAGATAATTGTAAATCATTGAAATGACATGTTTTGAATAATATTTACAACTTTCATTCGAGCTTTATGTACACACCCGTGTCGTTATTGAGCGACATTTCTTAGTACGTCCATATTATCGATACTGAAAGACATGCCGAGAAGAATATTTTTGGTGTTTTGAAAGTTTTTCCATTTTTTATTTTGTTTTTCTATGATATTTACATTTTATTATATTTTTGTGTTTTCTCAAATTTTTCGAAAATAATCAAAAATAGACTTTTGTACAGTAGAAGAAGGTATCGAATGTACTGAATTGGAACCCTTTAAAGAAAAACTGGGTTCAGAATCCGCTGTTGTAACTGCAATGAAAGAAGAAGAACTTGCACAGATACTAGTGTTAGGAGTAACAAATTCCTTTTCGACATTCAAAACATTCGCATTCGTGCTGGCGTAGGTTTCATCACTCTTCTCTATTGGAATCCACTTAAGACCAACTTCCTTGAAGATCCTACCCGTAGGTTTCCACTGAAGACTAGATTTAGGAGTAGTTTTCTCTTGCACAACGGAAGACTTCTTTGGAGAGAAACTATGTCCTTTTTGAATCCACGTTTCAGATTTGGTGTGGTTGCTTTTCTTTGCGACGGGTTTGTATCTCCTTTTTGTCTTATGAGATTCTGTATTCGATCTCCATTCAAAGGAACGAGATTTGACCTCATAGAGGTATTGCAAAATGCAATGGTCATGATTTCCATTGTGAATGCCCTTTTTGTAAGTGGGACATATAGGGAATTTGGGATTCATGAAAGTACTTGTATTCCTTGGTTTTCCAAATCAATCAGGCGTATTGTTCGAAACACGAGTACTCATGGATGGTTGACATTTCCTAGGTTGCTGGAAAGGGATCCTAGGTTTTGGTTGACTACCATTAGGAGTGTGTTGAACTCTAGCGGGATTTGGTGAACTAGGTTTTGAATACTTGGGTTTGTCTTTCTGAATCTTCCCTTTTTGCTTAGCATCCTCTAGGTTGTTGGTATGAACTAAGTCATCTGAACCTACAGATTCCTTTGTGGACGCGAATGTCACACATTTTGGAGGAGTCCTAGAAGTGCTAGGTGCATTCACATGGTTGGATTTAGCAACAATGTGATTTCTAAATGGAGGAACATAGGGTGATATGGATGGTTTTGGAACACTTGGTTGCACATCAGTCTAAGGGGGTAACCTAGATTTTACATGAGAAGAATTGGAGAAAGGAGTCGGTTTTCCTAAGATAGATGGCTTTGGATCCTTGTAGGCATTTGGTTGTCGAACAACAGGTTTCATAACTTTAGGTTCCAAATTTTTCCCACCCATCTTAGCAACGAGTTGCTTCAACTCTGCTATCGCTATTTCCCTGTCTTGTAACTGAGCTTTCAACCCTTTGATTTCAAAACTCTGTTCATTCATTTCTCGAAATGTTTTGGAAAGTTTTTCTTGCAAGTTATTACCATGTGGAAAACTATCAACGTCTTTTTGCAAAGCAAGTTCAAGAGAATGACAATTTTTTTGAAGGAAATCAGTTTTGTGTTGAAGTAACTCAAAAGCCTTTTTATCAACATTTTCTTTACGTTTCGAAAGCTCAAGTTCAAGACGCTCACATTCTTTGATCTTATCAAGATATTTGCATGCAACATCAGAATACTCATCGATATCAGCACAAGATTAAAGAGTAACACACAAAATATCTTTGGAGAGACATTCTTCTAAGAGTAAATCATATTCATCTGAAAAATCAGACTTCTCCATTTGAAGATCATCAATGTTTTTCTCAATAGACTCAACATATTTTAAATCATCAAACATTTCAGTCTGAATTAACTCCTCAAATTGAAGAACAGTTTCTTTAATCAACGCCGTATTTGGAATTAAGAGTACTTTCACAAGCAAGGTAATATCTTGAGGAATCGGGCGTTGCCACTCAGCATTTTCATGTTTTGCCCAATCTCTTTCAACAATAGATTTAACATTATCTATGTGGTGTTTAAGAATACCTAATGTTTTCCTACTCTTGCTTTTGGACTCATCTAGAGGAAGGTAGTTCATATATTTGTAAACATTAGATTTCTTAGGGGAAAATGCTTTCTTCCATTGAATTCTCTTTTGTTTGCATTCTAAAAACACTTCCTCACGAGATTTCTGAGTTTGTTTGTTGAAAAGACCATAAAGACTATTCTCATAAGCATAATTAAATGGTTTCACAAACTCCTTATTGATAAGTGATCGACTATCATCATCCCAAAGGGCAGTCTCTTCACTATCGGCACTAACAGGCATGCAATCAAGATCGGTCCTTTCAGACTCATCAAGATAAAGACGCGGGTTCACAGCTTGAGCTTTGGCAAGGTACTCAGGACTTGCAAAGCTAGCTTGACCCTTAAACATCGACGGAGGTGCTATCATTCTTACGGTTTGAATAGAATCATGCGTTTTATAAACAACTTTCTTCAAAAATTCGACTTGTTTTTCTAATTTCGTTACTTTTTCAGTATCTTTTTCATGTCGACTTTTGAAATCTTGTTTTAACGTATTAACCTCTTGTTTCTTTATCTCAAGAATTTCAGTAGAATCGGTAGTGGTCATAGAAAGCCTTTGTTCAAGTTCGTTAACTTTGGTGGTCACAAGGTACGTTTTTTGACGTTCATCCATTAATAAAACATTAAATTGACGTTTCTCTTTGGTTAATAACTCAAGAGTTTTGTTGTATTTCTTTTCAAGATCGTCCTTTTGACTTTTTAACGTACTACCCTTGTAACCCTCAAGCTCTTTAGTCTTTTGAAGAAGCTCAACACTATAACTTTCAAGGGTCTCATTAGACTTAATTAGAGCAGTTTTGCATTCTTTAAAATTTTGAGTGAGCGTAGCGTTTGCCTTCTTTAATTGCTTTTGACTCTTTTTAGTTTCTGTGACATCTTTTTGTAAAGTGGTAATTAAATTAGCAAGCGCAATACGCTCCTCATCATCATACTCATTTGCATGTTGATCATCGGCAGACTCATTATTGCACATGTCTGATGAATTAGGTGTGGTATTACTATCAACCGTTTCCATCATACATGTGTCATTAATGGCATTGGGTAGATCACTATGCTCATGAATATCACCAAACACATTATATTCATTAGTGGTGTGTACCTTATCGATTGGCTCAGTGTAAAAGATAGGACCGTTGTCATCTTAAGTGACTTTAAGAACTTCTTCAACCTTTGCCATGTACGAGTAATGTGCATCGAGTTCTTGATCGGAGCCTTCATCATCAGTGTCATCAATCATTGCTCCTTCCTCAGCCGACAGTTTAACCCCAGCTTCCATCTTCTTGCATAGCAGCATCTTTTCCTTATGATAACCAGAGTCTCTAACCCTTTTTGGATTCCTACACTCCTTTGCCATATGCCCATAACCTTGGCAGTTAAAACATTAAATCCCACTTTGTTGAACCACTTGACTTCCAACAGTTTCCCTATTCCCAGTAGCAACAGCAATCCTCTGAGTATCATACTTGGCAGTTTGTCGATCATACCTTGCAGAACTCTTAACATGTGTTAGATTATGTCGATCATACCTAGAAGGACTTTCACCACGTCGACGTGTGTCATACCTTGGAGAACTCTCAACATATTAGTTCTTTGTGTTAGATGATGTTCGAAGATTGTTGTTGGTGGGTTTGTAGATTTTATGGTAAGTCTTCATTATGAAAACAATTTGTTGTTTCATCTGTCGATTCTTTTAAGCTTGGTCTTCATCACTATCTTCTTCAGATGATGACTCAGATGGTGGTGATGGTGCTCTTGGCACTTTGCCTCGTGATCTTGTGGATGATGAAGACTTAGATGATGTGGAATATCGTCATGAGGATGATGTAGTGGAGTATGGCTTAGGAGCACGAGAGCGATGATCTTGAACATGTTGAGTGGTAGTCACTAAAGCAAGTGGATTAGCCGTCTTTGAAACACGTTCAACTCGAATCTCATTTGATTCATTCTAAAATTGCTTCAAGATATCAAAGAGTCGATGATATGAGACCTCGTCTAACTTTTCTTGTTGTTTCACTAAAGTGACAAACCGTGTCCACTCGGGTTGAAGTTGTTGAAGAAATGGAACATTGACTTGCATGGTGGAGACTTGCATATTATTTCTTGTCATGTCATTCATCATTTTATAAAACCTGGAGTAGTATGAATCACTTGATTCTCCATCACTTAAAGTAAACTTGCCAAAGTTCCAAAACAAATTTGTTTTGACATCTTGTTTGTTGAGTGATTCTCCTTGTTGCAAGCGTTCAATAACAGTCCACATTTCATGTGCTGTAGGGCATGCATCAACCGTGGAGTAAATATCATCTCCAATCCCACTTAGAACCATATAGATGGCTTCCTTCTCCGAATCATGCCAGGCACAATTTTCAGGTGTGAGATCGGATCTTGTTTCATCACGTTCACTTGCGGGTATTGGATCAGTAGTATCTGTGGCTGGTCTTGGAGGAATTGAGATCTTCTTGAATACATATGATCCATGAGTAATACATTTCCTCAAGGCATCACCATTGGGTCTTGTATCAAGGTATCGTATGAAACGTGATTGCCATTGAGCATACCGACCAGGCACAAGCATTTGTGGTCTCTCTTTGTTACCCGCCACCATTATGTTGTTGTTCGTCACATGATATTCTGCAGTAGAATCCATCTCAATATTCTCTGAAATGATGAAGTGAATATGAATCTTAAGTAGATGTGTTGTGATTGTTGTTGTGGTTCAAATTCCGAAAATTGTAATTTTTTTCAGTCCGACAATAAATTCTCCAGTCCGACAAAACGGTAGACCAAAAAATTTTGTAATCGCCAAATTTTGAAATCGAGCTAGAAATGTCCTAAAACTAGTATGGAAAACTTTGAATTTACTTGACGAAAAAATTTTAACTCCTCTTTTTAATCTTCGTGTAAACGATATTCCGGAACTATTCTAGATGGTGGCTAAGTCTACAAAAATACTCGAACAAAATTTAACGAAACATAGCATCGGAATGTCCATGAAATGTGTCGTCGGAATGTCCATCGGAATGTAGTATCGTAATACTGTCGGAATGTAGTATCGTAATGTCTGTCGGAATGTAGTATCGAAATGCCTATCAGAATCACTGTCGGAATATGGCTGTCAGAATGTGGCTGTCGGAATCCCTGTCGGAATCAGTGTTGGAATAACGTATCGGAATACACAATCGGAATAACGATCGGAAGACTAAAATCCTTTTCCGATGGAGTGCTATCGGAAAAATTAAACCCTTTTCCGATGGAGTGCTATCAGAATGCTTGTAAATTTCCGAAACTTTAGGTAAAAAAAGAGATTTTTGACAAGAAATCCGTGATTTTAACCAACAAAAAGCAACCAAATCCCTACCACAACTATGTAGGAGATGTAAATCAAGATGTAGAGCATGAAAAACACAAAAAGATTTGAATTCGAGATGATGTATGGATTAAATCATATGAATCAAATGATATAACAACAATCAATCACAAAACTACCCCATGGCGATTGATCTAATTGTTGTCCCATATATTTGTGATGATTAAGCAAGGAAGAAAGAAAGAAAATAGATGAAGCAGATGAATTCTAGAGAGAGAAAGTAGAGAGAATGGTTGGAGAAACTAGGTGATATTAGATTAAGAGAAAATGAAATGACCAACCAACCTCTCCTTACATGCAAGGAGAGGTTTCTATAGCCTTGCCTACATGTGGCATGATGGGCTATATGATAATGGGTCGGGCTTTCCTTTTGGGCTTTGGTTACTTATGAATGAACCTAATCTTAAAGTTAAGCCCGTAATATAAGACTAATCTACTACATATTACAACGTTCTAATATACGATACATAATAAACATATGACCGAGCATTCTTGTTTGACTCAATATTTTGAGACTAACACTCTCATTTTGATGGACCTCCCCCATCTAACGTCTTTGTTTTGCATCATGGTTCCTCGTGTGCTTGTTGTCGATTTCAACAAATTGAACTTTCTCATGTTTATGACAAGCTAAATTTCCTTGAATTCCTCCTCACTCGACCTCCTCTCAAAGTTTTCGTTCCCGTGAAGAAAATTTCGAATGATGCCTCGTCGTCATTATTTTCCAACTAAGGCACATTTTGTACTTTAGTTGTTTGTGTCAATAAAACTTAAGCAATCTTGGAAGATTATCACTACTAGAGTAGTTTATGCTTTGTGGTTTATTTTCCTTATTTTTTGCTTAGATATTCATATTGTGTGTATGAATATTTCTCTTTTATGTTCTTTCATATTTGTGTAATATGAATGTTATGTGTGTTATCTTCTTTCCCGCTAATTCTTTTTCACACATTTGTTAAAGAGTTGACCACGGTTAAAATTTACAATTGATTATGGGTGATTCCATAAATTCTAAATTTTTAACCCTTGACATTTTAATCATTTTTTATTGGTTTGGATGTTTCTTTTCTTCCTTTATTCCACTAATTGAACTTTGATGTTGTCAACACACACTCTTTGGACATACTTAGCAAATAATTACTTCTAATTTGGGATTTCTTTTCTTCCTCCATCTCAAGTTAGTTAGTAGGTAGTGCACATATATACATTGGTGTTTCTTTTCTATCTTCTAACCTTTGTGTAGCATGTCACCTTAGCTCTTTCACTTGGTGCCCCAAGCAAGGGGGAGTAAGCACCAAGGGGGAGCTACTAGCAAAGTCCGGTTCTTCTCTTCTTCAAAGACTTGTGCTAACCTTTTTGCTTCGACAAAGGGGGAGAAATGCTAGTGATAAACTCGTTAATAATTCGAATTTTTTTGTATTTTACGTAAATGAGTTTATAGTTTGTCGTAATAAAAAATGGGGAGATTGTTAATGCAAAGCAATGCCTAAAAACAGTGTTGGTGCTAACTAATCTTTCTTAGTTTTGATCACGACAAATTACAAAGACATTTATCGTCAAACACAATCATAAAACGAATTATCTAACAAACACTATCATCAAGGTAATAATCAGTACACTAACATATCTTCATCATGCCTAGTGATCATAAAAGTGATTAGCCTTAATGTAACACCCCCAAATATTCATACTTTAATTCAGCGGAAGAGTCGTTGGTGTTACGGGATAGCACATTACTCAAATCATAGACAACGCTTAAAAATCGCGTCGTTTAATAATAAAGCATTTTCCGTTCATAAACATCAAGTTACATAGGTCCCAAGTCATAGTACTTCATACAATTTTTACAAAACATTTGAATGGAAATTGTTATTTAAGTGCGGGCCATGAAATCTTGTCGTCTTCCCGAGAATTACCTTCAAGTACCTGACATAAAACATGTTAAAAGAAAAGGTCAGCGAAAACACCGAGTGAATTCATAGAGTTTAATGAAATCCATTAATATATCATCGGTAATTATTACCGAAAATCATTTACAATTCTTTGTCGTAGGCCATAAAATAGGCCAAAAACATTTTATACAAATCTTTGTTGTAAGTCATACTATAGGCTTTTGCCTTCAAAACCATTATACGAACCAATGTCGTAAAAAAATCATGCAATACGTTTTATAACGTTGTATAGAGTTAAATAAAAACCGTTATATGAATATGGTTATGTAAAACCAAAGCACGAACATAATATCAATATAAAGACCCCGTATTGCTAGTCAGGCAATATATTATAATGCAATTCGTACATCAGTATTTTCGTTATTGTATTATCATAAGCCGCATGACATTGCTACCTTACTATAACAAACAACGGGTAGCTAACCCGGAATTCATTTGCCCATCTAAAACAGCGTGTCGCCACAATAATCACGCTTATGTAAATCTTCTCATACATAAATTTGCTTACCAATCAATGTGGCACGACGGGGATCAACCGTCAAGGCGCGAACTGGGGTGATCTTCCCCAAATAGTACTATTATATGCATAAGCGTCTACCAAATCCCGGTAGTTTACAATTCATGCTAATGGGACTTTTAGTTACATAACCTAACTAATAATAACCCATTTCATTTCATTCGTCGGGTCATATAATCATTCACCGGGTCATATAATCATTCGGGTCCATATCAATAAGCAAACAAGCGGGACAACTGGTGTCCTATTTTATTAAAACTAACATGTTATCTCCCTCGCGGGTTTATAAAACATTTCATAAAACATTTTGAGAGTGCGAGGCTATGAACTCACGTTGATTGGGAAAGGCGGTTATCGGCGATTTGGATGTACGGTACGTACTTCAATCACGGAAACCTAGACAAATAATACTCGGTCTTAGACTCTTGTCCAAGGACTTTATAAAAACAATGGCTATGTATATATATGATGATATTATAAGTATGATGATGATCAAGTAGGATTTTTATCTCTTCATACACATTATAGTGTTATGTGCTAGTCAAATTTTTGACTAGTTACACTAGTTTCAATCCAATTTCATAATAAGGCCCAATAAGCCCATTAAAAGCCCATTAAGAGTTCAACTCTTTGTATTAGTCCATTTTTACTATTAATATCAGGCCTTTACTCATATGTTGGGCCCAAGTGGGTTAAGTCCAATGAGTAAGTCCATTAGTGTTTAGCCAAACTTGTTGGGTTAATAGTCCATTAAGGCTACTTTGGCCCGTTAATGTCCATAAGTTATAAAGCTCTGGTTTTATCAGTTTTTACTTGTCAAATGTACTTATACATCAGTATATGAGTTATAAAAATTTTACATTAGACGGGTCCGACCGTCTAAGTTTTATTTGACGAAAACGTTAATCTTTCGGTTTTAGCAGAAAAGACGTAAAACTTATGTATATAGTTTTATAACTTATAAAACTTATCAAATTGACATTTTTATAAAATGTCCCATTTATTTATCAAAGTATATACTTATTTATAATTAATATATAAGTTAGTGGGTTTTAGGTATACATTTTATATTAGTTTTACTTGAGTGCTAATTTTATAAAATATACATTTATTTTACAAATCTGATTTTGAAACTCTCATTCACCATTTTTACCATATCTTGAGTTCTACAAGGAGATAGAAGCTCATTCTTAGGCAGCACAAACTACATGATATGTTCTACAATTAACTCAGATTAGCTACTGCTCAATCAACCTCTAAATGTCTTTAACAGTTCGTCCAAAACAGACTATACATATTTGGACTTCAATATTATTTTGATCATATCTCACTCATTTTATGGATTCCATGGAGTGGCCAACTCTCACATATGTACAAGTAACATACCTTAATGTATATTAATTTATCCAAGTCATTTTAACAATTTATCATATGGGTCTTTACTGTTTTATACAGCCTACTATTTTAAACATGATTTTAACATTTTTACATGTAGTTTTCAATCTTTTTAACAAAGTTTATCAACACATGATCCCCACATAATATTTTTATCATCATATATCATCATATACATATACATTTACATATACATTAAGAAAGAAAATATAATTTATATTTACAAAAATAATAAAGAAATGAGAAGGATGATCTTGTTACCACCAAGATTATGAAAGTTAAGATTAAACTTGACCTTTGATGACAAAACTTGTGGTACACCAAAACCAAATTCAAGATCACCAGTCTTCAAGAACACCTTGTGGAAAATCATCCCCAAGACACCAAGGAAACTTCTCTTTGGATGTTAAAATCACCACCAATCAATAGAGCTTCAAAAGGGCATCATCATATGTGTGAATAACATAGGATTTTATGGTTAAATCAAGATCAAATGGGTGTTATGAGTGTGAGTTGGGACGACAAGATTGAGAGAGAGATGAGAGAGTTGTGAGTTTTGCATGAGTGGAAAATGAATGAATGGTTTAGTGTAGGTGGTTTTGTGTTGCTAGTTGTTTGGTGCAAGTAACTAGGACAAGTGTCCTAGCTTACTTTGTAAGCTTGACACCTCAAGGGTGTGTGGGCTAAGTTAGCCGTCCCATGTAGTGGGGGTGAGGCAAAAGTTGTTTTGTCACATCCCGATTTATTTACGGGTACTTCTCGATTCTAGTTTCTTCGATTTGTGTGCCCTCAGGTCCTTTTACGAAAAACGTTTTTATAAATTATGAATCAACGGCACAAAACGAATCTAATAAAAATTGTCTCATTAAAAACGGAGTTCAAAAACGTAAATACGTAATCCTAAGGTTTCCGGTTTAGTCGTAAAGGACGTTAAATTATGCACGTAAGTCCTAATCTCTTCTCGTAAATTTGTGAGTTTATGAACCATCACAAATTAAAATTTCATCATAATATTCAAGCATAAATTTATTTCCTGAAATGTCGGACTGTCACCAAAACAGTGTATGTAAACGTAAGCACGTAACGTGGAATTCTCCGGTTTAAACGTAGTCGATGCTACTTCAAGAGGTGAACCCAAATTTCTTCCCAAAAATAAGTGAGTTCATAATATAAAATTAATATAATGTTTTTAAATAATACTTGAGAATAAAATATCGACCATAAAGTGACGGATTGTCACAATATTTACCCCTAAACAGGATCGTTGTCCTCAAAGATCAATTTATCTTACTACTCGCTTCTTCGAGAGTTAGAGCCATGTGGGTATTTCCTCCACATTCGGTCGTTCCTCCCAAGTGTAATTCATTATAATACGCGAGTTTCATCAAACATAACTACGGGAATACGATCAGGCTTAATGTTGACTTACTTTCTCTATCCATGATGTTCACGGGTTTTTGATGAATGCAACTTTTTGCCGATCCAAACGTCATTAAGAAATAATAAGATTTTCACTTGATAGACATTTTATCAAGTTCAATATACGAAACATAATTCACGCAGCCCTTGAAGTCCTAGGGTAGATCCAACTTATATGCCTTTCAAACCAACTGTTTACATTATCTCAATGGTACCATACAACGGGGACTTATTTCCCATAATCTTTCAGATCATCAATTCATTTTTCCATGGTGAAATGTTTTGGCATAACTTCGCTACCCATCCTGCACTTCAAGATCTACACTTCATATTCACATAACCTCCTGCTCACTACTGGCAGTCAATAATCAGATCTTAATTTCAACGATCATTTCAGGTCTCGCGAGTCGGGTATTTTGTAAGGTTAGGTTTGTCATCATAGGAAACCTTAAACCTAAAAGACATGCCCAACTCACAATGGGTGTATGTCTGGTGTCTTCATCCCAACTTCTACTTACATATGCTCTCATATATAGATCCTCACAAGATTCGATCTCGATCCTAATACGATAATTATCAATGATAATCTCTCCAAAGGAAAGCGATTATACGGTTTATTACCAAAGGTCAATCATTCAAACATAAAACAACACTTCTAGTGTTTTGTATCGTTACTTTACCTCGTCCCTTCGATTGGGGTGGTAAACAGTAATCTCATCAAGGTTCGATCCTAATGACTTCTGATCAAATCTCTAGAAATTTGATGCGAAGCGAGGATCTTGATAGAGATGATTGATACATGCACACCATGCTTACACAACTCCTTTAAATACAAAAGATTCAATTTCTTCATCGAGAATCTATCATTAACGGAAATGATATTAGTAAATTTGGTCAGTCTGTCGACGATGACCCAAATCGAATCAAATTCAGATGATGACCTTTGTAATTGTTAGACGTTTACTAATGTATGAGGCGATGTCCGCCTTCATAATTTGCCATCACTACAACTTCTTCAGATAAAGATACATTAAATCAGAAATGGCATGAATAGAATACTTAATCTTATGAGATTCCAACATAACTAAATCTCACAAACCTCCATATTTAGGCAACCACAAGTGGCCTTAAAAACATTTTACGCCATCGGCTTCTCAATTCTAATGGTTCACATTAGCCGATAACCCCTTTTATTATCTATATTATCCTTTTTACAAGCATCAGCTATTTTAAATTGCTCAGCAATTTGTTTTGCACAATCATTACAAAGGAACACATCCTAATTGATTCTTTATCCTTTCTACATAACGTGTTAGTAATTACATTCACCTTCCCCGATGAAATAAATATCATGACCGTATTCATTCGAAATTTTCTTTCTTCATATTTTCTAAGTTTTAGTTTCGTCTCAACTATCATTTTTATCAGTTTTGCTCAATCCGACGTCTAAAGCATCGATGATTATTACAAAATAATAAATATTTAATTTTATGAAGCGTAAACATAAAAATTTTAAATTTCTTAGTTCGACAAATTATATAAAAATGTTCAAAATAAATTTGAATTTAATTAACACGATTTTTGTTGATTTATCGAAAATAATTAATAAGATTCGTAAATATTCGAAAAATCATTGGTTATACTTTGGTCAAAATTTTCTTAGTTGAAAAGCAAAGATTGTCGTTTCAATTTTCAAGTCATGGTTTAAATGGTTTCCTCAATTCCTCTTAGGTTGTCTTGAGGTATGCACAAACATTTACCCCTAAAGGAGTTTAGTTAAATGTTCTGGGTATAAGGGAATGATTCCTTAAAAATCCATTGATAAATATTTGTCAAAACATTTTTGCACTTTTTTTTTGGTATAACCCAAAGCCGTAATGGCTCTAATCTTTGAAGAATCAGTATAAATTCCATTATCTATTAATCACACGGTCAAATAATGTAAAGGATTAAGCCCTAAATCACATGTTAAATACTCAAGGTATAGGTATTCATTGCTCGGCTAATTCAGGGTTGTCTATAAATAATTACTAACTCCTTCTTATTCTTATAAACAAACAGATGGTCCTTAATGATCACAAGCATGAATTTATCAAATTACAGCCTACACACGTGATTCACAAAATTTATGAATGCTACATGTGCATTGGTCAATCCAAACGACATAAAATGAAACTCATAATGTTCATTACAAGTTCTGGATGTAGTGATAGTAATAGATAATCTTTTTCGCAGACGCGAAGTTGATGATAACCATGTCGTGGATCAAATTTTTGAATATACGCTAGAACCTTGTAAATGATCGAACAAATCTTTCATCTTGGGTAGTGGATATAGATGTTGATCATCAATTCACCTAGTTCACGGTAATTCAAAAAATATAAGGAATAATAACACCATAGCTCTTCATAATGACGAGCTCATTAAAATAAAAGCTTTCTCTAACAACTCTCTCAGTTGTACGGTAATTCTTTTAATTCAGATGGTGCTGACGCACAGTGCACATGCTACAGGTGCAACACCAGGAATATAATCAATACCAAATTCAACCTGCCTTAATGGCAAAAGTCTAGGTAATTCACCAGCAAATACCTCCAAAAATTTCAGATAACAGAAACATCTTTTAATAAATTTACTTTAAGTTCTTTCTAGATTACAAGATCTATGATCAGTTTATAACCATTCATGGTATAATTTCAAGTCTAAATGCAGGATATGGTCATCCATCAAGAATTATTTAGATCACTTTTGATAATCAACATCTTATCTTTTAGGGGATTTCTACTTGAGTTCCCATCAAGTAAGACAATGTCGTCATGTCATAATCAGTAAATCCATTCTACTGGCACTACCAACTTTCCAGTTTCATTACCGTTGATAAGATGTGAACTTCTCAAAAGACTAATAATAACTCGTAATCCTTCACAATTCAAGGATATCTGGAGACATAACTACCATTAAAAGAGTAAGGTCAACGCATAAATTACACGAGAGAATTTCAAATTAGATAAAGACGAAAACACTAACGAATATGAATATATTCCATGTTTTCATGAATTGAGTACGCATTCGAAAGCTCCTTGGATCGTTACCCAGGTCATTCAAATGAAACCTAATCAAAAGAAATGATAGGAACATCGATACATCCAGTCGGGTATCAACACTCGGTAATCAAGTACTTTTCCAAAGAATCTCACCACGAGAGAACTGGACAAGGAGGGGATATCAATTGTCAATTAAGACAATTTCCACAGATAATTAAATTTGATTCATATGAATAAATAGTACAGGCACATATGTAGGTGTTCCTAACAATATGTCCCTATTTTGCACTTCTTGCAGATCTCATAAAATTTAATCTTTCATAACTTCAAAGAAAATGTAGTGTTTATTAATCAATTTTTATGGTGACTACTAATCAGCCTTGCATGGTCCCTTCAAATTGTATGTAGGCGCGCAACTATATATAATTTTAGGATTAACGATGCAATACTCAGTTCGTCAAAACTTTGTCATCATGTTTAAAATATATATATTCATGCTTAATCATGAAATAAAAATCAAATGAATTTACAGAGATGTTCTTTGTTATGAAAACAATTAAGTTTTCCAAGGTATTTCATAAACAATTTTATTTCGATAACGATTATTTATAAGTCTCACTTTAAATAATCCATATGGTGATGAAAATTCAATTTTTCTCAAGGGATACTGTTTTAACTTATAAAAACAATGAGTGATCTGCAAAAGAGTGATGAAAAGTTGTTCACCAAGAACTAACTACAATATATCAGGAAATGAGCTTAGCCAATTAATCATGAGGTTCATGACCTCGATGGTACTCAAAAGAGAATAATCCACAACGTAACTCAATTCGAGATGAGTACTTGTTCAATGGTTGCATCACTAATGCGAACATTAGGATGAAGCAATAAAAGATAGATAACAACGATACATGTAAAATTTAGCAATCAAAGGTAGTCTTTTCATTAATCACAAACAAGTCAAAATTATATCGTAACACATTACGTGTCACTATGTCATACAATTCCAAGAACTCATCCTACCAACTGATGTCTCAGTTAAGTTAGGGATTTTAAAAGATACCACAATGAATACTAATCTACAAGAGTCATTAGGTGTTCCATCTGTCCCGGAAGATCCATCGGTCCCAATTCAAAAGAAGATTTCTTCAATTTATTTCTTGGACACTGGCATCCTTGTCATTGGACAATGGTCTAGGAACAACCCTTAACACGAACCAACAATCATTTAACACCTTATAATTCAATCACAGGACTTAACGACTTCCTCTTAACAATCTCATATTCCATACGAGTTAAATTTTACTTTACTCAAGTTTCAACCAACTTACACTCAATTCGATATCCTACCTCATTCTCCAATACTTTCAACTTTATTTTTAAACCTTAAAAGGACAATAAAAGCTCGATATGAACAACACTTAATTTCCAATCCTATGGCTCTTTCATCAATAGTTATCAAATGAGTCATTAGTATGAAATGACTCACACATTCAATTAGACTTCTCGGAAAGGTACTAGTGGCATGAGGCTTTTGGGTAAAGGCTCCAATGACAGCCTCAAGTGCAACATTTACCCTTTCGATTTCAAATTTAAGAATTGGGTGACACCGAATCAGATGACATCTTTCTAGGTGGTAAGGTTTTGTCAAACTCCACTCTATAAGGGAAGATCGTCATGATATCGATATCAGATTTAATCTCGCCAATTCTTCTTTAATATCATAATCAACTAATATCAACATTTCTACGAATATCAACCATTTTGTTGGGATCATAAACATCCACAACTTGGTTTAGATATGGAATAGCTAGAATTCTTACAGAAATAGCTTCGATTGATTTACTAGGAGAGTTAGGGTTTCTTGTGACAATCTACGTCGTATAAATACCTCGTATAAATACTAAAATAATCATCAAACAATCATGTAATCAAATTACATCATATATATATATATATATATATATATATATATATATATATATATATATATATATATATATATATATATATATATATATATATATATATATATATATATATATATATATATATATATATATATATATATATATATATATATATATATACATATATATATATATATATATATATATATATATATATATATATATATATATATATATATATATATATATATATATATATATATATATATATATATATATATATATAATCCAAGTTATATATATATATATATTAAAATAACTCTTCTTAGTCTGGCCTTGTCGGTAACTCGGGAATTCTTCGGCACCGTTATAGTCAAAAGATTTTTAGACATTTTGAGAAAAATGTTTATAGTTAATAGATTTTGAAATGTTTTATTCAAAACATTGGTTTTAAAAATCTTTCGTTCTCTATAACGAGAGCTCTGGTACCAAACTGTAACACCCCCAAATATTCATACTTTAGTTCAGCGAAAGAGTCGTTGGTGTTACGGGATAACACATTACTCAAATCATAGACAACGCTTAAAAATCGCGTCGTTTAATAATAAAGCATTTTCCATTCATAAATATCAAGTTACATAGGTCCCAATACTTCATACAATTTTTACAAAACATTTGAATGGAAATTGCTATTTAAGTGCGGGCCATGAGTTCTTGTTGTCTTTCCGAGAATTACCTTCAAGTACCTGAGATAAAACATGTTAAAAGAAAAGGTCAGCGAAAACGCCGAGTGAATTCATAGAGTTTAATGAAATCCATTAATATATCATCGGTATAAAATTATTACCGAAAATCATTTTGTACAATTCTTTGTTGTAGGCCATAAAATAGGCCAAAAACATTTTATACATATCTTTTTTGTAAATCATACTATAGGCGTTTGCCTTCAAAACCATTATACGAACCAATGTCGTAAAAAAAACATCATACAATACGTTTTATAACGTTGTATAGAGTTAAATAAAAACCGTTATATGAATATGGTTATGTAAAACCAAAACACGAACATAATATCAATAATAAGACCCTGTATTGCTAGTCGGGCAATATATTATAATGCAATTCGTACATCAGTATTTTCGTTACTGGATTATCATAAGCCGCATGACATTGCTACCTTAATATAACAAACAACGGGTAGCTAACCCGAAATTCATTTGCCCATCTAAAACAGCGTGTCGTCACAATAATCACGCTTATGTAAATCTTCTCATACATGAATTCGCTTACCAATCAATGTGGCACGACGGAGATCAACCGTCAAGGCGCGAACTGGGGTGATCTTCCCCAAATAGTACTATTATATGCATAAGCGTCTACCAAATCCCGGTAGTTCACAATTCATGCTAATGGGACTTTTAGTGACATAACCTAACTAATAATAATCCATTTCATTTCATTCGTCGGGTCATATAATCATTCATCGGGTCATATAATCATTCGGGTCCATATCAATAAGCAAACAAGCGGGACAACTGGTGTCCTATTTTATTAAAACTAACATGTTATCTCCCTCGCGGGTTTATAAAACATTTAATAAAACATTTAAAATAGTGTGAGGCTATGAACTCACTTTGATTGGGAAAGGCGGTTATCGGCGATTTGGATGTACGGTACGTGCTTCAATCACGGAAACCTAGATAAATAATAATCGGTCTTAGACTCTTGTCCAAGGACTTTATAAAAACAATGGATAAGTATATATATGATGATATTATAAGTATGATGATGATCAAGTGGGATTTTTATCTCTTCATACACATTATAGTGTTATGTGCTAGTCAAATTTTTGACTAGTTACACTAGTTTCAATCCAATTTCATATTAAGGCCTAATAAGCCCATTAAAAGCCCATTAAGAGTTCAAATCTTTATATTAGTCCATTTATACTACTAATATCAGGCCTTTACTCATATGTTGGGCCCAAGTGGGTTAAGCCCAATGAGTAAGTCCATTAGTGTTTAGCCAAACTTGTTGGGTTAATAGTCTATTAAGGCTACTTTGGCCCGTTAATGTCCATAAGTTATAAAGCTCGGGTTTTATCGGTTTTTACTTGTAAAATGTACTTATACATCAGTATATGAGCTATAAAAGTTTTACATTAGACGGGTCCGACCGTCTATGTTTCATTTGACGAAAACGTTATTCTTTCGGTTTTAGCCGAAAAGACGTAAAACTTATGTATATAGTTTTATAACTTATAAAACTTATCAAATTGACATTTTTATAAAATGTCCCATTTATTTATCAAAGTATATACTTATTTATAAATAATATATAAGTTAGTGGGTTTTAGGTATACATTTTATATTAGTTTTACTTGAGTGCTAATTTTATAATATATACATTTATTTTACAAATCTGATTTTGAAACTCACTTTCACCATTTTTACCATATCTTGAGTTCTACAATGTAGTAACCCGAACTTTAAAATCAACATTTAGACCGAGTTCTAATACTAATTCTATTATTCAGACCACTATTTATTAATCGACTTTTATTTGTCATGTTCGTTCGACGAATAATATTGATTTCTCGACTAAATGGCAAGGTTAAGGCTTTAACGTATCGAGTGCGTATCAATTATTATTTATTGGCAAGTTTATGTCCGTCATCGACCGTAAGTATTCTCATTATGACATAGAAATATTTTCGATTGTCATCATTTTAATTTCTCGTTTTACGAGCATTCTTCTTAATTGAGGCTAAACCTTTTAGCGTCATTCGTTTAAATAAAACGTTAACATATTTTAAATAATAATCCCTCATTTAGTTATCGAAATATTAATGTTCACCGAATGTCGACGTTTTTATTTTATATCGAGTGTTAATTTTTTGTGTTTAACGCATATCTTTCAAATCGCGTAACTCTTAAAATATCGGATTTCAATAATAATCGCTTTTACAAATTGTGGGGAAAGATTTATAATAAACCTCACCCCACCATCATTAGTACACGTCCCATGACTTTCACAATCCTTATCTCATGATAGTACACGACCCATATTTATCTCATTTACATAAGTCTAGTATCTTATACATACTTATACATTACTATATGTCACCAAGTACAATCTTAGTCATTTCTTACAAATACAAAACTTGAAACACCTTCCTTTGATCTTTGTTTTGCTGCCGAGTATTAAACAAACATAAAGCAACATCACACTTCAAATTTATATTAGTTATACTTGATCAAGGATTAAAGGGTTGAATTACTAATTCAAGTTTTGGTAAAATAATCATTATCGTCATCAATCATTCTTATCTTTAAAGTTATGGGGCTGAAGTTTGAAGACAATATTACTATGATGAAGTTCTTGATGTATCTATAATAATAGTGGATCGAGTTTGTGGTTAACTTGACACAAGTCTTGCCGATTGGATCTTATTCACACCATTTTTTTGTAAGGACTATATAACTATCTTTATTATGATTTTAATTTGTGTAATATTTTTATTTTATATTTGTCATTTTACCTTGTGTAAATATTTATGTAACATTTGTATGAAGTATTTGGACATTGCATATTTATTTGATCATAAAAACTAAGTTTAAACAAGCATTTGATCATGGATGTAGATTAGTGATTTGGATCAGTAGATAAAACGTAAGTATGTACAATATCAGTAGGTTTTGAGTTTCTTTTGAAGTTATAGGGTGATAGGCCTTTGTTTTTTGGCGATTTTGTCTGGTCGCACATCTCGTGACGACACACGATGAACTAGATATGGTCGAAACGATAATAAGTGCCGAATCTAAACATACTGTATTGACGGACAGAAGACTCTGATAAGAAATCCGAACCATTAAAAAAGGTATTACTACGGATTGTAGATAAACTTATGAAGAACTAGAATCAATCGGTTAGTCAACCAGTTCCTTATGGTTTGGAAATGGCGGCCGAAAACGGCGAGAATCAGATTGGCAGCCAAAAACAGCCAACTTTTCTAAGTGATAAAATAGGTAAATGAGCTATGATAAATATAAATTAGGGGCAATTGAACATATAATAAGTATACTATATAAGCTAAGAATGACTTTGGTTAAAATAACTCATCTATATTATTTATGGTTTAGGAGAAACGATCTAATCTACGAGGCATGTCGGGAAATTATAAGAATTGGACTATATTAAATTAACGTTTAACGTGACGATTTTATAAAAACCGAAGTGGTATGAACTACTTGTCGGAAGTTGTAGACTCAGTTTTATACTGATATATTAGAACACAAGACCCGACCAGCGTGAGATATTAAGTCGTCAACGTTTCGAGGCGTTTTAGAACAAGTAATGTATATAAAGTGGATTTGAGCCACAAAAAGCCCAACTCACACTTACAATGACTATTGGGCCATTATCGGGCCTGAGATTTATAATAAGTTTATAGTTTAATACTGAGATTTAAATGGACTAAAGTCACAATAACTTGTAATGGGCCACTAATGGGCTTTAATGGGCTTAACGTTCTTAATGAGACTTTATATGGTAGATTGTCACCAAAAGTCTTATGAAATGTTTTACAAAACTTATGCAATATCCAAACCTATTAAAATGAACTATTTACATATATGAATGACTTATGTATAGTCTCGAACCTAAGACGCGCCTCGTCATTATAGGTTTCGTTTGGTCATATGTCGACCGTTGAGCATCTCGTTCTCGATCAATGAGCGATTGATATCTCGTGAAGTCGTGTATCGACTATTGTACATTTGTTCCTTGATCTACGTGTTATAGCTATATCAGCTGAGTTCATAGCCTCGCTTTTACTGCTTTATATGTGTTTATAAACCCGCGAGGGGGAATACATGCTCTTGGTATAAAAATATATGATGTTTATATATATATATGGTTTTGAGAGAATACATGTTTATGAATAAACATGTGGTTTGCTATATGCTATTGTTAGCCCTATATTTTATATAGTCGAACAAGAATGTAATAGGTCATCTTAGTCGTAAATGGTCTTGTATTGTAATAGGTTAGTCGGGAAAACCGGGCTTGGACTTTAAGCTAATATTGTATAAGTTAGGGGCGTAAGCCCAAAACAAAGCCAAGCCCAGCCCAAGGATTCTAAACCCACGGCCCATATACCAAGGGTATATATACCCTCTTCCATGTGTGGAAGAGGGTGTTGGTTCATTTTACTATCTCTCTCTAGTAAACATAAACCTTCCAAAATCTCTCTTGTTTCTCTCTCTACTTTTCTTCTCTTTCTCTCTCTAAATATCTCTTCTAAATCTTGTGTTATGGATTAAATGGGATTAACATTTGGTATCAAGAGCCTATAGTGGATAGGTGATTGAAGATTCGTGTGGTTTGTTCTTGATCTTTCGTGGTTATTTTGATCTATATCTTACGTCCCAAAAAAATTTCTTGTGTTTTTTTTTGGTTTTTTCTTTATACAAATCTTCTACATAGTTGTGGTAGAGATTTGGTATAGTTACTTTGGCTAAAAACACAAAATTTTTGGGTGTTTTGATCATTTTTTGGCTTAAAATCACGAACTGGTTGATTTTTTTCCGAGAAAAGTGGGATTTATTCTGATCAGGTCATCGGAAAAGGGTTTACAGTTATTCTGATCAGTGTAATCGGAATAGGGTTTAGGGATTCCGATTTGGTGCATTCCTATAAGGACATTCCGATTTGGTATTCCGATCAAGTGATTCCGATTGCATTCCGATTTGAGCATTCCGATTTGGTCATTCCGATTTGACATTCCGATTTGAGTATTCCAATTTGGACACTCCGATTTTGGACATTCCGATTTTGGACATTCCGATTTGGACATTCCGATAGTGATATTCCGACAAGGTTATTCCGACAAGGGTATTCCGATTAGGGATATTCCGATCAAGGTATTCCGATAGGGTTTATTCCGACAAGGTTATTCCGACAAGGGTATTCCGATCAAGGACATTCCAACAAGGTTATTCCGATGGACATTCCGATGGATATTTTGTTTGAGTAATTTTTAGACTTAGCCACTATCTAGACTAGTTTCGGAACATCGTTTACACGAAGATTAAAAAAAAAAAATTGGCGATACAAAATTTTTGGTTATTTCTAACTCAAGTAAAATCAAATTTTTTCCCTACTAGTTTTTGGTTATTTCTAACTCAAATTCAAAATTTGGCGATACAAAATTTTTTCGGCTTACCGTTTTGTCAGACTGAGGAATTTATTGTCAGACTGAGAAAATTTTTTGAATTTTCAGAATTTCAATTTTAACCACACATCATCACAACAAATCCACTAAGATCTGCAATTCATTCACAAGTATTCACCATGTCTAACAACAACATCAACATTGCAACTGCTAATCAAATTCGTTTGGAACAAGGTGGCAACGGTAATCCACCTGTGCTCACTGTCGGTCGCTACGTTCAATGGAGATCTCGTTTTCTCAGATTTCTCGACGGAAAAGAAAACCGAACTGCTCTTCGTCACTGCCTTGAGAATCCACCTCCAGTTTTTGAATTCAGACCAATTACAACACAGGCAGAGGATGGTACTTCATCAACTATACGAGCTATGGAAGATTTTGACACATGTTCTGCTAAGAAAAAGAAACTCCTCCAAGCTGAAGCTGATGCTATAAACTTCATACTCACTGGAATTGATAACGATATCTATTCCACAGTTGATGCATGTCCTAATGCTATGGAAATGTGGAATGCAATTCATCAATTGAAGCAAGGGGAGAAAATCAATGTTCAAGATCTCGAGACTAATCTACTTTGGGAGTTTGGAAAATTCACATCTGAAGATGGTGAATCCATTGACTCATATTACTCGAGATTCTACAAAAGGATGAATGAGCTTGTCAGAAATCAGTGCACCATCTCCAATCATCATGCCAATGTTCAGTTTCTACTTCAACTCAAACCGGAATGGCAAAGGTTTGTGACGTTAGTTAAACAAAGGGAAGATATCAAGACCATCTCCTATCACAAACTTTATGATATCTTGAAACAACATCAGAATGAATGAATGAACTAAGGGCTGAAAAGGCAGAACGGTCTGCAAATTCTATTGCTTTTGTGGCTGCTACTTCAACAAAACCCGTTCCTCGTCAACAACCACCTACTCATTCCTCGAAGTCATCAAGCTCATCCACCAAACCTCTAGCTGCTGCTAAAGACAAAGCAAAAGCAATTGTCCCCACTCCAGCTCCAAAGTATGACACCGAGTCAGATGGAGACAGTGATGATGAACAAACTTCAAGGGACAAGAAGATTGAAGAACTCATGTCTTTACTCACCACAACTTATAAGAAGATCTACAAACCTACCAACAACAACCTCAGATCATCATCCAATGCTAGATATAAGGAAATTGATCATGCACCTCGGTATGATCGTGATGCTAGGTATGATAATCAGAGGATGCCGAAACAAGTTGGGGCTAGAGACACTGTAGGCACTCCGATTGTACAAAAGACTAGGATTCAATGCTTCAACTGCAAGGGATTTGGGCACATGGCTAGGGAATGCAAGAAGCCAAAACGGGTTAAGGATTCGGGATATCACAAGGAAAAGATGCTGCTATGTAAGAAAGAAGAAGCAGGAATTCCACTCATAGCAGATGAAGTTGACTGGCGTGATGACACTGATGATGAAGCCGATGATCAAGAGTTGGAGGCACATTATGTGTACATGGCAAAGATTCAAGAAGTGATCCCAGAGACTGATGATACTTTTGGACCCATCTATAGTTCTGAGCCACTTGAAAAGGTACCATCACATGATAACTATAATGTGTTTGCTAATGAACGATGTCATCCTGAGCAACCCGAAAGCATCAATGACACATATGTAATGGACACGGAGGATAGCAATATCTCTACGGATTCACAGCATATGTGTAATGATGACGGAAAAGCTGTTCAGTATACTGACTCGGATGCGGACCGTGATTTGCTTGCGTCTATTATTGATTCTTTGAAACATGAAATTGAGGAAAACAAAGAGGCTAATAAACGTTTGAAGCAAGCAAACACATCCTTAGCCGAGGAGATAGACATGCTTAAAGAGTGTGATTATGTAAAAGAAGCTGATCGACGGGTTGTGATAGCTAATGGTTTGGTATACGAACGTAAGGTGCTCAATGAACAATATTGTTCTGAAGTAACACACAAAATTCATATGTCAAAACAAAAGATATTGGACCTTGAAGAACAACTGCTGCTACATAAACTCCAAATTACTGAATTAGAGTCGGTTAACAAAGAACAAACTGAGCTTTATAAAACTCGTGAAGAAAAGGATAATGAAAAAATTCTTGCTTTGGAAAAGAGAGTCGACACCGTTAAACAACATTGTTTACAAAACGGGTCAGTCTATTCAAACTATGAATATGCTCAATAGAAATATCAAAACAAGTTTTGTCAAGCCTGAATATCTCAAGAAAGTTCAAAGTACCAAGCCTGCTCTTTATGATATCGGTTGTTATGTTGATAATCTTGCTCTTATGCTTTCCCCTGACTACGACGAAATCATTCGTCAACAAGAAGAAAGTCGATCAAACATAAGTGATTTAATAAACCTTTCTGATTCTGATAGTTATATTAAGTTTGTTCCTCAAAAAGAACTTTCCAAAGAACAAAAGATGTACAATAGCGTTCTACCACCAAGTGATGAACCCCAAAAGAAAGTTTCTTTAAAAAGGAGTTTCAAAAAGCAATCAATTTTGTTAGAAAAACAAATTTCGGATGAAATACGTAAATGAGATGAGAAAAGAAAAAGTGTTCAGTAATTTGAGTTTATAAAACAAGGGGTTTTTAATTTGTACAAAGGTGTCGTCCACTATGAAAAAGTTTCTAGGGATACCATTTTGAATATTAAACCTAACCCACAATTAGAAGTCGTCATTCAACAATGCATTGTTCCAACCATTGGTGATCTTTCAAAAAATGTGGAAATGTTTTATAATGCTCTCACTGAGGAAATGTTAACTGATTTAAGCTATGTCAAATCTCTTGAAGATGAAGTTGATTTTCTTCAAATTAAATTAAAGACACAAGAACACCAACTTTCTAACGAAATTGATCGACTGTCTAAGGAATATTTTTATGCTGACTAAATGAATGCTATACTTGGTGTGTATACCGATCTTGATCAATATTTTCATGTAGCATGTCTAGTGTCAGAATTGGACGAGATATGTCGCAATCTTGAAGTAGAGCTTTCGAAACAAATTCAGTCATATAACAAACTTTCGAAAAGTTTTTCTCAACTTGAGATACACTCCATTTCTCTTGAACTTGCTTTACAAAAAGGTGAAAAATCTCATAATCATAAAAAGTGTCAAGAAATGTCAGCTTCTTCGTTTCGTCTACTAAATGAAAAAGATTTCGCAATAAATGATTTGAAAGATCAGCTAAAAGAAAGGGACATAGACGTAAGTGAGTTACAGAAACTCATTGAGAAAATCAAAGGAAAGTCTGTTTTGGGTAAACCATCCGCAGTCCGTCAACCGAATGCGGTTAAATGCCCTAAATCATCTATTTTGGGACAATCCCACAGACTTTGCCTAAGATAGGAAATGATAAGAGCACAAATGTGATAGCACCAGGAATGTATAAGATGAACACTAAGCCCACTCAAACTAGAACATTGCGGTTACCTGAGAATATTAGGAAAACTAATCAACGTGTGTCTTCTTCTACAGGAGTAATCCCCACCACTAGCGTTAGCGGACCACAACTTAAGAGCACTAGAATGCAAGATAAGGTCATGCCTAACAATAGTCAAGGAAAGAAGTTGGAAGTAGAAGACCATCGTAGGAATTTTAAGTTTTCTAAGAATAAAACGTCTGTAACTGCTTGTAATGACAGTTTAAATGCTACGACCTCGAATGTTGAAGTTGTTTGTGTTGAAGGTGGAAAATGTGTTCGTACTTTCAATCATGATGCTTGTGCTCTTAATCATAATGGCGTGAATACTAGAACTAGGAAGCCTATTTCTGTGCCCACTAGTACTAGAGAACCCACAAGAACTTTGAACCAATCCACTGATCAACCACTTAAGAAACTAAGTGCGTTAGACTCCACTACTCTGCGTAAACAAAACAGATTAAAGAAGCTATATGAGAACATGATTAGGACATGTACACGGAGGTATTCGAGATTTACACCACCCGAATACAAATGGGTACCTAAGTTAACCACTTTAGTGATTGGGTCTAGGAATATCAGCTTGCCTGTAGACTTTGCATCTAGGCCCACTACTATTTTGGAACCCGTTTCTATCAAGGGATCCAATTTGTCAAATGCTACATTGTCTTCTAATTCTTCTGCAGCTCGTCGAAATCATCCTATTCATAATGGACTCCGGGTGCACAAAGCACATGACGGGAAATCTCAAGCTTCTCATTAACTTCGTGGAGAAGTTTCTGGGTACGGTGCGGTTTGGAAATGATCAGTTTGCACCGATACTTGGATATGGCGATTTGGTTCAAGGAAATCTCACTATCAAACGGGTTTATTACGTCGAGGGACTGAATCACAATTTACTCTCGGTTGGTCAATTTTGTGATGCGGATTTGGAAGTGGCTTTTCGGAAATCTACTTGCTATGTTAGAGACTACGATGGGAATGACCTTCTTACAGGTTCTCGTGGTTCTGATCTCTACACAGTAACTCTTCAAGACACATCTTCAACAAATCCAATTTTCTTAATGGCTAAAGCTTCATCATCTCAAGCATGGTTATGGCATCAACGATTGTCACATCTCAACTTTGACACCATCAACTTGCTTTCGAAAAATGATATTTTGACCGGTCTCCCAAAGTTAAAATTCGTCAAAGACCATCTTTGTCCTTCTTGTGAGTTGGGGAAAGAAAAACGGAAGTCTTTCAAATCAAAGACTACCCCAAGCTCAAAAGGACGATTGGAACTTCTACACATGGATTTATGTGGTCCCATGCGTGTAGAGAGTATTAACGGGAAAAAGTATATTCTCGTGATTGTTGATGATTACTCTAGATACACATGGACTTTCTTCTTAAGGTCCAAAGATGAAACACCAGAGGTTCTCAAAAAATTTCTCAAGATGATACAACGCAATCTTCAAGCTCAAGTCTTAACCGTAAGAACGGATAGGGGTACTGAATTTTTGAACAAGAACTTGTAATCTTACTTTCAAGAAGAAGGCATCGAACATCAAACGTCTATTGCTCGAACTCCTGAACAAAACGGCGTTGTCGAAAGGCGGAACCGTACTTTGGTTGAGGCTGCTCGAACAATGCTTTCTGCTTCAAAGTTACCGCTATTCTTCTGGGCTGAAGCAATTGCAACTGCCTGTTATACTCAGAATCGTTCTCTCGTCATCCCTAGACATGAAAAGACACCTTACCACATCATCAATGTCAGGAAACCTACTGTCAAATTCTTTCACGTATTTGGATCTTTATGCTACATTCTTAAAGACGGTGAGAATCTCGACAAGATGAAAGAAAAAGGTGATGCATGTATTTTTGTGGGGTATGGGACATTTTCGAAAGGATATCGAGTCTATAACAAGGGAACAAAGATTATTGTCGAAACAATTCATGTGAACTTTGACGAATTTCCACAAATGATACTTGATCACAACAGCTCAAGTCCCGCTCCTCAAAATCCAGCTATGGCACCTACACAAAACAGTGTACGTCCCGTGCAAGAATGTCAAGAAAATACTCCTCCAGCAGAATCGACGGATACAACACAAATGAATGAGTTGGTTGATTTATATGATCCAATGTTTGAAGAATATTACTATGGAAACAATCAAGTTGTTTCAAAGCCTTCCGCTGTCCATACTGCTGATGAACCTGAACCACGATCACAAGACACAACTGCCTCTACTTCAACAACCGTTGCTCAAGAGACTATTCCATTGGATACTCAAAAAACTCAAGAAACAGTCATACAACCAACATCACCAACCATCAATGCTGAAGGAGGAAACAACAATCAAGCAGTCGATGCACAACCCGACGAAGAAGAATTTATCAATCCGTTCGGTACACCGGTACACGAAGTCGGAGAGTCTTCTACTCAACATGTTGATCCGACCAACATGCATACATTCTACCAACCATATCCATCCACTCACCATTGGACACGTGATCATCCATTGGAGCAAGTCATTGGAAATCCTTCACAACCGGTTCGAACACGCAGACAACTCGAAACCGATGGCGATGTGTGTATGTATGCACTCACCGTGAGTTCAACTGTACCTACAAACATCAAACAAGCCATGACTGATCATGCG
Source organism: Glebionis coronaria (assembly GCA_025667525.1). Taxonomy (NCBI): domain Eukaryota; kingdom Viridiplantae; phylum Streptophyta; class Magnoliopsida; order Asterales; family Asteraceae; genus Glebionis; species Glebionis coronaria. Next base: position 365,988,400 of record CM046876.1, read on the forward strand.
TGGATTGAATCAATGCAAGACGAAATTCATCAGTTTGAACGCCTAGATGTTTGGGAACTTGTTGACCGACCCTATGGAATGGCAATTTTAGATTTCAAATGGATCTGGAAAAACAAACTGGATGAAGAACAAACCATCATCAAAAACCAAATCTCGTCTTGTGGTTAAGGGGTATCGTCAACAAGAAGGCATAGACTACGATGAATCATTCGCTCCAATCGCTCGTTTGGAAGCAGTCAGGATATTCCTTGCTTATGCTGCACATAAGGGCTTCACGGTTTTTCAGATAGACGTTAAAACTGCTTTTCTCAACGGTCATTTGAAGGAAGAAGTGTATGTGAATGTTGATGACATTATTTTTGGTTCTACAAACCCAAAACTTTCAAAACGTTTTGAAAAATTAATGCACAGCAGATTTGAAATGTCAATGATGGGGGAGCTAAAATTCTTTTTAGGCCTCCAGATTCATCAATCCCCACGTGGTATCTTCATTAACCAAGCTAAGTATGCTCAAGAGATACTTAAAAAGCATGGTATGACCTCATGTGCTCGCGTTAGTACACCATTGTCGACCACATCCCTAGACGCTGACTTGTACTCATATCCCGTAGATCAAACGCGATATCGCAGTATGATCGGGTCACTTATGTACCTTACAGCCAACAGGCCTGATATTCATCATGCCACATGCTATTGTGCACGATATCAAGCCAGGCCTACTCAAAAGCACCTCAAAGAGGTTAAACGGATCTTTCGGTACCATAAGAATACCATTCACATGGGACTCTGGCATCCGAGGGAAACCGGTTTTCATCTAACGGCTTTTTCAGATTCTGATCACGCAGGTTGTCTTGATAGTCGAAAAAGCACTTCTGGTAGCATACAAATTCTAGGGGAAGACAAGCTTGTCAGCTGGTCGTCAAAGAAGCAGGATTGCACTTCGCTCTCATCAATTGAAGCAGAATATGTGGCTCTATCCGCGTGCTGTGCTCAAGTCCTCTGGATGAGAACTCAACTCACGGATTATGGCTTCCACTTTGATAAAATACCTATGTATTGTGACTCAAAGTCGGCCATAGCCATATCTTGCAATCCGGTTCAGCACTCCCGCACCAAGCACATCGATGTCAGATATCACTTTGATTGTGGTGTTTTACTACTCTTTAGGAAAAGAGCGTAAATAGGGAAAGTATTAAATACGACGGTTTAGGAAAACCGTGTACAAATGACCCAAGATGAAGTTCAAAGTTCGTTTCCCAAGGAGGTATATGTGTGTGAAAAACTTGTTAAATGTTTGTGATTAATGATTGGTTTAGAAGGGGATGAGAAAAGAAGATGACGAAGACGTAAAAATTACTACTAGAAAGTTAAAACGTAAAACCGTACAAACTACAAAAATAAAAATTAATTCTAAAAATTACCAAAAATTCACCAAAAATCAAAATAAATAAACTAAGAGTTTGCCAATGATCAAAACTTTTTCAAACCTTTTAAATAATTAAATATTCAATTTTTAAATGCTAATTAAAGCCCTAAAAATCAAATAAATTATCAAAAAGCCCAAATAAAGATTTTTCAATTGGTAAACCTCTAAAATGACCTAAAAAGGGTAAAACTATTTTTAGAAATTTTTAAACTAATAAAAACTATTTAAAATGATTTAAAAACTATTAAAACTTAAAATAATTATAAAAATTAATCTAGAAGTGGTAAAATTATTCTAAAAGTTTCTATATTCCTATTTTAATGTATTAAAGCTAAGAAAAATGTAAAAAGTAGGAAAATGTGAAATTTGAAAAATAATAATAAAATAATATTAAAATAATATTAAAAATCCAAAAATTATAAAAAATTCTAAAAACTTGCAAACTAGTTTGTTTTAACCTAAATAATCAGAAAATCAAAGTGAAATGACCAGAATACCCCTATTGGGCCCTCAAATGGGCCAAAACCAAAAACAGTCAAACCAAATGGGCTTTTGGGCCCAAAAAGTCAAACTTGGCCCAATTGACTTGGAAAAGCCCTATCTGACTTAAAATTCAATTCTAAGAACAAAACTCTAAAGGCACAAAAGCTGAATGTGAGTTTATCACAGCTTATTAAACAAACAGCTTATTCTTATTGGGCTTTTCAGCCTATTAAGCAATAAGCCACTGCCATAAGCTCTAATTTGACACACAAACTTCTTTTAGGATGCTTATGAGATCTGCAAAAAGAAATTTTGAAAAAGCACACTCAATAAGCCAGAAATAAGCAAAGTATTATTTCACTAAAAGACAAAATAGTCGTTTTTGAGAAATAAGGCACCTTAGGACTTGATTCAACTTGCAAAAGATCACAAATGGACTCAATAAGCCAAATCAATCAACAAAATTCTAATAAGCACAACCAATAAGCCAGAATAAGCACTAATGTACTTATGAAAAAGTCAATGGAGTTTGTTTTCTAGTCAAACCCTAAAGTCAACCCACCAAATGCTCCAGTATGAACAAATGGGTCAAAAAATGAACACCTATTACAAAATCCAAGTTGTTGCTGGTTAAAATAAGCTATTATAGCTTATTGATAAGCTGAACCCAATTTTACACTAGCAGTGGTAACTAGCAGGGGAAAGGAGTTCCCACTGCTTTGACTATTTGACCAAGCTTTTAAGAGAGTTCTGGTTGGATTCAAATGGAACCAAAGGCACCCTTGTGATCAGTGAATCACAAGGAGTCAATAGCAACAAGAAAATCACAATTTGGTTCACACAATAAGCCACAAATTATCAAACAGTCACCAGATACCACACAGACATGGAAATAAGCAGTTAAGCACTTAATAAGCAGATTTAGCAAAAATAAGCCAACCAAACTTAACAGGATGCATACACAAGCTATATAAACTAAGAATAAACACAAAGCAACAAGAATCAAACACTGAATCAAAGCAAACAACAAGATCTAGGCACAAACAGTTACTGATGAACAATGAGCATATGCAGAAACAAGTTTGCTGATCTATTTGACACTTGATCCAATTTCAGGCCTCAAATCCTTCTTCCCTGGTGTGATTAACTAAGGTTTAGCACTTGTTAGCCCTAGCCTAAGCTTAGATCTAGGTGTCCTCAAAATCCTAGCCAATTTTACCAAGTATTCAAGATTTTATACCCTATTTTATGAATCTATGTGTTTCAAACCTTCAAACCTGCAAACAGATGAACAAATGCACTCAAATAACATATACTAACACTTGCAAACAACAAACCACAACTTAACAAGCCACAATCCCAACTTATGCAGTAAACCCAAACACCCTTTTAAAACTTGTTTTTCACAATTTTTCAAAGGCTTATGCAGATTTTACCCACAAATCAGTCTAGCAAAACCTCATAAACATCAAACCAAGCCAAATGAACAATAATCAACCACAATATCACAGATTCAAGAACAAATCCACAAAAATCACAAATAATCAGAAACTTAAAGATAAAATGAAAAGGGAAGAAGATGCAAACCTCCAAGACCTACATCCAGGCCTTGGATTGTTTGAGCTGAGGTACTAGCAGAACAAGTACCAGCTTCCAAGCTGCTAAGAAGAACAAACCACAAAGTGAGATCAAATAATACCAACTTTCTGATTTTTGATGCAAAAGCTTTATCACTTAAAACCTTGCCTTAAAAACCTTCAAACAAGATTATGGAACTCAGATTTTAGCTTATCAAACACCAAACTTTTAAAAATAACAGATTAGAATTCAAAATTTTCAGAAATTCAAACTTTATTTCATAAAAAGGAATTACAAAGATTTAAAAGCTAAAATCTGGAACAAAGGGACTCTCACATGTTGAGGTCTCTTTTTATAGGCAAATGCCTGGCTAAAAACTATTCAAACCCTAGAAGTGATTTCTCTTTAATGCCCTTGAGTCTTCTAGACGTTTTGATGGAATGAGTTGTCCAAATGCATCCAAACCGTTTAAAATAGCTTTGATATGAAGCAGGGATCCTAGGCTGTTGATTTGGACACGTCAGATTACTTGGAGGCTAAGTTGCATTTTCATTGGTTGAGGAGGTTGAGTGTGGGGTCCAAGGAGTAGTGGGATTGAGGGTTTTATGTGTGGGATTTGTTTCTACACATGTGAATCACACAAGTGCCAGGGTAATTTGTTTTTACCCTTTGTTTTAAGTGGAGTAAAAACTGGGTGGATGAAGGGTGAATAGTAGTAGTTTTGATCCGAAATTGGGGGAATGGAAAGTGTTTGGCGCAATTTCGTTTCAAATGTTTCAATAGCACACATTTGGCCCTTGTGTTTTGGGATTTTTGGTAAATCAAGTAATTCAGCCCTAAAACGAATTTCCCTTTGTTAATATCTTTCACCACTTGACATTTTTGGCACAACACTTTTCCAAAAGAGTTATAAGGGTAAATTTTGGAACTTTTGCATAATTCAAGGGCTGATCTTGGACATTCTTGATCTTCAAAGGTCTTCAATGTATATTTGGCTTGATGAGGGACCATAATTGACAATTTGGAATTGTTGAGGGACTAATCTTGCCATTTCTTCAAAGTTGAAGGACCTTTTGTGTAGTTTTGACAAACTTAAGGGACCAAACATGTAATTATGAATATACAAGGGTTTTAAGTGTCATTTCTTCAATAAATAAGGATCAATCTTGTATGTCTTCAAGTCTTCAAGGGTATTTGTTGAGTATTCCATAATTTAGGGCCCGGTTCTTTGTACGGCTTCGTTTCTCGTGTCCGTTTTTCCTTGTATCTTGTGATCTTTTGTCTTTTTCACGATATCCATACCTAAAATACACAAGTAAACAAACACAAGCATATATATGGTATTTTATGACATTTTTATGCATTTAAAGCCCAAAAAGAACGATGAGATCATGTATAAATGCCATCTCATCACTCCCCCATACTAAGCCATTGTCGTGCCCTCACGCAATGCTAGAATAAAGTATCTTAGCATCACCAAAGTTCAATTTTATTAACCTTTATTGAAGAGTGAAAGACTTGCAATATACTACGAAGATGCGTAAAGACATAACATATGATTTTCATCACAAAAGTGACTTTTAGGGTCAAAGAATAGAAACAAGCAAATGTCCCTTAGAGTAAACTTCGTCATCCTTGATTGTCATACATTCCATGCTAAGTGCAAAAACGAGATCATTGTTGGTACAAGTCACAATGCTAACACTACTCATACGTCCAAATTGTGTAATACTTTTTCTCCCCACAATCCTAGTTATTATAAAAAGAAATGGGTTACTAGCATTTTTTATCTATTTGTCATGGATCACAAGTGATTCATATTGACTTATTTTATTAGTTATTAGTCCGAAAGCAAAGTAGCACGATTTGATCAATATTTAGCCGAAGGACAAAATCTTTTAAAACGGCTTCTCGTGTATCTCCTTAAGTTCATATCTTGGCATAACTCGTTTCACGATTTGAGACCTTTCTCGGACCGATATTTGGCATGTACTTCATACTTCAAATCTTGGGAAGACGTTCTCGAAATTATGGTCTTCTCTTCTCATATTTGGAATTTCTTCACTTGACGTTTTTGAGAGATTCTTCATATTAGGACCACGACTTCATCATTTTTCTTCAATCTTTACTTTGGATTTTGATATACAACGATCCGCCTCCTTTTCGGACTTGGATATATTTATCCTCATACCTTGTAAGGGTCTTTTTGGATAGACTTTCTCCATGATCTTTAGGGGAGTAATTGCTTTTCGTCGTGTGTCTTGATCCTTCATATTGATTTAGGAATAATGATACTTCACATCATCTTTGGATCTTTAGCAAAAATAGAGCTCCTCATGCCTTGTTAGGGCCTTTTTGGATGATCGCCAATCTTCGCGTCCCGCTTCAATAAGTTATGCCTTGGCTATGAACTCTATTCATCCCCGAGCAACTTTTAAACGATCTTGCGCTAGAGGCTAATTAACCTTTCAAATCGTACGACCTTACTTATTGCAATTATGATTTATTCCTAATGCATTGATCTTATGAGAAGAAAAAGCCACAATTAAAAACATATGAGTTTTTGAAAGAACATTTTCATGTTCTACGTTTAGCATGATCACTTGTCTAACTCTATCATTTCTCGTTCTTCACTATATAAAGACCTCTAATTAAAGAGACTCGTGAATACTTAGCCATGCAAGTCAAAATTAAGCCAAATTTGGATTAGCTTTCATCAAGACTATATCAAATCAAAGTTTTGGATTTTCAAGCCACCTATAGGATCTTGCACTTTCTTGGACTTTTTCAAGTTTAGAGAATGCGTTTTAAAGTTCCCTTGATAAGTGACTTTCTAGGATCAATTATAGGAACTTGCGAAAAGTTCTTGTTCTTAACCCGAAAGAGTTAAGACTTTCGCGTTTTAAAGCTCCCTATATAAAAGTCTAGCAAAACTTGAATTGAGCGGGTTAAGGAATGTAAATGGCTCCAAATGCCCATCAAGTCAAAAATTAACTCTTATTCTACCCATCAGAAAATATACATTCGTGTCTTAAAAACTCTTATTAAAAACTAAGAAAATTTTTAAATTTTGGCCATTTTTAGCCTTATTAGCAAAACAAAACATTGAAAGTTGGAAAGCTTGAGGGCGTAGCAAAGCAAGTACCTATTCACCCCCCATACTAAAAGCAAACATTGTCCTCAATGTTTTGCGTCTAAAGGTGGAGCACCCCCATACTAGAGACGAAGAGTCGAATGCTTAGGATCTAGCATGGAAAGGGTGATCAAGAATATATCTAAAGCCGTTTATTAAGTATGCTAAAAGATAATTGTTAGAACAATAAAGGATATGTCATGGATTCGTGAAAAACTTCTTCAAACAAACGATGGAGGCTCACGTAAACGAACACGAGAGTCTTCAATCGTAGATGATGATGCTGATCTAGGTAACACACAGTCACAAACAACCACGAGACAACGAGTTGAAAGGGTACAAGTCCCCTTATTAGTGAATAGTAAGCATAAAGGATAAGCATGGGATCTCCCCCACGAGGCACCTCGTTTTTGATTACCGAGTCATGAGCTCGACTCGATCCCCTCAATGCTAATTATCATTGGGGAAGGTGACTTAGTCGAGGGCAACCATTGAAGGAATTTCCCCACCAAAGTAGTGCTTAAGCCTATGTCCATTCACCTTGAAATTAGGACCATCATCTTGAGCTAGCTCGATGGTCCCATAAGGAAACACTTATGTAATGGTGAACGGACACGACCAACGAGATTTCAATTTTCCGGAAAATATCTTAAGTCGAGAGTTAAAAAGCAACACTTGATCACCAACGTTAAAAACCCGGTTTTTAATCTTTGAATCATGAAACTTTTTAGTCTTTTCTTTAAAAATTAATGAATTTTCATAAGCATTATCTCTTAATTCATCCAATTCATTCAATTGTATTTTCCGGTGATCTCCCGCGGTCTTCAAGTCAAAGTTTGCATGCTTAAGGGCCCAATATGCCTTGTGTTCTAACTCAATGGGCAAATGACAATTCTTCCCATAGACTAACTTATAAGGAGTGCAACCGATAGGTGTCTTATAAGCGGTCCTAAAGACCCATAAAGCGTCATCAAGTTTGTCGGACCATGAAGCACGGTTTTCTCCAATTGACCTCTCTAAAATCCTCTTCAAAGCTCGGTTTGAAACCTCGACTTGCCCACTCGTTTGCGGGTGATAAGCCGTAGAAAGACGATGAGTAACTCCATATTTCTTTAGAACCTTTTCGAATTGGTCATTACAAAAATGGGTTCCACGATCGCTTATAATAGCATGAGGGGTTCCGAACCAAGAGAATAGTTGCTTCAAAAACTTCACTACCACACGAGCATCATTAGTAGGCAAAGCCTTAGCTTCCACCCACTTAGAAAGGTAGTCCACCGCGACGAGGATATATTTGTTGCCATGAGACGATGGGAACGGCCCCATAAAGTCTATTCACCATATGTCGAAAATCTCACACACTTGAATTATGTTTTGCGGCATTTCATCACGTTGAGACGATTTTTCTTGACGTTGGCACGAATCACACGACTTCACAAGTGCGTGTGCATCACGATAGATAGAAGGCCAAAAGAAACTGGCATCGAACACTTTCTGAGCCGTGAGATTAGCACCGTGGTGACCACCCGTGGGTCCCTCGTGACAAGCTCTAAGGATATTAGAAGCTTCGGTACCAAACACAAAACGTCGAACGAGTTGATCCGCACAAACCCGGAAGAGATAAGGGTCGTCCCAAAAATAGAACTTGACGTCACGAAAGAATTTTCGTTTTTGTTGTGTCGTCATACCCTTGATTATGAAATTGCCCGCATGGTAATTTGCAATGTCGGAAACCATGGGGTGGTGTCTTTAGAATTCACTACACCGAGAGTCTCAAGAGGAAATGTTTCGGTGATCTCCTTGTTCTCGAAAACATCTTTGTGAGGATCTTCTAGACGAGAGAGATGATCGGTCGCTAGATTCTCGGCTCCTTTTTTGTCAAGAACGGTGACATCAAATTCTTGGAGGAGGAGCATCCAACGAAGCAATCTCGGCTTAGCATCTTGCTTAGCTAAGAGATACTTGATAGCCGAATGGTCGGTATACACGATGCTTTTAGTCAAGACGAGATAAGGTCGGAATTTCTCAAAAGCATAGACCACGGCAAGGAATTCCTTTTCCGTTGTGGTGTACTTTAATTGAGCCTCGGTCATCGTCTTACTAGCATAATGGATAGGACGGAAATGCTTGTCATAACGTTGCCCTAAGACGGCCCCTATAACATAATCACTTGCATCGCACATGATTTCAAAGGGTAATTCCCAATTAGGAGCAACAAGAATGGGAGCTTCGGTATGTTTCCTTTTGAGAGTTTCGAAAGCTCTAACACAATCCTCATTTAAATTAAAAGGAACATCCTTCTCGAGAAGGTGTGTCATAGGTCGAGAAATTTTCGAGAAGTCCTTGATGAAACGACGATAAAAGCCCGCGTGGCCTAGGAAACTCCTAACTCCCTTAACGGTTTTGGGATGAGGTAGCTTGGCGATGACGTCTACCTTAGCTTTATCGACCTCAATCCCCGCTTTCGACACCTTATGTCCTAAGACGATTCCTTGTTTACACATAAAATGACATTTTTCCCAATTAAGCACAAGATTGGTTTCTGCACATCGTTTTAACATTTGCTCGAGATTAGATAGACATGACATTAAAGAATTGCCAAACACCGAGAAGTCATCCATAAACACTTCCATCGACTTCTCGATCATATCGTGAAAAATCGCCATCATACACCGTTGAAACGTACCCGGTGCATTACAAAGTCCGAAAGGCATCCTACGATAAGCGAATGTTCCATAAGGACACGTAAAAGTAGTCTTCTCTTTATCATGAGGGTCGATAGGGATTTGAAAGTAACCGGAAAAACCATCTAAAAAGCAATAGAATTCATTTCCCGCAAGTCGCTCCAACATTTGATCCATGAAGGGCAAAGGAAAGTGGTCTTTACGAGTGGAGTCATTTAACTTTCGGTAGTCAATACACACCCTCCAACCGATCACAACACGAGTGGGAATTAACTCGTTGTTTTCATTAGGCACAACGGTCATTCCTCCCTTTTTAGGGACACAATGGATTGGGCTCACCCATGGGCTATCGGATATAGGATAAATCATTCCCATGTCAAGGAGTTTAAGGACCTCCTTTTTAATGACATCGTGAATTTTGGGATTCACCCTTCTTTGACTTTGAATTGCGGGTTTGTAGTCCTCCTCCATTAAAATCTTGTGAGTACAAATTTTGGGTCAATACCCTTAATGTCGGATATTCTCCACGCAATTGCCCCTTTATGAGCCTTAAGAACTTTCAAGAGCTCGGTTTTTTCATCATTAGCAAGACCTCTTGCAATAATAACCGGCAACTTGTCATCACCTTCCAAGAATGCGTATCCAAGGTGAGAAGGAAGATCTTTCAATTCAAGGATAGGTGGTTCCTCGATTGAAGATTTTGGTTCAACACTCATAACTTCCATCGGCGGAAGAAATGGTGGAATAGAAGTATCATCACTAATCAACACCTCATCTTCATTGTCGATTTCATTTGAAGTGAGATCGCCTCCTTGGAATGGAGTGAGATTTGGTGTGGAATTAGCATGAATCGGATCCAAAATAGTGGGATTGCCACTTGACGAGCTATCGGAAAAACCTAACACTTCTTGTGAAAACTCATCGCAAACCACATCAACGATGTCAATGTGATTGATGGTAGCGATTGCATAAACATGAGAAGGTTTCGAGTTTTGAGTAGCGTTTATAACAAGTTCCTCTTCGTTGAATCTCAAAGTGATAGTTCTTGCATGAACATCGATAAGTGATCTCGAAGTGTCTAAAAATGAACGACCTAAAATTAGAGGAACTTGAGGATCCGCAGGGATGTCAACTACTATAAAATCAACGGGATAGTAGAACTTCCCCACTTTCACGAAAACATCTTTGGCAACTCCACATGCCATAATCGTAGAATGATCGGCCATCTCGATAGACATGTTCGAAGGAATAAGAGCCGGAAGCGAAAGCGATTTCCAAATGGAAAATGGCATCAAATTAATGCTCGCACCAAGATCGGCCAAGGCGAGGCATTCTTTCATATCTTGTATGTCACAAGGATGAGGAACTTTCCGGGATCACCAACTTTTTCCGGTATGCGGTTAAGATAAACCAAAGAACAATTAGCAAGCTTTGAAAGCTTTTCCTTATCGCTCATCATACTTTTAAAAGTGGAAGCGAAACGAGGCATATACAACAACGCGTCGGCTAAACTCACATCAAAATGCACTTGTTGAAACATCTTTATAAAAAGCTCGATTTGTTGTTTGTTACGTTCTTGCAATTTCTCTTTGTTTCGTCTCGAAGGGTAGGGTAAAGGTGGTGTGGGTTGGTCATTAGGCAACGGCCTCGGAAACTCGGGTTCCACAGTTGGTATTGGTTCAACCGTAGGGAAAAGTTTTCGTTCGGAACTTTTAGATTTCTCGACCTCAAGGTTTCTTTCAGTTTTATTTTAGTTTTGTTTTTAAATTTCTCTCTTTTATTTTCAAGCTTTAATTTTCCCGCCTTTTTCCTTACTTGCACCTTAAGTTTATTTGCCTTAGTTAAATTTTAGCCTTGCTTTAGTTTAAGTTTTAGTTGCGTTTTAATTTTGCCTTAGATAGATTTAAGTTTGCGTTATTTACTTTAAGTGCCCTCTAATTTCAGTCACGTTTTAAATACTTGCCCTTTATTTTAATTAGACTTAGATTTACTTTAATTGCACTTTTACTTTAATTGTTTCGCACATTTATTTAAAAACAACCAAAAATATTTGTTTCACCAAAAACAATAGAGTCACATAGAGAACCTAGATCAATTCGTTAAGATATCGAGAACAAGAACTTTAATTTTTAATTAGGCAAAAACCTAGTTATCACTATGCAACTTAGGCAGAAACCGGGTTAACACATCTTTTGAAGACAAGTGTCATGGACCCAGTGATGCGATGCACAACCCTTCCCCAGCCATTCGAGTTTCTCTCAAAAGAAACTTGTCTCATTGTCACGGAGATCAACACGTATCTATTGACTTTCTCACTCCGAGTTAGTTAATATTGAAAAGATGGCAGTCTGCTCCAGCCTCCAATTACCAAAATGCACTTATTGAGTCTAGAGACAAAAGAGATCAATTTATCATCTCATTAGGACACAATCGAGTCCTACGCATTATCCTTGTGATATTGCCAGAACATCTGAGTGATAAGATTCACAATGGAGATGGAAATCCTGCTTGAGCCATCATCAAACAAGCTCATGGTAGGTAACTTGTGCGATTCTACACGAATCAAACTTGTGAGAACTGGAAAGCAACTAAGTTTGGATTCTTAATTGATTCAAACTTGATTCCAGGTTTCTTCGCAAAATCCGTGTGATCTTGCCAGAACATTCAGAGTGACACTTCTTAGTGCTCACAGTGACGAATGGAAATCCTTCTAGTGTCAACATCAAACAGCACTGCGGTAGGTGACTCGCAAGATTCTCTATGAATCAAGCTTGTGACAAACTGGAAAGCAACAATGGTGCGATTATTTTAGAATCAAACTTGTTCTAGGAAATCTGAATTAACGACTCTAATCAAACGGATAATTTATCCTTATGATTCACTCTTTACGTTCGTAGTCTGCTTTGAGATGGTCGAGTAAAGAGAACTGGCTACTACCGCCGGGAAACCCTGTCAAGGAGGTTCTTAATCGAATCTACCCGACCACAGGTACGGTATCTAATACCGTCTAACGGTCTTCACCGACCGGAGGTAAAACGCTACCGAGTTTAGGTGAAATGTTCAAAGCTATTTTATCCGTGTCTATATATATTGATTCACATCAAGAAGGTGACGTAGCTGTTCAACCAATGTCGATTCAGAAGACACAAGAGCACAAGATGGCGATAATCAAGATACTTAAGAACGTAAGAAGGTAATAGGTCATCTTGTCACAAGAGCACAAGATGAACACTATCAAGGATAGACTGAAGATCTCAAGCACTCTAAGTCAAAAGACAAAGGCTCAAGATAAAGATCACAAGGCATGAAAGAACAAAGCCGTTATAAAAAGGATCAAGACCAAGATACAAGACTAAAGCAGGAAGATCTCCTCTACAAGAATGTATTCACTCAATCATCTTATGCTTTTTAAGCTTTTTAAGATGACCGATACATTGGGGGAGATTGTTAGCCCTATATTTTATATAGTCGAACAAGAATGTAATAGGTCATCTTAGTCGTAAATGATGTTGTATTGTAATAGGTTAGTCGGGAAAACCAGGCTTGGACTTTAAGTTAATATTGAAAAAGTTAGGGGAGTAAGCCCAAAACAAAGCCAAGCCCGGCCCAAGGATTCTAAACCCACGACCCATATGCCAAGGGTATATATACCCTCTTCCATGTGTGGAAGAGGGTGTTGGTTCATTTTACTTTCTCTATCTAGTAAACATAAACCTTCCAAAATCTCTCTTGTTTCTCTCTCTACTTTTCTTCTCTTTCTCTCTCTAAATATCTCTTCTAAATCTTGTGTTATGGATTAAATGGGATTAACAGCTATGAACGAATACATGTTGTTGTAAATGAATGTAAGATGGTTGATTATATGCTTTTGAAAGATGAACACAAGCGTTGATTGTATTGATTGTGAACCACTATTTGCTAAGTGTTGTTGTAAAACCCGTATTTTTTTAAAATACGCAGTTTTGTTTTTTTTTAAATAGACTATAATGTATTATTTAACAGACGAAAAAAAATGAAAACTACTTATACTATAATATGGGCCGGTTGTAGTATACAAAAAAAAACAGACAAGGTAGGTTAAATGGGCTTTAGGCCCGGTTGACACCAAAAGAAAAAAAAGGGACGGGGTACTTTGGTGAAGGGTAGGATGCAACAAACTCACAAAAACAAAAAAAAATACATCTAGGGTTTGTACATGGTGGTGGCCGCCGGCTGTAGAAAAATCAGTGCTTCGATTCGTTCTTCATTGGGATTCGTTATTCATCCTTTAATCATCACGGTAAACACCTTGGTTTATTTTTCTTTTATTGATCCATCCTGGTGGACTGTAGACCCTCACAGCTGAGACATAATATGTCTCGGTGGTCTCTTTTCTTGCCCAGCCACACAACAGCAGCATCAATAATAAATAAAGCTCGGTTTTAGTGGAGGGTTAGCACCCAGCCGAGACTTAGAGTCTCGGTGGGGATTTGGTTTGGCAGGCTGAAGATCAGCAAGACCCGAGAAAGAGGGGGTAGTTGTTTAGACCCTGAGTCGGGTACCTTGGTGAGCCCTCTGCCCAGCCGTGACCCCTACAGGGGCGGCTTGGGCTGCATTCGACCAATGTTTTGAAAAAAAATCAATCGGCTGTTTTTTCTTATAAGTGTGCGTTTGGGCTTATGAAAACAGTATGATACATAGACAAGCAGTGGGAGACTAGTAGTCTATACGTGGGAAGACTTTTAGGCAGAAACTATTAAGTTTCATTTAAGTTTAGCGACGGTTTTTGTGACACAAATTTCTCTCACAGAATTGTCATGACAGTTTTTATAGACAGATTTTAAAAATTCACTTTTAGTGACACTTTTCGTGACTCATATTTCTGTCACTAACTTCATATAGGCAGATTCTTTTATATAGTTTGTGTAATTGTTTTAGTGCGACCGAGAATGGGCATCTCGGTAGCCTCAGGATATAGTTTAAAAATTAAAAATAAAGATTTTTAAATTATACTTTTATTACTTACTTTTATAAATATTTTAATTGTATATTTAAATGAGTTAAATTAAAACAGTTTTATAATATTTAAAAGGGTATAATTTTATTATAGAAATTATAAACAATTTTGAAAACTTTCTAATTTAGAAACTTTCTATTTTTAGCAGGGTTACCTATTATAGTATTAATATCACGTTAGAAAAGTTTGTACCGTAATTAATAGTAGGTAGATAATACATTATAAAGAATTATAAGAAAGACCAGATTTATCAGTTAAAATACGTACAGAATTTCAGAAATAAAATAAATAAACAAGAAGACAATGAGATCAGTAAATTAAATAAACGAATACCAGTTTACTCATTCACGTCCCTTATTCATGTAGCTCGCGTGAAATCAGAGTAGACTTTCGGTCAGTTGATCTCGGTCAGTTACTGGACACGAGGTACGGATTTCCGTCCTTTCAGTCAGGACTTCCTTTTTATGCATGATTAGGATTCCCCGTCTTCAGCCAAATGTTTTCCCCAGTATATGTTTAAGCTTATCCGTAATCATGTTAATAACTAAATAAATTGCCTGAGAATTATATACAAGCACGACCAGTTTATGTACTAGTTACGGAGGTACCGTAACCACGGCACTAGAGGCACCGGTGTCGTGACTCACATGCAGGAGAGTGATATCCTGCATCGTCCCACTCAGTTCAGCTTGGCCATTTATCAATATTATTAGTGGGGCGTATGGATGCATCCTAGGCTACAGTTTACAGTTTAGTAGGTGAATGTGGTGTGTGCTCTACATCCTTCACATTGGAGCTGATCCCTCCACCCAGCACAGTTATTTAGAGGTCACCCCTCTACAGCATGACCAGGTCACCCCTCCAGTTATTCATGCACGGTTGTTACAACACGTGACCTATATAAGCTCTGGCAAATAAAATACAGTAAATGCATGTTTTCAGAATTTATAGTTATATTTCAGTATCAGTAAATATAAATCAGGTTTTTCAGATTTTATGTAGAGTTCTACTACATGTTACATATCAGTCTTACAGCTTCAGTATTCTATCGCCTGTTTCATTCAGTATATTCTTATCATGCTTGATATCCGTTCACTGAGCGTTATGCTCAGCCGTAGTTCCTTTCATGTTCTAACGGCAGGTACACCAGGAAGGTCTTAGGATTCTGGGAGTATGTGCATTTGGATGGAAGCTATCCAGACTCATTACTTTATGCATTTCTTACATTATTCTGCTTTTGGACATCGTTTAGTCCTTTCTTTCAGTATTTTACTTTTCATGTTTTGGGCTTATGTTTGGATTACCGATGTTTGATTCCAGTATTCCTTTATGGTCAGTTAATGTTTTAGGACATTTACCTTATGCTTTGATGACATGCCATAAATACACGTAACGGTCCACTTATCCAAGTGGGGTGTTACAATTATGGTATCAGAGCTATAGGTTCGACTTGTAGGCTCTAAAACTTGACCTGTGACTAGTGGGTAGTCACCAGGAACTTCCCAGATTTTGGCGTTGTTATCTTTCATGTTTCTCATAGATTATTCAGTCAGTTTTCTTCATTTATCAATCAGATTTCTTAAAGTTTTGACTAAGTAAATGGTTAGTACAGGACTGGCCATATTTAGTCACATGTGCTTTTTAGCGAATTTTCGTGTTGGTGAACTGACCATAGGCGTTCACCCTTGTCGTTCAGATTTTCTTATAGATGAACCGGCCATAGGCGTTCATCCTTACTCCTGTCAGATTCAGGTTTTCAGTCAAATATTACTTGGTGAACCAGTCAAATTCATGCTTTTCAATCAAATGATGTTTTGTGAACCGATCGACAGTTGTTCACCTTTGTCATATCAAGACATTTCATAAATTCTGATAAGTATGGATTGGACTACAGCCATCCATATTTAGTCCCAGATTGTAAATTTCTGTACATGACAGTTATCAGAAAATTTTGACAAGTATGGATTGAACCAGAATCGTCCATACTTAGTCACATGTTTTGTTCCTTGAATTCCGTGGATTAAACCATAGCCATCCACCTCAGTTGATATTACACCTCAGTTGATTAGACTTTTATGTTCTTTGTAACAGTCAAATTTGCGTACCCTCACGTTGATGTCGTCTTCATGTTGATTCAGTTCATGTCTCTTTACGAGGATTATGTTTTCAGCAAAGTAATGATGTTCTCATGTTAAGATACACAAGAATTTCAGTAAAACCCATTTTCATGATAAATCATGATTGGCCTTCATTAATCATGCTTCATCCTGACCACTGTTGGGACTTTGATTATATCATACTTTCAGCCTTGATACAACCAGCAGTAAGTCGACGCAGGAATTGTCAGCCTATCATGTTACTTATTTCAGATCAGTTTACTACCGTTTAAATCAAGTTATTTATTTGATCATGTCAGACAAGCGACACCAGTATCGATCATCCCATGAAATTTCCACCAATGCCATGAACAGTATTCCATATATACCCCACGTACAGTGTCTCAGTTATACTTCATGTACAGTATTTTAGGTGTACTTCATGTACCTTACTCCATGTGCACCGTTAATCGATTCTCAATCATCTTAGGCGTTTCCACTTGTCGATATTCTACCAGGTGCTGATGTTGCTCGTGAGTTGAAGATTTTACCAGATGCTGATGCTGCTAACACTTTGAAGACCTCACAATTGCTGATGCTGCTGATACTTTGGAGATTTCTCAAGATGCTGATGCTGATGTTGTTTATACC
Source organism: Glebionis coronaria (assembly GCA_025667525.1). Classification (NCBI taxonomy): domain Eukaryota; kingdom Viridiplantae; phylum Streptophyta; class Magnoliopsida; order Asterales; family Asteraceae; genus Glebionis; species Glebionis coronaria. The sequence goes on from CM046876.1 coordinate 366,005,447, forward strand.
ATAAAGACTCCAAAGAGCAAGGACGAAAACTAAAAATTTGAAATTTCTGACAAGACTAAATTTCAACCATCAGACACTACCATTCTATTCCATGCCTTACTTCCTCAGTTAGCTGTCACACGTTACTCAGCTAATCTTTCAGTCGAAATAGTGAGAACCGGTAACCATCCGGCCACTCAACAGAAATAGTTACTTGAATCATGGTCATGATAATGACCGTCATTAAATTGACAAACAAGGCAGTGGTGACAACCACCGTGCTTATAATTAATCAGTCAGTAACCATCGGAACTCCGGAACGGACGTGACCAGAAATACAGAAGTTAGCAGTCTAACTGGTCCGCCAACCCTAGCAGTTACCAGAAATTCTTAACCTTATTCAGACTCACCCATTAATATACATGTCCAGACAACAGTCATGACACAGGTTCCAAGTATCATTTCGAGAAACACATGTCAGGACACAAGTCATAGTACACGTCATACGAATATTTTCTCAAATTACGAATCAGATTCATAACACCAGTATGCCTCCTAAACCGGGTCCTCCAAAATACAGAGTACCCTCCAATGGGGTATACCCGTTCTGTTATGCAACACATAAATCAGACCAATACAATTCAGTTACCACCACCAGAGTATTTTTCAGGTTAGACACGTAGTGTCCACTCTGTGAGGTTACAGACGAACACATTCAGTGAAAAGTCGCCATGTTCACTTCACGTATTCCTATGTCAGCTTTATCTTAAATCAGGTAGTCCCCTACCTCTCAGCCAGAAATGACTCAACATTATCACCATAATTATTAAAGACTTATTTTCAGTTAACGACGAGATCCGTCTTACTAAATCCCAAATATATTCATTATACTTTCTGTCAGAAAAATTAGTACAAATTTTCTGCGTTAAGTGCGTGAATTCTCAGTCCATAGCTACGAAGACTTATAACTATCAGTTATAAAGTTACTTCTGAAACTCTTTAAATTCATGAACAGCAAATTATCCCAAAGTTTTCCAAAGGTCATTGTAGAAGATTTTCAAAAAAAAAAATTCCTTCCTAACCACGAGATAGAGTTTAACACCGAGCTTGTCTCAAGGACAGAAACTATTTTCAGAACTCTTTATTCCATGGCTTCAACTTAGTTAAAAGAGATGCAGCAACTGCTGCAAAAGTTACCGGAACGAGGCTTTATTCGCCCTAGCGCACCACCAGGAAGTGTATCGTTTCTGTCTATGAAAAAGTAGGCCAGTAACATGACATCATGTATCGACCACTGAAAAAAATTTACAAGATCACCATTCTTAACCAATGTTCATTCCACTAATAGAAGGGTTAATTGATCTGCTACAATGTCTTAAATATTTTCCAGAACCATTCACGATCATGCCACCAGCAGTGGTGAGAGAAAGAACATGAGGTTTTCCAGACTGCTCTTGCACACGTTATAGTCTCTCTAAAATTTTGAATTATACTTCTGAGCTCCCTAATGCTCCAGCTAAATTATGAAATTTATGAATAAATTTTTCCCACGAATTCTTAAACCAGTTCGCCAGCATATTTATCGATAGTATCATGATCTGCTAAATTCTAGAGGAGAACGAGGGGATTATATATTTTTACGATTCCGCAGATTCTCCGATAGGAGAAAATCATATGAGCAGCTTTCCGATGTATATCACAGATGAACAAAGTGGCATTTCTGAGCCACCCTACTTCAACAGAAAGAAATTTCAGATAATCCTGCGAAGGTGAAGGCCATCACCTGGTGATCCCGACCGACGCCTGTGAACGAAGTACAAATTTTTCTAGAACTCAATTGACTGCTAACGCAGAAATTGCTGACAGTCATCACTAAAGCCTAGGCTAACGCAGAAATTCTTCTATGACTATTCAACCAGATTCCCACCAGAATGTCCCATAAGCCTAGACAGAATTTTGATAGAAACCGTATCACACATTGATACAGCTATGTTCATTCTAGATGCCTGATATACCGCAGGTTCAAGATAGAACGCCTTCATGTTAGTGTGTTACCATTAGAAAAATCTGAACAGAATGAGACAGGATTCCATGGAGGTTATTGCCAGTTACCACAGACTTTGACGAAGTATGATACTATCTAAGTTATCGTCAACCATGTAATCAGCCTACGTGTTTCTTTCATCCGAAAGGATCACGCAGTAGCAGATCTGCAGAAAATTTAGAAATTCAGCAGTATATTATACGAATTCAAGGCATTCCATCGATCATCATATCAGACAGAATTCATGTTCACGATCAAGTGTATGTTTATGCCCACTTTAAATTCGTGTTTATTTTCACTTTCACGTTTACGTCTCATTCGCAGTATGATGTTGTTTCAGTTCATCTTTTATGCTATCTCGTGATTTAAGCTCACGTTTGTGTTCATAACATTGTTCACGTTCAAGCTTGTGTGCCATTTCGCGATACACGTTTCACAGTTTATTACCGAAGTCGGTTACAGAAAGCTTAAGAAACCAGGCTCAAGTTTAGCACAGATATTCCATAACCAGGAAGACGTTTCACGTCTCAGGCCGTATCGTTTGGAATTTTTTTTCTCAGTCAGCATACATCCATGATATATTCTAATACCACATTCAGAGTATGTTTCGCGTGTCACATTCATGATATAATTCATGCTGAGCGTTCCTCGTATAATTGTGAACCACGTTCACAATTGCTCACGTAGCACGTTTACAATTGTTCATGTAGTTCGTCCCTATATTTCAGCAGCTTTCTCAGAGATATAAATATTATCTTTTCAGAATATTTACACGTATCGTTTCATGTATCCTACATGCTATGGCTTTTCATTCTATTAGATTCAGAAAATCCATCTTAAGTATGGAACCAGAAACTATTCAGCATCGTCAGGACAGGGTCATCAGGACCAAGATTTCCATTATGTTTAGACCCTTGAAGGAACTGTTCGAGCGGGAGGCTACTCGAAACGGAGGAGTCCATCCGGACCTCTCACCCCCTTTCCTTCAATAAATCCAGTTAAATTCTTTCAGACATGTCACGTTCCATGTTCTCTTCAGCCATGTCACATTACATGATCATTTTAGTCATGTCAGGTTTATACCTATCACCAGCATTATGTCTTAATTAAAAGACAAATTATCTTTCAGCTTAATTGTCTTTTCAGTTTAAGTGTTCTTTCAGTTATTATAACTTCATCAACTTATTATCTTTAATTCGAGGACGAATTTTCTTTCTTTTAGAGGGGAAGAATTGTTAAACCCGGTATAGTCGTATCTTTAATTCGGGGACGAATTATCATTTTAGAGGGGAAGAATTGTAAAACCCGTATTTTTTTTAAAATATGTAGTTTTGTTTTTTTAAATAGACTATAATGTATTATTTAACAGACGAAAAAAAATGAAAACTACTTATACTATAATATGGGCCGGTTGTAGTATACAAAAAAAAAAGACAAGGTAGGTTAAATGGGCTTTAGGCCCGGTTTACACCAAAAGAAAAAAAAAGGGACGGGGTACTTTGGTGAAGGGTAGGACGCAACAAACTTACAGAAACAAAAAAAAAATACATCTAGGGTTTGTACATGGTGGTGGCCGTCGGCTGTAGAAAAATCAGTGCTTCGATTCGTTCTTAATTGGGATTCGTTATTCATCCTTTAATCATCACGGTAAACACCTTGGTTTATTTTTCTTTTATTGATCCATCCTGGTGGGCTGTAGACCCTCACAGCTAAGACATAATATGTCTCGGTGGTCTCTTTTCTTGCCCAGCCACACAACAGCAGCATCAATAATAAATAAAGCTCGGTTTTGGTGGAGGGTTAGCACCCAGCCGAGACTTAGAGTCTCGGTGGGGATTTGGTTTGGCAGGCTGAATATCAGCAAGACCCGAGAAAGAGGGGGTAGTTGTTTAGACCCTGAGTCGAGTACCTTGGTGAGCCCTCTACCCAGCCGTGACCCCTACAGGGGCGGCTTGGGCTGCATTCGACCAATGTTTTGAAAAAAAATCAATCGGCTGTTTTTTCTTATAAGGGTGCGTTTGGGCTTATGAAAATAGTATGATACATAGACAAGCAGTGGGAGACTAGTAGTCTATAAGTGGGAAGACTTTTAGGCATAAACTATTAAGTTTCATTTAAGTTTAGCGACGGTTTTTGTGACACAAATTTCTCTCACAGAATTGTCATGACACTTTTTATAGACAGATTTTAAAAACTCACTTTTAGTGACACTTTTTTGTGACTCATATTTCTGTCACTAACTTCATATAGGCAGATTCTTTTATATAGTTTGTGTAATTGTTTTAGTGCGACCGAGAATGGGCATCTCGGTAGCCTCAGGATATAGTTTAAAAATTAAAAATAAAGATTTTTAAATTATACTTTTATTACTTACTTTTATAAATATTTTAACTGTATATTTAAATGAGTTAAATTAAAACAGTTTTATAATATTTAAAAGGGTATAATTTTATTATAGAAATTTATAAACAATTTTGAAAACTTTCTAATTTAGAAACTTTCTATTTTTAGCAGGGTTACCTATTATAGTATTAATATCACGTTAGAAAAGTTTGTACCGTAATTAATAGTAGGTAGATAATACATTATAAAGAATTATAAGAAAGACCAGATTTATCAGTTAAAATACGTACAGAATTTCAGAAATAAAATAAATAAACGAGAAGACAATGAGATCAGTAAATTAAATAAGCGAATACCAGTTTACTCATTCACGTCCCTTATTCATGTAGCCCGTGTGAAATCAGAGTAGACTTTCGGTCAGTTGATCTCGGTCAGTTACTGGACACGAGGTACGGATTTCCGTCCTTTCAGTCAGGACTTCCTTTTTATGCATGATTAGGATTCCCCGTCTTCAGCCAAATGTTTTCCCCAGTATATGTTTAAGCTTATCCGTAATCATGTTAATAACTAAATAAATTGCCTGAGCATTATATACAAGCACGACCAGTTTATGTACTAGTTACGGAGGTACCGTAACCACGGCACTAGAGGCATCGGTGTCGTGACTCACATGCAGGAGAGTGATATCCTGCATCGTCCCACTCAGTTCAGCTTGGCCATTTATCAATATTATTAGTCGGGCGTATGGATGCATCCTAGGCTACAGTTTACAGTTTAGCCGGTGAATGTGGTGTGTGCTCTACATCCTTCACATTGGAGCTGATCCCTCCACCCAGCACAGTTATTTAGAGGTCACCCCTCTACAGCATGACCAGGTCACCCCTCCAGTTATTCATGCACGGTTGTTACAGCACGTGACCTATATAAGCTCTGGCAAATAAAATACAGTAAATGCATGTTTTTAGAATTTATAGTTATATTTCAGTATCAGTAAATATAAATCAGGTTTTTCAGATTTTATGCAGAGTTCTACTACATGTTACATATCAGTCTTACAGCTTCAGTATTCTATCGCCTGTTTCATTCAGTATATTCTTATCATGCTTGATATCCGTTCACTGAGCGTTATGCTCAGTCGTAGTTCCTTTCATGTTCTAACGGCAGGTACACCAGGACGCTCTTAGGATTCTGGGAGTATGTGCATTTGGATGGAAGCTATCCAGACTCCTTACTTTATGCATTTCTTACATTATTCTGCTTTTGGACATTGTTTAGTCCTTTCCTTCAGTATTTTACTTTTCATGTTTTGGGCTTATGTTTAGATTACCGATGTTTGATTATGGTATTCCTTTATGGTCAGTTAATGTTTTAGGACATTTACCTTATGCTTTGATGACACGCCATAAATACACGTAACGGTCCACTTATCCAAGTGGGGTGTTACAGTTGTATTGCCAAAAAATGAAAGTCCCTAAAACCCATGAACCGTTAAGTACCCTTGTTGGGTAGGCGCTGGTATAGACGGATGGATCCATCGGGGATGGCCCCCACCTGGGCAGGTCGCACCTGTGGGTTGGAGGCTCAGCCAGGTGTGTTGTATTAGAAGTAAGGGGGTATTCGGCAAAATACCTGACTAGGGCATTATTATACTTAAGGCTTCAGTGTCATGGCTTAGTAAAATAGCGTGGACTTTAAGTATTGCATGTGTTGCACTATCGATAGTGGATGAGATTCTTGTGTTCAAAAGCTTTATGGTTTATTTAAAATCCCATTATTGTTTATTTAAAAACCTATGAATTCACTCAACCGTTGTGTTAAAATGTTAGCATGTATTCTCAGGTGTGTAGGTTTAAGAGCAGCTGGAGCATGGAGCCGCGTAGGATAAAGTAAAGCCAAAACAAACAATTTCCATTCGATACATTTGACAAATCTTTATTATTTCTTAAGGTTTGTATAAATTGGTGGGACCTCTTTTTAGTTAACTCTGATTTACTAAAATTATCGAATGGTTTATTTTATAAAACGTCTCTTTTGAGGTCGTTTTCTATGATTTTGTGTGATGTGCTATAAAGTAACACCCAATGTTGATATTTCACTGCGTTGTGAAATTGGGGGTGTTACAGATTGGTATCAGAGCACTAGTTATAGCGAACTAGGTCATTTTTAAAACCTAGACTATAAATGCTCTTTTATAAAATTGTTTGATTGCCTTACAAAGTATCCGCGCGCTCATGGCTCCTAGAAACCAATGTTTGGTTGTGATAATGTGATCCTATGTGTATGTAGAAATGGTTGTATGTATATGAATGTATATACTATGGTATTTAAGGGCATTGCGCAGGAAGCAATGTTCCTTGCGTGATTATCGTACATTTTATGATACGGCTTTATAGAGAGTTTGGCGTCGCCGCCAATCACTTTTCTCGATAATTAATTTATTATCCGAATATGCGAATTAAACTCGTTTGATAACTTGGGTACGTATATATTGTTTCGTAATTGATCGCATATCGACTCATTTGAACTTGATTATTGGCATCGTATCGTGATGTGCCATTTTAGGGCATATCCTTTCAAAACGTAATTGATTATTATGTTATTTGTATTTTCGATTAATCCTTGTGATTTTAAAGAATTATTTCTCCAAGGAGACATCTTATACGTGATGTAACGTTTAATTTGGTTGCGTATGATTATGTTTTATTGACGAAAAGGAAGATGCCTGTGTTGGACCTAAAATATATATATATACCCAAAGTAATTATATATAATTTGGGTATAACAAAGATATGCTCATAGTAGTCATCAGTTGAGTGACTTAATACCTTGTATTTAAATGGAATGGGACATTTAAATATGGATATTTTAAATCGCCCAACTATGTGTCGTTTAAGGTTCTCTTATTAAAATAGATTGGGACATTTTAATAAGAGAGTTTTAAACCACTTGACCTTAGATTATCGATGGTTTCTTTATTCAGATGGAATGGGACGTTTGAATACAGAAATCATGGAGTAAGTTTAACACCCTGTATTGTATTTTTCTTGGCATTTAATTTGGTTATGATATCGTGTTCTGTGACGATATTACTGAGTAGGATGGCTTATAATCGTCTTGTTGAAATAAATTGGGACGCCTTTTTATTTGAACAAGAAATTTATAAGTTCCCGAACCATAAACTTATGAATTCTTGTTTACATGGATTAGGACGCCTTTGGATGTAAACAAAAATTATAAATAAGTGGGCTCAAGAGTGCTCGACTTGGTTTGTGACTATTTTTGTATACGGATGTATTTCTTCAACTCATGTTTCGTTGTTACGAATCGTTCATTACCATCGTCATTGTGGTTATTATCGATTATCGTCTATGTACGAGTAACCGTTAGACTTCTCTCCAGTTATGATTTGTCTTTATGGACCATTTCTAACGTGTGCTGACTGTCGCGAGCTTTATAAGTTAACTGTTCAGAACTGATAAGTGTGAAAACACTCATCAATAATGATCCAAATACCACTCAAAACACAGTCAAATACATAATATTTAACTTTAAAATATCAGAATTACGCGTGTATTTGTGTTTTGTGTGTTTCAGGTAAAAAAGATACGTTTTGGAGCAAACATGCGTTTTCAAGGGATTTATATCACAAAAGACGAAGAAAAAGACGAAAGATGTTTTGAAGGACTTTACTTGCCATCATTTATCAAGATCGAGGATTGAAAGTGTAACTTTTAAGAAGATAAAGGATGAAAGGAATTTACTTAAAAAGGTTTTAAAACCATTTAAAGAGAAATGAAAATTGAAGGACCAAAGAGAAATTAATGGAAAAGTTATTATTATTAATTTGGTCATTGACCAAACCGGTCAAACTCACATAACCCGTCTCTTCTCCAACGTGAAGATAGAGAGACAAATAAAGATGGTTTCATCTTTCTCCTTCAACCATTAAACCTGCAAATCATTATCACGAAAGATCCAAGAAGAATCAAGCGAAGATCATAACTACAAAAAGGATCCTATTCATCTCCTCTACATGATGGTGGTAATTAATTAGAGCAAAAGTGAAAGATGAAGAAACCCCCAATGATGAAGAATGAAGAACGAGTTCAAGATCATCGTATTAAATACGTGGCATCTCCTGATTGGAAAAAACACGTCACCTCTCCACTCTTCGACACCTATAAATAGAGACGAAGACCGTCAGTTTCGACGGTTAGCTTAGGAGTAGATTAACACATAGTAGGTGTAGTTAGTTAGTTAGTTCAGTTTTCTCTCACTTTTCTTGTTAGATTTTGTAACGAAATTAGTTAATCAGTTTGTAACCGAATCATTTTTCTGCCATTAATGAAAGCTTTAACCTTCTTAATCTTCTTTCTTTTAAACTGTTTGGATGTTTTAGTTTAATCTGTTATGAATTAGTTACGATTGTGATACGTTTCTGCCATTAATGTTAGTCTAATCTTCTTCAATTCATAATCTTTATATACTTCTTGATTAACTGATTAGATTTTGATAGCATGAGTTTTGAATCTGCTATTCTTAACGTTTTGATTTTGTTAAATTGAGTTTGATTACTGTTTTTCTTTTCTGTTACTATTCACGTGTTCTTGAGATGTTGATAGTAGTTCTTTGGATTAGTTGGGTTACTGTTAGGAAATGCATTTGGTTTTAGATTTAAAAGATTTGATCTTGTTAGTTTTTTCAGTTAGAATTCATTTAGTTAAAAGCTTATCAGTTTTTCTACTTTACGAGCTTGAATTTTGTTTCCAAGATTTCATAATTCGGTTTACAGTCAGTTTGTTACCAAACTGCTATAACAAGTGTATTCAATTAAAGAAAGTTAGAATTTTTCTTACTTTACTGATATAATCAGTTGCTTAATTTTCTGGTTAGATATCTAGTTCGGTAGCGGATTCGATAAGACTTGTTCAAAGTTTATGCAGGTTTCGAATTCGAAGTTTGGTTTGGTTTTGTTGTGTTCTGTTTTGATGTTGCAGGTTTGGTTTTCACAAGTTACTGTTTAGTTTTGCTGATGAATTTCGCAGGTGTTTGGATTCGCCAGTGATTTGATTAGATATCAGATTAGTAGTAAAGTTCAACTGTTGTATTTGATTTTTGAAGGACTTGATTGACAAAAGCGAGCTCAGCGCTCAGCTTCGACTCAGTGGACTAAACAACGGACGAATAGGTTAAGCGCGTTTACATTTTCTGCAAGATTGCTAGTGTAATCAGTGGTAATAAGCTGTAGTGTAAATTTGATTGTATCGTTCTTGTAATTCTTGCTATTAGATGTCCAGTTAACTGATCTTGTTTAGTAGTTTGATTCGAGTCTGCTGACTTGCCAATGTTTGGTGTCCTGTTTGTTTTTTAGTGTGATTCGTTTCGTAGTGCGTTTGCTCTTATGTATTTGCTGTAGCTTAATCTTTCAATTGATACATTTAGATAATGTTCGTTATATCGAGTTTAGTTGATTTCGTTCAAGGTGTTTAATCAGTAGGTTAATTCACAGCAGTAAGTCGTATTTCTAGTGTTTGGGATTATATCTCTTACGAACTGTAGTCAAATTTAGATTAAGTGGGTAAAGTTTGATAGTAGTGTACCGTAATCAGAAGTGTAGAATCTGTCATAGTTAGAGTTTGAATGTTATCAAGTTAGGTTCATTACATAGAGTAGTAAATCTGTTTGTAGGACTTAAGGAACTGATCATTTGTTGATTTTCCCTTACTCAATGATTTAGAGTGTTGTTACTGTATCCGTTTTTAATAATCAGTAGCAGCCTATTAATAAGTTCTAAAAAAAATATTGTGATTTGATAAAAAGTAGTTAGCCAAGGTTCGAACTAGTAACCTCCTGTTTAATAACATTGTACCTTACCACTAAGACACAGAATCTTTCTTGTAGAAGTCCTTTACTCAGCTTCTTTTAAAAATCTTTTTCGGTGTTATAAGCTGCATAGTTTTTGTATAATGAAAGTTCTATTTCTTGAGCTAGAATTAGCACATCTTAGTTTAGGCCCGTTAGTGTGTTGTTAGGCATTTTAATCTAGATTGGTTCATTTTGTGAAATTAGTATTGATGACTTTTAGAATTAGTGAAAGATAGCCCAGTTAGTTTTAAAATACGAAGGTTTTTGTTACATCATGTTTAGTGAAAATGATACTAGGACTATTAGAATTAGAGATAGATAAGCCCAATTTAGCTTTAAACACGTAGGTTTTTAATACATCTTCAGAATATTATAATCATTGTTTGCCTCGTTTTCCGTGCATGTTTATTTTACATTTTTCATTTGTAGTATAAAATTTGTATTTTACGATTTTATATTCCGAGCATTTAAAATGTGGTAATTGTAATGTGTTTTGTAGAATAGTACGTATACGTATATTAGATATTTTTAAATTTTTACTTGCTTTGTGCCAATTAGACATAAATACCATTCAATTTTTACCACCAAAAACAATTAAGCCTTACTTGAAAACGTTATATCAATTTGGATTGAGTCGAGAAAAACGAACTAAAAAGACAAATATTAAATGGCGCCGCTGCCGGTTCTTTTCGTGAAGATTAACGGTTTCGAGTGAGGCGATTGGATTTTGGGATCCGTTCACATTGTGAACGTTAGTTTTACGTATTATAAATCAAAAAGATAAAAAAAATCAAAAATATAAAAAGATAAAAAATCACAAAATCAAAAAATCAATTCTTCTCCTAAAGAATTGAACCAAAAAATAAAAAATCCAAAAAGTAATCTTTTTCCTAAAAGATTACACCCAAAAATATATATTATTGGTTTTCATCGTTTTTTTACGTACATATAGTATTTTTCTTAAAGAAAATCAAATAAATACAAAAATATTTTCTATATATTATTATATGTAAATACGTATACATATACGAACAACCAATACACATATCTTCCATAAGTATTGCCGAGGCAATACACCGTGTTGAGGGGCGTTCCGGTCCTTGACACGCGTATCGATCAAATTTAATAAAGCAAGAATAGATAAATACTTCCAACAGTCAATAATTCGAAGAATACGAACAATTAAGTGAATAGAAATGCAATGTGCTATAAAATGCCATCTAAGGGTCAATGCTTCGCGCCACCTAACCCCCCGTTCACTAGTGTGTATTCTAAGAAGGAAGGCTTTATTGGGGGTCTTGCACCCAAGTAGTAATTACATATATTATACTTTCTTGTGGATATTTCATATCGAAACTCGAAGAGGATAATCCTTTTCTCTTCCAAGTCGACCGAGGGCTACTCCTACATTCCTCGTGTTTACTTACACGTGTACTCGCACACGTGTAAACATACCACCTTTGGTGTATTACTTGCTTCGCAGAGGAAGCTTTTTAACGTCATTATACTTGTATATACATTCGGCCACCTTGTTAAACATGGATACTCGTTCCATGTTGGAGATTTTGCAACAACGATCCACCAACGCTAATTATTCGCCTTGTTCGACTTGTGGTGGTCCACACGATACTTATTTATGTGATCAAAACAATGGCTATTATGGGGAGGGATATGCTTATAATGGAACCGAGAACCCTAATTTTCAACCTAACACTCAAATGGACTATACTTGTAATGCTTATATGGGATATTCCGGTTTTTCATCACAAAATCCACCATCATTTCATGATCAACCCTTTGATGAGCCATACCAAAACCAAGATTTTTCAAACAATGAAGGTTTTCTAAATAATGATAATTTTCAAAGCTTTAATCAAGAAACTTTTCAAAACCAAGGATGTTCCAATTATGAGGGTTTTCAAAATAATGATAATTTTCAAGGCTATAATCAAGAACCTTTCATAATCAAGGATTTTCAAACAATGAAGGCTTTCAAAATGATGAAAATCTTTCATGCCATAATCAAGATACTTTTCAAAATCAAGGATTTTCACATTATGAGGGTTTTCAAAATGAAGGGAGTTTTCAAGGTTACGATCATGTTAACTTTCATAATCAAGACTCTTTTCAAACCTATAATTCACCTAATTATGGAAATCCACCTCCACCCTATTCTTCGACTTATTCATGTGAGTTTTGTGGAAAAGAACCCCATTATGGTTATGATTGTCAACCAAGGGATCCGCCTTCTTATGCTCTTAGTGATCTCAATGAGCTTTCTTTTATATTCTAGCAACAAGGAAGAGACAATGGATATAGATTAAAGGCTTCTAAACGTATGAGAGAGATGAGTATCGAGGAAATGAGAGAAGAATCTCGGTGGTTAAGGGAAGAAATTAAGTCTCTTGAGGATGATGTAAGGAACAAACGGTTTAATATCAAGAGAATTGGTGACATTTATAGAGAATTGGTGAACTATTCCTCTCAGTCCCTCAAGAAAGATTTAGATGATTTACTCGTTAAGATTGATAAAAAAGAACGTGAACGCATAAAAACCATGAGCTTTGAGGAAATAGAAGAGGAGAATGTGCGGATACTGGAAAAGATGGTATCTCTTTTCAATAATGCGGAGATGAAACTATCTAATAAAGAGGACATTTGTGACGAGTTGTACATTAAATATCGTCAACTTAAGCAAGAGTTACGTACTTTGCTCTTAGCAAAAGACGAAAAAGTAGAAGATGAAGGCATAAAAGAAGAATACATTGCTACTCGTGCTCGTTTGCTTAAACAAAGCTTAGATGACGATGATGACGATCCTCCGATTTGTATGACACTTAATGATGACACACCTTCATCACCTTTACCTCACGTGGAACCTACCGACTCTTTCACCATGGCGGACGAGCCTCATAGCACTAATACAAACACTGATTTGGATGAATTAACCTCTTCTAGTGTTGAGAACCTTATCCCAATCCAAAGAGAGTTTGAGGGCGTTTCCATTGAACCATGTGACGAGCTTTGTATTGATATCTCTTCTCCTCATGATCACATTGAGATTTCATCACATGTTGACCTTCATGCTACTACTAGTGATTTTGGTGATTTCGATCTTGATGAATTGTTTAAAGAGAGAGATAATGAGATTGAGGAAGAGTTTATGCAAGATTTGCCACGAATAGAGGATGATGATTGTGATTCTAGTGAGGCATCTTATGATATATTATCTGAGGACTTTTCATGTCAAGATGACATTCCTAATTTGGATGATGATGTTGATCATATAGAAGAAGTGGAAGATGTTCATTTTCGTGAGGTTTTATCAAACGTTTATCATCTTATCTCCTCGATTGAAGCTTTGAATGAAAACCATAATGATGATTCCATAGAAGAAGAACCTTTCATTGACATTTCTTTACCGGTTTTTGAGGTTGCACCTATTGATTTTTATGATGATATCATCCCTTTGAGTGATTCTCTCAATACACCTTCTTTTGAGCCTTCTATTCCCACCCTCCCACCCTTGAAGTTGGTTATTGATGAAGATCCTATACTCTTAGAGATTGATCCTTTTTCACCTATGGCACCTTTAGAACCTAAAACCTTTGATATGGATTCTCATATGGATATTGATGCCGCCATAGAGGCTTATCTTGTTGATATTGATATTGAGGTTAATGATAGTGATTCTACTTGGGAAGAGGAGATTCGTCTTAGTGAGAACTTACTTTTTGGGAACATAGAGATTACACCTCCTTCACAAGACACTATTAATCTTGATCCTCCTTTTACTATGCCTTCTATGGAAGATTACCCACCTTTTGATGATGATGAAGAGCCTAACATGGATATACTTGTTATGAATGTTTTGATACCTACACCTTCATTGTCTCATGATGCTTTGATATCTAAGGAGGAATCTTATATGGTTGATACGAGCTCATCTTCTTATTTTCCCATGAAGGGAAAGGTTTTTGATCCTGGGATACGTAAGTTTGAGACACCTTGGTTTTCATCTACTCGACTTAAGAGTGTGATTTCGATTGATCTGGGCTTTTCGTATGAGCTTACTTTGGTGATGCTACCTATTTTGGAGTTGTTCGAATGTAGAGATGGAAACTATGTATTTGATCCTGGGGTGCTTCATATTTGAGAGATTTTATATGTTGGACAAACTTGAGACACGTTGGACCGTTCCATTTATCGAGGCGGATTTTGTAAATCTTATAGTAAATGGCAACGTGCTAAGTTTGAGTGTATCGTGTGAGACGTGATTCAAAGTGGATATTCTTTAGTCTCCATGATGGTTTCCCAAAGGACAACCTAATTCGGGGCCGAGTCGAGCTAGCGACTTAGGGTTAAAAAAAACTCAAGCATTGAATAACTAGGTTAGAAAACGTAGAGTAGATTTTCAATAGGTTAGGTTTAATTAAAAGGATGTTATAGTAGAGTTGAAGTGGAGGGGTGCCCTTCTTCGTCTTTTGGTGTTTGCTTCAAGGGTTGCTCTCTCTCATTTCATGCTTGGAGCTTATGGAGGAGGCTCGTGTATCTGGTTCACTTCGATTAGTTTTTGCTATTGTGATATTCAACACTTGTGCTTAAAATGAATACCCTTTAGTTGTCTCTTCCTTAACTCGAGTTAAGCAAAGTTATCAATGTCATAAGTGTAGGGGAGTTTACTCCAATACTCTTAAACATTGAGGACAATGTTTATCTTAAGTGTAGGGGAGACTTCTATCGAAGTGACCTTACCTACACCATTGCCTTAACTTCATGATAACTGGAAAAATTAAATTTTCAAACATTTTCCAAATTTTTGATCTACTTTGGCCACCAAAAATATGCATTCATAATTTTTGCATTAATCATTTTTCATTTGCATAACACATTTGCATTGTATATATTTCTTCTTTATTTTTCATCAAAAATATATAAAAAGTAAAAAATATAATAAAACATGGTTTAACAAATTTAGATTTCTTTGACATATTAGGCCCGCCATGGATATTTTGACTCAACTCGAGTTTGATTATCTTAGCATTCTCTAGGTAGTATCCTTAACCATGTAGTCCTTCATTGGTCTATTAGGCTAAGCATCCACCACTCTCATTATTTGAGATTTTAAATTTGTGGAGAATGGGAAATGATAGAGTTGAAGCAAGTATAAAAGGGCTAGATAAACTTCATGATAATTACTTGTGGCTAAACCTTTCTCTTCTTTACCTCCATTTTCTTCGCATGTATATATTGTTAATAAATAATCAAGAACGGTTTTAATTGGTTTGTAATCTCTTATGCATTTTTGTCTAATCATTCGTGGTTGGTATAAGTACGTCTTAAGATTCTAAGTTAGAATGTTTTATGTGTACTAGACTTATGTCATGCTCAATATTTAGCGGGTGTTTTTCCTTTTATTCTTTTCAACTTTCTTTGTGAGGAATAAAGAAAAATAAGAGCGGCTTACAAAAAAATGAGTGGCTAGAAAAAAAAAAAAAAAAAAAAAAAAAATAAGAAAAAATAATTATACAAGACTCCCAAGAGAGGCAGTGTGGTGTTAATTATAATGACTATTAAGTTCAATATTACCTTGACGGGTTGCGGGGATTCAATAGATTGTTCCAATCCAATATTACCCTGACGGGTTGCGGGGTTGAAGATCCAAAGTCCCAAAAAGGCGGCGGATGTAAATTATTGCGTGAGTTTTATTTTTCTTTCCTTAGCGAGTGTGTAGCTACTTATGAAAGCATGACATGAGGATTTTACACATAAGGCGAATGATTTATTACTCTTGAAACGGACTTATATTAATTGTGAGCGGTTTTTCAAGTAATGGATGAGAGGATTACTTAGGATTAAAACCGTGCTTCCTTATTTTTGGATTTTACATTTCTGATATTTCACGCCTTAAATAATGACAAATTTGTCACAAGCAATACCGGTTCCACATTTAATTGTCATGAATAAGTTGATGCACTTTTTACTTGTGAATACAATGATCCCATTTTTAAGCTTGGTATGGGGAAAGTGAAACTTGAGGGTGATAAGTGTCCATGGTACCAAAGCCCTAATCTAAGTCATTTATTTCTTTATGAGTTATTTCCATCAAAACCATTTATTAAAAAATCCAAAAATACATAAATAGAATTGTTTTCTTTGTATTGCATTGTGAATATTCAAAATCATTCATCATGTAGTATAGTTTAGTTTATCAAATCATAAAATGGCCAAGGTTGGTTAATTATGAGAAAAGTGTAACTTGGTGCTTTAAAATACTGCATTGCATGAGGTCATGGCAATGGTCAAGTGGAGGGGAGTTGATAAGTGTGAAAACACTCATCAATAATGATCCAAATACCACTCAAAACACAGTCAAATACATAATATTTAACTTTAAAATATCAAAATTACGCGTGTATTTGTGTTTTGTGTGTTTTAGGTAAAAAAGATACATTTTGGAGCAAACATGCGTTTTCAAGGGATTTATATCACAAAAGACGAAGAAAAAGACAAAAGATGTTTTGAAGGACTTTACTTGCCATCATTTATCAAGATCGAGGATTGAAAGTGTAACTTTTAACAAGATAAAGGATGAAAGGAATTTACTTAAAAAGGTTTTAAAACCATTTGAAGAGAAATGAAAATTGAAGGACCAAAGAGAAATTAATGGAAAAGTTATTATTATTAATTTGGTCATTGACCAAACCGGTCAAACTCACATAACCCGTCTCTTCTCCAATGTGAAGATGGAGAGAGAAATAAAGATGGTTTCATCTTTCTCCTTCAACCATTAAACCTGCAAATCATTATCACGAAAGATCCAAGAAGAATCAAGCAAAGATCATAACTGCAAAAAGGATCCTATTCATCTCCTACATGATGGTGGTAATTAATTAGAGCAAAAGTGAAAGATGAAGAAACCCCCAATGATGAAGAATGAAGAACGAGTTCAAGATCATCGTATTAAATACGTGGCATCTCCTGATTGGAAGAAACACGTCACCTCTCCACTCTTCGACGCCTATAAATAGAGACGAAGACCGTCAGTTTCGACGGTTAGCTTAGGAGTAGATTAACACATAGTAGGTGTAGTTAGTTAGTTAGTTCAGTTTTCTCTCACTTTTCTTGTTAGATTTTGTAACGAAATTAGTTAATCAGTTTGTAACCAAATCATTTTTCTTCCATTAATGAAAGCTTTAACCTTCTTAATCTTCTTTCTTTTAAACTGTTTGGATGTTATTAGTTTGATCTGTTATGAATTAGTTACGATTGTGATACGTTTCTGCCATTAATGTTAGTCTAATCTTCTTCAATTCATAATCTTTCTATACTGCTTGATTAACTGATTAGATTTTGATAGCGTGAGTTTTGAATCTGCTATTCTTAACGTTTTGATTTTGTTATATTGAGTTTGATTACTGTTTTTCTTTTCTGTTACTATTCACGTGTTCTTGAGATGTTGATAACAGTTCTTTGGATTAGTTGGGTTACTGTTAGGAAATGCATTTGGTTTTAGATTTAAAAGATTTGATCTTGTTAGTTTTTTCAATTAGAATTCATTTAGTTAAAAGCTTATCAGTTTTTCTACTTTACGAGCTTGAATTTTGTTTCCAAGATTTCATAATTCGGTTTACAGTCAGTTTGTTACCAAACTGTTATAACAAGTGTATTCAATTAAAGAAAGTTGGAATTTTTCTTACTTTACTGATATAATCAGTTGCTTAATTTTCTGGTTCGATATCTAGTTCGGTAGCGGATTCGATAAGACTTGTTCAAAGTTTATGTAGGTTTCGAATTCGAAGTTTGGTTTGGTTTTGTTGTGTTCTATTTTGATGTTGCAGGTTTGGTTTTCACAAGTTACTGTTTAGTTTTGCTGATGAATTTCGCAGGTGTTTGGATTCGCCAGTGATTTGATTAGATAGCAGATTAGTAGTAAAGTTCAACTGTTGTATTCGATTTTTGAAGGACTTGATTGACAAAAGCGAGCTCAGCGCTCAGCTTCGACTCAGTGGACTAAACGACGGACGAATAGGTTAAGCGCGTTTACATTTTCTGCAAGATTGCTAGTGTAATCAGTGGTAATAAGCTGTAGTGTAAATTTGATTGTATTGTTCTTGTAATTCTTGATATTAGATGTCCAGTTAACTGATCTTGTTTAGTAGTTTGATTCGAGTCTGCTGACTTGCCAATGTTTGGTGTCCTGTTTGTTTTTTAGTGTGATTCGTTTCGTAGTGCGTTTGCTTTTATGTATTTGCTGTAGCTTAATCTTTCAATTGATACATTTAGATAATGTTCGTTATATCGAGTTTAGTTGATTTCGTTCAAGGTGTTTAATCAGTAGGTTAATTCACAGCAGTAAGTCGTATTTCTAGTGTTTGGGATTATATCACTTATGAACTGTAGTCAAATTCAGATTAAGTGGGTAAAGTTTGATAGTAGTGTACCGTAATCAGAAGTGTAGAATCTGTCATAGTTAGAGGTTGAATGTTATCAAGTTAGGTTCATTACATAGAGTAGTAAATCTGTTTGTAGGACTTAAGGAACTGATCATTTGTTGATTTTCCCTTACTCAATGATTTAGAGTGTTGTTACTGTATCCGTTTTTAATAATCAGTAGCAGCCTATTAATAAGTTCTAAAAAAAATATAGTGATTTGATAAAAAGTAGTTAGCCAAGGTTCGAACTAGTAACCTCCTGTTTAATAACATTGTACCTTACCACTAAGACACAGAATCTTTCTTGTAGAAGTCCTTTAATCAGCTTCTTTTAAAAATCTTTTTCGGTGTTATAAGCTGCATAGTTTTTGTATAATGAAAGTTCTATTTCTTGAGCTAGAATTAGCACATATTAGTTTAGGCCCGCTAGTGTGTTGATAGGCATTTTAATCTAGATTGGTTCATTTAGTGAAATTAGTATTGATGACTTTTAGAATTAGTGAAAGATAGCCCAGTTAGTTTTAAAATACGAAGATTTTTGTTACATCATGTTTAGTGAAAATGATACTAGGACTATTAGAATTAGAGATAGATAAGCCCAATTTAGCTTTAAACACGTAGGTTTTTAATACATCTTCAGAATATTATAATCATTATTTGCCTCGTTTTCCGTGCATGTTTATTTTACATTTTTCATTTGTAGTATAAAATTTGTATTTTACGATTTTATATTCCGAGCATTTAAAATGTGGTAATTGTAATGTGTTTTGTAGAATAGTACGTATACGTATATTAGATATTTTTACATTTTTACTTGCTTTATGCCAATTAGACATAAATACCATTCAATTTTTACCATCAAAAACAATTAAGCCTTACTTGAAAACGTTATATCAATTCGGATTGAGTCGAGAAAAACGAACTAAAAAAGACAAATATTAAGAACCTTTATCCATCCCGAGAATAGACGACTCATTTAAGTGACTTCAATATTTAAGTATATAATTGTAGGTCGACCGACAATCGATTTATCATCAACATACTCATTTTAAGCGAAAAGATTTTAAATTTAACTTGTTATTATCAAGGGTTCATTAAAGGCTTTCTCGATGGTTAACGGTGGTTAGCCATATTTGAGATTTATGTGCAAAAAAAAAAACTTTGCTTATTTTTGTTTATATGATATGCGCTTTAGTCGATTGGTCATACATTGTGCGAGCTCGAGGCGGTATTATGTAGTGATGTCTCATATTGGGTAACGCATACCTTGCATCATCTTTTGGGTATGAATCTGTTTGTGAGCATCCTGTAATATCATTTGGGTAAGGATCCGTGTGTGAGCACCCTCCGATGAAAAAATAAAATTGTTTGGATATGCATCCATGGCTATCAGGCCCGTGAACACCCTTTAACTTGCAAACTTTCCTTTGACTGGACTTATATGAAAATCCTATCAAATATTCTTATTTATCATGGCTTGGCTACTTAGCAAGCATGATTTAAATTTATTGAACTTATTTGATTTGGTATGGCTTGGCTATTTTGCAAGCATGTCGTAATGTGATTATATGTGCCTAATGATGGATTTTATATTTGATCTGGATCACCGTTCCTCCGATCGAGTAATGTATACTTCAAACAATTCCCGTGTCGATGAATTCGCTTTTGACGAAATAAGTTTGCATGTTCGAGATCAATGCAATTAGGTGATTTTGTATGACTAGTACTAATTACCTCGTCTTGATTATTTTGTGACGTTTCGATGGACTTATGTGTGATCCATGCGATTTTATCTTACGACGTAATTTTTTTTATCAGACCCGTGGACGGTGTGTGTTTTATTTGATCATCCTGATCACCGATTGTTTTAAATTGATTGTCGCATTGGAAAATTTCTCAAATGCGCCCGATTCTTTTGTCTCTTCACTTTTCATGTGGAATTTTTCAAACTTATATCGACCGTCGCATGCTTGATAAGCTAGTAGTAATGTACCTTGAAGCACTTCTAAAAATTGACGGCTTGTTATTTTTTCGCTTTCAATGGCTTCTCCTTTGAGTTATGTATTATTCTTTACTTATAAGGGTTAAAGATACATTTAAAACGTTCATTCATGGTTGTTATGTATAATCGTTGCTTTGAATTTTGTTCATTTAACATTCGTTAGAAACCTCAGCGATGACTTGTCTATCTCTCACCTCTTCACCCTTTAACCGAAGACTATTGAGACGAATTAAGCGCTGGGACATCGCTTCCTAAAGGGATAGATAATGTAATAACCCGAACTTTAAAATCAACATTTAGACCGAGTTCTAATACAATTCTATTATTCGGACCACTATTTATTAATCGACTTTTATTTGTTATGTTCGTTCGACGAATAATATTGATTTCTCGATTAAATGGCAAGGTTAAGGCTTTAACGTATCAAGTGCGTATCAGTTATTATTTATTGGCAAGTTTATGTTCGTCATCGACCGTAAATATTCTCATTATGACATAGAAATATTTTATATTGTCATCATTTAATTTCTCGTTTTACGAGCATTCTTCTTAATTGACGCTAAACCTTTAAGCGTCATTCGTTTAAATAAAACGTTAACATATTTTAAATAATAATCCCACATTTAGTTATCGAAATATTAATGTTCACCGAATGTCGACGTTTTTATTTTATATCGAGCGTTAATTTTTCGTGTTTAACGCATATCTTTCAAATCGCGTAACTCTAAAAATATCGGACTTCAATAATACCCGCTTTTACAAATTGTGGGGCAAGATTTATAATAAACCTCACCCCACCCATCAATAGTAGACGTCCCATAACATTCACAATCCTTATCTCATGATAGTACACGTCCCATATTTATCTCATTTACATAAGTCTAGTATCTTATACATACTTATACATTACTATATGTCACCAAGTACAATCTTAGTCATTTCTTACAAATACAAAACTTGAAACACCTTTCTTTGATCTTTGTTTTGCTGCCGAGTATTAAACAAACATAAAGCAACATCACACTTAAAATTTATATTAGTTATACTTGATCAAGGATTAAAGGGTTGAATTACTAATTCAAGTTTTTGTAAAACAATCATTATCGTCATCAATCTTTCTTATCTTTAAAGTTATGGGGCTGAAGTTTGAAGATAATATTACCATGATGAAGTTCTTGATGTATCCATAATAATAGTGGATCGAGTTTGTGGTTAACTTGACACAAGTCTTGCCGATTGGATCTTATTCACACCATTTTTTTGTAAGGATTATATAACTATCTTTATTATGATTTTAATTTGTGTAATATCTTTATTTTATATTTGTCATTTTACCTTCTGTAAATATTTATGTAACATTTGTATGAAGTATTTGGACATTGCATATTTATTTGATTATAAAAACTAAGTTTAAACAAGCCTTTGATCATGGATGTAGATTAGTGATTTGGATCAGTAGATAAAACGTAAGTATGTACAATATCAGTAGGTTTTGAGTTTCTTTTGATGTTATAGGGTGATAGGCCTTTGTTTTTTTGGCGATTTTGTCGTTCGCACGTCTCGTGACGACACACGATGAACTAGATATGGTTGAAACGATAACAAGTGCCGAATCTAAACATACTGTATTGACGGACAGAAAAATATGATAAGAAATCCGAACCATTAAAAAAAGGTAAAACTATGGATTGTAGATAAATTTATGAAGAACTAGAATCAATTGGATAGTCAACCAGTTCCTTATGGTTTGGAAATGGCAACCAAAACGGCGAAAATGAGATTGGCAGCCAAAAACAGCCAACTTTTCTAAGTGATAAAATAGGTAAATGAGCTATGATAAATATAAATTAGGGGCAATTGAACATATAATAAGTAAACTATATAAGTTAAGAATGACTTTGGTAAAAATAACTCATCTATATTATTTACAGTTTAGGAGAAACGATCTAATCTACGAGGCATGTCGAGAAATTATAAGAATTGGACTATATTATATTAACGTTTAACGTGACGATTTTATAAAAACCGAAGTGGTATGACCTACTTGTAGGAAGTTGTAGACTCAGTTTTATACTGATATATTAGAACACAAGACCCGACTAGCGTGAGATATTAAGTCGTCAACGTTTGGAGGCGTTTCAGAACCAGTAATGTATATAAAGTGGATTTGAGCCACAAAAGCCCAACTCACACTCACAATGGCTATTGGGCCATTGTC
The DNA here is from genome assembly GCA_025667525.1 of Glebionis coronaria. Lineage (NCBI taxonomy): Eukaryota > Viridiplantae > Streptophyta > Magnoliopsida > Asterales > Asteraceae > Glebionis > Glebionis coronaria. The sequence goes on from CM046876.1 coordinate 366,028,333, forward strand.
GGGCCTGAGATTTATAATAAGTTTATAGTTTAATACTGAGATTTAAATGGACCAAAGTCAGAATAACTTGTAATGAGCAACTAATGGGCTTTAATGGGCTTAACGGTCTTAATGAGACTTTATATGGTAGATTGTCACCAAAAGTCTTATAAAATGTTTTACAAAACTTATGCAATGTCCAAACCTACTAAAATGAACTATTTACATATATGAATGACTTATGTATAGTCTCGAACCTAAGACGCGCCTCGTCATTATAGGTTTCGTTTGGTCATATGTCGACCATTGAGCATCTCCTTGATCAATGAGCGATTGATATCTCGTGAAGTCGTGTATCGACTATTAGACATTTGTTCCTTGATCTACGTGTTATAGCTATATCAGGTGAGTTCATAGTCTTGCTTTTACTGCTTTATATGTGTTTATAAACCCGCGAGGGGGAATACATGCTCTTGGTATAAAAATATATGATGTTTATATATATATGGTTTTGAGAGAATACATGTTTATGAATAAACATGTGGTTTGCTATATGCTATGAACGAATACATGTTGTTGTAAATGAATGTAAGATGGTTGATTATATGCTTTTGAAAGATGAACACAAGCGTTAATTGTATTGATTGTGAACCGCTATTTGCTAAGTGCTGTATTGCCAAAATTTGAAAGTCCCTAAAACCCATGAACCGTTAAATACCCTTGTTGGGTAGGCGCTGGTACAGACGGATGGATCCATCGGGGATGGCCCCCACCTGGGCAGGTCGCACCTGTGGGTTGGAGGCTCAGCCAGGTGTGTTGTATTAGAAGTAAGGGAGTATTGAACTCAAGCAATTGAGGGAGAGGATTGTTGTTTTGGAGACTGCAAGTGCAAGGAGAGGTATGGAGGAATCTTCCAAAGGGGAGGAAGATCCAATAAATCTGAGTGATAAGGGCAGCCATGATGGTCAATCTTTGGATGTTGCTGAGGCCCTTACAACATTGAAGAAACAAACATGTTTTGATACGTCCTTAGTTTCTCCTACCAACTTGAATTTATCATTTACAGCCATGATGGAGGAGATTGCAAAAGGCGCTGAGACAGGAAAATTGGGCGTTGACAATGAGAATTTTGACGCTGACAGAAGAATTTTGGGCGGTGACACAGCTAAATTGGGCGTTGACAGACCTACACATGAGGGTGATGTATCTCAGTCATCATCCATCATCAAGGAGGTTTCTACACAGGTATCACCATCTACCTTACCAACAATTGCTTCATCAGATAAGGGTAAGGGTATTATGGTAGAAGAGAGTGTTCCAAAGGATGCAGCTCAAGTTGAGTTTGATAGAAGATTGGTTGCACAAATCATGGAACAAGATATAAAGGAGGTGAAAGAGTCACCATTTGTTGTTACTTTAGAGGAAGGAAGTGATGGAGCTAGCTCAGACTCAAGTATTATGATTATAGAACCAGAAAGACTTGAGTATGGAGAAGAGTTGGCCAAGGAGAAATTGAGAGAATTAAAATTGCAGGTTGACTTTGACATGCCAGAGGTGGTTTAAATGTACAATGCTTGGGAAGAAAGATGTATGGAGAATCCACACTTGACCACTTCAGATCAAATATGGGGTTTGGAGATTCTCCTTAGAGTTCAAAAAGATTGCCAGGTTATTTTGAAGCACAAGGCAAGCAATATTCTCTCAGAGTTGAAAAGGGATAGAAGGGAGCTATACTGCATGTTGCTCAGATGTCATGGAGTAGGATGGACTTATCAGAAGTTGAGGGCATTGACATTTGATGAGTTGGAATGCAAGGCTTATCCCATTTGGGTTATAGTGCAAGAAGAAAACACTCTCAGACTTCTTTCTGATGAAAGAAAGGAAGAACTTGCAGAAGAAATGGAGCTCAAGAAAGCTATGTTTGTTCCCAGACCAAAAAAGGGAGTTTCTCTTGAGTTTCCCAAAGATATGGATCCACTATATCCAAGTGAAGCTGTTATCAGAAAGAGCCTCAAGCTCTCACCATTAGAAGCTTCAGATATGGTGCAAGTGTTACCATTAGATTCCAGAAATCCAATTGTGAGCTATGAAGAAGATGAATGTGGATTCTGGAAGATTGGCAGATATGGAAAAGAGGAACACACTTTTACCACTCTCATATCTTTGTTTGCAAGTTGTGATAGAGAAGACTTGGTTGATCTATGGAGGTTGCTAGAGACCAAGTATGAGGCTGAAGCACCAACTTCAGCTAATGGAATAAAGTTGTGGTCCACATTCAAGAGAATGTGTGGACCAAAAGATGAGGATCCTGCTATTTGGAAGGATCTTGAAGATGACCTCAGTGGTCTTCAATGGAGGTTATATTCAGCTGCTGGTGTTTACCATTTGAGTTCTAAAAAGTTTGCTGAGTATCTACTTGTGGATGGTCAGTATTTCATATCCAAGGCTAATTTGGAGAAGATGAAGGACACTCATCTGGAAATTGATTATTCAAGTGACGTGGCAAAAGACTTGATCAGATTTATTCATTACCAATATGAGAAGGTTTGTAAGATTCCTCCTAGTCCTTAATGCTTATTCAGAAACTTGATCATAAGAGTGGATATCAAGTTTAGGGGAGGATTGTTGGGAATAAATTAAGGTCAGATCACTTGAGGCTGACAAGAGTAAAACAAGCGTTGACAAGAGCAAAACAAGCGCTGACAGCTCAAACGTTGACAAGACAAAGTCAAGCGTTGATACATTGAAGACAAGCACTGATGGGAAGATATACTCTACGCGTTTATTGTATCCTAGATTACTTCTAGTAAAGATAGGAACAACAATGTATTTTCTATATTTATCTTTACCTAGAATAGCTGATACGTAGATTATTGTATAAGGCTTCTTATGTCTATAAAAGAAGACCTTTAGGTTAATGTTTCAAATAAGTTTTCATTCGTAAACACTTTCATTGTAATCACTCATTGATTTTATTAATCAAAGTGAAAGTTTTGTTTACTTTGTTTTGTTCTTTGTTCTAAGTGTTAAATTCCGCATAACAATTAGTTTGTTCAATACAACAAAGTTTCTCTACGTATTATACTTGATTCAATCTCGATAATACAAAGCTAAATCGATCTAAGTTTGGGATCAACATATTCTTATTATGTATTCCATGTATTCATGTATTACTATACTTGTAGTGTCATAATAAGTAACTTTATAAAAATTACAAGTTTCCAAATATAGTATGTTTCCAAAAATCGAAAGTTTCCAAAAATAGAAAGTTTCCAAAATAGTAAGTTTCCTTAAATAAAAATAACCTTGATTTATAAGTCCAAAATATAAGCTAGTGCTTAATAATCTTAATTCATAAGTCATGATGATTTAGTAGTAAAGTTTATCAAATTAAAATACTTAGGCTAAAATGATTATTAATTAATAATGAAATGCATGGTTTTATTAATTAATAATAGGTCATGGTTAATTTAATAAAACTTTACCTTAAACAATCAATTAAATTAAGGCATGGTGTTTAATTTAATTATGTCAAATAAATATTTAGGTTATAACATGCATTATTAAGTTTAATAAAGTAAATTAATTAATTAATAGTTCATGTAAAGTAAATTAATTAATTAATTAACAAAATAATTAGCTACTAAATTGTACCCGAGCCCCAAACCCGAGACAAAAACCAAACAATAAATAAACACTAAACTCGACACCACAGCCAACGACTGGGTGTCCTTTGCCTGCGCCAAGGCTTGGCCTTGCTGCCGGTTTAGCCACTAGTCTGCCACGTTTCACACCGGCTGAGCCGGTGTTCCTACTGTTAGCCGAGGCTTCCCCCTGCTGCGACAAAACTACCCACCGAGTCCTGGGAGGCTCTCGGTTGCCACTGATTCCACCAAGATCCCCACTGTGGGACCTTGGCTTGCGGTTGACCGTAACCAAACACTATCACACCCTTAATGGGTCGCGACTGGTGGTTTAAATAAACCATCGAGAGTTGGCTGACTCTCGGTTTACGTGTAGCCGAATCAAAAACAAAACCAAACCCGAAAACCTTTCTTGTTTTAATCTTTTATAACATGTTTTAATTAAATACTGATCTCACCATTTTCTAGTAGTTCTCGCGAACGCGCGAGGGACTATCCTTTCTATCGCTTTCCCTTTCTTTTCACTCTCAAGACAAGGCTCTCTCTGTTATAAAGCGAAGCAAAGCTCATTGCGTTGAAAGCTCAATAAACACAAACGAACACGATGCAGGTCATAGCATAAATGAAACCGCTGATCATTTCATAAAACATATATGCTTGACCTTTCTCGATGCTTTTTTTGGGTGACTCACCAACCGACCCAGCAGTGATCGATGACAGAATGGTACGGACAAATCAAAGTCATTGGATTTGGTAGTTCTCCATGGACTTCTCTCTTTAGCCCTTTGTATATGTTCATAAATGGGTGTGCACCTCCAGATGGGCGGGGGCCGGCCTCACACTCTCTTATCTTATGCAGCATTTATTAGCTTCAAGATTCATGAATTAGTTAATCATAATTAAAAAAAAGGGTAAGGTTTGATGATTACTGAATGCTTGGATGGATATAGGAATGAAAAACGAACAAACACATTGATGGTTGTCGCGGCTAGGGTAGGAGAGGAATAGGGTTTTCTTAATTTTCTTGAAAAGTGTAATATGTTAATTCCCTGGCATAATTTGTTTACAAGTTGGATTTCAAATGGGTAGGGCCAAAAGCCCTCTCCCTTTCTCTATTTGTTGTCGCGGCTACCATAAGCCCAAGACGAAATCCATTTTTTTTCCTTGCTTAATTATTATTCGCGAATGATCGTGTTTTAAGTGTCGTGTATTAAATATTATACCTAAATGTTTGTCGTATTAATAATATACATAATACCTTTAATTAAATGCTCGTGACATGTGTCATATTTTATTAATGGAAAGTTAAATTTAGTCGTATTTTCATGTATTTACTATTCATGAGTATTTTATGTGGGTTTTACAAAGGTAATTATAACACCTCTTTAAGTACTGAAGGATACAAAACATATCTTGCTACCACTAAAGTGAATGAGCTTACTCAAAAGATTGGTTTTCTTCAAGAGGATAAAACTAAACTAGTCACTGCGATAACGGAAGAGGTTGGAAACTTGCAAAAAGCTTTCAAAACTAAACAAGCTAAAGACATTGGCAAAGTCGTGGAACTTGAAACACAAATTGATTTTTATAAGAAAATTGCTTCAATAAATCAATCTATTCAAACCATGAGAATGTTGGCACCTCGTTCGTTGTTCAAGGGTAAAGCTAGTTTTGCTACTCCTAAGTCCCTCGAGCAAGCTGAATCTAAGAACCAGCGCCTATATCTTGAAGAGTCCCAATGGACCAACCTTGATTGTCTTATTGTTAGGCCCGATAGTGATGAGTCACTAATCTTTGAAGAGGAGAGTAGATCACCGGTAAATAAAGACTTTGTGAAACTATATAATTATGCTTATGAAAATAGTCTTTATGAAATTTTCAAACCACAAAAACAGAAGTCTTGTGAGCAAATATTTTTCGAATGTGAACAAATAAGAATTAAATGGAGACAAGTTTTTGCCACTAAAAAAACTAATGTTTCAAAATATGTTGAGTACTTGCCGTATAAAGCTTCTATAAGCAAGAGTAAGCAAGCACTTAGTATTCTTAAACAAAACAATGAAAATTTCAAAAAAAGTTGTAGACGACGACTAAAAGAATGTAAACGTTTGAAAGGAAACAAAGAAATTTCTAACGATATAATTGTGCTTGTGAAAAATATTTTAATTCCACTTGCGGAAAGAACAAAGAAACATGCTTTGGAATTTGAAACATTTATTCAGCAAGAAATGTTTGACGATTTGAAATATGTGGAATCTCTTGAATAAAAATTGACGATCATCAACCTGAAAGAGACGAATTATCTATAGCTATGATCTACTCTTGCAAGAATGCCTCTCCGAAGATATTATGTGTGTTTATGTTACATCTTATTGATAGGTGTGTAAACACCCATCTTTTCTACCACTTAATTACAATAATAACCGGACCAAAATGTGTATTTTATGTCTTTTATGTCGGAATTATGCGTGGTTTGTGTTTTTGTTGTGATTTAGGACGAAAAGGTGAAAAGTGGAGAAAACATGGACATTCACGGGCATTTACGGACTTTTATTGAAGAAAAATATGAAAGACGAAGTCAAGAAGTCAAGAGTGCAAAAAGAACGGAAGTCCAAGCCCAATTCTGAAGATTTATCGAAAAAGTCAAAAGACGGAAGTTTATCAAAAGCCGAAGAATTCAAGTCTATTTTATTGAAGAATTTAAAGACGAGTTCAAAGAAATCCCGAAGCCAAAAGTCCTTTAAGTCCAAGTTTAAAGAAGATTAGAAGAAAAGGACTAAGCATGCAATTAATGAAGATTAAAGAAGGAAGGACTTAAGCTTGTAATTAAGAGAAAAGGAAAGAGGGGAGGAAGCTTCCTAATCCTCCCCTATATATAGTTAGGACTAGATAATCATTTTTCGTGTTGGCTAACTTGACAAATTAGCTCTTCCACATTTATTTTCTTGCACATTTAAATACTTGTCAATTGTATTACCTTGTCTTGCACATTAAATTCCTTTAATTTCAAGTAACTTTTCATTTAATTCTTGTCAATCTTTACTTTATCTTGTTAATCTCCTATCTACCTTTCTTGATCTTTGATTTTTATGTTTATGTTTGTGTTCATGTTCATGTTCTTATTTTGATCCAAGTGATTTTTGATTATTCTTGTTAAATTTGTTAGTTTAATTGATATATGTAATAACCCATATTTTCGAGATCGATATTTTATTCATGTTTCGTTCTTCATTTTACTTTTGAGTTAAATGTTATGTATACGATTTACTCGGTTTGCGTTTTTTTCACGTTTTGCTAATTTCAAACCATGATTAGGGCTTTTATCTATTTTAGTGTCTCACATAGATTATAATATCCTTAAAATACTACAATCACTTATAAAAACTAACTTTAACATTTTACTTGACTTTTTGGATTTTTATTGCGTTTTGTCCAAAAACTGCGCATTTAGCTTAAACCGTCAAACCTTTTGTTAAACATTTAACTTTAACATCCATATAGATTCACTAATAATATTATATGAACTTAAGTATTTATATTTAAAAACGTGGGTGACACCACCTTTCAAGAGTTCTACGTTACCCGGTAAGCCCGATTCTATGTTAAAACTCGCGTTTTCACCTTTAAATGCTTACATAACACTTTATTAACCTTATAAAACTTATATTTGACAAGAAAATATATTTTTCCTTCCCCTTGGACACCTCAAAACCGGAGTTACACCATCCATGCCCACCAATGGGATTAATTTCTTCATTTACTCCTTTTTCTTCTTTCAAAACCACATTTTACCTTCACACCTTTCTCTCTCTAAAATCAAATCACTATTCTTCCTCCCATATTCAGCCATGATCATCATCAAATCACCACCATCACCATCTTATTTTGAACATGCAATCATAATCCATCCTTTATAATCACTAGAAATTAGCCTATGCAAAGTTTGGAACCTTGAATCAAAGAAATAAAGGAGTTGTGTAAAAATCTTTTAAAAAGAGTTTGAGGGCTGGATTTATGGGATAAATAGAAGGCTTAGATTGTGTTTAAAATCATAAAGGAGTTGTTTTCTTGGTCTCTTCGGTCGTTCGATCAAAACAGCCCCGATAGGAGTGGATGATTAATTCGTGTTTTTCTTCAATTAACCTCATTGTAAGCCCTAATCTATGTTTGATTATTGTTTAATTTTATTTTATTATTTATTATTTTTGTTTCTGGGATTTATTGATGAATTCATTCATTTAGATGATCATGAAAGTGATATGGCATTAGGTCTTAGTTTGGAATTGATATTGGGATAGGATAGATTGGATTTAAAGTGATGTTTGAATTAATAAAATTGGGACAGCAGGTGGTCTGTGGTATTCCGAATTATTTTTGACTTGGGCTCTGTGATTTAATGACTTGGTGGTATAGATAATAAATTAAGGTATAAGTGGTGAGTTGGATGGTTCCGTAACTCATCCGGAAGACCAAGTTATGATCAAAACGGTTTTACTAGTTTTATTAGGTGTTTTATAGTGTTGTGCAGATAGTTCAACACTTTTTTTTAATATTTTTGTCTTGAAGCCTACTGTATTTTTATATAAATGTATAGGTTATAATCTCAGGTCCATTTTGTGAATTGGATGGAGCCGTATCTCTTCCGGACGAGTGAGATACGTCTAAATTAGCAAGCTAGTCTTAAAAACAAACTCAGAATTTACTAAGCAGATTGTTTGGCCTAAAACGAATTATTTTTACATTGGGTACTACAGGGTATTTACATTTTTGAATAGTACAACATATTAGGACCATGGGGTTCCTTGGGTAGAGCCGTAATCCTTCCGAATGATGGAGTTATGACTAAAATGGCTTAAAGAACTAAAAATGGTGTCCAAATTTTTAAATAGATTTATGTCCAGATCTTTACAAAGTGAGTAATATATTTCATGATTCATAACATTAGTATTTAGATAAAATTATATTTGAGCTTTCGTTTCGGATAAAAAGGAGTTATGGTTTGGGAATTACATTAAAAACGGTTAGACGTAAAAATGTTTTAAATAATCATATTTGACACTTGAGAGTAAAATGGTAGTTTCACCTAGGATCTAAACACTTTGGGTTATTTTTCTTGTAATATCAGTAAACTAAGATCTTATATATAGTTTGAGGCGAAAACCTCATGTCCATACCTATTATGGATGTTGAGATATGATTTCATTAAGTTGAGGTATGGGCAGAATTTTTATAAAGGCATGTTTTGAAACGGGTTAAATAACGTAAATGCTTTGTAAATGGATTGGTTAAGACCTATAAATAGATGAGGATGTAATTGATTTATATTAGGTCCTAAAGAGGTGTTTGGGTGTATTTAACTTGGTTTAGAAAGTACCTAGTAACGCCATATCACGACCATTGATTTTTCTTGCATCTTTTGTTTGTTTTTGTCTTGTGTGTTTATTTCTCGATATTAAGGCACCGTTTCTTCTAGGTGATTGATAGGTGTGTAAACACCCATCTTTTCTACCACTTAATTACAATAATAACCGGACCAAAACGTGTATTTTATGTCTTTTATGTCGGAATTATCCGTGGTTTGTGTTTTTGTTGTGATTTAGGACGAAAAGGTGAAAAGTGGAGAAAACACGGGAATTCACGGGCATTTACGGACTTTTACTGAAGAAAAAGATGAAAGACGAAGTCAAGAAGTCAAGAGTGCAAAAAGAACGGAAGTCCACGACCAATTCTGAGGATTTATCGAAGAAAAAGTCAAAAGACGGAAGTTTATCAAAAGCCGAAGAATTCAAGTCTATTTTATTGAAGAATTTAAAGATGAGTTCAAAAGAAATCCCAAGCCACAAGTCATTATAGTCCAAGTTTAAAGAAGATTAGAAGGAAAAAGGACCAATGGTGCAATTAATGAAGACTATATGCTTAAGGGCTTAATGATGCAATTATGAAGAAATGAAGGAGGGGAGGAAGCTTCCTAATCCTCCCCTATATATAGATTAGGCTTAATCACTTTTCATTTTTGTTGGCTAAGTGTGACAATTATCTCTTCCACTATTTAGTTACCTTGTCATTTACTTTATTGTCAAATTTAGTTACCTTGTCTTGCACCTTAATTACCATTTAATTTCAAGTAAGTTTTTCTTTTAATTCTTGTTAATCTTTATCTTTATCTTGTTGATCTCATTCTACCTTTCTTTAATCTTTGTGTTGATTTATTTATGTTCATGTTCTTAATTTTTGTTGCTTTATTTAAGTGGGTTTTGATTATCTTGATCTTTATTGTTAGTTTGATTGTTTTGTATTGATTGTTTATCGTTAATACTTGTTTATTTATGCATTCGATTTAATCTTATGTTTGGTTTAGCTTTGTTTTGATTAGATTCGAGGTTATTTTCTTTCCCTTGTTCTTCGCGAGTAGTTACTGTAACATCCCAGGTCCTGATCTTCTTTATTCCGAATAAAGGGTTTAGCAGAGATTGCTATTCGGAATATCTATTATTCCGAATAGGGAGGGTTTTCAGCATAGCAAGAATATTCCGCATAACCCCAGCATTCCGAATAGGGGGATTTTCCGAATAGGAAATCATTCCGAATAGGGGGATTTTCCGAATAGGAAATTATTTCGAGTAAGGCTATATATTCCGAATAGAGCTGACTTTCCGAATAGACCTGGATTTTCCGAATAGGAAGTTGATTCCGAGTAAGGCTCACATTCCGAATAGGGTGACAATATTCCACATAGGGACTTATTCCGAATAGACTTGATATTCCGGATAGGGATAGTATTCCGAATAGGCCATTATTCCGAGTAGGGTATTATTCAGGATAGGTGACATATTCCGAATTGCCATATATTCCGAATAGGGTTTATTCCGGATAGAGCTTATTTTCAGTTTCTTTAAATTTAGTTTTTAAGTTTCTGCCCTTTTATTTTAAACTTTATTTTTTTCCGCCTTTTTCCTTAATCGCACTTTAAGTTTACTTGCCTTAGTTTAAGATTTAGTTTTAGTTGCGTTTTAACTTTGCCTTAGTTAGATTTAAGTTTGCGTTATTTACTTTTAGTGCCCCTTTAATTTCCGTCAAGCTTTTAATTACTTGCACCATTTACCTTATTAGATTTAGATTTACTTTAAGTGCCCATTTACTTTTAAGTCTTTGCACATTTAATTGAAAACAACCAAAAATATTTGTTTCACCAAAGATCAACTGAGTCACACATAGGCCTAGATCAATTCGTTAAGATACCGAGAACACAAACTTTAATATTTTTAATTAGGTAAAAACCTAGTTATCAAATGGCGCCGCTGCCGGCTCTTTTCATAAAGATTGATGGTTTTCTGTGAGAGACACGTTGCTTTTTGGGATCCGTTCACTCGTGAGCGTTATTTTTCTTCCCTAAAAATTCAAAAAATCATAAAAATTAAAAATTGATAAAAAACCATAAAAATTAAAAATTTCAAAAATCCAAAAAGATTTTATCTTTCTTGTATATATATATTGTCTTTGTGTTTGGTTTTGATTTCTTTTGCATTTTCAGGTGTACGCGTACTAGATCTTCTAATTATCAAGAGCCCGAGCCTCAAGAAGATTTAGATATGGCAGGTGTCAACAACAGCATTCCACCGCACCTCAATAATAATAATAATAACAACAATGCTCTTCCACAACCCGATCTTCGGACCATGGAGGAACTTTGTCAACCAACCATGTTTGGACGAGGAGGACCGATTGCGCCGATGCAAATCAACGCTCCTGAGTTTTCGTTGAAGCACCACATGATTCAGCAAGTACAAACAAACCCTTTTAGAGGATTGCCTGATGATGATGCCAACAAACACCTCGACAAGTTCATTACAATCACCCAAAGCATGAAGTTGCCTGGGGCCACAATGGATGTTCTTCGCCTACAACTCTTTCCACATACTCTATCGCATCATGCCGATAAATGGTTTGATCGTCTCCCGAAGAATTCTATTCACACTTGGGATGACATGACTCAACGCTTTCTATCGCGCTACTTTCCACCATCCATGGTCACAAGCCTTCGCAATCAGATCAGCGGTTTCATGCAAGATCCCGATGAATCTCTTTTTGAAGCTTGGGAGAGATATAATGTCTTGATCGACCGTTGTCCAAACCACAACATGCTTCCCGTCACATTGATTGATACTTTCTACAACGGTTTGACTTTTCGAGATCGTGATACGATCAATGCAGCCGCCGGTGGCACATTCATGAAAAGGAGACCCGAGGAGTGTAGAGAGTTAATTGAGAACATGACTACTCACCACAAGAACTGGGATTCCTCTGCTTCTTCTAGGAACAACCCGAGAGTCAATGTTTCCTCCACCTCAGCAAACCCTGAGATGACCGAACTCACTGGCATGATGGCTGAAATGAGCAAAAGTATTACGCTTCTCGCTTCAAACCAACAACAACAACAAGTTAAAGCGGTTACTCCTTTTGAAGCATGTGGCGGTCCTCACTCATACACCGATTGTCCTTCTACACAAGGAAATCCGGAAAATGTGTATGCAGCATACGGTAATTATTCACCGGAAAATTACCAAGCTAGACAACAAGGGGATAGAAATCTGCTGAGCTACCGATCCAACAACTACCTTTCACCCGGTTTTTCTCCTCAAAACCAAAACCCCGCCAACAACTACAATAGAAGCAACCAAATCCCACCTCGTGCTTCTAACCCTTATCAACCACCCACCCAACACACCCCGCCCATTCATCCCGATGTTGATGCCATCATGAGAACTCAAGGTGAGCAAATCAAGAATCTACAGAGCCAAATAATCAATTTGAAAGGATATATCTTGAAGCAAGGAAATGACATTAGAACCGAGGTTCGTGATAATATTCAATCCTCCTTCAGCACTCAAACAACTGAATTAAAAAATCTGTTGGCTAGTTTCTTGCCCGAAGCTCAACCTTCTTCTTCTGGTTCTCTACCTTCAAACACCGTCACTAATCCGCGAGCTAATATGAGTGCTATAACTACGCGTAGTGGAATTACCATTGTCAATCCACCTACCCTACCACCATCATCTACACCTCCTCCACCACCATGTATCCCTACTCCTCCTACACCTAGTAGTAGTACACTATTACCGTCTCCGCCTCATCATGACGATGTATCTCGGAAGGACCCTTCAACATCACAACCTTCACCAACTACACCTTCACCTTCTCCCTATCAACCCAGAATCCCATACCCTTCTCGCATAGGCAAGACCAATGATCTAACCAAGAATGACTGTCAAGTATCGAAATATGTGGATATGCTATCTAAAATGACCATCAACATTAGCCTTGTTGAAGCACTTTGCCACATGCCGAAATTTGTCAAAGCATTCAAGGAATTGCTTAGCAAGAAGGAGAAGCTGATTGAACTCGCCAACACACGCTTAAATGAAAACTGCTCAGCAGTTATTCTTAAAGAGTTACCGGAAAAGCTTGGAGATCCCGGTCGTTTTGTGTTGCCTTGCGTGTTCAACAAAACTGAAGAATTTACTGCCCTTGCTGATCTCGGGGCTAGTATTAATTTAATGCCACTGAGTGTTTGGAAAACACTATCATTACCCGACCTCCTTCCAACAAAGATGACTCTCGAACTTGCAAATCGCACTCTCGCTTACCCCGTTGGTATAGCCGAAGATGTGTTTATCAAAGTTGGCACATTTACTTTCCCGGTCGATTTTGTCGTAGTTGATTATGAAATGGACCCTCGTATTCCTTTAATACTTGGTCGGCCATTTTTGAGAACCGGACGTGCTTTAGTAGATGTGGCCGAAGGTGAGTTAATCTTACGGGTCGGGGATGATTCAAAAGTTTTTAAAATGGGGAAGCTTACAGGCAAATCCTTTGGAAACCGAGAATCAGTGAATATGATAAATGTGCTCGATGACTTTACCGTCTACGACAATCCTCTATTCGATTCTTCCATTGATAATCCACTCTTTGAAGATGACGTGGATGATTCTCGCTCCACTTTGGACGCTTCTCCCATTTATGATTCTCCACCGGTCTTTGATGCTTATGATAATAATGATTCTAGCTCAGATTCAGATTATTTTGATTGTACTTCTGAGTATCCCGAGCTGCCCACTTTCGATGATTTCGATGAGGCTGATACTCTCTCGAGCGATACTTCACATGATGAAGATCCTCCGCCATCACTCGATCCTACTTTGGACGATTACTCATTTGAGGAAGATTTCTCTGAATTTCTCAACACTTACTTCCCTCATGAGAGTGATGCACCTCCTTTGGACTTTGAAGATTATCGTCTTGATCCTACTTTGGATTTGAAGAAAATTTTGTCAAAGGAGAAGAAACTGGTCGACCCCGAAATCCATTGCACGTATGATTTGACACCTCTTTGTCCCCCTTCTGAGGACGAGGTTGTGCTTCTTTGCGGATCTTCTTCACACTCGGCTGAGCCTGAGTGCTATTTTCCCTTGAAGGAAAAGGTGTTCGACCCCGGCATTGAAGTTTTTAAGCCATCTCAGTATCCACCCAATGAAATCAAAGGAAACATCTTTGGACATTTTAAAGACATGCTTGCACTTCACCCTTGCTTCCACCGTGCTCCATCGCTGCTTAAGGGAACCCTGCCACTTCTTCTTTGGCTTGCCTTGTTCGCCTTAAGCTTGTGCTTATTGATGGATGAAAACTATGTCTTTGATCCTGGTGGATATGTTTCATGCTTCTTCCGTTGATGATCAAGGTCGAGTCAGGCTCACGACTCGGTTAACAAAAATCAAGCGCTTCTTGGGAGGCAACCCATGCATCTATCTTTTCGCTTTCTTTACCATAAGTGTAGGGGGGACCCTTTAGTTTGTTTTCCTCTCCTTACTTCTTAATCAGGGATTCGAGCTTCAATGATCCACTCTTGATGATTCTTGACAACCCGTGATTCCGTGTTCTACTTCTTCCTGGTTCTATCCTAAACTCTTTTCGATTCACTATTTTATATTTTCTCAATATTAAAATAGGAATCTCTTTAGTTGTCTTTTCCTTAGTGAGATTTAAACAACGTGCACAATGTCCTAAGTGTAGGGGAGTTTACTCCCATATGCTTAAACATTGAGGACAATGTTTATCTTAAGTGTAGGGGGGACTTCTATCGAAGTTAAGTGGTCTTTTCCATGAATTAGCCCTCTTTATAACCAGAAAACTTGATTTTTCGACATTTTTCAAAATTTTTAATCTATTTTGGCCTAATTGTATAGTTTTATTTGCCTTTGTTATGTTTCCATTGCTAGAATAAATTTTCATTAAAGTGGTTTTAGATTTTTCTTAGTCGTGAACATTTTGACTCAACCCGAGTTTACTTACCTAAGTTACTCTAGCTAGTATCCTTAACGTGTTTAAGTCAAGTTTTGCTAGGCTTTTATATAGGGAGCTATAAAACGCGAAAGTCTTAACTCTCACGGGTTAAGAACAAGAACTTTTCGCAAGTTCCTATAATTGATCCTAGAGAGTCGTTTATCAAGGGAACTTTAAAACGCGATTTCTAAACTTGAAAAAGTCTAAGAATTTGCAAGATCCTATAGGCGACTCGAAAACCCAAAACTTTGATTTAATAGGCTAAGCATCCACGAGTCTCATTCCTTGAGATTTTAAACTGTGGAGAACGAGAGATGATAGAGGCAATTATAAGTTCGGTATTCTTTCGTGAATTTATGTGAGTTAATTATAAGCCTATTCTCCCATCGCTTGCTAATAATTTATCTGCTAATAAATAAGGTTGTACGATTTGAAAAGTTACTTAGCTTCTAGCCCCAGATCGTTTAAAAGTTGCTCGGTATGGATTAGAGTTCATAGCCAAGGCATAACTTATTGAAGCGGGATGCGAAGATTGGCGAGTCCAAAAAGGCCCTAACAAGGCATGAGGGCTATGTTTTGTTGCTAAAGATCCAAAGTGATGTGAAGAATCATTTATCGAAAATCAATATGAAGGATCGAGACACACGACGAAAAGCAAATACTCCCAAAAGTCATGGAGAAGTGTATCCGAAAAGACCCTAACAAGGTATGAGGATAAATAGATCCAAGTCATAAAAGGAGGCGGATCGTTATATATCAAAATCCAAAATAATGATTGGAGAAAAATGAATAAGTCGTGGTCCAAGTATGAATCTCTCAAAAAGTTCAAGTGAAGAAATTCCAATTATGAAGAGAAGACCATTATTTCATGAACGTCTCTCAAGATTTGAAGTATGAAGTCGTTGCCAAATATGGGTCCAAGAAAGGTCTCCAATCGCGAAGCGAGTTATGCCAAGATATGAACTTTATGAGGTCCCGAGAAGCAGTTTTAAAAGATTTGGTCCTTTAGCTAACTATTGATTAAATCGTTCACTTTATTTTCAGACTTAATAACTATCGAAATAAGTCAAAAATGCATCCTCGTGATCATTCAAGACAAAAATAAAATATAAGAGATACACCTAGGAATAAGGGAGTCTAAGTGAGTAATTGGCTCACATGAGTTCGTGAAAGTTTACTAACTTATAATAACAATGATCTCGTTTTTAAGCTTGGTTTGGAGAAAGTGAAAACTTGAGGATGATGATTATTCATAACAATTCCAAAACCCAAGGTATGCTTTTGATTTCTTTACTTTGAATGTTTATAGTTTTTATTTCTTTAATAAAGGCCAACGTGGATTGATTATGATGAAAAATGTAATCTTGCTTTGTAACTAATGCATTGCATGAGGACATTGCAATGGTCAAGAGTAGGGGATTTGATAGGTGTGTAAACACCCATCTTTTCTACCACTTAATTACAATAATAACCGGACCAAAACGTGTATTTTATGTCTTTTATGTCGGAATTATGCGTGGTTTGTGTTTTTGTTGTGATTTAGGACGAAAAGGTGAAAAGTGGAGAAAACACGGGAATTCACGGGCATTTACGGACTTTTACTGAAGAAAAATATGAAAGACGAAGTCAAGAAGTCATGAGTGCAAAAAGAACGGAAGTCCACGACCAATTCTGAGGATTTATCGAAGAAAAAGTCAAAAGACGGAAGTTTATCAAAAGCCGAAGAATTCAAGTCTATTTTATTGAAGAATTTAAAGACGAGTTCAAAAGAAATCCCAAGCCACAAGTCATTATAGTCCAAGTTTAAAGAAGATTAGAAGGAAAAAGGACCAATGGTGCAATTAATGAAGACTATATGCTTAAGGGCTTAATGATGCAATTATGAAGAAATGAAGGAGGGAAGGAAGCTTCCTAATCCTCCCCTATATATAGATTAGGCTTAATCACTTTTCATTTTTGTTGGCTAAGTGTGACAATTAGCTCTTCCACCATTTACTTACCTTGTCATTTACTTTATTGTCAAATTTAATTACCTTGTCTTGCACCTTAATTACCATTTAATTTCAAGTAAGTTTTTCTTTTAATTCTTGTTAATCTTTATCTTTATCTTGTTGATCTCATTCTACCTTTCTTTAATCTTTGTGTTGATTTGTTTATGTTCATGTTCTTAATTTTTGTTGCTTTATTTAAGTGGGTTTTGATTATCTTGATCTTTATTGTTAGTTTGATTGTTTTGTATTGATTGTTTATCATTAATACTTGTTTATTTATGCATTCGATTTAATCTTATGTTTGGTTTAGCTTTGTTTTGATTAGATTCGAGGTTATTTTCTTTCCCTTGTTCTTCGCGAGTAGTTACTGTAACATCCCAGGTCCTGATCTTCTTTATTCCGAATAAAGGGTTTAGCAGAGATTGCTATTTGGAATATCCATTATTCCGAATAGGGAGGGTTTTCAGCATAGCAAGAATATTCCGCATAACCCCAGCATTCCGAATAGGGGGATTTTCCGAATAGGAAATCATTCCGAATAGGGGGATTTTCCGAATAGGAAATTATTCCGAGTAAGGCTATATATTCCGAATAGAGCTGACTTTCCGAATAGACCTGGATTTTCCGAATAGGAAGTTGATTCCGAGTAAGGCTCACATTCCGAATAGGGTGACAATATTCCGCATAGGGACTTATTCCGAATAGACTTGATATTCCGGATAGGGATAGTATTCCGAATAGGCCATTATTCCGGGTAGGGTATTATTCAGGATATGTGACATATTCCGAATTGCCATATATTCCGAATAGGGTTTATTCCGGATAGAGCTTATTTTCAGTTTCTTTAAATTTAGTTTTTAAGTTTCTGCCCTTTTATTTTAAACTTTATTTTTTTTTTCCGCCTTTTTCCTTAATCGCACTTTAAGTTTACTTGCCTTAGTTTAAGATTTACTTTTAGTTGCGTTTTAAGTTTGCCTTAGTTAGATTTAAGTTTGCGTTATTTACTTTTAGTGCCCCTTTAATTTCCGTCAAGCTTTTAATTACTTGCACCATTTACCTTATTAGATTTAGATTTACTTTAAGTGCCCATTTACTTTTAAGTCTTTGCACATTTAATTGAAAACAACCAAAAATATTTGTTTCACCAAAGATCAACTGAGTCACACATAGGCCTAGATCAATTCGTTAAGATACCTAGAACACGAACTTTAATATTTTTAATTAGGTAAAAACCTAGTTATCAGTGATACTAGGAGACCATTATTCGTGTCATCGTTGATCTAACTTCAGTACTTCTACATCATTATTCTCGTTGGCTTAAGGTGAGTTCATAGCCTCGCATTTAAATTCTTTAATGCTTTTCAAACCCGCGAGGGGGATACATGCTTGTTTTAGAAAATCGAACACAAGTAGCTTTTATGTGAACGTTGCGATGAGTGTTATGTAGTGGCCTTTCCTTCATGAACCGTTAATTACCGATAACCGGTAAACGCTAGTGCAATAATAATAGATCTATTTTGGCCTAACGACCTATCTGGAGTATGTTGTCTTGCGAGAAGCATACGAGGATATATTGTATTTAGTATTGGGAGTGTCTCACTCCAGGTTGGGCACATGGTTAAGGTTCGGTTCGTGGCTCTAGCATCGTTTGATTGTTCTATGAATAAAATGTTTATTAAGCTTGTGTTCAAAGTTACTAATTATAAACTCTATGGATTCACTCAACATTTTTGTTGACTTTAAGCATGTTTATCTCAGGTTTATATTGGCATGCTTGGATAGGATTGGATGCGGATATCGAAGGAAGTGGACTTGGTGAACTTTGTACATTGGATAAAAATCCTTTCTTTTAAAAAGATAAAACAAAAACTTGTATATTGCAACTTATTTGAAAATAAGTTTTCTTAATTTATTGGGACCTTGTAACTCTGATCTTTCGATGAAATCATCGTTGGTAAACGTTTATATTAAAATACGTTTATTATGACTCGTGAGCTTGTATTATGAAGTAGCACCCCCAATGTTGTATTCCGCTGCGTTGTAAATGTGGGGGTGTTACAGATTGGTATCAGAGCTCGAGTCATAGCGAACTAGGTCGTTTTTTTTGAAAACCTGGACTATGACTGTTTTTGAAAAAATTTCACGAGTCGTTCACCGATGACCGATATCCGCGCATGCAATCCTTCCTGATTCTTTATGTGCTTTGTGCTAGGCCTTTAATTATATATTTTATACCATATGCGTGCGTGGTATAAATTGTAATTATATACGTGCGATACCGCTCTTTGACGAACCATTAAATCGCAATTTACACTTTTCGATCATCTCTATGGACGTACTTTCGATTGTACTATTTATACTAAATAATGGTGTTTCCATTATCATCTGATATGGTTAATTTCGTACATATGTAATATATATACGTTACGATATTATATATATCTATATATATGAAACATGGTTAGATTTTTTTTGTGTTATGGTTTGATTTTTCTCTTTTGAGCCGCGTCTAAGGAACGCAAGAAGGAGGCGAAACTATTTCCTCTCTATTCTTTTTGGTAAATCATTTTAAGTAATCTCTATTACTAATATAATCATTTTTTTACGACTTAACTTGTTGTTGATAAATGCTTGTGATGAGATCCGTCGAAAACTTGCTTAGATTAGTTGAAAGGGTTATTGAGAAATTTCACGGTTTGAAACGCGTGTATACATGGGTTTAAACATAATATAAATTGATTTTTGGGCCAAATATAAACTTTGGCATGTTTCATAATATACGCTCGTGAGTGGACACTTTATCACCTATTTGGAGGTTTGAGATTTTGTAAAAACTTATTGTTAAATTTTAAATAAGATAAAATTTATTTTTACGAATATTTTAACGTAAGACAAAGCTTGTGTTTTGTTATAATGAATAAACTAGAGAAAAATCAAAATATACACTTTAAGTGTAAATTTAAATACTTGAAATTATTAATTAAAAGTTGACAAAAAATTTGAAAGAGCGATTCGAGAATTTTAGATTCAGTTTTAGCCATCCAGCAAAACACGATTTTTTTTTTGAAATGTCGTTTTACGTTGCTACGAGACTTGTAAAAAAAAGATAAAAAAAAAGTCTAATTATTTTTAATATATACATTTATATTATTTAAGAAATTAATGACAATAAAACTTTGACACAAGAATAGAAATCTTTAATTCTAATAATTTTATCGATTATGTAAACCAGTAACCAAATCTACTCAAAGTATAAATTTTCTCGAAATGATAACTTTTCAAAAACAACAACTTTATTAAGTTAAAAACATGATAAAAATAGAAAGTTTTTAATGATGTAACATATTTTAAATATGTAAAAATAATCTCTTTTACAATATGTTAAATGATATTAATTAGAACGCGCAAGTGGATTTTTCATCGCATGCATACTCGTATTATTTCTATTAAGGATATATAAGTTATATATCTAATGTTAAGGTACATATGGTTCGATCATACGTTATCACTCCTCTGATTTCGCGATTATACCATTGGACTTGAGTAGTCTTGTCATTTGTTCACCTTTGATCTTGTCCTTGGTATTGCACCATTTTATATAGATCTTTATTTTTCTAGTACCTGTTAGTAAGGATATGTTGCCTGCTGTATTTTTGTCCCCTTCACGGACCCCACAACCTTTCCTTCTCTTGTTATTGGAAACTAAATTTGGTGGAATGTGCGTGTAACGCGAAATAGTAGAGATAACCTTTTAGATATTGATTGTATAATTGGGGAGCGCATGTACTACCCTTGGCTTCATTACGGAGATTATGATCGTTATCTAATTTTCGGCATTTGTGATGATGCTCGATGTTCATTTCACGATTTCTATAGATGTTGTTGTTACCCTGAAACTCTTGACATATCTTAGGTGTATCTTGGCTCATAGTGTAAGTAATTTTAGTAGCAAATATATTGCTCGTTCACCTCATTCAATCTCATTGATTCTTGATTTCTATTCTTTATACTTGCATTGATCCTTGATTCCAAACTACCTTAGCGTCATTTTATAAAATAAAAATTTCCAAGAATATATATTAATATATAAAGTATTTTATCGAACTAAATACCAAATTGTATTGAACTTTTTTTACAAGAAGATGAAGGAAAAATATGTTTCCTAAGAATGAATAAACAAATAGTTGATGTATTTCTAGAAACAAGGGTAAAAATAATTTCCGATTTCTATGTCAAGTAATTTACTTATTTTCAATAATAAGTCAAAAACTTTCATAATCTTGTATGTTGTGCAATAATCATAAAGTTTCTTTAAGTAGCGTCGAATATGTCCTCACTCGGTCCTAAATTATGCATAGCCTAGCTAACTATGCATAATTCGGGAAGAGTCGTGATGTGTCGTTGCTCGGTCCTAAATTATGCATAACCTAGCTAACTATGCATAATTCGGGAAGAGTCGTGATGTGTCGTTGCTCGGTCCTTAATTATACATAGCCTAGCTAACTATGCATAATGCAGGAAGAGCCACGTCGTGTCAAATCAGTCGTTACCTTTAAAATCGTGGTTTTGAATAAATGTTTGGGTGAGAACACTTCCAAATGGTGGATCGTTATGCAAGTAATCATGTTCGATTCGATTCCGTAAGAACATGTCCAAATTTCCTTGTATCCTTTGACATATTCTCTTTCGACAAGTATTATCTTAGAAAGTCACCTTGACCGAATATTTTCGTAAAACATTTTTATGGTGTCATGTACAACGTGTGAATCCCGTCTAAATCACCATGTTGGTGACGAATTACTAAGGAACCTCGTACCGAAACTAAGAAGAAATTTTAGAAAGATCAGCAGACTGCCAAACTAGAGGAAAGTCGAGTTTCAGTAACTTCAAGGCCATTGAAGAAGACATCTTCCCCCGAAACGTATGTGTTCGGTCAGCTTATGTCACGGACGAATCTTTATAGACTCGAGTTTTGAATTTGAGGTGTTTGATTTGTTCCTATTCTGCCTTGTGAACTCGAATACTAATGTAGAGTGCTGACTCGTATACCAACGTAGGGTCACACAAGGATGGTTCAAAAAGGAGAGCCTTCGGCGCGAGAGCTAAGCACAATGGTCGGATCCTACTAGATCCAGTGGTGTCGTTCGTCATCATAATCTGTAGGGAATAAAACGGTATGCGATGGATAGTTGAAGTTTGCCGACCGCGCATCGGTAGATGAAAGACAATCCGGGTTGCCGTCTTCGTTTATTCAATTAAGGAATCCTTGTGCTTGACTCGATCCCCTTTGATCGTCGATGATCAAACGGTGGATAGCCATAGTTGAAATTTATGTGCAAAACCTTTGCTTGTTATGTGTTTATGTGATATGTGATTTAGTCGAGTGGTCGTACGTTGTGTGAGATCGAGGCGGCGTTGTGAAATGACGTCCGATCGGAAGGTAACACGTACCTATATTCTTTTGGGTATGTATCCGTATGTGAACACCCCGTAACATCATTTTGGGTATGTATCCGTGTGTGAGCACCTTGTAATAAATTTTGGATATGGATCCGTGTGTGAGCATCCTGTAATAAATTTTGGGTATGGATCCGTGTGTGAGCACCCTGTAATAAATTTTGGGTATGGATCCGTGTGTGAGCACCCTGTAATAAATTTTGGGTATGGATCCATGTGTGAGCACCCTCCTATGACAAAAGTCGTTTTGGATATGCATACATGGCTATGAGGCCCGTGAACATCCTTTAACCTACAAACTCTCTTTTGACTGGACTTATCCAAAAATCCTGTCAAATATTCATATTTATCATGGCTTGGCTATTTAGCAAGCATGAGTTAACCTGATTGAACTGATTGGTTTGGCATGGCTTTGTTAGTTTGCAAGCGTGTCGTAATGATAATATGTGCTTAGTGATAACATTCAATGTTTTAATTTATGTCGTAGTGCGTTCGATGGAGTAATGTATACTCCGAATGATTTCTGCGTCGATGAAATCTCTTTTGATGAAAGGATTCCCTGTTAGCGATCATGTGATTAGGTGATTTTGTATGATTAGTAACAATTGCCTTGTTTTGAGTAATTTTGTAACGCATTCAATGGAGTTATGTACTCTCGAGAAGATTTTCTATGACGTGATCTCTTTTAATAAGACCCATGGACAATATGTGTTTTGATTTAATCCGCGTGATCATCGATGTGTTGAATTTAT
Organism: Glebionis coronaria; assembly: GCA_025667525.1. NCBI lineage: Eukaryota > Viridiplantae > Streptophyta > Magnoliopsida > Asterales > Asteraceae > Glebionis > Glebionis coronaria. The sequence continues at coordinate 366,051,493 of CM046876.1, forward strand.
TTTCGCTTTATAAGTTTTCCATATACGCTCACTCCTTTCGACTCGTGGATGGTTATATGAATTTATTTATGAACGTGTATCGACCGTCACAAATCATGTGGAAATAAGCTGAATTGAGCACCGGGACGGCGCTCCCTTAAGGTGGGTAGGATGTAATAACCCATATTTTCGAGATCGATATTTTATTCATGTTTCGTTCTTCATTTTACTTTTGAGTTAAATGTTATGTATACGATTTACTCGGTTTGCGTTTTTTTCGCGTTTTGCTAATTTCAAACCATGATTAGGGCTTTTAACTATTTTAGTGTCTCACATAGATTATAATATCCTTAAAATACTACAATCACTTATAAAAACTAACTTTAACATTTTACTTGACTTTTTGGATTTTTATTGCGTTTTGTCCAAAAACTGCGCATTTAGCTTAAACCGTCAAACCTTTTGTTAAACATTTAACTTTAACATCCATATAGATTCACTAATAATATTATATGAACTTAAGTATTTATATTTACAAACGTGGGTCACACCACCTTTCAAGAGTTCTACGTTACCCGGTAAGCCCGATTTTATGTTAAAACTCGCGTTTTCACCTTTAAATGCTTACATAACACTTTATAAACCTTATAAAACTTATATTTGACAAAAAAATATATTTTTCCTTCCCCTTGGACACCTCAAAACCGGAGTTACACCACCCATGCCCACCAATGGGATTAATTTCTTCATTTACTCCTTTTTATTCTTTCAAAACCACATTTTACCTTCACACCTTTCTCTCTCTAAAATCAAATCACTCTTCTTCCTCCTATATTCAGCCATGATCATTATCAAATCACCACCATCACCATCTTATTTTGAACATGCAATCATAATCCATCCTTTATAATCACTAGAAATTAGCCTATGCAAAGTTTGGAACCTTGAATCAAAGAAATAAAGGAGTTGTGTAAAAATATTTTAAAAAGAGTTTGAGGGCTGGATTTATGGGATAAATAGAAGGCTTAGATTGTGTTTAAAATCATAAAGGAGTTGTTTTCTTGGTCTCTTCGGTCGTTCGATCAAAACAGCCCCGATAGGAGTGGATGATTAATTCGTGTTTTTCTTCAATTAACCTCATTGTAAGCCCTAATCTATGTTTGATTATTGTTTAATTTTATTTTATTATTTATTATTTTTGTTTCTGGGATTTATTGATGAATTCATTCATTTAGATGATCATGAAAGTGATATGGCATTAGGTCTTAGTTTGGAATTGATATTGGGATAGGATAGATTGGATTTAAAGTGATGTTTGAATTAATAAAATTGGGACAGCAGGTGGTCTGTGTTATTCCGAATTATTTTTGACTTGGGCTCTGTGATTTAATGACTTGGTGGTATAGATAATAAACTAAGGTATAAGTGGTGAGTTGGATGGTTCCGTAACACATCCAGAAGACCAAGTTATGATCAAAACGGTTTTACTAGTTTTATTAGGTGTTTTATAGTGTTGTGCAGATAGTTCAACACTTTTTTTTTAATATTTTTGTCTTGAAGCCTACTGTATTTTTATATAAATGTATAGGTTATAATCTCAGGTCCATTTTGTGAATTGGATGGAGCCGTATCTCTTCCGGACGAGTGAGATACGTCTAAATTAGCAAGCTAGTCTTAAAAACAAACTCAGAATTTACTAAGCAGATTGTTTGGCCTAAAACGAATTATTTTTACATTGGGTACTACTGGATATCTACATTTTTGAATAGTACAATATATTAGGACCATGTGGTTCCTTGGGTAGAGCCGTAATCCTTCCGAATGATGGATTTATGACTAAAATGGCTTAAAGAACTAAAAATGGTGTCCAGATTTTTAAATAGATTTATGTCAAGGTCTTTACAAAGTGAGTAATATATTTCATGATTCATAACAGTAGTATTTAGATAAAATTATATCTGAGCTTTCGTTTCGGATAAAAAGGAGTTATGGTTTGGGAATTACATTAAAAACGGTTAGACGTAAAAATGTTTTAAATAATCAGATTTGACACTTGAGAGTAAAATGGTAGTTTCACCTAGGATCTAAACACTTTGGGTTATTTTTCTTGTAATATCAGTAAACTAAGATCTTATATCTAGTTTGAGGCGAAAACCTCATGTCCATACCTATTATGGATGTTGAGATATGATTTCATTAAGTTGGGGTATGGGCAGAATTTTTATAAAGGCATGTTTTGAAACGGGTTAAATAACGTAAATGCTTTGTAAATGGATTGGTTAAGACCTATAAATAGATGAGGATGTAATTGATTTATATCAGGTCCTAAAGAGGTGTTTGGGTGTATTTAACTTGGTTTAGAAAGTACCTAGTAACGCCATATCACGACCATTGATTTTTCTTGCATCTTTTGTTTGTTTTTGTCTTGTGTGTTTATTTCTCGATATTAAGGCACCGTTTCTTCTAGGTGATACTAGGAGACCATTGTTCGTGTCATCGTTGATCTAACTTCAGTACTTCTACATCATTATTCTCGTTGGCTTAAGGTGAGTTCATAGCCTCGCATTTAAATTCTTTAATGCTTTTCAAACCCGCGAGGGGGATACATGCTTGTTTTAGAAAATCGAACACAAGTAGCTTTTATGTGAACGTTGCGATGAGTGTTATGTAGTGGCCTTTTCATCATGAACCGTTAATTACCGATAACCGGTAAACGCTAGTGCAATAATAATAGATCTATTTTGGCCTAACGACCTATCTGGAGTATGTTGTCTTGCGAGAAGCATACGAGGATATATTGTATTTAGTATTGGGAGTGTCTCACTCCAGGTTGGGCACATGGTTAAGGTTCGGTTCGTGGCTCTAGCATCGTTTGATTGTTCTATGAATAAAATGTTTATTAAGCTTGTGTTCAAAGTTACTAAATATAAACTCTATGGATTCACTCAACATTTTTGTTGACTTTAAGCATGTTTATCTCAGGTTTATATTGGCATGCTTGGATAGGATTGGATGCGGATATCGAAGGAAGTGGACATGGTGAACTTTGTACATTGGATAAAAATCCTTTCTTTTAAAAAGATAAAACAAAAACTTGTATATTGCAACTTATTTGAAAATAAGTTTTCTTAATTTATTGGGACCTTGTAACTCTGATCTTTCGATGAAATCATCGTTGGTAAACGTTTATATTAAAATACGTTTACTGTGACTCGTGAGCTTGTATTATGAAGTAGCACCCCAATGTTGTATTCCGCTGCGTTGTAAATGTGGGGGTGTTACATATAGATTGTTTATGATTGTTTGTCGTTTCGTTATTAATTTGGTTAAACCGTTTGTGTTGATTTTGATTAATCTGTGTTAGATTTGTTATTATTGTGATCCCTTGTTCTTCGGGAGTGTTTGTTTCTGTGTCTGAGATTCCCAGGAAAACTTCCGAGCCAAGACAAGAAAGGCTGTTCATTCGGAACTTTCAAAGTTCCGAACCAGTGGCTTTCATTCGGAACTCATAAGTTCCGGATCAAGAGGTTTCATTCGGAACTCAAAAAGTTCCGACCCAAGCATTGCTCATTCGGAAGTCTCAAACTTCCGGATCAAGGGAAAGTTCCGACTCAACCAGGCTTCATTCGGAACATTCAAAGTTCCGGACGAAAAGTTCTGAGTCAATTCTTCCGACTCAAGCATTGTTTATTCGGAACTCAGAAAGTTCCGGATCAAGAGACTTCATTCGGAACTCAAAAAGTTCTGAGTCAAGTCTTCCGAACGAAGTTCCGGATCAAGGGAAAGAAAAAGTTCCGGATCAAGGGGAGGAAAAAGTTCCGGATCAACACCAAAACTTCCGAGTCAAGCTTCATCCGGAAGTTCATTCGGATGTTTTGAACTTCCGAATCAAGGTTTCTTTCAGTCTTTCTTTTTTTTAAATTTCTGTCCTTTATTTTTAAGCTTATTTTTCCCGCCTTTTTATTTAAATTGCACTTTAAGATTATTTGTCTTAGCCTTACTTTAACCTTGCCTTAGTTTAAGTTTTAGTTGCGTTTTAGTTTTGCCTTAGGCAGATTTAAGTTTGCGTCATTTACTTTAGCGCCCTTTAATTTCAGTCACGTTTTTAAATACTTGTACTTACTTTAATTAGACTTAGATTTAAATTAACGCACTTTTACTTTAATTGTTTTGCACATTTATTTAAAAACAACCAAAAATATTCTTTTTCACCAAGATCAACTGAGTCACATAGAGAACCTAGATCAATTCGTTAAGATAACGAGAACAATAATTGAACCTAACAAAATATATTCATTAAAATGGCGCCACTGCCGGCTCTTTTCGTAAAGATTAACGGTTTTCTGTGAGAGACGCGTTGCTTTTTGGGATCCGTTCACTTGTGAGTGTTACTTTTCTTGCATAAAAAATTCAAAAAATCATAAAAATTAAAAAATTGATAAAAATACATAAAAATTAAAAATTTCAAAAATCCAAAAAGATTTTATCTTTATTGTGTATATATATTGTTTTTGTGTTTGGTTTCTTTTTCTTTTGTTTTTGTAGGTGCATGCATACTAGATCTTCTAATTATCAAGAGCCCGAGCCTCAAGAAGATTTAGCTATGTCTGGTGTTAACAACAATAATCCACCGCACCCTAATAATAACAACAATGTTCTTCCATAGCCCGATCTTCGGACCATGGAGGAACTTTGTCAACCAACCATGTTTGGACGAGGAGGACCGATTGCGCCGATGCAAATCAACGCTCCTGAGTTTTCGTTGAAGAACCACATGATTCAGCAAGTACAAAGAAACCCATTCCGTGGATTGCCTGATGATGATGCCAACAAACACCTCGACAAGTTCATTACAATCACCGAAAGCATGAAGTTGGCTGGTGCCACAATGGATGAACTTCGCCTACAACTCTTTCCCCATACTTTATTACATCATGCCGAGAAATGGTTTGATCGTCTCCCGAGGAATTCTATTCACACTTGGGATGACATGACTCAACGCTTTTTATCGCGCTACTTTCCACCATCCATGGTCACAAGCCTTCGCAATCAAATCAGCGGTTTCATGCAAGACCCTGATGAATCTCTTTTTGATGCTTGGGAGCGATATAATGTCTTGATCGATAGATGTCCAAACCACAACATGCTCCCTGTGACCTTAATCGATACTTTCTACAACGGTTTGACTTTTCGAGATCGTGATACGATTAATGCAGCCGCCGGTGGCACATTCATGAAAAGGAGACCCGAGGAGTGTAGAGAGTTAATTGAGAACATGACTACTCATCACAAAAACTGGGATTCCTCTGCTTCTTCAAGGAACAATCCGAGAATCAATGTTTCCTCCACCTCAGCAAACCCTGATATGACCGAACTCACCCGTATGATGACTGAAATGAGCAAAAGTATTACGCTTCTCGCTTCAAACCAACAATAACAACAAGTTAAAGCGGTTGCTAATCCTTGTGAAACATGCGGTGGTCCTCACTCATATACCGATTGTCCTTCTACACAAGGAAATCCGGAAAATGTGTATGCGGCTTACGGTAATTATTCACCGGAAAATTACCAAGCTAGACAACAAGGGGATAGAAATCTGCTGAGTTACCGATCCAACAATTACCTTTCACCCGGTTTTTCTCCTCAAAACCAAAACCCCGCCAACAACTACAATAGAAGCAACCAAATCCCACCAAGAGCTTCTAATCCTTATAACCCACCCGCCCAACAAAACCCACCCATTAACTCCGATGTTGAAGCCATTATGAGAACTCAAGGTGAGCAAATCAAGAATCTACAGAGCCAAATAATCAATTTTAAAGGAGATATCACGAAGCAAGGAAATGAGATAAGATCCGAGGTTCGCGATAATATTCAATCCTCCTTCAGCACTCAAACGAATGAATTAAAGAATCTGTTGGCTAGTTTCTTGCCCTCCACTCAACCTTCTACTTCAAGTTCTCTACCTTCAAACACCGTCACTAATCCGCGAGCAAATGTGAGTGCTATTACTACTCGTAGTGGAGTTACCATCGTAGGACCACCAATTCCACCCCCATCATCTACACCTCCTCCACCACCATGTATCCCTACTCCTCCTACACCTAGTATTAGTGCACCATCACCGTCTTCGCCTCGTCATGACGATGTTTCCCGGAAGGACCCTTCAACATCTCCACCTTCACCGGCTACACCTTCACCTTCCACCTATAAACCCAAAATCCCATACCCTTTCTCGCTTAGGCAAGACCAACGAGCTAACAAAGGAGGACTCCCAAGTGACAAACTATATCAAGATGATTTCTCAAATGAACTTCAGCATTAGTTTTCTTGAAGCACTTGTCCACATGCCCAAATTTGTTAAAGCATTTAAGGAATTGCTTAACAAGAAGGAGAAGCTGATTGAACTCGCCAACACACGCTTAAATGAAAACTGCTCTGCAGTTATTCTTAAAGAACTTCTGGAAAAGCTTGGAGATCCCGGTCGTTTTGTGCTGCCTTGCGTGTTCAACAAAACTGAAGAATTTACTGCCCTTGGTGATCTCGGGGCTAGATTAATCTGATGCCATTAAGTGTTTGGAAAACACTATCATTACCCGACCTCACTCCAACAAAGATGACTCTTGAAATTGCAAATCGCACTCTCGCTTACCCTGTTGGTATAGCCGAAGACGTGTTCATTAAAGTTGGCGCATTTACTTTCCCGGTCGATTTTGTCGTAGTTGATTATGAAATGGACCCTCATATTCCTTTAATACTTGGTCGGCCATTCTTGAGAACCGGACGTGCTTTAGTGGATGTTGCCGAAGGTGAGTTAATCTTAAGAGTCGGGAATGACTCACAAATTTTCAAAATGGGGAAGCTTACAGGCAAATACTATGGACGAGAATCAGTGAATATGATTAATGTGATCGATGACTTTATCGTCTACAACAATCCTCTATTCGAGTCTTCCACTGATAATCCACTTTTTCATGATGATATGGATGATTCTCGCTCCACTTTGGACGCTTCTCCCATTTATGATTCTCCACCGGTCTTTGATGCTTATGATGATGATTCTAGCTCAGACTCGGATGATTATGATGACCTTACTTCTGAGTATCCCGATCTGCCCACGTATGATGATTTCGATGAGGCTGATACTCTTTCGAGCGATTCTTCACATGATGAAGATCCTCCGCCATCACTCGATCCTACTTTGGACGATTACTCATTTGAGGAAGACTTCTCTGAATTTCTCAACACTTACTTCCCTCATGAGAGTGATGCTCCTCCTTATGACTTTGAAGATTATCGTCTTGATCCTACTTTGGATTTGAAGAACATTCTGTCAAAGGAGAAGAAACCGGTTGACACCAATATCCGTTGCACGTATGATTTGACACCTCTTTGTCCCCCTTCTGAGGACGAGGTTGTGCTTCTTTGCGGATCTTCTTCACACTCGGCTGAGCCTGAGTGCTATTTTCCCCTAAAGGAAAAGGTGTTCGACCCCGGTATTGCAATCTTTAAGCCATCTCAGTATCCACCTGATGAAATAAAAGTAAATATCTTTGGAACTTATGGAAATCTGCTTGCACCACTTCAACCTTGCTTCCACCATGCTCCATCGCTGCTTAAGGGAACCTTGCCTACTCTTCTTTGGCTTTCCTTGTTCGCCTTAAGCTTGTGCTATTTGATTGACGAAAACTATGTCTTTAATCCTGGTGGATATGTTTCACGCTTCTTCCGTTGATAATCAAGGTCGAGTTAGGCTCACGACTTGGTTAACAAAAACCAAGCGCTTCTTGGGAGGCAACCCATGCATCTATCTTTTCGCTTTCTTTACCATAAGTGTAGTGGGGACCCTTTGGTTTGCTATTTCCTCTCCTCACTTCTTAATCAGGGATTCGAGCGCTCAATGATCCACTCTTGACGATTCTTGACGATCCGTGATTCCGTGTTCTACATTTTCCCCGGTTCTATCCTAAACTCTTTTCGATTCACTATTTTATATTTTCTCAATATTAAAATAGGAATCTCTTTAGTTGTCTCTTCCTTAGCAAGATTTAAACAACGTGCACAATGTCCTAAGTGTAGGGGAGTTTACTCCCACATGCTTAAACATTGAGGACAATGTTTATCTTAAGTGTAGGGGGGACTTCTATCGAAGTTAAGTGGTCTTTTCCTTGTATTTGTCCTCATTTTAACCAGAAAATCAATTTTTCGACATTTTTCAAAATTTTTGATCTATTTTGGCCTATTAGTTTTTCCCTTTGTATAGTTATTTTCTGTCCTTATTAGAATAAATGTTTAATAAGTGATTTTAATTTTCAAACGTTGTGAATCTTTTGACTCAATCCGAGTTTACTTATCTAATTTTACTCTAGCTAGTATCCTTAACGTGTTTAAGTCAAGTTTTGCTAGGCTTTTATATAGGGAGCTATAAAACGCGAAGGTCTTAACTCTTACGGGTTAAGAACAAGAACTTTTCGCAAGTTCCTATAATTGATCCTAGAGAGTCGTTTATCAAGGGAACTTTAAAATGCGATTTCTAAACTTGAAAAAGTCTAAGAATTTGCAAGATCCTATAGGCGACTCGAAAACCCAAAACTTTGATTTAATAGGCTAAGCATCCACGAGTCTCATTACTTGAGATTTTAAACTGTGGAGAACAAGAGATGATAGAGCCAATTATAAGTTCGGTATTCTTTCGTGAATTTATGTGAGTTAGTTATAAGCCTATTCTCCCATCGCTTGCTAAATAAATTTATCTGCTAATAAATAAGGTTGTACGATTTGAAAAGTTACTTAGCTTCTAGCCCAAGACCGTTTAAAAGTTGCTCGGTATGGATTAGAGTTCATAGCCAAGGCATAACTTATTGAAGCGGGATGCGAAGATTGGCGAGTCCGAAAAGGCCCTAACAAGGCATGAGGGCTATATTTTTTTGCTAAAGATCCAAAGTGATGTGAAGAATCATTTATCGAAAATCAATAAGAAGGATCGAGACACACGACGAAAAGCAAAAACTCCCCCAAAAGTCATGGAGAAGTGTATCCGAAAAGACCCTAACAAGGTATGAGGATAAATAGATCCAAGTCATAAAAGGAGGCGGATCGTTGTATATCAAGGTCCAAAATAAAGATTGGAGAAAAATGAAGAAGTCGTGGTCCAAGTATGAATCTCTCAAAACTTCAAGTGAAGAAATTCCATTATGAAGAGAAGACCATAATTTCATGAACGTCTCTCAAGGTTTGAAGTATGAAGTCGCTGCCAAATATCGGTCCGAGAAAGGTCTCAAATCGCGAAGCGAGTTATGCCAAGATATGAACTTTATGAGGTCCCGAGAAGAAGTTTTAAAAGATTTTGCCCTTTAGCTAACTATTGATTAAATCGTTCACTTTATTTTCAGACTTAATAACTATCGAAATAAGTCAAAAATGCATCCTCGTGATCATTCAAGACAATAATAAAATATAAGAGATACACCTAGGAATACGGGAGTCTAAGTGAGTAATTGGCCCACATGAGTTCGTGATAGTTTACTAACTTATAATAACAATGATCTCGTTTTTAAGCTTGGTTTGGAGAAAGTGAAAACTTGAGGATGATGATTATTCATAACAATTTCAAAACCCAAGGTATGCTTTTGATTTCTTTATTCTGAATGTTTTTAATTTTCTATCTCTTTAATAAAGGCCACTATGGATTGATTATGATGAAAAGTGTAAACGTGCTTTGTAACTAATGCATTGCATGAGGACATTGATATGGTCAAGTGTAGGGGATTTGATAGGTGTGTAAACACCCATCTTTTCTACCACTTACTTACAATAATAACCGGACCAAAATGTGTATTTTATGTCTTTTATGTCGGAATTATGCGTGGTTTGTGTTTTTGTTGTGATTTAGGACGAAAAGGTGAAAAGTGGAGAAAACACGGACATTCACGGGCATTTACGGACTTTTATTGAAGAAAAAGATGAAAGACGAAGTCAAGAAGTCAAGAGTGCAAAAAGAACGGAAGTCCAAGACCAATTCTGAAGATTTATCGAAGAAAAAGTCAAAAGACGGAAGTTTATCAAAAGCCGAAGAATTCAAGTCTATATTATTGAAGAATTTAGAGACGAGTTCAAAAAAATCCCGAAGCCAAAAGTCCTTTAAGTCCAAGTTTAAAGAAGATTAGAAGAAAAGGACTAAGCATGCAATTAATGAAGATTAAAGAAGGAAGGACTTAAGCTTGTAATTAAGAGAAAAGGAAAGAGGGGAGGAAGCTTCCTAATCCTCCCCTATATATAGTTAGGACTAGATAATCATTTTTCTTGTTGGCTAACTTGACAAATTAGTTCTTCCACATTTATTTTCTTGCACATTTAAATACTTGTCAATTTAATTACCTTGTCTTGCACATTAAATTCCTTTAATTTCAAGTAAGTTTTCATTTAATTCTTGTCAATCTTTACTTTATCTTGTTAATCTCCTATCTACCTTTCTTGATCTTTGATTTTTATGTTTATGTTTGTGTTCATGTTCATGTTCTTATTTTGATCCAAGTGATTTTTGATTATTGTGGTTAAATTTGTTAGTTTAATTGATATAGATTGTTTGTTTATGATTGTTTGTCGTTTCGTTATTAATTTGGTTAAACCGTTTGTGTTGATTTTGATTAATCTGTGTTAGAATTGTTATTATTGTGATCCCTTGTTCTTCGGGAGTGTTTGTTTCTGTGTCTGAGATTCCCAGGAAAACTTCCGAACCAAGACAAGAAAGGCTGTTCATTCGGAACTTTCAAAGTTCCGAACCAGTGGCTTTCATTCGGAACTCAAAAGTTCCGGATCAAGAGGTTTCATTCGGAACTCAGAAAGTTCCGACCCAAGCATTGCTCATTCGGAAGTCTCAAACTTTCGGATCAAGGGAAAGTTCCGACTCAACCAGGCTTCATCCGGAACATTCAAAGTTCCGGACGAAAAGTTCCGAGTCAATTCTTCCGACTCAAGCATTGTTTATTCGGAACTCAGAAAGTTCCGGATCAAGAGACTTCATTCGGAACTCAAAAAGTTCCGAGTCAAGTCTTCCGAACGAAGTTCCGGATCAAGGGAAAGAAAAAGTTCCGGATCAAGGGGAGGAAAAAGTTCCGGATCAACACCAAAACTTCCGAGTCAAGCTTCATCCGGAAGTTCATTCGGAAGTTTTGAACTTCCAAATCAAGGTTTCTTTCAGTCTTTCTTTTTTTTAAATTTCTGTCCTTTATTTTTAAGCTTATTTTTCCCGCCTTTTTATTTAAATTGCACTTTAAGATTACTTGTCTTAGCCTTACTTTAACCTTGCCTTAGTTTAAGTTTTAGTTGCGTTTTAGTTTTGCCTTAGGTAGATTTAAGTTTGCGTCATTTACTTTAGCGCCCTTTAATTTCAGTCACGTTTTTAAATACTTGCACTTACTTTTATTAGACTTAGATTTAAATTAACGCACTTTTACTTTAATTGTTTTGCACCTTTAGTTAAAAACAACCAAAAATATTCTTTTTCACCAAGATCAACTGAGTCACATAGAGAACCTAGATCAATTCGTTAAGATACTGAGAACAATAATTGAACCTAACAAAATATATTCATTACTTGTGCTGATATTGATGAATATTCTGATGTGGCATGAAAATATCTTGATAAGGTCAAAGAGTGTGAAAATCTTGAAACTTAGCTTTCGGAAAATGCTATTAAAAAGGACTTTATATTTATTCAAAAAATAACACCCCATTTTAGTAAATGGAATGTCACGCGTGATTATGACGTGTCATCAAAGCATACAAGGTAAATGTCTTAAAAATATTAAATGACCATGAAAGGAAATACCGGGAACAAACATCGGTACCCCAAGTATAAGCTCGTCACACACAAACATAAATACCGTAAAGGAAAAGGACTAAACAATGTCCAAAGAAATAAGTAGCAAAATGTATGATGAAGTGCATAAAGTAGAGAAGGCTTGTAAAACCCGCATGCTTTTACCATGAATATTACTCTTATGATCGTACGTACATGATTAGAACTTTCCTTTTATAGCACGTTTATGTTTCACTATCAAGATTTACAAGTATTACGTACGTGTTATAACACGATAAGTATTTAATACGTATTAAGACACGATAATTATTTCAACAATAATTATAATCACGAACATACGAACATGAAATTATGAACGTTTATAATCACGAACTTAATATTATGTATTTACGTATATTTATTACGATTACGAATAAATATATTACGTGACGAACGATAACTAAATAAATCACGTAAAACACGACACGAGAACACGTATAATATTTAGACACGGGAAAACAATGGGTTTTCCCTTGGGGGCCCACATACCCATGACTAGAAGGAAGGAAGGGGACCAAGCCCACTTTGAATTTTATTAAAACAAGAAATAAGGGAAACCATATTTTCATAATCATAGAAAAATTAGAAAATATCAAAACCCTAATCTCTATTTTCTCTCCTCTTGGCCGCCGGGTAGAACACACCACAAAGGGTGTGTTGGTTGATTTTTGGTGATCAAAGCTTGCAAGATTGTTCGTGTTTTTCATTCTCCATTGTTCACGTATTCGGTAAATTATTAAACCCCTTTTTCTTTTATGTTTTATTAAATTAAAACACATGAAATCATAGATTATGTAAAAACAAGTTAAATCATCATGTAAATAATCACGGGGGGGGGGGGGGGGGGGGGGGGGGGGGGTAAATTAATCATGGTTTTAGGGGTGTTTGTTTCGGCCGACACAAGGAACCGAGACCAATGGGTCTCTCCTTGCTTTTGTTCGCACCAACAACCGAGACCAAGAGGTCTCGGTGTGGCTGTGTGGTTTCGGTCGCAAGAACAAGGGACCCCGACCTCGGTCGGGGTGTGTTTTGGTGTTGTTGGGTCTCGACAGAAACAAGAACACCATCGGCATAAGCCGTTTGCTATATATGGAAAGAAAGGGGAACCACAACCGCGACAACAGGGGGAACACCGACTAGCCGGGGGGAACTTTTCCCAGCCGACGGCTTTAGTCGAGAGACCAGGGGAAACCACCGGCACAGCCGGTGGCTGTTTTGGCGAAACAGTGTCAAGCAGGTTTTGCCACTGTTAAGGGTGTGTTTGGTTGGCCGGTTCATGGGTTAAACCGGTCTGGTTCACGACATGTTTAGATTAAAACACGGGTTCGGTTCATGGGTTATTTTTGCAAGTTAATTATTTTACAAGTTAAATGATTACAAGGTTAATTAAATTAATTTAACATGTTACTTAATTAATTTAATTACAACATGACTTAGATTGTTATTATTATTAATAATACATGGATTTTAACCTAAGTATTAATTATTTATGTTAGACTATATAATAAATTAATTATTAAACATGCCTTATAATTAATTAATTTACATAATTTAGGTCATATTAATAATAAATATTAATACATGTTTTAACCTAAGTATTATTACCTTTTATTTAATTAAATCATGTTATATTTAATTAAATACTTTAACCTATAGTTTATTTAATTTACATGAAATGATTAATAAACTATACTAATTAATCACATGACTTAGAATATTAATTAGTAAACACTTAAGCTTATATTATTAGCTTAATAATCCAGCTTATTTCTATTTATGGAAACTTTCTATTTTTAGAAACTTATTTAATTAAGATAGCTAATATTTTTATGGAAACTTTCTATTTTTAGAAACTTATCTATTTAAAGCAGGAAATCTATTTTTGGAAACTTTCTATTTTTGGAAACATTCTATTTTTGGAAACTTTCTATTTTAGAAAACCTGCTATTTTTAGAAAGTTACTTATTACTACACAACAAGTATAATAATACAAGAAATACAAGTGATACTTAATCAGAATAGACAGAATACATGATAAACACAACATAACGTTAAAATCAGTAAAACAAGACATGAACATATAAAACAAGCTAAGACATGATATAAAACCAGTTACGTATACCGTAATCAGATACTTATACATGTATATTATTTATGTAGCGTTAGTGATATCGAAGTAGGACTCTCTTCCGTTCGTCTTCTTCGTTCACTAGACAAAAAGTACGGATTCTTCGTCCTTTCAGTATGGACATTCTTCCTTATTAGGGTTTCCCGTATGTAGCCAACTGTTTTCCCAGTATATGTTTTATATGTTTTTGAATTGCTTATGTTTAATTAGATACCTAAAGACATATACATGCATGACCAGTTTCACCTAGTTATGGAGGTACCATAACCATAACACTGGAGGCACAAGTGTTATGACTCCACCACGACGGAGTGATAGCTCGTGGCGTCCCTTCAGCTTTTGGCCATATTATTATTATTATCATGTGGGGCGTATGGGTGCATACTAGGTTACATGTTTTCAGCAGATTATTCAGGTGAGTGTGGTGTGTGCCTTGCATCCTTCACAAGGAGCTGATCCCTCCTACCCAAAACTTATATAAAAATTAGAGGTATCCCCTCTAATTTGCATGACGAGGTCACCCCTCCAAGTATTCATGCACGTTGATATTTCATGGCCTACATTGGCTAATGGTAAACATGTTAAACAGTTTTTATAAGATAAACATAAGGCTTTTTAAACTATAAAAACAGTTTTACTAAGATATACCTGGTTATCCAGGACTTAGTCTTTTCCACTGCTTTATGCTTATATGCTTATATCATTCATGCTATACTTGTATATCCGTGCACTGAGCGTTATGCTCAGCCATTTTCCTTTCATGTTCCCAAAACGGCAGGTACTCAAGGACGCTCGTAGACTTTAAGCGTACGTGCATATGGATTGGAAGCTTCCTAGCCTTCATTACTTTATGCATCATTATACTTGATACTCATTTCTATGGACATTGTTTAGTCCTTTTCGTTTATAGTACTTGTGTTTTTGTGTGATGATTTCTACTTTTGGGGTACCGATTTTTTTTCTAGTATTTCCTTTATGGTCATGTGATGTTTTATACATTTATCCTTGTATGCTTTGATGACACGCCATAATCATGCGTGACATTCCATTTATCAAAATGGGGTGTTACAAATATGGTATCAGAGCCAAGGCTTCGACCTGTAGGCTCTTAAAACACGACCTGTGATTAGTGGGTAGTCACTATGGTCTTCCTAGAACTGACAGTCGGTTTTCATGCATTCATCATTTTCATGCATACATATATATGTCATTGTCGCAGGTTTATGACTAAGGAATGATTGGTACAGGACTGGCCCTATTTAGTCGCATGTGTTTTATCGAAACTTTTAAATTCGGGACCGACCCATTGGCGTCCCCTCGCCATGTCTTTTGTATTGAGTGAACTGACCATAGGCGTTCACTCTCGAGCATATAAAAGTTTTCATAAAACTGCATCATGTACTAATTTTCTTACATATAATTTTTCTCATGATTTATTGGTATAAAGTTTTTTTTATGTATACATTTTATCTTTTGATCAGTTTTATCATGTATTCTATGTTATGCTGTCAGATGGTTCTCACACGTGAGCAAGAACAACTCAATGCAGCAATCCAAGCTGCAATGCAAGCTATGCTTCCTCGGTTGAGGAATGAAATTAGGACTAAAGTACAGGCTGCCAACAATCAGCAGCAACACCCAGTACCTCCTCCTCCTCCTCCAACAACTTTTGTCACATGGCTGGAGAGATTCAATAAGCAACGCCCTTGAACTTTCGAGAGAACAGATAGCCCCAGTGAAGCTGAAAGCTGGTTGGCTCACATTGAGAAGATCTTAGATGCTATGGGTTGTGACCCCGTCTTCAAGTCGAGGTTGGCCTGCTACCGGTTCGAAGGTGATGTGTTATCATGGTCGACGACACTGAAGCAGTCTGAGGGAGGTGATAATTGGGTGGCTAGTTTGACTTGGGCTCAATTCAGGGATTTGTTGATGGGACAATTCTTTCCCAAGGCTGAAGATAAGCTGAAGAGAGAGTACCATGGAATCCGACAGAGAGTTGGGGAGAATAGCAACGAGTTCATGCAGCGCTTTCTTTGCTTGGCTGGTTTTCTTAGTGCAGCGGTAGGTACTCCCGAAGATCAAGCACATGACTTCCGGTGGGCTCTTCGTACATCGGTCGCAAACAACCTAGTGTGTGCTACGTTCAACACGGTGACACAAGTGGCCGATGAAGCACGTAAGCTGGAGATGCTGCAAGAAAGAGAAGAGTTCGGGGAAGCAGAGAGACCCGAGAAGTGGTAAACATTTGTATTCAGCGGTGACCAAACCGTATTCTTTCAGCATATTTACATCTCTTTTTAAACTATATCTTCCAGGCAGAAGACTGGGGACCGGTCTCAGCCGGCTACTCAGCAACAGCCTACTCAGCCCAAGGGAAATGGTCAGACTCACGACCGTTCTGCTACGGATAGGCTTGGCGGTAATGATAATTAACGTAACAACATTGGACACTCCAACAGCAGCATGTCCTTGTACTTACTCATTTTTCTTATGATTACATGCTATAGTTCTTAATTCTGACACATTAGAGAATCTTCTACCAGGATTTAGGGTAACGGGAGGGACCAGAACCAGAGAGGTTCACAGCCTAACCGTCCAGCTATCACTAGAATTCCATCTTACGATTTATCCGCATTGTCCTTTGTACCTTTCATCATGTCTCATGTATATTGTTCTTATCAGGGTCACAGCCAGTCAGGACACCTGCAGGAGGATATACTCATCCTCTTTGCACTACCTGCAACCGTAGGCACCCAAGGCCATGTCGTCGCGACAGTGACGCATGCTACAAGTGTGGTCTTCCTGGCCATCGCATGAAGGACTGCCGCAAGGGCGAGATGGAGGGCACATCGGGACATGCTGATACCAAGCCTCCTCCTACTAGTGGACGCGTTTACACGACATCTCGCGATCAGGCCAACAAGTCTACAAGTACCATCACTGGAATATTGTATATGTATGGTCAAGCTGCATGTGTTCTGTTTGACACGGGTGTTACTCACTCGATCATTTCTACTGCTTATGCCAAGAATGTTAGGATACTCCCCATGCCACTAGAGAATATACTGAATATTTCCATGCCTTTGAGAGACTCTGTATGCATAACCCATGTGTACAAGAGCCTTCCCCTAGAGTTTGATGACAAGATTCGTCCTGTTGACGCACTTCCGATGGACATGAATGATTTTGACATGATTTTGGGCATGGATTGGCTATCCAAGCATCATGCTACCATAGATTGCCATTCATATCGAGTCATCTTCGGTGATGTTAATGCGCCTGAGTACATTCACAACGGGTTCGTACCCGGAAGGTCTGTACAAATCATATCAACCCTGCAAGCACGTGCATTACTTTCACATGGTTGTGAGGGCTATCTAGATACTGTTCATGACATGGATGTTGAATCTCCATCAATTCAGGATCAGCCGATAGTGTCAGAATTTCCAGATGTATTTCCAGAAGAACTTCCGGGCATACCACCTGCATGAGAAGTAGAATTTAACATCGAGCTCATCCCAGCAGCTGATCCGATTTCCAAGGCTCCTTATCGCATGGCTCCCATAGAGTTGAAGGAGCTGAAGGATAAATTATAAGAACTTATGGAACGAGGCTTCATTTGACTGAGCGCATCTCCATGGGGCGCACCGGTCTTATTCGTTAAGAAGAAGGACAACAATGTGCGTCTTTGCATAGACTATCGCGAGCTCAACAAGATTACCATCAGAAATAGGTATCCACTACCACGTATAGACGATCTGTTTGACCAACTCCAAGGGGCCAAACATTTCTCCAAGATTGATCTAAGGTCGGGCTATCATCAGCTACGGGTTAAGGAGCAGGACATCGCCAAGACTGCTTTCCGTACACGCTATGGTCACTACGAATTTGTAGTCATGCCATTTGGCCTTACCAATGCTCCAGCAGTGTTCGTGGATTTGATGAACAGAATATTCCATGAATTTCTGGACAAGTTCGTCATTGTCTTCATTGACGACATCCGGATATTCTAAAAGTCCAAGGAGGAACACGAAGATCATCTTCGTACAGTACTACAGATTCTTCGCCAGAAGCAGTTGTATGCTAAATTCTCCAAGTGTGAGTTCTGGTTAGACAAGGTGGCATTCTTAGGTCACATTATATCAGCAGAAGGAATCACGATGGATCCAGCAAAGTTTGAGGCTATTACTAAGTGGCCAAGACCGACATCAGCAACTGAAGTCCACAGTTTCCTAGGCTTAGTTGGTTACTATCGTAAGTTCGTGGAGAACTTTTCCCGTTTAGCACTACCATTGACCAAACTGATGCGGAAAGGGGAGAAATTAGTCTGGACTGAAGAAAGAGAGAAGAGATTTGAAGACCTAAAGCAGAAGTTAGTATATGCACCGATTCTTACTCTCCCATCTGGTACAGGTGGATTTCAAATCTACAGTGATGCATCGAGGAAGGGACTTGGTTGTGTTCTCATGCAACATGGGAAAGTGATCGCGTACGCTTCACGGCAGCTTATGCCATATAAGGAAAATTACCCTACGCATGACTTGGAACTTGCAGCAGTCGTGTTTGCATTAAAGATATGGAGGCACTACTTGTATGGAGAATCATGTGACATTTTCACGGACCACAAGAGCTTGAAGTATATCTTCACTCAACGTGAATTGAACATGAGACAGAGGAGATGGTTAGAGTTGTTGAAGGATTATGACATTAATCTGCAGTATCATCCCGGCAAGGCAAATGTAGTGGCAGATGCACTTAGCAGAAAGTCCGGAATGATAAACGGCATTAAAATTGAGGAGGAAATTATAAGAGACTTGGAGAGACTAGACATAGAGATCATAGTACGTAGACAACACGATTACTGGGCTAATCTTAGAGTGGAACCTGAGTTACTCTCTAGGATCAAGGAAGCTCAGAAAGATGATGGTGAAATCTGAGCGATAATTCAGAATTTGGAGAAGCAGACAGAATTTCGGGTAGACGTAGATGGTATCTTATGGCAGGGCACGAGACTTTGTGTTCCTGATGATCAAGAACTCCGGGAAGAATTTTTAGTTGAGGCTCATAGCTCCACATTCTCTATTCATCCTAGTTCTACCAAGATGTACCATGACATCAAGCAATACTTTTGGTGGAGTGGTATGAAACAGGATGTTGCGACTTACGTCTCCAAATGTCTTACCTGCCAACAGGTTAAGATCGAGCATCAGCGATCTGGCGGTCTTCTTCAACCGTTAGATATCCCAGAGTGGAAGTTGGACAAGATCACCATGGATTTTGTTACCGGTCTTCCGTAGACAAAGAGGAAGCACAATGCGATTTGGGTTATCGTTGATCGACTTACCAAATCAGCTCATTTCTTACCGATCCGCAGGGAATATTCGGTCAGTAAACTCACTGATACTTATAGGAGGGAGATCATGAGACTTCATGGTGCTCCATCCAGCATCATCTCAGACAGAGATCCTCGTTTCACGTCACGATTCTGGAGAAGTCTGTAGAAAGCTTGGGGGACAAAACTTAAGTTTATCACGGCTTTTCATCCTCAAACAGATGGGCAATCGGAGCGAACGATTCAGACATTAAAAGACATGTTAAGGTCATGTGCGTTGGAATGGACGGGAGATTTGGACGACTATATCTGTTTGGTAGAGTTTGCATACAACAACAGTTGGCACGCAAGTATCAAGTGTGCTCCATTCGAGATGTTGTATGGCAGAAAGTGTCGCACCCCAATCTGCTGGGATCAGGTTGGTGAGCGAACACTTGAAGGACCAGAAATGATTGAGTTGACAACGAGAAGGTCTTAATAGCTAAGCAGAAACTACAAGAAGCACGGTCACGTCAGGAGAGTTATACCGACAAGCATTATAGGGACTTACACTTTAACGTAGGAGATCACGTTTTCCTTAAGATTTCGCCGACACGTGGTGTTAGACATTTTTGAGTCAAAGCGAAGCTCAATCCTCGATTCATCGACCATTTGATGTCATTGAACGAGTCAGTGAAGTATCTTACCATTTAGCGTTACCTCCACAGCTTTCTCATGTTCACGATGTTTTCCATGTGTCCTTAGTCAGAGGGTACAAGTATCATCCCCTTCACATGGTTCAGTATCCACTGGAAAAGATTTGTGAAGATCTCACTTTCATAGAAGAACCCGAACAAGTTCTTGGCAGACAAGAACGAGTCATGAGAAGGAAGACGATTCCATTCGTCAAAATCCTTTGGAGGGATCATACCGAGCGAGAAGCCACTTGGGAAACAGAGGAGTCTATCCGAGCTTCTTACCCTCATTTCATATTTTGAATTCGGGTATGTTCTTCGTTTCCAGTTACATTATCTATAATTCGGGGACGAATTATTCTTTTTAGGGCGGAAGAGTTGTAAAACCCGCATGCTTTTCCCATGAATAGTACCCTTATGATCGTACGTACATGAGTAGAACTTTACTTTTATAGCAAGTTTACGTTTCACGATCAAGATTTACAGTATTACGTACGTGTTATAACACGATAAGTATTTAATACGTATTAAGACACGATAATTATTTCAACAATAATTATAATCACGAACATACGAATATGAAATCATGAACGTTTATAATCACGAACTTAATATTATGTATTTACGTATATTTATTACGATTACGAATAAATATATTACGTGACGAACGATAACTAATAAATCACGTAAAACACGACACGAGAACACGTATAATATTTAGACACGGGAAAACAATGGGTTTTCCCTTTGGGGGCCCACATACCCACGGCTAGAAGGAAGGAAGGAGACCAAGCCCACTTTGAATTTTATTAAAACAAGAAATAAGGGAAACCATATTTTCATAATCATAGAAAAATTAGAAAATATCAAAACCCTAATCTCTCTTTTCTCTCCTCTTGGCCTCCGGGTAGAACACACCACAAAGGGTGTGTTGGTTGATTTTTGGTGATCAAATCTTGCAAGATTGTTCGTGATTTTCATTCTCCATTGTTCACATATTCGTTAAATTATTAAACCCCTTTTTCTTTTATGTTTTATTAAATTAAAACACATGAAATCATAGATTACATAAAACAAGTTAAATCATCATGTAATTAATCATGGGGGTGTAAATTAATCATGGTTTTAGGGGTGTTTGTGACGCAAGGAACCGAGACCAATGGGTCTCGGCTTGCTTTTGTTTGCACCAACAACCGAGACCAAGAGGTCTCAGTGTGGATGTGTGGTTTCGGTCGCAAGAACAAGGGACCCCGACCTCGGTCGGGGTGTGTTTTGGTGTTGTTGGGTCTCGGCAGAAACAAGAACACCACTGGCATAAGCCGGTGGCTATATATGGAAAGCAGGGGGAACCACAGTCGCGGCAGCAGGGGGAACACCGGCTAGCCGGTGGGAACTTTGCCCAGCCGGCGGCTGATGTATCGTGGAATATATGTATTAATTAAGATACGTTATAGGGTAAGCTAGAAAATTACCTTTAGGAAAAATTAATAGTCTAAACTTTACCAAAGACGGATTTAATTACTACACGTTGGTGAACCAAGTTCGTTGTACACGAAGATCGAGTGAATTTGAGACGTTTTGTTTCGATTTGGACTATTGATTTGAATTGTTTTTTCAGTTTTTAAAACTAAAATTAATCCTACAATTTTTAATTAAAATCCTAAAGTGCATGAATCGCCTACCCAAAATTATATCAAAAAGACGAATAAAATTTTATCTATTTTTTTAAAACTATAAATTATTCTATTTTTAAACTAATAATTTGATCCTACTTAATAAAAACTTTTATTAATTAGAAGAAATATAATTACTTAAACTTAACAATATTAAGAAAAACTTTTGTATTAAACTGACAGTACAAAATTTCTAACGTATATTAAATGTTCAGTCCATTTATAAACCAAAAAGAGAGCTTGGTCCAGTTGGTTAACACGTTGAGCGTGTGAAGGACAGGTCTCAAGTTCGAGACCTGTTGTGGACGGTTTTGGACATTATTATTTTGGAGCTCAGTTTTATTTTATTTTTACAGCAGATCAAACCAAAACGTTTGACACTTCTGAATTAATTAGTACAGTAATAACAATTAAAATCTCAAAATGAATCACAAGATTACAGTTAAATCAAACATAGTATCTAAAAAAAATCTATATCAGGAAACAAATCGCTCAACCAAAACTATCAAACCAAAATCAATTTAATTAAACCAAATAATTAGCAAGATAATACAAGCAAAAACTAAAAATTCAAAAATACCATATTAATTCAGCAGACCTAAATCATAGCACATCTAACTAAGACAGATTCAGCAAGCCATGATAGCTCCTAAATATATCAGCAACTAAATTTATCAGTACAAAACACATAGAACTGCTAGAAAAATGTCCTGACTAGATTCAGTCATATATTCAAAGTAAATACTGCTAGAATATTACCAATTTTTAACAGCAAATCTCAACTCAGCATTATAAACATGAGGCCCAAAGTTATCAGCAGATTACCACAACCATTTCAGCAATGAAATTATATTGTAATCTCTAAAATCTACCAAATTTAACAATCAAAAACAAACTTCTAAAAACCAACCAAAATTTCACAGTTAAAGTGTATATTAGAAATCGAAACCTTTAATAAACTGGCAAATCTCTCATCATAACAGTTTAACTAACTCAGAATCTCAATAAACTACAATAACAGAATTAACATCAACACACAAGTTCACAAATTACATTCAAATAAGCAGATTCACCAAACCTCACTCGAAAACAGATTAAATCATCAACCAATCAATACCGAATAATCAAACAGATTAACATATATTCAACTAAACATAATCATGTTAACCTAATCAATCTAACATACAATTCATTAAAACTCTTAAACAAATTCATGTAAAAGTTAAACAACATAAAAATAAGAGAATGAAACCTTTTGGAGAAAACCTTTGAGTAGAAGGTAGGCGCTGAGCCTCCTTATACTAGATCCACACAACCACCATTCCCATCAAACACCAACGAATCACCAGTTCAAAACGATCTATGAATCTCGACTCTAGAAGTTATATCACAAAGCACATAAATTATCGAACCAGCATCATTTGTTTACGTTTATCAGTGGGATAAACGTTCATTCCCTTATCTCACTTATAATCATTCACAAAAACTATTACTGAGCTTATATGAACGATTATCGACTATAATATCAAATTTGCAGAATAAGAAAATGCAAGTTTATTTCAACAGTAAAATAAAAACATTAATGGAAAAGAGATTAGAACTTGAACTCAATTTTATTATATCAAATTATCAATACAAAATTTATAAAAACGAAAAATTACAATTCCTAACTACAATTTAACATTATAATTCTAGAAAGAAAAAGGGATGATTACAATGAAAATATCAAGGGTATTTATAGAAGAACCCGAGACTTGGGGTGATGAGTTTGTTGAGAAGCATCTTCATTCTTGGCCCTTCGATCCTTCTTTTCCCTTTCTTCTCTATGATCAACGGCTGAGATTATGCACACTAGCACACGGATCGCCAACGTGGCATCCGAGTGTGCTAGTTGTGCTAGTTTGGTGATGATGTGGCTCTCTTTTATTGGTGGATTAGTGAGGATGTGCTGTCACAACCAATCAGGAGATGATAAGCTGCCACGTCACTGCTGGTACCTCCATCTTCTATCTCTGAATTAATAGGGAATTAATTTCCCATTCATGTGCATTCACACGAGTGAATTGATCAAAAAAACCCCAATATTTATTTTATTAACTAGGGTTAGGGATTAGTGATGTGATGTCTGGTTATTTGGTTTAGTGAGATGTGAGAGAGAAGGGTAGATGATACGTGATTTTACTTTGGAAATATTGAAGGTCAAAAAACGTGTGTGGGTGTGTGATAAACTTTGACCATTTAAGTTTATCAATCTCTTTTCTAAACCGTCCATGTATAATTTACCCTAATGGGTTTTGAGGCCCAAGATCAAACGTCTCATGTTTAAATGACATTGTGAAGAAAATGGGTAATAACAGGTTTTACTGAGTATCAAAGTTCGTTGTTCCAATCTTTTTGAATTGATTACCGTTAAGAGTGTGACTCAGTTGTTTTTGGTTAACAAAAAGAAAGTTTTTGATTATCTATTTCTAAGTAAAAAATAAAAGCGAAACGTGATAAAAATAAACTAAAAGCAATTAACTAATAAAAATAAAACAATTTAAATATTAAAACGTGAATTTAAAACGAAACAATTAATAGAAATAACACTAAGACAAATCAAGTTTAAAATATTATAAGCAAAAATGGCGAGAAAATTAAATTTAAATTGGAAAATAAAGACAAGACATAAAAACTAAGACTCCATCGGAATACCCCATCGGAATCCCATCGCAATAAGTCAAAGGAATCTTGTCGCAATGTACAAAAAGAAATCCTATCGGAATACCAATCGCAATGTGACCCAAAAGCAATCCTTTCGCAATAATGGAAAACTACTCTCTGTCGGAATAATGAAACTGGATCCTATCGCAATATACTCAAAAACAAACCAATCGCAATCCCAATCGCAAAACAAATCGCAAAATGGAAAACCCTTTTGGGATGCACCGATCGCAATACTGCGTCGCAATACCCCGTCGCAAAGGGGTTTATCTTTGCGATGGCTTTGTGATTCGAAATAAGCTAAGTTATAAGCTACTCCTATTTTAATAAACTCAAACCACAACTTAATCAAATTAATAATAAGACGAACTAAAAAGCATGAAATAATGACTTTCAAACTTTAAATAAGCAACTTTTTAAATCAAACTTTAAATAGATTAAAACTTTTAAGAAAACTTAAAAACAAATAAGATAAACACAAAATAAGCCAATAAGCATGTCAAGCTCAAAGCTTACTTCGTAGGAAACTTAGATTAAAATCAAAGATAAACTTTTTAATAAATCAAACATAAAATTTAACCAAGACGTGTAAAAAAAATCGGATTAAAGATAGATAAAAATTAAGAAAGGTAGAATAAGACAAAGATTAAAACAAGATTTAAGCTATCAAAAGTAAACATTTGATTAGAACTAGAAAGAAAGGAAGATGAAAGATTAAATTCCTAGTGAGAGAAACTGTCACTTTCTCTCTCTAAAATTACCTACAAATATGAAAAATTACTAATGCTAAAACTAACTAACCAACCCTCCTAAATGTGTTTAGGAGGGTATTTATAGGAAAATGGAGAGGCGCATGTGTTGCCTCCTCTTTCTTTCTTCACGTCTTTCGTCTTTTAAGTTCTTCGACTTTATCGACTTTGTCTCGGGATTAATTAAACTCGTCTTATAATTTCTTCATTTATTAGACTTGAGTTCTTCGGCTTTATTAAACTTTCGACTTTAGACTTGTTCTTCGATAAATCATCAGAAAAGGCCTTGGACTTCCGTTCTTTTTGCACTCTTGATCTCTTGACTTTGTCTTTTGTCGTTTTCTTGATAAAAGCCCGTGAAAGCCCGTGTTTTCCTTCCTTTTCACATCTTGGTCCTAAATCACAACAAAAACACAAACCACGCATAATTCCGACATTTACGACATAAAATACACGTTTGGGCTTGGTTATTATTGTAGTTAAGTGGTAAAAGGATGGGTGTTTTCACACCTATCAAATCCCCTACACTTGATCATTGCAATGTCCTCATGCAATGCATTAGTTACAAAGCATGTTTTATATTTTCAATCATAATCGATCCACCTTGGCCTTTATTTAAAAGATAGAAAATTATAAAACATTCAAAGGAAGAAAATAAGTAAAGAAATCAAAGACATACCTTAGGGTTTTGAAAAATGTCATGAATGATTATCATCCTCAAGTTTCACGTTCCCATACCAAGCTTAAAAACGAGATCATTGTTATTATAAGTTAGCAAACTATCACAAACTCATGTGGGCCAATTATTTACTTAGACTCCCTTATTCCTAGGTGTATTTCTTATATTTTATTGTTGTCTTGAATGATCACGAGGATGCATTTTTTACTTATTTCGATATTCATTAGGCTGAAAATAAAGTAGGACGACTTAATCAATAGTTAGCTAAAGGACAAAATCTTTTAAAACTGCTTCTCGGGACCTCATAAAGTTCATATCTTGGCATAACTTGCTTCATGATTTGAGACCTCTCTCGGACCGATATTTGGCAGTGACTTCGTACTTCAAATCTTGAGAGACGTTCTTGAAATTATGGTCTTCTCTATATAATAGGAATTTCTTCACTTGAAGTTTTTGAGAGATTCTTCATATTTGGACCACGACTTCTTCATGTTTCTCCAATCTTTATTTGGGATTTTGATATACAACGATCCGCCTCCTTTTTGGACTTGGATCTATTTATCCTCATACCTTGTTAGGGTTTTTTGGATAGACTTCTCCATGATCTTTTGAGGAGTTTTTGCTTTTCGTCGTGTGTCTCGATCCTTCATACTGATTTTCGATAAATGATTCTTCACATCACTTTTGGATCTTTAGCAACAAAATATAGCCCTCATGCCTTGTTAGGGCCTTTTCGGACTCGCCAATCTTCGCATCCCACTTCAATAAGTTATGCCTTGTCTATGAACTCTAATTAATATCGAGAAACTTTTAAACGATGTTGGGCTAGAAGCTAAGTAACTTTTCAAATCGTACAACCTTATTTATTGCAGATATATTTATTAACAAGCGATGGGAGAATAGTCTTATAATCAACTCACATAAATTCACGAAAGAATACAAAAGTTATAATTGACTCTATCATCTCTCGTTCTCCACAATTTAAAATCTCAAGGAATGAGACTCGTGGATGCTTAGCCAATTAAATCAAAGTTTTGGGTTTTCGATTCGCCTATAGGGTCTTGCATCTTCTTAGACTCTTTCAAGTTTAGAATTTGCGTTTTAAAGTTCCCTTGATAAACGACTCTCTAGGATCAATTATAGGAACTTGCGAAAAGTTCTTGTTCTTAACCCGTGAGAGTTAAGACTTTCACGTTTTAAAGCTCCCTATATAAAAGCCTAGCAAAACTTGACTTAAACACGTTAAGGATACTAGCTAGAGTAAACTTAGATAAGTAAATTCGGGTTGAGTCAAAATATTCACGACTTTGAAAAACTAAAACCACTTTATTAAAAATTTTATTCTAGCAAAGAAAGTAAATAACAATAACAAAGGAAAAACTACTAGGCCAAAATAGATCAGAAATTTTAAAAAATGTCGAAAAATCAATTTTCCGGTTAAAATGAGGACAAATACAAGGAAAAGCCCCTTAACTTCGATAGAAGTCCCCCCTACACTTAATATAAACATTGTCCTTAATGTTTAAGCATGTGGAATTAAACTCCCCTACACTTAGGACATTGTGCACGTTGTTTAAATCTTGCTAAGGAAAGGACAACTAAAGTGATTCCTATTTTAATATTGAAGAATATAAAATAGAGAATCAAAAGAGTTTAGGATAGAATCGGGAAGACGGGAACACTGAATCACTGGTCGTCAAAAGTCATCAAGAATGGATCTTCGAAAGCTCGAATCCCTGCATATGATTAGAAAGAAGACAACAAACATATACAAGGGTCTCCCCCTACACTTATTATGAAAACAGAGAAAAAGGATAGATAATTGGGTTGCCTCCCAAAAAGCGCTTGTTTTTTATAACCGAGTCGTGAGCCTGACTCGACCTTGATTAGCATAGGAAGAGGCTTGAAACAAATCCACCGGAGTCAAAGACATGGTTTTCATCTAGAAAGTAGCACAAGCTTAAGGCGAACAAGGCAAGCCAAAGAAGAGTAGGCAAGGTTCCCTTAAGCAGTAATTGAGCACGGTGGTAGCAAGGGTGAGGTGCAAGCATATCTTCATAGGCTCCAAAGATTTTTCCTTTTATTTTATCTGATGGATAGTGAGATGGCTTAAAAAGTGCAATGCCGGGGTCGAACACCTTTTCCTTTAGGGGAAAATAACACTCAGGCTCAACAGATCTTGAAGAAGATCCGATCATTATTCTCGCAATCTCATCCTCAGAAGGTGGATATAGAGGTGTCAAGACATAAGTGCTGTGGATATCGGTGTCGGCCGGCTTTTTCTCCTTTGCAATGGGTTTCTTCATATCTAAAGTAGGATAAAGACCATAATCATCAAAGTCCAAAGGAGGAGCATCACTCTCATTTGGGAATTATGTGTTGAGAAAAGTAGCAAAGTCTTCCTCAAATGAATAGTCATCCAAAGTAGGATTAAGCATGGTTGGTTGAGGATCTTCGTCATGTGAAGAATCACTCGAGAGAGTATCAGCCTCAGCAAAATCATCATAAGTGGGCATGTCTGGATACTCTGAAACTAAAGCAGCATAATCATCCCCATCGGACTAGAATCATCAGCATAATCATCATAGATCGGTGGAGGATCATAATTTGGTGGAGGATCTTCATCGAAGAGAGAATCATCCACATCATCATGGAACAGTGGATTATCATAGTAAGAATCGAACAGAGGATTGTTGTAGACGACAAAATCATCGAGCACATTAATCATATTCGTTGATTCTCTTCCATTTGTTTTGGTTGTGAACTTCCCCAATTTAAATACTTGTGCATCATTCCCGACCCTTAAGATTAACTCACCTTCAGCAACATCAACTAAAGCTTTTCCGGTTCTCAAGAATGGCCGACCAAGTATTAACGGAATACGAGGGTCCATTTCATAATCTACAACAACAAAGTCAACCGGAAAAGTGAAGGTGCCAATTTTTACAAATACATCTTCGGCAATACCAGCGGGGTAAGCGAGAGTGCGATTGGCTAGCTCAAGAGTCATCTTTGTTGGTATAAGGTCGGGTAATGATAGTGTTTTCCAAACACATAAAGGCATCAAGTTTATACTTGCCCCGAGATCGGCTAAGGTAGTAAATTCTTCGGTTTGGTTGAAAATGCAAGGTAGCACGAAACGACCGGGATCTCCAAGTTTTTCCGGAAGTTCTTTAAGAAGGACGAAAGAACAATTTTCATTCAATCGAGTATTAACAAACTCGGCCATCTTCTCTTTCTTTCTAAGAAAGTCCTTAAACATCTTGACAAATTTAGGCATTTGTGCAAGAGCTTCAACAAGGCTAAAGGTGATGTTTATGCCGGCAATCTTGTTTAAAAAGTTAGAGACTTGAACGTCATCCTTAGTCAGAATTCTACCTTTGTCCAGCCCGGAAGGGTAAGGAATGTTGGGTTTAGGTGGTGTGGGTGTAGCAGGTGAAGGTGTAGCAGGTACAGGTTGAGATGTTGAGGGTTGAGATGTTGAGGGTTGAGAAGTAGAAGGTTTAAAGGTGGTAGGTGGGGTTGGTGGAGGGTTTTGTTTAGGTACTTCTTCCGTGAGAGGTGGAGACGGTAATGGAGATCTAGTACTAGGTGTGGAAGTAGGAGGGATAAATGGAGGTGGAGGAGGTGTAGATGGAGTAACGGGAGGAGGGGTAGAAGGTCCTACTAGAGTTGTTCCACTTCGGGTGGTAATAGCACTCACATTCGCTCTAGGGTTTGTTTCGGTGTTAGAAGGAAGAGCACCTTGTGGACGAAGGGTTTGTAACATTTGAACGAATTTCCTATCCGTGGACTCTTGAATTTGTCTTGTAGATTCTTGCATTGCTAGCATGATTTTCTCATGTTCATTCAACTTTTTCAAAACCAAGTCCATTGGCGGATGAGGTAAATTGAACCCTTGTTGTTGAAAACCTTGATTTGGGTATTGGTTATAAGTGGAAAACCTTGAGGATTGAAACCTTGGTGTTGAAAGCCTTGGTTTTACGTCGGATAATTACCTTGGTTTCCATTTGAGCCCCTCAGATTGGCATTACCTTGAAAATTAGCTCTTGGCGGCCCTTGGTTGTTTTGGTTAGGTTGTGGTAGTCTTTGTTGAAAACCGGGTGGAGCCAAATAATTTGTCAAGTTGTAAAACAAGTGATTAACATCGACATTAGGCTTGAAATGAACTCTCTCGGTGGTGTTGTAAGCATGCACTTCCGCGTGAGATTGATCATAAGCTTTATCACAGTTAGCATAAGAGTGTGGCCCACCACAAGTTTCACAAGTTATATTAAGAGCATTGTTGTTTTTGGTATTGTTAACGGTTTGTAAAGCCAGTGCCTCAACAACCGTAGTAAGCTTATCAAGTCTCCTTTCAGTGTCAATAGTGCTAGCACTAGCCACATTAGCCCGAGCACTTTTGGTTTGCACTTTAGATTTATTCTCAATAATATCCCATGCGGCATTAGAAGACTTCACCAAAATATTACCCCCGAGGCACTATTTAGTGAATCTTGGTCAGTCATGCTTAAACCATTGTAAAAAGTGTTAATTTGATGCACTTTTGTGAAACCATGTTGTGGACACTTTCTTAAAAGTTCCATAAAACGGTCCCATGATTCACTAAATGTCTCACCGTACTTTAGTTTAAAATTAATGATTTCATTCCGCAAAGCGGTAGTACGTGAGGGTGGGAAAAAGTAGTTGATGAATTTGGTCTCTAAATCCGACCACGTAAGAATACTTTGTGGCGGTTCCTTATCAAGCCAATGTCGGGCTTGTCCCTCTAAGGAGAAAGAAAAAAGTTTCAAGCGAATGACCTCTTGTGAAACCCCATTAAAATTGACCATATTAGTGAGTTGAAGAAACCTTTTGATATGGTCGTGAGGATCATCAAGTGTACGCCCCAAGAATGGTTGTGCAGAGACCATTTGAATGAAACCGGATTTGAGCTCAAAATTGATGGCTCCAATCTCGGGTATGACAATAGCATCGGTGTTGCCCTCAACGTGTGATTGCAAAAGCTCGATCATTGGTCGATTGTCCATGGTGACAATAGGTTGAGTAATGACTTCGGCTTGAATTGCTTTCTTCTTACGAGCACGGGTACGCATACACACCTACAAAAGAAAAGAAAGATATACAAGAAATATTTTTGGATTTTATGGTTTTTCTATTTTTTGGATTTTTGAATTTTTTTTTTTTTTTGGAGTTTTGAAAATTTTTGAAAGTTAGACAAGAAAAATAACGTTCAAGAGTGAACGGATCCCAAAATCTAACACGTCTCTCACAATAAACCGTTTAATAAAAGGTTTTACTAAGTATCAAAGTTCGTTGTTCCGATCTTTTCGAATTGATT
This sequence comes from Glebionis coronaria, assembly GCA_025667525.1. Classification (NCBI taxonomy): domain Eukaryota; kingdom Viridiplantae; phylum Streptophyta; class Magnoliopsida; order Asterales; family Asteraceae; genus Glebionis; species Glebionis coronaria. The sequence goes on from CM046876.1 coordinate 366,082,611, forward strand.
ACCGTTAAGAGTGTGACTCAGTCGTTTTTGGTTAACAAAAAGAAAGTTTTGATTATCTATTTCTAAGTAAAAAGGTAAAAGCGAAACGTGATAAAAATAAACTAAAAACAATTAACTAATAAAAACAAAACAATTTAAATAATAAAACGTGAATTTAAAACGAAACAATTAATAGAAATAATACCAAGACAAATCAAGTTTAAAATAGTATAAGCAAAAATGGCGGGAAAATTAAATTTAAATTGGAAAATAAAGACAAGACATAAAAACTAAGACCCCATCGGAATAACCCATCGGAATCCCATCGCAATAAGTCAAAGGAATCCTGTCGCAATGCTGTCGCAATGTACAAAAAGGAATCCTATCGGAATACCAATCGCAATGTGACCCAAAAGCAATCCTATCGCAATAATGGAAAACTACTGTGACAATCCGTCAATTCATGGTTTATATTTTATTCTCAATATTTATTTGAAAACATTATTTTAATGTTATAATATGAACTCACTTATTTTTGGAAAGAAATTTTGATTTTACGTCTTGAAGTAGCATCGACTACGTCTAAACCGTAGGATTCTACGTTACGTGCTTACGTTTACATACACCATTTTTGGTGACAGTCCGACATTTCAGAAAATAAATTTATCCGTGTATATTATTTTGGGATTTTAAATTTGTGTTGGTTCATAAACTCACAAATTTACGAGAAGAGATTAGGACTTACGATTATAATTTAACGTCCTTTACGACTAAACCGAAAACCTTAGGATTACGTATTTACGTTTTTGATGAGACAATTTTTATTAGATTCATTTTGTGCCGTTGATTCATAATTTATAAAAACATTTTTCGTAAAATGACCCGAGGGCACACAAATCGAGGAAACTAGAATCGAGAAATACCCGTAAATTAGTGGGATGAGACAAGTTTACACTTGCCCCACCCCACTATATGGGATGGCCAAGTGTGAGCCAACACCAAAGAGGTGTCAAGTTGTAAGTAACTTAGTTACTTACACTTGTCCTAAGCTTACAAAGTAAGCAACTATGCATCAAAACCACCATCTCTAAACAACTAACTCATTTTTACATGAAAAAACCACACAACACTCCTCCCTCTCTCTAAAATTCATCCCATCCTCACCTTAAACACCCCATTTGATCAATTTTCAACCACTAAAACTTGTGTTATTCACACATATGATGGAAACCCTTTGAAGATATGAAGATTGGAGGTGATCTTAACCTATGAAAATGAGTTTTCATGAGGTTAAAGGGCTGATTTCATGGAGGTGTTCATCTATCCAAAGGACCCAAGAAGTTTCCTTGCTAAAGTTGAAGATTTGATAACAAGAACCAAGTCTTGTTCATAAAAAATCTCATCTTTTCTTCACTAATAGTGGTATAAAGATTGTTCTTCCTATCCTATTGTTATTTTGATTATGTAATATTGTAATTTATTTATTTATGTATATGTATATGATGATGAATAATGATTAAAAATATTATGTGGGGATTTGGTGTTGATAGAGTTAAAAAGATGGAAAACCATAGGTAAAATGGTTAAAATCTTGCTTAAATGTGATGGATGTATAAAAACAGTAAGTAACCAAATGTTAAACTGATAAAATGGTAAAGGAGAATCAATATACAGTAAATATTAGGTGTTATACACATGTGAGAGTTGGCCATGCAATGGAATCATCAAAATGAGTGAGATATGATCAAAACAAGATGAGTGTATCAATCTGAATAGTCTGTTTTGTAGGGACTATTAAGGATAGTTAAACATGGAATGAGCAGTATCTATAACTAAATTATTTGTAGCCTATAATATGAAGTTTATTCCATCCAAAAATGTGCTTCTATCTCCTTATAGAACTCAAGATATGATAAAAATGGTGAAGATGAAACTAAAAATCAGATTTTGAAGAATTAATGTTTAATACTATTATATAAGCACTCAAACTAATATAGTATAAAATGTGAATTGAAACCCACTAACTTATAAATTTCATTTATGTAAATATGTATAAGGTTAGATAAATGGAAACTTTATTAAAAATGGTAGTTGAATAATATTTATAAGTTATAAAAACTATAAACATGATTTTTACGACTTTTTCGGCTATTACCGTAAAATTAACGTTTTTCGCCAATTAAAACTTAGACGACCAAACCCGTGTAATGTAATGTTTTTAAAAGTCATATAATGATATATAAGTACCTAATACAAGTAAAAACCGATAAAACCCGAACTATATGACATACGGACATTAACGAGCTAAGTTAGCATATTTGGACTAATAATTTAACTAACTAAGTTAAACACTTATGAAAGTTACTTATTGGGCTTAACCCATTTGGGCCCAACATGTAAAGTATAAATACTGATAATACAAGTATAAAATGGATTAATACAAGTTAAAGAACTTATAATAAGCTTATTGGACTTAAAACATGTAAATAGGTAAAACTAGTAAACTAGTAAGAAGTTACTAACACATAAACTCAAAAATGAGTAAATAAGAGTATATAAACCCACTAGATCATCATCATATGTATAAAATCATCATATGTATACATAATTGTTATTTTTATAAAGTCATTGGACAAGAGTCTAAGACGAGTATTATTTGTCTAGGTTTCCGTGATTGAGGCACGTACCGTACATCCGAATTGTCGATAACCCGCTTTCCCACATCAACGTGAGTTCATAGCCTCGCAATCTTATAAATGTTATTATGAAATGTTTTATAAACCCGCGAGGGAGATAACATGTTAGTTTTTATAAAATAGGACACCATTTGTCCCGATTGTTTGTTTATTGATTTGGACCCAAATGATTGTATGACCCGATGAATGATTAAATGACTCGATAGATGAAATGAAATGGATTATTAAAGTTAGGTTATGTCACTAAAAGTCCCATTAGCATGAATTGTGAACTACCGGGATTTGGTAGACGCTTATGCATATAATAGTACTATTTAGGGACGATCACCCCAGTTCGCGCCTTGACGGTTGATCACTGTCGTGCCACATTGATTGGTAAGCGAATTTATGTATGAGAATATTTACACAAGCGTGATTATTGTGACGACACGCTAATTTAGATGGGCGAATTGAGTTTCGGGCTAGCTACCCGTTGTTTGTTTTAGTAAGGTAACAATGTCATGCGGCTTATAATAATCCAAGTAACGAAAATACTGCTTTATGCATTGAATTACAATATATTGCCTGACTAGCAAAACGGGGTCTTACTATTGATATTATATTCGTGTTTTGGTTTTATATAACCATATTCATATAACGGTTTTTATTTAATCTATACAACGTTATAAAACGTATTGTATGATGTTTTTACGACAATGATTCGTATAATGATTTTGAAGGCAAATGCCTATATTATGATTTTGAAAAGGATTTGTATAAAATGACTTTGGCTATTTTATGGCCTATTACAAAGATTTGTACAAAATGATTTTCGGTAATAATTTTATACCGATGTTATATTGATGGATTTCATTAAACTCTATGAATTCACTCGGCGTTATCGCTGACCTTTTCTCTTTAACATGTTTTATCTCAGGTACTTGAAGGTAATTCTAGGGAAGACGACAAGAATTCATAGCCCGCACTTAAATAATAATTTCCATTCAAATGCTTTGTAAAACTTTGTATGAAATAATATGACTTGGGACCTATGTAACTTTGATATTTATGAATGGAAATTCTTTTATTATTAAACGAAGCGATTTTTAAGCGTTGTCTATGATGTGAGTAATGTGCTATCCCGTAACACCAACGAGTCTTCCGCTGTATTGAATTGTATAAATTTGGGGTTGTTACAGTTTGGTATCAGAGCTCTCGTTATAGAGAACGAAAGATTTTTAAAACCAAGGTTTTGAATAAAACATTTCAAAATCTTTTAACAGTAAACATTTTTCTCAAAATGTCTAAAAATCTTTTGACTATAACGGTGACGAAGAATTCCCGAGTTACCGACAAGGCCAGACTGAGAAGTGTTATTTTAATATATATATATAACTTGGATTATATGTATATATATATATATATATATATATATATATATATATATATATATATATATATATATATATATATATATATATATATATATATATATATATATATATATATATATATATATATATATATATATATATATATATATATATACATATATATATATATATATATATATATATATATATATATATATATATATATATATATATATATATATATATATATATATATATATATATATATATATATATATATATATATATATATATATATATATATATATATATATATATATGATGTAATTTTATTACATGATTGTTTGATGATTATTTTGATATTTATACGAGGTATTTATACGACGTAGATTGTCACAAAGAACCCTAAATCCCCTAGTAAATTAATCGAAGCTATTCTCGTAGGAATTCTAGCTATCCTAGATGTAAACCAAGTTGTGGATATTTATGATCCCAACAAAATGGTTGATATTCGTAGAAATGTAGATATTAGTTGATTGTGATATTGAGAAAGAATTGGCGAGATTAAAACTGATATCGATGTCATGACGATCTTTCCTTATAGAGTGGAGTTTGACAAAACGTTACCACCTAGAAAGATGTCATCTGATTCGTTGTCATCCAGTTCTTAAATTGAAATAAAAAGGTGAATGTTGCACTTGAGGCTGTCGTTGGAACCATTACCCAAAAGCCACATGCCACTAGTACCTTTCCGAGAAGTCTAATTGAATATATGAGTCATTTCATACTAGTGACTCATTTGATAACTATTGTTGTAAGAGATATAGGATTGGAAATTAAGTGTTGATAATCGAACTTATATTTCCCTTTAAAGGTGTAAGAATAAGGATGAAAGTATTGTAGAATGAGGTAGGATATCGCATTGAGTATAAGTTGGTTGAAACTTGAATAAATTAAAATTTAACCCGTATGGTATATGAGATTGTTAAGAGGAAGTCATTAAGTTCTGTGATGGAATTATTTGGTTTTAAATGATTGTTGGTTCGTGTTAAGGGTTGTTCCTAGGCCATTGTCCACTAACGAGGATGCCCAGTGTCCAAGAAATAAATTGAAGAAATCTTCTTCTGAATTGAGACCGATGGATCTTCTGGGACATGTGGAACACCTAATGACTCTTGTAGATTAGTATTCATTGTGATATCTTTTAAAAATAATCCCTAACTTAACTGAGACATCAGTTGGTAGGATGAGTTCTTGGAATTGTATGACATAGTGACACGTAATGTGTTACGGTACAATTTGACTTGTTTGTGATTAATGAAAAGACTACCTTTGATTGCTAAATTCTACATATATTGATGTTATCTATCTTTTATTGCTTCATTCTAATGCTCGCATTAGTGATGCAACCACTGAACAAGTACTCATCTCGATTTAAGTTGCGTTGTGAATTATTCTTTTTTAGTGCCATCGAGATCATGAACCTCATGATTATTTGGCTAAGCTCATTTCCCATTATATTGTAGTTAGTTCTTGGTGAATAAGCTTTCATCACTCTTTTGTAGATCACTCATTGTTTTTATAAAGTTAAAACCGTATCCCTTGAGAAAAATTGAATTTTCATCACCATATGGATTATTTAAAGTGAGACTTATAAATAATCGTTATCGAAATGAGGTTGTTTATAAAACACCTTGGAAAACTTAATTGTTTTCATAACAAAGAAAATCTTTGTAAATTTATTTGTTTATTCTTATTTAAGAATTAAGCATGAAATGTTTTTATTGTAAACATGATGATAAAATTTTGACGAACTGAGTATTGCATCGTTAATCTTGAAATTGTATATACTTGCGCGCCTACATACAATTTTGAATGGACCATGCAAAGCTGATTAATAGTCACCATAAAACTGAATAATAAACACTACATTTTCTTTGAAGATTGTGAAAGATTAAATTTTATGAGATCTGCAAGAAGTGAAAAATAGGGACATAGTGTTAGGGACACCTACATATGTGCCTGTAACATCTATTCTTCTGAGTCGAATTTACTCATCTGTGGAAATTGTCTTATTTGACAATTGACAATTCTTTCTAGTCCAATTCTCCCGTAGTGAGATTCTTAAGAAAAGTATCTGATTACCGAGTGTTGATACCCGATTGGATGTATCGACGTTCCTATCATTTCTTTTGATTATATTTCATTTGAATGACCTGGGTAACGATCCGAGGAGCTTTCGAATGCGTACTCAAATTATGAAAACATGGGATATATTCATATTCATTAAATGTTTTCGTCTGTATCTGATTTGAAATTCTCTCGCGTAGATTATGCGTTGACCTTACTCTTTTAAGGTTAGTTATGTCTCCATATATCCTTGAATTTGTGAAGGATTATGAGTTATTATTAGTCTTTTGAGAAGTTCACATCTTATCTACGGTAATAAAACTGAAAAGTTGATAGTGCCAGTAGAATGAATTGATTGATTATGACATGACGACATTGTCTTAATTGATGGGAACTCGAGTAGAATTCCCCTAAAAGATAAGATGTTGATTATCGAAAGTTATTTAAATAATTCTTGATGGATGACCATATCCTGCATTTAGACTTGAAATTATACCATGAATGGTTGTGAATTAGTCATAGATATTATAATCTAGAAAGAACTTAAAATAAATATATTAAAAGATGTTTATGTTATCTGAAACTTTAGGAGGTATTTGCTGGTGAATTACCTAGACTTTCGCCATTAAGGCAAGTTGAATTTGGTATTGATTATATTCCCGGTGCTGTACATGTGGCATGTGCACTATACGTCAGCACCATCTGAATTAAAAGAATTACCGTACAACTGAGAGAGTTGTCAAAGAAAGCTTTTATTCTACCAAGCTCGTCATCATGAAGAGCTCTGGTGTTATCGTTCCTTATGTTTATTGATTACCGTGAACTAAGTAAATTGACGATCGAAATCGATATCCACTACCCAAGATGATAGATTTGTTCGATCATTTACAAGGTTCTAGCGTATATTCAGATATTGATCCACGGCATGGTTATCATCAATTTCGCGTCCGCGAAAAAGATTATCTATTCCAATCACTACATCCAGAACTTGTAATGAACATTATGAGTTTCACGTGATGTCGTTTGGATTGACTAATACACATGTAGCATCCATAAAATTGGTGAGTCATGTGTGTAGGCTGTAATTTGATAAATAAAAGCTTGTGATCATTAAGGACCATTTGTTTGTTTCGAAGAATAAGAAGGAGTTAATAATTATTTATAGATTGCCCTGAATTGGCTGAACAATGAAAACCTATACCTTGAATATTTAACAAGTGATTAACGGCTTAATCCTTTACATGATTTGACCGTGTTATTAATAGAAAATGGAATATATTGACTCTTCAACAATTAGAATCATTAAGGCTTTGGGTTTTACCAAAAATAAAATGAAAATATGTTTTGACAAATGTTTTAACAAAGGATTTTTAAGGGATTATTCCCTTATACACAAATCATTTAACTAAACTCCTGTTTAGGGGTAAATGTTTGTGTATACCTTAAGACAACCTAAGAGTAATTGAGGAAACCATTTAAACCATAACTTGAAATTTGAAACAACAATTTTTTCTTTTCAACTAAGAAAATTTTGACCAAAGTACAAACAAAGAATTTTCGAACATTTACAAATCTTATTAATTATTTTCAATAAATCAACCGAAAATCGTGTTAACTAAAATTTAGAAAATGTGAAGAAAGAATTTCTGAGTGAATTGTGGTCATGATAATTATTTCATCAGGAAAGGTGAATGTAAATACTGACACATTATGTAGAAAGTATAAAGAATCAATTAGGATGTGTGTGCAAAATAAATTTGCTAATCAATTTAAAATATAGCCGATGCTTGTAAGAAGGATAATATAGATGATAAAAAGGGATTCGCGACTAATATGAATCATTAGAATTGAGAAGCCGCTAGCGTTAAATGTATAAAAGGCCACTTGTGATTGTCTAAATATGGAGGATTGTGAGATATAGTTATGTTGGAATCTTGTAAGTATAAGTATTCTATTCCTGTTATTTTTGATTTAATGTATCTTTATCTAAAAAAGTTGTACTGATGGCAAATTATGAAGGCAGACATCGCCTCATACATTAGTAAACGTCTAACTATTGCAAAGGTCATCATCTGAATTTTATTCGATTTGAGTCATCGTCGACAGACTGACCAAATCTGCTAATATCATTCTTGTTAATGATAGATTCTTGATGAAGAAATTGACTCTTTGAATTTAAAGGAGTTGTGTAAACATGGTGTGCTTGTATCGATCATCTCTATCAAGATCCTCGCTTCGCATCGAATTTCTAGAGATTTGCTCAGAAGTCATTGAGAACGAATCTTGATGAGAGTACTGTTTACCACTCCAATCGAAGGGACAAGGTAAAGTAACGATACAAAATACTACAAGTGATGTTTTATGCTTGAATGATTGACCTTTGGTAATAAACCGTATAATCGCTTTCCTTAGGAAATATTATCATTGATAATTATCGTATTAGGATCGAGATCGAATCTTATTAGGATCTAAATATTAGAGCATCTGTAAGCAGGAGTTGGGATGAAGACACCCGACATACACCCATTGTGAGTTGGACATGTCTTTTAGGTTTAAGGTTTCCTATGATGGCGAACCTAACCTTACAAAATACTCGACCCGCGAGACCTGAAATGATTGTTGAAATTAGGATTTGATTATTGACTGCCGGTAGTGGGCAAAAGGTTATGTGAATATGAAATGTAGATCTTGAAGTGCCAGATGGGTAGCGAAGTTATGCCAAAAATTTTAACTATGTAAAAATGAATTGATGATCTGAAAGATCATGGGATATAAGTCCCCGTTGTATGGGACCATTGAGATGATGTAAAAGTTGGTTTGAAAGGCATATAAGTTGGATCTACCCTAGGACTTCAAGAGCTGTGTGAATTATGTTTCGTATATCTAAGTTGATGAAATGTCTATCAAGTGAAAATCTGATTATTCCTTAATGAAGTTTAGATCGGCGAAAAGTTGCATTTATCAGAAACCCTTGAACATCATGGATAAAGAAAGTAAGTCAACATTTAGCCTGATCTTATTCCCGTAGTTATGTTTGATGAAACTCGCATATTGTAATGGATTACACTTGTGAGAAAAGACTGAATGTGGAGGAAATACCCACATGGCTTTAACTCTATAAGGAGCGAGTAGTAAGATAAGATGATCTTTGAGGACAAAGATCCTGTTTACGGGTAAATGCTATGACAATCCGTCAATTCATGGTTTATATTTTATTCTCAATATTTATTTGAAAACATTATTTTAATGTTATAATATGAACTCACTTATTTTTGGAAAGAAATTTGGATTTTACGTCTTGAAGTAGCATCGACTACGTCTAAACCGGAGGATTCTACGTTACGTGCTTACGTTTACATACACCGTTTTTTGTGACAGTTCGACATTTCAGAAAATAAATTTATCCGTGTATATTATTTTGGGATTTTAAATTTGTGTTGGTTCATAAACTCACAAATTTACGAGAAGAGATTAGGACTTACGATTATAATTTAACGTCCTTTACGACTAAACCGGAAACCTTAGGATTATGTATTTACGTTTTTGAACTCCGTTTTTGATGAGACAATTTTTATTAGATTCATTTTGTGCTGTTGATTCATAATTTATAAAAACATTTTTCGTAAAACGACCCGAGGGCACACAAATCGAGGAAACTAAAATCGAGGAATACCCGTAAATTAGTGGGATAAGACAAGTTTACACTTGTCCCACCCCACTATATGGGATGGCCAAGTGTGAGCCAACACCAAAGAGGTGTCAAGTTGTAAGTAACTTAGTTACTTACACTTGTCCTAAGCTTACAAAGTAAGCAACTATGCATCAAAACCACCATCTCTAAACAACTAACTCATTTCTTACATGCAAAAACCACACAACACTCCTCCCTCTCTCTAAAATTCGTCCCATCCTCACCTTAAACACCCCATTTGATCAATTTTCAACCACTAAAACTTGTGTTATTCACACATATGATGGAAACCCTTTGAAGATATGAAGATTGGAGGTGATCTTAACCTATGAAAAGGAGTTTTCATGAGGTTAAAGGGCTGAATTCATGGAGGTGTTCATCTATCCAAAGGACCCAAGAAGTTTCCTTGCTAAAGTTGAGATTTGATAACAAGAACCAAGTCTTGTTCATCAAAAATCTCATCTTTACATCACTAATGGTGGTATAAAGATTGTTCTTCCTATCCTATTGTTATTTTGATTATGTAATATTATAATTTCTTTATTTATGTATATGTATATGATGATGAATAATGATTAAAAATATTATGTGGGGATTTGGTGTTGATAGAGTTAAAAAGATGGAAAACCATAGGTAAAATGGTTAAAATCTTGCTTAAATGTGATGGCTGTATAAAAACAGTAAGTAACCAAATGTTAAACTGATAAAATGGTAAAGGAGAATCAATATACAGTAAATATTAGGTGTTATACACATGTGAGAGTTGGCCGTGCAATGGAATCATCAAAATGAGTGAGATATGATCAAAACAAGATGAGTGTACCAATCTGAATAGTCTGTTTTGTAGGGACTGTTAAGGATAGTTAAACATGGAATGAGCAGTAGCTATAACTAACTTATTTGTAGCACATAATATGAAGTTTATTCCATCGAAAAATGAGCTTCTATCTCCTTATATAACTCAAGATATGATAAAAATGGTGAAGATGAAACTAAAAATCAGATTTTGAAGAATTAATGTTTAATAGTATTATATAAGCACTCAAACTAATATAGTATAAAATGTGAATTGAAACCCACTAACTTATAAATTTCATTTATATAAATATGTATAAGGTTAAATAAATGGACACTTTATAAAAATGGTAGTTGAATAAGATTTATAAGTTATAAAAACTATAAACATGATTTTTACGACTTTTTCGGCTATTACCGTAAAATTAACGTTTTTCGCCAATTAAAACTTAGACGACCAAACTCGTCTAATGTAATGTTTTTAAAAGTCATATAATGATATATAAGTACCTAATACAAGTAAAAACCGATAAAACCCGAACTATATGACATACGGACATTAACGAGCTAAGTTAGCATATTTGGACTAATAATTTAACTAACTAAGTTAAACACTTATGAAAGTTACTTATTGGGCTTAACCCATTTGGGCCCAACATGTAAAGTATAAATACTGATAATACAAGTATAAAATGGATTAATACAAGTTAAAGAACTTATAATAAGTTTATTGGACTTAAAACATGTAAATAGGTAAAACTAGTAAACTAGTAAGAAGTTACCAACACATAAACTCAAAAATGAGTAAATAAGAGTATATAAACCCACTTGATCATCATCATATGTATAAAATCATCATATGTATACATAATTGTTATTTTTATAAAGTCATTGGACAAGAGTCTAAGACAAGTATTATTTGTCTAGGTTTCCGTGATTGAGGCACGTACCGTACATCCGAATTGCCGATAACCCGCTTTCCCACATCAACGTGAGTTCATAGCCTCGCACTCTTATAAATGTTTTTATGAAATGTTTTATAAGCCCGCGAGGGAGATAACATGTTAGTTTTTATAAAATAGGACACCATTTGTCCCGATTGTTTGTTTATTGATTTGGACCCGAATGATTGTATGACCTGATGAATGATTAAATGACCCGATAGATAAAATGAAATGGATTATTAAAGTTAAGTTATGTCACTGAAAGTCCCATTAGCATGAATTGTGAACTACCGGGATTTGGTAGACGCTTATGCATATAATAGTACTATTTGGGGACGATCACCCCAGTTCGCGCCTTGACGGTTGATCCCCGTCGTGCCACATTGATGGGTAAGCGAATTTATGTATGAGAATATTTACACAAGCGTGATTATTGTGACGACACGCTAATTTAGATGGGCGAATTGAGTTTCGGGCTAGCTACCCGTTGTTTGTTTTAGTAAGGTAACAATGTCATGCGGCTTATAATAATCCAAGTAACGAAAATACTGCTTTATGCATTGAATTACAATATATTGTCTGACTAGCAATACGGGGTCTTACTATTGATATTATATTCGTGTTTTGGTTTTATAAAACCATATTCATATAACGGTTTTTATTTAATCTATACAACGTTATAAAACGTATTGTATGATGTTTTTACGACAATGATTCGTATAATGATTTTGAAGGAAAATGCCTATATTATGATTTTGATAAGGATTTGTATAAAATGACTTTGGCTATTTTATGGCCTATTACAAAGATTTGTACAAAATGATTTTCGTTAATAATTTTATACCGATGTTATATTGATGGATTTCATTAAACTCTATGAATTCACTCGGCGTTATCGCTGACCTTTTCTTTTAACATGTTTTATCTCAGGTACTTGAAGGTAATTCTTGGGAAGACGACAAGAATTCATGGCCCGCACTTAAACAATAATTTCCATTCAAAAGCTTTGTAAAACTTTGTATGAAATAATATGACTTGGGACCTATGTAACTTTGATATTTATGAATGGAAATTCTTTTATTATTAAACGACGCGATTTTTAAGCGTTGTTTGTGATGTGAGTAATGTGCTATCCCGTAACACCAACGAGTCTTCCGCTGTATTGAATTGTATAAATTTGGGGGTGTTACAACTACTCTCTGTCGGAATAATGAAACTGGATCCTATCGCAATATACTCAAAAACAAACCAATCGCAATCCCAATCGCAAAACGAATCGCAAAAGGGAAAACCCTTTTGCGATGCACCGATCGCAATACTGCGTCGCAATACCCCGTCGCAAAGGGGTTTATCTTTACGATGGCTTTGTGATTCGAAATAAGCTAACTTATAAGCTACTCCTATTTTAATAAACTCAAACCACACCTTAATCAAATTAATAATAACATGAACTAAAAAGCATGAAATAATGACTTTCAAACTTTAAATAAGCAACTTTTTAAATCAAACTTTAAATAGATTAAAACTTTTAAGAAAACTTAAAAACAAATAAGCTAAACACAAAATAAGCCAATAAGCATGTCAAGCTCAAAGCTTACTTCGTAGGAAACTAAAATTTAAGATAAACTTTTTAATAAATCAAACATAAAATTTAACCAAGACGTGTAAAAAAAATCTGATTAAAGATAGATAAAAATTAAGAAAGGTAGAATAAGACAAAGATTAAAACAAGATTTAAGCTATCAAAAGTAAAGATTTAATTAGAACTAGAAAGAAAGGAAGATGAAAGATTAAATTCCTAGTGAGAGAAACTGTCACTTTCTCTCTCTAAAATTACCTACAAAAATGAAAAATGACTAATGCTAAAACTAACTAACCAACCCTCCTAAATGTGTTTAGGAGGGTATTTATAGGAAAATAGGGAGGTGCATGTGTTGCCTCCTCTTTCTTTCTTCACGTCTTTCGTATTTTAAGTTCTTTGACTTTATCGACTTTGTCTCGGGATTAATTAAACTCGTCTTATAATTTCTTCATTTATTAGACTTGAGTTCTTCGGCTTTATTAAACTTTCGTCTTTAGACTTGTTCTTCGATAAATCTTCAGAAAAGGCCTTGGACTTCCGTTCTTTTTGCACTCTTGATCTCTTGACTTTGTCTTTTGTCGTTTTCTTGATAAATGCCCGTGAAAGCCCGTGTTTTCCTTCCTTTTCACATCTTGGTCCTAAATCACAACAAAAACACAAACCACGCATAATTCCGAAATTTACAACATAAAATACACGTTTGGGCTTGGTTATTATTGTAGTTAAGTGGTAAAAGGATGGGTGTTTTCACACCTATCAATGGGCTTTTTTCCTTTTTAATCTGTATCTTGTTAAAGTGTAAAATGGGCTTGCATTGGGCTAGTGGTTTACAAAATAAATATTTAAGATCTCTTATTGGGCTTTTGAGCCCAATACGCAAATGTGGAACCCACTTGGCCCAAAATCTCCATAAACAATTAAATCCGCTAAAATCGAACTTGAAATTGGCTTTGTTGATCTTTTCTTCATTCTCGTGTCGATGTTTGCCGGTTTTCCTGAACTTGGTACCTACACACATCAAACAACAAAACAAGCATATACAAGGCAATATTTGAACATTTTATGCATTTATTCATTGTTTATTGATATAAATGATATGAGTATTTAAGCTCATATCAAACTCCCCCTTGCTAAGCAATTGTCGTGTCCTCACGCAATGATAAAATAAAACAGTAACTACACCTTTATTTGACTTTTGAAACTTTATTTTGAAAAGACATAATGTATTGCTTTCATTATTTGAAAAATTACTTTTAGGATCATAAAACTCAAATAGATTCATCGTCCTCGACTTTTCACTTTTTCAAGCCAAGTGCAAAAACAAGATCATTGTCAATCATAAGCCCCAAAATTAAACCAACTCATACAAGTAATTTGGGTTAAACTCAATCTCCAATTATTCCTAATTGTATCTCTAGATTTTATTTGTCATTCACCCAAAGGCTCATTTGACTTTATTTGATATTTAATAGTCCAAAAATGAAGGCAAAAACGGTGTAAACTCAACACTCAAAACCTAACCTCGACATCAAAAACCGTTGTCACTAAAGAAAGCCCACATTAAGGATACCTTAACAAAATTTGAGGGATAAATCCCCGGACCCGAAATTTGGCTAATAGGACTACTTAAAGCAACAATAAAACCTCCAAAGTCAATTATGACCTTATTAATGGAGTTAGCAACAACTACATCATAACACCTTGTGGCTCTTAAAGATGCAATTGTGCTCCTTATTTAAAATCCACACCCGAAGGCTCCTTTGACAAAAATAAGGGAATTGACATTCATCATCCCACCTTATGGCTCATGATGATGAAGCAATTTTTATTAAACACGTCCCCTTGTCATACACCCTAAGGCTCTAATGACAAGGTTAGTGCTACATGACTCCCACCCGAAGGCTCCTAGAGAACATGTTTTTATTTATTCTTCTTTATTAATATGATATATATAGTAAGCCAAATTTCCGCAATCCCATGATCAAAAGTCCATGAGGCTGACACCCTTAATGTGTTCTCACTTTAATTACAAGGAAAGAAAAAGTAGGAGTTACGAGTTAAGATATCAAGCCTAAACCGCTAAAAACTTCATTTATTAAGCAATTAATTATTCAAGCGTGGAAAATAAATACGAGGAGATTAAATCAAACACAAAAATACTTATACAAAGAAGAATTAATCTTAGAAACTTATGATTAAACTCTATCATCTCTTGTTCTCCATATTATAAAATTTCAAAAATGTGAAATCAATGGATACTTAGCCTATTAAATCAAAGTTTTGGGTTTTCAAGTCATCTATAGGATCTTGCATCTTCTTATACTTTTTCAAGTTTTAGAATTTGCGTTTTAAAGATCCCTTGATAAACGAATTTCTAGGATCAATTATAGGAACTTGAGAAAAGTTCTTGTTCTTAACCCGTATGAATTAAGACTTTCGCATTTTAAAGCTCCCTATATAAAAGCCTAGTAAAAATTAATTCAAATACATTAAGGAAAAGCTAAGGTAAAAACCGAGTCGAGTCAAAAACTATTTTTATTTTCACCAACGGAAAGGCTACATTTATGGCAAAAGCACTTATTTTATTTATTAAAACTTAAAAATAACAATAAAAATTTAAAATTTTTATAAAAACGAGAAAACCAATTACCTTTGGACACGAAAAAAGCAATTGCAAGTGATTATATCGATTGACTCTCCCATGCTAAAACCAAACATTGTCCTCAATGTTTCTTAGCTTAAGAGTAACACCCCCTTGCTAAAACACGAAGAGTCTAATGCAAAATCCTAGCATGGAAAGAGCACGCAAATCTATAAGCCGTTTATTAATTATGCCTCAAGATAAAACGTTAGTCGATAAAAATCAAAGGAAAGAGAGTGTGCCCCTTTTGGCAATCAAAGATTGGAAGATCAAGTGGACCGGCAAAAACCGAACACGAGAGTCTTCAATGAATAGGGTCATACCTAAGATTGACAACACAACAAAACACGAGCACGAGCTTGAAAGATCAAGCCTTATTAGTGTTAGAAAATAGAAAGAAGATAGAATGTATGGGATTCCCCCACAAGGCACCTCGTTGTTGTTAACCGAGTCATGAGCTCGACTCGATCCCCGCATTCATTGGTCCTTAGGGAAAATGATGAAAACCGGAATAATAGAATAGAATCCATAATAAAGCACGATGTCGGGGTCAAAGATCTCATCCTCGTTGTCGGATGACAAACGAAAGGATAAAACTCTTAACACAAATCTCTAAAAAGAGATGGTGGTCACAAATCACGATATGGATATAGCATGCTCCCCGAGATAAACTCGCACCAAAATGACCAAAAAGTCTTTCAATTATTACATCGGTGAAAGTCCGAGATTTCCCTAAATCAATGATTCTGGGGTCGAATACCTCGTCCTCAAGAGAGAAAGGAATAGACAACACGGTGTCGTCCCACCATGCTAATCCAAGATCATATAAAGCACATGGTAATGGTGGGATAAAGGTTTCATCCATAGTGGAATCAACATTCTTAGCTCTAACGACCATTTCACCCTTAGAAATGTGATCAATCGGGTCATGGTACTCAATATGAGTCACATGGAAAACCCTCACATTAAGGTCAAAGTGGGTGGGAGGAGGACTTGGGACGAAATCATCATCAAGTAAATTCTCTAAAAAGAGAGTGTCCCCCTCCGGGTCAATTTCATCAACACCCGGTGGTATCGAATCATTAGAAGCAAGAAATGTGTCAGTCTCCTCCATAAGCGGATCACTATCCTCAATGGGAATAGGAGATGGAGAGAAAGACTTGTCATTCGGCTTAGAATTCAAGGACTCAATCTTAGATATGAGAAGATAGACGTTTGATAACTTTTCACGAAGAATCACGTCCTCTACATCTAAATGAGTAAGTTCATCGGAGAACTTCTCAAGGATCAGAGTAGTCAAATCAACCTCATTTCCCGATGGAAATGGGTCTAAAGGAGCAAGTTCAAAAGTGAACCTCTCATAAATCGGATCACTATCATCCTCATTTCCCGGTGGAAATGGGTGAAGAAGAGTAGGTTCATCGGTAAAGCCCTCAACATCCGAGTCGTAAATATCATCTTTATAAGAAATTTCATCGGAGAACTCCTCATTAGAAAATTCACTAGAAGTCGAATCATTCTCAAAATCGTCATTTCTATCACAATTTGCATCATTAGAATTGGAGAAAATATCAAAGTGATTGGAAGAACTAGAATCATCATATTGTGGCAAATCACACGTTTCATCGGAAATACCGTCGAACTCTCTTGGGTTTTGGACAAGAATTTCAACACTAGACTTTATTACTTCGTCCGATTCTGTGTCCGGAATAGTGCTAAAATGCTCGTCACCCTTGCTTAGAGAATTTTCGGGTTCCACGGTGGAAGAATCATGAATAGGAGTAGTGATGTCATGAGAGATTTACTCATCATCTAGAATGGGTGAATTTGCATGCTCCATAGCCGACAAGATACGAAAAGGAAGTACGATTGCACTAGACGAAGGATGAAGAGCAATAAGATCTCTCAAATAAATAGCACTATCCTCGTCATCATCAATAAGAAGAGAACGCTCGAGTTCACGAGTGGCAAGATATTTTGCTTCCGCTTGAGCTCGTTCTTTCTCTCTAATTTCAATGCTTAATCCATTATAATCTTACGAAAATTGTCTAATCTTAAGTTCACAATCTCATTTAAATCCCTCCTCAATTATTTCTCCATGAAATCGTCGACTTCCTAATTTATTAGTTATATCATTAATCTCTTGATTGATTTGTCTCTTTTCAAGCAACATATCTTAAATACTCTTTTCAACAATTTCCACATTTCTTTGATTCATTATTTGTTGGAACATTGTTTCAAGTCGTTTAAAATTTTCACTCTCGCGAGAAAAGGGCTCACAAAATTTTTTATCCTTCGGTTGACAATTAAAGCTCTCGTGAGGACCTCCACAATACTCACAACAAAGATGTTGTTGTGATAAACTCTGTAAATATTGTGGATAACAATTATCATTAAAGTTTTGATTGTAGCTCGGTTCTTGCTCGTAATTAAGCCAGAATCGATTCAAACAATTAATTCCTAAATGAGAATCATTTCCACAAAACTCACATGAGGGTGTCTTGTATGTTGGGTGTGGAGGTGGGTTGAAATCGAGAGAATTATTCAAAAATTCAGATTTCCACATGAAGTAGTCTCATTACAACAAGGACAAAATACAACTCGTATATCGTGACGTAAATCATTTTTACAACGCTCACACGTACACCACCGACATGGTAAAAGACCATATAACGGTTCTCCACACCCTACACAATTGACGAAGGAATTCATGGAATAATTAAAAATTAGAGGGTGATGAGAAAAAGAATTAAACATGATAAAGGATTAAGAAGATTATTTTTGGTATTTTTCATAAATCAATAAAAGATTGACAAAAACAAGGAGTAAGGATAATTACTATGGAATTAATCTACCCTCGGTCGACTTTGAAACGATAGGTGAAAACCTAAACGTCTCGAGGTTCAATAAGTAAACAACAAAAATAAGATTGAATACTACTTGAGTTGGCAAACCAATAATCGGTCGTCCCTCTCAACATACTCACAAGCAAGCGGGGAAACGAGGTGGCACAAAGCACTTAAAAACCTTTTTCCTTAGACGGCCTTTTATAGCACGTCGCCTTATACCCACCTTATAGTTTGTATAAATTGAGTTCAAACTTCTTATTAGTATTTATCTATTTTGCCTTTTATTTTTTCGTTTTGGATTCGAATACAATAGCTAGGTGATGAAGGACAGGTCTCAAGTTCGAGACCTGTTGTGGACGGTTTTGGACATTATTATTTTGGAGCTCGGTTTTATTTTATTTTTACAGTAGATCAAACCAAAACGTTGAGCGTGTGAAGGACAGGTCTCAAGTTCGAGACCTGTTGTGGACGGTTTTGGACATTATTATTTTGGAGCTCAGTTTTATTTTATTTTTACAGCAGATCAAACCAAAACGTTTGACACTTCTGAATTAATTAGTACAGTAATAACAATTAAAATCTCAAAATGAATCACAAGATTACAGTTAAATCAAACATAGTATCTAAAAAAATCTATATCAGGAAACAAATCGCTCAACGAAAACTATCAAACCAAAATCAATTTAATTAAACCAAATAATTAGCAAGATAATACAGGAAAAAACTAAAAATACAAAAATACCATATTAATTCAGCAGACCTAAATCATAGCACATCTAACTAAGACAGATTCAGCAAGCCATGATAGCTCCTAAATATATCAGCAACTAAATTTATCAGTACAAAACACATAGAACTGCTTGAAAAATGTCTCGTCTAGATTCAGTCATATATTCAAAGTAAATACAGCTAGAATATTACCAATTTTTAACAGCAAATCTCAACTCAGCATTATAAACATGAGGCCGAAAGTTATCAGCAGATTACCACAACCATTTCAGCAATGAAATTATATTGTAATCTCTAAAATCTACCAAATTTAACAATCAAAAACAAACTTCTAAAAACCAACCAAAATTTCACAGTTAAAGTGTATATCAGAAATCGAAACCTTTAATAAACTGGCAAATCTCTCATCATAACAGTTTAACTAATTTAGAATCTCAATAAACTACAATAACAGAATTAACATCAACACACAAGTTCACAGATTACATTCAAATAAGCAAATTCACCAAACCTCACTAAAAAACATATTAAATCATCAACCAATCAATACCGAATAATCAAACAGATTAACATATATTCAACTAAACATAATCATGTTAACCTAATCAATCTAACATACAATTCATTAAAACTCTTAACAAATTCATGTAAAAGTTAAACAACATAATAATAAGAGAATGAAACCTTTTGGAGAAAACCTTTGTGTAGAAGGTAGGCGCTGAGCCTCCTTATACTAGATCGACACAACCACCATTCCCATCAAACACCAACGAATCACCAGTTCAAAACGATCTATGAATCTCGACTCTAGAACTTATATCACGAAGCATAGAAATTATCAAACCAGCATCATTTGTTTACGTTTATCAGTGGGATAAACGTTCATTCCCTTATCTCACTTATAATCATTCACAAAAACTATTACTGAGCTTATATGAACGATTATCGACTATAATATCAAATTTTCAGTATAAGAAAATGCAAGTTTATTTCAACAGTAAAATAAAAACATTAATGAAAAGGAGATTAGAACTTGAACTCAATTTTATTATATCAAATTATCAATACAAAATTTATAAAAACAAAAAATTACAATTCCTAACTACAATTTAACATTATAATTCTAGAAAGAAAAAGGGATGATTACAATGAAAATATCAAGGGTACTTATAGAAGAACCCGAGGCTTAGGGTGATGAGTTTGTTGAGATGAATCTTCATTCTTGGCCCTTCGATCCTTCTTTTCTCTTTCTTCTCTATGATCAACGATTGAGATTATGCACACTAGCACACGGATCGCCAACGTGGCATCCGAGTGTGATAGTTGTGCTAGTTTGGTGATGATGTGGCTCACTTTTATTGGTGGATTATTGAGGATGTGCTGTCACAACCAATCAGGAGATGATAAGCTGCCACGTCACTGCTGGTACCTCCATCTTCTATCTCTGAATTAACAGGGAATTAATTTCCCACTCGTGTGCATTCACAAGAGTGAATTGATAAAAAAAACCCCAATATTTATTTTATTAACTAGGGTTAGGGATTAGTGATGTGATGTCTAGTTATTTGGTTTTGTGAGATGTGAGAGAGAAGGGTAGAGGATACGTGATTTTACTTTGGAAATATCGAAGGTCAAAAAACGTGTGTGGTGTGTGTGATAAACTTTGACCATTTAAGTTTATAAATCTCTTTTCTAAACCGTCCATGTATAAGTTACCCTTGTTGATGCAAAAGTTGGTTGATCCTTGCTAGACCCGAATTAGGCTTAATTCGGGTTGGCTGGGTACCGGCTCCTGCACCAAGTGAATCGTCTGGTTGGGATCCTGCACACTAAACAACACGCGTTAAGCTTACCGTTGGAGGGTTTCCCCCGATTAGACTCCGGCGTGAGAGTAAGTAATCAATTTAGAGTTATATGTGAGTTTAGAGTGAATTGTGATACCTTTGTGGAACCCTTGGGGGTTCCCTTTATAGGCAGTAAAACCCTAGTGGGCTTTCACTGATCCTTCGGCCCCAAGGAAGAGATAAGCACCAGAATTAGAATGATTGTTATCTTCTAATTCTGGTAGTGAATATCCTCTCCTTATTAGGGTAAAGATATTCCTAGACAGAATATCATTCTGTCTGACCCTATGTCGGCCATGTCGGCCGTACCGGGCCATGGGCCGCACACATGTGTGCGGTTACTGTTCATTCAAGCCCATAAGCCTGACTGACATTATCCCACCCATCTGTGATGGGCCGAATACGGGTAGTACCCTTGGGCCGGGTCTATGACCCGGCTGGGGACTATACGTCATCATGTCCCCCCAGTCTAGTTGTTACAACCGTAGGTGGAACCTCTAGACTACAAAGATGCTCCCGGACGTACCAAGGAAACCATAGCAAAGGACGATTGTGAATTTATGTTGACCGCATATGGCAACATGGCTTAAGAAATTATCTTATCACTATTTCATCCATACATAGCAGCCGAGACAAATTAAATATATCATTAAATGTCAAGTCTTACGTAAGAGCCGCATAACCCGACATGAACAACTGTTCATCTGACTTGTTTGACTGACAAAAGTGCAGACAGTCAGAACCTTGAGCAGTGCAAACGTGTGGGTCAGATATGACCCGTGGGTCCCATCTGACGTTTCACTTGCCACTTGCCCCCTAGCCACACGATTAAGAATAGTGGCCAACACGTGTCACACATCCAACAGGCTGTGACCCTCAAGGTAACCCTATAAATAAGCCACCCCTACGGCTGTGTGAAACACACAGTTCATAACCTCCATTTCTGCCATTAAAGCTTTTCTCTTATCTTGAACCAAGTACGCACGGATCCCTTCACACGCAGGTTAGAATACCACGTCCTTACACTCTTTTTTAGTAATGGCTAATAGAAACAGCCCTACCATCGGATCCGTGCTAAATGTCATGACCCAAGACCAGTTAAACCATTTTTGTACAAATTACTTCATCCCTTCCAACCTACACCCCTCACTTCCTGGCGTCGGAGACCTCATAACTGAGGCTCCAGCGGGTAAGATAGGCCTCTATACTCGCCTGTTTGACGCGGCTAAGGTAGGCTAATCATCCGTTCGTCAATAAGAATGTATACATGTGCTTGCATAATAACTAACATCTATTGTTTTGTGCTGGACAGAAATGAACTTTTTTGGACTGTTGCGCCAGGGCGATCCAAGGCTTGTGCCGGAAGGTCTCCGTCCTCTTCGTGAAAATGAACAACCCCTCCTCGAGCACACCCGACCAGTGACGGTTGCCTTGGAAGCCGTGCCTGATCCCCATTCCGACGAGGAACATGGAGACTACGGCGATGGTAACAATCAGATGAACCAAGGAGGGGCCGGGCCCTCCTCACCACATAGAGAACAACAGGGAGACAATATGGAACAAACCGACTCCAGCATTCGCCGACTGATGGGCGATGATGATGATGAAGTGCAACAACATGTCAACTTGGACGAAGAGGAGGAAGCCGAAGAGGAGGTTGCTGAACTAACAACGCAGCCCCTCACCAGGCGCACCCGGAAGAGGGGAAACCGTGCGAGAGGAACTGCCTCGGTGGAGATTGGTGAACACAATGCTCCCGCCAAAAGGCTTCGAGAGGACCACCCCATGTATCAATCTGTTGGGAGTGCCACCCAGGGTTCCGATGCTAACCGGGCCGCTCATGTCGATCCCGTCACACAAATTGCCCCAACCGCCTCCGAAGGAGCAAGAAGCAACATGTAAGAACCCATCTCAATATGCAAGAATTTCCGCTTCCTCTTTTTTTTTTTTTTTTTTTTAAAAAAAAAAAAAAAAGCCATACTTAAGATATTTCGTAACACTCATGTCGCAGGGACAACCAGGCCGGTGCCGCGCCTCCTTCTGACACCCAAGTGGAGAAGGAGAAAGGAAAAGCTGTCGAAGAAAATCCCGCGGCCCCCACAAAGTCCGGCCCTGTTTTTGAAGATGGTTCACCCCTGGCTTCCCAAGACTTCCCTACATCCGGCGCTCCCCAACCTTTCAACCCTATATGGACTATTACCACGGCATCGCGATTGAGGAGTGCTGACGAGTGCCGGGAGTACCTCAATAACTGCATACCACCAAGCTTGGTGCAAGAGGTAAACTCGCTCAGTCATGCGGATTTGGCGGATGAGTATAATGGGACGCTAGTTCATCAAATGGCGATGGGAACCTCAATGAGCGTTAGGTTTGAAGCTGCGCTTGGGCATGTCGACTCTCTCAAGAGGAAAGTTGGACGGAGAGAAAAAATGATTGAAGATAATGAAGCCCTGATTGCTGACCTCCAATCCAAACTAGTGAATGCCGAGGCAACCATCAAAACCCAGTCAGCCCGCGCGAGTGAATACGATCAGCAAGTAACCCACCTTGAGTCTCAACTAGATGCTGCAAACACCAAGGTACATATCCGTGCCGCACCACCCATATATACTAAATAATGAATGTACTAACACGTTTTTCACTATAGGTAACTACGGCCGAAGCTTCTGCCCATTCTTACTCCAGCCAAGTAGATGTTCTGAACCAGAAGCTAGAGGACGCGCACTTGGCCGTCCAAAACATGGAAAAAATGCAGACAGACCTTGCTGAGGAGAGGGCCGTCACCCAAGAGCTGAAAGAGGCAGTTGCCCAAAAAGAATTGGTGATTGATGCCCTGACCGCTGAGCGTGACAACGTCCTATGCCCCCAACTGCTAACAGCCATTGCAGGCCGTAGGTGGATGGTTGGGCATGGAGCACGCCTGGCTGTTATGAAGGTGCTAGAGGCCCCATCCTTTGTACAACAATTTGCCAACCTTGTATCTGATGGTATCGACCACGGACGGCATGAAGGAATGGTTGAGGCTGCTGAACTGATCACGAAAGGTGGGGATATCGCCCGTCATACCTTCTTTATGCCCGAAGCCGCCAGCAAGATGACTGCCTCCATGGCCGCGATGCAAGATCTACATTACCCATTCCTGGATGAGCTAGAGGCCACCAAAGATGCCCCAAACACTGAAATCATGGAAAATCTCAGTCTTCGCACGCCTTCCAATGCTTCCTTTCCTCTAACCCTTCCTATATATGAGGACGTAACCAGGGTCGTGCTTGACGAGGAACCCTTAGGTGTGGTATTGGAAAGGACCGCGGCCCAAGCCCAGAAGCGGGGAGAAAGTGGTGAATGGTTGCCGCGTCTGGTGGAAGAACAAGCAGAAATGGGTAGGTTTCTCCCCTCTATTTAGGATGCTCCTTTTTCATGATCAAACACTTGTTTTGTAATCTATGAATATGTATTGTTTTGATTCGTCCATGCATGTACACGGCTAACAATTTTTATGTTTTGTATATAAGTCCGTGGGTAACCACGACAATTTTGATCTGTTTGGAAACCTGTGTATTTTTGCTTGTGTTCGAAATATTGTAGCTCAATACTGCATGATATACCACGTCTTACTCACAAAGAAAATACATACAAGTCTATAATTTACCAGACGTGCGACGTACGTCTTTACTATGCAGAGCACGGTATGGCTATAACATATGAAACTTACCCCAACGTCTTGTGAGTAAGGTGTCTAGTAAGGATACGTGATCCGTGTGGCTGGGGTTGCATCCCTCTTACGCGGCAAGTTGAATTAGTAGGTTCACTTAATCCTCTTACCCCACCTGGAGGCGTATGGTACATGTACGGTATTTTGAGAGAATGCATACGAATGAAACATGGCATATTATAATACAAGTAAAATTCATACGGCTAACAAAGAATCTAACAAAGAAAGGAAAATGATTTGCACGAAACAGGCCGTGGAGCTAGCTAGGCACCACGGCATTTTATTAGAACGTTTACACTTTTGTTTAAATAATGACGACAAGTCCTAAAAGATAAGAGAGGAAACTTAAACAAACATGAGAAAAACAAACAAAACAAATAACCCGCATGGTTCTTTATCAAAGCCGCTTATAGCGAAGTCCCATGCGGAAGCCGTAGCTTTTAAAGATAGCACCTTTTAAGATTGGAGATGTTCCATGTGCGCTCTAGGTCGCGGCCATCCATGTCACGTAACTTGTACGCGCCTCGTCCCAAGGTTTCAGTGACTTCATACGGTCCTTCCCATTTAGGTCCCAGTTTTCCTGTATTCTCCACTCGGCTTGCTTCGTTAGCACGATAGACGTAGTCTCCCGGTCGAAAAGAAACACCTTTGACCTTGGCGTCATAATAAGCCTTCATCTTAGCCTTGGACTTAGCCTCATTGATGGCTGCTATTTCCCTTTTTTCTTCCAACAGATCTAGGTTGATTCGCAGTTGTTCATCGTTTGTGACGACGTTAACCTCCGCCGTGCGAATAGTAGGCATCCCTATTTCTGCTGGTATAACGGCTTCAGTGCCGTAAGCCAATGCAAATGGAGTATCTCCGTTGGCTATTTTGATCATGGTTCTATGTGCCCATAGCACGTGTGACAACTCATCGACCCATTTGCCCTATCGTTCATCCAGCCGTGCCTTGATTCCATTCCCCAAGCTCCTATTTGCTCGTTCGACAAGGCCGTTCGTTTGTGGATGCTTAACGGACGCGAAGCGCCGTTTGATGTTCAATGATGCACACCAGTCTTTGAATGGGTTGTCCGTGAACTGCTTGCCGTTGTCCGAGATAATTTCCCCTGGCAGACCGAAACGGCACACGATGTGTTCCCACACAAACTTCTTGACCTGCTTACCCGTGATAGACTTTACTGCCTTGTCTTCTATCCATCGCGTGAAGTAGTCTATTGCAACAATCAAGAATTTAACCCCTCCCGCGGCTACAGGAAATTGTCCTGCAATGTCAATTCCCCACTTGTAAAATGGCCACGGGGACGTGATAGGTGTAAGCTCCTGCTGCGGGTGCCGCGGTACTGGCCTATGCACTTGGCAATCATTGCACCTGCGAATCATATCGCGCGCGTCTCTGTGCATAGTGGGCCAATAGTATCCTGTTCGTAAGGCTCGGGCTACCACGGATCGTGGGCCTGCATGCATGCCGCACAACCCTTCGTGTATGTCACTGATAACGTAAGCCGCCTGGCGTGGTCCAACACACCGCAGCCAAGGCTGCAAGAAAGAGCGTTTGTAAAGGATGCCTTCTCGGAGTTCGAAATGTTGTGACTTCCTTTTAACGCGCCTTGCTGCTTTTTCCTCGTCTGGAAGGGCTTCATTAGTCAAATAGTTGATGATTGGGGTCATCCACGTAGGTCCCTCCTCTTCAACTATAGCAGTCACTTCCCCTTCCGTGATAGATTTTTCCTTGAGTATTTCCACCAAGACCTGTTTAGACAAGTGGGCGAAGCTCGTGGATGCGATCTTACTGAGAGCGTCCGCTTTCTTGTTCTCGCCCCTTGGCACCTGCTTGATGGAAAACTTACTGAAAGTCGCGATTAACGTCTTGACTTTTTCCAAATACCTGACCATGTTGTCCTCCTTAGCCACATACCCACCTAGAATATGGTTCGCGACAAGCCGTGAGTCCACGTAGGCCTTAAGGTTGCGGACTCCCATTCTAGCGGCGATTTTTAAACCCGCAATTAATGCTTCATATTCCGCTTCGTTATTGGTGGCCGTGAACTCGAAACGGAGGGCGTACGTGAATTCCATTCCTTCTGGATTTGTGAGGATGAGGCCTGCCCCGGACACGTCTGTGCATGAGGATCCGTCCGTGAATAGCACCCAAGGTTCCGCTGGGACCTCCTCTTGCTTAATGATTGGTTCTTCCTCATCCGGCTTCTCGATCAGGAAATCTGCCAAGATCTGGCCTTTAACAGCCGTCCTTGGTCTGTAAGATATATTATGCCCTCCCAATAGGATGCTCCACTTCTCTAGTCTCCCTGCCACGTCTGGTCTAGATATAACCTGCTTAATTGGCTGATCCGTGATCACAACAATCGGGTGCGCCTGAAAGTACCGGCGCAGCCGCTTTGTGGCAAATACTAGTGCTAGTACCAATTTTTCCATGGAGGAATAGTTCAGCTCCGCCCCTTGTAATGTTCTACTTATAAAGTAGACCGGGGTCTGTATTGTGTCTCTATCCGTCATCAGTACCGCGCTTATTGCGCCATGAGTAGCTGAGAGATACATAACGAGTTCCTCCTTTGGCCGGGGAGCTACCAACATGGGGAGAGATGCGAGATGCTGTTTGAGTTGGCCAAAGGCTTCCTCAGCTTCCTTCGTCCAACGGAAGTCTCCCTTTCTAATACACTTCTTGAGTGTCTTAAATAGGGGTAAGGACTTCTCTGCGGATTTAGATAGAAATCTATTCAGCCCGGCTAACTTCCCATTCAGGGACTGCACCTCCTTCCATGTCTGCGGGGACGGTAGCCGTATCACCGCGTCCGTCTTCTCTGGACAAGGTCTGATGCCGTTTGGGTCAATCAAATATCCCAGGAACATTCCTTCTGTTGCACCAAACGTACATTTCTTTGGATTTAACTTCATGTTAATCCTTCTCAGCGTGTCGAATGTCTCCTGGACATCCCGGAGGAGTGCCTCCTCCGTGTGGCTTTTTATCACTAAGTCGTCAACATATACTTCCAAGTTGCGTCCTATTTGTGATTCGAAAGCTTTATCCACCAACCGCTGATACGTAGCGCCGGCGTTCTTTAATCCGAACGGCATTTTCGTATAGCAATATACGCCCTGGCTTGTGTGGAACGCCGTTTTTTCTTCATCCTCCTCCGCCATCTGGATTTGGTGATACCCTTTATATGCATCCAAGAAGCATTTGAAAGGATATCCACATAAGGACTCTACTTTCCAGTCGATTTCTGGTAGCGGGTAACAGTCCTGTGGGCAGGCCTTGTTCAGATCCGTGAAATCCACGCACATGCGCCAACTTCCGTCATGTTTCTTGACCATGACCGGATTGGATAACCACTCGTGGTAGTATACCTCGCGCATGATGCCTGCGTCCACCAGCTTCCGCACTTCCTCCAGTATAACTTGACTTCGCTCGGGCGCCTGGCCGCGCTTCTTTTGCTTGATGGGTTGGTACCCTTGGCGGATCTGGAGTTTATGCTCTGCTATCGCGCGTGGCACACCCGTCATATGTTTTGGCTCCCATGCGAATATGTCCAGGTTCGCACTTAAAAGAGAACACATGGCCCTTTTGCCGCTATCTGAGAGCGCCCCTCCTATGGATACCTCCTGTTCCGGGTAGTCAGGGTGAATGGCCACCTTCCAATTGGGTGGTGGTGCTCCATCCTTGGGTGGTACAGGTGGTGCCAGTGTTGTCACAGTGTGACACTCGGATGTTGGCACGACTGTGTTATAAATAGTAACGATTCCCCCATCAACGGGGAATTTAATCATTCCGTGTGCCGTAGAGGGTACTGCCCGGATAGCCAAAATGCCTGGTCTGCCTATGATTCCATTATAAGGGGAGTGTGAACGTATCACCATGAAGTTCATCCACGTTGTAGTGGAATGTTCCTCATTCCCAATGGTGACAAGCAAACGCAACTGCCCTATTGGCCAGATAGTATCTCCACTAAAGCCAGTAAGCGGCGACGTGGCCGGTACTAATTGGCTTCTTATTTCTGGGCATAACTGCACAAAGCAGTGTTCATACAACACCTCTGCTGACGACCCTCCATCCACATACATGCGACGAACATTGTGTGTTCCAATGCTTATCTCAATAGTGAGAGGCGCATCAACCACGTCACTTGCTGTGATGAGAGGGAATGAGATTTCCTTGCCGCGTGAAAATTTTTGGCCAATTTTCTGTCTCGTGCGGTGCTGCCTGGATTGGATCATGTATATGGTAGAAGGCTTGTCCTTTTGGGGATCCTTCTTATCATACTTCTTGTTGTTGTCCTTTCCGTCTTTCCAATCCTTAACTAGGTGCTTGAGTTTGCCTGATTTGATTAGCGACTCAATATGCTTCTTCAGCTGGATACACTCCTCCGTGCCGTGTCCTTTGTCATTATGGAACTCGCAGAAGCGACTTCCCTGCCGACGTTCCGGGGGTGTGGTCATTGGGGGAGGCCTTGGAAAATTCGCCCCTTCAGTCAACAAGATCTCCCGGTAGGACATCTTTAGGGGGGTGAACTTGTCGTCCGACCGTCCGCCTTTGCTTTGGCTATTATAGTCCGAGCCCTTGTTATTGTTCTGGTTGCCTTGACCGCCCGACTGTCTCCGGGACTGGTCATTTGAGCGGTACCCATTTCCTCGGGATGGGTAGGCTGCGGCAACAGCTGTCTCTCCCTCTATGAAATTTCTGACCCTTTCCATGAGGTCATCATATCTCTCTGGACGCTTGTCATTGAGACGCCTGATCAGTTCTCTGTCTGTTATGGCGTGCATGTAGTCAGAGATTTTCAGGAGCTCTGGCATGGTTCTCGTGCGTGTGCACTCATCATTGAAGCGCTCAGTGAAGGCTTCTGTGGACTCCCCCGGCCGTTGCTTGACAGTTGCCAATGAAACCGGATCCCTATTATACTTCTTCCTTTGAGTATAATTGTTCTCGAACGTAGTGCGTAGTTCCGTGAAACTATCAATGCTCCGTGGGGGGAGTACCTCGAACCAGTCACGAGCGTTTCCAATCAAGGTCGAATTAAACATTTGGCACCATATAGGCATGGGCCATCGCTCAATTTTAGCCTGAGTATCGAATATTTTGAGGTGATCGACAGGATCACCGGACCCATCATACGTCTTGATACATGCCTGCATGTGACGTTTGGTGTCCTCAGAATAGTTCCGTATGCGAAGGGTAAACGGATCTTCCCTGGGATCAGCCCATGGTCGTGTGAGCCTAGGGTCATCCCATGGTTCACACCACGGACGCGAGAGGTCCTCTGCTTCTGTGTCCCGATAGTAGGGGCCACCAAAATACTCATCATTGTTTGGTGGTGGAGGCGTGCGCCTAGGCCGGCGGCGTTTGGGCGGATGGTCATCTGAGTCCCCCCCAGACGGGTCTGGGGACGGCGGTGGTGCCCCGCCTTTTGAATAGGGACCACTTTTTTGAGACGAACCAGGAGCCTTCCTCCCTGTGTTCATTCTATCCTACACACTTGGGCGGCGTGTGGTTCTGGTCAGCTCTCGATATGGCCGCTCGGGTGAGCCATCCGACCTTTCTCCATCTTGAGACTGCGTTAATTCTTGCATGATGCGATCCCCTATGCATTCAAACACATTCCGGGGTTGAGGGTTTTCCTCGAAGGTTCCCTGCTCTTGAGGCCGAGTCCTCCTTTTTCTCCGGTTTTGGGAAGGGGTGGATGGTCCACTGTCGCCAAAGTTGAGTCGGGCTTGGAGGTTCCTCCCCAGACTCAATCTTGATGCGATCCCTGGGACGATCCTTTCAACAAGTTGGCGCCATCCGTGGGACCAGTAACACTAAGCTAGAACAAAATCTCATCTCAAATCTCCAATGACGAAGGGACACCCGCCGACTAACCCCAGGAATGTGAATCCTGGGAACCGGAAGTCCCAAGGGGAAGGGATTCTCATCCCCAACCAGTCACCTAACCGCCTCGCGGGCGGGCTGGGTAACCGTAGCGGTTTTCAACCCGCGGGGGTGACGAGCACGATCTCGGTGACACCCCCACCCACTTCAACCTTGGACAACCCTGATCCAGGGAGTGCGCCAGACCCTCCTAACAAGGAACCACGCAGACCTTCGACAGAGGAAGAAGTGGAAGCCCTACCACTCAGTGAGGAGGATCTTACTCGAGTTCTCACTCAGAATTTTGAAAGGATCGTCCCACGGATGGCGCCAACTTGTTGATGCAAAAGTTGGTTGATCCTTGCTAGACCCGAATTAGGCTTAATTCGGGTTGGCTGGGTACCGGCTCCTGCACCAAGTGAATCGTCTGGTTGGGATCCTGCACACTAAACAACACGCGTTAAGCTTACCGTGGGAGGGTTTCCCACGATTAGACTCCTGCGTGAGAGTAAGTAATCGATTTAGAGTTATATGTGAGTTTAGAGTGAATTGTGATACCTTTGTGGAACCCTTGGGGTTTCCCTTTATAGGCAGTAAAACCCTAGTGGGCTTTCACTGATCCTTCGGCCCCAAGGAAGAGATAAGCACCAGAATTAGAATGATTGTTATCTTCTAATTCTGGTAGTAAATATCCTCTCCTTATTGGGGTAAAGATATTCCTAGACAGAATATCATTCTGTCTGACCCTATGTCGGCCATGTCGGCCGTACCGGGCCATGGGCCGCACACATGTGTGCGGTTACTGTTCATTCAAGCCCATAAGCCTGACTGATATTATCCCACCCATCTGTGATGGGCCAGATACGGGTAGTACCCTTGGGCCGGGTCCATGACCCGGCTGGGGACTATACGTCATCAACCCTAATGGGTTTTGAGGCCCAAGATCAAACGTCTCATGTTTAAATAACATTGTGAAGAAAATGGGCTTTTGGCCTTTTTAATCCGTATCTTGTTAAAGTGTAAAATGGGCTTGCATTGGGCTAGTGGTTTACATAATAAATATTTAAGATCTCTTATTGGGCTTTTGAGCCCAATACCCAAATGTGGAACCCCTTGGCCCAAAATCTCCATAAACGATTAAATCCGCTAAAATCGAACTTGAAAATGGCTTTGTTGATCATTTCTTCATTCTCGTGTCGATATTTGCCGGTTTTCGTGAACTTGGTACCTACACACATCAAACAACAAAACAAGCATATAAAAGGTAATATTTGAACATTTTATGCATTTATTCATTGTTTATTGATATAAATGATATGAGTATTTAAACTCATATCAGCGGCTTTAGCCGAGAGACCAGGGGGAAACCACCGGCACAGCCAGTGGCTGTTTTGGCGAAAACAGTGGCAACCGGTCAAGCCGGTTTTGCCACTGTTAAGGGTGTGTTTGGTTGGCCGGTTCATGGGTTAAACCGGTCCGGTTCACGACATGTTTAGATTAAAACACGGGTTCGGTTCATGGGTTATTTTTGCAAGTTAATTATTTTACAAGTTAAATGATTACAAGGTTAATTAAATTAAATTAACATGTTACTTAATTAATTTAAATACAAATGACTTAGGTTATTTTTATTATTTATAATACATGGATTTTAACCTAAGTATTTATTATGTAAGTTAGACTATATAATTAATTAATTATTAAACATGCCTTATAATTAATTAATTTACATTACTTAGGTTATATTAATAATAAATATTAATACATGTTTTAACTTAAGTATTATTACCTTTTATTTAATTAAATCAGGTTATATTTAATTAAATACTTTAACCTATTGTTTATTTAATTTACATGAAATGATTAATAAACTATACTAATTAATCACATGACTTAGAATATTAATCAGTAAACACTTAAGCTTATATTATTAGCTTAATAATCCAGCTTATTTCTATTTATAGAAACTTTCTATTTTTAGAAACTTATTTAATTAAGACAGCTAATCTACTTATGGAAACTTTCTATTTTTAGAAACTTATCTATTTTAAGCAGTAAATCTATTTTTGGAAACTTTCTATTTTTGGAAACTTTCTATTTTAGGAAACCTGCTCTTTTTAGGAAGTTACTTATTATTACACAACAAGTATAATAATACAAGAAATACAAGTAATACTTAATCAGAATAGACAGAATATATGATAAACACAGCATAACGTTAAAATCAGTAAAACAAGACATGAACATATAAAACAAGCTAAGACATGATATAAAACCAGTTATGTATACCATAATCAGATACTTATACACGTATATTATTTATGTAGCATTAGTGATATCGAAGTAGGACTCTCTTCCGTTCATCTTCTTAGTTCACTGGACACAAGGTACGGATTATCTGTCCTTTCAGTATGGACATTCTTCCTTTTTAGGGTTTCCCGTATGCAGCCAACTGTTTTCCCAGTATATGTTTTATATGTTTTTGAATTCCTTATGTTTAATTAGATACCTAAAGCCATATACATGCGTTACCAGTTTCACCTAGTTATGGAGGTACCATAACTGTAACACTGGAGGCACCAGTGTTATGACTCCACCACGACGGAGTGATAGCTCGTGGCGTCCCTTCAGCTTTTGGCCATATTATTATTATTATCATGTGGGGCGTATGGGTGCATCCTATGTTACATGTTTTCAGTAGATTATTCAGGTAAGTGTGGTGTGTGCCTTGTATCCTTCACAAGGATTTGATCCCTCCTACCCAAAACTTATATATAAATTTGAGGCAGCCCCTCTAATTTGCATGACGAGGTCACCCCTCCAAGTATTCATGCACGTTGAATTTCATGACCTATATTGGCTAATGGTAAACATGTTAAACAGTTTTTATAAGATAAACATCAGGCTTTTCAAACTATAAAACCAGTTTTACTAAGATATACCAGGTTATCCAGGACTTAGTCTTTTCTGCTGCTTTATGCTTATATGCTTATATCATTCATGTTATACTTGTATATCTGTGCACTGAGCGTTATGCTCAGCCGTTTTCCTTTCATGTTCCCAAACGGCAGGTACTCAAGGACGCTCGTAGACTTTAAGCGTACGTGCATATGGATTGGAAGCTTCCTAGCCTTCATTACTTTATGCATTACATTATACTTGATACTCATTTCCATGGACATTGTTTAGTCCTTTTCATTTACAGTACTTGTGTTTGTGTGTGATGACTTCTACTTTTGGGGTACCGATGTTTGTTTTTGGTATTTCCTTTATGGTCATGTGATGTTTTATAGATTTATCTTTGTATTCTTTGATGACACGCCATAATCACGCATGACATTCCATTTATCAAAATGGGGTGTTACAAGGCTAGATAGCTTCCAATCCATATGCACGTACGCTTAAAGTCGAGCGCCCTTGAGTACCTGCCGTTTGGGGACATGAAAGGAAAATGGCTGAGCATAACGCTCAGTGTACGGATATACAAGTATGACATGGAATAGCATAAGCATATAAGACTAATAGCAGCGGAATATTCTAACTTCTAAGATATCTGGATTCATGTTCATAAAACTGGTTTTATAGTTTGAAAAGACTTATGTTTCTATGAAAATCTGTTTACTTAGCCAAATAGCCCATATAGGTCATGAGGTTCCATCGTGCATGAATACTTAGAGGGGAGACCTCGTCATGCAATTAGAGGGGTTGCCTTTTATTAAATAGTCTTGGTAGGAGGGATCAACTCTTAGTGAAGGATGCAAGGCACACATCGTATTCACTCTTATATTATTGGTAAACATGTAAATAGGATGCACCCATACGCCCCACATGATAAAATAAAATACTAGCCAAAACTGAAAAGGGACGCCACGAGTAATCACTTCACCGTGGGGAAGTCATAACACTGGTGCCTCCAGTGTTATGGTTATGGTACCTCCATAACTAGGTACCCTGGTCATGCATGTATATGGCTTAGGCTCGTATTCTAACATAAGTATCAAATATATAAAACAAATACTGGGAAAACAGTTGGCTGCAAACGGAGAATCCTAATAAGGAAAGAATGTCTATATTGAAAGGACGGAAAATCCATACCTTATGTCTAGTGATCAAAGAAGACAAACGAAAGGAAGTCCTACTTCGATCTCACTAATGCTACATAAATAGTATACGTGTATAAGTATTCTAATTACTGAGTACGTAACTGATTTTATATCATGTCTTAGCTTGTTTTATATGTTCATGTCTTGGTTTACTGATTTTAACGTTGTGTTGTGGTTATCATGTATTCTGTATATTCTGATTAAGTATTACTTGTATTTCTTGTATTATTATACTTGTTGTGTAATAATAAGTAACTTTCTAGAAATAGTAGGTTTCCTAAAATAGAAAGTTTCCAAAAATAGAAAGTTTCCAAAAATAGAAAGTTTCCAAAAATAGATTAACTTTTTAAAATATATCAGTTTCTAAAAATAGAAAGTTTCCAAAAATATTAAGTTTCCTGAATTAGAAATTTTCCATATTTAGAATTAAGATGAATTAATAAGCTAATAATATAAGCTTAAGTTTACTGATTAAATATCATAAGTCATGTGATTTTAGTATAGTTTATTAATAATAACATGTTAATTAAATAAACTATAGGTTATATGATTTAATTAAATATAAGCATGATTTAATTAAATTAAAGTGTATAAAATACTTAGGTTAAAACATGTATTAATATTATATTAATAATAACGTAAGTCATGTTTATTAATTAATTATGTTTCATGTCTTAATAATTAATTAATACTATAGTCTAAATTAAATAATTAAATACTTACGTTAAAACATGTATTATTTTCTAAATAAAAATTAACCTAAGTCCATGATTAATTAAATTAATTACATGTCATGTTTTAATTAATTAAATATCTTTTTAATAAATAAATACTTGTAAAAAATAAAATACTTGTACATATTTTAGTCATGAACCGGACCAATGCATTTAATTTAGACGTGTCATGAATCGGACCCGGAACCCCTTGAACCGGCCCGAACCAAACACCCCTTAACAGTGGCAAACCGACTTGGCCGGTTGCCACTGTTTTTGTTAAGGCTGCCACCGGCTTAAGCCGGTGGTCTTTTCTTGGCTAACCGCTGCCGAACAGCAGGTTCCCACTGGCTGTGTGCCGGTGGTTGCCACTGATGCGCTGCGTTCCCCCCTGCTTGACCCACGACTGCCACCGGCCGTGTGCCGGCGGTGGTGGCTGCTGGCTGCCGTGACCCAACCAAACCTCAAGGACACCCCGACGCATGTTGGGTTCCTTCTTCCTGGTGTCGACCGAACCAAACACCACCGAGATCATAGATCTCGGTTGGTGGCATGATCAAAACCACGCCGAGAGCCTAGGGCTCTCGGTTTGTTTGTCGGCCGAACAACCAAACCCGAACAAACCCTTAATTTTACCCCCCATGATCACGTGACATGTTTTTAATCCTTGTTTTTATTTAATTCATGTTCATGTGCTAACTAATTAAATAAAAGAATTAAAAAAAACGGGTTTACGGATTACCGAATGCATGTAAAGATTGTAAAAAAAATAACACGAACACGATCTTGAATTTCATTTGAAAAAATCAAATCAAACACCTCTTGGTGTTGTTGGTTGCCGCCGACATCAAGACAGAAGAAAAAGATTAGGGTTTTTGATTTTTCTTGAAAACTCTGTAATAACTGGCTTTTACCTAGTATAAAAATTAAGTTCGTTGTGTGTCTATTCGAATTGACTATTGGTTTAAGTGCGACTCAGTCGTCTTTTGGTGGATAACAATAATAGATTGGTCGTTGTAGTAAAATTAAAATGCAAGCCGTTAAAATAAATGACGGGTAATTAAAACTAAAACTAATTAAAAAGTAAATGGTGCAATATTAAAACTTTTAAAAGTAAATGACGAGAAATTAAGACTTTAAAAGTAAATTAATTAAATGACTTAAAATTAAAACTTAATAACACAAAACCCAATCCGTCGGAATCAACCTATCGGAATCTGATCGGAATACCGATCGGAATGTAAGCCGTCGGAATGTGATCGGAATCACTCCTATCGGAATGTATGAAACACAAATCTATCGGAATAAGGTACGGATGATCCTATCGGAATAAATAAAAAACAAAACAGTCAGAATACTAAAAAGAAAATCTGTCGGAATACTCTCCCATCGGAATGTTGCTTCTGTCGGAATATAGCTGTCAAAAATTTGGCAGCATTCCGTCGCAATGCAGCCTTAAGCCCCGTCGCAATATACGATCGCAATGAGCGATCGTAATCTTGGTCGGAATAAGGGGGAGTATCGCAATACTGAGCGCAATGTAGAAACCCTTGTGGTTTTTGCGATCGTAACAAGCAGTCGGAATCCAAATCCCCTTTCCAATGGAATGAATTTCGCAATAAGCAAACCAAATAAGCACTTAGACAATAAGCAAATAACAAAAACTTAATTAAGGCAAGAATAAGACGAACAAAATAAGCACAAATTAAAAGACTTTCAAAACACAAAATAAACTAACTTTATAAAATGAACTTTAAAAATATAAAACTTTAAAAAAAACACTTTAAAACTAATAAGCTAAATACAAA
The DNA here is from genome assembly GCA_025667525.1 of Glebionis coronaria. Classification (NCBI taxonomy): domain Eukaryota; kingdom Viridiplantae; phylum Streptophyta; class Magnoliopsida; order Asterales; family Asteraceae; genus Glebionis; species Glebionis coronaria. Next base: position 366,120,044 of record CM046876.1, read on the forward strand.
ATAAGCCAATAAGTATGTCAAGCTTAAAGCTTAAATCGTATGAAAGCCTAGATAGGAATAAAAAGGTAAAAATTTTAATCAAATAAGCAATAAGATCAAGCAAATGAATGCTTAATCCGAATTAATAATCAAAATCAAAAGCAAGAAAAGTAGAATAAGATGGATAATGAAAAGCTTGATTGAAGGAAAACAAAGATTCAACAACAAAATTAACAGACTTACTTGGAATTAAAGGCAAAAAATTTAAGGTGCAAAACAAGGTAATTAAATTGACGATTAAGTAAATGATATGAAATTAAAGTGCATGAAAATGAAAATGGTGGAAGACTAGTTTGTCAAATTAGCCAACACCTCCTAATGTGATATTAGGAGGGTATTTATAGGAGAATACTGAGGTAAGCATGTGTTGGAAGCTTCCTTCTTTCTTTCTTTCTCGTCTTTTCGTCTTCTAAATTCTTCGACTTTTTCGACTTTGTCTCGGGATTAATTAAACTCGTCTTGTAATTTCTTCATTAAGACTTGAGTTATTCGGATTTATTAAAATTCCGTCTTTAGACTTTTCTTCGATAAATCTTCAGAATAGGCCTTGGACTTCCGTTCTTTTTGCACTCTTGATCTTTTGACTTCATCTTTTGTCTTTTTCTTCGATAAAAGCCCGTGAAAGCCCGTGTTTTCTTTCCTTTTCACACTTTGATCCTAAATCACAACAAAAACACAAAGCACGCATAATTCCGACATTTATGACATAAAGTACACGTTTTGGCTTGGTTATTATTATAATTAAGTGGTAAAAGGATAAGTGTTTTCACACTTATTAAATCCCCTACACTTGACCATTTCAATGTCCTCATGCAATGCTTTAATTACAAAGCAAGTTTTACATTTTCCATCATAATCAATCCACATTGGCCTTTATTAAAGAGATAAAATATTTAAAGGAAGAAAACAAGTAAAAAGATCAAAAAAATACCTTAGGGTTTTGGAAATGTCGTGAATGATTATCATCCTCAAGTTTCATGTTCCCCATACCAAGCTTAAAAACGAGATCATTGTTATTATAAGTTAGCAAACTATCACAAACTCATGTGGGCCAATTATTTACTTAGACTCCCTTATTCCTAGGTGTATCTATTATATTTTATTGTTGTCTTGAATGATCACGAGGATGCATTGTTGACTTATTTCGATAGTTATTTAGGCCGAAAATAAAGTAGGACGATTTAATCAATAGTTAGCTAAAGGATAAAATCTTTTAAAACTACTTCTCGGGACCTCTTAAAGTTCATTTCTTGGCATAACTCGCTTCACGATTTGAGACCTTTCTCGGATCGATATTTGGCATTGACTTCATACTTCAAATCTTGAGAGACGTTCATGAAATAATTGTCTTCTTTTCATAATAGGAATTTCTTCACTTGAACTTTTTTTAGAGATTCTTCATATTTGGACCACGACTTCTTCATTTTTCTCCAATCTTTATTTGGGATTTTGATATACAATGATCCGCCTCTTTTTAGGACTTGGATCTATTTATCCTCATACCTTGTTAGGGCCTTTTTGGATAGACTTCTCCATGATCTTTAGGGGAGTATTTGCTTTTTGTCGTGTGTCTCGATCCTTCATATTGATTTTTGATAAATGATTCTTCACATCACTTTGGATCTTTAGCAACAAAATGTAGCCCTCATGCTTTGTTAGGACCTTTTCGGACTCGCCAATCCTCGCATCCCGCTTCAATAAGTTATGCCTTGGCTATGAACTCTAATCAATACCGAGCAACTTTTAAATGATCTTGTGCTAGAAGCTAAGTAACTTTTCAAATCGTACAACCTTATTTATTGCAAATATATTTATTAACAAGAGATGGGAGAAAAAGCTTATAATCAACTCACATAAATTCATGAAAGAATACCAAACTTATAATTGACTCTATCATTTCTCGTTCTCCACAATTTAAAATCTTAAGGAATGAGACTCGTGAATGCTTAGCCAATTAAATCAAAGTTTTGGGTTTTCAAGTCATCTATAGGATCTTGCAACTTCTTATACTTTTTCAAGTATAGAATTCGCATTTTAAAGTTCCCTTGATAAACGACTTTCTAGGATCAATTATAGGAACTTGCGAAAAGTTCTTGTTCTTTACCCATAAGAGTTAAGACTTTCGCGTTTTAAAGTTCCCTATATAAAAGCCTAGCAAAACTTGACTTAAACGCGTTAAGGATACTAGCTAGAGTAAACTTAGATAAGTAAACTCGGGTTGAGTCAAAAGATTCACAACGTTTGAAAACTAAAACCACTTTATTCAAAATTTATTCTAGCAAAGAAAGAAAATAACTATAACAAAGGAAAAACTACAAGGCCAAAATAGATCAAAAATTTTGAAAAATGTCAAAAAATCAATTTTCCGGTTAAAATGAGGACAAATACAAGGAAAAGCCCACTTAACTTCGATAGAAGTCCCCCCTACACTTAATATAAACATTGTCCTCAATGTTTAAGCATGTGGAAGTAAACTCCCCCTACACTTAGGACATTGTGCACTTTGTTTTAATCTTGCTAAGGAAGAGACAACTAAAGTGATTCCTATTTTAATAGTGTAGAATATAAAATAGAGAATCAAAAGAGTTTAGGATAGAACCGGGAAGACGGGAACACGGAATCACGGGTCATCAAAAGTCATCAAGAATGGATCTTTGAAAGCTCGAATCCCTGCACATGATAAGAAAGAAAACAACAAACAACATACTAGGGTCTCCCCCTACACTTATTATAAAACAAAGAAAAAAGGATAGATAATGTGGGTTGCCTCCCGAGAAGCGCTTGTTTTTGTTAACCGAGTCGTGAGCCTGACTCGACCTTGATTAGCATAGGAAGAAGCTTGAAACATATCCACCGGGATCAAATACATGGTTTTCATCCATCAAGTAGCACAAGCTTAAGGTGAACAAGGAAAGCCAAAGAAGAGTAGGCAAGGTTCCCTTAAGTATTTGTTGAGCACAGTGGTAACAAGGGTGATGAGGTGCAAGCATATCTCCAAAAGTTTGAAAAATGTTTCCTTTTATTTCATTAGATGGATATTGAGATGGCTTAAAAAGTGCAATACCTGGATCGAACACCTTTTCCTTTAAGGGAAAATAACACTCAGGCTTAGTAGAATTTGAAGAGGATCCGCTCATAAATCTCACAATCTCATCCTTAGAGGGTGGATAAAGAGGTGTCAAGACATAAGTACTGCGGATATTGGTGTATTCCGGTTTCTTCTCCTTTGAAACGGGTTTCTTCATATCCGAAGGAGGAAAAAGACCAAAATCAAAGTCCAAAGGAGGAGAATCATTCTCATTTGGGAAGTAGGTATTGAGAAAAGTAGCAAAATCTTCCTCAAATGCGTAGTCATCCAAAGTAGGATCAAATGTTGTTGGCGGAGGATCTTCATCAAAAGTAGGTGCAATGTCATCATGTGAAGAATCACTCGAAAGAGTATCGACATCATCAAACTCAAAATCATCATATGTTGGCATGTCTTTATACTCAGAAGAAAAATCATCAGAATCATCCACGTCAAAACTAGAATCATCATCATAGTCATCATAGATCGGTGGAGACTCATGAATTGGTGGGGGATCTAAATTAGAAAGAGAATCATCCACATCATCTTGGAACAGTGGATTGTCATAGCAAGAATCGAAAAGAGGATTGTTGTAGATGACAAAATCATCAAGCACATTAATCATATTTGCTAATTCTCTTCGATTGGGTTTGTTTGTGATCTTCCCCATTTTTAACACTTGTGCATCATTCCCGACTCTTAGAATGAGCTCAACTTCGGAAACATCGACTAATGCTTTTCCGGTTCTTAAGAATGGCCGACCAAGTATTAACGGAATACGAGGGTCCATTTCATAATCAACAACAACAAAGTTGGCCGGAAAAGTGAAGGTGCCAACTTTAACAAACACATCTTTGGCAATACCAACGGGGTAAGCGAGAGTTCTATTTGCTAGCTCAAGAGTCATCTTTGTTGGAGTAAGATCGGGTAATGATAACTTTTTCCAAACACTTAAAGGCATCAGATTTATACTTGCCCCAAGATCGGCTAAGGAAGTAAATTCTTCGGTTTGGTTAAAAGTACATGGTAGCACAAAACGACCGGGATCTCCAAGTTTCTCCGGAAGTTCTTTAAGAAGGATTGCAGAATAGTTTTTATTCAATCGAGTATTAACAAACTCGGCCATCTTCTCCTTCTTATTAAGCAATTCCTTAAACATCTTAACAAATTAAGGCATTTGGGCTAAAGCTTCAACAAGGCTAACGGTGATGGTCAATCCTGAAATCTTCTTCAAAAAATTTGACACTTGAATGTCATCCTTGGTGAGCAATCTGCCTTTGTCTAAGCGATAAGGATAAAGGATGTTGGGTTTATTGGTGGAGGGTGGGGTTGGTGAAGGGTTTTTCTTGGGTATTTCTTCATGTATAGGTGGACACGGTAATGGAGAACTAATACTAGGCGTGGGAGTAGGAGGGATAAATGGTGGTGGAGGAGGTGTAGATGGAGTAATTGGGGGAGGGATAGATGGTCCTACTAAGGTTGCTCCACTGCGTGTAGTAATAGCACTCACATTCGCTCTTGGGTTGGTGTCGGTATTTGAAGGAAGAGAGCCCGAAGTAGAGGGTTGAGTACTTGGAAAGAAACTAGCCATCATATTCTTCAAATCATTTGTTTGATTGCTGAAGGAGGTTTGTATATCATGTCGAAGCTCGGTTCTAATATCATTCCATTGCTTAGTGATATCTCCTTTCAAGTTGATGATTTGGCTTTGAATATTCTTAATTTGCTCTCCTTGGGTCCTCATGAAAGTTTCAACATCTTGATTAATGGGTGGTGCTTGTTGAGCGGGTGGGTCATAAGGATTAGAAGCTCAAGGTGGGTTTGGGTTGCTTATATTGTAGTTGTTGGGGTTGTGGTTTTGAGGAGAAAAATCGGGTGAAAGAAAGTTGTTAGAACGGTAACTTAGCAAGTTACGATCACCTTAAGGTCGGGCTTGATAGATTTCCGTTGAATAGTTACCATGATCCGCATACACGTTTTCCGGATTTTCATGAGTAGAAGGACAATCAGTGTATGAATGAGGACCCCCGCAAATCTCACATGAAGTTGCTACAGCTTTAACTTGTTGTTGTTGATTTGTAGCCAAGAGTTGCATGTTTTTGCTCATTTCGACCATTGCGCGGGTCAATTCGATGATATCGGGGTTTGAAGAAGTAGAAGAAACATTGACTCTCGGGTTATTCCTTGAAGATGCGGAAGAATCCCAATTTTTCTGATGAGTAGTCATGTTCTCGATAAGCTCTCTACACTCCTCAGGTCTTCTTTTCATAAATGTGCCACCGGCGGTTGCATTAATCGTATCACGATCACGAAAAGTTAAACCATTGTAGAAAGTATCAATTAAGGTGACGGGGAGCATGTTGTGGTTTGGACATCGATCGATTAAAACATTATATCGTTCCCAAGCATCAAAAAGTGATTCATCGGGTTCTTGAGTAAATCCACTAATTTGATTTCGAAGGCTCGTGACCATGGATGGTGGAAAGTAGCGCGACAAAAAGCGTTGAGTCATATCATCCCAAGTATGAATTGAATTTTTCGGAAGACGATCAAACCATTTTTCGGCATGGTGGGATAAGGTGTGTGGAAATAGGTGAAGGCGAAGAAAATCCATAGTAACCCCGGGCAACTTCATGCTTTGAGTAACGGTAATGTACTTGTCGATGTGTTTGTTGGCATAATCATCTGGTAATCCGCGAAATGGACAAGTATTTTAGACTTGTTGGATCATGTGATGCTTCAACGAAAACTCTGGAGCCGTGATTTGCATCGGCTCAATCGGTCCTCCGCGTCCATTCATTGTGGGTTGACAAAGCTCCTCCATTGTTCGAAGGTCGGGTGGGGGAACATTGTTGTTGTTATTCATGTTGGGGTGGGGTGTATTATTGTTGTTGTGCACACCAGTCATAACTAAATCTTCACGAGTCTCGGGCTCAGAATAAGTTAAAGATCTAGTACGCATACACCTGCAAAAGCAAAAGAAAAAGATACCAAAGAAATAGAGAATATATATGTACGTGTAAAAATAAAAATAAAATCTTTTTGTATTTTTGAAATTTTTTAATTTTTATGGATTTTTAACAATTTTTAATTTTTATGGATTTTTGAAAACTGTTTGAGCAAGAAAAATAATGTTCACGAGTGAACGGATCCCAAAATTCAATGCGTCTCTCACAGAAAACCGTTAATTTTCACGAAAAGAGCCGGCAGCGGCGCCATTTAATAACTAGGTTTTTACTCAGTATAAAAATTAAGTTCGTTGTGTGTCTATTCGAATTGACTATTGGTTTAAGTGCGACTCAGTCGTCTTTTGGTGGATAACAATAATAGATTGGTCGTTGTAGTAAAATTAAAATGCAAGACGTTAAAGTAAATGACGGGTAATTAAAACTAAAACTAATTAAAAAGTAAATGGTGCAATATTAAAACTTTTAAAAGTAAATGACGAGAAATTAAGACTTTAAAAGTAAATTAATTAAATGACTTAAAATTAAAACTCGACAAAAAGTAAATTTGACAATTTAATAAAAATGAGAATTTGAAAACTTAAAACAATGCAAACTTAAAAATTAAACAAAGGAAAAATAATAATACAAAACCCAATCCGTCAGAATAAGGTAGGGATGATCCTATCAGAATAAATAAAAAACAAAACTGTCGGAATACTAAAAAGAAAATCTGTCGGAATACTCTCCCATCAGAATGTTGCTTCTGTCGGAATATGGCTGTCAAAAATTTGGAAGCATTCCGTCGCAATACAACCTTAAGCCCCGTCGCAATATACGATCGCAATGAGCGATCGCAATCTTGATCGGAATAAGGGGGAGTATCGCAATACTGATCGCAATGTAGAAACCCTTGTGGTTTTTGCGATCGTAACAAGCAGTCGGAATCCAAATCCCCTTTCCAATGGAATGAATTTCGCAATAAGCAAACCAAATAAGCACTTAGACAATAAGCAAATAAGAAAAACTTAATTAAGACAAGAATAAGACGAACAAAATAAGCACAAATTAAAAGACTTTCAAAACACAAAATAAACAAACTTTATAAAATGAACTTTAAAAAGATAAAACTTTAAAAAAAAACTTAAAACTAATAAGCTAAATACAAAATAAGCCAATAAGTATGTCAAGCTTAAAGCCTAAATCGTATGAAAGCCTAGATAGGAATAAAAAGGTAAACTTTTTAATCAAATAAGCAATAAGATCAAGCAAATGAATGCTTAATCCGAATTAATAATCAAAATCAAAAGCAAGAAAAGTAGAATAAGATGGATAATGAAAAGCTTGATTAAAGGAAAACAAAGATTCAACAAAAAAATTAAAAGACTTACTTGGAATTAAAGACAAGAAATTTAAGGTGCAAAACAAGGTAATTAAATTGACAATTAAGTGAATGACATGAAATTAAAGTGCATGAAAATGAAAATGGTGGAAGACTAGTTTGTCAAATTAGCCAACACCTCCTAATGTGATATTAGGAGGGTATTTATAGGAGATTAGGGAGGCAAGCATGTGTTGGAAGCCTCCTTCTTTCTTTCTTTCTCGTCTTTTCGTCTTCTAAATTCTTCGACTTTTTCGACTTTTTCTCGGGATTAATTAAACTCGTCTTGTAATTTCTTCATTAATTAGGCTTGAGTTCTTCGGCTTTATTAAACTTCCATCTTTAGACTTTTCTTCGATAAATCTTCAGAATAGGCCTTGGACTTTCGTTCTTTTTGCACTCTTGATATTTTGACTTCGTCTTTTGTCTTTTTCTTCGATAAAAGCCCGTGAAAGCCCGTGTTTTTTCCCTTTTTACATTTTGATCCTAAATCACAACAAAAACACAAACCACGCATAATTCCGACATTTACGACATAAAATACACATTTTGGCTTGGTTATTATTATAATTAAGTGGTAAAAGGATAAGTTTTTTCACACTTATTACTCTGTAAAGTGAAAAAGTGTTTTCCCTTATTTGTTTATTACTTAAAAATCAAATGGGCTTGGCCCGTTTCCTTCACTTGGTGCCGCGGCTAATATGGCCCACAAGGGAAAACCCGGAGTTTTCCCGTGTTTTAAATTTACGTGCTCGTGTGTTCGTATATTCGTGTAATAATTGTTCGTGTTATATTTAAATACTTGTACATAACTATATTAATCGTATAATATTAATTAAGTACGTAGTTACGTGTTCGTGATTTTTACGTTCATGATTTCATGTTCATGATTATAATTACTATTGTTAATAATTATCGTGTACTATCACGTACTTAATAGTTATCGTGTAATAATACGTACATAACTTTTGTAATTACTAATCGTGACACGTGTTCATGCTATAAAAGGAAAGTTTTTTAAATGTACGTACGTTTACTAAGTGTACTGTTCATGGTAAAAGCATGCGGGTTTTACAACTCTTCCGCCCTAAAAAGAATAATTCGTCCTCGAATTATAGATAAAATAAACTGAAAGAGGAACATACCTGAATTCAAAATATGAAATGAGGGTAAGAACCCCGGATATTCCGACTAACACAATCGACAGCTTGAGGAATAAATGTGCTTTAATAATTTCTGGAGACTCCTCTGTTTCCCAAGTGGCTTCCCGCTCGGTATGGTCCCTCCAAATGATTTTGACGTATGAAATCGTCTTCTTCCTCATGACTCGTTCTTTCCTGTCGAGAACTCGTTCGGGTTCCTCTATGAAGGTAAGTGTTGATCCCAAACTTAGATCGATTTAGCTTGTGTAAACGAGAATAAATCAAGTTAAACACTTAGAGAAACTTTGTTGTACATGAAACAATTTAAGTATTATGCGGAATTAATACTTAAAAACGAACACACAAACAAGATAAACCAAACTTTCACTTTGATTGATTAATCGAACTTGCGTACAATGAAAGTGTGAAAAACATATATTGAACTAAACCTAAAGGCCTCCTTTTATAGATTAAGGAGCCTTGTACAAGAGTCTACGTATCAGCTATTTTAGGTAAAGATAAACATAAGAAATACATTGTCGAACATATCTTTACTAGAAACATAAAACGTGTAGACTAAGTATGCTGTCAGTGCTTGACTTCTTCTTATCAACGCTTGACTTCTTCTTGTCAACGCTTGTCTTGACAACGCTTGATTTCTTCCTATCAATGTCTAATTTCCTCTTGTCAGCGTCCAAGTGTCTTGGCTACATTTTATTCCCAACAATCCTCCCCTAAACTTGATATCTACTCTAGAAATCAAGTTTCTGAATAAAACTAAGTACAAGGAGGATTCATACAAATCTTATTAAGTTGGAAATAAATAAACGTAATCAAATCTTTGCCAACGTCACTTGTATAATCCATCTCCAGCTGTGTTGACACCATTTTCTTCAAAACTTTTTTGGACATAGGATATTAAACATCCACAAGAAGATATTCAGAAAACTTTGTAGTACTCAGGTGATACACACCAGCTGCTGAATGTAAACGCCATTGAAGTCCACTGATATCATCAAGATCTTTCCAAACTGGATCTTCTTCATCTGGTGCACACCTTCTCTTGAATGTTGACCAAATATTTATTCCATTGACTGAAGTAGGTGCTTCAGTCTCATACTTGGCCTGCATCAACCTCCAAAGGTCTGCTAAGTCTTCCCTATCCATTCTTGCAAACAAAGACATAACAGTAATGAAAGTATGTACCTCTTTCCCATATCTGCCAATCATGAAAAACCTACTTGCATCTTCCTCATAGCTAACTATAGGGTTTTTGGAGTCATGAGGTAATACTTCTACCATATGTGAAGCTTCCAAGGGTGAGAGTTTAATACTCTTTCTAATAACAGCTTCACTAGGATTCACTCTATCCATGTTTTCTGGGAACTCAAGTGAAACTCCCTTCTTCAATGGTCTTTGTGTAACTAAAGCCTGTTGGATCTACATCTCTTCTGCAAGTTCTTCCTTTCTTTCATCTGAAAGAAGTCTGATAGTGTTCTACTCCTGCACACTTGCCCATATAGGATAAGCCTTATATTCCAACTCATCACAAGACAATCCTGCAACTTCTTAAAAGTCTAACCTGATTGATGACATCTAAGCAACAGGTAGTAGAGCTCCCTTCTAGCTGTCTTAGTCTGTTAAAGAACTTTGCTAGCTTTATATTGCAGAATCGCCTTGCAATCCCTTTGAACTCTTAGTAGAATCTCCAAACCCCAAATTTGATCTGATAAAGTCATGTCTGGATTCCCTATTACCTTATTCTCCCATGCAAAGTACATTTGAGCAACTTCAGGCATCTCATAATCCACCTAATTCTTCAACTCTGCAAATTTTCCTTTGCCAACTCATCACCATATTCAAGTCTCTCTGGTTCTTCAATAATCATTACACTTGTATTTGTGCTCTCATCACCACTGCTTTCCTTACTCTCAATAGCAGTCTCCTTCATCCTATCTTCTTTCTCAAGTTGTGCAACCAACATAGAATCAAACTTTACTTGGGCTGCATCCTTGGGAACTACTGTTTCTACCATAATCCCTTTACCCTTATCTAATATATCAATGTTTGGTAAAGATGATGATGTTACCTGTGTAGACACATCTTTGATGATAGCTGATGATTGGGATACATCAACCATACCTGCAAGTCTATCAACATCCAAAACATGTGTGTCAATGCCTAACTTACTCCTATCAGCGCTTAGCTTGTCAGCGTCAAAAACCTGTTTTTCAATGCTCAACATACTCTTGTCAGCACTTTGCTTTGTAAACTGCTCCATCATCTCAGTAAAAGATAAATTCAAATTTGTAGGGGTAACCAATGAAACATCAAAACCTGGTTGCCTCTTTAAATCTGTTAGAGCTTCAGCTATACCCAAAGAGTCTCCTTCTTGTGAGCCTTTGTCACTCACATGTATCTGCTCATCCTCCCCTTTGGAAGAATCCTCCACTCCACGTCTAGGGTTAGCACCTTCTAAAATAACAATCCTCTCCCTTAATTGCTTGAGTTCAAGGCCTTGTGTAGAGACAGTATGTACAAGGTCCGCATTTTACTTTTGCAAGCTAATGCAGACAGCCGTCAAATTCCAACAATGTATAGGGTTCTAATCTGCCCTCTTCTAGAATGGGAATGTTACCTCCCAAAGTAGAGTCATGGGTCATGGATGGGGTCTTCATGATGTTTGGACTGACTTGGCCTGCATCTAAGCTAGTAACAATAGTCCTAGCCCCACCCATGTCACCAACCACACTTGTGGTGGTGGTTCTCTCTGCAACATGGCTAGGACCACTATAGAAGAACACTCTAGTAGTCATTGGGCATTTTACCAACCTAAATTCAGGGGGTGTAGAAGATGATGTGGATTGGGTTTCAATTTGAAGGTTAAGGGGTGTTTGGGTTTGTTGTAAAAGGGTGTCAGCGTTTGGATTTAGAGTCTCAACGCCAACATTTAACGTGTTAGAGTTGAAGGGTTCTTGGTAAATATCCATTTGCTTGGGTGATGGTGATGGTTCAGGGAATGGGTCTGGTTGGGGTTGTGGGTCTGGTTGAGGTTGTGTTGCTGCAATAACAGCAAGCATAGATTGGGTAAGGGGTAAGTCTCTGTTTGGGGGTGTATTCATCTTTCCAAAAATTGCTTTCTTTTGCACAGGGATCTTATAAAAATCATCATGATCCCTGGTGCAATATCTTTGTTCATCAAACACCATTTGCAAAAATCTTGGGTAAGCAAGAGTCATCTTGCTACCCTTATTATGACACATGCCATCAAAAATCATTTTAGAAAAATCATATTTTTGCCCAGTAGCAATACACACAATGACACTCCCAATTGATCTGTTAATTTCATTGTGTGCAGTACATGTGGGACTCAAACATTAAAGAATGACATGTATCAAGTACTTCTAAGTTGGGGGAAATTCCTGTTTTGAATATTTGTTTAAAGTTCCCTCTTCAGGGAAAGGATAACCCAAAGCTTGAAGTCCTTGTTCTAGCTCACCAATGGGTAGGGTGGTTATACCATCTGCATCATTAAGATGCAAAGCCTGGCGAACCAAGGCTTTAGTAACCACCCATTGAAGCCCGTGGACTGGAGCAGTCAATGTAGTCACATTATTAATCGTTGAGGAAGTGACAGTATTCAAAAACTGTTTAATATGAGTGACAGGGATAAAAGGAGCATGAGAAAGTGCATACCTTAATGGGGATGCATTTAAATACTCCACCACCTGAGTATATTGAGGAAACAGAGTGTTGTCAGCCTCTAAATAGGAAACCATGTTGTGCTGACTTCTGAACCCCAATACCAAATCACTCGGTTTAAACTTAGGCGCCATTGATGTAGAAAGTTGTGAGAAATGTTTATGAAAGATGAAAGTGTGTGAAAATTTAGTTAGACAAGAATAAGCAGTTACCCTGTTTCAAAATAATGAGCCAAATATATAGAAGAGGTAAACACATGTGATTGGTAAAAAATGAGGCAGTTATTTTTCAAAAGATAATGATTAAAATCTTAAAAATATATAACTTATCTTGTGCATTAATAAAAAGTTACCAACTCCTAAAATTACGGCCCAAATTTTCGTCAAAAATAACAACTGGGTAGGACCCAATGTTTATCAACGGTCAAAAATAACCTATCAACGCTCAACGGCTATATTCTTGTCAACGTTGGATTTTGCCATGTCAACGTCAAAATTTGTAACACCCCATTTTGATAATGGAAATGTCACACGTAATTATGGCGTGTCATCAAAGCATACAAGGAAAAATGTCTAAACATTACATGACCATAAAAGGAAAATACCGGAATCAAACATCAGTAGTCCAAAAGTAAAGCTCATAACACACAAACATAAGTATAGTAATGGAAAGGACTAAACAATGTTCATAGAAAATGTATTAAAGGAAAGATAATGCATAAAGTAAAGAAAGGCTAGAAAGCTTCGATTCCATATGCACGTACGCTTAAAGTCTACGAGCGTCCCTGAGTACCTGCCGTTTTGGGAACATAGAAAAGGAAAACGGATGAGCAATACGCTCAGTGCACGGATGTACAATAAAGCATGAATAGGATAAGCATATAACATATAACAACGGAAGAAACTAAGTCCCGAGTAACCTGGTTAAGTCTTGATAAAACAGGTTTTATAGTTTGAAAAGCCTTATGTTTATCTTGTAAAAACTGTTTATCATATTTTACCATTAGCCAATATAGGTCATGAAAATCCATCGTGCATGAATACTTGGAGGGGTGACCTCATCATGCAAATTAGAGGGGCTGCCTCTAATTTAATATTCTGGTTTGGGTAGGAGGGATCAGCTCCTTGTGAAGGATGCAAGGCACACACCACATTCACCATGAAATCCTGACTGAAAACATGTAACTAGGATGCACCCATACGCCCCACATGATAAATATAAAAATATGGCTAAAAGCTGAAGGGACGCCACGAGCAATCACTCCGCCGTGGTGAAGTCATAACATTAGTGCCTCTAATGTTATGGTTATGGTACCTCCATAACTAGGTGAAACTGGTCATGCATGTATATGGCTATAGGTATTCTAAATTAAACACAAGCAAATCAAACACATAACTTATACTACGGAAAAACATTTGGCTGCATACGGGGAATCCTAATAAGGAAAGAATGTCCATATTGAAAGGAAGGGAATCCGTACCTTATGTCCAGTGAACAAAGAAGACGAAGTGAGAGCAATCCTACTTCCGTATCACTAATGCTACATAAATACATACATGAATAAGTATCTGCTTACTAAATACGTAACTGGTTTTATGTCATGTCTTAGCTTATCTTATATGTTCTTATTATGTTTTACTATTTTAAGCCTTAAACTGTGTTTATCTTATATTCTGTCTACTCTGATTAAGTATTTCTGGTATTTCATGTATTATTATACTTACTGTGTAATAATAAGTAACTTTCCAAAAATAGTAGTTTTCCTAAAATAGAAAGTTTCCAAAAATAGGAAGTTTCCAAAAATAGAAAGTTACCAAAAATAGAAAGTTTCCAAAAATAGAAAGTTTCCAAAAATAGAAAGTTTCCAAAAATAGAAAGTTTCCAAAAATAGAATTACTGCTTAAAATAGATACGTTTCTAAAAATAGAAAGATTCCATAAATAGATCAGCTGCCTTAATTAAATAAGTTTCCATAAATCGATTAGCTTCCTGAAATAAATAAGTTTCTAAAAATAGAAAGTTTCCATAAATAGATTAGCTGCCTTATTTAATCAAGTTTCTAAAAATAGAAAGTTTCCATAATTAGATATAAGCTGGTTAAATAAGCTAAGTATATAAGCCTAAGTGTTTTCATGATTATTTTCTAAGTCATAAGATATAATGTATAGATTATTAATTATTTCATGTAATTAAAATAAACTATAGGTTAAAATATTTTATTAAAGTATATCATGTTTTTAATTAAATAAAGTTAAATACTTAGGTTAAAACATATATTATTAAAGTATATCCCCTTGTCTTGCTGCTGCCATGGGACCCACACCAACCAACCGGGACCATATGGTCTCGGTGGTGGTAGAGTAGCCAAACTGAAACACCATTGGGGTTCGGTTTAGGCGCCGGCCAAAACAAAACACCCCTAAACCATCCTTTTTGATTTCTCCAAAAGCCATTTTCATGTTAGATCTATGTTTTAATTAGGTTTTTTTTTAAAAAACACATCATGTTCTTAATTATTTAATAGATCGAATAAAAAAGAAAAGGGTTAAAAGAATTTACCGAATGCGTGGATCTAAACAAGGATGAACAAACATGAACACTTGCACCAAAACCAAGATCAAAGATCAAAAAACACCCCCTTGGTGTGTTTATGGGTGGCAGCCAAAAAAGAAAAAGAGGAGGAGGAGAAAAACTTTTCTAGGTTTTTTGTTAAATCTTCTGTAAAGTGTAAATGAGTAGTAACCTTTCCCTTAACCCCTCTTTAGTAAAAATTTGAGATGGGATTGGCCCATCTCTTCCTTGTTGTCGCGGGTAGGGGCCCCACATGGGGTACCCGTATCGTTTTCCGTGTCTCGATATTTGTGTTCGCGTTTAATGTGTTCTCGTTAAATAATTACCGTGACCTAATATATTTATTTACGCTCGTAATAAATATATATATGTAATTAATAATAGTTCGTGATTTAATTACGTTTATGATTTTATGATCGCATGTTCGTGATTAATTATTGTCAAATAATTATTGCGTGCTCGTGCGTAGTAAATACTTATCGTGTTCTAACACGTACGTAATACGTAAAATCCTAACACGTAATCGTAATCATGCAATAATAGGAAAGTTTTAATCTAGTACGTACGATCTTAAGGGTACTATTCATGGTAAAAGCATGCGGGTTTTACAACTCTTCCCCCCTAAAAAGAATAATTCGTCCCCGAATTATAGATAAAGTAAAATGGAAAAGAAGAACATACCCGAATTCAAAATATGAATGAGGGTAAGAAGCCCAGATAGACTCCTCTGTTTCCCAAGTGGCTTCCCACTCGGTATGATCCCTCCATAGGATTTTGACGAATGGAATCGTCTTCCTTCTCATGACTCGTTCTTGTCTGTCAAGAACTCGTTCGGGTTCTTCTATAAAAGTGAGATCTTCACGTATCTGTTCCAGTGGATACTGAACCATCTGAAGGGGATGATACTGGTACCCTCTGAGTAAGGACACATGAAACACATTGTGCACATGCGAAAGCTGCGGAGGTAACGCCAATCGGTAAGATACTTCACCGACTCGTTCAATGATATCAAACGGTCCGATGAAACGAGGACTGAGCTTCCCTTTAATCCCGAAGCGTCTAACACCTCGTGTCGGCGAAACCTTAAGGAAGACGTGATCTCCTACGTTAAAATGTATGTCCCTACGATGCTTATCGGCGTAACTCTTAGGACGTGACCGTGGTTCCTGAGGTTTCTGCTTAGCTACTGCGATATTTTTATTGGTCATCTCTATGATTTTTGGTCCTTCAAGTGTTCGCTCGCCAACCTGATCCCAGCAGATTGGGGCGCGACACTTTCTGCCATACAACATCTCGAAAGGAGCACACTTGATACTTGCGTGCCAACTGTTGTTGTATGCAAACTCCACCAAACAGATGTAATTGTCCCTATCACCCGTCCATTCCAACGTACATGACCTCAACATATCTTCCAATGTCTGAATGGTTCGTTTCGACTGTTCGTCTGTTTGAGGGTGAAAGGCCGTGCTAAGCTTAAGTTGTGTACCCCAAGCTTTCTGCAGACTCTTCCAAAAGCGCGAACTGAATCGAGGATCTCTGTCTGAGACGATGCTAGATGGTGCACCGTGGAGTCTCATGATCTCTCTTCTATACGTATCGGCGAGTTTACTTACCGAATCTTCCTTGCGGATCGGTAAGAAATGAGGTGATTTGGTAAGTCGATCTACGATAACCCAAATTGCATCGTGCTTCCTCTTGGTAGGAGGAAGACCAGTAACAAAATCCATGGTGATTTTGTCCCACTTCAACTCTGGAATATCTAACGGTTGAAGGAGACCGCCAGATCGCTGATGCACGATCTTAACCTGCTGGCAGGTAAGACATTTGGAGACGTAAGTAGCTACATCCTGTTTCATACCACTCCACCAAAAGTACTGCTTGATGTCATGGTACATCTTAGTCGAACCAGGATGTATAGAGAATGGGGAGCTATGAGCTTCAGCTAACAAGGTTTCCCAGAGTTCTTGGTTATCAGAAACACAAAGTCTCGTGCCCTACCATACGATACCATCTACATCTACTCTGAATTATGTCTGTTTCTCCAAGTTCTATACTATCGCCCAGATTTCTCCGTCATCCTTCTGAGCTTCCTTGATCTTAGAGAGTAACTCGGGTTCTACACTAAGGTTAGCCCAGTAACCGTGTTGTCCACGTACCATGATCTCGATGTCTAGTCACTCCGAGTCTCTTATGATTTCCTCTTCTATTTTAATGACGTTGATCATTCCGAACTTCCTGCTAAGAGCATCTGCTACTACATTTTCCTTTCCGGGATGATACTGTAGATTAATGTCATAATCCTTCAACAGCTCTAACCATCTCCTCTGCCTCATGTTCTATTCACGTTGAGTGAAGATATACTTAAAGCTCTTATGGTCCGTGAAAATGTCACATGATTCTCCATACAAGTAGTGCCTCCATATCTTCAATGCAAACACAACTACAACAAGTTCCAAGTCAGGCGTAGGGTAATTTTCTTCATAAGGCTTAAGCTGCCGTGAAGCGTACGCGATCACTTTCCCATGTTGCATGAGAACACAGCCAAGTCCCTTCCCTGATGCATCATTGTAGATTTGAAATCCACCCGTACCAGATGGGAGAGTAAGAATAGGTGCAGATACTAGCTTCTGCTTCAGGTCTTCAAAGCTCTTCTCTCGTTCTTCAGTCCAAACGAATTTCTCCCCTTTCCGCATCAGTTTGGTCAATGGTAGTGCTAAGCGGGAAAAGTTCTTCATGAACCTACGGTAATAGCCAACTAAGCCTAAGAAACTGCGGACTTCCGTCGCTGATGTCGGCCTTGGCCACTTAGTAATGGCCTCAACCTTCGCTGGATCCATAGTGATTCCTTCTGCTGATACAATGTGACCTAAGAATGCCACCTTGTCTAACCAGAACTCACACTTGGAGAATTTAGCATACAGCTGCTTCTGGCGAAGAATCTCTAGTACTGTACGAAGATGGTCTTCGTGTTCCTCCTTGGACTTTGAGAAAATCTGGATGTCATCGATGAAGACAATGACGAACTTGTCCATAAATTCATGGAAGATTTTGTTCATAAAATCCATGAACACTGCTGGAGCATTTGTCAGGCCAAATGGCATAACTACAAACTCGTAGTGGCCATAGCGGGTACGAAAAGCAGTCTTAGCGATATCCTGCTCCTTGACCCGTAGCTGATGATAGCATGACCTAAGATCAATCTTGGAGAAGTGTTTGGCCCCTTGGAGTTGGTCAAACAGATCGTCAATATGTGGTAGTGGATATCTATTCCGGATAGTAATCTTGTTGAGCTCGCGATAGTCTATGCAAAGACGCATACTGCCGTCCTTCTTCTTAACAAACAAGACCGGTGCGCCCCATGGAGATGCGCTCGGTCGAATGAAACCTCGTTCAAGAAGTTCTTGCAGTTGATCCTTCAGCTCCTTCAGGTCTATGGGAGCCATGCGATAAGGAGCCTTGGAGATTGGTTCAGCTCCTGGAATAAGGTCGATACTGAATTCCAGTTCTCGTGCAGGTGGTATGCCCGGAAGTTCTGCTAGAAAAACATCTTGGAAATCCGACACTATAGGTTGATCCTGAATTGATGGGGATTCAGCATCTATGTCGTGAACCGTAGCTAGATAACCCTCGCAGCCATGTGACAGTAGTGCACGCGCTTGCAGGGTAGATATGATTTGTACAGACCGTCCGGGTATGAACCCGTTATGAATGTACTCTGGTGCATTAACATCACCGAAGATAACTCGATATGAATGGCAGTCTATGGTAGCATGATGCTTGGATAGCCAATCCATGCCCAAAATCATGTCGAAGTCATTCATGTTCAGCGGAAGTGCGTCAACAGGTCGAACCTTATCGTCAAATTCTAGGGGAAGACTCTTATATACATGGGTGATTAATACATAGTCCCTCAAAGGCGTGGAAATAGTAAGCCTATTCTCTAGTGGCATGGGAAGCATCCTAATGTTCTTAGCATAAGCAGTAGAAATAACCGAGTGAGTAGCACCCGTATCGAAATGAACACATGCAGCTTGACCATACATATACAAGATTCTAGTGATGGTACCTGTAGACTTGTTGGCCTGGTCTCGAGATGTCGTGTAGACACGCCTGGTGGTAGGAGGCGGCTTGGAATCAGCATGTCCTGATGTACCCTCCATCTCGCCCTTACGACAATCCTTCATGATATGGCCAGGAAGACCACACTTGAAGCATGCGTCAATGTTACGGCGACATGGCCCTAGGTGCCTACGGTGGCAAGTAGAGCAAAGAGGATGAGTAAATCCTCCAGCAGGTGCTCTGGCTGGCTGGGAACCTGATAAAACATTTTACATAAGACATGATAATTGGGTACAAAGGACAATGCGGATAATCGTAAGATGGAATACCAGTGATAGTTGGACGGCTAGGCTGTGAACCTCTCTGGTTCTGGTCCCTACCGTTTCCATGGTTCCTGGTAGAAATTTTGCTCAAGTGTCAGAATATGAGTTATAACATGAAATCATCAGGAAATGTGTAAGTATTAGGACCTGCTGCTGTTGGAGTGTCCAGCGTTGTTACGGTAATTATCATTACCGCCACGCCTATCCGTAGCAAAACGCTCGTTAGTCTGACCGTTTCCCTTGGGCTGATGAGGCTGCTGCTGAGTAGCCGGCTGAGACCGGTCCCCAGTTTTCTGCCTAGAAGATACATTTAAAGAGATGAATAATTTGACATATATGGAAAGAATACGGATTGATAACTGCTTGAATACGAATGTTTACCTCTTGTCAGGTCTCTCAGCTTCCCCGAACTCATCTCTCTCCTGCAGCATTTCCAGCTTACGTGTTTGATGTTGAGCTTTTGCTACCCTTTTAGGAAAAAGAGGCAACAAAGTAGGGCAAGTGAGCACGACGATTTAGGAAAACCGTGTGTGAATGACCCAATTAGGTTCGTTCTCAAGGAGGCTAGTGTGTTATGTGTGTAATGACTTGGATTAATTTGTGATTATATTTGAGAAAAGAAAAATAGAAAAGGGATTAGAAGAGAATGACGGTTATGAAGACGGATTAAACTAAGTCTAAAAAGGCGTACACGTAAAGTCGTAAAAACCACCAAAATTAAAATTTAACCCTAAAAATTCCTAAAAATCACCAAAAATCCTTAATAATATTCTAAGAGTTTACAAAAAATCAAAACTTGCAAAAACCTTTTAATTAATTAGATAATGACTTTTTAATGCTAATTAAAGCCCTAAAAATCAAAATTAATTATTAAAAAGCCCTAAACAAGATTTTCAAATTTGTAAACCTTAAAAATACTCTAATTAAGCTAAAAACAATTTTTCAAAATTTTAAAACCAATTAAAGCTATTTTTAAATAATTAAAAACTCCTAAAATCAAATAAATCTTAAATTAATTATAACAAATAATTAAAAGACCTAAAAAAATATTTGGAAAGTTGCAAAAATCCTAATTAAGTATTTAGAACCTAGGAAAAATATAAAAACCTAGAAAATCAGACTTTTAAATTCTAATAATAAAATAATATTAAAATAATATTAAAAATCCAAAAATTATAAAAAATTCTAAAAACTTGCAAACTAGCTTAATTTAACCTAAATAACACAGAAATGAAAGTGAAATTACCTAAATACCCCTGTTGGGCCTAGAAAATGGGCCAAACCCTAAACAGTCCCTTATTGGGCTCAAATAAGGCCCAATAAGAAAAAGTGCTCAAAATAAGCTCAAAAAGCACAGGTTGACTCAAAATTTGATTTTAAACAACTTTTTCCAAAGGCCCAAAAGCTGAAAATGTGAAATAAGCTAACTTATATTAAGCAGCTTATTCTTAATGGGCTTTTTGGCCCATTAAGCTATAAGCTGATGCCATAAGCTAAAATTTAACACACAACCTTCTTTTGACCTAACAAAGACTTCTGTAAAAAGAAATTTCAAATAAGACCACTCAATAAGCCAGAAACAAGTCAACAACTTATTCACAAAACGACAAAATAGTCGTTTTTATGATCTAGACCACCTCAGAAGCTGATTCAAGTTGCAAAATGTTTCTTTTGACAAAACTAAGCTTAAAAACCAAAGAACTTTCAAATAAGCACACTCAATAAGCTGGAAAATCAAATAAGCACTTATCTTAAAAGTCAAACAAGTTGGTTTTCTAGTGAAAAGTCAAAGTCAAAGTCTGATAAGTTCCAGTTCACTTAAATGGGTCAAATAATGAAGATCTATTACAAAAAATAAGTTGTTGCAAGTCAAAATAAGCTAGAATAGCTTATTAATAAGCTGATGATAAAATTGCACTAGCAGGGGCTAGTTTTGGATGTTGAGCAGTGGGAACTTTTCCCACTGCTTGAGAATTTTGACTTGTTGTCTTTAGTGACTTTTTCTTGGATTCAGTTTTCACAAAGGCACCCAATTGATCTTTGGATCAAAAGGAGTCAATAACAAGCAAAATAACACAATCACAAACAGCCAATTGATACAGTTTAATCAATTTATCACCAGATATAGCACAGACATGAACAATGAGCAGTTTAGCATTCAAGAGCAATTTTAGCACAAATCAGCCAACCAAATTCAACCAAATGCACACACAAGCTATAATAAACTCCAATAAGCAAGTCTAAACAGGTTTCATGCACTGGTTCAAAGAATTAAGCAAGATCCAAGCTATCAAAGTTACTGATGAACACTACACATGCAGATTTATACTTTTGCTGATGTATTTGACACACAAGCCAATTTCAACACCTCAAATCTTTCAAACAGGTTAAGTTAACTTTGTTTAAACCACTTTTATCCCTAAGCATGCATACACACTAAGTGTTCCCAAAATCCTAGGTCTAAACAAGCAGAAACAAGGTCTTAATAGCAGATTGATCAATTCAAGTGTTCAAACCCAATAACTTGCAGCAAAACACTCTCAAACAAAGGTATATCAGATACAAAGCATAAACAACACTTTCTCTTAACACAAAATCAGATTACAAGCATAAATCAGTAGACCCAAACACCCCTTTAACTTTTTCAAATCAAGATTTTCAAAAGCAAAACAAGATTTCAGGCCAACCAAGCATCAATTAACACTCTAACAAGTCTAAATAACAGATTCAAGCAAGAACAAGCCACAAAATTCACAAGAACAACAGTTTCATACAAATATCACCAAAAATCACTTTTTAAGCAGATTTGGAGATTAAGTAAGCAAACCTCATGGATGTACATCCACACCCACGAATTTTGAGCTTATGTGCTAGCAAGAACAAGCACAAGCTTCCACAAAAGCCTGCTAAGATTCAACAAGGGTTAAGCACAATAACATGTAAAATCAGAAACTTGGAAAAATCTTGATTGATGCAAACTTGTTACCCCACACTTGATTATCCCCAAGTTATAAGCCTCACCACACCTTAACCAACTCAGTTAGGATGCTATGATCAGCCCTATAGCCCAAGAATTCCAAGATTGGAACAAGACTTAGCAAAATATCAAGAAAATGAGGAAAATATGCAAACTTGTGCACACTCCTCTTTTGAAAACAGGTTTTAAACTTCAAAAACAGTAAGCTAAGAACATAAACAACAGAATAAAGGTGGCACTTGGTCTTTCTTCAAAGTACTTAACTCAAATTCATTAAACTGAAAAAGGATTTACAAGACTTTGAACAAAGGAAAAACCAAAAGCAGGAACAAATGAAATGAACTAGACCCTTTATATAGAGGGTGTACAAGGTCCTAGCAAGCTGCAAAACGTGTAAACCCTAATGCTAAAGTCCCAAAAATGCCCTTGAGGTCTTTGTCTTCATCTTGAATCATGTGACATATTTTTGGCTTTTTGTTGATGCTGGCAAGTGTAAAGTTGATCCAAGGGTGTGTATGAAGCTTAAAAAGTAAGCACAAATCTCAAACGTTGGATTGCTGGTTAGTTTTTGTTTGGACGTGAGAAGTGGGGCAGGGGAAGGTTGGTATACTCACATGCATGAGAGTGATGGGAGTTTAGGGGTTGGGTTGTGTTTATGATTAGCTTAATCATAAATCTGGAGCAGATTAGTGTCTAATTACAAGCCATTAATGAAAACCCAATTTGGATCAAGAACATGAATAGTGCATGTTTTAATCCGTTTGGTTTTTAAATTGGGTGTTTAGCGCCAGTTTAAACTAATCTGTTAGGATTAGTTTAATAAATAAATGTGAGTGGATGGTGAGGTGGAAGCAGGGAGCATTGTGATTGGTGGAGAGGTGGTAGTGGGGCACGTGTCACCCATTGGTTGGTCTAGGTAAGTTTATTGTCTGGCCCCTTTTAACCCCTCACTTCCTTTTTTCTTGTCATTTGCAAACAAAACCCTATCAGCGCCCATTTAAGCCGTATCAACTTTGGACTTTTTACATTTTTGGCCCATAAACTTTTGTAACATGAATTCAGGGGTATTTCTTGCCATAATTGAATTCTTCAAGGGCTGGTTTGGTATTTTCTTCAATGATAATGGTCTAGACTTGTATGATTGTCATCTTGGAGGACTGAAATTGCCAAGTCTTGATAAATGAGGGACCATTTTTGCCAATTGTTGAAAGTTGAGGGTCCTTTTTGTAATTTTGGATTTTTCAAAGGACCAAACTTGTCATTCTTTATACTTTGAAGGACTTCATGATATATTTGACTTTGTGGATGATATTGGTTGACAATTTAGCTTTGTTGAGGGGCTAAACTTGCCAATTCTTCAAAGTTAAGGGCCCTTTTGGTAATTTTGACAAACTTTAGGGACCAAACTTGTAATTATGAGGATACAAGGGTATAAAGTGTCAACTCTTCATAATTGGAGGACCCTTCTTCATAATTCTTCAAATCTTCAAGGGTTGATCTTGGGAAAGTCTTCACTAGGGCTTGGTTCATTGTGCGGCTTCGTTTCCCGTGTTCGTTTTTGCATGTTTCTTGTGATCTTTTGTCATTATCTCAATATCCGTACCTAAAATACACAAGCAACAAACACAAGCATATATTTGGGTATTTTGATGATATTTAATGCATTTTAAGCCCTATTTGGAAGATGAGACTATGTATAAAAGCAGTCTCATCACTCCCCCATACTTAACCATTGTCGTGCCCTCACGCAATGCTAGAATAAAGTATCAAAGCATCTCCAAAATTTAATTTTATTGACTTTATTGAAATGATAATCTAGCTATACTACTACTATTACTACTACTTGTGTTATAGACATAATGTATGATTTTCATCGCAAAGTGGGACGTTTAGGTTCATAGAATAAGAACACGTGAATGCTTCGTTAGAAATAATTTCGTCATCCTCGATTTTCACTCCAATTCCATGCTAAGCGTGCAACGAGATCATTGTCATTATAAGTTAGTAATGCTAACACTACTCATATGCCCTAATCACGTACTTATCCTCCCATTATTCCTAAGTTGTATCTCTTATATTTTATGATGTCTTGAATGTTTCACGAGGATACATTGTTTGACTTATGCGATAATAGAGATTTAGGTCTAAAAATAGAGTCCTAACGGTGTAACTAAGACCATCAAATCAATAACCCCTCCTAATAGACGACGATGTTAAAAAATTAAGTTGACAAGAAGAATCGATAAACACGGTTTTATAACGGTTTTGAACATGAGACTTATTACCAAGACTTTTATACGCCCCCTAACGGAAGGGCCTTATTATCTTTGGTTTACCTCCATCTTTTATTCAACTTCGCCATGAAGCTTTTATTATGACTTCGGTCTTGCCTTGCCTTTTATTATCCTCCTCATCGGTGGTTTTATTAGCCAAAGACGTATATCCTCACGCTAAGGCGAATTTTGGATCTTTAAAGCTTCGAAGATTAAGGCTTGATTCACTTTCAATTTTTGCATAGATTTTTCGGCCTTGTGGGGCTTCAAATTGTTTGCTTGATTTAGGTGAGCACTTGAAATCTTATTATTGGGTGAAGCTTTCGATTATTAGGGTGCCAATACTTCAAAACCGTGACGCTGGCGATATCTTAATGTCTTCCCAATTTAATTACACGGAAGCTACTAGAAAATACTAGAAACCCAACAATCCTAACTAAACCGCTAAGTCAATATTTATTAAGCAAAAAATATTTACATGCGAAGGGAGAATAAGCAAACAACGAGAACACATGAGTTTTTGAAAGAATACGAGTATTCTACGTTTAGCATAGTAACTTATAATTAACCCTATCATTTCTCGTCCTCATTTAAGAGACTTAGCCTAATGTGTAGTTAAGGAATCAAAGCTAAGTGCTCAACACGCACGGTCGAGTCAAAAATTACTCTTATTCTCGCCATCGGAAAACCTACATTCGTGTCTTCAAACACTTATAAAACATGAGAAAAATTTAAAATTTGGCCATTTTTAGCCTTATTTTGCAACAAAATGATAAACAAAACGATAAACTTTGGAAAGCGTGAAGGTTTGGCAAGGCAAGTATCTATTCACCCCCCCATACTAAAGTTAAACATTGTCCTCAATGTTTCGAGTCTAGGGGTGCAAACACCCCCATACTAGAGACGTAGTCGAATGCCTAATCTAGCATGGAAAGGGTGTAACCATAAAATTAATAGCCGTTTATGAAGTGTGCTAAAAACCTAAGGTTAGAACAATAAAGGATATATCATGGATATTGAGAAATGTCTCCAAAGCAAACGATCGAGTGTTCCCATAAAACGAACACGAGAGGCTCCAATCGTGAAGATCATGATCTAAAAACCACATATCACAAACAACCACGGAACAAAGGTTGGAAGGGCACAAATCCCCACACGTAAGCTACATTAGACTAAGAAAGCGATAATATGTACATAGGATAAGCATGGGACTCCCCCACGAGGCTCCTCGTTTTTGATTACCGAGTCATGAGCTCGACTCGATCCCCTCAATACTAATTATCATTGGGGAAGGTGACTTGGTCGAGGTAGTTCAAGGATGGAACTTCCCCACCGAAGTAGTGCTTCAACCTATGTCCATTCACCTTGAAGTTAGGACCATCATCTTGAGCTAGCTCGATGGTCCCATACGGAAATACTTGAGTCACGGTGAATGGACCGGACCAACGGGATTTCAATTTACCGGAAAAGATTTTCAATCTTGAATTAAAAAGTAAAACTTGATCCCCAATGTTAAAAACCCGGTTTTTAATTTTTGAATCATGCAACTTTTTAGTTTTCTCTTTATAAATCAATGAATTTTCATAAGAAATGTCCCTTAATTCATCCAATTCATTTAATTGCATTTTCCGGTGTTTCCCCGCGGTCTCCATATCATCATTACAATGCTTTAGGGCCCAATAAGCCTTGTGTTCTAACTCGATAGGCAAATGACAATTCTTTCCATACACAAGCTTATAGGGAGTGCACCCAATGGGCGTCTTATAAGCGGTCCTAAAGGCCCATAAAGCATCGTCTAACTTATCCGACCAAGATTGTCGGTTTTCCCCCACGGACCTCTCCAAGATCCTCTTCAATGCTCGGTTTGAAACCTCGACTTGCCCACTCGTTTGTGGGTGATAAGCCGTAGAAAGACGATGTGTAACCCCAATTTTCCTTAAGACTCTTTCGAATTGGTCATTACAAAAATGGGTTCCACGATCGCTTATGATCGCACGAGGGGTTCCAAACCTAGCAAACAAACTTTTCAAGAACTTAACTACCACACGAGCATCATTAGTGGGCAAGGCCTTCGCCTCCACCCACTTAGATAGGTAGTCAACCGCAACAAGGATGTACTTATTACCACGAGATGATGGGAACGGCCCCATAAAGTCTATGCCCCAAACGTCAAAGATCTCACATACTTGAATGATATTTTGTGGCATTTCATCTTTTTGTGAGGCTTTTCCTTGTCGTTGGCATGCATCACAAGACTTCACAAGGATTTGTGCATCTCGGTAAATAGTAGGCCAAAAGAAGCCGGCATCAAACACCTTCTTAGCCGTGAGATTAGCACCGTGGTGACCACCCGTGGGTCCCTCATGGCAAGCTCTAAGGATGTTAGAAGCTTCGGTGCCAAATACACAACGGCGGATGATTTGATCCGCACAAGTTCGAAACAAGTAAGGGTCGTTCCAAAAATAGAACTTGACATCACGAAAGAATTTTCGTTTTTCTTGAGTCGTCATACCCTTAACGATGAAGTTACCCGCATGGTAATTTGCAAAATCCGCAAACCATGGGGTAGAAGAATCAAGCTTAGAATTCACTAAACCAAGTGTCTCGAGCGGAAATGTTTCGGTGATTTCCTTAGGCTCGTAAACACTTTGGTGAGGATCTTCCAAACGAGAGAGATGATCGGCCGCTAGATTCTCGGCTCCTTTTTTGTCAACAAGGGTGTGATCAAATTCTTGAAGGAGGAGAATCCAACGAAGTAATCTCGGCTTTGCATCTTGTTTAGCCATGAGATACTTGATAGCCGAATGGTCCGTATACACTATGCATTTCGTCAAGACGAGGTAAGGTCGGAATTTCTCAAATGCATACACCACGGCAAGGAACTCCTTTTCCGTTGTAGTGTATTTAAGTTGAGCCTCGGTCATTGTCTTGCTAGCATAGTGGATAGGCAAGAAGTGCTTTTCATGACGTTGCCCCAAAACGGCCCCAATAGCGTAATCACTTGCATCACACATAAGTTCAAAGGGGAGGTTCCAATTTGGAGCAACAAGAATGGGAGCTTCGGTAAGTTTCCTCTTAAGGATCTCAAAGGCTCGTACACATTCTTCGTCAAAGACAAAACGTGCTTCTTTTTCAAGAAGATGTGTAATGGGTCGAGAAATCTTCGAGAAATCCTTGATGAATCGTCGATAAAAGCCCGCGTGGCCTAGGAAACTCCTAACTCCCTTGACGGTTTTGGGATGAGGTAATTTGGCGATGACGTCTACCTTAGCTTGATCTACCTCAATCCCCGCTTTCGAGACCTTGTGCCCTAAGACGATTCCACTCTTAACCATAAAATGACACTTTTCCCAATTGAGCACAAGGTTGGTTTCCTCACAACGTTTTAACATTCTCTCAAGGTTCGACAAACACGAAGTAAAGGAATCACCAAACACGGAAAAGTCATCCATGAAAACTTCCATCGTCTTCTCGATCATATCATGAAAAATAGCCATCATGCATCGTTGAAAAGTTCCCGGTGCATTGCAAAGTCCGAATGGCATTCTACGATAGGCAAACGTTCCATATGGACACGTAAACGTAGTTTTTTCTTGATCACGAGGATCGATGGGAATTTGGAAGTAACCGGAAAAACCATCTAAAAAGCAATAGAAATCGTTTCCCGCAAGACGCTCCAACATTTGGTCCATGAAGGGCAAGGGAAAATGGTCTTTTCGAGTGGCTTCATTCAACTTACGATAGTCAATGCACACTCTCCATCCGGTCACGAGTCTTGTGGGAATTAACTCGTTGGCATCGTTTGGCACAACGGTCATCCCTCCCTTTTTAGGGACACAATGAATAGGACTCACCCAAGGGCTATCGGAAATAGGGTAAATCATTCCCGCGTCAAGGAGTTTAAGGACCTCCTTTTTGATGACGTCGTGAATTTTGGGGTTCACCCTCCTTTGACTTTGGATTGTTGGCTTGAAATCTTCCTCCATTAGGATTTTGTGGGTACAAAATTTGGGATCGATTCCCTTAATGTCGGATAACTTCCACGCAATCGCCCCTTTGTGGTCCTTAAGAACATCGACAAGTGCGGTTTTTTCATCATTCGAAAGTTCCTTTGCAATAATAACCGGCAACTTGTCGTCCTCCTCCAAATAGACATACTCGAGGTGAGGAGGTAAATCTTTCAACTCGAGGATAGGTGGTTCCTCAAGTGAAGATTTGGGCTCGATACTCATAACCTCCTCGGGTGGAGGAAATGGGAAATCGTTGAGAAAATCCTTGATAATTGAGAAGTCCTCATAGTTGTCGAGGTCTTCGTCACAAGTACGTGGAACATCGAATTCTTCCAACGTAAAACCACCACCTTCGAAAGGAGTGAAGGTTGGTGTCGAATTATCAAGAATTGGATCTAACATAGTGGGATTGCCACTAGTTTCTTCATCACCAAAACCTAGAACTTCTTGTGAAAATTCCTCGCAAACCACGTCGATCATATCAACGAGGTTTATGGTTGCAACGGAATAAACATGAGAAATTTGAGAGTTTTGAGTTGCGTTTATAACAAGTTCCTCGTCGTTGAAACGTAAGGTGATCTTTCTAGCATGCACATCAATCAAAGCCATAGACGTATCTAAAAACGAACGACCTAAAATAAGAGGAACTTGAGGATCCGTGGGGATGTCAACAACAATGAAGTCTACGGGATAGTAGAACTTCCCCACTTTCACAAAAACGTCTTCCGCCAAACCACATGCAAGAATCGTGGAATGATCGGCCAACTCAATAGACATTCGTGAAGGAGTAAGATTAGGAAGATTGAGCGACTTGTAGATTGCAAGTGGCATCAAGTTAATGCTAGCACCAAGATCGGCCAAGGCGAAGCATTCTTCCATGTCTTGGATTGCACAAGGGATCAAAAATTTACCGGGATCACCGACTTTTTGAGGTATGCGATTAAGATAAACCGACGAACAACTAGACTTTTGGTGTAATTTTTCCTTGTTGTTCAACATACTCTTAAAGTTAGCGGCAAATCGAGGCATCATGACCAAGGCATCGGCGAAACTCACATTAAAGTGCAAATCACGAAACATTTTCATAAAAAGCTCAAATTGATAGTTGTCGCGCTCTTGTCGTTTCTCCTTCCTAAATCTCGATGGATAGGGCAAAGGTGGTGTGGGTTGAGGCATAGTAGGCATAGCCTTTGGAATCTCGGGTTCCAATGATGGTAATGGGTCAACCGTAGGTGTGGCATGAGCGGTACTTTGTGGGCTTGAAATATGCTCCTTTTCGACCACCACCTCGGGTTCTTCCTCAATTGCTTCCTCCGTAGGAGCAATTGGTTGAGGAATCGGCTCCTTTAGTGTCTTACCACTACGTGTGGTAATCACTTTCATCTCACCCTTAGGGTTGGATATGGTGTTACTAGGAAGTCCACTTGACGACGGTTTACACATTATTGCCTCAAACATAGACGAGATTTTATCTTCAAAATTAGATTGCCTCAATACGGCTTCGGTTTGCCTTTTCTCGGCCTTAAGCATCTCTTGTTTAATCTCATGTTGCCCTTGTTCCATCTTTTGTTGGTTTTGTTGCAACCTAGTGACATTTCCTTCCATCTTGTTGGTGTGGATTTTAAGTTCTTTAGCTAACTCATTTTTCAACTCTTTCTTCAAGTCGTTTTTGAACTCGGATCTTAGGCTAATTATTTCTCTTTGAATGTTGTCAAACCTAGCATCATTACCACTAGCATATTCAACAAACTCACTTGGAAGATCTTTCAATGTTTGCAAACTCTTGTTGTTATTTTGAAAATCATTTTTGTTTGAAACTTGATTATTAGCCCCTTGATTCCCATAATTTCCCTTGTTGTAATTGTTCTTAAAACCAACTTGATTGTTGCGATAGTTGTTAGCATTTTGATTTGATCCAAAACCCGGTGGAGTCATTTGATTAGAGCGGGAAACTTGACCGTTTTGGTTGTAATTTCCCGTGGCCGCAAAGGCACTCGAAGTGTTACCACCGTTGGTAATACACTCGGAGAAATCATGACCTCCACCACAATACATGCAAGAAACCTCAACCGCTTTAACCGTAGCGGGAGCACTTGGTTCACCAACTTTAAACTCAATCAAAAGTCCTTTCAACTTATCAAAAATCTTGTTTTCCAAGTTCGCCTCAATTTGGCAAGCATCGATGGTATTAGACAAAGAAGGTGAAGCCGAAGACGAAGCCTTACGAACACTAGACGTGCTACGAGGACTATACACCTTAGATCTATTTTCAATTATCACCAAAGCTTCCTCAACCGTTTTACACAAAAAATTACCACCCGCGGCGGCATTCAAATAATCCCTTTCATGATCATTAAGTCCATTGTAAAACGTGTCAATTTGATGCAAATCGGAAAAACCGTGATGAGGACATTCATGTAACATTTCCTTAAACCTATTCCAAGCCGTTGAAAAACTTTCATTAAATTCTTGTGAAAACTTTGAAATCTCGTTTTTCAAGTGCGTAGTCTTAGAGGGCGGAAAAAATTGGTTCACAAACTTAGACACGAGATCCTTCCACGTCAATATAGAATTGGGTGGCTCTTTCTCTAACCAAATTTTTGCGGGCCCCGCTAAGGAATACGGAAAAAGCATCATCTTAATCGAGTCGTTTGAAACATCCTTAAACTTGCAAGTAGCGGTAAGACGATTGAATTGGCGGATATGGTTGTGTGGATTGTCCTTCTCATCACCACGGAATTTGTTGTTTTGAATCATGGACAACAAACCCGTCTTAACCTCAAAATTCTCCGCAAGGATAGCGGGAATCACAATAGCCTCTCCATAACCCTCGGTGGGTGCTTGAAGTAACTCCATCATAGTTCGATTCGCCATGGTTGGTGCTTCTCTTACAATGGGTTCGTCAATAGGAGACTCCTCACTAGAATTGTTTGGAGTGATGGATTTGTTTTTTCGTTTACGAGCACGTCTTGCTTGATTTCGAGTTAGCATAAACGTCACGTACAACGAGGGGATGAGCAAAGAAGATTCTTTTTGGTGTTTTGTATTTTTTCAATTTTTTTTTTTTTTTTTTTTTTTGGTTTTTGATTGTATTAACCTTTTTTGGAACTTGGTGAAATGTATTAAGTAGACAATGAGTCCACAAATCTCCTCACTAATCAAATCTCTTGATTAACGAAGCCTCAAAGAATGAAAACGAACACGTGGAGTGAACGCCTTCGATGACTTTAGAACGATGGTGGAACACCAAATCGTTCAAGAGGGTTTAATCAAATTGAAACCAAGAAAATATATATGATACTTAGTAATACTTTGGGCGGCAAAACCCTCGATTCACTCTCACAATCAAATACTCACAAGCAAGCGGGGAAACGAGGCGGCGCGAAGCACTTAAGAGCCTTTTTCCTTAGGATATATTTTATAATATCCGCCTTATACCCACCTTATAGTTTGTATTTTCAAGATTAAGCTTCACGAAAGTATTTATCTATTTTTGCCTTTTTCTTTGGTTTGAGATTCGAATACAATGATTGGGTAATGACCTCCCAAGTCAAGGTTGTGATTGCTCACGTATTTGGAGTACTTGTGTATTTATTGTTCTACGTATACAATATAGTAATAATATTCACACAAAAACCGAAAAACGATAATACGTATTAGTAGAGTGCTACTAATACAAATACTAATTATGGTTAGTATAAAAACAACAATGCCAAATCAAAACACAACACGCCTCCCCGGCAGCGGCGCCAAAATGATGTTGAGCTTTTGCTACCCTTTTAGGAAAAAGAGGCAACAAAGTAGGGCAAGTGAGCACGACGATTTAGGAAAACCGTGTGTGAATGACCCAATTAGGTTCGTTCTCAAGGAGGCTAGTGTGTTATGTGTGTAATGACTTGGATTAATTTGTGATTATATTTGAGAAAAGAAAAATAGAAAAGGGATTAGAAGAGAATGACGGTTATGAAGACGGATTAAACTAAGTCTAAAAAGGCGTACACGTAAAGTCGTAAAAACCACCAAAATTAAAATTTAACCCTAAAAATTCCTAAAAATCACCAAAAATCCTTAATAATATTCTAAGAGTTTACAAAAAATCAAAACTTGCAAAAACCTTTTAATTAATTAGATAATGACTTTTTAATGCTAATTAAAGCCCTAAAAATCAAAATTAATTATTAAAAAGCCCTAAACAAGATTTTCAAATTTGTAAACCTTAAAAATACTCTAATTAAGCTAAAAACTATTTTTCAAAATTTTAAAACCAATTAAAGCTATTTTTAAATAATTAAAAACTCCTAAAATCAAATAAATCTTAAATTAATTATAACAAATAATTAAAAGACCTAAAAAAATATTTGGAAAGTTGCAAAAATCCTAATTAAGTATTTAGAACCTAGGAAAAATATAAAAACCTAGAAAATCAGACTTTTAAATTCTAATAATAAAATAATATTAAAATAATATTAAAAATCCAAAAATTATAAAAAATTCTAAAAACTTGCAAACTAGCTTAATTTAACCTAAATAACACAGAAATGAAAGTGAAATTACCTAAATACCCCTGTTGGGCCTAGAAAATGGGCCAAACCCTAAACAGTCCCTTATTGGGCTCAAATAAGGCCCAATAAGAAAAAGTGCTCAAAATAAGCTCAAAAGGCACAGGTTGACTCAAAATTTGATTTTAAACAACTTTTTCCAAAGGCCCAAAAGCTAAAAATGTGAAATAAGCTAACTTATATTAAGCAGCTTATTCTTAATGGGCTTTTTGGCCCATTAAGCTATAAGCTGATGCCATAAGCTAAAATTTAACACACAACCTTCTTTTGACCTAACAAAGACTTCTGTAAAAAGAAATTTCAAATAAGACCACTCAATAAGCCAGAAACAAGTCAACAACTTATTCACAAAACGACAAAATAGTCGTTTTTATGATCTAGACCACCTCAGAAGCTGATTCAAGTTGCAAAATGTTTCTTTTGACAAAACTAAGCTTAAAAACCAAAGAACTTTCAAATAAGCACACTCAATAAGCTGGAAAATCAAATAAGCACTTATCTTAAAAGTCAAACAAGTTGGTTTTCTAGTGAAAAGTCAAAGTCAAAGTCTGATAAGTTCCAGTTCACTTAAATGGGTCAAATAATGAAGATCTATTACAAAAAATAAGTTGTTGCAAGTCAAAATAAGCTAGAATAGCTTATTAATAAGCTGATGATAAAATTGCACTAGCAGGGGCTAGTTTTGGATGTTGAGCAGTGGGAACTTTTCCCACTGCTTGACAATTTTGACTTGTTGTCTTTAGTGACTTTTTCTTAGATTCAGTTTTCACAAAGGCACCCAATTGATCTTTGGATCAAAAGGAGTCAATAACAAGCAAAATAACACAATCACAAACAGCCAATTGATACAGTTTAATCAATTTATCACCAGATATAGCACAGACATGAACAATGAGCAGTTTAGCATTCAAGAGCAATTTTAGCACAAATCAGCCAACCAAATTCAACCAAATGCACACACAAGCTATAATAAACTCCAATAAGCAAGTCTAAACAGGTTTCATGCACTGGTTCAAAGAATTAAGCAAGATCCAAGCTATCAAAGTTACTGATGAACACTACACATGCAGATTTATACTTTTGCTGATGTATTTGACACACAAGCCAATTTCAACACCTCAAATCTTTCAAACAGGTTAAGTTAACTTTGTTTAAACCACTTTTATCCCTAAGCATGCATACACACTAAGTGTTCCCAAAATCCTAGGTCTAAACAAGCAGAAACAAGGTCTTAATAGCAGATTGATCAATTCAAGTGTTCAAACCCAATAACTTGCAGCAAAACACTCTCAAACAAAGGTATATCAGATACAAAGCATAAACAACACTTTCTCTTAACACAAAATCAGATTACAAGCATAAATCAGTAGACCCAAACACCCCTTTAACTTTTTCAAATCAAGATTTTCAAAAGCAAAACAAGATTTCAGGCCAACCAAGCATCAATTAACACTCTAACAAGTCTAAATAACAGATTCAAGCAAGAACAAGCCACAAAATTCACAAGAACAACAGTTTCATACAAATATCACCAAAAATCACTTTTTAAGCAGATTTGGAGATTAAGTAAGCAAACCTCATGGATGTACATCCACACCCACGAATTTTGAGCTTATGTGCTAGCAAGAACAAGCACAAGCTTCCACAAAAGCCTGCTAAGATTCAACAAGGGTTAAGCACAATAACATGTAAAATCAGAAACTTGGAAAAATCTTGATTGATGCAAACTTGTTACCCCACACTTGATTATCCCCAAGTTATAAGCCTCACCACACCTTAACCAACTCAGTTAGGATGCTATGATCAGCCCTATAGCCCAAGAATTCCAAGATTGGAACAAGACTTAGCAAAATATCAAGAAAATGAGGAAAATATGCAAACTTGTGCACACTCCTCTTTTGAAAACAGGTTTTAAACTTCAAAAACAGTAAGCTAAGAACATAAACAACAGAATAAAGGTGGCACTTGGTCTTTCTTCAAAGTACTTAACTCAAATTCATTAAACTGAAAAAGGATTTACAAGACTTTGAACAAAGGAAAAACCAAAAGCAGGAACAAATGAAATGAACTAGACCCTTTATATAGAGGGTGTACAAGGTCCTAGCAAGCTGCAAAACGTGTAAACCCTAATGCTAAAGTCCCAAAAATGCCCTTGAGGTCTTTGTCTTCATCTTGAATCATGTGACATATTTTTGGCTTTTTGTTGATGCTGGCAAGTGTAAAGTTGATCCAAGGGTGTGTATGAAGCTTAAAAAGTAAGCACAAATCTCAAACGTTGGATTGCTGGTTAGTTTTTG
The DNA here is from genome assembly GCA_025667525.1 of Glebionis coronaria. Lineage (NCBI taxonomy): Eukaryota > Viridiplantae > Streptophyta > Magnoliopsida > Asterales > Asteraceae > Glebionis > Glebionis coronaria. The sequence continues at coordinate 366,155,389 of CM046876.1, forward strand.
TTTGGACGTGAGAAGTGGGGCAGGGGAAGGTTGGTATACTCACATGCATGAGAGTGATGGGAGTTTAGGGGTTGGGTTGTGTTTATGATTAGCTTAATCATAAATCTGGAGCAGATTAGTGTCTAATTACAAGCCATTAATGAAAACCCAATTTGGATCAAGAACATGAATAGTGCATGTTTTAATCCGTTTGGTTTTTAAATTGGGTGTTTAGCGCCAGTTTAAACTAATCTGTTAGGATTAGTTTAATAAATAAATGTGAGTGGATGGTGAGGTGGAAGCAGGGAGCATTGTGATTGGTGGAGAGGTGGTAGTGGGGCACGTGTCACCCATTGGTTGGTCTAGGTAAGTTTATTGTCTGGCCCCTTTTAACCCCTCACTTCCTTTTTTCTTGTCATTTGCAAACAAAACCCTATCAGCGCCCATTTAAGCCGTATCAACTTTGGACTTTTTACATTTTTGGCCCATAAACTTTTGTAACATGAATTCAGGGGTATTTCTTGCCATAATTGAATTCTTCAAGGGCTGGTTTGGTATTTTCTTCAATGATAATGGTCTAGACTTGTATGATTGTCATCTTGGAGGACTGAAATTGCCAAGTCTTGATAAATGAGGGACCATTTTTGCCAATTGTTGAAAGTTGAGGGTCCTTTTTGTAATTTTGGATTTTTCAAAGGACCAAACTTGTCATTCTTTGTACTTTGAAGGACTTCATGATATATTTGACTTTGTGGATGATATTGGTTGACAATTTAGCTTTGTTGAGGGGCTAAACTTGCCAATTCTTCAAAGTTAAGGGCCCTTTTGGTAATTTTGACAAACTTTAGGGACCAAACTTGTAATTATGAGGATACAAGGGTATAAAGTGTCAACTCTTCATAATTGGAGGACCCTTCTTCATAATTCTTCAAATCTTCAAGGGTTGATCTTGGGAAAGTCTTCACTAGGGCTTGGTTCATTGTGCGGCTTCGTTTCCCGTGTTCGTTTTTGCATGTTTCTTGTGATCTTTTGTCATTATCTCAATATCCGTACCTAAAATACACAAGCAACAAACACAAGCATATATTTGGGTATTTTGATGATATTTAATGCATTTTAAGCCCTATTTGGAAGATGAGACTATGTATAAAAGCAGTCTCATCAGTGTTGCATCGGCCACTTGTGCTACAGTGTTGAACGTAGCACACACCAGATTGTTTGCGACCGATGTACGAAGAGCCCACCTAAAGTGGTGTGCCTGCTCTTTAGGAGTACCTGCTGCCGCACCAAGGAAACCAGCTAAGCAAAGAAAGCGCTGCATAAACTCGTTGCTATTCTCCCCAGCTCTCTGTCGGATCCCATGGTACTCTATCTTGAGCTTGTTCTGCTCAGCCTTGGGAAAGAACTGTTCCATCACCCTGTCCTTGAACTGAGCCCAAGTCAAACCAGCAACCCACTCGTCACCACCCTCAGACTGCATCGAAGCTAACCACCAATTTAGCACATCGCCTTCGAACCGATAGCATGCCAACCTCGCCTTGTACGCAGGGTCACAAACCATAGCATTGAAAATCTTATCGATGTGAGCCAACCAGCTTTCAGCATCACTAGGGTTATCTGTCTTCTCAAAAGCTCGAGGACAGAGCTTGTTGAATCTCTCCAGCCATACTGCTAATGTCACTGGATGAGGAGAAGGAGGAGCCTGATTATGCTGCTGATTGTTGGCAGCTTGAACTTTAGCCCTGATGTCGTTCCTCAGTTGAGGAAGCAAAGCTTGCATAGCAGCTTGAATTGCAGCATTGAGCTGTTCCTGTTCGCGTGTGAGAACCATCTGACAGTATAACATAAAACATATGATTAAACGGATCAAAACATAAAATATATATACATGAAAAAAATTTATACCAAAATTTCAAGAGAAAAAAAATTATGCAAGAAAATTTTGTGTATGAATGCATGATGCAGTTTTATGAAAACTTTTGTATGCTCGAGAGTGAACGCCTATGATCAGTTCACCCAAAAACAAAAGACATGGTGAGGGGACGCCTATGGGTCGGTCCCAAATTTAAAAGTTTCGATAAAACACATGCGACTAAATAGGGCCAGTCCTGTACCAACCATTACTTAGTCATAAATCTGCGACAATGACATATATATGTATGCATAAAAATGATGAATGCATGAAAACAACTGTCAGTTCTAGGAAGACCATAGTGACTACCCACTAATCACAAGTCATATTTTGAGAGCCTACAGGTCGAAGCCTTGGCTCTGATACCATAATTGTAACACCCCATTTTGATAATGGAAATGTCACACGTAGTTATGGCGTGTCATCAAAGCATACAAGGAAACATGTCTAAACATTACATGACCATAAAAGGAAAATACCGGAATCAAACATCGGTAGTCCAAAAGTAAAGCTCATCACACACAAACATAAGTATAGTAATGGAAAGGACTAAACAATGTCAATAACAAATGTATTAAAGGAAAGATAATGCATAAAGTAAAGAAAGGCTAGAAAGCTTCCAGTCCATATGCACGTACGCTTAAAGTCTACGAGCGTCCCTGAGTACCTGCCGTTTTGGGAACATAGAAAAGGAAAACGGCTGAGCAATACGCTCAGTGCACGGATGTACAATAAAGCATGAATAGGATAAGCATATAACATATAACAGCGGAAGAAACTAAGTCCCGAGTAACCTGGTTAAGTCTTGATAAAACTGGTTTTATAGTTTGAAAAGCCTTATGTTTATCTTGTAAAAACTGTTTATCATATTTTACCATTAGCCAATATAGGTCATGAAAATCCACCGTGCATGAATACTTGGAGGGGTGACCTCATCATGCAAATTAGAGGGGTTGCCTCTAATTTAATATTCTGGTTTTGGGTAGGAGGGATCAGCTCCTTGTGAAGAATGCAAGGCACACACCACATTCACCATGAAATCCTGACTGAAAACATGTAACTAGGATGCACCCATACGCCCCACATGATAAATATAAAAATATGGCCAAAAGCTGAAGGGACCCCACGAGCAATCACTCCACCGTGGTGAAGTTATAACATCAGTGCCTCTAATGTTATGGTTATGGTACCTCCATAACTAGGTGAAACTGGTCATGCATGTATATGGCTATAGGTATTCTAAATTAAACATAAGCAAATCAAACACATAACTTATACTACGAGAAAACATTTGGCTGCATACGGGGAATCCTAATAAGGAAAGAATGTCCATACTGAAAGGACGGGAATCCGTACCTTATGTCCAATGAACGAAGAAGACGAATTGAGAGGAATCCTTCTTCCGTATCACTAATGCTACATAAATACATACATGAATAAGTATCTGCTTACTAAATACGTAACTGGTTTTATGTCATGTCTTAGCTTATTTTATATGTTCTTGTTATGTTTTACTGTTTTAAGCCTTAAACTGTGTTTATCTTAAATTCTGTCTACTCTGATTAAGTATTTCTGGTATTTCATGTATTATTATACTTACTGTGTAATAATAAGTAACTTTCCAAAAATAGCAGGTTTCCTAAAATAGAAAGTTTCCAAAAATAGAAAGTTTCCAAAAATAGAAAGTTACCAAAATAGAAAGTTTCCAAAAATAGAAAGTTTCCAAAAATAGAATTACTGCTTAAAATAGATATGTTTCTAAAAATATAAAGTTACCCTAAATAGATCAAGTGCCTTAATTAAATAAGTTTCCATAAATAGATTAGCTGCCTGAAACAAATACGTTTCTAAAAATAGAAAGTTTCCATAAATAGATTAGCTGCCTTATTTAATTAAGTTTCTAAAAATAGAAAGTTTTCATAATTAGATATAAGCTGGTTAAATAAGCTAAGTATATAAGCCTAAGTGTTTTCATGATTATTTTCTAAGTCATAACATATAATGTATAGTTTATTAATTATTTCATGTAATTAAAATAAACTATAGGTTAAAATATTTAATTAAAGTATATCATGTTTTTTATTAAATAAAGTTAAATACTTAGTTTAAAACATGTATTATTATTTATTAATAATATAACCTAAGTCATGTTAATTAATTAATTATAACCATGGTTTTTAAATAATTAATTAATTATAAGTCTAAAAATATAAAATACTTAGGTTAATAATTTTATGATTTTAATAATTAATATAACCTAAGTCATGTTATTAAATTAATCATGTCATGTTTATTAATTTAATTTTAACATATGATTATAAAAAAATAATAATCTTAACATACACCGTGAACCGGATCTTGACTAAGAACCATGAACCGGACATGAAATCGACACCATACCCCGAACCACTTCGGGGTTCCCCTTGTCTTGCTGCTATCGTGAGACCCACGCCAACCATCCGGAACCATATGGTCTCGATGGTGGTCGAGTAGCCAAACCGAAACCCCCTTGGGGTTCGGTTTAGGCGGTGGCCAAAACAAAACACCCCTAAACCATCCTTTTTTATTTCTCCAAAAGCCATTTTCATGTTAGATCTATTTTTTAATTAGGTTTTAAAAAAAACACATCATGTTCTTAATAATTTAATAGATCGAATCAAAAAGAAAAGGGTCAAAAGAATTTACCGAATGCGTGGATCTAAACAAGGATGAACAAACACGAACACTTGCACCAAAACCAAGATCAAAGATCAAACAAACACCCCCTTGGGGTGTTTATGGGTGGCGGCCAAAAAAGAAAAGAGGAGAAGGAGAAAAACTTTTCTAGGTTTTTTGTTAAATCTTCTATAAAGTGAAAATGAGTAGTAACCTTTCCCTTAACCCCTCTTTAGTGAAAATTTGAAATGGGCTTGGCCCATCTCTTCCTTGTTGCCGTAGGTAGGGGCCCCACATGGGTACCCGTACCGTTTTCCGTGTCTTGATGTTTAAATGTTTGTTCATGTTTATTTGTGTTCGCGTTTAATGTGTTCTCGTTAAATAATTACCGTGACCTAATATATTTATTTACGCTCGTAATAAATATATATACGTAATTAATAATAGTTCGTGATTTAATTACGTTCATGATTTCATGATCGCATGTTCGTGATTAATTATTGTCAAATAATTATTGTGTGCTCGTGTGTAGTAAATACTTATCGTGTTCTAACACGTACGTAATACGTAAAATCCTAACACGTAATCGTAATCATGCTATAATAGGAAAGTTTTAATCTTGTACGTACGATCTTAAGGGTACTATTCATGGTAAAAGTATGCGGGTTTTGCAAAATTGGTCCTAACAACGTTTGAAAATAAAACTGTCAACGTCCAAAAATAAAAATAATAAAAAGAAAAAGGACCTTAACAAAGTAATTTATCCTAGTGAAGATAACCTATAGACTGAAAATTACTATAGGGTGGCAAGCACTGTCCAATCATGCACACTTGCTTAAGTAAGATAGACATAATTGTCCTCAAGTGTCCCTTGCTAACCAAAGTTCTTAACAGTGAAGCTATCTTATAAAATCCTTTGTAACTTCCCAGGTAAGCCCAATAAAAATCCTACCCAAGTCTCCCAACATACCACATCCAATTCTAGGTCAAAAAGTATTGGCAGCGTGCATAGTATATCAACTTTGCATGCTATAGTGCCTCACGATTTAGTAAACTAACCCGCACTCACTAGTGGACACAATCTAGAATTGTGATAAGAGTATTATATGAATACCCAAAAAGTCCTAAAGGTTTCCTAAACCTCCCCTTAAACTATGATACATAAGTTGCCAAACCTAATATATGAACAAAAATTTATGTCAAGATAGGAATATAAATATTCCAACCATCATCCATAAACTTGAACATGCTCCAAATAAGCTCCAAGAATCCATTAGCAACTCTGTATCCATTTGTACAATGCTAACAACGCCTGCATAATTACATCAAAAATCACAAAACTAACATGTTGCTGACAACGTCTATTTAACACTTGTCAGCGTTAATATAACCTTTATCAGCGTTAGACAAATAAAGTGGAAAATCTAATTTTGTACAAAGACCAATAACAATGCATATCTTGTACATACTTTTACAAAAAGTTTAAAAACACATATTAGGTAAGATTGATCATTCCAATACTTGTTACCAAGTATTGAAATATCCCAGTATCAAAAGGTTTAGTTAATAAATCTACCACATTCTCTTCTGTGTCAACCCTATCTGGTTGTATTAAACCTTTTTCAAAACAATCTCTTATAAAATGATGTCGAATTTCTATGTGTTTAGTTTTAGAATGATGTACATGATTTTTAATAATGCATAGAGTACTGTTATTGTCTACAAAAATCTTGGTATGCATGAAATTATACCCATAATCCAACAGCTGGTTCTGAATCCATAAGACTTGTCCACAACAAGCAGCTGCAGCTACATATTCTGCTTCAGTTGTAGAGTTGGCCACCACTGTTTGTTTCTTGCATTGCCAAGATATTAACCTACTCCCAAGAAACTGACATCCACCAGTTGTGGATTTTCTATCAAACTTGTCACCCCCATAATCCCTGTCTGAATATGCAATAAGCTCCAATGGAGAATCTTTTGGATACCATAATCCTAAGGTGGGATATCACCTAAGGTATCTAAAAAGCCTCTTGACAGCATAAAGATGACACTCTTTGGGAGTTACTTGATGGCGTGCACATGCACACACATCAAACATAATGTCACGTCTTGAAGCTGTAAGATACATCAATGACCCAATCATTGACCTATAATGCCTGACATCTACCTCTTTTCCATCTCCAACCTTTCCCCAAGGGTGTTCCCTATCCATGGGTGTGCTAGCCCGTTTCTCATGTGGAGAAAAGCCAAACTTCTTCAAGATCTCTGCTACTGATTGTAGTGAAATACACGTCTCTTGTTTAGGAAAACAAAAAGAACGTATATGAGCGGTAAGTATCGAGTGATGATTTTAGGAAAAATCAACACTAATGACCCACAATCACTTAAAAGAGATGAAAGATTCGTTTCCCAAGGAGGTATGGTGTTGTGAATTAACTTGTATTTCTTTGAGATTAATATTGATGAGATGGAATGACGGTTTCTTGGAAATTATACTATGACGTAAAAAACGAAAACGTAAAACCGTAGAAAAATCACTAAAATTAAAAATTATTAAAACCAAAAACAAAATCAAGAAAAAGATTAAAAAGACTAAAACAAGTCTAAAATAATATAAATAAAGACAAAAATCCAATAAAGATATTTTTAAAACCTTTTATTAATTAAATAATTAATTTCAAATGCTAATTAAAGCCCTAAAATTAAATTTAACTAATTCAAATGTCAAAAATATGATTTTATTGAACAATTACTTAACTTATATTATTAGAAGACTAAAAAGTAATTTTCTAAAAATTAAAACCTATTAAAACTATTTTTAAAACTCTAAAAATGATTAAAAATGATTAAAACCTAATTAAACTTAAAATAATTATAAAAATAAATCTAAAAGTGATAAAAAATAATCTAAAAATGGAAATAGTCCTAATTAATGCTATAGAACTTAAGAAAAATGAAAAATAAAGAAAAAGAAAATTTTGAAAATAATAATATTAAAATAATATTAAAATAATACAAAAAAATAAAAGTCACTTAGTTGCGCCGCAACGTTTGTGACTTGCGCCGCAACTAGTGTAACGATAGCACCTTTGGTCAGAAACTCCTCCAGTTGCGCCGCAACGTATTTTTCTTGCGCCGCAACTAGTGAAACGGGAATACCAAGATCTGCAGCTCCTTAAGTTGCGCCGCAATAGGTTGGTCTTGCGGCGCAATTAGTGTAATATTTTTGCTGATGAACCAAATAAGTGCACACTTGTGCACTTTTGATGCCAAGAGGAGCTTGGTAATGAGCTTGTTTGATGGATATGTTGGAACAATTGGGCACCCTTGTGCTCAATGAAGCACAAGGAGTCAATAACACACAAATTAAACACCAAACACACCACAAAGTAAGCAAAACAAGCACTCAAGGATCTAGCATCAAAATCATGAAAAACCAAGCAAATTTCACCCTTATGCAGATTTTTAACACCCTTAATCCTTTTTAAACACTCCAAATTCACTCCAAACTTGATCAAATGATTACACAACAATAAAACAATCTATCTCAAACCTTTTTCAATTATACTAACACCTATTTAAAACATGAATCAAATTCTTACCCTGCTTAAACCTGTTGCCAAACACCCTTTAAACTTTTTGAAATCCAATTTTTCCAAATCAAAACCTTATGAAACCTAACCAAATTGTTATCAAAGCTTCATAACATGTATATCAACTCAAAATAACATCAAATCAACAGCTAAATCACACTTAAACACATAATCAAATAATATCATACAACTAGCTATTTTTGAGCTTTTTCAAGGTAAAAGGAAGATACCTTAGGTTCTTACATCCAAGAACCTAGAGGATGAAAATCCTCCTCCAATCCAACCCGGGTTGGAGCTGAACTAAATCAACAAGCCTTCAACCTATTTGAACACAAAACAAAGAAACAAGAACAAAAATAATATGATATGATATGATTCTTTTTTTTTTCTCTTTTTAAAACTCTTCCAAAACCTTTTCCAATTACTTAAAACGTTTCTATTAACACTATAACACCAATTAATCAAAACCTCTTAACATCCAAACCTTTTGAGAAGATTTTACCAAAATCTCTCAAAATCTTAAAACCTTAAACAACTTTGAAAATCAAAGTTGCTTAACCATAAAACAAAGTGGAACTCAGAATCAATCTCCTCACAACACACAATCTTTTAAAAACAATAAAAAAGGAATTACACTTGAATATTTCAAAAACCAAACTTTTTATTTCTTTAAAAAGGAATTACATGTGAGAGACTAAAAACTGGAACCAAGGGATCACCACAACTTGGGTCTCCTTTTATAGAGCCTATAGAACATCCTAGAAGCATAAAAACATAAAACCCTAATACATAGAAAATCCCAAATGTGCCCTTGAATGATTTTGAGTGCATTTTGTCCTCTCTTGATCTTGAACGTTTATTTTGCTTTGGGAGGAAGCAAATAATCTTGGCCATTGATTTAAGCCACGTCATGTGCTTGGGGGCTAAGGAATGATGTGATTGGTGGATTGGGGAATTGGGGGTTTGGTGCACATAAGTGGGATGCAGGTTTTTAGGAGTGGGAAGGGTTTTGGCATGTGTGAATTACTTGTGTGCAAGTTTAATTGGTTTTTACCCAAGGAAAAGTGAAGGTAAATTCTGGGCTTGGTAAAATGGTGAATAGTGCTCCTTTGATCCGAAAATGGGGGTGGTATAGTTGTTAGGCGCACTTTTTTTTTCAAATGTTTCAAAAATGGCGAATTTGGTCCTTGTCTTTTGGAATTTTTGGCTTTTAAAGATTTTCAGCCTAAAATCGTCTCTCCCTTGTATTTAAGTTTCATCACTTGACAATTTTGGCACAAACTTTCCATAAAGATGTTTCAAAGGAAATTTTTGTCATTTGGTGATTTTTCAAGGACTAATCTTGGACAATGTTGATCTTCAAAGGTCTTCAATGAGTCTTTCACTTGTTGAGGGACCATTATTGGCAATTTGAAATTGTTGAGGGACTAATCTTGCCATTTCTTCAATCTTGAAGGACCTTTTTGCAATTTTGACAAACTTAAGGGACCAAACTTGTAATTATTAATATACAAGGGTTTTAAGTGTCATTTCTTCAATAGATGATGATCAATCTTGTATTGTCTTCAAGTCTTCAAGGGTTTTTGATGAAAATTCCATGATTAGGGCCCGGTTCTTTGTACGGCTTCGTTTCTCGTGTTCGTTTTTCCTTGTATCTTGTGATCTTTTGTCTTTTTCACGATATCCATACCTAAAACACACAAGTAAACAAACACAAGCATATATATGGTATTTTATGACATTTTTATGCATTTAAAGCCCGAAAAGAACGATGAGATCATGTATAAATGCCATCTCATCACTCCCCCATACTAAGCCATTGCCGTGCCCTCACGCAATGCTAGAATAAAGTATCTAAGCATCACCAAAGTTCAATTTTATTAACCTTTATTGAAGAGTAAAAGACTTGCAACATACTACGAGAATGTGAAAAGACATAATGTATGATTTTCATCACCAAAAGGTGACTTTTAGGGTTAAAGAATAGAAACAAGTTAATGTCCCTTAGAGTAAATTTCGTCATCCTTGATTGTCATACATTCCATGCTAAGTGCAAAAACAAGATCATTGTTGGTACAAGTCACAATGCTAACACTACTCATACGTCCAAATTGTGTAATACTTTTTCTCCCCGCAATCCTAGTTATTATAAAAGGAAATGGGTTACTAGCATTTTTTATCTATTTGTCATGGATCACAAGTGATTCATATTGACTTATTTGAGTAGTTATTAGTCCGAAAGCAAAGTAGCACGATTTGATCAATAGTTAGCCGAAGGACAAAATCTTTTAAAACGGCTTCTCGTGTATCTCCTTAAGTTCATATCTTGGCATAACTCGTTTCACGATTTGAGACCTTTCTCGGACCGATATTTGGCATGTACTTCATACTTCAAATCTTGGGAAGACGTTCTCGAAATTATGGTCTTCTCTTCATATAATTGGAATTTCTTCACTTGACGTTTTTGAGAGATTCTTCATATAGGACCACGACTTCATCATTTTTCTTCAATCTTTACTTTGGATTTTGATATACAACGATCCGCCTCCTTTTCGGACTTGGATATATTCATCCTCATACCTTGTTAGGGTCTTTTTGGATAGACTTTCTCCATTCTTTAGGGGAGTAATAGCTTCTCGTCGTGTGTCTCGATCCTTCATATTGATTTTGGAACAATGATACTTCACATCATCTTTGGATCTTTAGCAAAAATAGAGCTCCTCATGCCTTGTTAGGGCCTTTTTGGATGGTCGCCAATCTTCGCGTCCCGTTTCAATAAGTTATGCCTTGGCTATGAACTCTATTCAACCCCGAGCAACTTTTAAACGATCTTGCGCTAGAGGCTAAGTAACCTTTCAAACCGTACGACCTTACTTATTGCAATTATGTTTTATTCCTAATGCATTGATCTTATGGGAAGAAAAAGCCACAATTAAAAACATATGAGTTTTTGAAAGAACACTTTCATGTTCTACGTTTAGCATGATCACTTGTCTAACTCTATCATTTCTCGTTCTTCACTATTTAAAGACCTCTAATTAAAGAGACTCGTGAATACTTAGCCATGCAAGTCAAAATTAAGCCAAATTTGGATTAGCTTTCATTAAGACTATATCAAATCAAAGTTTTGGGTTTTCAAGCCACCTATAGGATCTTGCACTTTCTTGGACTTTTTCAAGTTTAGAGAATGCGTTTTAAAGTTCCCTTGATAAGTGACTTTCTAGAATCAATTATAGGAACTTGCGAAAAGTTCTTGTTCTTAACCCGAATGAATTAAGACTTTCGCGTTTTAAAGCTCCCTATATAAAAGTCTAGCAAAACTTGAATTGAGCGGGTTAAGGAATGTAAATGGCTCCAAATGCCCATCAAGTCAAAAATTAACTCTTATTCTACCCATCGGAAAATATACATTCGTGTCTTAAAAACACTTATGAAAACTAAGAAAAATTTTAAAATATGGCCATTTTTAGCCTTATTAGCAAAACAAAACATTGAAAATTGGAAAACGTGAGGGCGTAGCAAAGCAAGTACCTATTCACCCCCCCATACTAAAAGTAAACATTGTCCTCAATGTTTCGAGTCTAAAGGTGGAGCACCCCCATACTAGAGACGAAGAATCGAATGCTTAGGATCTAGCATGGAAAGGGTGATCAACAATATATCTAAAGCCGTTTATTAATTATGCTAAAAGATAATTGTTAGAACAATAAAGGATATGTCATGGAATCGTGAAAAACTTCTTCAAACGAACGATGGAGGCTCACGTAAACGAACACGAGAGTCTTCAATCGTAGACGATGATGATGATCTAGATAACACAATCACAAACAACCACGAGACAACGAGTTGGAAGGGTACAAGTCCCCTTATTAGTGAACATAAAGCATCAAGATAAGCATGGGATCTCCCCCACGAGGCACCTTGTTTTTGATAACCGAGTCATGAGCTCGACTCGATCCCCTTAAAATGTGAACATTTAGGGATATCATGGTATGGTCAATTTTTGATGGGGCTTACATGATAAACAAGGCCCAAAAAGCAACCGGTAAAAAGGACTAAGTCCTTAAACGATGCAAAATACCGGGGTCGAAGATGGCGTTCTCGTTTTTATTGGAAAAACAATTCAACGCCACTTCAACATGTGCCATAAACTCAAAGAGTTTGAAGAAAATAGATGAGAAGTAGAAGGGTGGGACATTGGTTGGGCAAAACAATCGAGTTACTCGAGGTAAACTCACACCATAAGTGTAGAAAAGATTTCTAGTGACTACTTTGGTGAAAGACCGAGATTTTATCTTAAACGTGATACCGGGGTCAAAAATCTCGTCCTCGGTGGAGAAGTGTGGGGCTTCCCCCATACTAGGTCCACACAAAACGTCGTCAAAAGGAGTAGACGCGTTTGTAGCAAATTCAATCAATCGAGGTGATGTCGGAGTTAGAGTTGGAAAAATTTTCAAATCATTTGTAAAATCTTTTCCTTTGTCAATTTTTAACTCATTATTACGAAAACCCAAGTCGATTAAATTGAAAATTTTTGGTGTTTCTAAAAGAAATCTAGGCACACTTAAACTTTTCACATTTATCTTGAAGGCGGGAGGAGGATTTGAATTTTTAAAACACGAATCACTTAGAAAAATATCCCCCTCCGGGCTAACGTAATGGTCTTCATCAAACTCGAAAATCGAAGGCGGATTGTTAAGAATACGTTTGATCTCGGAAAAATCGTCGTCGGGATCAAAAACGTCTTCTCTCCCTCGTGGAAGAGGTTGAGCAATAAGATTGTCGATAATCGAGTCACTAGCTTCAACCGTCGTGAAACTAGGAATAGAAGGCTCTTCAATTGAAGATTTTGCCTTTGTCGTATCGACCTCGATATCGAAAAACGTATCAATGTGAGCAAGGCCATTGGGTGGCTTTTCACATGATAAATCCAAAATCTCACACGGTGTGGGATTAGGAGAAAAAGGCTCGTCTCGTGACAATTTTGCCTTGACGGTTTCAACTTTGTCCTTCGAAGGGATCGAACGTGGGTTCTCGAACATTTTAGCAAAATTACTAACACGTCCCTTCGGAATTAATTGTCGTTCATCTTGTAAAAACGAGGGTTTCATGATTTCCTTTAAAACTTTTTCACATTTTTCTTCTTTAAAATCATTTATTGGAATTTCTTCAAAATTAAGTGTATATTGATTTAGAAAATCCTCAATAATTTCATCTTCATTAGAAAAATTAGGTTTACAAGGTACAAGATTTAAAACTCCCAAATATCCTACGAGTTTTTCCTTAGGTTTATTTTCACAAACATTTTTCAAAACTTCGTTGGATGGCGGTTTCGTTGCCTCTACGTTCTTACTTGATGACGATGGTTGCACGACTCTAAAATTCGAGAGATATGGATCAATACGAGACGTACGAGTCTTAGGAGTCGAAGTAACATGAACCTCTCCCACGGGATTGGGATTGGTCACATTTGACAATGAATTAAATTTCCCCACTAAGCCCTCGAACATTAAAAGAAGTTTATCTCTCTCATTAGCGTGATCATTATTAATTTTATCTATGCATTCTTTCCACATCACTTGATTTTGGTCATACAAACGTTGTTGCTCTTCAAGAAGGGTGTCATAATCGTGTTCCATTTTTTTGTAAGTCTCCCCTTGGGCTTCCAATTTTTCTTTGTAATACTTATCGAGATCTACCACGTGTTCTTGAAGTGACTCTATAAGTTTGTTATGACGGCTCATATAATCACAAAAAGATTCATTTAGACTCATTTCTTCATTTTGATTTTCACCATAATTAAAAGACGAATCAAATGACGAATGTGGTTGGTGACCTTGGTCGTTAGATTGAAAATTTTCACCATCACCACGTGGAGGAGAGTTATAGATATAACCCTCACGACCTCCATAAACTTCACAATTAAAACAATTAGCCCCATCGGGTGGGCCTCCACAATATGGACACGAGAAATATCCCTCATCATTAGACATGATGCAACATAAACGGTGTTACGAGAATTAAACGTTTAGAGGGTGAAAGAAGAGAATTATGAAAATAGAGGGAAAGCAAAGAAGATTCTTTTTGGTATTTTGTGGATTTTCAATTTTTTTGTGTTTTTGATGATATTTAATTTTTTTGGATTTTGGTGTATCTTCGTAGACAACAATCTACAAAATCTCTCCTCGAATCAAACTCTTGATTAAAGAAGCCTCAAAGGAATGAAAACGATCACGTGGAGTGAACGCCTTCGAATGACTTTAGAACTTTGGTGAAAACCAAATTGTTCACGAGGGTTTAATCACAAAGAAAACCAAGCAAATATAGTATACGTATTAATACTTTGGGCGGCAAAACCCTCGATTAGCCTTCAATCTCAAAATACTCACAAGCAAGCGGGGAAACGAGGCGGCGCGAAGCACTTAAGAGCCTTTTTCCTTAGGGTATATTTTATAATACCCGCCTTATACCCACCTTATAGTTCGTATCTTTCAAAATCGAGCTTCTCGAAAGTATTTATCTATTTTTGCCTTTTCTTTTTGTTTGAGATTCGAATACAATGATCGAGTGATGAAATCCCGAATCAAGGTTGTGTTTTCACACTTTTGGAGATATTGTATTTTGATTGTGATACTTAATACAATATATTAATAATATTCACAAAGAAAAACCGAGAAAACCGATAATACGTGTTAAGGGAGTTCCACTTAACACAAATACTATTTATGGATAATATCAAAAACAAAATTTTCCAAATTAAGACACGACACACCTCCCCGGCAGCGGCGCCAAAATGATTGTAGTGAAATACACGTCTCTTGTTTAGGAAAACAAAAAGAACGTATATGAGCGGTAAGTATCGAGTGATGATTTTAGGAAAAATCAACACTAATGACCCACAATCACTTAAAAGAGATGAAAGATTCGTTTCCCAAGGAGGTATGGTGTTGTGAATTAACTTGTATTTCTTTGAGATTAATATTGATGAGATGGAATGACGGTTTCTTGGAAATTATACTATGACGTAAAAAACGAAAACGTAAAACCGTAGAAAAATCACTAAAATTAAAAATTATTAAAACCAAAAACAAAATCAAGAAAAAGATTAAAAAGACTAAAACAAGTCTAAAATAATATAAATAAAGACAAAAATCCAATAAAGATATTTTTAAAACCTTTTATTAATTAAATAATTAATTTCAAATGCTAATTAAAGCCCTAAAATTAAATTTAACTAATTCAAATGTCAAAAATATGATTTTATTGAACAATTACTTAACTTATATTATTAGAAGACTAAAAAGTAATTTTCTAAAAATTAAAACCTATTAAAACTATTTTTAAAACTCTAAAAATGATTAAAAATGATTAAAACCTAATTAAACTTAAAATAATTATAAAAATAAATCTAAAAGTGATAAAAAATAATCTAAAAATGGAAATAGTCCTAATTAATGCTATAGAACTTAAGAAAAATGAAAAATAAAGAAAAAGAAAATTTTGAAAATAATAATATTAAAATAATATTAAAATAATACAAAAAAATAAAAGTCACTTAGTTGCGCCGCAACGTTTGTGACTTGCGCCGCAACTAGTGTAACGATAGCACCTTTGGTCAGAAACTCCTCCAGTTGCGCCGCAACGTATTTTTCTTGCGCCGCAACTAGTGAAACGGGAATACCAAGATCTGCAGCTCCTTAAGTTGCGCCGCAATAGGTTGGTCTTGCGGCGCAATTAGTGTAATATTTTTGCTGATGAACCAAATAAGTGCACACTTGTGCACTTTTGATGCCAAGAGGAGCTTGGTAATGAGCTTGTTTGATGGATATGTTGGAACAATTGGGCACCCTTGTGCTCAATGAAGCACAAGGAGTCAATAACACACAAATTAAACACCAAACACACCACAAAGTAAGCAAAACAAGCACTCAAGGATCTAGCATCAAAATCATGAAAAACCAAGCAAATTTCACCCTTATGCAGATTTTTAACACCCTTAATCCTTTTTAAACACTCCAAATTCACTCCAAACTTGATCAAATGATTACACAACAATAAAACAATCTATCTCAAACCTTTTTCAATTATACTAACACCTATTTAAAACATGAATCAAATTCTTACCCTGCTTAAACCTGTTGCCAAACACCCTTTAAACTTTTTGAAATCCAATTTTTCCAAATCAAAACCTTATGAAACCTAACCAAATTGTTATCAAAGCTTCATAACATGTATATCAACTCAAAATAACATCAAATCAACAGCTAAATCACACTTAAACACATAATCAAATAATATCATACAACTAGCTATTTTTGAGCTTTTTCAAGGTAAAAGGAAGATACCTTAGGTTCTTACATCCAAGAACCTAGAGGATGAAAATCCTCCTCCAATCCAACCCGGGTTGGAGCTGAACTAAATCAACAAGCCTTCAACCTATTTGAACACAAAACAAAGAAACAAGAACAAAAATAATATGATATGATATGATTCTTTTTTTTTTCTCTTTTTAAAACTCTTCCAAAACCTTTTCCAATTACTTAAAACGTTTCTATTAACACTATAACACCAATTAATCAAAACCTCTTAACATCCAAACCTTTTGAGAAGATTTTACCAAAATCTCTTAAAACCTTAAACAACTTTGAAAATCAAAGTTGCTTAACCATAAAACAAAGTGGAACTCAGAATCAATCTCCTCACAACACACAATCTTTTAAAAACAATAAAAAAAGGAATTACACTTGAATATTTCAAAAACCAAACTTTTTATTTCTTTAAAAAGGAATTACATGTGAGAGACTAAAAACTGGAACCAAGGGATCACCACAACTTGGGTCTCCTTTTATAGAGCCTATAGAACATCCTAGAAGCATAAAAACATAAAACCCTAATACATAGAAAATCCCAAATGTGCCCTTGAATGATTTTGAGTGCATTTTGTCCTCTCTTGATCTTGAACGTTTATTTTGCTTTGGGAGGAAGCAAATAATCTTGGCCATTGATTTAAGCCACGTCATGTGCTTGGGGGCTAAGGAATGATGTGATTGGTGGATTGGGGAATTGGGGGTTTGGTGCACATAAGTGGGATGCAGGTTTTTAGGAGTGGGAAGGGTTTTGGCATGTGTGAATTACTTGTGTGCAAGTTTAATTGGTTTTTACCCAAGGAAAAGTGAAGGTAAATTCTGGGCTTGGTAAAATGGTGAATAGTGCTCCTTTGATCCGAAAATGGGGGTGGTATAGTTGTTAGGCGCACTTTTTTTTTCAAATGTTTCAAAAATGGCGAATTTGGTCCTTGTCTTTTGGAATTTTTGGCTTTTAAAGATTTTCAGCCTAAAATCGTCTCTCCCTTGTATTTAAGTTTCATCACTTGACAATTTTGGCACAAACTTTCCATAAAGATGTTTCAAAGGCAATTTTTGTCATTTGGTGATTTTTCAAGGACTAATCTTGGACAATGTTGATCTTCAAAGGTCTTCAATGAGTCTTTCACTTGTTGAGGGACCATTATTGGCAATTTGAAATTGTTGAGGGACTAATCTTGCCATTTCTTCAATCTTGAAGGACCTTTTTGCAATTTTGACAAACTTAAGGGACCAAACTTGTAATTATTAATATACAAGGGTTTTAAGTGTCATTTCTTCAATAGATGATGATCAATCTTGTATTGTCTTCAAGTCTTCAAGGGTTTTTGATGAAAATTCCATGATTAGGGCCCGGTTCTTTGTACGGCTTCGTTTCTCGTGTTTGTTTTTTCCTTGTATCTTGTGATCTTTTGTCTTTTTCACGATATCCATACCTAAAACACACAAGTAAACAAACACAAGCATATATATGGTATTTTATGACATTTTTATGCATTTAAAGCCCGAAAAGAACGATGAGATCATGTATAAATGCCATCTCATCAGCTACATATTTGTCTTGAGAGATGAAGATACCATCTTCTTTCTGCTGAACTTGTAACACTAGAAAGAAGTTCATTTTTCCCATTGCACTCATCTTGAACTTGTCTGTCATGAGCTTGGAAAAGTCTTCACTCATCTTTGGACTTGAAGAGCCAAAGATGATATCATCCACATAGACCTATACAAGTAAGAAGTCCTTTCTAGTCTTCTTGGTAAACAAAGTCTGATCTATGGTGCCCCTCTTGATTTTATTTTCCACCAAATACGTGGACAATGTGCCATACCATGCTCTTGGGGCTTGATGAAGTCCATACATTGCTTTCTTCACTCTATACACCTTGTATGGATGTTCTGAATCTTCAAAACCAGGAGGCTGCATTACATAAACCTCCTCTGCAATTGTGACATAAAGAAAAGCACTCTTCACACCCATTTGATAAAATGTGAAGCCCATGCAGGAAGCATAGGCTAGGAAAATCCTTATTTCTTCAATCCTTGCAACAGGTGAAAAAACCTCTTCATAGTCTATCCCTTTCTCTTGTGTATAGCCTTGAGCAACTAAACGTGCCTTGTTTCTGACCATAATTCCTCTCTCATCCTTTTTTTTCTAAGAACCCATCTTGTCCCAATAGGTCTGACATGTCTGCGACAATCAACTAGCTCCCAAACATCTTGAATAGCAAATTGGTGAAGCTCATCTTGCATTTCTTCCACCTAACTTGGTTCTTTGAGAGCATCGAATATCTTCTTAGGTTCCTGTTGTGACAGAAAACAAGCAAACAAACATGCCCGAACAAGAGGGGTATCAACCTTCTTGTGAATATTGGCAATAAATCCTCCATGACTCTGATGAGACCTTCTAGTTTGTACATGAGTCATGACATCACCAATGATTAGAGAAGAAGGGTGATTCTTGAGAGTAGCTGTAAGCACTCCTCCTTCAATAATTGTGTTGTCATCAATTTCAGTCTCCAAGTTGCCAATATCTTCTTCAAATTCTCTTCCATCATCATCTGAATGAACCTCTTCATGTACTATTGAAGGTCCACCTTGTTCAAAAACATTGGCAGAGAGTAAATTGTCAAAAGTGTTGTCAACGCCTGAATTGGTGTTGTCAACGTTGAAGCCATCAACGCCCGAATTTGACCTATCAGCGCCAGATTTTCCTTTGTCAGCACTTGAAGATTCATGCATGTTTTCATCAACAGGTGTTATTTGTGGACCACCTTTTTCCTTTCCAGCAGCAACAACAACAAATGCATCTGTCCATATAGGAATGGTAACATACTCAAGTATGGGTGCTGATTTGTTTGCTTGTGATCCTACCTCTTTCTCAACCTGTATACCTGCAATTTCAACAACTGGTTCTTCCACAACATTTGAATGCACCTTCACAATGTCTGGATTAGTAACAGGCATATAATTCAAGGTTCTAGATAGAGGTTCCAAGTCAAATAACCAATTTGGTCCACTCTCAGGATCACTATGTTTACTTTCTAAAAATCTAGCATGTACCTTTTCAAGTATACATTTTTCTTTCTTAAGGTAAACCCTATATCCTTTACTCGGCACTGAATAGCCCATAAAATAGCCTTCATCACCTTTAGCACTAAACTTTCCTAATACATCACTAGTATCTAAGCCAACTACATGACTGCCAAAGGGTTTAATAAAACCAATATTAGGTTTCCTACTCCAAAATAGTTCATAAGGTGTCTTATTATGGATTTGTTGATCAATGCCCTATTCTGAACATAACAAGCTGTATTCACAGCCACAGCCCAAAATGCAATGTTAAAGTGAGCATCAACCAACATAGTCCTAGCTGCTTCTATGAGAGTTCTATTCTTCCATTCAACCACCCCATTTTGTTGTGGGGTTCTAGCTATACTAAACTGTCTAGTTATCCCTTTCTTGGCACAAAAGTCATCTAACAGCTTATTTCTAAACTCACCACCATTATCACTTCTAAGAATTTTAACCACATTCCTAGTCTTTTTCTCTTATTGGGTAATAAAGTTAATCATAACATAAGTAGTTTCACTTTTCAAAGCCAAAAAGAAAGTCTAAGTAAATCTAGAAAAATCATCAGTTATGACAAAACAATAAGATTTACTATTTAAGCTTTCTATATTGGTTGGACCAAACAAGTCCATATGCAACAAGTGAAGTGGTTTAGAACTGGAATGCATAAGTTTAGACTTAAAGGAGACTTTGTGTTGTTTGCCTTTAAGGCATGCAACACAAGAGTGGTCATTGTGGAAAGCCTTTTCAGGCAAACCATCAACTAAACCATGTCTCACAAGTCTATTTATGTTCTTAAAAATAATGTGCCCTAACCTTCTGTGCCAAAGATTACTCTCATCAACTGAAGCCTTAGCATATAGACATGACATATTATTATTCATCCTAATTTCATTAAGATTCACATTATAAATGTCCTTATGCCTAGGTGTTCTATAATCAATGAATTTCTCATCAGGTATTTTAAAATCTTTGCTTAACACCAAGCATTCAGTATCAGTGAAAAGAACCTTACTTTTGTTATCACAAACTTGTGATATACTAAACAGATTATAATCAAGTTCTTTTACCATAAATACGTTCTCAAAACGCAAATTGTTGGTGATAAGAGTGCCTTTGCCAGTAATGGTTCCATATCCTCCACCAAAGTACACTTTGTCACCATCCTTAATGGGGGTAAAGTTTGTCAAGTAATCTTCTTTCCCCTTCATGTGCCTAGAGAATCTACTATCCCAATATCCATAATCATTAACCTGCTTTTTAATGCCTTGCACATAAAGAAAACAAATTAGTTTTCTTTGGGAACCCAAGCCTGATCAGACTTGGATTCATTTGGTTGTTCAACAAGAAAAGACTTAGTCCTTATAACAACCCCTTGTTCATCCCTTTTTGGATTAAACACCCAGTTAACCCCAATTGGTTTAGTTATGACCTTTCAAATATAATGAAATCTATTACAGGTCATAGAAATCCCATCTGAATTAGGGTTTTGGTCTTGTTTGGGCCTCCAAGTTAAGCTAGAAGAAGCTTTAGACCCATTTCCCTTTGGTTGCAAGTATTTGGCATTACTTGGTCTAGCAGCGTTGGAAACATTCCTGTCAGTGTTAAAATTGTTCTTGACAACGCTGAAATTACCTTTATCAGCGTCAAACCTAGGGCTTGCTACAGGAACCCATTGTCTGTTAGACAATGTATTGGTCTTTTGAAAAGGCCTTTGTCCATAAGTATTAGACCCTTTAGTAAAGAATGGAGCTGGTCTAATGACTTGTGGACTTTGCTGGACAAAAGGTTTGGGTTTGACCATGGTTGAATTTTTTTCAACGTTGACCTTTGAAGCATTGACACACTTATAAGCCAAATGTGGAAAACTCCCACAAGTATAACAGGCTTTTCTAGACATAACTCTAGGTCTAGATGAAAAGAAACCTGTCCCATTATCACTAACTTGACTTTTTGGTGACCTAGGTTTTCTATACATTTATGCATACTTATTACTAGGTTTTTTATCAACGTTTAAGCCAAGGTCAACAGTATTTCCAGTAATAGGATTGGTCACTTTTATGGGTGCTGGCTCATTTGAGCTGTCACTAAGCATGCCACCCTTAACAAACAAAGTAGGGTTGGCTTTCTTCCATTGGTCCAAATCATTCAATTTCTTCTTGTATTCCTCTACTGGAGTAAGAACTCTTGGTGGAGGAATAAACTCCTCTTCTTGGAGTTCTGACATACCAGTCCAAGACAAATCCTTTCTAAGGACACCATAGAAGTTCCCAGCAGGTGGTGGAACACCAGCATACTCTTTCTTCCCAATCTCAGTCATATCCCTAGAATCCCTTTATTCACTAACACATTTTTCTAGGGTTTGAGAGGCTTTATTAAATCTTTAAATTTTAAGATCTACATTATCTTTGTTTTTGATGGCCTCATCTAACTTAGCTTGTATAACACCATTGGATCTCTCTAAGATGTTCCTTACCTCAATGCTAGCATTTAAGTCATGAGTCAACACATTGATTTGATCTTTTAGGTTAAGCTCCATTTTCTTATATTCAGCCACAGTCTTTTCAGTTTGAGTAAGAGCAAGTTGATAATTAGATAACTTGCATTTTTCATCAAAAACATCTCATTTTAACTTTAAAATTTTTTTGTTAAGCTTTTCAGTGTTTAGATGACAACCCTTACTACAAAATGCATCATCATATACCTCATTGTCTGATGAAGATGAAGAATGTGCCATGAGAGCATAGTGAACATGCTCCTCTTCCTCATTTTCTGCAACCAAGGCCTTGTTCTCTTCCACATCCTTGGCCAAAAAGCTCAAGTCCCAGCCAACATCATCAATCTCTTGCATGGCTACCATAGCTTTTGTATCTTCAACCTTGATGATTTGACTAGAAGGCTTCCCAGCATCAGACCTTCTTGGAGATCTACACTCTCTCATAAAGTGACCCATTCTATGGCAATTGTAACACTCAACCATGGATTTATCAAATCCAGCTGTGTCTTTAGCATTAATAGTCATCTTCTTCCTGAATCTCCTATTCCATCTATTGGCCCTTATGCTTGCAAGTGCCATATTTCACTTTATGTCCATATCCTCCATGTGCTCATCACTAATTTGCTCAAGGTCCTCATATGTAATCACTGAACCATTGGGCAATGAAGAAATGTATGCACACACTGTATCTAGATCAATACCAGCAAGCTTAACTCTTGGTGAGTCAACATTGTATGCGTCAGCGTCTGAACGTGGGGAGCTGACAAAGCTTGATCCAACGTTGACACAAGGTGATCCAGTAACGGGGTGCATGTATGACTCCCTTTGATCAAATTGACCTTCACTATGTGAGAAGAAGGCCATATTTCCATTAGTAGATTTGCTACCTTATTCCAAAAGGATTTCACTCTCTACAATCCTCAATTTATTGTAGACGTCATCAAAAGTAGAACTTTTGTGAGTATTATTAGCAATCATATACCTTGCTTCAATCTTCCATGCGTACCAAGACTTTTAAGGAAAGTGGTGATGATATCAGCATCATCATGCACTGTTCCCATAAATGACAACTTGCTTGTTATGTCAAGAAGTCTGCTTCTCACCCCACTTAGCTTTTCATTGGGGAGAGCTTTGAACACAACATACTCATGCAAGAGTTGCTTCTTTTTCTCTGTGGTAGTATCATCATTACCACCATAAGTGACTTGAAGGGCCGCCCGAAGATCTTTGGCAGACTCATAGCCTCTATACTTGTGCTGATTGGCTTGTCCCAAAGAAAGTTTGAGGATACTTAGAGTTTTCATGTCATTCCTTCTCTTTGCAATATCCGCAACTGAGATAGCTCTCCCATCTTCAGGTTTTTCTTTTCGATCTTCCTCACTTGAGTCTAGAGTTGAACTTAGAGTGATAACAGCTTGAATCTTGGCAGCCTTATCGAATGTGTTTCCAAATTCAATAATTTTTCAAAGAGTGTGGTCATGGATTTGAAGGTACTACTTAAAATTGAACTTCCACAGCTCAAAGTTGTCTGGATCTAGCATGGGGATTTCTATGTTATTGCTTGAGGAGGAGGTCAACTCTGGAGTAGAAATGTTGTCTGGATTTTAGGGTTTCTTGAAAATTAGTGTTTTTTGGCGATTTAGGGTTTTTGTGTTCTTTAGATCAAAGTTCCTCAACAAGCTCTGATACCACTTGTTGATCCCAAACTTAGATCGATTTAGCTTGTGTAAACGAGAATAAATCAATTTAAACACTTAGAGAAACTTTGTTGTATATGAAACAATTTAAGGATTATGTGAAATTAATACTTAAACAAGAACACACAAACAAGATAAACCAAACATTCACTTTGATTGATTAATCGAACTTGTGTACAATGAAAGTGTGAAAAACATATATTGAACAAAACCTAAAGGCCTCCTTTTATAGATTAAGGAGCCTTGTACAAGAGTCTACGTATCAGCTATTTTAGGTAAAGATAAACATAAGAAATACATTGTTGAACACATCTTTACTAGAAACAAAAAACGTGTAGACTAAGTATCCTGTGAGTGCTTGACTTCTTCTTATAAACGCTTGACTTCTTCCTGTCAACGCTTGTCTTGACAACGCTTGATTTCTTCCTATCAACGTCCAATTTCCTCTTGTCAGCGTCCAAGTGTCTTGGCTACATTTTATTCCCAACAGTAAGATCTTTACGAATCTGTTCCAGTGGATACTGAACCATGTGAAGGGAATGATAATTGTACCCTTTGAGTAAGGACACATGGAAAACGTCGTGAATGTGAGAAAGCTGCGGTGGTAACGCTAAGCGATAAGATACTTTACCGACTCGCTCGATGATATCAAACGGTCCGATAAATCGAGGACCGAGTTTCCCTTTGATTCCAAAACGTCTAACACTACGTGCCGGTGATACATTAAGAAAGACGTGATCTCCTACATTGAAATGTAAGTCCCTACGATGCTTGTCGGCATAACTTTTCTGACGTGTACGAGCTTCCTGCGATTTCTGCTTAGCTACAGTGACCTTCTCGTTGGTCAAATCTATCATCTCTGATCCTTCAAGTGTTGGCTCACCAACCTGATCCCAGCAGATTAGGGTGTGACACTTTCTGTCATACAATATCTCGAACTGTGCACACTTGATGTTGGCGTGCCAATTATTTTTGTATGCAAACTCTACTACACAGATGTAATCATCCTAGTCTCCTGTCCACTCCAATGCACATACTCGGAGCATGTCTTCCAATGTATGAATCGTCCGCTCCGATTGTCCGTCTGTTTGAGGATGAAAAGCCGTGCTAAGCTTAAGTTTTGTACCCCAAGCTTTCTGTAGACTCTTCCAAAATCGTGAAGTGAACCGAGGATCTCTGTCTGAGACGATACTGGATGGAGCACCATGAAGTCTCATGATATCCTTCTTGTAAATATCGGCGAGTTTGCTGACCAGATATTCCTTGCAGATCGATAAGAAATGAAATGACTTAGTAAGTTGATCAAAGATTACCTAGATTACATCATGCCTCCTCTTTGTCTGTGGAAGACCAATAACAAAATCCATGGTGATCTTGTCCCACTTCTACTCTGGAATGTCTAACGGTTGTAGTAAACCACTAGACCGCTGATGCTCGATCTTAACCTGCTGGCAGGTAAGACATTTGGAGACGTAAGTAGAAACATCCTATTTCCACTCCACCAAAAGTATTGCTTGATGTCGTGGTACATCTTGGTCGAACCAGGATGAATGGAGAATGGGGAACTATGAGCTTCAGCTAATAACGCTTCTTTAAGAGGAAGATCATTAGGAAAACAAAGTCTACTGCCCTGCCATAAGATACCATCGTCATCCAACCGAAACTCTGTCTGCTGTTCTAAGTTCTGAATGATCGCCCAAATTTCACCATCATCATTCTGAGCTTCCTTGATCCTAGAGAGTAACTCAGGTTCCACTCTAAGATTAGCCCAGTAATCGTGTTGTCCACGTACCATGATCTTGATGTCTAGTCGCTCTAAGTCTCTTATAATATCCTCCTCAATTTTAATGCCGTTTATCATACCAGACTTTCTACTAAGTGCATTTGTAACTACAGTTGCCTTGCCGAGATGATACTGAAGATTAATGTCATAATCCTTCAACAGCTCTAACCATCTCCTCTGTCTCATGTTCAGCTCACGTTGAGTGAAGATGTACTTCAGGCTCTTGTGATATGTGAAGATACCACATGATTCTCTATACAAGTAGTGCCTCCATATCTTCAATGCAAACACGACTGCTGCAAGTTCCAAGTCATGCGTAGCGTAATTCTCCTCATAAGGCTTAAGCTGTCGTGAAGCGTAGGCAATCACTTTCCCATGTTGCATGAGAACACAGCCAAGTCCCTTCCCTGAAGCATCACTATAGATTTGAAATCCACCTGTACCAAATGGGAGAGTAAGAATCGGTGCATATACTAACTTCTGCTTTAGGTCTTCAAAGCACTTCTCTCTTTCTTCAGTCCAGATGAATTTCTCCCTTTTTCGCATCAGTTTGGTCAATGGCAGTGCTAAACTGGAAAAGTTCTCTACGAACCTACAGTAGTAACCAGCTAAGCCTCGGAAACTGAGAACTTCAGTCGCTGATGTCAGTCTTGGCCACTTGGTAATAGTCGCAACCTTTGTTGGATCCATGGTGATTCCTTCTACTGATACAATGTGGCCTAGGAATGCCATATTGTCTAACCAGAACTCACACTTGTAGAATTTGGCATACAGCTGCTTCTGGAGAAGTATCCGTAGTACAGTACGAAGATGGTCTTAGTGTTCCTCCTTTGACTTAGAGAAAATCAGTATGTCGTCAATAAAGACAATGACGAACTTGTACAGGAACTCATGGAAGATACGGTTCATCAGATCTATGAAAACAGTTGGAGCATTGGTAAGGCCAAATGGCATGACTACGAATTCGTAGTGCCCATAATGTGTACGAAAAGCAGTCTTGGCGATGTCCTGCTCTCTAACCCGTAACTGATGATAGCCGGACCTCAGATCAATCTTGGGGAAATGTTTGGCCCCTTGGAGTTGGTCAAACAAGTCGTCAATGCGTGGCAGCGGATATCTATTCCTGATGGTGATCTTGTTGAGCTCACGATAATCTATGCACAGACGCATGTTGCCATCCTACTTCTTTACGAACAGAACACGTGCGCCCCATGGAGAAGCACTAGGTCGAATGAACCCGCGTTAATAATTCCTGTAGTTGTTCCTTTAACTCCTTCAGCTCTATGGGAGCCATGCGATAAGGAGCCTTGGATATTGGCTCAGCTCTTGGGATGAGCTCAATATTAAACTCCACTTCACGAGCAGGTGGTATGCCTGGAAGTTCTTCTAGAAACACGTCTAGGAATTTTGACACGATCGGCTGATTCTGGATAGATGGATATTCAACCTCCAAATCATGAACAGTAACAAGATATCCCTCACAACCATGTGACAATAGTGCACGTGCTTGCAAGGTCGAAATTATTTATACAGACCTTCTGGGTACGAACCCATTGTGAATGTACTCTAGTGCATTTACATCACCAAAGATGACCTGATATGTATGACAGTCTATGGTGGCGTGATGTTTGGATAGCCAGTCCATGCCTAATATCATGTCAAAATCGCACATATCCAATGGAAGTGCATCAACAGGGCGAATCTTGTTGTCAGACTCTAGGGGAAGGCTCTTGTACCCATGGGTTATGCGTACAGAGTCTCGTAAAGGCGTGGAAATGTTTAGTACATTCTCTAATGGCATAGGAGATATCCTAACATTTTTGGCATAAGCAGTAGAAATGACCGCATGAGTAGTATCCGTGTCAAATAAAACACATGCAACTTGACTATACATATACAAGATTCTAGTGATGGTACTTGTAGACTTGTTGGCCTGATCGTGAGAAGTCGTGTACACCCATCCACTAGTAGGAGGTGGCTTGGAATCAGCCTCTCTAGATGTGCCCCCCATCTCGCCCTTGCGGCAGTCCTTCATGTGATGACCAGTAAGGCCACACTTGAAGCAAGCGTCGTTGTCACGGCGACATGGCCCTGGGTGCCTACGGTTGCAGGTAGTGCAGAGAGGGTGAGTATACCCTCCAGCAGGTGCCCTTGCTGGTTGGGACCTTGTTTGGAAAAGTACACACGAGACATGGTTTATAGGTACAAAAGGACAATGTGGAAAATCATAAGATGTAATACCAGTGATAGTTGGACGGTTAGGCTGTGAACCTCTTCGGTCCTGCTCCCTCCCGTACCATGATTCCTGGTAGAAGATTGCTAATGTGTCAGAATTATAAGTCATAAACGTGTAACATAAGAAATGAGTTAAATGTAGGGACCTACTTTTGTTGGAGTTTCCAGCGTTGTTGCGGTAATTATCATTACCGCTACGCCTATCCGTAGCAGAACAGTCTTGAGTCTGACCGTTACCCTTGGGATGAGTAGGTTGTTGCTGAGTAGCCGGTTGAGACCGGTCCCCAGTCTTCTGCCTGAAAGATGCAGTTTAAAGAGAAAGATAAATATTAGATAGTACTAAATGAATTTGAAATGGTCACCGCTGAATGACGAATAAATTCCTCTTCTCGGGTCTCTTTGCTTCCCCGAATTCCTCTCTCTGTTGCAGCATCTCCAGCTTACATGCTGCATCGGCTACTTATGCCACCGTGTTGAAGGTAGCACACACCAAGTTGTTGGCGACCGATGTACGAAGAGCCCACCGGAAGTGGTATGCTTGCTCTTCGGCAGTACCTGCTGTTGCGCCACGAAAACCAGCCAAACGAAGAAAGCACTGCATGAACTCGTTGTTGTTCTCCCCAGCTCTCTACCTGATTCCGTGGTACTCCCTCTTCAACTTGTCTTGCTCAGCCTTGGGAAAGAACTGTCCCATCACTAACTCTCTGAACTGAGCCCAAGTCAAACCAGCCACCAAATTGTCACCTCCCTCAGACTGCTTGACCGCCTTCCACCATCCCAGTACATCACCTTCGAACTTGTAACAGGCCAACCTCGACTTGAAGAGGGGTTCGCAGCCTATTGCATCAAATATCTTCTCGATATGAGCCAACCAGCTTCAGCTTCACTGGGGCTGTCAGTTCTCTCGAAGGATCGAGGACGTTGCTTGTTGAATCTCTCCAACCATGTGACCAATGTTACTGGAGGAAGAGGAGGAGGAACTGGGTGATGTTGCTGATTGTTGTCAGCTTGCACCTCAGCCCGAATGTCGTTCCTTAGCTGAGGAAGCAAAGCTTACGTCGCAGCTTGGACTGCTGCATTGAGTTGTTCCTGCTCGCGTGTGAGAACCATCTGACAGCATAAAACAAAATACATGATTAAACATAAAATATATACATGAAAAAAAAAATTATGCCAATAAATCATAAGAAAAATTTTATGCAAGAAAAACAGTGCATGAATGCATGATGCAGTTTTATGAAAACTTTTATATGCTCGAGAGTGAATGCCTATGGTCGGTTCACCCAAAACAAAAGACATGGCGAGGGGACGCCAATGGGTCGGTCCTAAAGTTAAAATTTTCGATAAAAGCACATGCGACTAAATAGGGCCAGTCCTGTACCAACCATTACTTAGTAATAAACCTGCAATAATGACATATAACATGAATGCATGAAAACAAAGAATGCATGAAAACCGACTGTCAGTTCTAGGAAGACCATAGTGACTTCCCACTATTCACAGGTCGTGTTTTGAGAGCCTACAGGTCGAAGCCTTGGCTCTGATACCATAGTTGTAACACCCCATTTTGGTAAATGGAATGTCACATGTGATTATGATGTGTCATCAAAGCATACAAGCTAAATGTCTTAAAAACATTAAATGACCATGAAAGGAAATACCGGAAACAAACATCGATACACCAAGTATAAACTCATCACACCCAAACCTAAATACTGTAAAGGAAAAGGACTAAACAATGTCCAAACAAATAAGTAGCAAAATGTATGATGAAATGCTTAAAATAGAGAAGGCTAGAAAGCTTCCAATCCATATGCACGTACGCTTACAGTATACGAGCGCCCTTGAGTACCTGCCGGTTAGGAACATCAAAGAAAAACGATTGAGCATAACGCTCAGTGAACGGATATACAAGTATGACATGGAATAGCATAGCAGCGGAATATTGTAAGTTCTAAGATATATGGGTTCATGTTCATAAAAGTGGTTTTATAGTCTGAAAAGACTTATGTTTCTATGAAAATCTGTTTAATTAGCCAAATAGCCCATATAGGTCATGAGGTTCCACCGTGCATGAATACATGGAGGGGAGACCTCGTCATGCAGTTAGAGGGGTTGCCTCTAATTAAATAGTCTGGGTAGGAGGGATCAACTCCTAGTGAAGGATGCAAGGCACACATCATATTCACTCTTCTATTACTGGTAAACATGTAACTAGGATGCACCCATACGCCCACATGATAAAACAAAATACTGGTCAAAATTGAAAAGGGACGCCACGAGCAATCACTTCGCCATGGGGAAGTCATAACACTTGTGCCTCCAGTGTTATGGTTATGGTACCTCGATAACTAGGTGAAACTGGTCATGCATGTATATGGCATCGGCTCTTATTCTAACATAAGTATCAAACATATAAAACAAATACTGGGAAAACAGTTGGCTGCAAACGGGTAATCCTAATAAGGAATGAATGTCCATACTGAAAGGACGGGAAATCCGTACCTTATGTCTAGTGAACGAAGAAGACGAACGAAAGGAAGTCCTACTTCGATCTCACTAATGCTACATTAATAGTATACGTGAATAAGTATTATGATTACTGAGTACGTAACTGATTTTATATCGTGTCTTAGCTTGTTTTATATGTTCATGTCTTGTTTTACTGATTTTAACGTTATGCTGTGGTTATCATGTATTTTGTATATTTTGTTTAAGTATTACTTGTATTTCTTGTATTATTATACTTGTTGTGTAATAATAAGTAACTTTCTAAAAATGGCAGGTTTCCTAAAATAGAAAGTTTCCAAAAATAGAAAGTTTCCAAAAATAGAACGTTTCCAAAAATAGATTAACTTCTTAAAATAGATCAGTTTCTAAAAATATAAAGTTTCCAAAAATATTAAGTTTCCTGAATTAGAAAGTTTCTATATTTAGAATTAAGATGAGTTAATAAGCTAATAATATAAGCTTAATTTACTGATTAAATATCATAAGTCATGTGATTTTAGTATAGTTTATTAATAATAACATGTTAATTAAATAAACTATAGGTTATATGATTTAATTAAATATAAGCATGATTTAATTAAATTAAAGTGTATAAAATACTTAGGTTAAAACATATATTAATATTATATTAATAATAACCTAAGTCATGTTTATTAATTAATTATATTTCATGTCTTAATAATTAATTAATACTATAGTCTAAATTAAATAATTAAAAACCTAGGTTAAAACATGTATTATTTTCTAAATAATAATTAACCTAAGTACATGATTAATTACATTAATTAAATGTCATGTTTTAATTAATTTAATATCTTGTTAATAAATAAATACTTGTAAAAAATAAAATACTTGTACATATTTTAGTCATGAACCGGACCAATGCATTTAATTTAGACATGTCATGAACCGGACCCGGAACCCCTTGAACCTGCCCGAACCAAACACCCGTTAATAGTGGCAAACCAGCTTGGCTGGTTGCCACTGTTTTTGTTAAGGCTGCCACCAGCTTAAGCCGGTGGTCTTGTCTCGACTAACCGCTGTTAGGCAGCAGCCACCACCACCGGCACATAGCCGCTGGCACATAGCGTCGGGGTTCCTTGTTCCTGCTTTCGACCGAACCAAACACCACCGAGATCATAGATCTCGGTTGGTGGCGTGATCAAAAACACGTCGAGAGCCTAGGGCTCTTGGTTTGTATGTCGGCCGAACAACCAAACTCGAACAAACCCTTAATTTTACCTCCTATGATCACGTGACATGTTTTTAATCCTTGTTTTTATTTAATTCATGTTCATGTGCTAATTAATTAAATAAAATAATAAAAACAAAAGGGTTTACGGATTACCGAATGCGTGTAAAGATTGGAAAAACAATAACACGGACACGATCTTGAATTTGATTTGAAAAAATTCAAATCAAACACCTCTTGGTGTTGTTAGTTGCCGCCGACCACAAGAGAGAAGAAAAAGATTAGGGTTTTTGATTTTTCTTGAAAACTCTGTAAAGTGAAAAAGTTTTTTCCCTTATTTGTTTATTACTTAAAAATCAAATGGGCTTGGCCCGTTTCCTTCTCTTGGTGCCGCGGCTAATAGGGCCCACAACGGAATACCCAGAGTTTTCCCGTGTTTTAAATTTACATGCTCGTATGTTTGTATATTCGTGTAATAATTGTTCGTGTTATATTTAAATACTTATACATAACGATATTAATCGTATAATATTAATTAAGTACGTAGTTACGTGTTCGTGATTTTTACGTTCATGATTTCATGTTCGTGATTATAATTATTATTGTTAATAATTATCGTGTACTATCACGTACTTAATACTTATCGTGTAATAATACGTACATAACTTATGTAATTACTAATCGTGACACGTGTTCGTGCTATAAAAGGAAAGTTCTTTAAATGTACGTACGTTTACTAAGTGTACTGATCATGGTAAAAGCATGCGGGTTTTACACAAAACTGCTGTGATTTCCTTAAAAAACATTGTCATACTCTTGAACTTGCTTTGCAAAACAAAATTGGCAGTTTTCCAAATGATAATAACTTGCAAGAAAAACTTTCCGAATCATTTCGAGCAATGAATGAAAAGAGTATGGAAATTACGGATTTGAAAGCTCAGTTACAAGAAAAAGACATACGATAGCAGAGATGAAGAAACTCGTTGCTAAGATGGGTGGGAAAATTGTGGAACCTAGCGTTAAGAAACCTGTTGTAAGACAACCCAATGCGTACAAAGTGACTAAAACCTCTATCTTGGGAAAACCATCTGTTTTCTCAAATTCTTCATTTGCAACATCTGGTTTTGCCCCCAAGACGGATGTGAAGGACATGTTACCACATATTCGTCCTAAAACGGTTATCAAGCACAAAGCACAAATGTGCTCAAACCAAGGATGTATAGATTGGCCACTAAACCCACACAACACAAAGATAGTCAATCGCCTCAGGTTTCTAGAAACACTAATAGACGTGTGTATTTTACTACATGAGTAGTCCCCACTGCTAGTGATAGTCGGCCTCAACTTAAGAGCATCAAATGAAGATAAGGTCTGGCAAAACAAGAGTCAAGGGAATATGAAGAAAGTAGAAGACCACCCTAGGAAGTTGAATGTTTCTAAGAATAAAACGTTTGTAATCGCGTGTAATGACGGTTTGAATGATTTGACTGCTTTTAATGCTTTAAATGTTAAGTTTGTTTGTATGAAATGTGTAAAATGTGATGTTAATGCTAATCATTCTATGTGTGCTTCGAATAATGTCAAAGGCGTAGATACTAGAACTAAGAAGCAACTTGTGATACCTATTAGTGCTAGTAAACCCAAAAGAAAAGTGAACCATTCTGGTGCAACCGCCCCTAAGAAAAGTATTGCATCAGACTCCACTCGTGAAAATTCTAGAAGCAGAATTAAGGAATTATATGAGTCTGCTAGCAAGTCTTGGAAATGGTGGTTTGCTAATCAATGTCCTCCAGGATATAAATGGGTGCCTAAGGTAAGGAAAAAAAGGTGACAACGAGCGTTAATGTGCCTTTAAGTGTTGAAACTAGGGAAACTAATGATTCAGAAATCATAACTAACATGGAATCCAATTTAGCAAATGCTGCATCGTGTTTAAATTCTTCTGCAGGTGATCAAATTAATTATCTTCATACTGGACTCTAGGCGCACCAAGCACATGACGGGGAATCTCAAGCTTCTAATTAAATTCGTGGATAAGTTCCTTTGGTTCAGGGAAATATCACGATTAAAAGGGTATAATACATCGAAGGGCTCAATCACAATCTTTTCTTGGTTGGTAAATTATGTGATGCGGATTTGGAGGTTGCAGTTCGAAAGAAGACATGTTTTGTTCATGATTTTGATGGGAATGATTTACTCACCGGTTCACGGGGTACAGATCATTACACAATCTCACTTCAAGACACAACTTCTACAACTCCAATTTGCTTCAAGGCTAAAGCTTCATCGAATCAAGCATGGTTATGGCGTCAACGTCTATCTCATCTCAATTTTGATACCATCAACTTGCTTTCTAAGAAAGATATTGTCAGATGCCTTCCCAGCTTGAAATTCATCAAAGATCATCTTTGTTCTTCTTGTGAGCTTTGTAAAGATAAACGAAGTAGTTTTAAGACAAAGACTACATCAAGCTCTAAAGGACGGTTAGATCTTCTTCATATGGATTTGTGTGGTCCTATGCGTGTTCAAAGTATCAATGGGAAAAAAATACGTTTTGGTAATTGTCGATGATTACTCATGGTACACGTGGACTCACTTCTTGAGGTCCATGGATGGAACACCTGAAGTTCTCATTAACTTCCTAAAGCTAATACAACATGGTCTTCATGCTCAAGTAAAAGTGGTTCGTACTGATAGAGGCACAGAATTTTTGAATTCTACTCGGAAGAAATATTTTGAAGTCGAAGGGATTGAACATGAAACATCAATTGCTCGAACACCTGAACAAAACGGCGTTGTTGAAAGATGAAACCGTACTTTGGTTGAGGCCGCTCGAACATTGTTATCCGCTTCAAAACTACCACTATTCTTTTGGGCCGAAGCCGTATCAACTTCATGTTACACACAAAACCGTTCCTTAATAATTCCAAGACAGGGAAAGACACCATATCACATTATTAATGATCGAAAACCATCACTCAAACACCTTCACGTTTTTGGATGTACGTGTTACATAATTCGAGATGGTAAAAATCTTGACAAAATGAAAGAGAAAGGTGATGCATGTATTCTAGTGGGATATGCAACTCAGTCGAAGGGATATAGAGTTTACAACAAGAGAACAAAATTTATAGTCGAGTCTATTCATATCCGATTTGATGAATTGCAAGAAATGACACTTGAACAAAGCAGTTTTGTCCGGATCCACACCGACAAAAGACTTCTGTGCACAACCGCATGGAACTCAGAACTCATGACCACATCAATGAACCATCAAGTTCAAAGTTGGTTCAAGGAAATGTTACAAGAGCAGATATGACAGTGGACACGCCAATTGAAGAGTTGGAAATGTTATATGGACCATTGTTTCATGAATATTTCACGGGGGAAAACATGTTATATCAAAGTCTTCCGCTGTCATAAATTATAAGAACGATGATACCGATCATCATCAACAAAAAAATACGACTTCATCTACTTCAACACGGGTTGCTACATATTTACCTCCTTAGAATATCACTTCAACAATCGATCCTACAACATCCACAACTACTGTCATTGCTCCGGAGAACACAAATCAAGCAGACAATCCATTATCTGACGATGACAATTTTCACAACCCATTTGGTACATCGGTACACAAAACTGGAGAGTCTTCTACTCTCCATGTTGATCTGTCAAATATGCATACGTTCTACTGTTAAATCAAGATTCACTAGTAACAAGGGGTTTATGATCCAGAGGTCGGGGAAGATTGAAGAGATATTTAGCTATTGTTAGAGAGAGTAGAGAGAGAAAGAGAGAGATACTAGAAACTATATGTATGTCTAGTGAGAGAAAGGGAAACAAGGAAATGACAATCCACACCCCTCAATAGAATTATGGAGAGGCATATATAGCTCGGGACTTGAACTACTTACATGTGATAATATTAGTCCCTACAAGTCCCGGCTATGTAAACTATTGTAATTCCCTTAGTCGCTCACATTTTAGGGCTAACAATCTTCCCCCAATGTGGAGACATACGGAATTACTTACAATGTTCCTAACAAGTACAAATACAACAATAATATGACAGTTTCAAGGTGCTTCAAATGCTGAGGATGACGTCGTTGTCATCAAGTCTTCAAGGAAACTTGTACCTCATTTTGAATCCTCTTTGTCTTTGCTTGTTGAGGAACCATTGTATCATGTATGAACTAGATTAACTTCCCCCCAATTCATACTCCATGTATTGAAAATCTTTCTTCAGAGACTTCTTTTTTACGGAGCTTCTAATCAGCTTCCAACCAAACCAATATCCATATCTTGAGCAGAATCTGTAGCTTGACCAATCTTCTATATTCGACATTTAAAGTGCAGAGCGAAATTTTGTAAAAGAAGAAGCAAACCACATTAAGTAACTGCTACCTTGACATTTTTGGTATTCTTGATTATGCGTTTGTGGGAACATGCAAGAAATCAGCAAAAAATCTTCTCACGCTTGTAGAATACTTCCCTCTGGAAGTTGAACTAAGTACTCCAAAGTACACGTTTTTCCCCCATGATGGTTACGAACTTTCGGAAGCATCTTCTGATGTGACAATCCGTCAATTTATGGTCAATATTTTATTCTCAATATTTATTTGAAAATATTATTTTATGAACTCACTTATTTTGGGAAGAAATTTGGATTTACGTCTTGAAGTAGCGTCGACTACGTCTAAACCGGAGGATTCTACGTTACGTGCTTACGTTTGCATACACCGTTTTTGGTGACAGTCCGACATTTCAGAAAATAAATTTTTCCGTAAATATTATTTTGGAGTTTTAAATTTGTGTTGGTTCATAAACTCACAAATTTACGAGAAGAGACTAGGACTTACGATTTTATTTTAACGTCCTTTACGACTAAACCGGAAACCTTAGGATTACGTATTTACGTTTTCGAACTCCGTTTTTGATGAAACAATTTTTATTAGATTCGTTTTGTGCCGTTGATTCATAATTTATAAAAACGTTTTTCGTAAAACGACCCGAGGGCACGCAAATCGAGGAAACTAGAATCGAGGAGTACCCGTAAATAAATAGGGATGAGACAAGTGGAACACTTGTCCCACCCCCACTATAACCGGCCACAACACCCCTTAGGTGTCCAAGTTACAAGAAACTAAGTTACACATGTAACTTAGCTTCACAATGAAGCTTCCCACCCACCAAAACTAGCTAAAACACTCCACTATTACCATTAGCTTCATTTCACATATGCAAAACTTCACAATTTCCTCTCTACTCTCTCTTGGTGCCGTCCACTATTCCACACAAAACACCCCATTCATACAAATTTTAACCACAAACATATGTTATAATTAACATATGTTAATCTCCATTCAAAAAGATGAAGATCGGTGCAAGTTATAACATCCAAAGAGGAGTTTCCATGGAGTATTAGGGCTGATTTTCCACAAGGTGTTCATGAAGATTGGTGGTCTTGAAGATGGTCTTGGCTATGCACAAGTTTCTCCATCAAAATCCATGTTTTGATCATAACCTACATCAACTTGGTGGTATAAAGATTGTCCTCCTCATCCTCTTGTTATTTTTGATTATATAAACTTGTATTTCTTTTACTTATGTATATTTATATGATGATTAATGATGATAAAGTATTGTGTGGGGATTTGGTGTTGATAAACATGCTTAAAAAGATGAAAGACTATAAGAAACAAGGTTAAAATCTTGTTTAAATTTGTTGGCTGTATAAAACAGTAAAGAATCAAATGATGAACTGATAAAAATGGCATAGATTAATGGATTTACAGTAAGCTATGGGTCTTGTACACATGTAAGAGTTGGCCATGCAATGGAATCATTGTAATGAGTGAGATATGATCAAAACAAGTTTAGGTTACAAATCTGAGTTTACTGTTTTGGACGATTTTTAGAAAATACTTAGAAGATGATTCAACAGTAGCTAGAGAAGAGTTAAATGGAGCACATATCATTTAGTTTATGTGATAAATATTTGAGCTTATATTTCCATATAGAACTCTAGATATGGCAGTTTTGGTGAACATGAAAATAAAAATCAGATTTTTGGGAAATTAAAGTATAATACTATTATATAAGCACTCAAAATTATATAGTATAAAATGTGAATAAAAACCCACTAACTCATGGATTTTATTTATATAAATATGTTAAAGGTTAAATAAATGGATAAATTATAAAAATGGTAGTGGAATAATATTTATAAGATATAAAAACTATAGACTTGATTTTACGACTTTTTCGGCTATTACCGTAAAAATTAACGTTTTTGCTAAGTAAAACTTAGACGGTTGGACCCGTCTAATGTGAACTTTATAAAACTCATATACTGATATATAAACATATAGAACAAGTAAAAACCGATAAAACCCGAACTATATAACATACGGACATTAACGGACTAAGTTAACATTATTGGACTAATAATACAACAAAATGGACTAAAACACTTATAAACTTATTTATTGGGCTTAACCCATTTGGGCCCAACATGTAAAGTGTAAATACTGATAATACAAGTATAAAGTGGAATAAGACAAGTTAAAAAAAACTTATAATAAGTTTATTGGACTTAAAACACGTAAATAGGTAAAACAAGAAAACTAGTATAAAAGTTATCGACACATAACATGAAAATGAGTAAATGAGAATATGTAAACCCACTTGATCATCATATATATAAAATCATCATATGTATACATAATTGTTATCTTTATAAAGTCATTGGACATGAGTCTAAGACGAGTATTATTTGTCTAGGTTTCCGTGATTGAAGCACGAACCGTACGTCCGAATTGCCGATAACCCGCCTTCCCACATCAACGTGAGTTCATAGCCTCACACTCTTTTAAATGTTTTTATGAAATGTTTTATAAACCCGCGAGGGAGATAACATGTTAGTTTTTATAAAATAGGACACCATTTGTCCCGATTGTTTGTTTATTGATTTGGACACGAATGATTGTATGACCCGATTGTATGACCCGATAAATGATTAAAGGACCCGATAGATGAAATTAAATGGATTATTAAAGTTAGGTTATGTCACTAGAAGTCCCATTAGCATGAATTGTGAACTACCGGGATTTGGTAGACGCTTATGCATTTAATAGTACTATTTGGGGACGATCACCCCAGTTCGCGCCTTGACGGTTGATCCCCGTCGTGCCACATTAATTGGTAAGCGAATTTATGTATGAGAAGATTTCCATAGCGTGACCTTTGTGACGACACACTACTTTAGATGGGCAAATTGAGTATCGGGTTAGCTACCCGTTGTTGGTTTAGTAAGGTAACAATGTCATGCGGCTTATAATAATCCAAAACTAACGAAATACTACTAGACGCTCTGAATTACGATGTATTGCCTGACTAGCAATACAGGGTCATACTATTGATATTATGTTTGTGTTTTGGTTTTCATAACCATATTCATATAACGGTTTTTTTTTTCATACAACGTCATAAGACGTATTATATGATGTTTTTACGACATTGGCTCGTATAATGATTTTTAAGGCAAATGCCTATATTGTGATTTTCGATAAGGATTTGTATAAAATGACTTTGGCTATTTTATGACCTATTAAAATGGTTTGTACAAAATGATTTTCAGTAATAATTTTATACTGATATTATATTGATGGATTTTATTAAATTCTATGAATTCACTCGGCGTTATCGCTGACCTTTTCTTTTAACATGTTTTATCTCAGGTACTTGAAGGTAATTCTCGGGAAGACGACAAGAATTCATGGCCGCACTTAAACAATATTTTCCATTCAAATACTTTGTAAAACTTTGAATGAAATAATATGACTTGGGACCGATGTAACTTTGATGTTTAAGAATGGAAATGATTTATTATTAAACGACGTGATTTTTATGCGTTGTCTATGTTGTGAGTAATGTGCTATCCCGTAACACCAACTAGTCTTCCGCTGTATTGAGTTGTATAAATTTGGGGGTGTTACAGTTTGGTACCAGAGCTCTTGTTATAGAGAACGAAAGATTTTTAAAACAAGGTTTTGAATAAAACATTTCAAAATTTTTTAACAATAAACATTTTTCTAAAAATGTCTAAAAATCTTTTGACTATAACGGTGCCGAAGAATTCCCGAGTTACCGACAAGGCCAGACTGAGAAGTGTTATTTTAATATATATATATATAACTTGGTTTATATATATATATATATATGATGTAATATTATTACATGATTGTTTGATGATTATTTTGATATTTATACGAGGTATTTATACGATGTAGATTGTCACAAGGAACCCTAAATCCCCTATTAAATTAATCTAAGCTATTCTCGTAGGAACTCTAGCTATCCTAGATCTAAACCAAGTTGTGGATATTTATGATCCCAACAAAACGATTGATATTCGTAGAAATTTAGATAGTAGTTGATTAAGATCTTGAAGAAGAATTGGCGAGATTAAATCTGATATCGATGACATGACGATCTTTCCTTATAGAGTGGAGTTTGACAAAACGTTACCACCTGGAATGGTGTCATCTGATTCGTTGTCACCCAATTCTTAAATTGAAATCGAAAGGGTGAATGTTGCACTTGAGGCTGTCATTGGAACCATTACCCAAAAGCCTCATGCCACTAGTACCTTTCTGAGAAGTCTAATTGAATGTATGAGTCATCTCATACTAGTGACTGATACAATGATTTTGTATGGGTACAGATTAAATCTTGGAATCTTCTCGAATTGATCTCGGTCTTAAGTGGAATGATTGTTCTTGGTTACTAAATAAAAGAGTTTGGTTTTCTAATCTAATAAAAAGTGGAAATGAAAATTTAAATCAAAGATGATTAATTTAATGATGATTAATAAAAACATGAATTTAAATTAGAATTAAGATTAAAATAAAATTAAAAATAAAGAAACAGTAAAGAAATAGTAAAGAAACAGTAAACCTTTAAAATGCCCAAAAGATAACTGATTCGGAAGTCTATCTTTGATTCGGAAGTTACTGTTCATTCGGAAGATGAAGGTTCATTCGGAAGTTGAGCTTCATTCGGAACTTTGTGCTTTGTTCGGAACTTTTGGCTTGGTTCGGAAGTTTTAGACTCATCCGGAACTTACTGATTCAGAAGTTTTAGACTCATCCGGAACTTACTGATTCGGAAGTTTTAGACTCATCCGGAACTTACTGATTCGGAAGTTTTCTATGTTCCGATTCGGAACTTTTGGTAAAAATTGGTTCGGAAGTCTAAAAATTGGTTCGGAACTTTTTATTGACTCGCAACTTTTGAGAACAAAACTCACTCGGAACTTTTTAAACTGATTCGGAACTTAATGCTTCATTCGGAAGTTTTCCTTGGGTCGGAAGTTTTTGGCTTGGTTCGGAACTTATGGCTTCGTTCGGAACTTTTAGCTTGGTTCGGAAGTCTGGGAAACCCAGGTACAGAAATAATACCGAAGAACAAGGAAACTAGTTTTAATCCAAAAATCACCAAGTTTTTCACAAAAAACTTAAATAAATCAATCACAAAGCATCTACTAACCATAAACTACTAATCCCATCAACAAAAACACAAATCCCAACAACTTTTGAAGATCAAATCAAGAAAATAAAAACTTAAGAACTTGAAGATAAAGATGAAGATGATCAAGATTAAATGGAAAGATTAAACAAAGAACTTGTATTAAATGATTAATGTTTTAACAAGATTAAACAAAGATGAAAACAACAAGATTGGAAAAACAAAGATTAAAAATCACCAATCACCCTAGTGGTGATGGTGATGAAACGAACAAGAAAGGAGAAAAAAGGGGAGGAGAGGAAAACTCCAGACTAACTAGCTAAAATGTGTGAGGGGACTCCTTTTATAGGCTTGTCTTTTGGTTGGTGAGTGGGCTTTCTCCCGTTCTTCTTGTCTTTTCGTCTTTTCAGAAAAGTTTCCGTTTTCGATTCTGATTCGGGATTTGTCGTCGATTAAATTCAACTCGTCTTTTAATTTCTTCGTTTAATAGACTTGAGTTTCTTCGACTTACATAAATCTTCCATCTTTGGTCCTTTTCTTCGATAAATCTTCGAATAGGCCCAATGACTTCAAATCTTTTGCATCTCTTGGACAA
The DNA here is from genome assembly GCA_025667525.1 of Glebionis coronaria. Lineage (NCBI taxonomy): Eukaryota > Viridiplantae > Streptophyta > Magnoliopsida > Asterales > Asteraceae > Glebionis > Glebionis coronaria. The sequence continues at coordinate 366,197,007 of CM046876.1, forward strand.
TAGACTTTATCTTGAGTCTTTTTCTTCAGTAAAACCCGTGCAATCCCATGTTTTCTTCAATATTCATCCGGTTGGCTCTAAAAACACAATAAACACAAAAACCACGCATAATTCCAAACAAATGATATTAAATACGTGTTTTGGTCTCGTTTTAGCCCGAATTAAGTGGTAAAAGGATGGTTGTTTACACACCTATCAAATCCCCTACACATAACCATTGCCATGCCCTCATGCAATGCTTAGTGATAAAGCAATTTTACACTTTTCTCATAATTAATCAACCTTGGCCTTATTTAAATACCACTAAACAAAAATTAAGATATTAATAGAAATTAAAACTTAAAAGGATAGAAAACCATTTTCACTTGAAAATAGCTACATGGAAATAACTTGCAAAAAGATCAATGACTTACATTAGGGCTTTTGTGCTGCGAAGATTTATCACCCTCAAGTTTCACGTTCCCCAAGCTAAGCTTAAAAACGAGATCATTGTTATTATAAGTTAGCAATTCAAACACTTACACACATGGCTTAATTAAATGCTTAAACTCCCTTATTCCTAGGTGTATCTCTTATATTTTATTTTTGTCTTAGAATGATCATGAAGATGCATTTTTGGACTTATTTCGATAGTTTATTAGGGCTGAAAGCAAAGTAGGACGATTTGATCAATAGTTAGCTAAAGGACAAAATCTTTTAAAACTGCTTCTCGGGATATCAAAAAGTTCATATCTTGGCATAACTTGGTTCACGATTTGAGACCTTTCTCGGGCCGATATTTGGCATGTACTTCATACTTCATATCTTCGAGAGACGTTCTTGAGATAATGGTCTTCTCATCATAATAGAGTTTCTTCACTTGGAGACTTTTGAGGGGTACTCCAACTTTGTTGACCACGACTTCATGATTATTTCTTCAATCTCTAATTGGGATTTTGAGATACAACGATCCGCCTCCTTTTCGGACTTGGATCTATTTATCCTCATACCTTGTTAGGGTCTTTTCGGATAGACTTCTCCATGATCTTTATGGGAGTTGATTGCTTTTCGTCGTGAGTCTTGATCCTTCATATTGATTTTAGGAATAATGCTTTTCACATCACTTTGGATCTTCAGCAATAAAATTGAATCATCATGCCTTGTTAGGGCCTTTTCGGACTCGCCAATCTTCGCGCCCCGCTTCATAAGTTATTCCTTGGCTATGAACTCTTATCATTACCGAACAACTTTTAAACGATCTTGGGCTAGAAGCTAAGTAACCTTTCAAATCGTACGACCTTACTTATTGCAGATAAATTATTAGCAAGTGATGGGAGAATAGGCAAATAATTACACCAAGTGAGCTTGCGCAAGAATACCGACTTATAATTGACTCTATCATTTCTCTTCCTCCACAATTTAAAATCTCAAGTAATGAGATTCGTGGATACTTAGCCTAATAAACCAATTAAGGTCTACATGGTTAAGGATACTAGCTAGAATAAACTTGGATAAGTCTATTCGGGTTGAGTCAAAATAAACGCAACGGGCCTAATATGTCAAAGACTTCTAAACTAGCTACACCACTTTATTAATATTTCTGACTTTATTGCGGGATATATACATATGAAAGCAACGATAGAAATTTAAAAATTACGACTAAATGGACAAAGTTAATTAAAAATTTGAAAAATGTTGAAAAATATGATTTTCTGGTTTAATGAAGGCATTTTCATGGAAAAGTCCACTTAAAACTTCGATAGAAGTCCCCCTACACTTAAGATAAACATTGTCCTCAATGTTTAAGCATGTGGGAAAAGTCTCCCCTACACTTATGACATTGTGCACGTTGGTTAACTCAAGTTAAGGAAGAGACGACTAAGGTGATCAATTTCAAATGTGAGTATGAAGAAAATTGAATCACGATAGTTGAGAGATAGAACCGGATTTCGGATAACACGGAAGCACGGTTCTTCAAAAATTCCAAGAGTGCACTTATCCCTGTAGTCACACCACACAAAGACAAACACGTAGAGAAGTCCCCCCTACACTTAGGGGATTAAAACATAACGGATAGATACTCGGGCTGCCTCCCGAGGAGCGCTTGTTTTTGATAACCGAGTCACGAGCCTGACTCGACCCAAAATTAGTTCATGGGGAACGTGGTGAGGGATGGAATCACCTCCTGAGAGGTGTCCTCACCAAAGTACAACTTCACTCGTTGGCCATTCACCTTAAAATTCGGTCCATCAGGTTGAGCGAGCTCGAGAGTACCATATGGAAAAATTTAGGAAATGGTAAATGGGCCGGACCAACGAGATTTGAGCTTGCCCGAAAAGATTTTCAAACGAGAGTTAAAAAGTAAGACTTTGTCTCCAACATGGAACTCTCGGTTTTTGATCTTGGAGTCGTGAATGAGCTTAGTTCTTTCCTTATAGATCAAAGAATTTTCATAAGCCTCATTACGGAGTTCATTGAGCTCATTGAGTTGGATCTTGCGTAGGTCACCGGCTTTGTTAATATCAAAATTAGCCCACTTCAAGGCCCAGTAAGCCTTGTGCTCCAACTCAATGGGGAGGTGGCACGCTTTCCCGTACACAAGACGATAAGGCGTACAGCCGATCAGGGTCTTGTAAGCAGTACGGAAAGCCCACAAAGCATCATCAAGTTTATCAGCCCATGAGGCACGATGCTCTCCCACGGTTCTTTCAAGAATTCGCTTCAGTCCACGGTTGGATATCTCGGCCTGCCCATTGGTTTGGGGATGATAGGCGGTGGACAGACGGTGATTGATACCATACTTAGCCATGACTCTTGCAAATTGATCATTGAAAAAATGAGTCCCGCGGTCACTGATAATAGCACGAGGAACACCGAATCTAGCGAAAAGAGCTTTCAAAAAGTTACAAACCACCCTTGCATCATTAGTAGGTAAAGCTTTGGCTTCAACCCACTTGGAGACGTAGTCAACGGCAACAAGGATGTATTTGTTTCCTTTAGATGAAGGGAATGGCCCCATAAAGTCGATGCCCCAAACATCAAAAATTTCACATTCTTGTATGAAATTCTGAGGCATCTCGTCTTTATGTGTGATTTTGCCTTGCTTTTGGCAAACATCACATCGTTTAACCATATTGTGAGCATCACGATATATGGAGGGCCAATAAAATCCCGAATCAAACACTTTTTTAGCGGTGTAGTTGGGACCAAAGTGACCACCGGTGGGTCCTTTGTGGCAAGCATCAAGGATTTCAGACGCTGCCGGTCCATCAACACATCGGCGGATAATCAGGTCGGCACATTGTTTGAATAGGTAAGGGTCGTCCCAAAAATAAGTCTTGATGTCGGTGAAGAACTTTTTCTTTTGCTGGGACGTCAACCCTTCCTTGAGAATTCCACCCGCCAAGTAGTTTGCAAAGTCCGCAAACCACGGGGTTTCATTCGACTTCGAGTTTATAGACATTAAGGTCTCCAAGGGAAAAGAATCATTGATTTCTTTGGTCGGATGATCCCCTTGGTAAGGATCCTCAAGTCTGCTAACATGGTCCGCGGCTAGGTTTTCTGCTCCTTTTTTATCGCGAATTTCGATTTTAAATTCCTGGAGCAGCAAAACCCAGCGAAGAAGTCTTGGTTTGGAATCATGCTTTGTCAACAAGTACTTCAGCGCGGAATGATCGGTGTACACAATTGTGGTAGAAAGGACAAGATAGGGGCGGAATTTTTCAAAAGCATAGACAACAGCTAAAAGCTCTTTTTCGGTTGTCGTATAATGCAATTGTGCCCCCGTCATTGTCTTGCTAGCGTAATGGATCGGTTGGAAGTGTTTGTTCACTCTTTGTCCCAGAACCGCTCCAATAGCAAAATCACTAGCATCGCACATCAGCTCAAAGGGAAGCTCCCAATTAGGGGTAACCAAGACAGGTGCCTTAGTGAGCTTATCCTTAAGCGAGTTGAAGGCTTCAAGACACTCTTTGGAGAAGAAAAAAGGAGTATCTTTTTCCATGAGGTGGGTCATCGGGCGAGCGATTTGAGAAAAATCTTTGATGAATCGACGGTAGAAGCCCGCATGACCCAGGAAACTTCTCACACCCTTCACGGTTGAAGGTGGAGGCAACTTTGCGATAACATCGACTTTAGCACGGTCTACTTCAAGACTGGCTTTCGAGATCTTATGTCCAAGCACGATGCCTTCTTTTTACCATAAAATGGCATTTTTCCCAATTCAGAACTAGGCGAGTGTCTTCGCACCGCTTGAGCATACGTTCCAAATTGGCAAGGCAAGAAGAGAAAGAATCCCCGAAGACCGAGAAATCATCCATGAAGACTTCCATGGTTTGTTCAACCATGTCATGGAAGATAGCTAACATGCACCTTTGGAAAGTCCCGGGCGCATTACATAAGCCAAAAGGCATTCTTTTGTAAGCAAATGTGCCATAGGGACAAGTGAATGTCGTCTTCTCTTGATCTTGGGGGTCGATGTGTATTTGGAAATAACCCGAGAAACCATCAAGAAAGCAGTAATATTCATTACCCGCTAAACGTTCAAGCATTTGGTCCATAAAAGGTAGAGGGAAATGATCCTTTCTCGTGGCATCATTGAGTTTGCGGTAGTCTATGCAAACTCTCCACCCAGTAACGAGACGAGTGGAAATTAACTCGTTGTGTTCATTGGGAACAACGGTTATTCCGCCCTTCTTGGGCACACAATGGATTGGACTAACCCACGGTGAATCCGAAATAGGGTAAATCATACCCGCATCAAGAAGTTTGATAACCTCTGTTTTGATGACTTCGTGTATTTTTGGATTCACCCTTCGTTGGCTTTGAATTGTGGGCTTGAAGTCGTCCTCCATGAGAATTTTGTGGGTGCAGAAGTGAGGATCAATTCCACGAATATCCGAAATCTTCCAAGCAATAGCCTTCTTATGATTTTTCAAAACGGCGACAAGTCGGGCTTTCTCTTCGTCCTTCAAATCCTTAGCAATGATGACTGGCGACTTCTTCTCTTCATCAAGGAATACATACTCGAGATGGGGCGGCAACTCCTTAAGTTCTAAATCCGGAGGATTTTCGACGGGAGGCGTTTTCAAAGTCGGATTATCGATAGCAATGACCGTGGGAGATGGAGGAGAAGGATTGTCTTCAGTGAGAAGATTGTCAAAGAAATTCATGTCTTCATCCCCCTTGGTGGGAGAATCATTAGTAGCTAAATTCACATCTCCCATGGTATCTTCAAGACTGTTCCAGAATAAATCACTATCTCCAAATAGAGACAACGATGAATCAATGGAGGACACGGTCTCAACATTAGGAAGAGAGGTAGGAATACTTTTGCAAGCATCATTAAAGTGTTCTTCACAAGCCTCATCAAGAACTTCAATACAATTAACGCTCTCATATGAATAAGGCTGTTTAGACAACTTTCCCATGTTGAAGACTACTTTATCGTCACCCACTCTCATGATAAGCTCACCGGCTTCAACATCAATAAGAGTGCGACCGGTCCTCAAGAATGGACGACCAACAATGAGTGGCACACGGGGGTCCATCTCGTAGTCGACGACAACAAAATCAGCAGGGAAGGTGAATTTGTCGACTCCTACAATGACGTCTTCGGCTATCCCCACTGGATAAGCAACCGTACGGTTAGCTAATTCCAAAGTCATTTTGGTGGGGACTAGCTCTGGGAGAGATAATTGCTTCCAAACACTTAGAGGCATGATATTAATACTGGCACCTAGATCGGCTAGGGCCATGCAATTCTCTACTCCCGGGAAATTGCAAGGGATAAGAAAACGACCCGGATCACCAAGCTTGGTTGGCAATTTCCTTAAGAGTACTGCAGAGCAATTCTCATTAAGTTGGGTGTTGGCAATATCGAGGAGCTTTTCCTTGTCGTCAGAAGATCTTTAAACATTTTTGCATACTTGGGCATGTGAGCGAGAGCCTCAGCGAAGGAGATATTGAAATTCAGTTGTTTAAACATCTTAAGAAAGTTTGAAACCTGAATATCATCCTTGCTCTTTTGCTTCTCTTTCCGCAACCTAGATGGATAAGGTATATTGGATGAAGAAGAAGGCTTTAGGGGAATAGGATTACTCACAACCACGGGTGGAGGATGGGTAGAAGGAAGAGGTGGAGAAATTGGGGAAGGAGAAGGATTAGGAATAGGAGCAGGTGACTCGTTCTCCTTAGTCACAACCACCGGTGGAGGTATAGGAAGCTCGGGTTCCTTGGTACCTTTACCACTGCGAGTGGTGATTGCTTTCATCTCCCCTCTTGGGTTCGCAACGGTGTTACTCGGAATAGTACCCGAAGAAGAGGGTTGATTACCTTGGAAGAAACTAGCCATCATGTTCCTTAGATCATTAGTTTGGCTATCCAACGTGTTTCTCATGTCGGCTCTCAAATCATTTCCTTGCTTGACCAAGTCTGCTTTCAAATTGCGCACTTCCTCTTGGAGATTTCCCACTATAACATCATTGGTTCTCATGTAGGTTGCAACCTCTTGGTGTAATGCAGTGGTGGTTTGGTTGGGAGGAGTATTGTATGCAGGTGGTTAGTAAGCAGGTTGTTGGTAAACTTGGTTGTTACGTTGAGGTGGTTGTTGCTGCTTGTGAGGAGGGATGTATGGTTGTCGAGTTTGTTGTTGTTGAGGAGGGCGATTAAGGTTTTGTTGTTGGTTTGGGTTGGTAGGAGGGAAACCAGGTGGTGAAAGATAGTTGTTGGATCGATAGCTAAGCAAGTTACGGTCACCTTGAGGTCTGGCTTGATAAGCAGGTTGAGGATAGGTGCCATATGCCGCATTCACATTCTCAGCAGGGTAATCTTGGGTGGCGGTACAAGTTGTGTAAGAGTGAGGACCACCGCATATCTCACAAGGTTGGCTAACAGCGTTCACTTGAGCGTTTTTGGCGTTGTTGCTGTTGTTGTTGCTGACGGTGTGGGTAACAAGCGATTCAAGAAGCGTAGTGATTTTGTCCAATCGCTTGTCGCTGTCACTTGTGCTAGCACTAGCGACATTGGTCCGAACACTCTTGGTTTGCACACGAGATTTATTCTCAATGATGTCCCAAGCAGCATTGGAAGTCTTAGCCAATAGATTACCCCCGAGGCACTGTTCAGTGAATCCTGGTCACTCATGCTTAAACCATTGTAAAAAGTATTGATTTGATGTACTTTGGTAAAACCATGTTGTGGGCATTTTCTTAAAAGATCTTTAAAACGATCCCAAGATTCACTGAACGACTCATCGTACTTTTGTTCAAAATTTATGATCTCATTCCGCAAAGCGGTAGTACGAGAGGGTGGAAAAAAGTAGTTGATAAACTTTGTTTCCAAATCCGTCCACGAGAGAATACTCTGTGGCGGTTCCTTAGCAAGCCAATGCCGGGCTTGTCCCTCTAAAGAAAAGGAAAAAAGTTGTAACCTTATAACCTCTTGTGGAACACCATTGAATTTGACCGTGTTGGTGAGTTGCAAGAATCTCTTGATATGGTCGTGTGGATCATCAATGGTTCGTCCCAAGAATGGTTGAGCGGAGACCATCTGGATAAAGCCTGATTTTAGCTCGAAATTGTTGGCGGCAATTGGTGGTATAACAATTGGATCCGTGTTGCCATCGACATGAGCTTGCAGCAGTTCAATCATTGGGCGATTATCCGGAAGGGGCTCATTATTGTTGTTATTGTTCATGTTGTTGTTGTTATTATTGTTTGGAGGTGGTACACCGGCCATGTCTAAGTGATCGAGAGGCTCGGGCTCTTGATATGACGTGGATCGAGTGCGCATACACCTGCAAAAGAACGAACAAAGAAAAGCAAAGCACAAATATTTTTGGTTTTTATGTTTTTTAATTTTTTTGTATTTTTGAAAATTTTATATTTTTTAGTTGTTTTTGAAAATTTTTGTGAAAAACTAACGTTCACGGGGAACGGATCCCAAAATCCAAGTTCTCACAAAAAACTTTTGATCTTAACGAGAAGAGCCGGCAGCGGCGCCATTTGATACTATGATTTTGTATGGGTTCAGATTAAATCTCGGAATCTTCTCGAATTGATCTCGGTCTTAAGTGGAATGATTGTTCTTGGTTACTAAATAAAAGGGTTTGGTTTTCTAATCTAATAAAAAGTGGAAATGAAAATTTAAATCAAAGATGATTAATTTAATGATGATTAATAAAAACTTGAATTTAAATTAGAATTAAGATTAAAATAAAATTAAAAATAAAGAAACAGTAAAGAAATAGTAAAGAAACAGTAAACCTTTAAAATGCCCAAAAGATAACTGATTCGGAAGTCTATCTTTGATTCGGAAGTTACTGTTCATTCGGAAGATGAAGGTTCATTCGGAAGTTGAGCTTCATTCGGAACTTTGTGCTTTGTTCGGAACTTTTGGCTTGGTTCGGAAGTTTTAGACTCATCCGGAACTTACTGATTCGGAAGTTTTAGACTCATCCGGAACTTACTGATTCGGAAGTTTTAGACTCATCCGGAACTTACTGATTCGGAAGTTTTAGACTCATCCGGAACTTACTGATTCGGAAGTTTTCTATGTTCCGATTCGGAACTTTTGGTAAAAATTGGTTCGGAAGTCTAAAAATTGGTACGGAACTTTTTATTGACTCGGAACTTTTGAGAACAAAACTCACTTGGAACTTTTTAAACTAATTCGGAACTTAACGCTTCATTCGGAAGTTTTCCTTGGGTCGGAAGTTTTTGGCTTGGTTCGGAACTTATGGCTTCGTTCGGAACTTTTAGCTTGGTTCGGAAGTCTGGGAAACCCAGGTACAGTAATAATACCGAAGAACAAGGAAACTAGTTTTAATCCAAAAATCACCAAGTTTTTCACCAAAAACTTAAATAAATCAATCACAAAGCATCTACTAACCATAAACTACTAATCCCATCAACAAAAACACAAATCCCAACAACTTTTGAAGATCAAATCAAGAAAATAAAAACTTAAGAACTTGAAGATAAAGATGAAGATGATCAAGATTAAATGGAAAGATTAAACAAAGAACTTGTATTAAATGATTAATGTTTTAACAAGATTAAACAAAGATGAAAACAACAAGATTGGAAAAACAAAGATTAAAAATCACCAATCACCCTAGTGGTGATGGTGATGAAACGAACAAGAAAGGAGAAAAAAAGGGGAGGAGAGGAAAACTCCAGACTAACTAGCTAAAATGTGTGAGGGGACTCCTTTTATAGGCTTGTCTTTTGGTTGGTGAGTGGGCTTTCTCCCGTTCTTCTTGTCTTTTCGTCTTTTCAGAAAAGTTTCCGTTTTCGATTCTGATTCGGGATTTGTCGTCGATTAAATTCAACTCGTCTTTTAATTTCTTCGTTTAATAGACTTGAGTTTCTTCGACTTACATAAATCTTCCATCTTTGGTCCTTTTCTTCGATAAATCTTCGAATAGGCCCAATGACTTCAAATCTTTTGCATCTCTTGGACAATAGACTTTATCTTGAGTCTTTTTCTTCAGTAAAACCCGTGCAATCCCATGTTTTCTTCAATATTCATCCGGTTGGCTCTGAAAACACAATAAACACAAAAACCACGCATAATTCCAAACAAATGATATTAAATACGTGTTTTGGTCTCGTTTTAGCCCGAATTAAGTGGTAAAAGGATGGGTGTTTACACACCTATCAGTGACTCATTTGATAATTGTTGTTGTAAGAGCTATAGGACTGGAAATTAAGTGTTGATTCATATCGAGCTTTTATTGCCCTTTTAAGGTTTATGAATAAGGCTGAAAGTATTGGAAAATGAGATAGGATATCGCATTGAGTATAAAATTGGTTGGAACTTGAATAAAGTAAAATTTAACCCGTATGGAATATGAGATTGATAAGAGGAAGTCGTTAAGTTCTGTGATTAGATTATAAGGTTTTAATTGATTGTTGATTCGTGTTAAGTGTTGTTCCTAGGCCATTGTCCACTAACGAGGATGCCCAGTGTCCGAGAAATAAATCGAAGAAATCTTCTTCTGAATTGAGACCGACGGATCTTTCGGGACATGTGGAACACCTAATGACTCTTGTAGATTAGTATTCATTGTGGTATCTTTTAAAAATCCCTAACTTAACTGAGACATCAGTTGGTAGGATGAGTTCTGAGAATTGTATGACATAGTGACACATAAAGTGTTACGGTACAGTTTGACTTGTTTGTGATTAATGAAAAGACTACCTTTGATTGCTAAATCCTACATGTATCGATGTTATCTATCTTTTCTTGCTTCTTCCTAATGCTCGCATTAGTGATGCAACCATTGAACAAGTACTCATATCGAATTGAGTTACGTTGTGAAATATTCTTTTTGAGTGCCATTGAGGTCAAGAACCTCATGATAAATTGGCTAAAGCTCATTTCCTATCATATTGAAGTTAGTTCTTGGCGAACAACTTTTCATCACTCTTTTGCAGATCACTCATTGTTTTTATAAGATAAAACAGTATCCCTTGAGAAAAATTGGGTTTTCATCACCATATGGCTTATTTAAAGTGAGACTTATAAGTAATCATTATTGAAATGAAGTTGTTTATAAAACACCTTGGAAAACCTAACTGTTTTCATAGCAAAGAAAATCTTTGTAAATTTATTCTTGATTCTTATCTAAGAATTAAGCATGAAAATGTTTTTATTATAAACCTGATGACAAAGTTTTGACGAACTGAGCATTGCATCGTTAATCTTGAAATTGTATATAGTTGCGCGCCTAAATACAATTTGGAATGGACCATGCAAGGCTGATTAGTAGTCACCATAAAACTAATGAATAAACACTACATTTTCTTTGAAGATTGTGAAAGATTAAATTTTATGAGATCTGCAAAAAGTGAAAAATAGGGACATAGTGTTAGGGACACCTACACATGTGCCTGTAGCATCTATTCTTCTGAGTCGAATTTACTCATTTGTGAAAATTGTCTTATTTGACAATTGATAATCCTTTCTTGTCCAATTCTCCCGTAGTGAGATTCTTAGGAAAAGCATTTGATTACCGAGTGTTGATACCCGACTGGATGTATTGACATTCTTATCATTTCTTATGAATTGATTTCATTTGAATGACCTGGGTAACGATCCAAGGAGCTTTCGAATGCGTACTCAAATTATGAAAACATGGGATATATTCATATTCGTTAAATGTTTTTGTCTGTATCTGATTTGAAATTCTCTCGCATAGATTAAGCGTTGACCTTACTCTTTTAATAGTAGTTGTGTCTCCAGATATCCTTGAATTTGTGAAAGATTATGAGTTATTAATAGTCTTTTGAGAAGTTCACATCTTATCGACGACAATAAAACTGAAAAGTTGATAGTGCCAATAGAATGAATTGATTGATTATGACATGACGACATTGTCTTAATTGATGGGAACTCGAGTAGAATTTCCCTAAAAGATAAGATGTTGATTATCAAAAGTGATCTAAATAATTCTTGATGGATGACCATATCCTGTATTTAGACTTAAAATTATACCATGAATGGTTGTGAACTAGTTATAGATATTGTAATCTAGAAGAACCTAATATGAATTTATTAAAAGATGTTTATGTTATCTGAAACTTTAGGAGGTATTTGTTGGTGAATTACCTAGACTTTCGCCATTAAGGCAAGTTGAATTTGGTATTGATTATATTCTCAGTGCTGCACCTGTGACATGTGCACTATACGTCAGCACCATCTGTATTAAAAGAATTACCGTACAACTGAGAGAGTTGTCGGAAAAATATTTTATTCTACCGAGCTCGTCATCATGAAGAGCTATGGTGTTATCATTCCTTATATTCATAGATTACCGTGAACTGAGTAAATTGACAATCGAAAACGATATCCATAACTCGAAATGGAAGATTTGTTCGATCATTTACAAGGTTTTTGATCCATAGCATGGTTATCATCAACTTCGCATCTGCGAAAAAGATTATCTATTCCAATCACTACATCCGGTATTTGTAATGAACGTTATGAGTTTCACGTGATGCCGTTTGGATTGACTAATGCACATGTAGTATTCATAAATTTGGTGAATCTCGTGTGTAGGCTGTAATTTGATAAATTTATGCTCGTGATCAATAAGGACCATTTGTTTGTTTACAAGAATAAGAATGAAATTAATAATTAATTATAGATTGCCCTGAATTGGCCGAACAATTAAAAATTGTACCTTGAATATTTAACATAAGACTTAAGACTTAATACTTTACATGATTTAACCGTGTGATTAATAGATAATGGAATATAAATTGACTCTTCAAAATTTAGAAGTCATTTAAGACTTTGAGTTATACTAAAAAGAAAGTGCAAATATATTTTGACAAATGTTTTAACAAAGGATTTTAAGGGATTATTCCCTTATACACAAACCATTTAACTAAACTTCTGTTTAGGGGTAAATGTTTTTGTATACTTCTAGACAACTTAAGAAGAATTGAGAAAACTATATAAACCATGACTTAAAATTTGAAACGACAATTTTTGCTTTTCAACTAAGAAAACTTTGACCAAAGTATAAACAAAGGTTTTTCTCGAACATTCACGAATCTTATTAAATATCTTCGATAAATCAACAAAAATCTTGTTAATTAAAATTTATTTTGAACATTTTATATAATTGGTTGAACTAAGAAATTTAAAATTTTTACGTTTACGTTTCATAAAAATTTAATAACTAATTGTAATAATTATCGACGCTTTAGACGCCGGATTGAGAAAACTGATAAAAATGATAGATGAGACGAAACTGAAACATAGAAAGAATATCTGAGTGAATTGTGGACATGATAATTATATCATCATGAGAAGTGAATGTAGATACTGACACATAATATAGAAAAGATAAAGAATCAATTAGGACATGTTCCTTAATAATGAAGGCGCAAAATAAATTGCCGAACGATATAAAAATAAACAATGTTTGTAAAAAGGGATAATATAGATTATAAAAGAGGTTCGCGGCTAATGTGAACCATTAAAATAAGAGAAGCCAATAGCGTTAAATGTTTTAAAAGGCCACTTGTGATTGTCTAAATATGGAGGATTGTGAGATATAGTTATGTTGGAATCTGTAAGTATAAGTATTCTATTCTTGTCATTTCTGATTTAATGTATCATTATAGAAGAAGTTGTACTAATGACAAATTATGAAGGCAGACATCGCCTCATACATTAGTAAACGTCTAGCTATTGCAAAGGTCATCATCTGAATTTGATTCGATTTGGGTCATCATCGACAGACTGACCAAATCTGCTAATATCATTCCCGTTAATGATAAATGCAAAAGAGTTATGTAAACATAGTGTACCTGTATCGAACATCTTTATCAAGATCCTCGCTTCGCGTTGAGTTTCTAGAGATTTGCTCAGAAATCATTGAGAACCAACCTTGATGAGAGTACTATGTACCACCCCAATCGAAGGGACGAGGTAAAGTAACGATACAAAGTAATATAAGTGCTATTTTATGCTTGAATGTTTGACCTTTGGTAATAGACCGTAAAATCGCTTTCCTTTGGAAGGATTATCATTGATAATCATCGTATTAGGATTGAGATCGATTCTTGTTAGGATCTAAATATTAGAGCATCTGTAAGCAGGAGTTGAGATGAAGACACCCGACATACACCCATTGTGAGTGGACATGTCTTTTATGTTTAAGGTTTCCTGTGATGGCGAACCTAGCCTTACAAAATACCCGACCCGCGAGATCTGAAATGATTGTTGAAATTAGGACCTGATTATTGACTGCCGGTAGTGGGCAAGAGGTTATGTGAATATGAAATGTAAATCTTGAAGTGCCAGATGGGTAGTGAAGTAATGCCAAAAATTTTAACCTTGAAGAAATGAATTAATGATCTAACAAATCATGAGATATAAGTCCCCGTTGTATGGGACCATAGAGATGATGTAAAAGATTGGTTTGAAAGGCATATAAGCTGGATCTACCCTAGGACATCAAGAACTGCGTGAATTATGTTTCGTAAATCGAACTTGATGGAATATCTATCAAGTGAAAATCTGATTGTTCTTAGTAAAGTTTAGATCGGCGAAAAGTTGCATTCATCAGAAACCCGTGAACATCATGGATAGAGAAAGTAAGTCACAATTAAGCCTGATCTTATTCCCGTAGTTATGTTTGATAGAACTCGCGTATTGTAATGAATTGCACTTGTGAGAAAAGACCGAATGTGGAGGAAATACCCACATGGCTTTAACTCTATAAGAAGCGAGTAGTAAGGTAAGATGATCTTTGAGGACAAAGATCCTGTTTAAGGGTAAATGCTGTGACAATCCGTTAATTTATGGTCAATATTTTATTCTCAATATTTATTTGAAAATATTATTTTATGAACACACTTATTTTGGGAAGAAATTTGGATTTACATCTTGAAGTAGCGTCGACTACGTCTAAACCGGAGGATTCTACGTTACGTGCTTACGTTTGCATACACCGTTTTTGGTGACAGTCCGACATTTCAGAAAATAAATTTATCCGTAAATATTATTTTGGAGTTTTAAATTTGTGTTGGTTCATAAACTCACAAATTTACGAGAAGAGACTAGGACTTACGATTTTATTTTAACGTCCTTTACGACTAAACCGGAAACCTTAGGATTACGTATTTACGTTTACGAACTCCGTTTTTGATGAAACAATTTTTATTAGATTCGTTTTGTGCCGTTGATTCATTTATAAAAACGTTTTTCGTAAAACGACCTGAGGGCACGCAAATCAAGGAAACTAGAATCAAGGAGTACCCGTAAATAAATGGGGATGAGACAAGTGGGACACTTGTCCCACCCCCACTATAACCGGCCACAACACCCCTTAGGTGTCCAAGTTACATGAAACTAAGTTACACATGTAACTTAGCTTCACAATGAAGCTTCCCACCCACCAAAACTAGCTAAACCACTCCACCATTACAATTAGCTTCATTTCACACATGCAAAACTTCACAATTTCCTCTCTACTCTCTCTTGGTGTCGTCCACTATTCCACACAAAACACCTCATTCATACAAATTTTAACCACAAACATATGTTATAATTAACATATGTTAATCTCCATTCAAAAAGATGAAGATTGGTGCAAGTTATAACATCCAAAGAGGAGTTTCCATGGAGTATTAGGGCTGATTTTCCACAAGGTGTTCATGAATATTGGTGGTCTTGAAGATTGTCTTGGCTATGCACAAGTTTCTCCATCAAAATCCATGTTTTGATCATAACCTACATCAACTTGGTGGTATAAAGATTATCCTCCTCATCCTCTTGTTATTTTTGATTATGTAAACTTGTATTTCTTTTACTTATGTATATGTATATGATGATTAATGATGATAAAAGTATTGTGTGGGGATTTGGTGTTGATAAACATGCTTAAAAAGATGAAAGACTATAAGAAACAAGGTTAAAATCTTGTTTAAATTTGTTGGCTGTATAAAACAGTAAAGAATCAAATGATAAACTGATAAAAATAGCATAGATTAATGGATTTACAGTAAGCTATGGGTCTTGTACACATCTAAGAGTTGGCCATGCAATGGAGTCATTGTAATGAGTGAGATATGATCAAAACAAGTTTAGGGTACAAATCTGAGTTTACTGTTTTGGACGATTTTTAGAAAATACTTAGAAGATGATTCAACAGTAGCTAGAGAAGAGTTAAATGGAGCACATATCATGTAGTTTATGTGATAAATATTTGAGCTTCTATCTCCATATAGAACTCTAGATATGGAAGTTTTGGTGAACATGAAAATAAAAATCAGATTTTTGGGAAATTAAAGTATAATACTATTATATAAGCACTCAAAATTATATAGTATAAAATGTGAATAAAAAACCACTAACTCATGGATTTTATTTATATAAATATGTTAAAGGTTAAATAAATGGATAAATTATAAAAATGGTAGTGGAATAATATTTATAAGATATAAAAACTATAGACTTGATTTTACGACTTTTTCGGCTATTACCGTAAAAATTAACGTTTTTGCTAAGTAAAACTTAGACGGTTGGACCCGTCTAATGGGAACTTTATAAAACTCATATACTGATATATAAACATATAGAACAAGTAAAAACCGATAAAACCCGAACTATATAACATACGGACATTAACGGACTAAGTTAACATTATTGGACTAATAATACAACAAAATAGACTAAAACACTTATAAACTTATTTATTGGGATTAACCCATTTGGGCCCAACATGTAAAGTGTAAATACTGATAATACAAGTATAAAGTGGAATAATACAAGTTAAAAAAACTTATAATAAGTTTATTGGACCTAAAACACGTAAATAGGTAAAACGAGAAAACTAGTATAAAAGTTATCGACACATAACACGAAAATGAGTAAATGAGAATATGTAAACCCACTTGATCATCATATATATAAAATCATCATATGTATACATAATTGTTATTTTTATAAAGTCATTGGACATGAGTCTAAGACGAGTATTATTTGTCTAGGTTTCCGTGATTGAAGCACGAACCGTACGTCCGAATTGCCGATAACCCGCCTTCCCACATCAACGTGAGTTCATAGCCTCGCACTCTTTTAAATGTTTTTATGAAATGTTTTATAAACCCGCGAGGGAGATAACATGTTAGTTTTTATAAAATAGGACACCATTTGTCTCGATTGTTTGTTTATTGATTTGGACCCGAATGATTGTATGACCCGATTGTATGACCTGATAAATGATTAAAGGACCCGATAGATGAAATTAAATGGATTATTAAAGTTAGGTTATGTCACTAGAAGTCCCATTAGCATGAATTGTGAACTACCGGGATTTGGTAGACGCTTATGCATTTAATAGTACTATTTAGGGACGATCACCCCAGTTCGCGCCTTGACGATTGATCCCCGTCGTGCCACATTGATTGGTAAGCGAATTTATGTATGAGAAAATTTCCATAGCGTGACCTTTGTGACCACACGCTACTTTAGATGGGCAAATTGAGTATCGGGTTAGCTACCCGTTGCTGGTTTAGTAAGGTAACAATGTCATGCGGCTTATAATAATCCAAAACTAACGAAATACTACTAGACGCTCCGAGTTACGATGTATTGCCTGACTAGCAATACATGGTCATACTATTGATATTATTTGTGTTTTGGTTTTCATAACCATATTCATATAACGGTTTTCATTTTCATACAACGTCATAAGACGTATTGTATGATGTTTTTACGACATTGGCTCGTATAATGATTTTTAAGGCAAATGCCTATATTATGATTTTCGATAAGGATTTGTATAAAATGACTTTGGCTATTTTATGGCCTATTAAAATGGTTTGTACAAAATGATTTTCAGTAATAATTTTATACTGATATTATATTGATGGATTTTATTAAATTCTATGAATTCACTCGGCGTTATCGCTGACCTTTTCTTTTAACATGTTTTATCTCAGGTACTTGAAGGTAATTCTCGGGAAGACGACAAGAATTCATGGCCCGCACTTAAACAATATTTTCCATTCAAATAATTTGTAAAACTTTGTATGAAATAATATGACTTGGGACCGATGTAACTTTGATGTTTAAGAATGGAAATGATTTATTATTAAACGACGCGATTTTTATGCGTTGTCTATGATGTGAGTAATGTGATATCCCGTAACACCAACTAGTCTTCCGCTGTATTGAGTTGTATAAATTTGGAGGTGTTACATCTGACGTGTACGATCAAAATCTCGAGATGTTCTTGTCAAAAGTATGATGGTTACGAACACTCTGAAGCATCATCTGACGTGTACTCTCATAATCGCGAGATGTTCTTATCAAAAGTATGATGGTTAAGAAAACTCGGAAGCATCATCTGACGTGTACGCTCAGAATCGTGAGATGTTCTTGTCAAAAGTATGGTGGTTAAGATCACTCAGAAGCATCATCTAACGTGTACAATCAGAATCGCGAGATGTTCGTGTCTAAAGTAGAAATCTTCATAGGTTGAGAAAGGTAGAAAGACTATGAATGATTTTTTTAGACTATGAAGTATCTTTATTGACATTCTGTAGCTCAAATGTGTTTCCTGAGAATTATTTGTTGATTAGATCTCTACTCTTGTACTCTCTGGCAAAACTTACCAACCTCGTATTCTTTCGGCTATCTGTAGTGACCACTGGTGAAGTAAACCTGATATTCCAAACTTGAAACTAAAGTATAATCCCCCAAATTTGTTACTTAAGCTTGCACTTTTGTTTATTGATGAACGGTGTAGAAGAAGAGTTCTAATTACCTTATACCCTAAACTAGAAAAGTATAAGAAGTACAACACCTCTTGAAATATCCACATCTACAAGTGAGTGTGACACTGAGCACTACAATGTAACTCCTTTAAGTGATAGTTACCCAGGTAGTCGACCATCCACCCCTTGACGCTGGAACCTAGATAATTCAAGTCTCAATCATAAATTTTAACGTCAAGCAAGTCATCAATCGATAGACTCAGTTTAGAGAAAAGGGGTAGAAGGGGGTGAGAAGGCTCGATGATGAAATAATTAGATGCCTTCGTGAAATCCCACTTCAACTTCAAATAAGAGATAGTAAATCCACTTCGTAATCACTTGACATTCTTTGCTCCGAATACTAGCCGTTTGACATTTTAAGTGAATCTTATAAGGATCGTTTTGGTGCTTATTGGTTTTTATCTTCGTGTTTGTTGTGTTTGTTTGAGTGTCGTTAACTATGAAACAAACGATGACTAAAAACATGAGAATCCGTCAACGTCATCTAGCTACCTTTACTTTGAAGCCCAAAATTAGTCATATACCCAACAGATGCGCGGATCAAAAACATTTCCGGAAAATAAGGGTTCAAAACGAAAGTTTTCTTAGATCGAAATAAATCCGTAATCACCGTATACCCGATAACTCGCACCATACTCAACTTAGCCATAACCAATACACAGGAAAAATCAATCATATGAGCACAACAACGCTTTATGTATGCTAATTTCTGTTATACAATAAGCAGCCCAAAAGAAATAGTGAGGACATGTTCAACCCACCAAATAACCAACTCAATCAACTATTAAACTTCGGCCCAACATAGAACAACCCATAATCTGGTTCATAAATAGTCGGTATGCATGCTCATGGAAGAATTGGGACCTAATAAGTGTGAAAGCACTTACCCTTTTACCACTTAAAACAAATAAAAACGAGACCAAAACGTGTGTTTAATTTCGTAAGAATCGGAATTATACATGGTTTGTGTTTTTGTTGTGTTTTAGGACCAAAAGATGGAAAAGGAGGAAAAAACGGGATTTCACGGGCTTTTATCGAAGATAAAGACAAAAGACAAGTCAAAAGATCGAAAGTGCAAAAGAACGGAAGTCAAAGGCCTATTCTGAAAAATTATTAAAGAAAAAGACCGAAGACGAAAGTTTAACAAGTCGAAGAACCAAACCTAATAAAAGAAGAAATTAGAACACGGGTTCAGTTTTATTTATCGACGAATCCCAAGACAAAGTAGAGAATCACAAATTTTATTTTCAAGACGAGAAGACAAAAGAAAAGAACAAAGGAGCACATCACTTACCACTCTGATGT
The DNA here is from genome assembly GCA_025667525.1 of Glebionis coronaria. Lineage (NCBI taxonomy): Eukaryota > Viridiplantae > Streptophyta > Magnoliopsida > Asterales > Asteraceae > Glebionis > Glebionis coronaria. The sequence goes on from CM046876.1 coordinate 366,216,593, forward strand.
GTCGAGGAATGTCGGTGTATTTTAATTAAGTACGTTATAGAGCAAATTTAGGAAATTACCCTTATGAAAAGGTAATAATCCAAAAATAAGCTAAAGACGAATCAATTAAACACGAGAGTGATCCCGGTTCGTTGTACACAATGACCTTATGAATTTGAGACGTTCGATTTAATCTGGACAATTGATTTGAATTCGATTTCGGTTTTTACCTAATTTACTTCTACAAATTTTAAATACTAAGTACATGAATCGTTTCCCAAATTTAAGTCTAAAAGGCATCTATTTAAACTTTATTATTCTATTTAAAATCTACTTTTACTTTTTACTTTTTTAAATGAAACAAATTATTTAAACGAAATTATATTTAAACTAATTTAATTAAAAACAATTTTAAAACTATTTAAAATTATAAACTAAATTAATTTATTTAAAATTTACTTTTAATTAAACAAAATTATTTAAATCTAAATTTATTTAAAACTAATATTTAAAACAATTTAAATTTCTAAAAAGTAATAAAATATTTTTATTTATTTATTTATTTATATTTTTTTATGTTTTATAGTAAAAACTAATTTAATTAAGATTTTAAAAACTATATTTTTGATAAAATTATTAAATGTTTAAAAGTAAATTTAATAAAAGTAAATAATTAAATGTAAGACGTTTAAAATATTAACTGACAATGAACCAAAACAAGAGTATAATAACTACTAATTGCTAACTATAACAAAGAATTAAGCCTAGCCCAGTGGTTGAGTCAGTTTGCTGTGAACCTTGAGGTCAAGGGTTCGAATCCATGGGAGACCATTTTTTGATATTAACATTTTGGAATTGGAATAAGTGACAGATCATAATACATTTACCAAACAATTCGTTTGGATAACTGATAAGTATCAGTATATTTAAACAATAAAATGACAACACTCAATCTCAGTTTAATCAGACTATACTCAGTTAACAGAAACATTAACATCAATAAAATGAACCCATCAAAATTAACTAGCAGATTAAAATCCAATTTCAACGAAACAGGTAACCAAAAATTATGGAAAACAAACAGATTACAATCAGTTTACCATTCTTAGCTCAATAACAAAATAGGGTAATCCAAATCAGCAATTGTATTCTAGCAAATTAGGCAACTAAATAAAACTGACTAAATCCTATCAGCAGATCATATCAGTAAAAAAACTCAACAGGCCTGCAACCAAACTATCTCATTACACTTAATCTAAGCATCAGTGTAGCAGCTAATAAAAAACTTATATAAATCACCAAGCAGTTTCAACAAATCCAAATAACAACCACTTATTGATAGTTTATATCAAGTAGATAGGCCTTCAAAATCTACAAGCTATCTGAACCATAAAATTGATATACCAGTCTAAGCATTCTCAAATCATTAACTCAAATTAAACTAAATAAAAGACTCAAATCTTAACTGCTTACAAATCATAAAACATCAAACGCTAACTATCAAACTAAGCTGATCCAAACATATATCTAGATAACAATGCACGCAGATTCACAAACTCAGACGGCCCAAAAATCAATTTATACTAAGAGAAATTCATAAAATAATAATAAAAACGAGCTTACCTTATATTGATGATCCTTTGATGACGTAGTAACGCGTTGAGCGTACTATTTAACTAGAACCAATACCAAGTATTACCCCACCATCACTAAATGAATTCTCTACGAACCACCATTAGCTCCTTCACTTCGAATCGAACAAAACCACCATTGTATAATTAACTTTTCTAGTGGGGAAAAGTTATTCCTAATCTTACTTTATCACTTAAATTAGCTATTACTTAAGCTAATCTAAATAATATTCAGTTATAACGATTTATTTAGATTAAAATGCAAGAACAGTAAAATTAAAATATTAAATGAGAGACTTGAATATTGAAACTGAACTTTCATTAAATCAAAATGGAATTACATTATTTAAAAGAAATTACAAGCATAATCTAAATTTATCATTATAACAATACAAGTAAAGAAAGGGATGATCAGTTATAATTATTTGGAGGTTTTTATAGGCAAATCCCAAGCCTTCTTGAGGGAGGTTGTTGATGAAGAGAATCAATGCAGCCCTTAAATCTTCTATTCTCTTTCTCTTTCTTGACCATACGGCTGAGAATAAGCCTCTCGCACACGGATTGCCAGCCTGGAAGGGTTTTGTGCTAATTGTGCTTTCTTGAAGCTGATGTGGCCCTTTTTGGTTGGTGCTATGATTGGTGGTAATGAAATCCACCAATCATATGAAAGATGTGACAAAGCTAGCTGCCACGTGGATCTGATAAGGCCTTCTTCTACATCCCGATATAGTAGGGAATTTATATAAGCGCGTGTAGACCACTCTCCTTTGTATGAAAAATCCCCAAATCGTTATTTGGCGTTTGAGTTCTTGGTGCTGTGATAATCTTTCTGAGTTTTTTTTTCTCTCTCTATTCTTGTTTCTTGTTTGTATCGAGAGTGTGGTGTTTGACTAGGTTAAAAGTGAAAAGTTATCACCTCTAATATTATTTCCACCGTCTCATAAAAACATTGGGCTTGGACCCACTAAAGTAAGTACTCCACCGTCTCTTTCAGATTGTAATGTAGTGGGCTTTGGCCCAATAATAGTATACTTTCCATCCGTCCTATGTTATATATAATTGGGCTTGAAATTGGGTTTTTACCAAATAGTAAGTACTTGATTTCCAATATTGGGCTTTTAGGCCCAATACACAAATGTAGGCCCCACAAAGCCCATTAACCTTCATAGAATTGAATCCTCGAATAAACGACTTGATTTTTGGCTTTCTTGATAATTCTTTAAATCTCGTGTCGTTTTTGCCGGTTATCGTGATCTCGGGTACCTAAACACATGAAACAACAAACATGCATATACAATACAAAATCCATATGTTTTATGCAATTTAGGCTTGTTTATTGATACAAATGATATGAGTAAATCCACTCATATCGAACTCCCCCTTGCTAAGAAATTGCCGTGTCCTTACGCAATGTTAAAATAAAGCAGTATCTACACATTTATTTGACTTTTGACACTTTATTTTGCAAAGACATAAGGTATTGCTTTCATTATTTGAAAAATAACTTTTAGGATCATAAAACTCAAATAGATTCATCGTCCTCAACTTTTCACTCTTCCAAGCCAAGTTTAAAAACAAGATCAATGTCAATCATAAGCCCCAATGTTAAGTCAACTCATACAAGCAATTTGTGTTAAACTCAATCTCTTTTTATTCCTAATTGTATCTCTAGATTTTAAATATTGTCATTCACCCAAAGGCTCATTTGACTTATTTGATATTTATTAGTCCAAAATGAAGGCAAAACGGTGTAAACTCAATACTCAAAACCTAACCTTGACTTCAAAAACCGTTGTCACTAAAGAAAGCCCACGTCAAGGATAACTTAACACGATTTGAGGGATAAATCCCCGGATCCGAAATTTGGCTAATAGGACTACTTAAAGCAACAATAACTCCTCCAAAGTCAATTTTTTGACCTTATTAATGGAGTTAGCAACATTTAAATCATACACCTTGAGGCTCTTTAAGATATAAAAGTGCTCCTTATCTATAATCCACACCTGAAGGCTCCTTGGACATAAACAAGGGAATTGACATTCACCATCCCACCTTAAGGCTCATGATGATGAAGCAATTTTTATTAAACATGTCACCATTCCATACACCCTAAGTCTCTAATGACAAGGTTAGTGCTACATGAATCCTACCCGAAGCCTCATAGAGAACATGTTTTTATTTATTCTTCTTATTATTATGATATATATAGTAAGCCAAATTTCCGCAATCCCATGATCAAAAAGTCCATGACGCTGACACCCTTTAATTACAAGGGAAGAAAAAGAAGGATTTACGAGTTAAGATATTAAGCCTAAACCGCCAAAACTTCATTTATTAAGCAACTTATTATTCAAGCGTGGAAAATAAATACGAGGAGATATAATCAAACACAAATATACTTATACAAGGAAGAATTAAACATAAAAACTTATGATTAAACTTTATTATCTCTTGTTCTCCATATTGTAAAATCTCAAAAATGCGAGACTAATGGACACTTAGCCAATTAATTCAAAGTTTTGGGTTTTCAAGTCATCTATATGATCTTGCATCTTCTTAGACTTTATCAAGTTTTAGAATTTGCATTTTAAAGTTCCCTTGATAAACGACTTTCTAGGATCAATTATAGGAACTTGCGAAAAGTTCTCGTTCTTAAACCCGTATGAGTTAAGACTTTCGTGTTTTAAAGTTCCCTATATAAAAGTCTAGCAAAACTTGATTTAAACACGTTAAGGAAAAAGTTAAGGTAAAAAACGAGTCGACTAAAAAACTATTTTTATTTTCACCATCGGAAAGCTTACATTTGTGTTAAAAACAATTATTTTCTTTATTATTAAACACAAAATACACTAAAGATTTAAAATTTTTATGAAAAACGAGAAAAATGATTATGTTTGAACACGACAAAAGCAATTGCAAACGATTATATCGACTGACTCCCCCATGCTAAAACCAAACATTGTCCTTAATGTTTCCTAGCTCAAGAGTAACACCCCCTTGCTAAAACACGAAGAGTCTAATGTAAAAGTCCTAACATGGTAAGAGCACGCAAATCTATAAGCCGTTTATTAATTATGCTTCAAGATAAAATGTTAGTCAATAAAAATCAAAGGATAGTGAGTGTGCCCCTTTTTGACAATCAAAGTATGGAAGCTCGAGTGGACCGGAAAAAACCGAACACGAGAGTCTTCCAAAATTTGGGTCTTACCTAAGATTCATAACACAACATAACACGAGAACGAGCTTGAAAGATCAAGCCTTATTAGTGTTAGAAAATAGATAGAATATAGAATGTATGGGACTCCCCCACAAGGCACTAATAACCATGTTTCTGTATGGGTTCTTTTATCGTTCTCGGTATCTCTTCGAATTGATTTCCGGTTAAGTGCGAGAGATAAGTTGTTCTTGGTGAATCAAATTAAGAGTTGTCGTTGTTTAAAACTAAAGAAAAATAAAGACTTGAAACAAATAAAAATAAAGTAAAGACGGTAAAAAGAAGCAACAATGAAAGATTAAAACTTTACGGGAAATAAATGACGAGAAATTAAAAACAATAAAGGTAAATGACGTGAAATAAATCTTAAATAAAAGGAAAGCAAGTAAAAGTGCAAATAAAGAAAAAGGCGGGAAAAATAAAGTTTAAAACTAAAAACTGAAAAACTCTATTCGGAATAATTGCTTCTATGCGGAATAAAAATACTATGCGGAATAAAATAGGTTATGCGGAATAATAAGACTATATGGAATAAATCCTACTCGGAATAAAAAATGGCAATGCGGAATAAAAAGCTATGCGGAATAAAGAGCCCTATGCGGAATAAAAATATATGCGGAATAATGAAGACCATTCGGAATAAAAAGCTATGCTGAATAAAAAGCCTATGCGGAATAAAAAGTACCATGCGGAATGTATCAAACATTCCAAATAAAGATCCTATCCGGAATGACTGAATATTCCGAGTAAGGGACTCCTATTCGGAATAATAAATATTCCGAATAAGAAACTCTACCCGGAATAATAAGTATTCCGTATAAGAAACTCTACCCGGAATAAACAAGTATTCCGTATAAGGGACAAAATAAGCTGATGATCCGGAATATCTGAATATGATACAGTAACATGAACGAGAAACAGGGAATGAAGAACGAAGCTCGAATTTGATCAAATCTAACCAAAATATTAAACCAAAACAACCACAAAGCATCAACTAACAATAATCTATCAAAAGAAATCATCAAAACTAACAAACATAACCAAATTAATCAAAACCCACTTGATCAAAACCATAAAAACTCAAAAGCATGAACAATGAAAATGAAGAACAAATCAAACAAGAAAGGTAGAAGGAGATTAGCAATAAGGTAAAGATTAACAACAATTAAAGGTAAACTTACTTGGAATTAGAAGAAAATTAAAGGTGCATTACATGAAGATTAAAGTGCATAAAATTAAGGAACAAGAAAATGAAAATGGAGAAGAGAGGCTTGTCAGGCCTTCAACAACCTAAAAATTGAAACTACCTAATCTATATATAGGGGATTAGGGAGGAGCTTAGGAAGCTTCCTCCCTCTTTCTTCTTTCTCTTAATTGCACACTTGAGTCCTTAATCTTCTTAATATTTTGTTAATCTTCTTAATACTTGGACTTTGTCTTGGGATTTCTTCAAACTCGTCTTGAATTTTCTTCATAAATAAGACTCGAGTTTTTCGGCTTTTAGTAAACTTCCGTCTTTTGACTTTTTCTTCGATAAATCTTCAGAAGTGGACTTGGACTTCCGTTCTTTTTCAACTCTTGATCTTTCGACTTCATCTTTCGTCTTTTTCTTCGATAAAAGCCCGTGAATGCCGTGTTTTCTCCACTTTTCACCTTTTCGTTCTAAATCACAACAAAAACACAAACCACGCATAATTCCGACATAAATGACATAAAATACACGTTTTGGCTCGGTTATTATTGTAATTAAGTGGTAAAAATGATGGGTGTTTTCACACCTATCAAATCCCCTACACTTAACCATTGCAATATCCTCATGCAATGTATTAGTTACAAAGCAAGGTTTACATTTTCCATCATAATCAACCTACCTTGGCTTTTATTAAACAACTAAGGAAAATTTAAAAGATAGAAAATAACAAGATGCAACAGGGAAGAAACTTGTAAAGAAATCTAAGACTTACATTAGGGCTTGTGTGTCATGAATGTTCATCACCCTCAAGTTTCACGTTCCCCATGCCAAGCTTAAAAACAAGATCATTGTTAGTACAAATTAGCATAACAAACATTTACTCATGTGGTTCAATTAATCACTTAAACTCCCTTATTCCTACGAGTATCTCTTATATTTTATTATTGTCTTGAATGATCGTGAAGATGCATTGTTGACTTATTGCGATAATTTATTAAGGTTGAAAGCAAACTAGGACGTTTTGATCAATAGTTAGCTAAAGGACAAAATCTCTTAAAATTGCTTCTCGGGATATCAAAAAGTTCATATCTTGGCATAACTTGGTTCACGATTTGAGACCTTTCTCGGGCCGATATTTGGCATGTACTTCATACTTCATATCTTCGAGAGACGTTTTTGAGATAATGGTCTTCTCTTCGTTATAGAGTTTCTTCACTTGGAGACTTTTGAGGAGTACTCCAGCTTTGTTGACCACGACTTCATGATTATTCTTCAATCTCTAATTGGGATTTTGAGATACAACGATCCGCCTCCTTTTCGGACTTGGATCTATTTATCCTCATACCTTGTTAGGGTCTTTTCGGATAGACTTCTCCATGATCATTATGGGAGTTGATTGCTTTTCGTCGTGAGTCTTGATCCTTTATATTGATTTTGGGAATAATGCTTTTCACATCACTTTGGATCTTCAGCAATAAAATGGAATCCTCATGCCTTGTTAGGGCCTTTTCGGACTCGCCAATCTTCGCGCCCCGCTTCATAAGTTATGCCTTGGCTATGAACTCTTATCATTACCGAGCAACTTTTAAACGATCTTGGGCTAGAAGCTAAGTAACTTTTCAAATCGTACGACCTTACTTATTGCAGATAATTTATTAGCAAGTGATGGGAGAAAAAGATCATAATTAACTCACATAAGTTAATGAGAGAATACCAAACTTGTAACCAACTCTATCATTTCTCGTTCTCCACAATTTAAAATCTCAAGGAATGAGACTCGTGGATGCTTAGCCTAATAAACCAATTAAGGTCTACATGGTTAAGGATACTAGCTAGAGTGAACTTGGATAAGTAAACTCGGGTTGAGTCAAATTATTCACAACGGGCCTAATATATCTAAGATATCTAAACTTGCTAAAACCATTTTATTAAAATGCTAGAAAGTGACAAAAATAAAGGAGACTACAACTAGGCCAAAATAGATTAAAATTTTTGAAAAATGTCGAAAAAGTGATTTTTCGGTTAAAATGAGGGCAAATACAAGGAAAAGACCACTTAACTTCGATACAAGTCCCCCCTACACTTAATATAAACATTGTCCTCAATGTTTAAGCATGTGGGAGTAAACTCCCCTACACTTAGGACATTGTGCACTTTGTTTAAATCTCGTTAAGGAAAAGACAACTAAAGAGATTCCTATTTTAATATTGAGAAATATAAAATAGTGAATCGAAAAGAGTTTAGGATAGAACCGGGAAGAAGGGAACACGGAATCACGGTTCGTCAAAAGTCATCAAGAGTGTGTCTTTGAAGCTCTAATCCCTGCACATGATAAGAAAGAAAGCAAGAAACACCACGGGGCTCCCCCTACACTTATGGTGAAAATAGATAGATAATTGGGTTGCCTCCCAAAAAGCGCTTGTTTTTGTTAACCGAGTCACGAGCCTGACTCGTCCCTGAATTAAATAGTCCATGGGGAAGCCTCGAATGTGATACCGGGATCAAAGACCTTGTCCTCATTCCCGGTTGACATCAACCAAGGAGAGGCGGGGGGATAAGTCTTGAATGGGAGAAAAGTCCTTTCAACATACGAGAAGTATGTGAATTCAAGATCCACGGGAGGTGGGTTGGGTATAGTAAGCACATTGTCATCCCCCAAAGACAATGGAGGCTGAGCATTCGGCAAAGCCGTGATGTCATCAATGATAGCATAATCAATGTCACCTCCCGGGTCAAAGCACTCATCCTCCGTGATGGTCTCTAACGGAGTGGATGAAAGGTGCTCGGGAGGGGGACTTGGGACAATATCTTCCTACAGCAAATTATCAAAAATAATGTCCCCCTCCGTGTCAGAATCATCAATACCTGGAGGGATGGAGTGAATATCGATTTCTTCCAGCAACGGGTCATTATCTTCAACGGGAGGAATAGATGGAGGTAAAGACTTGGAAAGAGAAGGAGAAGTCAACTCTTCGATTTGAGCAATAAGAAGATGAACTTTCCGTAATCTATTGCGAAGAAGCACGTCTTCCACCTTATCCACAAGATCATGTTCATTGGTGAACTTCTCGTAAACCAGAGAGAATAAATCGTCATCGTCTGCATCTCCCGGTGGAGATTGAGAAATTTCAAAAGTGAAAGTCTCATAGCAGAGAGAAGAATCGTCATCACTAGGATCGACCTCTTCCGGAAGAGCAATGTCGTCCTCAGGCTCCATAGCAGGTAAGTCACAAACCTCATCATCCAATACTTTGTCGAGACCAACATCACTAAGCTCATTCAACGAATATGGATCCTTAGATGCAGTAGGAACATCGACAGTAGGAGCAGCAACTTCAGAAGATTGGTTGAAAGTGTAGACATAATCGTCGTCATCATCATCATAATAGATGGGACGAGTCCAGTTAGGAGTGACGTAGTCGGCTAACTCTTCCTTGATAACCTCCACATCTTTAAGAAGCTCATGCAACAACTTTTGTTGTTCATCGCCCCGAGTATGTTCAATTTCACCAATTCTATCCCATGCTGTAATTAAACATTTTGGTGTAGAAAAGAAGGGAAAACGACTAAATTGGCTCAAAAAGGTGTCGGTGGTTTTCAAGGTTTCGTCCACATCAAGCAACGGTTGCCTTTCCTGATGTAAGTCAGCTCGAAGTTGAGCTATACTTTCTAGAATGTTATTCAAAGAAGTGAGTTGTTGATCAAGACTAGTTTGCTGAGAGGATTGATGATTGAGGGTGTGATGTGGGGGCTCACGGTTATAGACACTAGGATGATAGCACGGTACTTTCTCAAATATTTGCGACGGATCACACAAAGAAGCATCGTGAGGGCCCCCACAAATATAGCACCATGGGTATGGAGAGAAACTGGGTGCCTCTTGTGGATAGCTATTATCATTTTCATAATTGTACCCCGGTTCTTGCCCGTGTCTATACGGGTATTGAACCGGGCATGAAACATGCCAATGAGAATCGCTTCCACAATAGATGCACGGGGGAACAGGAGGAGGTGGGTTCAAAAAGGACGAATTAGTCGAGTTGCACAAAGGACAAAATACGAATAGGAATTGTGTATTGTCGAGATCGTTTCCACACCGCTCACATGTACACCATTGACAAGAGTTGTTCCCAGATAATTGTTTCCCACACCGGACGCAATGGATATAAAAATCCATAAAGAAAGATAGATAAGCAAGAAGAATATTTTTGGTGCAAAACTTTGAAAAAGAAATGCTTTTTATGATTTTTCAAATGTTTTTGGATTTTTTGAAAATATTTGGACACGAAAAATAACGTTCACAAGTGAACGGATCCCGAAATCCAACGCGTCTCTCACAAAAAACCTTTAATCCTCACGAAAAGAGCCGGCAGCGGCGCCATTTTAATAACCATGTTTCTGTATGGGTTCTTTTATCGTTCTTGGTATGTCTTCGAATTGATTTCCGGTTAAGTGCGAGAGATAAGTTGTTCTTGGTGAATCAAATTAAGAGTTGTCGTTGTTTAAAACTAAAGAAAAATAAAGACTTGAAACAAATAAAAATAAAGTAAAGACGGTAAAAAGAAGCAACAATGAAAGATTAAAACTTTACGGGAAATAAATGACGAGAAATTAAAAACAATAAAGGTAAATGACGCGAAATAAATCTTAAATAAAAGTAAAGCAAGTAAAAGTGCAAATAAAGAAAAAGGCAGGAAAAATAAAGTTTAAAACTAAAAACTGAAAAACTCTATTCGGAATAATTGCTTCTATGCGGAAGAAAAATACTATGCGGAATAAAATAGGTTATGCGGAATAATAAGACTATATGGAATAAATCCTACTCGGAATAAAAAATGGCAATGCGGAATAAAAAGCTATGCGGAATAAAGAGCCCTATGCGGAATAAAAATATATGCGGAATAATGAAGACCATTCGAAATAAAAAGCTATGCTGAATAAAAAGCCTATGCGGAATAAAAAGTACCATGCGGAATGTATCAAACATTCCGAATAAAGATCCTATCCGGAATGACTGAATATTCCGAGTAAGGGACTCCTATTCGGAATAATAAATATTCCGAATAAGAAACTCTACCCGGAATAATAAGTATTCCGTATAAGAAACTCTACCCGGAATAAACAAGTATTCCGTATAAGGGACAAAATAAGCTGATGATCCGGAATATCTGAATATGATACAGTAACATGAACGAGAAACAGGGAATGAAGAACGAAGCTCGAATTTGATCAAATCTAACCAAAAGATTAAACCAAAACAACCACAAAGCATCAACTAACAATAATCAATCAAAACAAATCATCAAAACTAACAAACATAACCAAATTAATCAAAACCCACTTGATCAAAACAATAAAAACTCAAAAGCATGAACAATGAAAATGAAGAACAAATCAAACAAGAAAGGTAGAAGGAGATTAGCAATAAGGTAAAGATTAACAACAATTAAAGGTAAACTTACTTGGAATTAGAAGAAAATTAAAGGTGCATTACATGAAGATTAAAGTGCATAAAATTAAGGAACAAGAAAATGAAAATGGGGAAGAGAGGCTTGTCAGGCCTTCAACAACCTAAAAATTGAAACTACCTAATCTATATATAGGGGATTAGGGAGGAGCTTAGGAAGCTTCCTCCCTCTTTCTTCTTTCTCTTAATTGCACACTTGAGTCCTTAATCTTCTTAATATTTTGTTAATCTTCTTAATACTTGGACTTTGTCTTGGGATTTCTTCAAACTCGTCTTGAATTTTCTTCATAAATAAGACTCGAGTTTTTCGGCTTTTAGTAAACTTCCGTCTTTTGACTTTTTCTTCGATAAATCTTCAGAATTGGACTTGGACTTCCGTTCTTTTTCAACTCTTGATCTTTCGACTTCATCTTTCGTCTTTTTCTTCGATAAAAGCCCGTGAATGCCGTGTTTTCTCCACTTTTCACCTTTTCGTCCTAAATCACAACAAAAACACAAACCACGCATAATTCCGACATAAATGACATAAAATACACGTTTTGGCTCGGTTATTATTGTAATTAAGTGGTAAAAAGGATGGGTGTTCTCACACCTATCACGGAGTCCAAGTAAAATTCGGCTCACTCAAAAAAATAAAGCCCGTCAACAAATAAATCCAAGCTACGGTAAATATAGTGATCAGCCCGACAATTTATATCCAATTTCTCGTGGTCTTGTCAACTAATGCTTGTCACTTAATCTCGTCTCGTTGTCACGTTAAAACCCAAACAAGCAACCAACTTTAAAAAAATAAAAAATAAAAATAAAAATCCCAATCTTAAAAAAAAATCTGATATATATTTGCGTCAAAAAGAAAAAAAAATCAACTATCGTGATTGATATATAAACAACATAATTACACGACTAAAAATTAAACCACATACACGTGTAATGTTCTAAGAAAAAACTTATATTTTTGGTAAGGAAAAATTAAACCAAATACACGTGTAAGGAAAAATATATAGCTCAACTATCGTGATTTTATGTTAAATACACGTGTAGACCGAGGATTTTATTATCTGATCAACCAATATGGTCGGCCCATCACAATTCTAGAAGCCCGGTTCGTATACACGTGGGATATAACTATCCACCCAACCCTAATATTTCTCACACTCAGTTTTGCCCGCCCCTCTCTCTCAAGTTTTCTCTCACCCACCTAAACTCCACATGTCAAATCTCTGTCAAATAACCATCTCATCCTCAATCTAAATCCTTCAGTTGAATCCCAATCTCCCAGACCAATCTACCTTTTTGTATATTGTGACAAAGCAGAAACGAGATTTGATTTTCAGAAGGTTATCGAGACCCTCAAGGAAATGAAACCGGCTTCAAGATCTTTTAAAATAAATATCTCGGGTAGGTATATTTAAAAGTAATGTTTAATTTTTGGATCGATGAGAGTTTAGTTTGAACTGAGATCTTTGAGTCAAGGGTGGTTTGTGATTGTTTGTGTTTATGGTTTGGAGAGTCTGAGTGTGTGGGTTTTGAGTTGAAGAGTCAATTTGTGTTTGATTTTGATTGTGTGTCGAGTCGAGTGAATCAGTGAGTCCGAGTCTAGAGTCTAGGTTGTTTGTTAAAGAGTTGTGAAAACGAGGGTGTCAGTTTAATGAGTCAGTGAGTTTGTGTACGTTCAAGTGAGAGTTGGACCCATTGTGTTTGAATCTGGTGGTCTTAGTCTCGTTCGGTAAACACCTTGTTCGGTAAACACCTCGTTCGGCAAACACCTCGTTTTGTAAACACCTCGTTCGGTAAACACCTCGTTCGGTAAACACCTTGGGTCGGGAAAATACTTCGTTTGGAAAACAATTGCTTGTTCGGTAAAAGCTGTTGATTCGGGAAGTCCTTGGTTCTAGAAAAACCCCTTGGTTCGGTAAAACGTGTTGGTTCGGAAAATAGGGTTCATTCGGTAAAACACCTTGGGTCGAGAAAATAGGTTCGGTCGGGAAAATGGGTTTGTTCGGGTAAACACCTTCGTTCGATAAAAATTTGCTTGTTCGAGGTTGAGAGTCTAAGTGTTCGAGGGTGTAATGGGTTTGTCGAGGTCGAGTCGAGTGTTTGTTATTGAGTCAGGTTGAGTTTGGTGTCGAGTTTGTGTTCTGGAGTCTGTTTCAAATCAGGTGTGTGAGTTTGGACAAAGGTGGTTCGAGTCGAGGGTTGTGTTCTCAGATTTATGTGTCGATTGTGGTCTTAAGTTTAAAACACCTTGGTTCGGTATTTTAGTTGATTCGGAAAATTAAAGACACAAAAAATGAAAACCCAAACAGTAGAAAAAAATCAAAATAAAAAAGGACTAAAAAAATAAAAAAATAAATAAAAAAATAAAAAATAAAGAGATAAACTTGACTATCTATTAAAAAGAAAAGTAAAAAGAGAAAATTAAAATTGCAATCAAAACTTTTCAATCAAAAAAATCAAAATAAAAATTCAAAATAAAAAAGAACTCAAAAAAAAATAAAGATATAAAATGGACTATCAATTAAAAATAAAAGTAAAAAGATAAAATGAAAATTTCAATCAAAAAGATAAAACATGTTTTTCAATCAAAAATTCAAATTTAAAAAAGATAAAATTTTTAATTTTTAATTGAATAAAATGAAAAGTCAAGCCGCAAGATTTGCAAAATCAAAGACTTCTTCAAGATTTGATTATAAAAATTTGTGATTTTTGAATAAAAATTTGTGATTTTTATATAAAATAAGTAAATCGAAGATTTGACTATGATTTAAAGCATAAAAACACAAACTTTTTCAAGATTTAAGCTTGATTAAATCAAAACCTACCAAAATCAATCAATATAAAAATAAGAATAAACCAATCTAACTTTAGCTCTTGATACCAATTGTAGGTCTACGGAAACCTTGGCCTATTCTACATGATGGATTGGATTGATTAGATGGATAGATTGATTAATAATAATAAAGAAATAGATGAGGGAGATGAGGGTGTAGAGAGAGAAAGGAGAGAAAGAGAGGAGTAGAGAGAGAAAGTAGAATATTAGATTGATGAATAATGAAAAGCTTGCCCTTCTTAACATGCTAGGAAGGGTTATATAGCCCACCCTACATGTGGGCTTAACGGGTTATATAGATCACAGTCCCATTACATTAATATATCGTTGGAGCGACCGATCCTTCATAAATACGTAAAAGTATTTCCAACAGGCTTTGTGGGACCCTGATTTGTGTATTGGGCCTAAAAGCCCAATATTGGAAAACAAGTACTTACTATTTGGTAAAAGCCCAATTTCAAGCCCAATTATATATAATATAGGACGGATGGAAAGTATACTACTATTACGCCAAAGCCCACTACACTACAATCTGAATGAGACGGTAGAGTACTTACTTTAATGGGTCCAAGCCTAATGTTTTTATGAGACGGTGGAAATAATATAAGAGGTGATAACTTTTCACTTTTAACCTAGTCAAACACCACACTCTCGATACAAACAAGAAACAAGAATAAAGAGAGAAAAAAAACGCAGAAAGATTATCACAGCCACCAAGAACTCAAACCCTAAATTGGATTTGGGGCTTTTTCATACAAAGGAGAGTGGTCTACACGCGCTTATATAAATTCCCTACTATATCGGGATGTAGAAGAAGGCCTTATCAGATCCACGTGGCAGCTAGCTTTGTCACATCTTTCATATGATTGGTGGATTTCATCACCACCAATCATAGCACCAATCAAAAAGGGCCACATCAGCTTCAAGAAAGCACAACTAGCACAAAACCCTTCCAGGCTGGCAATCCGTGTGCGAGAGGCATAATCTCAGCCGTATGATCAAGAAAGAGAAAGAGAATAGAAGATTTAAGGGCTGTGATTGATTCTCTTCATCAACAACCTCCCTCAAGAAGGCTTGGCGTTTTCCTATAAAAACCCCCAAATAATCGTAATTGATCATCCCTTTCTTTACTTGTATTGTTATAATGCTAAATTTAGATTAGGCTTGTAATTTCTTTTAAATAATGTAATTCCATTTTGATTTAATGAAAGTTCAATTTTAATATTCAAGTCTCTCATTTAATATTTTAATTTTACTGTTCTTGCATTTTAATCTAAATAAATCGTTATAACTGAATATTATTTAGATTAGCTTAAGTAATAGCTAATTTAAGTGATAAAGTAAGATTGGGAATAACTTTTCCCAACTGGAAAAGTTAGTTATACAGTGGCGGTTTGGTTTGATTCAAAGTGAAGGAGCTAATGGTGGTTCGTAGAGAATTCATTTAGTGATGGTGGGGTAATACTTTGTATTGGTTCTAGTTCAATAGTACGCTCAGCGTGTTACTACGTCATCAAAGGATTATCAATATAAGGTAAGCTTGTTTTTATTTTAATTTTATGAATTTCTCTTAGTATAAATTGATTTTTGGGGCGTTTGAGTTTGTGAATCTGTGTGCATTGTTATCTAGATATATGTTTGGATCTGCTTAGTTTGATAGTTAGAGTTTGATGTTTAGGATTTATAAGCAGTTAAGATTTGAGACTTTTATTTAGTTTAATTTAAGTTAATGATTTGAGAATGCTTAGATTGGTATATCAGTTTTATGGTTCAGATAGCTTGTAGATTTTGAAGGCCTATCTACTTGATATAAACTGTCAATAAGTGGTTGTTATTTGGATTTGTTGAAACTGCTTGGTGATTTATATAAGTTTTTTATTAGCTGCTACACTGATGCTTAGATTAATAAGTGTAATGAGATAGTTTGGTTGTAGGCCTGTTGAGTTTTTTTACTGATATGATCTGCTGATATAATTTAGTAAGTTTTATTTAGTTGCCTAATTTGCTAGAATACAATTGCTGATTTGGTTTACCCTGTTTTGTTATTGAGCTAAGAATGGTAAACTGATTGTAATGTGTTTGTTTTCCATAATTTTTGGTTACATGTTTAGTTGAAATTGGATTTTAATCTGCTAATTAGGTTTGATGGGTTCATTTTATTGATGCTAATGTTTCCGTTAACTGAGTATAGTCTGATTTAACTGAGATTGAGTGCTGTGATTTTATTGTTTAAGTATACTGATACTTATCAGTTATCCAAACGAATTGTTTGGTAACTGTATTATGATTTGTCACATATTCCAATTCCAAAATGTTAATATCAAAAAAATGGTCTCCAATGGGATTCGAACCCTTGACCTCAAGGTTCACAGCAAACTGACTCAACCACTAGGCTAGGCTTAATTATTTGTTATAGTTAGCAAGTAGTAGTTATTATACGCTTGTTTTGGTTCATTGTCACTTAATATTTTAAACGTCTTACATTTAATTATTTACTTTTTTTAAATTTATTTTTAAACATTTAATAAATTTATCAAAAGTATAGTTTTTAAAATCTTAATTAAATTAGTTTTTTATATAACATAAAAAATATATAAATAAATAAATAAATAAATTTTTTTATTACTTTTTGGAAATTTAAATTGTTTTAAAATTTAGTTTTAAATAAATTTAGATTTAAATAATTTTGTTTAATTAAAAGTAAATTTTTAAATAAATTAATTTAGTTTATATTTTTAAATAGTTTTAAAACTGTTTTTAATTAAATTAGTTTAAATATATTTTCGTTTAAATAATTTGTTTCATTTAAAAAAGTAAAAAGTAAAAGTAGATTTTAAATAGAATAATCAAGTTTAAATAGTTGTCTTTTAGACTTAAATTTGGGAAACGATTCATGCACTTAGGATTTAAAATTTGTAGAAGTAAATTAGGTAAAAACCGAAATCGAATTCAAATCAATTGTCCAAATTAAATCGAACGTCTCAAATTCATAAGGTCCTTGTGTACAACGAACCGGGATAACTCTCGTGCTTAATTGATTCGTCTTTAGCTTATTTTTGGATTATTACCTTTTCCTAAGGGTAATTTCCTAAATTTGCTCTATAACGTACTTAATTAAAATACACCGACATTCCTCGACACATCAAAAATTTTGGCGCCGCTGCCGGGGATCTTGTGTACGATTCGTTCGTGGAGATTTGTTGATTGTTGATTTGAACACCCTTTCCGTCCTCAGACAGTTTTGTTATTTTTCTATTATTATAGTATATATCGTTTTTCGTGTTTTTTGTTATTACGATACTGTATTACGTAGAACAATAAATTTACCTACTTCCAAATAAGACCTTAGTTGGGATTTCAACACCTAGCTATTGTATTCGAATCCAAAACAAAAATAAAAGGCAAAATAGATAAATACTAATAAAAAGTTTGAACTCGATTTATACAAACTCTAAGGTGGGTATAAGGCGACGAGCTATATAAGGCCGTCTAAGGAAAAAGGTTTTCAAGTGCTTTGTGCCACCTCGTTTCCCCGCTTGATTGTGCCTATATTGAGAGGGACGACCAATTATTGGTTTGCCCACTCAAGTAGTATTAAATCTTATTTTTTGTTGTTTACTTATTGAACATCGAGACATTTAGGTTTCACCTACGTTTCAAAGTCGCCCGAGGGTAGATTACTTCCATAGTAATTATCCTTATTCCATGTTTTTATCAATCTTTTGATTGAGCAATACCAAATAGAAAAAACCAAAAATAATCTTCTTCTTAACTATTTTCTTTTCTTAAATCCTCTAAAATTCTCGTCACTTTGGTTTATGCAATTGCGATCTACTCGACGTTTGATTAATAACGATAGGCTTGAAAACATTCCTCGTAGAAATAGAAATAATCAACAACGAATAGTGGAATCCGAGCTTCCACCTATTGTTATTAGAGATGGCCGATAACCGAACAATGGAGGAATTGCTCCGTGCACCGACCGAAGGGTACGGGGAAGCAATCATTTTGCCGGCTATATTAGCGTATCATTATGAGATTAAGACGGGTCTTTTATCACTCATTCGTGCCGACCAATTTCGTGGCAATGAGACCGATAACCCGCACTCTCACATTTGGAATTTTCTTCGTATCACCTCGACTCTCAAATTTAGAGATGTGTCGAATGACGCGATTAAGCTCATGCTTTTTCCGTACTCGCTCGAGGGGAATGCTAAACGTTGGTATGAGAAAGAACCACCGGGTTCGATTTTGACATGGGATGATTTAGTGTCTAAGTTTATGAATTACTTCTTTCCACCATCTAAAACAACTCACTTTAAAAAAGAGATCACTAGATTTGAACAAAAAGTGCATGAATCGTTTGGAGTTTCTTGGGAAAGGTTTAAGGATTTGTTAAGACAATGTCCACACCACGGTTTCACGGAGTTATACCGAATCAGTACTTTTTATAATGGACTTAATATGATTGAACAAGATTCTTTAAATGCCGCCACGGGTGGTAATCTTTTAAGAAAACTCCGAGAGACGCGTGGGGTATCATTGAGAATAAGTCTAGAGTGCAATATTCATGAAACATACCGGTTGTTTCCAATGTGAATTCATCTAATACCGAGATTGCTAGATTGGACTCTAAAATTGACACGATTTTAAATGAGATTAGGAAGAATCCTCATGGATCGATTAATATGGTTGAGAATTTTTGTGTATCATGTGGTGGAGCACATCCGAATTATGCTTGTTCAACCACGGGGTTTGATCAAGCTACTGCTTTTGCCCGACGGGAACTTATGGCCCTAACGGTCAAGCTCCTCGTCAAAACCATGTTGCTCCACCGGTTCAAAATAGATACAACAATGGAAACAATGGGAATAACTTTAACCGTGGTAACCAAGGGAATTTTAATCAAGGAAATGGATTTCATGGCAATCAAAACAACAACCAAAATGATTTGTCAAGCCA
Source organism: Glebionis coronaria (assembly GCA_025667525.1). Classification (NCBI taxonomy): domain Eukaryota; kingdom Viridiplantae; phylum Streptophyta; class Magnoliopsida; order Asterales; family Asteraceae; genus Glebionis; species Glebionis coronaria. The sequence goes on from CM046876.1 coordinate 366,235,868, forward strand.
GATCAAAATGAATGAGGCAAATTTGAAAGCTTTTCAAAACAATATTCAAGGACAAATGGCAACTTTGAAAATTGAATTTCAAAATACGATCAAGGGGCAAAATAACAAGATTGAGCTTAACCAACAAAGATTAAAGCAAAACCAAAATCGTATGGAGCAAAGATTAGAACAAAGCTAAAACCGTTTTGAGGGAAATCAAGCTGAGTTTGAGAACAAATTACTTTTGATGTTTGAGGCTTTTATGTGGAAACCCTCTTCTTCTTCGGGTGGCTTACCTTGCAACACCATACCAAACCCGAAGGGAGAGATTAAGTCCATCACCGTTTACAATGATTATGATAATTTACAAGACGTGCTTGAGTTTAATCCTCCACCTAAAGAGACCTTTCTTGATGTAACCAAGGCTACTTTAGATGTGAATTGTTCCGTGGTTTTCTTTAATTACTATCCCGAGAAATATGGAGATCCTGGTCAATTTTGGATACCTTTTGTTTTCAACGAGCTTGGGGAATGTAAAGCTCTAGTCGATCTAGGAGCTAGCATCAACTTAATGCCTTTATCCATATGGAAAACTCTTGATTATTTCCCACTTACTCCCACACGAATGATCATTGAGCTTGCTAATAGAACCACCGCCCACCCGGTTGGTATAGCAGAAGATGTCATTGTTAAAGTGGGGAAGTTTTGGTACCTAGCCGATTTTGCAATCGTTGATTATGAGACCAATCCTCGTGTGCCTTTAATTTTAGGACGTCCATTTTTGTCCACGGCTCAAGTTTAAGTTGATATGAGGAAAGATGAGATAAAAAAATTTTATGGGGATAAACATGTTGTTTTCAAAGCGGAAAAACTTCCAAAATATGTTTCTAAAAATGTGGAAAGTTTAAAACTTGTTGAAACGTTTGAAAGTAACATGAAAAATTATTTTCTCATTTACAAGGGTGTAAGGGCAATTATAGACCCCTCATTTCGTGAAGATGAAAAGTTGATTCCGGAGGGAGATGTTTGTTTCGTTGAAACTTGTTGTAATATTACCTCATCTCCACTCATTCCACTCGATGATGATGTTAGTTCTAAGATCGATAAGGAAATTGATGATTACCTTAGTGCACCATTAAATGCTAGTGAGTTTGATAATGAAAATTTCGATCCGAAGGGAGATATTGCTTTAATTGAAAAATCGTTAAATATGGACTCATACTCACTCCCTATGAAAGACCAAATTGATGATACTAAGGCACAATCTTCATTTGAAGAGCCTTTGATTCCTAACTTCACACCGAGTGAGGTTAGTGACTATTCGTTGGATAAGTTCGTTGATGAACTTGTTGCTCTTATTGATCCACTTCCACCGGGAAGTGTTGATCATGATCTTCATGATTTACCTATCATTCTCGAGGAGTTCTCCGATGAACTTCCCTCTAATGAGAATGATGATCTTGTATCCGAGTATGACACACTTGATACTTTGTCGGATATTTCTTGTGATGACAAGATTGATGACACTTATGTGACATACTCGAATCCTCTTTTTGAAGTTTCAATGAACAATAATCCATTGTTTAAAGACGATTTTGAGAGCATCATACCTCCTTCATCTAACAACCTTTGTGATGATGAACACTTCTTTAAGGAGATTGATGAGTTACTTTCCATAGACATTCCTTCGGAATTTGAGGAAAAGTCTAATGAACCAAAGGAAAACACTCTCAATCTTGAGAATTTTTCTAATGATGGTTTTGAAAACCCTTGGTTTGATCACCCGATTTATGATGTTGATAATGTTGACCGGGAGGGAGAAATTTTCTTTACTCCAAATCTCTTTCCCACTCGCTTTGATCTTAATGTGAGGTTTTTTCATGCGACTCATTTTGAGTACCATGACCCCTTTGTTCACATTCCTAAGAGTGATAAGGTCAACAAAGTCATGCAAGTTGATACCACTATAATTGAGACCTTTACCCCACCATTACCATGTGCTTTATATGATTTTGGATTAGCATGGGGGGATGACACCGTGTTTTCTATTCCTTTCTCTCCCGAGGACGAGGTATTCGATCCCGGAATCATTGATTTACGGAAATCTCGGCCTTTCACCGATGTAATAATTGAAAGATTTTTCGATCATATTGTTGCGAGTTTATCTCGGGGAGCATACGATATCCATATCATGATTTGTGACCACCATCTCTTTTTGGAGATTTATGTTGGAGTCTCATTCTCTCGTTTGTCATCCGACAACGAGGATGTTATCTTTGACCCCGGCATCGTGCTTTATCATGGATTTTATTCCATTATTCCGGTTTTCACCATTTTCCCTAAGGATCAATGAATGCGGGGATCGAGTCGAGCTCATGACTCGGTTAACAAAATCTAGGTGCCTGATAGGTGTGAGAACACCCATCCTTTTTACCACTTAATTACAATAATAACCGAGCCAAAACGTGTATTTTATGTCATTTATGTCGGAATTATGCGTGGTTTGTGTTTTTGTTGTGATTTAGGACGAAAAGGTGAAAAGTGGAGAAAACACGGGCATTCACAGGCTTTTATAGAAGAAAACGACAAAAGACGAAGTCAAGAGATCAAGAGTGCAAAAAAAAGAACGGAAGTCCAAGGCCTATTCTGAAGATTTATCGAAGAACAAGTCTAAAGACGGAAGTTTACTTAAAGCCGAAGAACTCGAGTCTAATAAATAAACAAATTATAAGACGAGTTTAAATTAATCCCGAGACAAGGTCGAAAAAGTCGAAGAACTTAAAAGACGAAAAGACGTGAAGAAAGAAAGAAAGAAAAGAGGAAGACACCAACCACTCCCCTTTCCTATAAATACCCTTCATTTCACCACATGAAGGGGTGTTAGTCATTTTTAGTTAGTTTTAGTTTTAGGAGTAGGTGTAGCTTAGTTTTAGTGAGAGAAAGTGACAGTTTCTCTCACTAGAACTTTAATCTTTCATCTTTTATCTTTCTTGTTTTTAATCAAACCTTTACTCTTTTTAGCTTAATCTTGTCTTAATCTTCATGTTATTAATCTTTCTTATTGATCTCAATCTTGTTTTCATCATCTTTTTCATCAAGTTCTTATTTAAAGTTTTGATCTTTAAAGCTCACCTTTTTATGTTTTGATTTTAAAGTTTGTTGATATTTAAGTTTGATAAGTTGATGTTCGTGTTCATTAAGTTCCGTTTCAGTTTAGATCGTGCTAGTTTGGGATTTAGCTTATTGAAATAGCTTATTTCCCTAGCTTATTTTTCGGATCACATTGAAATCGGAAAGGGTAAAACCCTGTTCCGATTGGGTCATTCCGACCAGAGCACCATACACCTTATTCCGATCGTATGATCAGAAAAGGGTTTCTATTTATTCCGATTTGCCCCCATTTGCCATTATTCCGATCTGAGTGTACTTAGTTATTCCGATTGTGTGTCTTTAGCTATATTCCGATCTGAGATGTTTTAATATATTCCGATCATGGCTCTTTAAACATTCCGATCGGGTACATTCCGATCGGATTCCAATTGGATTCTGATCGGGTGTATTCCGATGGGTTGATTTTGATTTGTTTTACGATTTTGCTTTAGTTTAAATGTCAATTTTGCTCGTTTTATTTTTAGTCTATTTTAATTTCGTTCCGCATTTTTATTTTATTGTCAATTTACGTTTCGTCAAGCTTTAATTTTACGTTATTTAATTTCACGTCATTTACTTTTAAAGTTTTAAATATGCACCGTTTACGTTTCAAGTAGTTTTAGTTTTAATTCCCCGTCCTTTATTATTAAGTCTTGCACATTTATTTTACCAAATCCAAAAATATTTGTTTCACCAAGAACAACTAATCTCACACAATTAACCGGAAATCAATTCGAGAAGATACCGAGAATAACAAACTTTCAACGAGTAAAATCTCTACATTAAAATGGCGCCGCTGCCGGCTCTTTTCGTGAGGATCTACGGTTTTTTGTGAGAGACACGTTGGCTTTTGGGATCCGTTCACTTGTGAACGTTATTTTTCGTGTCCAAACATTTTCAAAAATACAAAAATATTTGAAAAATCATAAAAAGCATTTCTTTTTCTAAGTTTTGCACCAAAAATATTCTTCTTGCTTATCTATCTTTCTTTATGGATTTTTATATCCATTGCGTCCGGTGTGGGAAACAATTATCTGGGAACAACTCTTGTCAATGGTGTACATGTGAGCGGTGTGGAAATGATCTCGACAATACACAATTCCTATTTGGATTTTGTCCTTTGTGCAACTCAACTAATTCACTCTTTTTGAACCCACCTCCTCCTGTTCCCCCATGCATCTATTGTGGAAGCGATTCTCATTGGCATGTTTCGTGCCCGGTTCAATACCCGTATGGTCACGGGCAAGAACCGGGGTACAATTATGACAATGATAATAGCTATCCACAAGACGCACCTGATTTTTCTCCATACCCGATTTGCAACAACTGTGTGGGTCCTCACGATACCTATTATTGTCAACCAACGAATTATTATGAGCAAAATCCGTGTCCTCAGTTTTCTTCACCAATGGATTATTATGAACCAAACCCGATTTATAATTCTTCTCAACCGATGGACTACTATGAGCCACAACCATGCTATAATTCAGGTTTTCAACATTTTGAACCCCCACAACACCCCATCGATCATCAACCCTCCTTCGAACATTTGAGCTCCCACGAACAATGGGACTCTCTTGTTAAACAAAGTCAACAAATTCAAGAAACTTGCAACAGGATCATCGAGAAATGTCAAGAGGATCAACGACAGGGGCAAATATCGAATATCGAGACTTATACTCCTCCCCCGGTGTATCCATACTATTATGATGATGATGACGATGAGCCTACTATTTCTTGGAATGAACTTACTGCTCAATGTCCTAGTGCTATTGTCATCCCTCCTCTCAATATCCCAAATATGTCCAAGGATTGTGATACATTGAGTAAGCTTAGTGATGTTGGTCTTGATAAAGTGTTTGATGATGAGGTTTGTGACATACCAGCTGCTATGGAGCCCGAGGACGACGTTGCTCTCACAGAAGCGGTCGATCCTAATGATGACGATTTTTCTCCAAGCTATGAGAATTTCACTTTTGAAATTTCTCAATCTCCACCGGGAGATGCGGGTGATGACGATTTATTCTCTTCGGTTTACGAGAAGTTCATCGATGAACATGATCTTGTGGATAAGGTGGAAGACGTGCTTCTTCGAGATAGATTACGGAAAGTGCACCTTCTTATTGCTCAAATAGAAGCGTTGACTTCTCCTCCTCTTTCTGAGTCTTTGCCTCCTTCTATTCCTCCCGTTGAAGATAATGACCCATTGCCGGAAGAAATCGACATTCACTCCATACCATCAGGTAATGATGACGATGATATGGAGGGGGACATTATTTTTAATAATTTGCTGCAGGAAAATATTATCCCAAGTCCCCCTCCCGAGCACATTTCATCCTCCCCTTTAGTCACCATCACGGAGGATGAATGCTTTGACCCGAGAGGTGACATTGATTATGCTATGATTGATAACAATACGGCTTTGCCGCTTGCTCAGCCTCCATTGTCTTTGGGGAAGGACAATGTGCTTACTTTACCCACCCCACCTCCCGTGGATCTTGATTTCACATATTTCACGTATGTTGAAAGAACCTTTCTCCCATACAAGACTTATCCCCCCGCCTCTCCTTGGTTGATGTCAACCGGGAATGAGGACAAGGTCTTTGATCCCGGTATCACATTCGAGGCTTCCCCATGGACCATTTAATTCGGGGGCGAGTCAGGATCGTGACTCGGTTAACAAAAACAAGCGCTTTTTGGGAGGCAACCCAATTATCTATCTATCTTTACCATAAGTGTAGGGGGAGCCCCGTGGTGTTTCTTGTTCTCTTTCTTATCATGTGCAGGGATTAGAGCTTCAAAGACACACTCTTCATGACTTTTGACGAACCGTGATTCCGTGTTCCCTTCTTCCCGGTTCTATTGTAAACTCTTTTCGATTCACTATTTTATATTTTCCAATATTGAAATAGGAATTTCTTCAGTGGTCTTTTCCTTAGCAAGATTTAAACAAAGTGCACAATGTCCTAAGTGTAGGGGAGTTTACTCCCACATGCTTAAACATTGAGGACAATGTTTATCTTAAGTGTAGGGGGACTTCTATCGAAGTTAAGTGGTCTTTTCCTTGTATTTGTCCTCATTTTAACCGGAAAATTTGATTTTTCGACATTTTTCAAAATTTTTGATCTATTTTGGCCTATTAGTTTTTCCTTTTGTATAGATATTTTCTTTCCTTGCTAGAATAAATTTTCAATAAAGTGGTTTTAAATTTTTCTTAGTTGTGAATCTTTTGACTCAACCCGAGTTTACTTATCTAAGTTTACTCTAGCTAGTATCCTTAACGTGTTTAAGTCAAGTTTTGCTAGGCTTTTATATAGGGAGCTATAAAACGCGAAAGTCTTAACTCTCACGGGTTAAGAACAAGAACTTTTCGCAAGTTCCTATAATTGATCCTAGAGAGTCGTTTATCAAGGGAACTTTAAAACGCGATTTCTAAACTTGAAAAAGTCTAAGAATTTGCAAGATCCTATAGGCGACTCGAAAACCCAAAACTTTGATTTAATAGGCTAAGCATCCACGAGTCTCATTCCTTGAGATTTTGAATTGTGGAGAACGAGAGATGATAGAGTCAATTATAAGTTCGGCACTCTTTCGTGAATTTATGTGAGTTAATTATAAGCCTATTCTCCCTCCGCTTGTTAATAAATTTATCTGCAATAAATAAGGTTGTACGATTTAAAAGGTTACTTAGCTTCTAGCCCCAGATCGTTTAAAAGTTTCTCGGTACGGATTAGAGTTCATAGCCAAGGCATAACTTATTAAAGCGGGATGCGAAGATTGGCGAGTCCGAAAAGGCCCTGACAAGGCATGAGGGCTATATTTTGTTGCTAAAGATCCAAAAGTGATGCGAAGAATCATTTATCGAAAATCAATATGAAGGATCGAGACACACGACGAAAAGCAAGTACTCCCAAAAGATCATGGAGAATTCTATCCAAAAAGGCCCTAACAAGGTATGAGGATAAATAGATCCAAGTCCTAAAAGGAGGCGGATCGTTGTATATCAAAGTCCAAAGTAAAGATTGGAGAAAAATGAAGAAGTCGTGGTCCAAATATGAAGAATCTCTCAAAACTTCAAGTGAAGAAATTCCTATTATGAAGAGAAGACCATTATTTCATGAACGTCTCTCAAGGTTTGAAGTATGAAGTCGCTGCCAAATATCGGTCCGAGAAAGGTCTCAAATCGCAAAGCGAGTTATGCCAAGATATGAACTTTATGAGGTCCCGAGAAGCAGTTTTAAAAGATTTTGTCCTTTAGCTAACTATTGATTAAATCGTCCACTTTATTTTCGGCCTAAATAACTATCGAAATAAGTCAAAAATGCATCCTCGTGATCATTCAAGACAACAATAAAATATAAGAGATACCCCTAGGAATAAGGGAGTCTAAGTAAGTAATTGGCCCACATGAGTTCGTGTTAGTTTGCTAACTTATAATAGCAATGATCTCGTTTCTAAGCTTGGTTTGGAGAAAGTGAAAACTTGAGGATGATGATCATTCACGACATTTCCAAAACCCAAGGTATGTTTTTAATTTCTTTACTTTGAATGTTTATAATTTTCTATCTCTTTAATAAAGGCCAAGGTAGGTTGATTGTGATGGAAAATGTAAAACATGCTTTGTAACTAATGCATTGCATGAGGACATTGCAATGGTTAAGTGTAGGGGATTTGATAGGTGTGAGAACACCCATCCTTTTTACCACTTAATTACAATAATAACCGAGCCAAAACATGTATTTTATGTCATTTATGTCGGAATTATGCGTGGTTTGTGTTTTTGTTGTGATTTAGGACGAAAAGGTGAAAAGTGGAGAAAACACGGGCATTCACAGGCTTTTATAGAAGAAAACGACAAAAGACGAAGTCAAGAGATCAAGAGTGCAAAAAAAAGAACGGAAGTCCAAGGCCTATTCTGAAGATTTATCAAAGAACAAGTCTAAAGACGGAAGTTTACTTAAAGCCGAAGAACTCGAGTCTAATAAATAAACAAATTATAAGAAGAGTTTAAATTAATCCCGAGACAAAGTCGAAAAAGTCGAAGAACTTAAAAGACGAAAAGACGTGAAGAAAGAAAGAAAGAAAAGAGGAAGACACCAACCACTCCCCTTTCCTATAAATACCCTTCATTTCACCACGTGAAGGGGTGTTAGTCATTTTTAGTTAGTTTTAGTTTTAGGAGTAGGTGTAGCTTAGTTTTAGTGAGAGAAAGTGACAGTTTCTCTCACTAGAACTTTAATCTTTCATCTTTTATCTTTCTTGTTTTTAATCAAACCTTTACTCTTTTTAGCTTAATCTTGTCTTAATCTTCATGTTATTAATCTTTCTTATTGATCTCAATCTTGTTTTCATCATCTTTTTCATCAAGTTCTTATTTAAAGTTTTGATCTTTAAAGTTCACCTTTTTATGTTTTGATTTTAAAGTTTGTTGATATTTAAGTTTGATAAGTTGATGTTCGTGTTCATTAAGTTCCGTTTCAGTTTAGATCGTGCTAGTTTGGGATTTAGCTTATTGAAATAGCTTATTTCCCTAGCTTATTTTTCGGATCACATTGAAATCGGAAAGGGTAAAACCCTGTTCCGATTGGGTCATTCCGACCAGAGCACCATACACCTTATTCCGATCGTATGATCAGAAAAGGGTTTCTATTTATTCCGATTTGCCCCCATTTGCCATTATTCCGATCTGAGTGTACTTAGTTATTCCGATTGTGTGTCTTTAGCTATATTCCGATCTGATATGTTTTAATATATTCCAATCATGGCTCTTTAAACATTCCGATCGGGTACATTTCGATCGGATTCCAATTGGATTCCGATCGGGTGTATTCCGATGGGTTGATTTTGATTTGTTTTACGATTTGGCTTTAGTTTAAATGTCAATTTTGCTCGTTTTATTTTTAGTCTATTTTAATTTCGTTCCGCATTTTTATTTTATTGTCAATTTACGTTTCGTCAAGCTTTAATTTTACGTTCTTTAATTTCACGTCATTTACTTTTAAAGTTTTAAATATGCACCGTTTACGTTTCAACTAGTTTTAGTTTTAATTCCCCATCCTTTATTATTAAGTCTTGCACATTTATTTTACCAAATCCAAAAATATTTGTTTCACCAAGAACAACTAATCTCACACAATTAACCGGAAATCAATTCGAGAAGATACCGAGAATAACGAACTTTCAACGAGTAAAATCTCTACATTACTCCGGTTTGTTTTATCAAAGTTTGAGCCGACAAAAATTGCCAAGCAAAAGATATTTTCCTAATCAAAGATTCAAGAATTTGTCATCGAACTTTCAATGAAATTGTCGAATTCGACAGTTCTCGAGGGAGACTTGCATCACATGTAAGACACAGCTAGAGAAAGTGGTATAATTTCATGTCGACTACTTCAGCCACATCTTATGACCATTGCATGGGTTCAAGGAGGAAGCGAATTTGTGACATTCTTTGGTCAAAATCATTATACATTCATCGATTCACTATTCCTCAACTTGCACCAACTTGCTGATCAACTTCAAAAAGAAGACTTTAATCACTCTGCATCGGCACTTGCTTATAAGGCTCTTGTGACACAACTTACACCTTTCCTCCAATTCAATATCATCAAGTCTGACAATTCAGGGATATGCCAGTCATTTCTTCAATACACACATAATGAGGTTAAAGACTTCCGTGATACACTATTGAAATTTATGACAGGTTTCATCTTTGATTTATGAAAGATCCAGACTTCAGCAAGCGTATGATAATGGAGTGCAAGAATCTATGATGCAGATGCAAGAGGAGAATGGTCATACGGTTGACAACTTGGAGCCTAACGATGACAAGAGCACAGAATCAGGAGGACAACATGATATCAGTGGCACGTCAGGGAATGGTCACGATATCTCTTTTGATGACACATTACCCGTTTATGACGAAGAGCCAGCGAACATGGTACAATGTAATGTTGCTTATGATGTATACGCTGATGAAATGCCGCATATTGAGCATTCTGAACCTAATTATGACAAACATGGGATGGAAAAGAGTGATAGAAATACCACTTCTGATTCATCCGATGTGAGTCATAATGGGGGAGAGATTGTTCAGAATGCTATAGTACATCATGATAAATGCTTTATGACTGCTTTATTAACTGATTCCGATTCTAAGATTAAAGAGCTCGAAACGATCGTAGCTCAGCAATCGAAAGAACTTGAGGATGCCAAAATTGAATTTTCAAAGAAAACGGAAAAATTTGAAAAGTATTTTGAAAAACTTGAAAAGTCAAACGTTGTTCTTGAACGAAAATTGGATCAAACAGTTCTAGATTCTAAAGCTGAAAAGGATAATCTTTTGAAACAAATTAAGTTGCTTGAATCTAAGTTGGCATCCCAAGATGAATTGCTCAAAGAGAATGAGACTTTAAAGGCTCAAGTACAGGAAAAGGTCTTTGCTATAGCTGAATTGAAAAACGAATTGAGGAAAACTAAAGGAACTAGTGTGGACACTAAGCTTGAAAAACCATCAATCTTGTGGAACCGCCTACAAATAAGTCCGTTAGACAACCGACTGCATTTAGATCCGAGCGACCACAATCCTCGAGACCGCGGTTTGCCTCCCAAGTTGATTTGGTTCATTTTTCTAGACCAGTCACCCCACCAACTAGGCCTAATGTGAATAAAAAACTTTAGCAAGACCTAATCACATGATTGCCTCTAGTTTCTCTAAAAATACCAAGACCACGTCTAGAACTAGTTCAAATGACGTTTTCCATAAATCTGGTCTAAGGGAAGCTAAGCAAAAGACACATGTAAGAGATAGCAATGTCAAACCTAGTCAGATGCCTTCTAGATTACCCAACACTGCTAACCGTAGCATGTCATCTCCTAGGAGCATTGATCAATCATCTAGGAATTACTCGGACATTAAATATGCTACCTGTAAAACATGTAGGAAATGTGTCTTTAAAGCCAATCATGATTCTTGTATCAAGAAATTACTTAATGAGGTGACCTCCCGTGCTAGACTTAAATCCCAGTGGGTCGCTAAAATCAAACCCATTGGTAAAATGTGGCGCCCCACAGGTAGAACTTTCACTCTTGTAGGAAACGAGTGCCCTTTTAACTAGGATTGTATCTGATTCTACTAAGACTGCTAGGGAGGAAATTGAAAAGGATGATACATCACTTAAGCCTGAACTTAAGGTTTTCTATAAATGGAAACGTTTGCCAACTAAGATAAGTGATTCATCCACTCAGGTCGCCTCTGGCACAAGAAAAGACAACTGTGAACCCCCACTTGCTTCTAAGATAGATATCTCTAACCCATATCAAAGCATGCAAATTCCTAATGAGAATGCAGGTACCAAAGTTAATGTTCCAAAAGAACGAAGCGGTCCAATCATTGTATACCGTTCAACTAAGGATACTCTTAGAGTTTGGTTGCTGAAGAAGCAGATATCGAAGAAACAAGTGTCTCAAGGGATTCGCAGTTAAACATCGTGTCAAGGACTTATAGTCACATCACAGACTATAACTCGATCTTCAAGGAAAGGAAAGTTTATCGCCGATGATAAACTTATCCTAACAACGAGAAATTAAGTTTTCTCGGGCATGAGCTTATATTAAAAACATTTGAAGTTTTTAAGCTCATGCACAATGGCTCCTCGTTAAATGACAGACGATAACCCGGACTTCAGAGACAGGGAAGTTTATCTACGCAACAATAACTTACCCTCTTAACGAGAAATTAAGTTTTCTTGGACACGAGCTTATCCTAAAACCATTCAAAGGTTTTAAGCTCGTGTATAAGGCTCTTCATTAAATATCAGATGATGACCCGATCTTCAAATAAAGGAAAGTTTATCGCCGATGATAAACTTATCCTCACAACGAGAAATTAATTTTTCTCGGGCATGCGCTTATACTAAAAACATTAGAAGTTTTTAAGCTCATGCACAATGACGTATATATATATTTCAGATTATGCCCCGGACCTCAAATAAAGGAAAGTTTATCGCCGATGATAAACTTATCCTCACAACGAGAAATTAATTTTTCTCGGGCATGAGCTTATATTAAAAACATTCGAAGTTTTTAAGCTCATGCACAATGGTGTATAATTATAATTCAGATTATGCCCCAGACTTCAAAGAAAGGAACGTTTATCACCGATGATAAACTTATCCTTACAACGAGAATATAATTTTTCTCGGGCATGAGCTAATATTAAAAACATTCGAAGTTTTTAAGCTCATGCACAATGACTTACAGTTGAATATCAAACTGTAACTCGGACTTCATAATTAGGAAAGCTTATCTTTAAAGATAGCTTATCCTTGTAAAGGGAAATTCAATTTTCTCGGTCATGAGCCTGTATTAAAACATTCCAAGTTTTAAGCTCAGAAAGGAAAGTGAATCTTTTAAATAAGAGAACTTTTCCTCATAACGAGAAATTCACCTTTCTCGGTCATGAGCTTTACGTCAAAACATTCAAAGTTTTTCAAGCTCATGAAAACGACTTCTAAGTAAATGTCAACTTAGGACTCGTTCTTCAGTTAAAAGGAAAGTTTATCGCCGATGATAAACTTATCCTTAACAACGGGAAGTTTACAACTTCTCGGACTTGAGCTCGTTGTGCAAGATATTAAACATCTTAAGCTCAAGTAATTGGTTTTCAAAACATTGAACACAATTTTTCGAGAATTTCTCAAAAAGGTTTTTCTAAATCTTTCAAAATTGAGTGTTCAAAAAAATGTTTTGATAAAAAGAGCATGTCTTCTGGAATCGATAATATTTACGATGCTAGAAATGTCATTCAATAATAACACGGGGTTGTAAATAAAGTTCGAGCAGAAGTTTAAATGTTTTAAAACATGCTCAAAATGGTTTGCTATTATTTTAGATAGTAACCCACTTTTCATACTCAAGTCAAGCATTTCACCGGAAAGCTTTGACTCAGCAACGGGAATTATTTTTCTCGGGCATGGTTTACTTTATAACCATGTAAGGGATTGTGTTTACGTAATAACACAATCTAACACGAATTTATGTACGTGTCAGTGCATTTATTTGTTAAAACAAGAGAAATCTTGTCTTTATGAAGTTATCATCTCCACCAACCATAGCAATTTACAATTGATATCTACATACTCGACGATGCGACTACCCAAACGGTGACTACAGCTATTTCAATAGAACACGGGTCAACAATTGAGGGGGAGCAATTGTCCAGCATTCAGAATCCTTGATGCCGAGAGTGCCAAGTTCACATATTGGAGTCAAGACAACGATATCAATCATACACATGGAGTCAAGAGATAACTTCAGACGTGACGAGGTGACCAACATTCATGAACAAGGACCATGTGAATCTTTCATATGATGCTCTTCATCATTCAGGTCCAACCTCGTAAATTGCTAATCTTGTGAATACATTATCATATATGATCTTTGACGTGATAAATACCTTACACCCGTGTTTAAAAGGTATTTAATTTACGTTTTAAGTACACCCTCATTAATTTGAGGGGGAGCTTGTGTAATTCATGAAGATAATTGGCTTCGCATTTTTCTTCCCAAATTTTCTTAAAATGCTATTAAATCAATTGATATTAAAAACATCGATTGGGTTAACATTTTTAATATGGAGGAGAAAATGTGATTTAATATGGGAAATGATTAATCACAAATGGTTTGACTTAACGGGATAGCTCATCCCGACATGTGCGAAATGTTTTCGAATATCGTGGCATATGTTAAGGGGAGCAAAATGGATTTGTACTTCAAAATGGATTTCTTGGTGATTTGTACTTACCCGCAACCCATTTGATGATGAAGATTGTGGTGACATAAGGATGGTAGGATAGGTTAAAGTCCAATGATTCCTCTAGAACCGGAGGAATCTTCCCAAGGACATTCCATAGCTAGAAAAATAGTCCCTAGGAAAGATGGAGAAAGATTGTGAATGTAGCTGAATGCCGACCAAGTACTTAAGCTAGCACTGGAACAATCACAACAAGGTGCTAGTTATGACGTATTGGTAAGCATTGAAGGGGTTGAAGAATGAAAAAGAATTGTAAAGATAAAGGGTGTAAAGAAAGAAGCCCTCCTTACAACTTAGGCAGAAACCGGGTCAATACATATGCTATTAAGATCATTGTTTAATGATTCTTGATATTGAAGACAGACATCATGGACCCGGTGATGCAAGGCACAACCCATCCCAACTAACTCAAATATCTCTTAAAAGATATTTGTTTTAATCACACGGAGACAACACATTATCTATTGATTTATTCACTCCGAATAAATTGGTATTGAAATGGTGGCCCTCCTCTCCAGTCTCCGATCACTAAAATCCTAAATGCACGATCGAGTCTTGAGCCATTTGAGATCATCAAATATCTCATTAGGACAAACTTTCATTATTCCTTGCTTGTTCACACAATGTGAAAAGTAAGAAAGATATTAAGAGTCCTACGCAAAATCTTCATGATATTGCATGAACATCCGAGTAATACGAAAGTATTTACAATGAAGATGGAAATCCTTCTTGAGCGAACGTCAAAAAGCTCATGGTAGGTGCTTGTGCGATTCTTTATGAATCAAACTTGTGATAACTGGAAAGCAACAGTGGTTTAATTCTTAAATGAATTTAAACACGTTCCAGGCCTCTACGCAATATCTTAGTGATCTTGCCAGAACACTCAGAGTGATACCTTAGTGTTCACAGTGATGAGTGGAAATCCTTCTAGTGTTAACCTCAAACAACACTTGGTAGGTAACTTGCAAGATTCTATACGAATCAAGATCGTGACAACTGGAAAGCAACGATGGTGCGGTTCTTAATTGAATTTCACTTGTTCCAGGAACATGAATTGA
Source organism: Glebionis coronaria (assembly GCA_025667525.1). Classification (NCBI taxonomy): domain Eukaryota; kingdom Viridiplantae; phylum Streptophyta; class Magnoliopsida; order Asterales; family Asteraceae; genus Glebionis; species Glebionis coronaria. The sequence goes on from CM046876.1 coordinate 366,250,868, forward strand.
CGGCTTCAAATCATGCGGATAATATTATCCAAATGATTCACTCTTTATGTTCGCAGTCAGCTTTGGACGGTCGAATAAAGAGCACGGGTTTACCCGCGAAATCTTGTCAAGGAGGTTCTTAATTGAAACTACCTGTCACAAGTACGATATTTTATACCGTCCAACGGTCTTCACCGACCGGAGGTAAAATGCTACCGAATTAGAATGAAATGTTCACAGCCATTTCATCCATGTATATGTTTTGTTGCTAACTGTCTTATGCAACGTAACAAGAAGGTGGCATTGTGGTGTACAATTCAGAAGAAGTCGTCACCACATGCTTATACTATATGCACTTAATACTTCATCAAATTCAAGAAAGTCTAAAAGTCAAGTCTTTCGCTGTATCAAACTCTGAAGCTTTCAAGAATTTATAAAAGTATAAGTATGTGGAACATGAAGTCACGAGGAGGCGAATATCACAAGTGATGAATGCACAAGATCAAGGCAAGGAAACATGCTCAAGACTAAAGTCAAAGATCACATCAAGCATATTCACAAGAACAAGATCGAAGACTCAAGCATAGATGCTAGGTTTAAGATTTTGTAAAAAGATGTGACCTCCCTTAGGGGGAGATTGTTGGAAATACGTTTTTCCTAATAAAGTCTCGGTCACATCTTAGTTAGCATAGACACGAGATATAGAATATTTAGAACTTTGTCTCTTGGAGCGACCTCCCTTAGGGGGAGATTGTTGGAAATACGTTTTTACGTATTTATGAAGGATTGGTCGCTCCAACGATATATTAATGTAATGGGAATGTGATCTAGTTAGTAAACGTATAACCCGTTAAGCCCACATGTAGGGTGGGCTATATAACCCGTCCTTGCATGTTAGGAAGGGCAAGCTTTTCATTATTCATCAATCTAATATTCTACTTTCTCTCTCTACTCCTCTCCTTCTCTCCTTTCTCTCTCTACACCCTCATCTCCCTCATCTATTTCTTTATTATTATTAATCAATCTATCCATCTAATCAATCCAATCCATCATGTAGAATAGGCCAAGGTTTTCGTAGACCTATAAATCCCATTAACCTTCATAGAGTTAAATCATCGAATACACGACTTGATTTTTGGCTTTCTTGATAATTCTTCAAATCTCGTGTCATTTTTGCCGGTTTTCGTGATCTCGGGTACCTACACACATGAAACAACAAACATGCATATAAAATACAAAATCCATATGTTTTATGCAATTTAGGCTTGTTTATTGATATAAATGATATGAGTAAATCCACTCATATCAAAATCCCCCTTGCTAAGCAATTACCGTGTTCTCACGCAATGATAAAATAAAGCACTATCTACACATTTATTTGACTTTTGACACTTTATTTTGCAAAGACATAATGTATTGCTTTCATTATTTGAAAAATAACTTTTAGGATCATAAAACTCAAATAGATTCATCGTCCTCGACTTTTCACTCTTCCAAGCCAAGTTTAAAAACAAGATCAATGTCAATCATAAGCCCCAATGTTAAGTCAACTCATACAAGCAATTTGTGTTAAACTCAATCTCCTTTTATTCCTAATTGTATCTCTAGATTTTAAATATTGTCATTCACCCAAAGGCTCATTTGACTTGTTTGATATTTATTAGTCCAAAAATGAATGCAAAAACGGTGTAAACTCAATACTCAAAACCTAACATTGACTTCAAAAACCGTTGTCACTAAAGAAAGCCCACATCAAGGATAACTTAACACGATTTGAGGGATAAATCCCCAGATCCGAAATTTGGCTAATAGGACTACTTAAAGCAACAATAAATCCTCCAAAGTCAATTTTTTGACCTTATTAATGGAGTTAGCAACATTTACATCATACACCTTGAGGCTCTTTAAGTAATAAAATTATTAAATGTTTAAAAATAATTTAATAAAAGTAAATAATTAAATGTAAGACGTTTAAAGTATTAACTGACAATGAACCAAAATAAGCGTATAATAACTACTACTTGCTAACTAAAACAAAGAATTAAGCCTAGCCCAGTGGTTGAGTCAGTTTGCTGTGAAGCTTGAGGTCAAGGGTTCGAACCCCATGGGAGACCATTTTTTTTATATTAATATTTTGGAATTGGAATAAGTGACAGATCATAATACAGTTACCAAACAATTCGTTTGGATAACTGATAGGTATCAGTATATTTAAACAATAAAATGACAGAACTCAATCTCAGTTAAATCAGACTATACTCAGTTAACAAAAACATTAACATCAATAAAATGAACCCATCAAAATTAACTAGCAGATTAAAATCCAATTTCAACTAAACAGGTAACCAAAAATTATGGAAAACAAACATATTACAATCAGTTTACCATTCTTAGCTCAATAACGAAACAGGGTAAACCAAATCAGCAATTGTACTCTAGCAAATTAGGCAACTAAATAAAACTGACTAAATCCTATCAGCATATCATATCAGTAAAAAAACTCAATAGGCCAGCAACCAAACTATCTCATTACACTTATTAATCTAAGCATCAGTGTAGCGGCTAATAAAAAACTTATATAAATCACCAAGCAGTTTCAACAAATCCAAATAACAACCACTTATTGACAGTTTATATCAAGTAGATAGGCCTTCAAAATCTACAAGCTATCTGAACCATAAAACTGATATACCAGTCTAAGCATTCTCAAATCATTAACTCAAATTAAACTAAATAAAAGACTCAAATCTTAACAGCTTACAAATCCTAAACATCAAACGCTAACTATCAAACTAAGCAGATCCAAACATATATCTAGATAACAATGCACGCAGATTCACAAACTCAAATGTCCTAAAAATCAATTTATACTAATAGAAATTCATAAAATAAAAATAAAAACGAGCTTACCTTATATTGATGATCCTTTGATGACGTAGTAACGCGCTGAGCGTACTATTGAACTAGAACCAATGCCAAGTATTACCCCACCATCACTAAATGAATTCTCTACGAACCACCATTAGCTCCTTCACTTCGAATCAATCAAACCGCCACTGTATAATTAACTTTTCCAGTGGGTAAAAGTTATTCCCAATCTTACTTTATCACTTAAATTAGCTATTACTTAAGCTAATCTAAATAATATTCAGTTATAAAGATTTATTTAGACTAAAATGCAAGAATAGTAAAATTAAAATATTAAATGAGAGACTTAAATATTAAAACTGAACTTTCATTAAATCAAAATGGAATTACATTATTTAAAAGAAATTACAATCCTAATCTAAATTTAGCATTATAACAATACAAGTAAAGAAAGGGATGATCAATTACAATTATTTGGGGGTTTTTATAGGCAAACCCCAAGCCTTCTTGAGGGAGGTTGATGATGAAGATAATCGATCACAGCCCTTAAATCTTCTATTCGCTTTCTCTTTCTTGATCATACGGCTGAGATTAAGCCTCTCGCACACGGATAGCCAGCCTAGAAGGGTTTTGTGCTAGTTGTGATTTCTTGAAGCTGATGTGGCCCTTTTTTATTGGTGCTATGATTGGTGGTGATGAAATCCACCAATCATATGAAAGATGTTACAAAGCTAGCTGCCACATGGATCTGATAATGCCCCTACAAAGCCTATTAACCTTCATAGAGTTAAATCCTCGAATAAACGACTTGATTTTTTGCTTTCTTGATAATTCTTCAAATCTCATGTCGTTTTTGCCGGTTTTCATGATCTCAGGTACCTACACACATGAAACAACAAACATGCATATACAATACAAAATCCATATGTTTTATGCAATTTAGGCTTGTTTATTGATATAAATGATATGAGTAAATCCACTCATATCAAACTCCTCCACTATATAAAGACATTTTTCTTTCATTTGTATTAGTTAGTTTAGTTTTTTATGTAATTAGGAGTAGAATAATTAGATCTCAGCTTTTCTCTCATTTTTCTTTAAGCTTTTCATCTTTCATGACTTAATTTCTCTTTAATCTTCTATTGTTGAATCTTAATCTTTTCATTAAGCTTTTCATTTAATCTCATCCTTCCCTTCTTGTTTTACGTGTGTTTAAATTGATTAATAATCTTTTAGCTTATTTGTGCTGATTACTTATTTGATTGTGTTGCTTATTTATTGTTTTTATTACTTTTTATGTGGTTGATTTTTATAACTTATTGGGCTTATTGCTTATTTTATGTTTGACTTATTTTTATTTGAGTGGATTTGGTAGTTTAATGTTTTTAAAATAAATTTTATTGTTTTGCTTTTAAGAGTTTTATTTTGTGTTTTGTTTGGCTTATTTTAGAAATTAGTTTAGCTTAATTTTTGCTTATTTGCTTATATAAATTTTTGCTTATTTGCTTATATAAATTTTTGCTTATTTTTCCAAATTATATCAAAACCCTTATTCCGAATTTTGGTTTCTAAAATTACTCCAACATTTGTTATTTTTAATTTTATTCCGACATTTAAAACCCTTTTATTCCGACATTACATTTTCTTACCATTATTCCGACATTTCAAAATTTTATTATTCCGAATTTTAACAAAAAGTATAATCCGACTTTTACACACAACTTACTGTTTTCCCGCCAGTTTGACTCACATTCGGACTTAATTACAACATTCTAAATTCCAACATTATTTACTATTAAATGGTATTGCGACTTTAATTACAAACAATTATCCGACTTTTGCTTATTGTTTATTTAGACATTCAATGCATAATACATTCTGAATTTATCACATGTATTATTCTAACATCCACTTTAATGTTTCCCGCCAATAATGCATTGCAATCCGAATTTTGGTAATATAATATTCTGACTTTAAGGTCAGTGTAGATTCTGACAATTTCCCTCCATATTGATTGCGACATTTGTATGCATTTTTTTTGCATGAAATAGTATCATATCCGACATTATATATATACAATCATTTTGCGACTTTTAGTACTTTTACTTTTCCCGCCATTTTGCACAAGATTCCGACTTACATATTTTACCCATATTCCGAATTTTAAATTGCTTTTAGATTCTGACTTTTATTTTTTTTATTTTTCTATTTCGACTTTAAAACTTTTTATTTTATTCTGACTTTCATTTTTATTTTAATCCGAATTTTAGATTTTAATTTTTTTAGACTTTTACATTTTTATTTTATTCCGTCATTTATTAATTTCAACTTTTATTTTCTTTTATTTCGACATTCATATTTTTTATTACCACATTTATTTACTTTGTTTATTTTTATTCTTTACATTTTGTCACATTTTACTTTTTAAATAGAAATAGATAATCAAATTTCATTTATTAACCAAAAACAACTAAGTCACTCTTTAAACTGGAGATCAATTTGATTAGACCAACTTAGAACATTTTTATATATTAAAATCCAGTTATTAAAATGGCACCGCTGCTGGCTCTTTTCATAAAGATTAACGGATTTTTGTGAGACGAGTTGTATTTTGGGGTTCGTTCACTTGTGAACATTATTTTTTCTTACAAATTTCAAAATTTCAAAAATTCAAAAAAAAAAATCATAAAACCCAAAAACATTTAAAAAATCATAAAAAGTAATTCTTTCCTAAGTTTTACACCAAAAATATATTCTTTTTACATTAACTTTGTTTCTTCTTCTATTTCTTGTGCATATTTTTCTTTTGTAGGTGTATGTGTACTCGTGCGCGCAAGAGAAACGCCACCCAGCCGATATCGAGACTCGTGCTATTGACACCATGGAAAATTGGCCAATGATCAAGCTCTTGAAATCACACGTTGAGGGAAATGACGATGCTATTGTGGTGCCATATATTTGAGCTAACAACTTTGAGCTCAAAACCGGTTTTATTTAGATGGTCTCTACAACACCTTTCTTGGGCCGCACTCATGATGATTCTCACGAACACATTAAGAGGTGTTTACACTTAACTAATACTGTGAAATATAACGGGGTCTCACAAGAGGCAATTCGTTTTCTCCTCTTTGCTTTCTCTCTCGAGGGACAAGCCTGGACATAGCTTGATAAGGAACCACTCCAAAGTATCACCACATGGACGGACTTAGAATAAATTCGTAAATTACTTCTTTCCACCCTCACTTACTACCGCTTTGTGGAATGATATTATCAATTTTGAACAAAAGTACGGTGAGACGTTTAGTGAATCTTGGGATCGTTTTAAGGAACTTTTGAGAAAGTGTCCACAACACGTTTTTACTAAAGTGCATCAAATTAATACTTTTTTCAATGGATTAAGTTTGAATGACCAAGATTCACTAGATAGTGCTTCGGGAGGTAACATTCTAGTTAAAACAACACAAGTCTCTTGGGATATAATTGAAAACAAGGCCAAAGTTCAAACTAAAAGTGTAAGGGCTCCTATGGCTAGTACTAGTGATAGCGAGACTACCAATCAAATTCAAGCGCTTACTTCAATAGTGACAAAACTTTCCTTACATGTTCAAAACACACCCCTTACACACGTAAATACCCTTAATACGACTTGTGAAACATGTGGTGGGCCACACTCGTACGTTAACTGTGATAAGGCTTATGACTAATCTTTTGGGGAAGTGTATGCTTATAACAACACTGAGAGGGTTCATTTCAAGCCGAATGTCGATGTTAATCATTTGTCCTATAATTCGACTAACTATTTGGCTCCACCCGGTTTTCAACAAAGACCACCCCCACCCACCCAAAACAACCAAGGTCCACCAAGAGCTAATATTCAACCAAATGCAAATGTGCCGGACTACAATGCAAATCAAGAAAATTTTCAAATGCAAAATCAAGGTTATCCCCACTAAGGTTTTAATCCTCAAGGTTTTCCACCACACAACCAATACCCAAACCAAAGTTTTCCACAACAAGGGTTCAATTTACCTATTCCAAAAATGGACTTCGTTCTTCAAAAGATTTCGGAGCAAGATAAGATATTAAAGGAAATGCAAGAGTCCACGGATAGGAAATTCATTCAAATGGTTCAAGTCCTTCATCCCCAAGGTGCTCTTCCTTCAACAAGCGAAACCAACCCTAGAGCTAATGTGAGTGCTATTACTACACGCTGTGGAGCAACTTTAGTAGGACCTTCTATCCCTCCCCCAGTTACTCCAGTTTCACCTATTCTACCCCCATTTATCCCTCCTACTACTACGCCTAGTACTAGTTCTCCATTACCGTCTCCACCTCTTCCTGAAGTTATACACAAGAAAAACCTTTCACCCTCTCAACCTTTACCTTCTCTACCTTCACCTTCTCCACCTTCACCTTCTCAACCTTCGCCTTCTCAATCTACACCTCCTAAGCCAAATATTCCTTATCCTTCTCGGTTAGACAAGTGCAAAGTGCTCACTAAAGATGATACTCAAGTTTCCTCCTTTTTAAAAATGATCTCCCAAATGAACTTTAACATTAGACTTCTTGAAGCTCTTGTCCAAATGCCGAAATTTGTTAAAATGTTCAAGAAGTTGCTCAGTAAGAAGGAGAAGATGGTTAAGCTTGTTAATACTCGATTAAATGAAAATTGTTCTGCAATCCTTCTCAAAGAACTTTCGGAGAAACTTGGAGATCCTGGTCGTTTTGTGTTAGCATGTTCATTTTACCAATTCGAAGATTGTATTGCATTAGCGGATCTCGGAAATGTATCAATTTAATTCCATTAAGTGTTTGGAAGAAGTTATCATTACCCGATCTTATACCAACCCGTATGTCTCTTGAGCTAGCTAATAGGACTCTCGTTTAGCCCGTTGGTATTACTGAAGATGTTTTTGTTAAAGTTGTTACTTTCACTTTTCCAGTTGATTTTGTTGTTGTTAATTATGAGATGGATCCTCGTATTCTGTTAATACTTGGACGCCCATTCTTGCGAACTGGAAAAGCTTTAGTCGATGTTGCCAAAGTGAGCTAATTCTTAGGGTCGAGAATGATCAACAAGTGTTTAAAATGGGAAAAATCACAAGCAAATCAAATGGTAAAGAATCAGCAAAAATGATTGATGTACTTCAAGACGAGCTTGATACAACTCCTTCGGAAACTACAAAGCTTGACGTCAATGATTTTGTACTATACAACAATCCTATTTTTGAGCCTTTCTATGATAATCCACTTTTTCAAGAACATGTGGAAGATTATGATGATTCTCTTTCCGATTTGGATGCTCCACCAATTTATGATGAATATGATGATTCTACTTCCGATTATGAAGACATGCCGATTTATGATGACTTTGATGATGATGACACTCTTTCAAGTGATTCTTCAACTTTGGTGTCTTCTGATGATGTTTTTGCTCCTATCTTTGATGAGGATCCTCCACCTACAACGTTTGATACTACTTTAGAGGATTACTCTTTTGAGGAAGATTTCGACACGTTTCTCAATACTTACTTTCCAAATGAGCATGATTCTCCTACTTTGGATTTTGATTATGGCATTTACCCTCCTTCAGATTTTAAGAAACCCGATTCAAAGGAAAGGAAACCGGACGACACCAACATTCAAAGTACTTTTGTTTTGACACCTCTCTTTCCACCTTCTTCGGATGAGATTGTGAGGTATATGGGCGAATCTTCTTCAAGGTCCATTGAGTGTCTTTCTTATTTTCTCCTAAAGGAAAAGGTGTTCGATCCTGGTATCATAGTTTTTGAGCCATCTTAGTATCCATCTGATGAAATAAAAGGAAAGATTTTTGGAATATTCGGATTTACACTTTCACCTTACCACACCTTCTACTATCACCTTGCTCACCATTTGCTTAAGGGAACCTCGCCAACTCTACTTTGGCTTGTGCTTTTCACCGTAGGGTTATGTTACATTTTGGATGAGAACCATGTAATTGACCCCGACGGATTTTCTTCAAGGTTTTCTATGAACTTTTCACCATAGTATTCGGGGTCGAGTCAGGCTCGTGACTCGGTTAACAAAAACAAGCGCTTCACGGGAGGCAACCCGATGATCTATCCTTCTTTATCTGTTTTCCATAAGAAGTGTAGGGGAGCCAAGTAGGTGTTTGTTGTTTTGTTGTTTCTTATCATGTGCAGGGATTACAGCTTTCAAAGATCCACTTTTGGTGACTTTTGACGACCCGTGATTCCGTGTACTCGTCATACCTGTTATATCCTAAACTCTTGTGATTCAATATTTTATCAATAAATGTTGCCATGGGAATCACTTTAGTTTTCTCTTCCTTAACTCGATTTAAACAACGTGCACAATGTCCTAAGTGTAGGGGAGTTTACTTCCACATGCTTAAACATTGAGGACAATGTTTATATTAGGTGTAGGGGAGACTTCTATCGAAGTCTAGTGGGCTTTTCCATGAATATGTCCTCATTTTAACCGGAAAATTAATATTTTTTTTGACATTTTTCAAATTTTTGATCTATTTTGGCCTAGTAGTATTTTTCTTTCTTATCGTTATTTTATTTCATTGTATGTACATATTCCATTTCTAGAATAAAGTAAAAAAATATAAATAAATATTATGGTTTTAACAAGTTTAGATGTCTTTGATATATTAGGCCCGTCGTGAATATTTTGACTCAACCCGAGTTTACTTATTTGAGTTTACTCTAGCTAGTATCCTTAACCATATGGACCTTAATTGATTTATTAGGCTAAGCATCCATGAGTCTCATTCCTTGAGATTTTAAATTGTGGAGAACGAGAAATGATAGAGTCAATTATAAGTTTTATGTTCTTTCATGAATTTATGTGAGTTAATTATAAGATTTTCTCCCAACGCTTTTAAATAAATAAATGCAATAAATAAGATCGTACGATTTAAAAAAATACTTAGCTTCTAGCCCAAGATGTTTTAAAAGTTGCTCCGGATTGATTAGAGTAGATAGCCAAGGCATAACTTATTGAAACAATCTGCGAAGATTGGCGAGTCCAAAAAGGCTCTAACAAGGCATGAGGGCTCCATTTTTTTGCTAAAGATCCAAGATGTTGTTAAGAATCATTATTCCAAAATCTATATGAAGGATAAAGACACACGACGAAAAGAAATTACTCCCATAAAGATCATGGAGAAGTCTATCCAAAAAGACCCTAACAAGGTATGAGGATAAATAGATCCACGTCCGAAAAGGAGGCGGATCGTTGTATATGAAAATCCCAAATAAATATTGAAGAAAAATGAAGAAGTCGTGGTCCAAGTTTGAAGAATCTCTCAAAAACATCAAGTGAAGAAATTCCACATACGAAGAGAAGACCATTATTTCAAGAACGTCTCTTAAGAATCTAAGTATGAAGTGAATGCCAAATATCAGTCCGAGAAAGGTCTCAAATCGTGAAACGAGTTATGCCAAGATATGAACTTTATGAGATTTCGAGAAGCCGTTTTAAAGGATATTGTCCTTTAGCTAACTATGGATTAAATCGTCCTACTTTATTTTCTGCCTTAATAAATTATCAAAATAAGTCAAAATGCATCCTCGTGATCATTCAAGACAAAAAAATAAAATACAATAGATACACCGTAGGAATAAGGGGGTCTAAGTGAGTAATTAAACCACATGAGTAAGTGTTAGCTTTACTAACTTATAATAACAATGATCTCGTTTGTATACTTGTTATGGGGAACGTAAAACTTGAGGGTGATAAATATTAATGATAGCAAAGCCCTAATTTAAGTGTTTGATTTCTTTACAAGTTTCTTCCATAACATAATTTCGAATTTTCGATCTTTTTAGTTTCCATAGTGTCATAGTATGTAATAAGGGCCAAGGTTGGTTAATTATGAGGAAAATGTAATTGTTGCTTTGAAATTAATGCATTGCATGAGGTCATTGGAATGGTCAAGTGTAGGGGATTTAAAAAGTGTGAAAACAATTATCCTTTTACCACTTAAAACAAATAAAAACGAGACCAAAACGTGTGTTTATTGTCGTAAAAGTCGGAATTACGCGTGGTTTGTGTTTTTGTTGTGTTTTAGGACCAAAAGATGAAAAAGGAGGAAAACACTGGATTTCACGGGCTTTTATCGAAGATAAAGACAAAAGACAATTCAAAAGATCAAAAGTGCAAAAGAACGGAAGTCAAAGGCCTATTCTGAAGAATTATTGAAGAAAAAGACCGAAGACGGAAATTTAACAAGTCGAAGAACCAAATCTAATAAAAGAAGAAATTATAAGTCGGGTTCAGTTTTATTTATCGACGAATCCCAAGACAAAGTCGAGAATGACAAATTTTATTGTCAAGACGAGAAGACAAAAGAAAAGAAAGAAGGAGCACATAACTTACCACTCCTCCACTATATAAAGACATTTTTCTTTCATTTGAATAAGTTAGTTTAGTTTTTTAGGTAATTAGGAGTAGAATAATTAGATCTCAGCTGTTCTCTCATTTTTCTTTAAGCTTTTCATCTTTCATGTGTTAATTTCTCTTTAATCTTCCATTCTTGAATCTTAATCTTTTCATTAAGCTTTTCATTTAATGTCATCCTTCCATTCTTGTTTTAAGTGTGTTTAAATTGATTAATAATCTTTTAGCTTATTTGTGCTTATTACTTATTTGATGGTGTTGCTTATTTCTTGTTTTTATTACTTTTTATTTGGTTGATTTATATAGCTTATTGTGCTTATTGCTTATTTTATGTTTGGCTTATTTTTATTTGAATGGATTTGGTAGTTTAATGTTTTTAAAATAGATTTTATTGTTTTGCTTATTTGGTGCTTTTTAGAGTTTTTTTTTGTGTTTTGTTTGGCTTATTTTAGAAATTAGTTTAGCTTAATTTTTGCTTATTTGCTTTTATAAATTTTTGCTTATTTTTCCAAATTATATCAAAACCCTTATTCCAAATTTTGGTTTCTAAAATTATTCCGACATTTGTTATTTTCAATTTTATTCCGACATTTAAAGCCCTTTTATTCTGACATTACATTTTCTTACCATTATTCAGACATTTCAAAAATTTATTATTCCGAATTTTGACAAAATGTATAATCCGACTTTTACACACAACTTACTGTTTTCCCGCCAATTTGACCCACATTACGACTTTATTACAACATTATAAATTCCATCATTATTTACTATTAAATGGTATTGCGACATTAATTACAAACAATTATCCGGCTTTTGCTTATTGTTTATTCAAACATTCAATGCATATTACATTCCGAATTTATCACATGTATTATTCCGACATCCACTTTAATGTTTCCCCACAATAATGCAATGCAATCCGAATTTTGGTAATATAATATATTCCGACTTTAAGGTCAATGTAGATTCTGACAGTTTCTTTCATATTGATTGCGACATTTGTATGCATTTGTTTTTGCATGAAATAGTATCATATCTGACATTATATATATATACAATCATTTTGCGACTTTTAGTACTTCTACTTTTCCCCCATTTTGCACAAGATTTTGTCTTACATATTTTACCCATATTCCGACTTTTAAATTGCTTTTAGATTCCGACTTTTATTTTTTTATTTTTTTTATCTCGACTTTAAAACTTTTTATTTTACTCCGACTTTCATTTTTATTTTAATCCGACTTTTATATTTTAATTTTTTTAGACTTTACATTTTTATTTTATTTCGTTATTTATTAATTCAACTTTTATTTTATTTTATATCGACATTCATTTTTTTATTCCCACATGTATTTACTTTGTTTATTTTTATTTTTAACATTTTGTCACATTTTACTTTTTAAATAGAAATAGATAATCAAATTTCTTTTATTAACCAAAAACCACTAAGTCACTCTTTAAACTGGAGATCAATTCGATTAGACCAACTAAGAACATTTTTATATATTAAAATTCAGTTATTAGGACCCGGCAGTTATGAGATGGGATATATAACATATAACCCTAATATAACTCATATTAAAACCTAATCACACCTAACTCCAGCCATCATTTTCTTTCGATACTCCCAAATCAGATACCAAACACAAATCCATCAATCCCTTCATCTCGGTAATCATCACATCATCAATAGTAACAAAACCCACATTATTGACTTGCACAAATTAAATATAAACCCATCAACTAGTCTTTCTGATATAATTTAAGTGTCAGTACGAATCAAAGGCTTCAAGATCTATCATAGGTCTCGGGTAGGTGAATGGCATGTATGATTTTGAGTTTGAATAAATGAAATAATAAGAGAACGAAACATAAATGTTTTAGTTCTTACTTACAAATTTCGGATATTAAATAAGGTATAAAACCTTAATATAGATCGATGATGAGTTTTTCAATTCGTGGTAAGATCTATAAAAGATCAAGACGTGCAAGTTAGAACCATGAATTGGATACGAGATCTTATGCTTTTGTTTAATTCGTGTCTTTTGTTAGAGAGATGGAGTTAGTTTAGATGTTGGTTCTGATTGGTATTCCTTTTAATTGGTATTGAACTCAATGAGTTAACCCAGTTTACTCAACCTCGGAATTATTTTTTAGACTCTATTTTGCAATGTTTCTTTTGAGACTCCATTTCACAATCTTTTGAAACTAACATAATCTCGCAATATTTGAAAAACACCATCTCACAATATGTTTTAAAAACATCATTTCGCAATATTTTGAGTTTTCACCATCTCGCAATAATTTGTAACAACACCATCTCGCAATGTTTTTCAAAAACCTTATCCCGAAAATGGTGGATCTGGGTTTTTCAGATCTGACTTTTTTTTAGTTCTGTTCATCTAAAGAAAACCAAAAACCCAAGTATTGAGACTGCTGAAACACGATGATAAACAAAAAAGGAACTGATATAAAAAATGGAAAGAAAATGGATGATGTTATTGATGAATCTGATGGATAGAAACTGATATGAAAAAAAACTAGAAAATAAAAGTAGAAGATATGAAAAGATGATAAAATGAATAAAATGGAGGAACTGAAAACGGATGTTGGTGATGATGGGACAGAAAAAACTGATAAAAGGATGTGATGATGTGGAGATGATGTGATGATGATGAAACAGCCAGAAACACGATACCCAAAAAATGATACAAAGTGATTATAGACGAGACAAGAAAAACCATGAATCGAACACAAACTCAAACTCAAACACGGATCCAAAAACACGAAACACCCCCAATTAGCTTTGATGCCAATTGTTAACCTATGATTCATCATTAACGAGAGTTTGATCCAGAGGTCGGGGAGGATTGAAGAGATATTTAGCCATTGTTAGAGAAAGTAGAGAGAGAAAGAGAGAGATACTAGAAACTATATGTATTTCTAGTGAGAGAAAGGGAAACAAGAAAATGACAATCCACACCCATCCATGGAAGTACGGAGGGGAATATATAGCTCGGGACTTGAACTACTTACATGTGACAATATCAGTCCCTGCAAGTCCCGGCTATGTAAACTATTGTAATTCTGTTAGTCGCTCACATTTTAGGGCTAACATCTACCAACGACATCCTTCAACACATCATTGGACCCGAGATCACCCTTTGGTTCAAGTAATTCGAAACCCTTCACCGCCCATTCGTACAAGACGACAACTAGAAACCGATGCGATGTTTGTATGTTCGCACTCGCCGTGATTACAGCTGAACCGAAAAACATCAAAGAAGCCATGGCTGATCATGCTTGGATTGAATCGATGACGGATGAACTTCAACAATTTGAAAGACTCAAAGTCTGGGAACTTGTTGGCAGACCATATGATGTAACCGTTAAATCTTCGATGGATCTGGAAAAACAAGATGGATGAAGAAAACACGATCATCAAGAACAAATCTAGGCTAGTGGCTAAGGGGTATGGCCAGAGAGAGGGTATTGATTTTCAAGAATCATTTGCACTAGTAGCTCGTATGAAAGCTGTCAGGATTTTTCTTGCTTATGCGGCACATAAGGGATTCATCGTTTATCAAATGGACATGAAGACGGCATTTCTTAACGGTCCTTTGATAGAAGAATTATATTTTACACATCCAGAAGGATTCGTTAATCCACATTATCCTGAAAAGGTGTATCGTCTCCACAGGGCACTATATGGACTAAAGTAAGCTCCAAGGGCGTCGTATGATGAACTCTCGAATTTTCTGGTATCGAAAGGTTTCTCAAAAGGTTCCATTGATCTTACTTTGTTCATATATAAAAATAGGGATGACATTTTGCTTGTGCAGATTTATGTTGATGATATTATTATCGGGTCTACAAACCTAAAACTTTCAAAATAGTTAGAAAAAGTAATGCACATCAAATTTGAAATGTCTATGATGGGCGAACTAAAATTCTTTCTAGGAATTGAAGTTCACCAATCCCCACGTGGTATCTTATTAAACCAAGCTAAGTATTGTCAAGATAATCAAAAGGCATGGTATGACCTCATGTGACCCAGTTAGGTCACCATTATCCAACTCATCCCTAGATGTTGACTCGGAGGGATTACCCGTAGATCAAACTAAATACCGTTCCATGATCGGGTCCCTCATGTACTTGACAGCCAGTAGACCAGATATTGCACATGCAATATGCTATTGTGCACGATATCAAGCCAAACCCACTAAAAAGCACCTCAAGGAGGTTAAATGGATCTTTTGGTACCTCAATAATACCATTCATTTGGGACTCTGGTATCCGAAGGAAACCGGTTTCTTCCTAACGGCCTATTCAGCTTTTGAGCACGCTGGGTTTCTTGATACTCGAAAAAGTACTTTTGGTGGTGCATAATTTCTAGGACAAGATAAGCTCGTGGGATAGTCTTCTAAGAAGCATGATTTCACGTCACTATCATCAGCCGAAGCGGAGTATGTGTCTCTATCTGCGTGTTGTGCTCAAGTTATTTAGATAAGAACACAACTCACGGATTATGGCTTCCACTTTGATAAAGTACCTATGTACTGTGACTCAAAGTCAGCCATAGCCATCTCCTGTAATCCAGTACAACATTCCCGCACGAAGCACATTGACGTCAGATATCACTTCATAATGATGACGTATAGTCCCCAGCCGGGTCAGGAACCCGGCCCACGGGTACTACCCGTATCCGGCCCATCACAGATGGGTGGGAATAATGTCATTTGAGCTTATGGGCTTGGATGAACAGTAACCGCACACATGTGTGCGGCCCACGGCCCGGCATGACCGGTACAGGGTTAGACAGAATCATATTCTATCTCTGAATAGCCTTCACCCCAAAGAAGAGGATATTCACTCACCATGATTAGAAGATAACAATCAATCTAATTCTGGTGCTTATCCTTTCCTTGGGGCCGAAGCATCAGTGACAGCCCATTAGGGATTCACTGCCTATAAAAGGAACCCCAATGGTTCCACAAAGGTATCACGTTCTATATTCTCAACTCACTCGATTCTTATAAAACCCTAAACCGATACTTACTCTCCTGCCGGAGTCTAATCGTGGGAAACATTCCCACGGTAAGTCTAACGCGTATTGTTTAGTGTGCAGGATCCCAACCATACAGTTCACTTAGTGCAGGATCCGGAGCCCAGCTAACCCGAATTAAGCCTAATTCGGGTCTAGCAAGGATCACCCAACTTTTGCATCAACAAGTTGGCGCCATCCGTGGGACCCATTACACTAAGCTAGAGCAAAATCTCATCTTGAACTCTCAATGACGAATGGGCATCCGCAAGCTAATCCCAGGAACATAAATCCTGGAAATCGGAAGTCCCAAGGGGAAGGGATACTCATCCCCAATCAATCCCCTAGCCGTGCAACGGGCGGACAGAACAACCGCAGTGGTTTTCAGTCTATGGGAGTGACGAGCACGATCTCTATGACTCCTCCACCTACTTCGACCCTAGACAACCCTGACCCAGGGAGTACGCCCAATCCCCCTAACAAGGAGCCGCGCAGACCAACGATTGAGGAAGAAGTAGAAGTCCAACCACTCAGCGAGGAAGATCTCACGCGGGTTCTCACGCAGAACTTTAATAGGATCATCCCAGGGATTGCATCAAGGTTGAATCTAGGAAGGAACCTTCAGTCCAGACTCAACTTTGGCAACACCGGACCAAGCACCTCTTCCCAAAATCAGAGGAAAAGGAAGGCCCGGCCTCAGGAGCGGGGCCTCTTCGAGGAAACTCCCCAACCTAGGAATGTGTTTGAGGGCATAGGAGACCACCTCATAAAGGAATTAACGCAGTCTCGGGAAGGAGAGAAGTCTGACGGTTCACCTGAGTGACCAGATCTGGAACTGACCAGAGCCACTCGCCGCACAAGTGTGTGGGATAGGATGAACACTGGAAAGAAGGCTCCTATCTCTTCTCAAAAGAGCGGTCCTCACCCAAGAGATGGGGCACCACCCCCTTCCAGGTCCATCAGGAGAGGACTCGGATGACCATCCGCCCAAGCGTCGCCGACCTAGGCGTACCCCTCCACCACTACCAAACAATGATGTGTATTATGGTGGACCCTATTATCGAGAGGCAGAAGCGGAGGATCTTTCCCGCCCGTAGTGTGACCCATGGGAAGACCCTTGGCTCACCCGTCCATGGGCGGATCCCAGGGAAGATCCTTTTACTCTCCGTATACGGAACTACTCCGAGGACATAAAACGTCGCATGCCGGCGTGTGTCAAGACTTATGATGAAACTGGTGATCCGGATGATCACCTCAAAATATTTGATACGCGGGCTAAAATTGAGCGATGGCCCATGCCTATATGGTGCCAAATGTTCAATTCAACCTTGATCGGCAATGCCCGTGACTGGTTTGAGGGACTCCCTCCACGAAGCATTGATAGCTTCACGGAACTACGCACTGCGTTCAAGAATAATTATACTCAGCGGAAGAAGTATAATAGGGATCCGGTCTCATTGGCAACTGTCAAGCAACGACCGGGGGAGTCTACAGAAGCCTTCACTAAACGCTTCAACGACGAGTGCACACGCACAAAGACAATGCCGGAACTCCTGAAAATCTCCGACTACATGCATGCCATAACAGACAGGGAATTAATCAGGTGTCTCAATGACAAGCGTCCGGAGAGATATGATGATCTTGTTAATGCAAGTAATGCCTAAAAACATTATTAGTGTTAACTAATCTTTCTTAGTTTTGATCACAACAAACCATACAACACATTTAGTGTAGAAACACAAAATGAATTATTTAACTAACACTATCATCAAGGTAATAATCATATCACTAACCTTTCTTAATCATACTTAGTGATCATCAAAATGATTATCCTTAAAACTCACTTTTGCTAATAAGACAAAAGACTTTTTAATAAACTTTCTTTTTTAGAAAATGTTTTATTAAAATGGAAAATGAAAATTTGAAAATGGCATATTCCAAATGCTGTTAGAATATCCTTTGAAGGGTTTAAATACCTTAGATATTCCCACCCCACTAAAAGACAAAAAAGGGAGCGGAGTCTAGTGGCGGTACCTTAAGTACCTACGCGGTACCTTAGCGATATGATACCGCGGGGTGAGATAAGGTGCCGCGCACAGTAGCCGTTATAGATCCGTTGTAACTTTGTCTCCTTTAAATAGTGGGTCAAATCTCATTTTCCAGTAAGCCTCTTGGACGTTTTTCTCAGCCCTCTTTCTATTTTCTATAGCATAATCATTAGTAAATGATCACTTAATTTGTTAAGGATGTTTACATATGATTATCCCCTTGATCCCCTCCTTTACCATGTCCAATGAGAAGATCACTCACTCACTAGTGTAGTGATAAAGATGAATTTATGAGCTAGTCATATTCATCATTATATCTTGTTGTTTTAGGTCAATCCAATGTATTTATGAATACTTGGACTAGTTGTGTTCATCCAAGTTATTTGTGAATACTTGGATTTGTTGTGTACATCCATTGCATATGTGTTTGCTTGGATTTGTGTTGTGTAAATCCAAGCTACATGTGTGTACTTGGATAAGTCTAGTTGAGTTGTAATAGATTTGATTAGGAGTTCTCACTAGACTATAAAGTGATGTGGTTGTGTCTTGTGAGTTCTCACTAAACTTTAAAGTGATTAGTAGTTGTGTTGTGTGAAGTTCTCACTTAGCTTCAAAGTGAAGAGTCGTGAAGATTGGTTCTAGCTTTCGATTAGAACTCGACACCTAGCCTTGTGTCGTAAAATGGTGAAGTAGGCAACGTCGTGAATATTGGTTCTACCTTTCGATTAGAACCCGACATCTAGCCTTGTGTCGTTAAATTGTGAAGTAGGCAATGTCGTGTAGATTGGTCCTAGCTAAAGATTAGGTCTCGACATTTAGCTTAGTGTCGGAAAATGATGTAAGCAACGATGTAAGGTTTTCTCCGCCGAGAAGGGAGCTTGTGGAAATCTCGAGTAGGTGTACTCGAGGAGTGGAGTAGAAACGAGGATAGAGCCTCGTTGTCGAACCACTATAAATCTTGGTGTCTTCCCACTAGGTTGTCTCCTTCCTTGCTCTTTACTTATTTCATTATCATTATACTTGCTTATTATTATTGCTAGTGCATTTCAATTGAACCTAATCATTATGCAACTTAGCTTTAAGTAAAAGATAGTTTTGATACAAACCAAATTAAAAGGAATTTTAATTTGGTCACCAATCGAAGAGAAACTATTCAACCCCCCCCCCCCCCTTCTAGTTTCTACAATTGGTATCAGAGCGATGGTCACTCAAGATCTTTGAAGTATATTGTCTTTAAAACTTGGATAGATCCATTGTCTCCTCAAATTAGAAGGTCTAGTTGTACTAAAGTTTCTCTTTGGTCAAAACTATGTTTTCTTTGAAAAATAGGTCTTTTAATTGATAATATTGCATCCCACTTAAGATTAGTAGCCTTTATGCATTTTAGATATACTCTTGAAATGTATCTACTAGTTTGCATCTTGCTTTGTGTAGGTACTCATGAAGATCAATCACTTAATTGGTTGTGAATTGAGTCACTTGCACTTGTAGAAGAATCATCTTCATTGATCTTTAACATCTATGAATGATGATACCAAGATGATTGGGAATGATACTAGTCCTTGAAGACTTAGTACTCATCATAGTCATTGATTGGGCTTAGCATTTGTTCCTTCATGGATTGCTCTTTGTGGCCAAGGTACGCTTTCGTTCTTCCACACGCCCTTTGATCATTCTTTTGATCATTACTTGAATATGTGCTTGTTCTCGGCATCCTTGCCTTGACATTTATTTATGGTTTGTGCTTCTTTTCTTTTATCCTCTCAAACCTTCATTGCTTGGATACTTGACTCACTATGGTGATGTAGAGTGAGTTAGTAGAAGCTTAAAGTATCAAGCATGATTTACATGGTTTGCACCCATACGGTTAGTAGGCCCTTCGTGGGAGAGAAAGTGAATTAATACTTTGCTCATATTTTAGTTTAGACTAAGACTATTATTGAAAGTGATCTTAGTTGAGACTTGAATAATTGCTTTGTGCTTATTCATTACCAAAGCCGTTTATCGTTTCGCCGGAAAGGCACGTCTTAAACCACTATATATGACACAAGCTCTTTGTTTCATCTACTTGAAGATTGTCATTAATCCCTTGAGCATTGATCCTAGTCTTGATTCACTTCTCTTGACTTCTCTCCACTTAGTCGTTTTGCTACGAGTAGTCGTTTGTCCGTTTCGGTTCTTTTCGATCTTGATTTAACTCGTAATCCTTCGTTAAGGCATATTGCTTAGTGTTGTGATGATCCAATGATATTCTAAAAGGCTCATGAATTAATTTTAAGTATTTTAGAAAAACTGGATTTTCAAAATTTGGCGTTTTTCAGAGATAGAAACCTGCCTCTATAGGCGGTTCCTTATCTCCGCGGCTCAAACTCGCGGTACCTTATCGATAAGGTACCGCGGGAAGTAACTTTTGTCAGAGCGCCAGTTTGTGTTTTTTATTCTTTTTCAAACCAAACTCTCTCTCCCAAAAACACACAACCGACGGGTTTTACCTTTTCCACCATTGTTGAAGCTTCCAAAACCTTCAATCACTCAAATTAATTGATTCCAAGTTGTGGGTTTCACTCATCCTCCATCTAACATCAATTAATTGTAAGTATTTTCTTTCAATTTCATCTATTTTGTTCTAGGGTTCATCCTTTCATAATTGGGGATTTTTAAAATTGAAATTGAATTAAAACCTTAATAGGAATGTGGGTTGACATAGTTATTTTACTATGATTCCTTAGGTTCATATTCATTAAGATTTCACTAAAACCCACTTGTAGAACAAATCCGAATTTAGGCTAAATGATTTTGGTTGAATTATGGATTTGAGATGAACCCATGAACAAGTAGGTAATGACATTGTTAATGCTTACCTAAAAACCTTGTTTTGAAAAACCAATGATCTAATCCATTGTTGATCTAACATAGATCATGTGTTCTTGGTTAATGATGGAATAGACACATTGTGAACATGAAAATGATATGGATTCAATCCTATGTTTGTCAAGCAATTGATATAACACATTTTCATTTTTCGTTTTCCTTTTTAATTTTTCATATGAGTGATTGGATAGATATTTTCGTGTTTAGGTACATGTCATGCCTTCAAGATATCAAAAAGATCACGAACGAACACGAGCATACATGCCCTCTCACCCTCTTTTGATTCACTCTCACAAAAACTCGTCTAAGTCTCTCGAACATTGTTGTTTCCATGAAGGACGCATTGTTTGTTCCAATTTCGCAAATGAGTTTATTCGCTTCATGTTTAAATCTATTGGGTTTGATTGTCTTCTTGATATTGATGAGCCAATATTTCCTTCGTTTCTTATGGAGTTCTTTAGCTCATTCACATTGATAAGCATCAATAATGGTTTGTCTATACGATTTTCCATTATGGGGAAAATCATTATTTACACTCTTGAAGAATTTGGTGATATTCTTGGAGTGCCATCTAACGGTCAATGTCGATTCACCGATGCTTGGAGTTTAGACTCTTTGGAATCGGCCCTTATTGATGCTCATTATGTGACCGTGCTTCCAACTCCTTCAGACATCATTCATACCATTTCCAAACCTCGTGAGCTCCTATTCATGGTAAATTTCAAGGAGTTGTTCGAACTCTCTCTCCTTGGGAATTACTATCTAGTGATATTAATTATTTCATGTCTCCTTGGGCTGAAATCATTAGGGAAAATGCAATGTGTCTTGATGGGAATCGCGATTTAGTACCCGCTTGTCTTGCACACATGTTGTATTGGGTTGCCACCACAACTCCTTACAATCTCGCATTTTTCATAGCTAGAAGAATTAGGTTTGTTATTCTTGAGCCTAAGTCAAGTCTTCCCTATGGAATGCTTCTTTCTCGTCTTCTTAGAAGAGTCCTTATTGACTTTCCGTCTCTTCTATCTTCACCCTATCACTCCGTTTATCGTGTCATGTCTCCCATTCAAGGGAACATTTCACCCGAGATCAATGTGAACTCGTGTCAAGTCGAAAATACTTCTCAAGAAGAGTCTTCTAGTAACCCTCCCTCAAACTTCATTAACTTCATGTCCTCTTCAATCTCCATCTTGTCCTCCCATGAAGTTGATTCCAATTATCAATTTTATCTCAATCATCTTCTTCGAGAACGCCTCAGAAGTGAATCAAGGAATTAGATGTTATGCTCTTAGTGACTTGCAACACTCATCTAGGATGTTTTATTGACTCTCTTCTCTTCATTTGGTTATGTATTAACTTATGCTTGGATTATTATTTTCTTTGATCCTTAATGTTAATTATGCCTTCATGTTTGTGTTTTACATAGCTTTGTGCATGCCATATGATAGTTAGCTTATTAGATTATGATCTGTAGTTAACTTTGGCTTGTAAAACCTTTGGGAAAAATCTGGGTTTATCAAAAACTGGAATGGGAAATTTTTGAAAACCTTCTGGTCGCGGTTCCATATCGACCCGCGGTTCCTTATCGATAAGGTACCGCCGGTCCTAGATAAGGAACCGCCGGCCACTGTGCACGACAGCATCTTTGCTTTACACTGTTTTCTTAATTTTGTGTAAACCTTGCATGATTTTTAGTAATAAACTGCACATTTCCTAAACTAGGGTATCTAAATTCATTATTCACCTAAAATGATCTTAACCCATTACTAGTTTGGATCATCCCCTCAACCATTTAAACCCACCTTGTTTGCCATGTTCTTCACACATCAAACATACTTCCCTAAACCTTAAACCACCCTAATCAACCATGGTGTGTACCAAAACCTCAAACACTTCCAAGACCTCCACCCCAAGAAAAACACTCAAAATAAGGGTTAAGGTAGCTAAGCCTAACTCTTCACCTTTCCATACACCTAAGAATGAGAATGCTCCTATCCTCATTTCTTCATCACCTTCCCCACCTCTTGCACCATGCAAAACCTCCTCCACCCATGGTACTAACCACTCAATTGGTTCTACCTCCTCTTCATTCAATTCTAGAATGAATGAGCTTTCTTCACCCTTCACTCCAAGTGCACCCTTGGAAGTGACCACTCAACCTCAACCAATCCAAAGCATTCCTTTTGGGAATGATTTTGATGACTCTTTGGTGACTTCACCATTTACCCCTCACAATTCACCCATTTCACCAACCTTGGAGGATTTACCTCCACACTCACCCATTTCCCCTTTGGGGAACATGCCTCCACTTTCACCCACTTCACCATTGGAGAACTTGCCTCCTCCACCTCCACCCAACTCAAACATCCCAATTTTGGGTGTCCCTCTTTCCCTCCTCTTGGATGATCCTTACTTTGGGTTTCAACAAACTCATGGTCCTAGATGTCCATGTTGTCTCAACAACCACTTCCTCATCCAAAACCTTAGGATGGACATGTATGAACTACATAGGAGGTTGCAAAATTTCTTGCTTGCTTTGTTCTCCATGCCTCCTCCTAGGAGATGAATGATGGAGTTCTTTTAATAAAGATTTTCAAAAAACAAGCCAAAGAAAACCACCTATCTAGATTTAATGATAAGCTAGCTATGTATTAGTTAGTTTTATTTATCTTTGTACTTGTTTCCTCATTAATGAATGTCTCATGTTGTTGTGTTATGGATTTAGCTTTGTGTGATTCTATCATTTTGTGCACACTAATCAACTTTAATTTGAAATTAAAATTGAACCTAAATCTATCACAACCCCTAAACTTGACTAAAATTGGTTCAAAATGATATCTAAATTATTTTGTCACCCTTTGTCAAGACATTCTTTGTGAATGTGTTGCTTTATGCAACCCTAGCATATTTTGGTTCTAATAGAGGTAAAAATCCAAGATTTGCAATTTTTTTAAAAAGTCTTAGTTTTTCCCAAAACCCAGGAAAAACATGGTTTAAAGTCCTCTAGACGCGGTTCCTTAAGGACCCGCGGTTCCTTAGCGATATGTAACCGCCGGCCCACATAAGGTACCGCGGCCAGAAAGTGACTTTTGACGAATTTTTGGTCAAAACCTTTAAACCCTATTCCCATTCAAGATTCCTTCTTTACTCAAATTGACTAAACATTAATTGACAATACACATTTTGTATTCAAATTCTTACCTTGATTACATTTTACTTATACCCCAACCTTGAGATTTCATTCTCACACCTTCCCAACCTTGAGAATTCATTCTCACATAACCTTGAGAATTCATTCTCACATAACCTTGAGATATCATTCTCACACTCTCACAATGCCTAACTCCTACATCCCTAACCTTGACATTTCTTTGTCACAACCCCACTCACCCAAAGCTTCCTCTTCCAAGCTTTCAAAGAAACCGAAAATCTCGGTTCGACCCGTTTGGGTTAAGAAGAATGAACCATCTTCGTCCAAACCACCCAAATACCCTACCTTCTCTCCAATCAAGTATTGGAATGAGACTTACACCATAAACCCCATCACCGGAGCAAAAGAACATGTTCCACCACCACCACAATCCTTCAATACCCCCCAACTCAATGACCTTTCCACCTTCCCAAACCTCACAAGGCATTGTGAAAACACTCCCAAACCCTTTACCCCACCACCACCAAACCCTAAGTTTGATGCCATACCCCCATCAAACGATTTTGTCTTGCATCATGGATCCTCGTGTGATTGTTTCCGTTTTTAACAAATTGAACTTGCTCATGTGTATGAGAAGTTAAATTTTCTTGAATTCCTCCTCACTCGATCTCCTATTCAAGTTTTCGTTCTGGTGGACAAAACTTTGAATGATGCATCGTCGTCTTTTTAGTTTTATTTTTTTTAAGCAATCCTGGAAAATATCACTATTAGACTAGCTTATGCTTAGTGGTTTATTTTCCAGATTTATTGCTTTTAGATACTCATACTATGTGTATGACTATCCTCTTTGTTGTATTTTTTTGTAACTTTTGTGTTATTTGTGTGCTATCTAATTAGTTCTATTTTTGAGTTGATCTTGGTTAAATTTTTACAATTGCTTATGGGTGATTCCATCAATTCTAAAGCTTTAACCCATTGACAAGCTTATCATCTTCATTTTTATTGAAGTTTGATTTTGTCAATTACCTCTTTGGACATACTTAGCAAAATACTTGCTTCTAATTTGAGATTTCTTCTCTTTCTCCCTCTCAAGTTACTTAGTAGGTAGTGATCATATATACATTGGTGTTTCTTTCCTTTCTACTAACCTTTGTGTAGCATGTCACCTTAGCTCACAAACTTGGTGCCCCAAGCAAGGGGGAGCAACCACCAAGGGGGAGCTACTAGCAAAGTTCGATGCACTTCAAAGACTTATGCTAACCTTTTTGCTACGACAAAGGGGGAGAAATGATAGTGATAAACTAGTTAATAATTCCATAGTTTGTGTTTATACGTAAATGAGTTTATCGTTTGTCGTAATCAAAAAGGGGGAGATTGTTAATGCAAGTAATGCCTAAAAACATTATTAGTGTTAACTAATCTTTCTTAGTTTTGATCACAACAAACCATACAACACATTTAGTGTAGAAACACAAAATAAATTATTTAACTAACACTATCATCAAGGTAATAATCATATCACTAACCTTTCTTAATCATACTTAGTGATCATCAAAATGATTATCCTTAAAACTCACTTTTGCTAATAAGACAAAAGACTTTTTAATAAACTTTCTTTTTTAGAAAATGTTTTATTAAAATGGAAAATGAAAATTTGAAAATGGCATATTCCAAATGCTGTTAGAATATCCTTTGAAGGGTTTAAATACCTCAGATATTCCCACCCCACTAAAAGACAAAAAAGGGAGCGGAGTCTAGTGGCGGTACCTTAAGTACCTACGCGGTACCTTAGCGATATGGTACCGCGGGGTGAGATAAGGTATCGCGCACAGTAGCCGTTATAGATCCGTTGTAACTTTGTCTCCTTTAAATAGTGGGTCAAATCTCATTTTCCAGCAAGCCTCTTGGACGTTTTTCTCAGCCCTCTTTCTATTTTCTATAGCATAATCATTAGTAAATGATCACTTAATTTGTTAAGGATGTTTACATATGATTATCCCCTTGATCCCCTGCTTTACCATGTCCAATGAGAAGATCACTCACTCACTAGTGTAGTGATAAAGATGAATTTATGAGCTAGTCATATTCATCATTATACCTTTTTGTTTTAGGTCAATCCAATGTATTTATGAATACTTGGACTAGTTGTGTTCATCCAAGTTATTTGTGAATACTTGGATTTGTTGTGTACATCCATTCCATATTTGTTTGCTTGGATTTGTGTTGTGTAAATCCAAGCTACATGTGTGTACTTGGATAAGTCTAGTTGAGTTGTAATAGATTTGATTAGGAGTTCTCACTAAACTATAAAGTGATGTGGTTGTGTCTTGTGAGTTCTCACTAAACTTTAAAGTGATTAGTAGTTGTGTTGTGTGAAGTTCTCACTTAGCTTCAAAGTGAAGAGTCGTGAAGATTGGTTCTAGCTTTTGATTAGAACTCGACACCTAGCCTTGTGTCGTAAAATGGTGAAGTAGGCAACGTCGTGAAGATTGGTTCTACCTTTCGATTAGAACCCGACATCTAGCCTTGTGTCGTTAAATTGTGAAGTAGGCAACGTCGTGTAGATTGGTCCTAGCTAAAGATTAGGTCTCGACATTTAGCTTAGTGTCGAAAAATAATGTAAGCAACGATGTAAGGTTTTCTCCGCCGAGAAGGGAGCTTGTGGATATAGTGGAAATCTCGAGTAGGTGTACTCGAGGAGTGGAGTAGAAACGAGGATAGAGCCTCGTTGTCGAACAACTATAAATCTTGGTGTCTTCCCACTAGGTTGTCTCCTTCCTTGCTCTTTACTTATTTCATTATCATTATACTTGCTTATTATTCTTGCTAGTGCATTTCAATTGAACCTAATCATTATGCAACTTAGCTTTAAGTAAAAGATAGTTTTGATACAAACCAAATTAAAAGGAATTTTAATTTGGTCACCAATCGAAGAGAAACTATTCAACCCCCCCCCCCCCCCCCCCCCTTCTAGTTTTTACAGATCTCATGGAAAGGGTCAGAAACTTCATAGAAGGAGAAACGGCGGTTGTCGCGGCTTACCCTTCAAAAGGAAACGGCTACCGATCAAATGACCAGTCCAGGAGGCAATCGGGCAGTCAAGCAATCAAAACAATAGTAGGGGCTCAGACTATAAGAGCCAAAACAAAGGAGGACGGCCGGACAATAAGTTTACCCCCTAAAGATGTCCTACCGGGAGATCTTGCTGACGGAAGGGGCAAATTTTCCGAGGCCTCCCCCAATGACAACTTCGCCGGACCGTCGGCAAGGAAATCGCTTCTGCGAGTTTTATAATGACACAGGCCATGGCACTGAGGAGTGTATCCAGCTGAAGAAGCACATTGAGTCACTGATCAAATCAGGTAAACTCAAGCATTTGGTTAAGGATTAGAAGGATGGAAAAGACAACAAGAAGTATGACAAGAAGGATCCCCAAAAGGACAAGCCTTCGACCATATACATGATCCAATCCAGACAACGCCGCACGAGGCAGAAAATTGGCCAAAAATTTTCACGCGGCAGGGAAATCTCATTCCCTCCCATCACAGCAAGTGATGTGATTGATGCGCCTCTCACTATTGAGATAAGCATTGGAACACACAATGTTCGTCGCATGTATGTGGATGGAGGGTCTTCAGCAGAAGTACTATACGAACACTGTTTTGTGCAGTTACGGCCAGAAATAAGAAGCCAATTAGTACCGGCCACGGTGCCGCTCACTGGCTTTAGTGGAGACACCATCTGGTCGATAGGGCAACTGCGTCTGCTGGTAACCATTGGGAATGAGGAGCACTCCACTACAGCGTGGATGAACTTCATGGTGATACGCTCACATTCTCCGTACAATGGGATCATAGGCAGACCAGGTATTTTGGCTATACGGGCGGTACCTTCCACGGCACACGGAATGATCAAGTTCCCTGTTGAGGGAGGAATCGTCACCATTTACAACACAATCGTACCAGCATCCGAGTGTCATACCATGACAACACCGGCTCCACCTGTTCCACCCAAGGATGGATCACCACCTCCTAATTGGAGGGTGGCAATCCATCCTGACTATCCGGAGCAGGAGATATCCATAGGGGGCGCTCTCGGATAGCGGCAAAAGGGCCATGTGCTCTCTTTTAAGTACAAATCTAGATATATTCGTATGGGAGCCAAAGCATATGACAGGCGTACCACGCGCGATAGCAGAACATAAGCTCCAAATCCGCCAGGGGTACCAACCCGTCAAGCAAAAGAAGCGCGGCCAGGCGCCTGAGCGCAACCGAGTGATATTGGAGGAAGTACGGAAACTAGTTGACGCAGGTATCATGCGCGAGTTATACTACCACGAGTGGTTACCCAATCCGGTCATGGTCAAAAAACATGACGGAAGTTGGCGCATGTGTGTGGATTTCACGGATCTGAACAAAGCATGTCCACAGGATTGTTACCCGTTACTAGAGATTGACTGGAAGGTGGAATCCCTATGTGGATATCCTTTTAAGTGCTTCCTAGACGCATATAAAGGATACCACCAGATCCAGATGGCGGAGGAGGACGCAGAAAAAACGGCGTTCCATACTAGTCAGGGCGTATATTGTTATACGAAAATGCCGTTTGGACTAAAGAACGTCGGTGCTACATACCAGCGGCTTGTGGACAAAGCCTTTGACTCACAGATAGGCCGCAACCTGGAAGTCTATGTGGATGACTTAGTCATAAAAAGTCATACGAAGGATGCACTTCTCCGGGATGTCCAAGAGACATTCGACACACTGAGGAGGATTAATAAGAAGCTAAACCCAAAGAAATGCACGCTTGGGGCAACGGAGGGAATGTTCCTTGGATATATGATTGGTCCAAATTGCATCAAACCTTGCCCAGAGAAAACAGACGCAGTAATACAGCTGCCATCTCCTCAGACACGGAAGGAGGTGCAATCCTTAAATGGGAAGCTGGCCGAGCTAAATAGGTTCCTATCCAAGTCCGCAGAGAAGTCATTACCCCTATTTAAGACACTCAAGAAGTGCATTAGGAAGGGAGACTTCCGGTGTACAAAGGAAGCCAAGGAAGCTTTTGGCCAACTCAAGCATCACCTTGCATCTCTCCCTATGCTAGTAGCTCCCCGGCCAAAGGAAGAACTCATTATGTATCTCTCAGCCATACACGGAGCAATAAGTGCGGTACTCATGACGGATAGGGATACGGTACAAACTCCGGTCTACTTCATAAGTAGAACACTACAAGGGCCGGAGTTGAATTACTCCTCTATGGAAAAATTGGTTTTGGCACTAGTGTTTGCTACAAAGCGGTTGCGCCGATACTTTCAGGCGCACCCAATTGTAGTCATTACTGATCAACCAATAAAGCAAGTTATCTCTAGACCGGATGTGGCAGGAAGGTTACAAAAATGGAGCATTCTATTGGGGGAGAATAATATATCTTATAGGCCAAGGACGGTTGTTAAAGGCCAGATCCTGGCAGATTTCTTGATAGAGAAGCCGGATGAGGAAGGTCCAATCGTAAAACAAGACGAGACTCCAGCAGCACCATGGGTGTTATTCACGGACGGATCTTCGTGTACGGATGGGTCGGGAGCGGGTCTCATCCTCACAAATCCGGAAGGAATGGAGTTTACGTACGCCCTCCGTTTTGAGTTCACAGCCACCAACAACGAAGCAGAATATGAAGCATTAATTGCGGGTTTAAAAATCACCGCTAGAATGGGATTCCGCAACCTTGAGGCCTACGTGGACTCACGGCTTATCGCGAACCACATTCTAGGTGGATATGTGGCTAAGGAGGATAACATGGTCTGATACTTGGAGAAAGTCAAGTCACTCATCGCGGCCTTCAGCAAGTTTTCCATTAAGCAGGTGCCAAGAGGTGAGAACAAGAAGGCGGACACTCTTAGCAAGATTGCATCCACAAGCTTCGCCCACTTGTCCAAGCAAGTCTTGGTGGAAATACTCAAGGAAAATTCTATAACAGAAGGGGAGGTCGCTACTATAGTTGAGGAGGATGGACCTACATGGATGACCCCGATCGTCAACTATTTGACTAGTGAAACCCTTTTGGACGATGAAAAAGCGGTGCGGCGCATAAGAATGAAGTCGCAGCACTTCGAACTTCGAGAAGGTATCCTCTATAAGCGTTCTTTCTTGCAGCCGTGGTTGCGGTGTGTTGGACCACGTCAGGCCACTTACGTAATCAGTGAGATACATGAAGGGTTATGCGGCATGCATGCAGGTCCACGATCCGTGGTAGCTCGAGCCCTACGTACAGGATATTATTGGCCTACCATGCATAGGGACGCACGAGACATGATTCGCAAGTGTAGTGATTGCCAAGTGCATAGACCAGTGCCGCGACACCGGCAGCAGGAGCTTACACCTATCACATCCCTATGGCCATTCTATAAGTGGGGAATCGACATTGCAGGACCATTTCCTGTAGCTGCGGGGGGAGTTAAGTTCTTGATTGTCACGATGGACTACTTCACACGATGGATAGAGGCCAAGGCAGTCAAATCCATCACGGGCAAACAAGTTAAAAAGTTTGTTTGGGAGAACATTGTGTGTCGTTTTGGCTTACCAGGAGAAATCATCTCGGACAACGGTAAACAGTTTGCGGATAATCCATTCAAGGACTGGTGTGCATCATTGAATATCAAATGGCGCTTCGCGTCTGTTAAATATCCGCAGACAAATGGCCTTGTGGAACGAGCAAATACAAGCTTGGGAAACGGCATCAAGGCACGTCTGGATGAACGAAGTGCCAAATGGGTGGATGAGCTACCACATGTTCTATGGGCACATAGGACTATGATAAAAACAGCCAACGGAGATACTCCATTTGCATTGGCCTACGGCACTGAAGCTGTTATACCAGCAGAAATAGGAATGCCTACCATCCGTACGGTGGAGGTTAATGTCGTCACGAACGACGAGCAGCTACGAATCAACCTGGATCTGTTGGCAGAAAAAAGGGAGATAGCAGCCATCAATGAGGCTAAGTCCAAGGCTAAAATGAAGGCTTATTATGACGCCAAGGTTAAAGGTGTTTCTTTTCGACCGGGAGATTATGTCTATCGTGCTAACGAAGCAAGTCGAGCGGAGAATACAGGAAAGCTGGGCCCTAAGTGGGAAGGACCGTATGAGGTCACGGAAGCCTTAGGACGAGGCGCGTACAAGTTACGTGACATGGATGGCCGCGATCTGGAACGCACATGGAACATCTCCAATCTCAAAAGGTGCTATCTTTGAAAGCTACGGCTTCCGCATGGGTACTTCGCTATATGTGGCTTTAATGAAGATCCATGCACTCTATCTGTTTTGCTTCTTATGTTTTGTCTAGGTTCCTTTTTTGTTTTTTAGGACTTATCATTCTTGTTCAAACAAAAAATGTAAACTTTCTAATAAAATGTCGTGGTGCCTAGCTAGCTCCACGGCTTGTTTTGTGCAAATTATTTCTTAGGATTTTGTTAGTCATATGAATTTTAGTTATTATTATAATATGCCATGTTTCATTCATATGCATTCATTCAATCACAGTACATGTACTATACGCCTCCAGGCGGGGTAAGAGGATTAAGTGAACCTACTAATTCAACTTGTCGCGTAAGAGGGATGCAACCCCAGCGGCGCGGATCATGTATCCTTACTAGACACCTTACTCACAAGACGTTGTGATAAGTTTCTGTATGTCGTACTCACGTAGTGCTTTGCATAATAAAGACGTACGTCGCATGTCTAGTAAATTATTGACTTGAATGTATTTTCCCTTTTGGGTAAGACGTGACATGTCATGCAGTATCGGTATACGATATTTAACAAAATAAAAGTACACAAGTTTCCAAATAAATAACAAAATGGCCGTGCTTATCACGGACCTACAAACAAAAGACAGTTATCTACCATATCAGTCTTAGCCGTGTACATGCACGGACGAATAAAAGTTACAAATGTTTACAAGATAAATTACAAGGGAAGTAGGAATTCCCCTATGTCTTTCTTTCCTTCTTCGATCAGAGCACGGAGGGCCTCCTCGCGAGCGTCCTTTCCATCCTGTGCCTTGACCACAGTCGCATCCAATGCCTCCGCAAGCAGCTTTTCACCTTTCATCACTTTTGATACGGAGTCATAAGTAGGCAGGGTCAAGGGGATGGGATCCGCAGTAAGCTTGGACATTACCACCTCGTTCGGAGCATCCTTAAGCGCCTCGAGTTCATCCAGAAGAGGGTGTTGGATTTCCGCCAGTGCATTCATCGACGCGGTCATAATGTCCGCAGCTGAGGGATTATGGTAGGGATGCTGCATGATGTATTCGTTCTTACCTATCAATTCTGCAGCCTTGACCAAACCCTCATGCCTACCACGGTCGATTCCATCTGACACGACCCCGGCGAAGGCTTGCAGCAGGTGCGGTGCTTCTATGGCCTTGCTTACGGCAAGGCGCATTCCTTGTCCAATCATCTACCTGCGTCCAGCTATGGCAGATAGCAGGGGAGGACACAGTCTTTCAGCACAACTTGTGGTCATCTTGCTCAGTTCCTCCTCCGCCGTTGCAGTTTTCTCTTCCAACTGGGCCGACACTTGTGTTAGCTCATCCTTCAGCGCATCGCGCTCTTGGGCGATGTTGAAGGCTTGTACGGTTACGGCCTTGGTAGAAGCTTCGGTCGCGGACACCTGCATATGGAACTTCGAGTTATCACAAGGGTAATATGTTCTTTTTCTTGGGTCAAATAAAAAATCAAGGAAAGAGTATATGTGTAAAATTTTCAAAAGCATAACTTCTCGTTCGATGTGGCTACAAGGGCCTCGAGCTCGGCGAGGCGTTTTTCTCGGCTGTCGGCGTGATGCGCTTGCTCTTTCACTGTAGCCTCGGCCGTCACCAGCGCCGCTTGCAAAGACGCGATGGTCTTCTCATTCTTCACGACCATTGCCTCCCGGCGAGCTATCCTTTTGTCTGCCCGCTTCACATTCGCCAGGGCCTTGATCAGACGGCGTCTTAGAGCGGCACCCACCGTCACTTGATGCGTGGACGACACGTCAAACTGCTCCAAAAGGGATTCATGATCCAGCTCATCTAAGTCTTGTGCAAGGGCTGGAGGGGTAATGTGCTCGATGAATTCTGAACACTCATATTCCGCCTCCAACCTTGTTAGACTTGAGAGATTCCATGCTATGCGCAGGCTATTTTCTGGCCCTTCGGGGAGTGGCTCCTCGGCGTGTGTCGCAGTAGGGGATGGGGGTCTGTTTGATGGTGCGGGGGATGGATTCCTCTCCACTTCTTCCTCTTGGGCTACGGCCGACGGATTCGCCCTGTTATTGACATTGCAAATTTTGTTTAGGCATTATATATTTCATAATCAAAATGACACGACTGACATTCGAAGGGTACTTACGTGGTACCAATTGCAGGTTCTGGGGCGGTAGGAGCTACGGTACTCACAGGGGTAGCTCGCCAGACTTGCTCTTCCATGTGCGAGGTAGGGTCGGCCTGAGCAGTCGCAGTACCACTTCCCTCCTGGTACTGCGGATGGTCCTTCCTCAGTTTCTTTGGGGGAGCATTCGAGGCCCCGGCCCCATCCCCTATCGTCTTTTCCACCCTCCTGGTGGTCTTTCTCTTTCTAGATGTGGGCGGGGCGGACCCGGAAGCTTGAGTGATGTCTTCGTTCTCAAGGTTGAGGAAATTGTTTTCATCTTCCTGGTGCATCGCGGTTCCCTCCGACAGTAGCTCTCCACCATCTTCATTATGGAAGTCCAATGGGGATTTCTCGATGACAGGCTCCCCTTCATCTGATCTTTGCTCGGACGTTTCTTCGAGTGGAATGGTGCGGTCGGCGGTCGCATCGAGAAGGGGTAGTTCATTCTCCTTTAGAGGGGGGAACCCTTCTGGCACCTTCATTGGGTCGCCCTGGCGTAGTAATCCGTGTAGGTTCATTTATGCGGACATTTATAAATACACGGGTTAGTACGGTTCTACAATACAAATGACATTTCACATTTACAAGGTATAAGTAAACCTACCCTCTCCATGTTCCGTCAGGAAGCACGGATATAAGTCATCCCTCCCATAGTAGCGGCGACTTAATCCTACTAAGCACATAAAATGTTCCGGCAACCCCCTATGGAATTCTGTGCGGTGGGTATCTAGTATTTTTAAGTCTCTGCTGCTATAGTCTTTGGATTTGGGCGGAAAATCTTTGGGTGCTCTAGTTTTGAGCACGAAAGGAGTAGGGAATACCTTCTCATCGACAAAGAAGTAATGGTCGTACCAGTTCTTAAGGGAGTCTAAAGGCTTCCTATACGTCATGGGGGCGTTCTCGGGTCGTTTTTTAAACGATAGCCACCCATTCACTAGTTGGGGGAAGTAAAAAGCCCTAAATAGGTTCACGGTCGGAGTCACTCCGCATGTATGGCATGTAATTTCAAACTGGTTGATTTTACACGCCCCTATGCAATGAAGCTGGGTTATGTGGAAGTCATAATACAATAGCAGATCTACCAAGAATTTGGACAGGGGGATACGATAGTTGGCCGAGTCAAATAGGCGCGTGTACACGCCTATTTTCCCCGCCGGTGCATCCGTAATTGCCTCACCTTCACCTGGATAGGTGGGGTGTACGCTTTCGGGAATGTAATACTTCGACAAAAAGTCTATGTATTTTTCCGCCGACATCACGTTAAGGACATCCGTGATAAGTGGGTTGTCCTTTACCATGTTTTATAAAAAGGGTTTGAAAGGCGTGATGATCTAACCTGCAGCGGAGGAAATCCGTTGAATAGAAGGCAAAAGTTTGGAGGATGGAGCTTGGAAATAACAATGGCGGAAGAGAGTATGTATTGTGTGTGTAACAAACACACACACCAACTCTTATATAGGGTTGCCTCGGTTTCCGAGGTAACGTGGATGTTTGACACGTGTAGGCCACTGCGCCTATCCAACGGATGGGATTCCTGACACTTCTGCAAAAGTCAGAAGGGGCCCACGGGTCACTTCTTAGCAGTTTTACGTGGCTCAATGGTGGGCATTAATGGTGCACTTTTGCAGAAGTGCGGCTGACCAGTTGACTACCATTAATGCATTTATTCTTGTGTCGGGATGTGCGGTCTTACGTAATACCATATTCAATGCTACATTTAATTTGTCTCGACCGTTACGTGCGGCGGAGGTGCTATTAGAATAATATTCCTAAGGCAGGCAGCCACGTGCGGCCAAAGCAAATTTTTTAAATATTTCTCATTCCCTAGGTCTTTCTTGGTATGTCCGGAGAGCATCTTGATAGTCTAGAGGTTACGCCTACGGCTATAACAACTAGACTGGGGGGACATGATGACGTATAGTCCCCAGCCGGGTCAGGAACCCGGCCCACGGGTACTACCCGTATCCGGCCCATCACAGATGGGTGGGAATAATGTCATTTGAGCTTATGGGCTTGGATGAACAGTAACCGCACACATGTGTGCGGCCCACGGCCCGGCATGACCGGTACAGGGTTAGACAGAATCATATTCTATCTCTGAATAGGATTCACCCCAAAGAAGAGGATATTCACTCACCATGATTAGAAGATAACAATCAATCTAATTCTGGTGCTTATCCTTTCCTTGGGGTCGAAGCATCAGTGACAGTCATTAGGGATTCACTGCCTATAAAAGGAACCCCAAGGGTTCCACAAAGGTATCCATTCTATATTCTCAACTCACTCGATTCTTATAAAACCCTAAACCGATACTTACTCTCACGCCGAAGTCTAATCGTGGGAAACATTCCCACGGTAAGTCTAACGCGTATTGTTTAGTGTGCAGGATCCCAAGCATACAGTTCACTTGGTGTAGGAGCCGGAGCCCAGCCCACCCGAATTAAGCCTAATTCGGGTCTAGCAAGGATCACCCAACTTTTGCATCAACAATAGAGTAACAAGTTGAACACGGTATCGTTGAATTATACTTTGTTGGAACGGATTATCAATTAGCCGACTTGTTTACAAAAGCTCTGTCGAAAGATAGGTTTGAGTACCTCGTTAGGCAAATTGGTATGAGATATTTGACTCCAGCAGACATGGAGATTCTGGCAAAGGTGTCTACTTGATTAATCTATCAAACATCTACTTGTATATATTTATGGAAAAGAAAAGTACAAAAATACAAAACATATAAAAGCAAAACACAAAATTAAAAATCTTTGAAAATCCAAAAAGATTCTTCTCGACATGTCTTTCGGTATCGATAATATGGACGCGCCTAGAAATGTCGCTCAATAACGACACGGGTGTGTACATAAAGCTAGAATAAAGTTGTAAATATTTTTCAAAACATGTCATTTCTATTTTTAATAAAGGAAAATGTCTATTTTGGACAATATTTTCAAACAACGGGTAGAGCAATCTATCTCGGGTTGAGCTTGTCACAAAACATTCAAAGTTTGATCTCAACAAAATGGCTTGTAATCACTTTCAGATTGCAACCCGGGTCGATATTCACGGGGGAGTGTACGATTTAGTGCGCTTACCCTCAGCAAAAGAAGAGAAATCTTTTTACACTTGAGTGGATTCGTCAAGACATTCAAAGTCTATGAACTCAAGTTTGTACTTTAGAAATTCCATGTCGCCAAAAAGAAATGGTTTTCAAAAAGCGTTGAACACAATTTTTTCAAGAGTTTTTCAATGATTATTCAAAATCTTTCAATAATTTTGTGTTCAACAACTCCTATCCTCAAAAACCGAAATGTGGATCACATCCTCACAATGACAATTCAATTGGATCAATTTTTGAGGGGGAGCGTTCCAAATAAATCATGCTAGTAAGACACATTTTTCTCCTGAATATTTTCAAGACTATTGTTCGCGATATATTTTAATCAAATTTGGTATCTCTAATATCAAAGTATTTATATATTAGAGATAGGGGAGAAAAAGTGATTAAAATGTGATCTAATATATGAAACGAATATATAAGACTCAATCACTTTCACTCTTCCCACATGTGCGAAACACTTTTGATTATCGATGCACATGTGAAGGGGGAGCTTTTCTGAAACGACAAAAACTATCAAGGTGTTAAATATTTTTCAAACACTTTGATAGATAATAACTAGTATTTTGCCTAGTAAGAAAATATTTTCGTTCCAAGTCTTTTCGAATTGATTACCGTTAATTAGTGCGACTCAGTCGTTCTTGGTAGAAAAATAAGAAAAGTTTGGTTATCTAAAACTAATTAAAAATAAAGACTATATAAAAGAAATAACGAAAGATAAAAACTTGGCGAAAAGGTAAACAACGGGAAATTAAAGCTATGAAAATAAGTAAAGGAAACTTAAAACGCAAACTTAAACTAAACTAAAGGCAAGTAAATTAAAAGTGCGACTAAGGAAAAAGGCGGGAAAAATAAAGCTTAAAACTAAATGTATAAAATTACAAAAAACTGGAAAACACTCATTCGGAATAAATCCTTCATTCGGAATAAAGATATTCATCCGGAATACAGTCCTTCATCCGGAATAGATGTTTCATCCGGAATAAATGTTCATCCGGAATAAAATCTTTCATCCGGAATAAATGTTCATCCGGAATAAAGCTTCATCCGGAATAAACCCTTCATGCGGAATAATCACTGATCCAGAATAGTCTGTTGATGCGGAATAAATTGCTTGATCCGGAATGTTGGTTCATTCGGAATAAATGAGTTGGTGTGGAATAATTAAAAAGGAAAACGTTGGTTCGGAATAATTCACTTGATGCGGAATAAATAAGTTCATTCGGAAAACTTGCTCATCCGGAATATCAGCTCATGTGGAATAACTTAGAAACATTGGTTTGGAATAATAATTGATCCGGAATAAATCTGCTGATTCGGAATATCTGTTCATGCGGAATCTGGGAAAGCAAAACGCGAAGAACAGGGAACAGATAAAGCTACGAATTTAATCAAATTTAATCAAAATGAACCAAAAGATTATACCAAGATAACCACTAATGATTAACTAACAATAACCAATCAAAACAAAACAATAAAACTAACAAAAATAACCAAATCAATCAAAACCCACTTGATTAAAACCATGAAAACTCAAGAACATACCATAATCAAAAGTAAAGATTAAGCAAGAAAGGACGAAGAAGATTAATTAAAAGCTTGATTAAAAAGCAAATATTCAACAATAACAACTTTAAAGATTTAAGTTCTAAACATTAATCTAGAGAGAGAAAGCAAGAAATTAGAGAGAGAAACTACTCTTAATCTATCCAAATCTACTCCTAAAACTAACCAACCCTTTCCTAACAAATGAGGGTGGTATATATAGGAGAGGGGAGTGGTTGGTGGCTTTCTCCTTTCTTTCTTTTCTCCCGTCTCATCTTTAAAGTCTCGACTTTTGGCTCGGGATTTGTCGATAAAATCTTGAACTCGTCTTATAATTTCTTCATTTATTAGACTTGGGTTCTTCGACTTGTAAATCTTCCATCTTTGGTCCTTTTCTTCAATAAATCTTCAAAATAGGAGCATTGACTTCTGATCTTTTGCACACTTGATCTTTTGACTTCGTCTTTTGTCTTTTTCTTTGATAAAAGCCCGTGAAAGCCCGTGTTTTCTTCCTTTTTCATCTTTTGGTCCTAAATCACAACAAAAACACAAACCACGCATAATTCCGACATTACGACATAAAATACACGTTATGGTCTAGTTTTCATTATAATTAAGTGGTAAAAGGATGGGTGTTTTCACACCTATCATATCCCCTACACTTGACCATTGCAATGTCCTCATGCAATGCATTAATTACAAAGCAAGGTTACACTTTTCATCACAATCAATCCACATTGGCCTTTATTAAAGAGATAGAAAATAACAAAACAAGTAAAGAAATCCAAGACTTACCTTAGGGTTTCGGAAAGTCATGAATGATTATCATCCTCAAGTTTCACGTTCCCCATACCAAGCTTAAAAACGAGATCATTGTTAGTATAAGTTAGCAAACTAACATGAACTCATGTGGGCCAATCATTTACTTAGACTCCCTTATTCCTAGATGTATCTCTTATATTTTAATATTGTCTTAAATGATCACGAGGATGCATTATTGGACTTATTTCGATAGTTATTTAGGCTGAAAATAAAGTGGGACGATTTAATCAATATTTAGCTAAAGGACAAAATCTTTTAAAACTGCTTCTCGGGACCTTTCAAAGTCCATATCTTGGCATAACTCGTTTCACGATTTGAGACCTTTCTCGGACCGATATTTGGCAGCGACTTCATACTTCAAATCTTTGAGAGACGTTCTTGAAATTATGGTCTTCTCTTCATAATAGGAATTTCTTCACTTGAAGTTTTGAGAGATTCTTCATATTAGGACCACGACTTCTTTATTTTTCTCCAATCTTTATTTTGGACTTTGATATACAACGATCCGCCTCCTTTTAGGACTTGGATCTATTTATCCTCATACCTTGTTAGGGTCTTTTCGGATAGACTTCTCCATGATCTTTTGGGGAGTATTTGCTTTTCGTCGTGTGTCTCGATCCTTCATATTGATCTTTGATAAATGATTCTTCACATCACTTTTGGATCTTTAGCAACAAAATGTAGCCCTCATGCCTTGTTAGGGCCTTTTCGGACTCGCCAATCTTCGCATCCCGCTTCAATAAGTTATGCCTTGGCTATGAACTCTAATTAATACCGAGCAACTTTTAAACGATCTTGTACTAGAAGCTAAGTAACTTTTCAAATCGTACAACCTTATTTATTGCAGATAAATTTATTAGCAGGCGATGGGAGAATAAGCTTATAATCAACTCACATAAATTCACGAGAGAATACCAAACTTATAATTGACTCTATCATCTCTCGTTCTCCACAATTTAAAATCTCAAGGAATGAGACTCATGGATGCTTAGCCAATTAAATCAAAGTTTTGGGTTTTCGAGTCATCAATAGGATCTGGCAAATTCTTAGACTTTTTCAAGTTCAGAAATCGCATTTTAAAGTTCCCTTGATAAACGACTCTCTAGGATCAATTATAGGAACATGCGAAAAGTTCTTGTTCTTAACCCGTGAGAGTTAAGACCTTCGCGTTTTAAAGTTCCCTATATAAAAGCCTAGCAAAACTTGACTTAAACACGTTAAGGATACTAGCTAGAGTAAACTTGGATAAGTAAACTCGGGTTGAGTCAAAAGATTCACAACGTTTGAAAACCACTTTATTAAACTTAAGAAAGAAAATAACGATAACAAAGGAAAATGCTACTATACAACTAGGCCAAAATAGATTAAAAATTTTGAAAAATGTCGAAAAATCAAATTTTCTGGTTAAAATGAGGACAAATTCATGGAAAAGACCACTTACTTCGATAGAAGTCCCCCTACACTTGATATAAACATTGTCCTCAATGTTTAAGCATGTGGGAGTAAACTCCCCTACACTTAGGACATGGTGCATAATACAAGGCTTTTGCCCAGTATAAAAATTAGATTCGTTGATGTGGTCTAATCGAATTGATTTCCGGTTTAAGTGCGACTCAGTTGACTTTGGTTAAGAAAAATATTTGTCATTCTAGTAAAAGGAAAGTGCAAAAACTTTAAAGTAAATGGCGGTAATTTAAAGCTAAAAGTAATTGAAAATAAATGACGGGAAATTAAAGCATGACGAGAAATTAAATAAGGCAAACTTAAAACTATCCTAAAGGCAAGCTTAAAATAAATCTAAGGCAAGTAAACTTAAAGTGCGACTAAGTAAAAAGGCGGGAAAAGTAAAGTTTAAAAATTTAAAAACATAAACTTAAAATAAACTAAAAACACCTCACTCAGAATAATTACTCGTTCGGAATTTCACTTTCACTCGGAATAATTCTTCTTCGTTCGGAATAACTTAACAAAACCCTTGATCCGGAATAAAATGTTCACCCGGAATATTACTTCATACGGAATAAACGGCTCATCTGGAATAACTCTTTATTCGGAATAAAGTCTTCATGCGGAATAATGGATTCATCCGGAATAAATGCTCATGCGGATTAAAAGCTTCGTTCGGAATAAAGGGGTTCATCCGGAATAACTCTTCATCCGGAATAAGTTGCTCATCCGGAATATTGATTCATCTGGAATAAACACTTGATCCGGAATAAAGACTTGGTTCGGAATAAATCACTTATTCGGAATAAACCTTCACTCGTAATAACACACTGATCCGGAATAAACTGCTGATGCGGAATAATCACAACGAATCCTTCATCCGGAATATTACTTCATCCAGAATAATAAGCTGATCCGGAATAAAGACTTGATCCGGAATAAATCCTTCGTTCGGAATATATCACTGATCCGGAATAAACTGGGCAAACAGAATATGCGAAGAACAAGGAAGGAAATAGGCCACGAATTTTAATCAAAAACTACCAAATTAAACCCACAGATTAAACCAAGATAACCACAAATGATCAACTAATGATAATCTATCAATCCAAATCAATAAAACTAACAATAATAACCACAATAATCAAAACCCACTTAATCAAATTAATAAAAACTCAAGAACTTAACATAAACATAAACATGAAGATTAGATCAAAACAAGAAAGGTAGATAGGAGATTAACAATAAAAGTAAATATTCAATAAACATAAAAAGGAAACTTACTTGATAATTAAAGGAATTAAAGTGCAAGACAATTAATTAAAATGACAATGAAATAAATGTGTAAGTAATTAAAATGGTGGAAAGACTAATCTTGTCAAAATTAGCTAACAACAAAAAATGAAATCTTAATCTCCTATTTATAGTGGAGGAGGAGAGGGAGTGGGAGGAAGCTTCCTCCTCTCTTTCTTCTTTCTTTATTTCTCGTTTAGTCCGCGTCTTCTTAATTCTTCTACTTTTGTCTCGGGATTAATAAACTCGTCTTGTAATTTCTTCATTAATTTAGACTTGAGTTCTTCGGCTTTTATTAAACTTCCGTCTTTAGACTTTTTCTTCGATAAATCTTCAGAATAGGCCTTGGACTTCCGTTCTTTTTGCACTCTTGATTTCTTGACTTCGTCTTTTGTCTTTTCTTCGATAAAAGACCGTGAAAGCCCGTGTTTTCCTCCCTTTTCATGTTTTGATCCTAAATCACACACAAACCACGCATAATTCTGACATTTATGACATAAAATACACGTTTTAGCTTGGTTATTATTGTAGTTAAGTGGTAAAAAGGATGGGTGTTTACACACCTATCAAATCCCCTATACTTGACCATTGCAATGTCCTCATGCAATGCATTAATTACAAAGCAAGATTACACTTTTCATCACAATCAATCCACATTGGCCTTTATTAAAGAGATAGAAAATAACAAAACAAGTAAAGAAATCAAAAACTTACCTTAGGGTTTTGGAATGTCATGAATAATTATCATCCTCAAGTTTCACGTTCCCCATACCAAGCTTAAAAATGAGATCATTGTTATTATAAGTTAGCAAACTAACATGAACTCATGTGGGCCAATTATTTACTTAGACTCCCTTATTCCTAGGTGTATCTCTTATATTTTATGATTGTCTTGAATGATCACGAGGATGCATTGTTGACTTATTTCGATAGTTATTAAGGCTGAAAATAAAGTGGGACGATTTAATCAATAGTTAGCTAAAGGACAAAATCTTTTAAAACTGCTTCTCGGGACCTCATAAAGTTCATATCGTGGCATAACTCGCTTCGCGATTTGAGACCTTTCTCGGACCGATATTTGGCAGCGACTTCATACTTCAAATCTTGAGAGACGTTCATGAAATAATGGTCTTCTCTTCATAATAGGAATTTCTTCACTTGAAGTTTTGAGAGATTCTTCATATTTGGACCACGACTTCTTCATTTTTCTCCAATCTTTATTTTGGACTTTGATATACAACGATCCGCTTCCTTTTAGGACTTGGATCTATTTATCCTCATACCTTGTTAGGGCCTTTTTGGATAGACTTCTCCATGATCTTTTGGGGAGTTTTTGCTTTTCGTCGTGTGTCTCGATCCTTCATATTGATTTTTGATAAATGATTCTTCACATCACTTTTGGATCTTTAGCAACAAAATGTAGCCCTCATGCCTTGTTAGGACCTTTTCGGACTCGCCAATCTTCGCGTCCCGCTTCAATAAGTTATGCCTTGGCTATGAACTCTAATCAATACCGAGTAACTTTTAAACGATCTTGGGCTAGAAGCTAAGTAACTTTTCAAATCGTACAACCTTATTTATTCTCGATAATTTTATTAGCAAGCGATGGGAGAATAGGCTTATAATTAACTCACATAAATTCACGAAAGAATACCAAACTTATAATTGACTCAATCATCTCTCGTTCTCCACAATTTAAAATCTCAAGGAATGAGACTCGTGGATGCTTAGCCAATTAAATCAAAGTTTTGGGTTTTCGAGTCATCTATAGGATCTTGCAATTTCTTAGACTTTTTTTCAAGTTTAGAAATTGCATTTTAAAGTTCCCTTGATAAACGACTCTCTAGGATCAATTATAGGAACTTGCGAAAAGTTCTTGTTCTTAACCCGTGAGAGTTAAGACTTTCGCGTTTTATAGCTCCCTATATAAAAGCCTAGCAAAACTTGACTTAAACACGTTAAGGATACTAGCTAGAGTAAACTTAGATAAGTAAACTCGGGTTGAGTCTAAAGATTCACAACGTTGAAAAATTAAAACCACTTTATTCAAATTTATTCTAGCAAAGAAAGAAAATAACTATACAAAGGTAAAACTACTAGGCCAAAATAGATCAAAATTTTTGAAAAATGTCGAAAAATCAATTTTCCGGTTAAAATGAGGACAAATACAAGGAAAAGGCCACTTAACTTCGATCCAAGTCCCCCCTACACTTGATATAAACATTGTCCTCAATGTTTAAGTATGTGGGAGTAAACTCCCCTACACTTACGACATTGTGCACGTTGACTAAATCTTGCTAAGAAAGAGACAACTAAAGAGATTCCTATTTTAATATTGAGAAATATAAAATAGTGAATCGAAAAGAGTTTAGGATTGAACCGGGAAGACGGAAACACGGAATCACGGGTCGTCATAAATCATTAAGAGTGGATCATTGAACGCTCGAATCCCTGAATATGAGAAGAGAGGAAATAGCAAACTCCAACGGGTCTCCCCTACACTTAGTATAAAGATAGCTAAAAGATAGATACTTGGGTTGCCTCCCAAGAAGCGCTTGATTTTTGTTCACCGAGTCGTGAGCCTGACTCGACCT
The DNA here is from genome assembly GCA_025667525.1 of Glebionis coronaria. Lineage (NCBI taxonomy): Eukaryota > Viridiplantae > Streptophyta > Magnoliopsida > Asterales > Asteraceae > Glebionis > Glebionis coronaria. Next base: position 366,295,471 of record CM046876.1, read on the forward strand.
TGATTATCATGGAAAGAACCTTGAATATCATCCACCGGGATCAAATACACGGTTTCATCCATCAAGTAACACAAGCTTAAGTCGAACAAGGCAAGCCAAAGAAGAGTAGGCAAGGTTCCCGTATGCAAAAATGGAGCACGGTGGGAGCAAAGGTGAAGAGGTGCAAGCATATCTCCAATAGTTCCAAAAATCTTTCCTTTTATTTCATCACACGGATACTAAGATGGCTTATAAAGTGCAATACCGGGGTCGAACACCTTTTCCTTTAGGGAAAAGTATCACTCAGGCTCAGCAGAATTTGAAGAACATCCGCTAAGAAAATGCACATCCTCGTCCTCAGAAGGTGGACAAAGAGGTGTCAAAACATACGTGCTGCGGATGTTGGTGTCCTCCGGTGTCGTCTCCTTTGAAAGAATTTTCTTCAAATCCGTAGAAGGATGAAGACCATAATCATCAAAGTCCAAAGGAGGAGCATCACTCTCATTTAGGAAGTATGTGTTGAGAAAAGTCGCAAAGTCTTCCTCAAATGAGTAGTCATCCAAAGTAGGATCAAGTGTTGTAGGCGGAGGATCTTTATCATGAGAAGAATCACTCGAAAGAGTATCGGCCTCATCAAAATCATCATAAGTGGGCATGTTGGGATACTCGGAAGTAAATCATCATAATCATCTCCATCGGAACTAGAATCATCATCATAAGCATCATAGATCGGTGGAGAATCATATATGGGTGAAGGTTCCAAATTGGAGAGAGAATCATCCACATCATCTTTGAAACAGTGGATTATCATTGCAAGAATCGAATAGAGGATTGTTGTAGACGATAAAATCATCGAGCACATTAATCATATTCGCCGATTCTCTTCCATTATATTTGCTTGTAAGCTCCCCCATTTCAAAAACTTGTGCATCATCCCCGACTCTTAAGATGAGTTCACATTTATCCACATCTACTAAAGCTCTACCGGTTCTCAAAAATGGCCGTCCAAGTATTAACGAAATACGAGGGTCCATTTCATAATCAACAACGACGAAGTCGACCGGAAAAGTGAATGTGCCAACTTTAATGAACACATCTTCGGCAATACCAACGGGGTAAGCGAGAGTGCGATTTGCAAGCTCAAGAGTCATCTTCGTTGGTGTAAGATTGGGTAATGATAACTTTTTCCAAACACTTAAAGGCATCAAATTTATACTTGCCCCGAGATCGGCTAAGGCAATAAATTCGTCGGTTTGGTTAAAAGTACAAGGTAGCACAAAACGACCGGGATCTCCAAGTTTTTCCGGAAGTTCTTTAAGAAGGATTGAATAGCAATTTTCATTCAAGCGAGTATTAACAAACTCGGCCATCTTCTCCTTCTTATTAAGCAGTTCCTTAAATATCTTGACAAATTTTGGCATTTGGGCAAGAGCTTCAACAAGGGTAAAGGTGACGGTCATGCCGGCAATCTTGTCCAAAAAGTTAGAGACTTGAACGTCATTCTTAGTCAAAATTATAGCCTTGTTGAGTCGAGAAGGGTAAGGAATGCTAGGGTTATAGGTGGAAGGTGGGGTTGGGGAAGGGTTCTTCTTGGGTACTTCTTCATGACGAGGCGGAGACGGTAATGGTGAACTAATACTAGGCGTGGGAGTAGTAGGGATAAATGGTGGTGGAGGAGGTGTAGATGGTGTAACAGGGGGTGGGATAGTGTTGGGAATTAATTTGATGAGACAAATCAAGAATAATGAAACAAGAAGGACTTATATGCAAATATCAAGCTTTACAAGAATATGGAGCCCTTTCATACAACAAGGAGGACTTATTAGCAAAAGATGGAGGGACTTCTAATGTAATTAAAGTTTTATTGTAAGAAAAGTCTTGTATTCTAGTATATATAGAATACAATGACCGTAGGTTTTATTCATCCCATCATTCACAATGTAGTCTTAAAGTTGGGCCGTGTGTTCTAGACGTGTGTAACCTTGTAAACACGTCTAGGCTTTGTTACTTGTAATCGTTTGAAGTTTGGAATAAAGTAATCGTTGGAAGTAAACACCTTGTTCATGTGTCTTGTTCAATTCCGCTATGTTTATCATATGAATGAGATGCATATCCTAGTAAGCTTAATCGATCCGTGAATATTGGTTTCCACAAGTGGTATCAGAGCTTGTTGAGAAACTTTGATTTGAAGAACGAGATCCAATATTGTGAGGTAAACCAGGCTAAGGAAGAAGGTGAAGAAGAATTTGATGATGTTTTCAGTTAAGGCCACGTCTACTTCAAGTTCCACAAGTTCCAATTCTGATAATGAGGTATGTGATGACTCTTCTTGTAGGATAAATACTGAAAAACTTAATAAAGAGATTTAAAAATTAAAATCAGATCTTTCAGACGTAAGATGCACGTTATCTAATTATCAAGTGGCACTTGTTCAAACTGAAAAGATTGTTTCTGAGTATAAGAAAATGGAGTTTGACCTAAAAGATAAAATCAATATCTTAAAACATGATTTAAATCAAAGTAATGATATTAGAAACATCATGGAGAGAGTCAATGCTGAATTACAGGCTAAGTTAGATGAGGCTATCAAAAATAAGGATAATGTAGACCTTAAAATTCAGAGATTTGATAAAGCCTCACAAACCCTAGAAAAATGTGTTAGTGAACAAAGGGATTCTAGGGATATGTCTGGGATTGGGTTGAAAGAATATGTGGCTGTTCCACCACCTGCTGGGGACTTCTATGGTGTCCATAGAAAGGATCTCTCTTGGACTGGTATTCCAGAACTCCAAGAAGAGGAATTTATTCCTCCACCTAGAGTTCTTTCCCCAGTTGAGGAATATCAACAAAAGGTTATTGACCTAGAAGAGTGGAAAAAGGCCAACCTCACTTTATTTGTTAAAGGTGGGATACTTAGTGAGAGTCCATTTGTGCCTACACCCATTGAGAGTCCAGTTGTATCTACACCTATAACTGTGACAAATCCCATCACTGGAAAAGTTGTTAATCTTGGCTCCCCAATTAAGAAACAACCTAGTGTTAAATACGCTGAAATGTATAGGAAACCTAGGTCATTCAGAAGCCAAGAAAGTGTTAATGGGACAGGGATTTATCAGTCTCAGCCTAAGTTTGTGTCTAAAAAGGCTTGTTACTCATGTGGGAGCTTCTCACATTTGGCAAATAATTGTGTGAGTGAATACAATTCATTCGCTGACAATAGGTCATCCAATGTCAACCATAGACCTTTTGTCCACACTAGACCACAGACTACTAGACCAGCTCCTTTCTTCTCTAAGGCAGCTAACACCCATGGACAAAGGCCCTTTCAAAAGACCAACACTTGGTCAAACAGACAGTATGTTCCTGTAGCAAACCCTAATTTGGGCGCTGATAGGAACACATTCAGCGCTGACAAAAACAAATTTAGCGCTGACAGGAACAAACTCAACGCTGACAGGCACAAATGCAGCACTGACAGCTCCAAGTTTGGTATGAGACCTTATTTTAGACCATATAAACAAAGATACTTGGTTAGTAAGGGTCAAGGGTCTAGGGAATCATCCCACATAACTTGGAAACCTAAACAAGAGCAAAACTCTAATTTTAATGGTATTTCAATGACTTGCAATAGATTTAAATATCTTGAGAAGGTCATTAATAGTCTCATTGGAACAAATTGGGTGTTTAGGTCACAAAGGGATGAACAGGGATTTATGATAAAGAATAAGACCACTCTAGTTGCACAACTAGATAGATCCAAGTCTGACAAGGCTTGGATCTCCAAAGAAAACTAATTTGTTTTCTTTTTGAGCAGACTATCCAAAAGCAGGTTAATGATCAAGGATATTGGGATAGTGGATGCTCAAGGAACATGCATTTTTGGTCTTTCCACTGTTATTATTTTTATCCACTAACATGTTATCTCTACCCATTGTTGATGGATAAGGTAGCCTCTGTTGGTGTGTGTTTTTGTGGTTTTTGTCTAACTATGCAGGAATGTGGAGCTACATTTGGATGGATACAGAATTACAAACTTTTATTTATGATGGTTGGAGTGTTTCATTCCTATCTTGAGATAAAATTTTGCTTCTTCACATATAATGATTTGTATGCTTCTGTTAAGGGGAGATAAACCTCTAGGTTTTTGGGTACTCTTAGAGCACTCTTGCACAATTCTAGATTGTGTCCACTGGTGAGTGTGGGTTAGAAATAATGAAGGCTCTTTTTGTTGGAATTTCTAAACCTCGAGGCACTGTAGCATACACGTAGTTTATTTTACATGCATGTTGCCAAGACTTTTGACCTAGAATTGGGTGTGGTCTTATGGGTGACTTGGGGTAGATATATTTTTGGGCTTACTTGGGGAGTTGCAAAGGTTTTATACGAGTTAACTTTCTCTTTGGGGCATTTGTGAACAAAGGACTCTAGAGTTCATGTGTATCTATCATGCTTTTGCATGAGTGTATGCATGAACAGTGTTTGTCATTCTTGCTTATTAGAGACTAGTTAATTTCCTTAGGATTATTACCTTTGTTTGTGTTTTAACTAAGGTTTTATGCATTCTCAAGTACATTTTATGCTATGCCATCTTAGCTGATGTCATTTTTTTTTATTTTTTTTTTAAAAAAAAAATTTATAGACCCAAAACGTTTCTTCACCCTTACATTTTTCAATTTTTTGGATATCTAGAAGCCTAATGATTATTGAGATGTTTTTCCTAGTGATTGACATCTAGTAGCAGCAGAGATCACTTTCACAAGGGTGTATAGTGTTATGGAGATGGCTGAGACTATTGGCACTAGCTTTAATGCAGGTCAAGTCAGTCTTATCATCAGTAAGTCCATCCCCATGTCCTATGAATCAACATTGAGGATTCATTTCCCGAATGTGGATGAGGACAGTATGAAACCTTTGACATCAATGGAATTGACGAAAATATGTATTAGCTTGTAAAAGCATAATACAGAAATGGTACAAATTGTCAAGGATCATAGTTTTGAACTGATAGACTTGTTGTTTTGGAAGCTGATGCAAGGAGGACGTTCTTGGTTACGTCCTTGTATATTGATCTTGGAGAGGAGTCTTAAAAAGGGAAGGAGCAATCGAATTTGAGTGACAAAAGTAATAAAGAAAGCTCCAAAGACTCTACATGTGCTGAAGATGATTAAGACCAAGTGAAGGCTAACTATACAAGTTGTTGATGCAAAAGTTGGTTGATCCTTGCTATACCCGAATTAGGCTTAATTCGGGTTGGCTAGGCTCCGGCTCCTGCACCAAGTGAATCGTTTGGTTGGGATCCTGCACACTAAACGGCACGCGTTAGGCTTACCGTGGGAATGTTTCCCACGATTAGACTCCGGCGTGAGAGTAAGTAATCGATTTAAGGTTTATGTGAGTTTAGAGTACAAGTCGTAATACCTTTGTGGCTCCCTTGAGGGTTCCTTTTATAGGCAGTGGAACCCTAATGGGCTTCCACTGATGCTTCGGCCCCAAGGAAGAGATAATCACCAGAATAAAATGATTGTTATCTTCTAATCCTGGTAGTGAATATCCTCTCACACTGGGATAAAGATATTCCTAGACAGAATATTATTCTGTCTAACCCTATGTCGGCCATGTCGGCCGCACCGGGCCGTGGGCCGCACACATGTGTGCGGTTACTGTTCATCCAAGCCCATAAGCCTGAATGACATTATTCCACCCATCTGTGATGGGCCGGATACGGGTAGTACCCATGGGCCGGGTTCATGACCCGGCTGGGGACTATACGTCATCATGTCCCCCTAGTCTAGTTGTTACAACCGTAGGTGGAACCTCTAGACTACCAAGATGCTCCCCGGACGTACCAAGGAAACCATAGTGAATGACAAATTGTCCAAGAATTTGTATTGGCCGCACGTGGCAACCTGGCTTAGGAAGTTATTTTATCAACATCTCAGCCGCATATAGCGACCGAGACAAATTAAATATAACATTAAATGTCAAGTCCTACGTAAGAGCCGCATAACCCGACATAGATAACTGTTCATCTGACTTGTTTGACTGACAAAAGTGCAGACAGTCAGAACCTTGAGCAGTGCAAACGTTTGAATCAGATATGACCCGTGGATCCCACCTGACGCTTCACTTGCCACTTGCCCCCTAGCCACACGATTAAGAATAGTGGCAGACACGTGTCACACATCCAACAGGTCGTGACCCACGAGGCAACCCTATAAATAAGCCACCCCCACGGTTGTGTGAAACACACAGTTATAACCTCCATTTCTGCCATTAAAGCTTTCCTCTTAGCTTGAACCAAATACGCACGGATCCCTTCACACGTAGGTTAGAACACCACGCCCTTACACTCTTTTTTAGTAATGGCTCATAGAAACAGCCCTACCATTGGATCCGTGCTAAATGTCATGACCCAAGACCAATTAAACCACTTTTGTACAAATTATTTCATCCCTACCAACCTACACCCCTCACTTCCTGGCGCTAGAGACCTCATAACTGAGGCTCCAGCAGGTAAGATTGGCCTGTATACTCGCCTCTTTGATGCGGCTAATTACCGCATCCCCTTCACCCACTTTCTCGTAGATCTGTTAGGATACTATAATGTACACATTAGTCAGCTCCACTGCATAGGTGCCTGTAAGATTAGTCAATTTGAGATCCTCTGCCGTGCTAGGAGAATCCCCCCAACCGTAGAATTATTCCGACTCTTTTATGTTCCCAACATAGTAAACAGTTGAGTATCTTTTAAGAAACGAGCCTCCAACAGTCTCCAATCGCACAATAAACCAATGGATTCATTGAAAAATTGGTATGATCACTACTTTTTCATTGACGCAGTGGTATGGCCGGGCGATTATATCATTAGAACTAGGATTCCTCACGACCCCAAACCGCACACAAGCACCTACAACCCCCGTCATTCCCACGAGCTAGATCTGAATAGGACTGGGTTCCATAGAAACCTTCCTGAATCATTCCTATGTTTGCTAGGGATTAGCCGCAATTACTTTGGTCCCTCCAATAGGTATCCCGTTTTTTGGAGAAGGCAGGGCAAAGGTAGGCTAACATCCGTACGCAAAAAATGCATACAATTATTTAACAAATAGCTAACAATGTTGTTTTGTGCTGAACAGAAATGAACTTCTTTGGACTTTTGTGCCAGGGCGACCCGAAGCTTGTGCCGGAGGGTCTCCGTCCTCTTCGTGAGAATGAACAACCCCTACTTGAGCATACCCGACCCGTGACGGTTGCTCTTGAAGCCGTGCCCGATCCCCATTCTGACGAGGAAGAGCATGGAAACAACGGTGATGGTGATAACCAGATGAATGAAGGAGGAGCCGGGCCCTCCTCACCACCCAGGGAACAGCAGGGGGATAATATTGAACGAACCACCTCCACCATTCGCCGACTGATGGGCGATGATGATGAAGAAGTACAACAACAAGTCAACCTGGAAGAAGAGGAAGAAGAAGAAGTCGAGGAGGAAATCGACGAAGCAATAACACAGCCCGTCGCCAGGCGTACCCGAAAAAGAAGCAACCGTATGAGAACTGCTTCAGTCGAGATTGGCGAACACAACGCTCCTCCCAAGAAACTTCGAGAAGACCACCCCTTGTATCAATCTGTCGGAAGTGCTACCCAGGGCTTCGAGGCTATCCGGGCCGCTCATATCGATCCCGTCACTCAGATTGCCCCAACCACCTCCAAACTAGCAAGAGACGATATGTAAGACTCCTTCCTAATATGTAAGAATGACCAGTTTCCTTGTAAGCAATACTTAAGATATTTCCTAATACTTGTTTCACAGGGACGACCAAACTGGTGCCGCACCTCCTTCTGACACCCAAGTTGATAAGGGAAAAGGGAAAGAAGTGGAAAGAGACCCTGCGGCACCCACAAAGTCCGGCCCTGTATTTGAAGAAGGTTCACCCGCAGCCTCCTAAGATTTTCCCGCATCCAGCGCCCCTCAACCGTTCAATCCCGTATGGAATATTACCACGGCGTCACGACTGAGGGACGCTGATGAGTGTCGGGAGTACCTCAACAATTGCATACCACCAAGCTTGGTGCGAGAGGTAAATTCGCTCAGTCATGCAGACTTAGCGGATGAGTACAATGGTACCCTGGTACACCAAATGGCGATGGGAACCTCGATGAGGGTTAGGTTTGAAGCCGCGCTTGGGCATGTTGACTCTCTCAAGAGGAAAGTTGGACGGAGGGAGAAGATGATTGAAGATAATGAAGCTCAAATTGCCGACCTCCAATCCCAACTGGCCAATGCCGAGGCGACCATTAAAAAACAGTCAGCCCGCGCGAGTGAATACGACCAGCAAGTAGCCAATCTTGAGTCACAACTAGATGCTGCAACCACCAAAGTACATATCCGTGCCGCACCACCCATATTTATAAAAGGAATATATGCTAACACGTATTTTCCTTATAGGTAGCCACGACGGAAGCTTCTGCCCACTCGTACGCCAGCCAAGTAGACGTGCTTAACAAGAAACTAGAAGACGCGCACCTGGCCGTCCAAAACATGGAGAAAGTACAGAGGGACCTTGCTGATGAGAGGGCGGTCATCCAAGAGCTGAAAGAGGAATTTTCCCAAAAAGAGTTGATGATTGATGCCCTCACTGCCGAGCGTGACAATGTGCTATACCCCCAACTGCTGACAGCTATTGCCGGCCGTAGGTGGATGGTTGGGCACGGAGCACACCTGGCCGTCATGAAGGTATTAGAGGCCCCGGAATTTGTGAAAAAATTCACGAACCTTGTGTCTGATGGTATTGACCACGGACGGCACGAGGGAATGGTTGAGGCCGCTGAGTTGATCACGAAGGGAGAGGATGTCGCCAATCATGCCTTCTTTAAGCCTGAAGCTGCTAGTAAGATGACTGCCTCTATGGCCGCGATGCGAGATCTGCACTACCCATTCCTGGACGAACTGGAGGCCACCAAAGATGCGCCAAATATGGAAATCATGGCACGGCTCAGTCCTAGCCCGTCCTCCCATGCTGCCTTCACTCCATCCCCCAGCCACCTAACACTTCCCATATACGAGGATGTAACCAGGATCGTGCTTGACGAAGAACCCTTAACTGTGGTGATGGAGAGGACTCTGGCTCGAGCCCAGAAGCGGGAAGAAAGTGATGAATGGTTGTCGCATCTGGTCGAAGAGCAAGCAGAAATGGGTAAGTTTTTCCCCTCTATGTAGGATGCTCCTACTTTATGATTCCTTTCAGACACTTTGGTTTGTAACCTATGAATATGTATTGTTTCTATTCGTCCGTGCATGTACACGGCTAACAATATTTGTATTTTATATATAAGTCCGTGACTGACCACGGCAATTTTGTTATCTATTTTGGAAACTTGTGTATTTTGACTGTGTTTAAATATTGTACCACAATACTGCATGACATATCACGTCTTACACACAAAGAGAAAAAATACATACAAGTACATATTTTACTAGACATGCGACGTGCGTCTTTAATATGCGGAGCACTGTGCGGCTTCAACATATGGAACTTACCCCAACGTCTTGTGAGTAAGGTGTCTAGTAAGGATACATGATCCGTGCGGCTGGGGTTGCATCCCTCTTACGCGGCAAGTTGAATTAGTAGGTTCACTTAATCCTCTTACCCCGCCTGGAGGCGTATAGTACATGTACAATAATTTGAAAGAATGCATATGAATAAGACATGACATATTATGGTATAAGTAAAATTCATACAACTAACAAAAACTCTAAGAAATGATTTGCACGAAACAGGCCGTGGAGCTAGCTAGGCACCACGGCATTTTATTAGAACGTTTACACTTTTGTTTGAACAATAATGACAAGTCCTAAAGAACAAGAAAGGAATCTAAACAAACATAAGACAAAACAAAACAGATAAAACCGCATGGTTCTTTATTAAGACCGCACATAGCGAAGTTCCCATGCGGAAGCCGTAGCTTTCAAAGATAGCACTTTTTGAGATTGGAAATATTCCATGTGCGCTCAAGGTCGCGGCCATCCATGTCACGTAGCTTGTACGCGCCTTGTCCCAAGGCTTCAGTGATTTCATACGGTCCTTCCCACTTAGGGCCCAGCTTTCCTGTGTTCTCCGCTCGACTTGCTTCATTAGCATGATAGACGTAGTCTCCCGGTCGAAAGGAAACACCCTTGACCTTGGCGTCATAATAAGCCTTCATCTTAGCCTTGGACTTAGCCTCATTGATGGCTGCTATTTCCCTTTTTTCTTCCAACAGATCCAGGTTGATTCGCAGCTGTTCATCGTTCGTGACGACATTAACCTCCGCCGTGCGGATGGTAGGCACTCCTATTTCTGCTGGTATAACAGCTTCAGTGCCGTAAGCCAATGCAAATGTAGTATCTCCGTTGGCTGTTTTGATCATAGTTCTATGCGCCCATAGCACATGTGATAACTCATCGACCCATTTACCACTTCGTTCATCCAGACGCGCCTTGATGCCATTCCCCAAGCTTCTATTAGCTCGTTCGACAAGGCCGTTTGTCTGCGGATGCTTAACAGATGCGAAGCGACGCTTGATGTTCAATGATGCACACCAATCTTTGAAAGGGTTGTCCGTGAACTGCTTGCCGTTATCCGAGATGATTTCTCCTGGTAAACCGAAATGGCACACAATATGCTCCCAAACAAACTTCTTAACTTGTTTGCCTGTGATAGACTTGACTGCCTTGGCCTCTATCCATCGTGTGAAGTAGTCCATTGCAACAATAAAGAATTTAACTCCCCCCGCAGCTACAGGAAACGGTCCTGCAATGTCAATTCCCCACTTATAGAATGGCCATGGGGACGTGATAGGTGTAAGCTCCTGCTGCGGGTGCCGCGGTACTGGCCTATGCACTTGGCAATCACTACACTTGCGAATCATGTCGCGCGCGTCTCTGTGCATGGTGGGCCAATAATATCCTGTTCGTAAGGCTCTGGCTACCACGGATCGTGGACCTGCATGCATGCCGCACAACCCTTCGTGTATGTCACTGATTACGTAAGCGGCTTGACGTGGTCCCACACACCGCAACCACGGCTGCAAGAAAGAGCGTTTGTAAAGGATGCCTTCTCGAAGTTCGAAATGCTGCGCCTTCCTTCTTATGCGCCGTGCTGCTTTTTCCTCGTCTGGAAGGGTCTCACTAGTCAAATAGTTGGTAATTGGGGTCATCCATGTAGGTCCATCCTCTTCAACTATAGCAGCAACCTCCCCTTCCGTTATAGATTTCTCCTTGAGTATTTCCACCAAGACTTGTTTAGATAAGTGAGCGAAGCTTGTGGATGCAATCTTGCTAAGAGCGTCCGCCTTCTTGTTCTCGCCTCTTGGCACCTGCTTGATGGAAAACTTACTGAAATTCGCGATTAGCGACTTGACTTTTTCCAAGTACCTGACCATGTTGTCCTCCTTAGCCACATACCCACCTAGAATATGGTTGGCTACAAGCCGTGAGTCCACGTAGGCCTCAAGGTTGTGGACTCCCATTCTAGCGGCGATTTTTAAACCCGCAATTAATGCTTCATATTCCGCTTCGTTGTTGGTGGTCGTGAACTCAAAACGGAGGGCATACGTGAATTCCATTCCTTCTGGATTTGTGAGGATGAGACCTGCTCCGGACCCGTCCGTACACGAAGATCCGTCCGTGAATAACACCCATGGTTCTGTTGGGATCTCGTCTTGCTTGATGATTGGCCCTTCCTCATCCGGCTTCTCGATCAGGAAATCTGCCAGGATCTGGCCTTTAACAGCCGTCCTTGGCCTGTAAGATATATTGTGCTCCCCCAATAGGATGCTCCATTTCTGTAGCCTCCCTGCCACATCTGGTCTAGAGATAACCTGCTTGATTGGCTGATCCGTAATGACTACAATCGGGTGCGCCTGAAAGTACCGGCGCAACCGCTTTGTAGCAAACACTAGTGCTAATACCAATTTTTCCATGGAGGAATAATTCAACTCCGGCCCTTGTAGTGTTCTACTTATAAAGTAGACCGGAGTTTGTACTGTATCTCTATCCGTCATAAGTACCGCGCTTATTGCGCCATGAGTAGCTGAGAGATACATAATGAGTTCCTCCTTTGGTCGGGGAGCTACTAACATAGGGAGAGATGCAAGATGCTGCTTGAGTTGGCCGAAGGCTTCCTCGGCTTCCTTCGTCCACCGGAAGTATCCCTTTCTAATGCACTTCTTGAGTGTCTTAAATAGAGGTAACGACTTCTCTGCGGATTTAGATAGGAACCTATTCAGTCCGGCTAACTTCCCATTTAAGGATTGCACCTCCTTTCATGTCTGAGGGGACGGCAGTTGTATCACTGCGTCCGTCTTCTCTGGGCAAGGTTTGATGCCATTTGGATCAATCAAATATCCAAGGAACATTCCCTCCGTTGCTCCAAAACGTACATTTCTTTGGATTCAACTTCATGTTAATCCTTCTCAGCGTGTCGAATGTCTCTTGGATATCCCGGAGAAGTGCCTCCTCCGTGTGACTTTTTATCACCAAGTCATCAACATAGACTTCCAAGTTGCGTCCTATTTGTGATTCAAAAGCTTTGTCCACCAACCGCTGATATGTAGCGCCGGCGTTCTTCAGTCCAAACGGCATTTTCGTATAGCAATATACGCCCTGGCTCGTATGGAACGCCGTTTTTTCTGCATCCTCCTCCGCCATCTGGATTTGGTGATACCCTTTATATGCGTCCAAGAAGCATTTGAAAGGATATCCACACAAGGACTCCACCTTCCAGTCGATTTCCGGTAACGGGTAACAGTCTTGTGGGCAGGCCTTGTTTAGATCCGTAAAATCCACACACATGCGCCAACTTCCGTCATGCTTCTTCACCGTGACCGGATTGGACAACCACTCGTGGTAGTATACCTCACGTATGATGCCTGCATCCACTAGTTTCCTTACTTCCTCCAATATCACTTGGCTGCGCTCAGGCGCCTGGCCGCGCTTCTTTTGCTTCATGGGTTGGTACCCTTGGCGAATCTGGAGCTTATGCTCTGCTATCGCACGTGGCACACCTGTCATATGCTTTGGCTCCCATGCGAATATATCTAGATTTGCACTTAAGAGAGAGCACATGGCCCTTTTGCCGCTGTCCGAGAGCGCCCCTCCTATGGACACCTCCTGTTCCGGGTAGTCAGGGTGAATGGCTACCTTCCAATTGGGAGGTGGTGATCCATCCTTGGGTGGGACACGTGGAGCTGGTGTTGTCACGGTGTGACACTCGGATGCTGGTACGACTGTGTTGTAAATGGTAACAATACCCCCCTCAACGGGGAATTTGATCATTCCGTGCGCCGTAGAGGGTACGGCCCGTATAGCCAAGATGCCTGGTCTGCCTATGATCCCATTATACGGAGAGTGTGAGCGTATCACCATGAAGTTCATCCACGCCGTAGTGGAATGTTCCTCATCCCCAATGGTTACAAGCAAGCGTAATTGCCCTATCGGCCAGATAGTGTCTCCACTAAAACCAGTAAGCGGCGACGTGGCCGGTACTAATTGGCTTCTTATTTCTGGGCATAACTGCACGAAACAGTGTTCATACAGTACTTCTGCTGACGATCCTCCATCCACATACATGCGACGGACGTTGTGTGTTCCAATGCTTATCTCAATAGTGAGAGGCGCATCAATCACATCGCTTGCTGTGATGGGAGGGAATGAGATTTCCCTGCAGCGTGAAAATTTTTGGCAAACTTTCTGCCTCGTGCGGCGCTGTTTGGATTGGATCATGTATATAGTCAAAGGTTTGTCCTTTTGGGGATCCTTCTTATCATACTTTTTGTTGTTGTCTTTTCCATCCTTCCAATCCTTAACTAGGTGCTTGAGTTTACCTGATTTGATCAGTGACTCAATATGCTTCTTGAGCTGGATACATTCCTCCGTACCGTGGCCTTTGTCATTATGGAACTCGCAAAAGCGACTTCCTTGTCGACGTTCTGGTGGAGTGGTCATTGGGGGAGGCCTTGGGAAGTTCGCCCCTTCCGTCAGCAAGATCTCCCGGTAGGACATCTTTAGGGGGTGAACTTATCGTCCTGCCGTCCTCCTTTGCTTTGGCTCTTATAGTCTGAGCCCTTGTTATTGTTTTGATTGCCTTGACCGCCCGACTGCCTCCGGGACTGATCATTCGACCGGTACCCATTTCCTCGGGATGGGTAAGCCGTGGCAACAGCTGTTTCTCCTTCTATGAAATTTCTGACCCTTTCCATGAGGTCATCATATCTCTCTGGACGCTTGTCATTGAGGCGCCTGATCAGTTCTCTGTCTGTTATGGCGTGCATGTAGTCAGAGATTTTCAGGAGCTCCGACATGGTTCTTGTGCGCGTGCACTCATCATTGAAGCGTTCAGTAAAGGCTTCTGTGGACTCCCCCGGCCGTTGCTTGACAGTTGCCAACGAGACCGGATCCCTATTATACTTCTTTCTTTGAGTATAATTGTTCTCAAACGCAGTGCGTAGTTCCGTGAAACTATCAATGCTCCGTGGAGGGAGTGCCTCAAACCAGTCACGGGCGTTTCCGATCAGGGTTGAATTGAACATTTGGCACCATATAGGCATGCGTCATCGCTCAATTTTAGCCTGCGTGTCAAATATTTTAAGGTGATCCACCGGATCACCGGATCCATCATAGGTCTTAATACACGCCGGCATGCGACGTTTAGTGTCCTCAGAATAGTTCCGTATGCGGAGGGTGAACGGGTCCTCCCTGGGGTCCGCCCATGGCCGGGTGAGCCTAGGGTCATCCCACGGCTCACACCATGGACGCGAAAGATCCTCCGCTTCTGCGTCTCGATAGTAAGGGCCACCATAATAATCATCATTGTTTGGTGTTGGTGGTGGGGTGCGCCTAGGCCGGCGACGCTTAGGCGGATGGTCATCTGAGTCCTTCCCGGATGGGTCTGGGGACGATGGTGGTGCCTCATCCTTTGCATAGGGACCACTTTTTAGGGACGAACCAGGAGCCTTTCTCCCAGTATTCACCCTATCCCACACACTCGGGCGACGTGCGGCTCTGGCCAGCTCTCGATTTGGTCGCTCGGGTGAGCCATCCGATCTTTCTCCCTCTCGAGACTGCGTTAGTTCCTGTATGAGGCGATCTCCTATGCGCTCAAACACATTCCAAGGTTGAGGGGTTTCCTCAAAGGTGCCCTGCTCCTGAGGCCGAGCTCTCCTTTTCCTCTGATTTTGGGAGGAAGTGATTGGTCCGGTTTCACCAAAGTTGAGTCTGGATTGGAGGTTCCTCCCCAGATTCAACCTTGATGCGATTCCCGGGACAATCCTATCAAAGTTCTGCGTGAGAACTCGAGTAAGATCCTCCTCGCTGAGTGGTAGGACTTCCACTTCTTCCTCTGTCGAGGGTCTGCGCGGTTCCTTATTAGGAGGGTTTGGCGCACTCCCTACGTCAGGGTTATCCAGAGTTGAAGTGGGTGGAGGTGTCACAGAGATCGTGCTCGTCACCCCCACGGGCTGAAAACTGCTACGGTTACCAGGCCCGCCTGCGAGGCGGCTGGGTGATTGACTGGGGATGAGAATCCCTTCCCCTTGGGACTTCCAGTTCCCGGGATTCACGTTCCTGGGGTTAGCTTGCGGATGCCCCTTCGTCATTGGAAATTCGAGAAGAGGTTTTGTTCTAGCTTAGTGTTATGGGTCTCACGGATTGCGCCAACTTGTTGATGCAAAAGTTGGTTGATCCTTGCTAGACCCGAATTAGGCTTAATACGGGTTGGCTGGGCTCCGGCTCCTACACCAAGTGAATCGTTTGGTTGGGATCCTACACACTAAACGGCACGCGTTAGGCTTACCGTGGGAATGTTTCCCACGATTAGACTCCGGCGTGAGAGTAAGTAATCGATTTAAGGTTTATGTGAGTTTAGAGTACAAGTCGTAATACCTTTTTGGAACCCTTGAGGGTTCCTTTTATAGGCAGTGGAACCCTAATGGGCCTCCACTGATGCTTCGGCCCCAAGGAAGAGATAATCACCAGAATTAGAATGATTGTTATCTTCTAATCCTGGTAGTGAATATCCTCTCTCATTGGGATAAAGATATTCCTAGACAGAATATTATTCTGTCTAACCCTATGTCGGTCATGTCGGTCGCACCGGGCCGTGTGCCGCACACATGTGTGCGGTTACTGTTCATCCAAGCCCATAAGCCTGAATGACATTATTCCACCCATCTGTGATGGGCCGGATACGGGTAGTACCCATGGGCCAGGTTCATGACCCGGCTGGGGACTATACGTCATCACAAGTGATTTGAGTGATTGACTTTTCGAGATTTATTATTACTCAAATTCAGGGATAAGTATATTTGTAAGAATCCTCTATGTATGTTTTATTTTATTTAGAAACTTGATTACTAGAGTAGATATCAAGTTTAGGGGAGGATTGTTGGGAATAAAATTAGCTAAGTCACTGGAACGCTGACAAGAGGAAATTGGACGCTGACAAGAGTAAACGGGGCGCTGACAGGTGAGACGCTGATAAGAATTATCAAGGCGTTGACAAGAAGAATCTTAAAGACAAAGACAAGGACTAAATCTGTCAATGATGAATTCTTCAAGCTGGTGGACAAAATATGAAGATAAGAATTCAGAATATATTCTTAATGTTTAAAAAGATTTAGTCAATAAGTTATTTGATTATGTTGTTGGGAATAAAATTAGCTAAGTCACTGGAACGCTGACAAGAGTAAATTGGACGCTGACAAGAGTAAACGGGGCGCTGACAGGTGAGACGCTGATAAGAATTATCAAGGCATTGACAAGAAGAATCTTAAAGACAAAGACAAGGACTAAATCTGTAACACCCCATTTTGATAAATGGAACGTCACGCGTAATTATGGCGTGTCATCAAAGCATGCAAGGTAATATGTAGTAAAACATACATGACCATAGGGAAAACCGGAATCAAACATCGGTTCCCAAACATAAGCCCAAAACATAACAAAGTAAATGAACTGAATGAAAGACTAAACAAGCATAAATATATGAAGGAAACAGGAGAAGAAGTCTATGGCAGCTTCCATCCTATGCATGTCCTCCAAATGCTCGAGTCTTGGGTACCTGCCGTTTTGGGACATGGAAAGGAAAGTAACGGCTGAGCAAAACGCTCAGTGCACGGATATACAATATAGCATGAAATAGGATAAGCATGTAACATATAACAGCGGAAGACTAAGTTCTGAGTAGACTGGTTAAGTATTGAGAAAACTGGTTTTATAGTTTGAAAAGCCTTATGTTTATCTTATGAAAACTGTTTTAACATAAATATACCATAGCCCATATAGGTCATGAAAAGGTCACGTGCATGAATACTTGGAGGGGTGACCTCATCATGCTGATTAGAGGGGATGCCTCTAAATAAATATACTGGTTTGGGTAGGAGGGATCAACTCCTTGTGAAGGATGCAAGGCACACACCACATTCACCATGATATACTGAATAAACATGTAACTAGGATGCACCCATACGCCCCACATGATATAATAATATGGCCAAAACTGAAAGGGACGCCACGAGCAATCACTCTGCCGTGGGGAAGTCATAACATTGGTGCCTCCAATGTTATGGTTATGGTACCTCCATAACTAGGTGAAACTGGTCATGCTTGTATATGGCTATAGATTATGCTAATTAAACATAAGCAGTTCAAAACAATAAAACAAATACTGGGGAAAACAGTTGGCTGCATACGGGGAAATCCTAATAAGGAAAGAATGTCCATACTGAAAGGACGGGAATCCGTACCTCAAGTCCAGTGAATGAACGGAAGAAAGACTCCTACTTCTGGATCACTAACGCTACATGAATACACACGTGTATAAGTATCGAATCACTGATTACGTACTGGGTTTTATGTCTCATCTTAGCTTACTTTGTATGTTTTAGGTCATGGTTTACTGTTTAAAGCCCTATCTGTGTTTACCTTGTACTCTGATTAATCTGATAAAGTATTACTGGTAATTCATGTATTATTATACTTACTGTGTAATAATAAGTAACTTTCCAAAAATAGCAGGTTTCCAAAAATAGAAAGTTTCCAAAAATAGAAAGTTTCCAAAAATAGAAAGTTTCCAAAAATAGAAAGTTACCAAAAATAGAAAGTTTCCAAAAATAGAAAGTTTCCAAAAATAGAAAGTTTCCAAAAATAGAAAGTTTCCAAAAATAGAAAGTTTCCTAAAATAGAATTTACTGCTTAAAATAGATTAGTTTCTAAAAATAGAAAGTTTCCAAAAATAGATCAGCTGCCTTAATTAAATAAGTTCCCATATATAGAAGGTTTCCATGATTAGATTAGCTGCCTGAATTAGATAGATTTCCATATATAGAAGGTTTTCATTAATAGATTAGTTGCCTTATTTAATTAAGTTTCTATAAATAGAAGTTTCCATATTTAGAATTAAGCTGGTTGCATAAGCTAACATATAAGTCTAAGTGTTTATAAGCTTATTTCTTAAGTCATATGATATAGTGTATAGTTTAATTATTATTTCATGCATTTTAATTAAACTATAGGTTAAGCATTTTAATTAAAGTATAACATGTTTTAATTAAAATGGAATAAATTACTTAGGTTAAAATGTGTATTATTATGTATTAATAACATAACCTAAGTCATGTCGAAATTAATTAATTATAGGCATGTTTTAAATAATTAATTAATTATAACTCATAACATAAAATACTTAGGTTAAATTAATATCATGCTAAATTAATAATTAAAAATAACCTAAGTCATGGTTTAATTAATATCTCATGTTATTAATTAATTTATATCCTAAGTTCATAATTCATAAAAGTAACATGTAGCATAAATCATGATTTAACCAACGAACCGTGAACCGGACATGAAATCGACACCGTACCCCGAACCAAATCAGGGTTCCCCTTGGTTCCTTGCTGCCGTGGGACCCACACCACCAAACCGGGACCATATGGTCTCAGTGGTGGTTTCTAGGCCAAGTCGTGACCCCCTTGGGGCACGGTCTAGGCGTCGGCTAAACCAAACACCCGTAAAACACCCTTTTGATTTTACCTCTTAACCAAATACATGTTTATTTTATGTTTTTAAAATAGGTTTTAAAAACATCATGTTCTTAATCAATTTTACCAAATCAAATCAAAAGAAGGAATTAAAAAGAAAGGTTAAAAAGATATACCGAATGTGTGGATCAATAGAGGATGAACAAACACGAACACTTGTACAATATTCAAGATCAAAATCAACAAGAACACCCCCTCTTGGTGTGTTATAGGTGGCGGCTACAAAAGGGAAAAGGAAGGAGAGGAGAAAACTTTTTAGGGTTTTTGTTTAATTTCTTGTAAAGTGAAAAAAATGAATCAAGTTTTTACCTTTACCCCCCTTTCATGTAAAACTTGATGGGCTTGGCCCATTTACCTTCCTAATTTCGTGGATATGGGGCCCACAAGGGGTAACCCAAATGTTTTCCGTGTCCCGATGTTTCGTGTTCGTTCGTGGTTAAACGTGTTCGTGTTTAAAGTGTTTCTGTTTATTTTATCATGTAGTTTATCGTAATCTCAATGCTCGTAATTATATTATATGTATTTACGTAATTATTTTAGTTCGTATTTTAAATGGTGATCATGATTTAATTATGTTCACGTGACATATTTATTAACTGTTTATCATGAGTTCGTACGTAATCGATACTTATCCTGTCATACACGTATGCACTTGCTTGACTATTAGCACATGAATGTGATCAATACTAAATAAGGTAAGTTTTAATCTAGGACGTACGATCTTAAGGGCACTATTCATGGTAAAAGCATGCGGGTTTTACAATTCTTCCCCCCTAAAAAGAATAATTCGTCCTCGAATTATAGATAAAGTAACTGGAAGCGAAACATACCCGAATCAAACTGGAAAGGTATGCAAAATAACGGAAATGAAGGTGACATGGTAGAAGGGAACGTGGAACGTGACATGTCTTGAAAAGACATGGAACGTGACGTGACTGAAAGGACATATCTAATCGATAAGAGAAAAATGGATAAGAAGTCCGGATGAACTTGTCCGTTTCCAAGTGGCCTCCCTCTTGGAACGGTTCCTTCAGAAGATCCTGACACTAATGATAAATCTTGGTCCTCCTGACCTTGACTTGGAATACGAAGAAATTCTTGGTTATCAACGGAAGGTAGATCCCTAAATTCGATCGTGGAAAATAAGAGTTAACGTGCAAGGGTAACTGAAACGTTACGATGCGATACAATCTGACTTAACTGATAATTAGAAACGATGCGCGAGACATAAAGAAACGTAGTACGTGAAAAATTTTGAACGTGATACGTGAAAAATTTTGAACGTGCTACGTGGAGATATGGCGAGTGTAGTATGAGTAAACATATCGTGATCCATGATACGTGTAACATGTCTTGATCATGATATGAGGAACGTGGAATGAACATGACATGTGAGACATATCGTGATCATAGAATATAATGGTGGTAACGCCAAACGCTACAAGGTGAGACGTGGAATATGACGTGAAACGTCTATCTGATGATGGAGAGTTATACTAAACTTGGGTCTGGTCTCTCAAGTTCTTGCAAACTTCCCAGAATGAGAAAAGAATGAACGTAAAATCGTAAGCCAAAATACGATCATGAACGTGAATAGTGTCATGAACGTGAGCGCGAAAGCAAGTCGTGGAACTAGAATGAAGACGTGAAGTAAGTTAGGAGTACAATTACGAATCTTTGTCTGACCCGATAGCTGAGGGATTACCAGTGGTCGGATGAGCCTTGGCTGGAACATGTCCGATCACTCTGTTGGTTCTGCAATCCTTGTGGATGTAAGGATTATACAGACTTGATCAAACTGTTTGCAATGACCCAGATAGCATCATGCTTCTTCTGAGTTTGCGTTAATCTGGTAACCAACCCCATGGAGATCTTGTCCCATTTCGATTCCCAATTTCAGATGATAAAAACATCCCTGTCAGTTGGTGTCCTATCTTAACCTGTTTGTATGACAGGTATGAAGATATGAACGTAACTGTATCTTTCTTCATCGAACTTGATACATAGGAGTTTGCGAAACTCTGAGTCTCTAAATCTAGACTTCTCCTAGCGTAGGATTTCCTAGAACAGCTAATGTAGTGTAGGGTTCTCTCCTTTACGCATAAGCTGAGTCATGGTAAGATTAACCATAAAAACCCATGTTATTCAGTGTGTTACTGTAATCAAACAAAATGATATTGGAAAAAATAAAAATTTCCAGGGTAGAATTTCTCTTGTCATAGAATTTGCAACATAGTGCAGATATGGTCTTCCTGTTCTTCTCTAGGCTTAGAGGAAATCAGGTTATCCTCAATGAAAATGCTTATGAATTTGTTTAGGAGTTCATGGAAACTCAATTTATTAAGTCCATAATGCGGTTGGATCATTGATGAGACTAATTCAAAATCATAAATCTAGCATGACCGAGTCGTGCGAATAGCAGTCATGGACATGTCCTGCTTTTTCACTCGTCACTGTTGGCAGCATGATCGTGAGTTCGATCTTGGAAAAGTGATTAACACCATACGGTTGATTGGACATGTTGTCAATATGTGGAGGAGAATAAGTGTCATGAATGGTGATTTGTTTAAGTCGACGATAGTCGACACATAATCTCATGGTACCATCCTTCTCCTTGAAGGTTCTTCTGGAGTGTAAGGAACAATTTTGGAATAATCCGTTGGTTATGCGTAAAAGGACCTTAGTAGTCGTGTGCTACTGACAGCTAGAAAATTTTAGCAATTATGGCTAACAAAGCACGTGCTTGAAAAGCATAGATAATTTGTACAGATTTTCCTGATGGAAAATCAAGCTGAATGTATTCAGGAGCCTGAACATTACTGTACATAATTATGAATCATAGCATGGTGTGGTGTTCATAGTACATAATTAGGATAAAATTCATCTCGTGTCTGTCCGAGGAAATGTGTTAGCAGCTTGGATCTTATCATTAAGCTGAAGGAAAACCTTCGTATGCGTGGGATACGAAAGGCGTCCTTCATGGTTATGAATATATGAACTATGGTGAAAGAAATGAAAGTGACATCGACAACGTGACAGTTCTCACTGATGCGCCGATAATGGTATTGAAATTCTTGTGGCCTGATTAATACATGGCACAACAACATAGATATACCCTTGGAGGGTACCCTGAATTTCTTAGAAATGTTCCATAATTAGACGTGAGTCATGTGTCTTGACTCGTGTCTTGAGAAATGTAAGCGTGACATATGTCTTGACTGGTATCTTGACATGTGTCCTCAGAAAGTATACGTGAGACATGTGTCTTGACTGATGTCTTGACATGTGTCACGAGATGTGAAACAATTAGAACTACAAATATTAGGTTAATATGCCAGAATTGGCGGATCGGTTGGACTACTGATCATTTGTATGTCTGATTACGTCCGTGGCCGGAGCCTCGGTTGCGATTTCTAGGATAGTTGCTGTCATAGTAGTGGTTACTATCATCTTGTCTGTCGGTTCCATGACGGTCATTCTCATGACCGTGACTCATGTAACTATTTAGCTGAGTGGCCGGCTGGTACTGGTTTGCACTCATATGGCTGAAATGACAGCTGAACGACGTGTGACATGTAACTATGAATTTGGGACAATGATTGATGGGAATTGTCTGATGGTGAAGCATCTTCTCGTCCAATTGCTTTGCTCCGACGCCTTTGTCTTCGTCTTTTAGGATCTCCAGGTTGTGAACAGCATCAGCATCAGCATCTCGTAGCGTCTCCCAACATCAGCAGCATCAACCTTCAGTAACATCTCCAAGCTATGAGCGGCATCGACAACCTTGTAGAATATCAGCAAGTGAACATACGCCTGAGATGATTTAGAATCGACTAGCGAATACTCGTGAAGTATTGCAAGTGGAATACACATGGATTAAGGTACATGTAATACACATGAAATACGGTACATGGAGTACACATGGAATGCACATGAAATGATCGGTATGGGCTCGATCATTTGTCATGATTTAAGGAAAGTAAACCGGTTAAACGGTTAGGAAAACCATCATGATAACCTGGCAGTATTAGCATAGACATCATTCTGGTTGCATAGAGAAACGCTAAAGTGTGGTTACAAAAAATTCAACGATGATTTGCCTGACAGCATGATCAATGGAAACCAACCATGACTATCATGAAAGCATGATTCAATGAAATCTAACAATGTCTTGCAGAACAACGTAAATGACAAAAGAGGCGTAAAACATAATCAACATGAAGACGGAATTATGAAGAAACATGAAGCCATCTATCACGAAGAAGTGTATAACATAATCAGCATGAAACTGAAGTTAAACATGACAGTATGAAAACATACTTGACATAAAACATAATAACTTATGAGGGGACATGAAAAAAATTTTATGCCAATATAAATCATGAGAAAAATTTTATGCATGAAAACAGTGCATGAATGCGTAATGTAGTTTATAAAAACCTTTTATATGTGCGAGGGGACGCCTATGGGTCGGTCCCAAAACAAAAGACATGGCGAGGGGACGCCTATGGGTCGGTCCCAAAGTTAAAAGTTTCGATAAAAGCACATGCGACTAAATAGGGCCAGTCCTGTACCAACCATTACTTAGTCAAAATTCCTGTAACAGATGACATATGATATAAATGCATGAATGCATGGAACATAATAATTAAAAGTCATTGTCAAAACTTAACAGAAAAAAAAAATTTATGTGAAAATTATGAACTACTGGGGTCAGTCCACATCGTCACAGTTCACGAGGAACATCATGCATAGACAATGACACATAACTAAGTATGGATGACGGTTGTTCATTCCATATTAGTAAGACGATACTGGTGAAAACATCATGGTGAAAACAACAAGGTGCTGAAAACGTCATGGCTAAAACAAAAAAAAAGGTGCTGAAAACATAATGGTTAAAACAACAACGCGCTGAAACATCAATACGTGGAATAACAATCGTTGGCTTAGGAAGCTCCTGGTGACTACCCACTAGTCACAGGTCGAGTTTTAGAGCCTACAGGTCGAAGCCTTGGCTCTGATACCATAATTGTAACACCCTATTTTGATAAATGGAACGTCACGCGTAATTATGGCGTGTCATCAAAGCATGCAAGGTAATATGTAGTAAAACATACATGACCATAGGGAAAACCGGAATCAAACATCGGTTCCCAAACATAAGCCCAAAACATAACAAAGTAAATGCACTGAATGAAAGACTAAACAAGCATAAATATATGAAGGAAACAGGAGAAGAAGTCTATGGCAGCTTCCATCCTATGCATGTCCTCCAAATGCTCGAGTCTTGGGTACCTGCCGTTTTGGGACATGGAAAGGAAAGTAACGGCTGAGCAAAACGCTCAGTGAACGGATATACAATATAGCATGAAATAGGATAAGCATGTAACATATAACAGCGGAAGACTAAGTTCTGAGTAGACTGGTTAAGTATTGAGAAAACTGGTTTTATAGTTTAAAAAGCCTTATGTTTATCTTATGAAAACTGTTTTAACATAAATATACCATAGCCCATATAGGTCATGAAAAGGTCACGTGCATGAATACTTGGAGGGGTGACCTCATCATGCTGATTAGAGGGGATGCCTCTAAATAAATATACTGGTTTGGGTAGGAGGGATCAACTCCTTGTGAAGGATGCAAGGCACACACCACATTCACCATGATATACTGAATAAACATGTAACTAGGATGCACCCATACGCCCCACATGATATAATAATATGGCCAAAACTGAAAGGGACGCCACGAGCAATCACTCCGCCGTGGGGAAGTCATAACATTGGTGCCTCCAATGTTATGGTTATGGTACCTCCATAACTAGGTGAAACTGGTCATGCTTGTATATGGCTATAGATTATGCTAATTAAACATAAGCAGTTCAAAACAATAAAACAAATACTGGGGAAAACAGTTGGCTACATACGGGGAAATCCTAATAAGGAAAGAATGTCCATACTGAAAGGACGGGAATCCGTACCTCAAGTCCAGTGAATGAACGGAAGAAAGACTCCTACTTCTGGATCACTAACGCTACATGAATACACACGTGTATAAGTATCGAATCACTGATTATGTACTGGGTTTTATGTCTCGTCTTAGCTTACTTTGTATGTTTTAGGTCATGGTTTACTGTTTAAAGCCCTATCAGTGTTTACCTTGTACTCTGATTAATCTGATAAAGTATTACTGGTAATTCATGTATTATTATACTTACTGTGTAATAATAAGTAACTTTCCAAAAATAGCAGGTTTCCAAAAATAGAAAGTTTCCAAAAATAGAAAGTTTCCAAAAATAGAAAGTTTCCAAAAATAGAAAGTTTCCAAAAATAGAAAGTTTCCAAAAATAGAAAGTTTCCAAAAATAGAAAGTTTCCAAAAATAGAAAGTTTCCTAAAATAGAATTTACTGCTTAAAATAGATTAGTTTCTAAAAATAGAAAGTTTCCAAAAATAGATCAATAGCCTTAATTAAATAAGTTCTCATATATAGAAGGTTTCCATGATTAGATTAGCTGCCTGAATTAGATAGATTTCCATATATAGAAGGTTTCTATTAATAGATTAGTTGCCTTATTTAATTAAGTTTCTATAAATAGAAGTTTCCATATTTAGAATTAAGCTGGTTGCATAAGCTAACATATAAGTCTAAGTGTTTATAAGCTTATTTCTTAAGTCATATGATATAGTGTATAGTTTAATTATTATTTCATGCATTTTAATTAAACTATAGGTTAAGCATTTTAATTAAAGTATAACATGTTTTAATTAAAATGGAATAAATTACTTAGGTTAAAATGTGTATTATTATGTATTAATAACATAACCTAAGTCATGTCGAAATTAATTAATTATAGGCATGTTTTAAATAATTAATTAATTATAACTCATAACATAAAATACTTAGGTTAAATTAATATCATGCTAAATTAATAATTAAAAATAACCTAAGTCATGGTTTAATTAATATCTCATGTTATTAATTAATTTATATCCTAAGTTCATAATTCATAAAAGTAACATGTAGCATAAATCATGATTTAACCAACGAACCGTGAACCGGGCATGAAATCGACACCGTACCCCGAACCAAATCAGGGTTCCCCTTGGTTCCTTGCTGCCGTGGGACCCACACCACCAAACCGGGACCATATGGTCTCGGTGGTGGTTTCTAGGCCAAGCCGTGACCCCCTTGGGGCACGGTCTAGGCGTCGGCTAAACCAAACACCCGTAAAACACCCTTTTGATTTTACCTCTTAACCAAATACATGTTTATTTTATGTTTTTAAAATAGGTTTTAAAAACATCATGTTCTTAATCAATTTTACCAAATCAAATCAAAAGAAGGAATTAAAAAGAAAGGTTAAAAAGATATACCGAATGTGTGGATCAATAGAGGATGAACAAACACGAACACTTGTACAATATTCAAGATCAAAATCAACAAGAACACCCCCTCTTGGTGTGTTATAGGTGGCGGCTACAAAAGGGAAAAGGAAGGAGAGGAGAAAACTTTTTAGGGTTTTTGTTTAATTTCTTGTAAAGTGAAAAAAATGAATCAAGTTTTTACCTTTACCCCCCTTTCATGTAAAACTTGATGGGCTTGGCCCATTTACCTTCCTAATTTCGTGGATATGGGGCCCACAAGGGGTAACCCAAATGTTTTCCGTGTCCCGATGTTTCGTGTTCGTTCGTGGTTAAACGTGTTCGTGTTTAAAGTGTTTCTGTTTATTTTATCATGTAGTTTATCGTAATCTCAACGCTCGTAATTATATTATATGTATTTACGTAATTATTTTAGTTCGTATTTTAAATGGTGATCATGATTTAATTATGTTCACGTGACATATTTATTAACTGTTTATCATGAGTTCGTACGTAATCGATACTTATCCTGTCATACACGTATGCACTTGCTTGACTATTAGCACATGAATGTGATCAATACTAAATAAGGTAAGTTTTAATCTAGGACGTACGATCTTAAGGGCACTATTCATGGTAAAAGCATGCGGGTTTTACAAAATCTGTCAATGATGAATTCTTCAAGCTGGTGGACAAAATATGAAGATAAGAATTCAGAATATATTCTTAATGTTTAAAAAGATTTAGTCAATAAGTTATTTGATTATGTTTATCTTATGTCTCTTCTTAAAATAGTTGATCTTAGCTTTTTGTACAAGGCTCCTTAAACCTATAAAAGGAGGCCTTAGGGTTAGACATAAGACACATCTTTTTCACACACCTCTTCCACATATCTCATAACACTTTCATTGTAATCATTCATTGATATTATTAATCAAAGTGAAAGTTTTGTTTACTTTGTTTTGTTCTTTGTTCTAAGTGTTAAATTCCGCATAACACTTAGTTTGTTCAATACAACAAAGTTTCTCTACGTGTTAAACTTGATTTAATCTCGTTAACACAAAGCTAAATCGATCTAAGTTTGGGATCAACAAGTGGTATCAGAGCAAAGTGAAAGCTAGATGTGGTCCCGTGACTTACTGCAAAGGAAAAAGGAATGGCAGTTTATGTTTGTGTCGATTATAGCAACGAGAAAAGAACAGCATCTCGTTGAAAGTAAATTTTGTGATACATGGAGATATTTTTGGAAAATATATACTTCACGTGATATTGATTTTAAGTGAGTTTGAAAGTCAAGAAAGGAAACAAAATATGCTCGTTACTTTATTATGCTCAAAGGAAATAAAGGCAGCAAAGAAAATGGAAAAAGATATAGACGCATGGGACAAGATCGAGTTTGTATTTCACGTGAATGACAGAACAATAGTTTGTGTTTACGTGGGATCAAGGTTACAAGTTATTAAAGAAGAGATAATGCATGCATGTGTTTTTATGCAATGATAAAGCTAATCATGTGATTATATAAAAGGATGGGACGCAGCTATGCTCAAGTGTGGTCAAAGGATGTTAAAGTTATTTAGCCACAGATGGTGTCAGTGGCTGAGTCGAGCCGCTGACAAGAATGAAACACACGCTGACAAGGAAGACGTTGACACATGAAAGTTTTTAAGCTCTGACAGTGTGTTGTCCGATATATGGTTCTTAAGCGCTGACAAGTATCATCCGATATCTGACAATACATACAGAAGATATATTGGATGACTAAGGATCTTGGACAGAACTATCTGTTTAAATTTTTATGACTTGTTTTTGAAGATTGTGTTTGGTACAATAAAGTTTTATTTGATTATGTGACAAGGCTAACCTTGCGGTTACGTACCGACTTGGATTAGAAGCAGAACGCCGACAGAGGCAGCAGTTGCATAAAAGAAGAGGATGATATTGTACTTAGATGATTTTCATTGCAAATTGGAGGTTTCGATGAAGACGATTGATTATTGCTTCTTTGGTGTTGGAGTTGTTTTTCGCAGGTTTGTATTTTATCATATCTCAAAAGACTCGCCTCTCTTTTGAGATAACTTGCTTGTTCGTTTAAATGTTTGGTGACGAAGACTTGTCAAATCTAGCAACTAGATACCTTGCTATCACTTGAAGGAGTTACATTATCGTGCTCAGTGTCTCACAAAGGATGAGGATTTTGACAAGAGATCGAGGTCTGCTTATACTTTTACGTTTTCATATAAGTTCGACATCACATGAATAGTGCAAGATATAAGGTACAAGCTTGGGAGATTCCACTTCTTCAACAAATAGGTTATATTCGTTTTTCTTCATCTGTTATCTACAATTAGAGTCTACATGGTTCGTGATTCATTTACATGCACCACTCAAGGGGAAGATTTAATTAGTTGCTTATCTTTAGAAGACCCCTATTGGATGAGACAAAAAGGGGAAGAAGATTCAAAGATCAAGGTATGCAACTTATTATTATGTGGTGATATGTCTTTACAAGAAATCTTACTTTAAGGGGAAGCTTGTTTCATTCGTGAAAGATCAAGATTTGAAGATTGGTTTTGTCATCATCAAATAGGGGAAGATTGTTGGGAATTAATTTGATGAGACAAATCAAGAGTAATGAAACAAGAAGGACTTATATGCAAATATCAAGCTTTACAAGAATATGGAGCCCTTTCATACAACAAGGAGGACTTATTAGCAAAAGATGGAGGGACTTCTAATGTAATTAAAGTTTTCTTGTAAGAAAAGTCTTGTATTCTAGTATATATAGAATACAATGACCGTAGGTTTTATTCATCCCATCATTCACAATGTAGTCTTAAAGTTGAGTCGTGTGTTCTAGACGTGTGTAACCTTGTAAACACGTCTAGGCTTTGTTACTTGTAATCGTTTGAAGTTTGGAATAAAGTAATCGTTGGAAGTAAACACCTTGTTCATGTGTCTTGTTCAATTCCGCTATGTTTATCAAATGAATGAGATGCATATCCTAGTAAGCTTAATCGATCCGTGAATATTGGTTTCCACAGATAGATGGTCCTACTAAAGTTGCTCCACTACGGGTAGTAATAGCACTCACATTCGCTCTCGGGTTGGTGACGGTGTTTGAAGGTAGAGAGCCCGAAGTAGAGGGTTGAGTGGTTGGTAAGAAACTAGCCAGCATATTCTTCAAATCATTCGGTTGAGTGCTGAAGAAGTTTTGTATATCATTTCGAAGCTCGGATCTAATGTCGTTCCCTTGCTTAGTGATATCTCCTTTCAAATTGATAATTTGGCTTTGTAGATTCTTGATTTGCTCTCATTGGGTTCTCATTAAAGCTTCAACATCTTGATTAATGGGTGGGGCTTGTTGAGCGGGTGGGTGATAAGGATTAGAAGCTCGAGGTGGGATTTGGTTGCTTCTATTGTAATTGTTGTTAGGGTTGTGGTTTTGAGGAGAAAAATTGGGTGAAAGATAGTTGTTCGACCGGTAACTTAGCAAATTTCGATCCCCTTGAGGTCGGGCTTGGTAATTTTCCGGTGAATAGTTACCATAAGCCGCATATACGTTTTCCGGATTGCCTTGAGTAGAAGGACAATCAGTGTATGAGTGTGGACCGCCGCATGTCTCACAAGAATTTGCTACAGCTTTAACTTGTTGTTGTTGGTTTGTAGCGATGAGCAAGATATTTTTGTTCATTTCGGCCATCATGCGGGTGAATTCGGTCATATCGGGGTTTGCTGAAGTAGAAGAAACATTGACTCTCGGGTTGTTCCTTGAAGATGCGGAGGAATCCCAATTTTTCTGATGAGTAGTCATGTTCTCAATAAGCTCTCTACACTCATCGGGTCTTCTTTTCATAAATGTGCCACCGGCGGCTGCATTAATCGTATCACGATCACGAAAAGTCAAACCGTTGTAGAAAGTTCAATTAAGGTAACGGGGAGCATGTTGTGGTTTGGACATCGATCGATCAAAACATTATATCTTTCCCAAGCATCAAAGAGAGATTCATCAGGTTCTTGCATGAAACCGCTGATTTGATTGCGAAGACTCGTGACCATGGATGGTGGAAAGTAGCGCGACAAAAATCGTTGAGTCATGTCGTCCCAAGTATGAATGGAATTCTTCGGGAGACGATCAAACCATTTTTCGGCGTGGTATGATAAAGTATGTGGAAAGAGTTGAAGGCGAACGACATCCATAGTAGCACCGGGCAACTTCATGCTTTGAGTAATAGTAATGAATTTGTCGAGGTGCTTGTTGGCATCATCATCCGGTATTCCGCGGAATGGATTAGTTTGCACTTGTTGGATCATGTGATGCTTCAACGAAAACTCCGGAGCCGTGATTTGCATCGGCGCAATCGGTCCTCCTCGTCCAAACATTGTTGGTTGACAAAGCTCCTCTATTGTCCGAAGATCGGGCTGTGGAAGAACATTGTTGTTGTTATTGTTGAGGTGCGATGGATTATTGTTGTTATTCACACCTGCCATAGCTAAATCTTCACGAGTCTCAGGCTCTGGATAAGTTGAAGATCTAGTACGCATACACCTGCGAAAGCAAAAGAAAAAAATACCAAAGCAATAGACAATATATATATACTATAGAAATAAAAATAAAATCTTTTTGGATTTTTGAAAATTTTTAATTTTTATGGATTTTTGACAATTTTTAATTTTTATGGATTTTTGGAAATTTTTAAGCAAGAAAAATAACGCTCACGAATGAACGGATCCCAAAAAGCAACGCGTCTCTCACATAAAACCGTTAATCTTAACGAAAAGAGCCGGCAGCGGCGCCATTTAATACAAGGCTTTTGCCCAGTATAAAAATTAAATTCGTTGATGTGGTCTAATCGAATTGATTTCTGGTTTAAGTGCGACTCAGTTGACTTTGGTTAAGAAAAATATTTGTCGTTGTAGTAAAAGGAAAGTGCAAAAACTTTAAAGTAAATGGCGGTAATTTAAAGCTAAAAGTAATTGAAAATAAATGACGGGAAATTAAAGCGTGACGAGAAATTAAATAAGGCAAACTTAAAACTATCCTAAAGGCAAGCTTAAAATAAATCTAAGGCAAATAAACTTAAAGTGCGACTAAGTAAAAAGGCGGGAAAAGTAAAGTTTAAAAATTTAAAAACATAAACTTAAAATAAACTAAAAACACATCACTCGGAATAATTACTCGTTCGGAATGTCACCTTCACTCGGAATAATTCTTCTTCGTTCGGAATAACTTAACAAAACCCTTGATCCGGAATAAAATGTTCACCCGGAATATTACTTCATCCGGAATAAACGGCTCATCCGGAATAACTCTTTATTCGGAAAAAAGTCTTCATGCGGAATAATGGATTCATCCGGAATAAATGCTCAGGCGGAATAAAAGCTTCGTTCGGAATAAAGGGGTTCATCCGGAATAACTCTTCATCCGGAATAAGTTGCTCATCCGGAATATTGATTCATCCAGAATAAACACTTGATCCGGAATAAAGACTTGGTTCGGAATAAATCACTTATCCGAAATAAACCTTCACTCGGAATAACACACTGATCTGGAATAAACTGCTGATGCGGTATAATCACAACAAATCCTTCATCCGGAATATTACTTCATCCGGAATAATAAGCTGATCCGGAATAAAGACTTGATCCGGAATAAATCCTTCGTTCGGAATTTATCACTGATCCGGAATAAACTGGGCAAACAGAATATGTGAAGAACAAGGAAGGAAATAGGCCACGAATTTTAATCAAAAACTACCAAATTAAACCCAAAGATTAAACCAAGATAATCACAAATGATCAACTAATGATAATCTATCAATCCAAATCAATAAAACTAACAATAATAACCACAATAATCAAAATCCACTTAATCAAATTAATAAAAACTCAAGAACTTAACATAAACATAACCATGAAGATTAGATCAAAACAATAAAGGTAGATAGGAGATTAACAATAAAAGTAAAGATTCAATAAACATAAATAGGAAACTTACTTGATAACTAAAGGAATTAAAGTGCAAGACAATTAATTAAAATGACAATAAAATAAATGTGCAAGTAATTAAAATAGTGGAAAGACTAATCTTGTCAAAATTAGCTAACAACAAAAAATGAAATATTAATCTCCTATTTATAGTGGAGGAGGAGAGGGAGTGGGAGGAAGCTTCCTCCTCTCTTTCTTCTTTCTTTATTTCTCGTTTAGTCATCGTCTTCTTAATTCTTCGAATTTTGTCTCGGGATTAATAAACTCGTCTTGTAATTTCTTCATTAATTTAGACTTGAGTTCTTTGGCTTTTATTAAACTTCCGTCTTTAGACTTTTTCTTCGATAAATCTTCAGAATAGGCCTTGGACTTCCGTTCTTTTTGCACTCTTGATTTCTTGACTTCGTCTTTTGTCTTTTCTTCGATAAAAACCCGTGAAAGCCCGTGTTTTCCTCCCTTTTCACGTTTTGATCCTAAATCACAACACAAACACAAACCACGCATAATTCCGACATTTATGACATAAAATACACGTTTTAGCTTGGTTATTATTGTAGTTAAGTGGTAAAAAGGATGGGTGTTTACACACCTATCAGTGCACGTTGTTTAAATCTTGCTAAGGAAAGGACAACTAAAGTGATTCCTATTTTAATATTGAAAAATATAAAATAGTGAATCAAAAGAGTTTAGGATAGAACCGGGAAGACGGAAACACGGAATCACGGGTCGTCAAAAATCATCAAGAGTGGATCATTGAACGCTCGAATCCCTGCATATGATAAGAAAGAAAACAAGAAACACCAACGGGGCTCCCCCTACACTTATGATGAAAACAGATAAAGATAGATAATCGGGTTGCCTCCCGAAGAGCGCTTGTTTATATTAACCGAGTCACGAGCCTGACTCGTCCCCGAATTAAATGGTCCATAGGGAAAATTCGAATGTAATACCGGGATCAAAGACCTTGTCCTCGTTCCCGGATGAAAATAATAAAGGAGGGGTCGGAGGATAAGTCTTGAAATGGTAGAAAGGTCCTTTCAACATACGAAAAGTATGTGAAGTCTTGATCCACGGGAGGTGGCATGGGTAAAGGAAGTAAAGTTAAATCCCCCCCAGACAGCTGATGGTCACTAGGCGGAAAAGCCGTAAAGGTGTCAATCATAGAATGGTCAATGTCACCTCCCGGGTCAAAGCACTCATCCTCATTTCCTGGAGAGTAAAATTGATACATCACCCACTTGGGCGTGCACGCAGTAGGATGAGGTGGCAATATAATATGAGAAGTAATAGAACAATTATCTTCCACCCGCGTCACTTTTCCAGTAGAGTCAAATCTCTCCACCTCTGCGATAGAAGGGGGAATGGCTAACAAAGTATGCTCATCAATAGCAAGAGAATCAGAGCTATCAATGTCCTAAATCCCTTCGTCAAAGAGAGGATTCACCTCACTAGATATGTAAGCGTCATCAAAATCAAATAAAGGGTTCGAATAAATCTTGAAAGTTTCCTTCGGAACGTCTTCATCGGATAGTGACTCGTCATCACTAGAAGTAAAATCATCATCTTGATCAAAAAGAGGATTAGAGAAAGCCAAAGAATCATCTCCCAAAGTGTTGGTAGAAGGAACATCATCATTAAGAGCGACCTCTTCCGTAAGCTCCTCAAACGTTAGCACATCACAAACCTCATCTAAGAATTTATCAAGACCAAAATCACTATTCTCACTCGATGTATCACAATCCTTAGAGGAATTGGGGATATTAAGAGAGGGAAGTGCAATTGCGCTAGGACATTGAGCAACTAGATCATTCCAAGAAATAGTATTCTCATCGTCATCATCATCATAATAGTAAGGACGCACAAGAGGCGGAGTATAATCACTAAGATTAGATACTTGCTCTTGTCGTTGTCGTTGTCGCTCCTGCAATGCCTCAGTCAGTTGAATTAAGCCGTCATGAAGTTTCAAAAGAAGGGCTTGTCTTTCGTCATTCAGATTAGTGAGTTGTTGGGCAATACGAATTCCCTGAGAGGATTGATGATTGAGGGTGGGATGTGGGGGCTCACAGTTAGACATACCAGAATTATAGCACGGATGTGGCTCATAGTAAGTCATTGGTTGATAAGAATTAGAACAAGGATTTGGTTCATAATAATCCATCGGTGAAGAAAAATGAGGACACGGATTTGGCTCATAATAATTCATTGGCTGACAATAAGAAGTATCGTGAGGGCCCCCACAATGATTGCAACACGGGTACTGAGAAAAATCCGGTGCTTGTTGAGGATAGGGATTGTCATAGACAGGAGGGGGGAGAAATTTGTGTAAGAGGAGAAGTACGAATTTCTTGAATTGCAAAATGGACAAAATCCAAATTGTGTATTGTCGATATCAGAACCACAACTCGCACAAGTACACCATGGACATATTGGAAAACCAAGCCATGGTCTCCCACACCGAACGCAAGACGAATCCATGAAGAGTTATAAATAAGAGGGGTAGAGAAAAGAATTAAACACAATAGAGGATAAAGAGGAATATTTTTGGTCGCAAAACTTTGAAAAAGAAATGCTTTTTAAGATTTTTCAAATGTTTTTGGATTTTTGAAAATTTTTGACACGAAAAATAACGTTCACGAGTGAACGGATCCCAAAAGCCAATTTCGTCTCTCACAAAAAACCGTTAATCTTCACGAAAAGAGCCGGCAGCGGCGCCATTTAATAACTAGTATTTTACCTAGTAAGAAAATATTTTCGTTCCAAGTCTTTTCGAATTGATTACCGTTAATTAGTGCGACTCAGTCTTTCTTGGTAGAAAAATAAGAAAAGTTTGGTTATCTAAAACTAATTAAAAATAAAGACTATATAAAAGAAATAACGAAAGATAAAAACTTGGCGAAAAGGTAAACAACGGGAAATTAAAGCTATGAAAATAAGTAAAGGAAACTTAAAACGCAAACTTAAACTAAACTAAAGGCAAGTAAATTAAAAGTGCGACTAAGGAAAAAGGCGGGAAAAATAAAGCTTAAAACTAAATGTATAAAATTACAAAAAACTGGAAAACACTCATTCGGAATAAATCCTTCATTCGGAATAAACATATTCATCCGGAATACAGTCCCTCATCCGGAATAGATGTTTCATCCAGAATAAATGTTCATCCGGAATAAAATCTTTCATCCGGAATAAATGTTCATCCAGAATAAAGCTTCATCCGGAATAAACCCTTCATGCGGAATAATCACTGATCCAGAATAGTCTGTTGATGCGAATAAATTGCTTGATCCGGAATGTTGGTTCATTCGGAATAAATGAGTTGGTGCGGAATAATTAAAAAGGAAAACGTTGGTTCGGAATAATTCACTTCATGCGGAATAAATAAGTTCATTCGGAAAACTTGCTCATCCGGAATATCAGCTCATGCGGAATAACTTAGAAACATTGGTTCGGAATAATAATTGATCCGGAATAAATCTGCTGATTCGGAATATCTGTACATGCGGAATCTGGGAAAGCAAAACGCGAAGAACAGGGAACAGATAAAGCTACGAATTTAAACAAATTTAATCAAAATGAACCAAAAGATTAAACCAAGATAACCACTAATGATTAACTAACAATAACCAATCAAAACAAAACAATAAAACTAACAAAAATAACCAAATCAATCATAACCCACTTGATTAAAACCATGAAAACTCAAGAACATACCATAATCAAAAGTAAAGATTAAGCAAGAAAGGAAGAAGAAAATTAATTAAAAGCTTGATTAAAAAGCAAAGATTCAACAATAACAACTTTAAAGATTTAAGTTCTAAACATTAATCTAGAGAGAGAAAGCAAGAAATTAGAGAGATAAACTACTCCTAACTATCC
The DNA here is from genome assembly GCA_025667525.1 of Glebionis coronaria. NCBI lineage: Eukaryota > Viridiplantae > Streptophyta > Magnoliopsida > Asterales > Asteraceae > Glebionis > Glebionis coronaria. Next base: position 366,331,754 of record CM046876.1, read on the forward strand.
TAATCTACTCCTAAAACTAACCAACCCTTTCCTAACAAATGAGGGTGGTATATATAGGAGAGGGGAGTGGTTGGTGGCTTTCTCCTTTCTTTCTTTTCTTCCGTCTCGTCTTTAAAGTCTCGACTTTTGGCTCGGGATTTGTCGATAAAATCTTGAACTCGTCTTATAATTTCTTCATTTATTAGACTTGGGTTCTTTGACTTGTAAATCTTCCATCTTTGGTCCTTTTCTTCAATAAATCTACAAAATAGGAGCATTGACTTCTTATCTTTTGCACACTTGATCTTTTGACTTCGTCTTTTGTCTTTTTCTTCGATAAAAGCCCGTGAAAGCCCGTGTTTTCTTCCTTTTTCATCTTTTGGTCCTAAATCACAACAAAAACACAAACCACGCATAATTTCGACATTTACGACATAAAATACACGTTATGGTCTTGTTTTCATTATAATTAAGTGGTAAAAGGATGGGTGTTTTCACACCTATCAATAGACTTTCAAGTGGTTTTATGGTTACGATCTCATACCCATAACATCTTTAATTCACGACGTTATTGGTGTCAAAAGGGTGGTTAGGCATAAGTCCTATGATTCAACCAGAATTGGAGGGATCTTCCCAGGGAGAATCCAATAGATTATTAAAAGTCCTTAGGAAAGATGGAGTGGAATGTGAACTTAGTTGAATGCCGACTAAGTACTGAAGCTAGCACTAAAACAATCACAGCAAGGTGCTAGTAATGATGTCTTGGTGAGCATTGAAGGGGTTGAAGAATGAAAAAGAAATGTAAGAATAAAGGGTGAAAAGAAATTAGCCCTCCATACAACTTAGGCAGAAACAGGGTCAACACATCATGAAGATAACGCATCATGGACCCAGTGATGTAATGCACAACACTTCCCCAGCTGACTTAGGCTTCTCTGAAAAGAAGTTTGTTTTATTGTCATGGAGATCAACATGATTTCTATTAACTTTCTCACTCCCAGATAGTTGATATTGAATAGGTGGCATCTGCACCAGCCTCCGACCACTAAAAGTGCACAAATCGAGTCTAGAGCCTAGAGATCAATCAAATCTCGTTAGGACACACGAAATGATGAAGAAGAGAGTCATGTGCTATATCCTTGTGATATTGCTAGAACACTCAAAGTGATACTACTTAGTATTCATAATGATGAGTGGAAATCCTTCTAGTGTTAACATCAAACAGCACTGTGGTAGGTCAAAAAAGATGAAAAGCAACAGTTGTTTGATTCTGAAAAGCAACAGTGGTTTGATTCTGAATTGATTCAAACTCATTTCAGGTTTCTACGTAATATCTTTATGGTCTTGCCAGAACATTCAGAGTGATATTCATGAATATTCACATTGACGAATGCAAATCCTTCTAGCGTCAACATCAAACAACGCTACGGTAGGTAACTTGTGAGATTCTTTATGAATCAAGCTTGTGTCAACTGGAAAGCAACAATGGTAAGATTCTTTAAGAATCAAACTTGTTCTAGGAACTTGAATTGACAACTCTAATCAAGCGGATATTTATCCAATTGATTCACTCTTTATGTTTGTAGTATTGCTTTGAGACGGTCGAGTAAAGAGAACGGCTAGTACAGCCGTGAAACCCTGTCAAGGAGAATCTTAATTGAATCTACCTAATCACAGGTACGATATTTAATATCGTCTAACGGTCTTCACCGACCAGAGGTAAAACGCAACCGATTTAGGACGAATGTCAAAGTCATTCAGTCCGTGTCTATGTTTTGTCTCAAGAAGGTGGCGTTACAGTGTACTCAGCAAAGTCAAAGATTCAAAACCACATACTCATGCCCAAAGACATATTCAACAATCAAGAAAGCTAAAGAATTCCATAACTCTGATGATCAAAATTTTCCTTAACTATTAATGTAGAAGAATGACCTCTATTCAAAGGAGATTGTTAGCAAGCTTTCAAGATAGTGGATAGTGTGAGCATGTGGATGAAGACACAATATCGCAAGATGGAAAAGACAAGTGAAGGATGATTTGAAGATCTCAAGATTAAAAGACAAAGTCGAAAGACAACAACAAAGGCTTAAAGATCACAGCATGAAGGAACAAGACTACTATTACACGTTCAAGACTCATTTATGGCGAGATTAGTAATGTCTTTAAATCTCCAAATGTCGAAGACGAATGACCTCTCATTGGGGGAGATTGTTAGCCTCAAAATATTGAGTCAAACAAGAATGCTCGGTCATACGTTTATTATGTATTGTTTATTAGAATGTTGTAATATGTAGTAGAATAGTCGTGTAATACGGGCTTGATGGTTAGCTTAAAAGGCCTCTTTCAAAATACTAAGCATATATTCAAGCCTGACCCAAAACTATATAGTCCATAGAAAGCCCGCATGTGGGTGGACTATATAAGCACCCTCCTAGCATGTTAGGAGGGTTTGCTAATTCATTTTCTTAATCTAACTTCACCAAGTTTCACACATATTCTTTATACTTTCACTCACTAAAAATCACCTCTTTTCGTACTTTCTTTCTTTAATTCGTGTTAAATCATGGGACAACACATTGTTTTATGATTTATTTTTTGCGACTCGTTCGGCGATGAGGATGAAGTTACTAGCAAGCTTGTGTTATTTAGGGAGGCTTGTCAAATGCCTTATGAAGCGTCAAATACATGAATCCAACGAAACTACATACATAGGGATTTTGCCAATCCTCATAGTAATTTAGCGGCGACTCACTTTTCTAATGACCCTTTGTATTAAGAAGAAAGATTTCGTACACGGTTCTGAATGAATCAAACACTATTCACAGGGATTGTTCGTGAGGTAACTGATCACTCTCTTGATTTTCCAAACACGGTTGATTGTGCGGGACAAGATTGTGTTTCATCGTAGTTGAACAGTACTTTTGCTATTTGTAGCACCACCAAATTCACAACGCAGCGGAATATCAACTTTAGGTGCTACTTCATAGTTCACCAAACACAGTCATAGAAAATGACCTCAAAAGAGATGTTTTATAAAACAAACCATTTGAAAATTTTATTTAATCTGAGTTTCAATAGAAATAGGTCCCACAAATTTATACAAACCTTAATAAAAATGTAAAGATTTTTCTAATGTATCGAATGTAAATTTTTTGTCTTGCCTTTACTTTATCCCGCGCGACTCCATGCTCCAGCTGCTCTTAAACCTATATACCTGAGAATACATGATAAAATATCAACACAACGGTTGAGTGAATTCATAGGTTTTCAAATAAAAAATAATGGGTTTTTAAATAAACCATAAAGCTTTTAAACACAAGAATCTCATCTATTGTCAATATTGTAACACATACAATATCCAAAGTCCATTCTATTCTACTAAGCCATGACACCAACACCTTAAGTATAAATAATGCCCTAATCATGTATCTTGCCCAATACCCCCTTACTTCTCATACAACACATCTGGCTTAGCCTCCAACCCACAGGTGCGACCTGCCCGGGTGGGGGACATCCCCAATGGATCAATTTGTCTGTACCAGCGCCTACCCATCATAGGTAGTTAACGGTTCATGGTTTAGGGACTTTCCAAATTTTGGAAATACAACACTTAGCAAATAGTGGTTCATAATCAATACAATTAACGCTTTGTGTTCATCTTTCAAAAGCATTTATCAAACATCTTACATTCATTTACAACAACTTGTATTCGTTCATATCATATAGTCAAACCTCGCATGTTTATTCATAAACATGTATTCTCTCAAAAGCATATATATATATATATATATATATATATATATATATATATATATATATATATATATATATATATATATATATATATAAACAACGTTTAGTTTTATACCGAGAGTGTATATTCCCTCTCCCGGGTTTATAAAAACACATATAAAGCAGTAAAAGCGAGGCTATGAACTCACCTGATATAATTATTACACGTTTATCAAGGAGGAAACGCCCAATTGTCGACACACGACTTCACAAGATAACAATCACTCTTTGATCAAGCACGAGACTTAAGTATATATCGGAGACGCCCAACGATCGACGTATGACCGAACGATACCTAAAATTACGAGACACGTCTTATGTTCGACACTATTCATATGTCATACATATATGTAAATAGTTCACTTTAGTAAGTTTGAACATTGCATAAGTTTTATAAACTCTTTATAAAACTTTTAATAAAAATCCAACATTTATAAAATGTTATTCATTTCTTGATAAACAAAGCCCATTACTAGTCCACTTATGGCCCATAACAAGTTCATTTGACTTAAGTCCATTTCAAACTCAGTATTTATCTCCAAATGCATTATTAAACTCAATCCCAATAATGGCCTAATAGCCATTATAAGTGTATGTTGGGCTTTTATGTCCCAAATCCATTTTATATGCATTACAAGTTCTAAAACACCCCAAAATGATGCCGGCTTAATATTTCACGATGGTCGGGTCTCGGCTATTCTAAATATCAGTATATAAATGAGTATATATTTCACAAAAAATGGCTCCTACCACTTCGGTGTTTATAAAAATCATCACGTTTTATGTTAATTAAATATAACCTAATTCTTACAATTTCCCGACATGTCTCGTTAAATAGATCATATCGCTTGAACCGTAAATCATCTACGTGAGTTCTTTTTACAGAAATTATCCTTAACTCATGTGCTTTACTGATCATGAGTCCAATTACCCAAAAGTTATAACTCTCATAGCTTAATTACCCATTTTCACACTTAGAAACGTTGGTTGTGATTCGCAGCCAACTTCAGTTCCACCGTTTTGCCCGCCATTTCCAAACCGTTTATCTGTAGAAAACCATTTGATTCGTGTGTGTTATACATAAGTTTTGCTACAAGTTTTATTTTATATTTAGGGCTCAGTATACAATCATTTGAAGTTTTCTACCGTTTACTACAGACAGTTCTGTTTTGACATGTTTTGTCGTTTCGGGTATCGTCACGAGACGAGTCACCCGGCAAAATCACCACAAAACATTGACCTATCAATCCATGAACTTAAAGAAACCTCAAAGGATACTGATCATATTCGTTTTTACTGATCGTTCGACTGTTCTAAAAATAGATGTCAAAATCAACACCCAAGGCTTGTTTAGCTTGCATTTTTGGTGTAACAAATTCATATACAATATCCAACACCCTTAGTTTAACTATTACATCTTATAATCAGTATCAAAATGACTATTATACATATAAAAAGTTATTTCACAAGAGTAAAAAAATAAACCAACAATGTTACACCACCACCAAGCTTCCAAAATAGAACAAGGAATGAAACCCATACGAGATTTTCACCAAGATATAAAACCTTTAACTGAGCTTCAATCTCAGCCCAAGAACTTTCAAATTTATTATTGATGATGATTGTTTAAGATGGTGTTAACCAATAATACATCAAGGGATAATCAAAACTAGATCTCTAAAGCTTCAATGATTATCTATGGAACATGATGAAATGATAAAATATAACGGATGATTGAGTGGTGTTTGTTGACGTAACAAACAAGAGAAGCAAGAGTAGTGTGTTTTTAGATTACATATCAAATGAAAATGATAGTTTAAGTAACTACATGCATTTTCCAAGGACAGGTGTAATAACAATTGACACTTCTCATGAAGTGTGTATGTGTGACGTGTAGAAATTGTGTGGGTGAGATATTATATAAATTTTGCCCACAATTTGCTAAAACGGGTACTATCGCAGTCTGATATTTTAAAAGTTACGTGATTAGAAACTTACACGTGAAACATGAAAAATAAAATCTCAATATAAAATAAAAACTTCAACATTCGGAGAACATTAATATTTAGATAAATAAATGTGGATTATGTTTTAAAATATGTTAATAAATTAGTTAGCACTTTATATAAATGAACGATGCCTAAGGGTTTAGCGTCAATAACGAAAAATACTCGTAAAACGAGAAATTAAAACAACGACAATAGAAAATATTTCTATGTCATAACCAAAATGTTCACGGTCGATGGTGGATATAGACTTTGTCGATAAACAATAAATGACACGTATATGATGTGACAATCCGTCAATTTATGGTTGATATTTTATTCTTAAATATTATTTAAAAACATTATTTTAATGTTATATTATGAACTCACTCATTTATGGGAAGAAATTTGGGTTTACGTCTTGAAGTAGCATCGACTACGTCTAAACCCGAGGATTCTATGTTACGTGCTTATGTTTACATACACCGTTTTGGTGACAGTCCGACACTTCAGGAAATAAATTTATCCGTGAATATTATTTTGTGATTTTAAATTTGTGTTGGTTCATAAACTCACTAATTTACGAGAAGAGATTAGGACTTACGTGAATAATTTAACGTCCTTTACGACTAAACCGGAAACCTTAAGATTACGTATTTACGCTTTTGAACTCCGTTTTTGATGAGACAATTTTTATTAGATTCGTTTTGTGACGTTGATTCATAATTTATAAAAACATTTTTCGTAAATCGACCCGAGGGCACGTAAATCGAAGAAACTAGAATCGAGGAGTACCCGTAAATTAGTGGAGATGAGACAATTTTACACTTGCCTCACCCCCACTATGGGTGGCCAAGGCAAGCCACCAACACCTCTTTGGTGTCACTTTTATACTAGCCTTAAGGACACTTGTCCTTATACTACCTAAACCACTTAACAAAAACCATCTAAGCCTTTACCATTTTCTAATACCATGCAAACTAGTAAAAAGTTTCAATCTCTCTCTTCTCTCTCCCTTTTGGACGTCCCATAACCCCCCCTAAATCACCATTTTCATCAAAAAATTCAACCATAAATCATATGTATAATTTACATATGATGAAAACCCATTGAAGTTATGAAGATTGGAGGTGATCTTAACATGTAAAAAGGAGTTTTCAAGGGACTTTAGGGCTGATTTCTCAAGGAGTTTTCATGAAGAACAAGGGCTGATTTTTGGAGGAATCTACAAATACTTGGTGACCCTAGAAGTGGTGTTGATATCTCATAAGATTGGTTACCCAAAACAAAGTGTTGTTCATCAAAAACCCCATCTTTTCATCACTAATGGTGGTATAGAGATTGTTCTTCCTATCCTCTTGTTATTTTGATTATGTAATCTTGTATTATCTTTATTTATGTATATGTATATGATGATGAATGATGATAAAAATATTGTGTGGGGATCATGTGTTGATAAACATGGTTAAGAAGATGGAAAACTATATGTAAAAATGTTAAATCTTGCTTAATAAGTTGGCTGTATAAAAACAGTAAGTAACCAAATGATAAACTGATAAAATGTCATAGTAGAATCCATTTACAGTAATTATTAGTTGTTATACACATTTGAGAGTTGGCCATGCAATGGAATCATCAAAATGAGTGAGATATGATCAAAACAAAATTAGTGTATCAATCTGAATAGTCTGTTTTGTAGGGTTTGTTAAGGATACTTAGACATGGATTGAGCAGTAGCTAAAACTAAGTTATTTGTAGCACATAATATGAAGTTTATGTCATCCAAAGATGAGCTTATATCTCCTTATAGAACTCAAGATATGATAAAAATGGTGAAAGTTAAACTAAAAATCAGATTTTGTGAAATTAAAGTTTAATACTATTATATAAGCACTCAAATAATATAGTATAAAATGTGAATTAAAACCCACTAACTTATATATTACATTTATATTAATATGTATGTGGATAAATAAATGGGCATTTTATAAAAATGGTAGTTTGATAAGTTTTATAAGTTATAAAAACTATAAACATGATTTTTACGTCTTTTCGGCTAATACCGTAAAATTAACGTTTTTCGTCAATTAAAACTTAGACGGTCGGACCCGTCTAATGTAAACTTTTTAAAAGTCATATACTGATATATAAGTACTTAATACAAGTAAAAACCGATAAAACCCGAACTATATATGTAACACCCCACTTGGATAAATGGACCGTTACGTGTATTTATGGCGTGTCATCAAAGCATGCAAGGCAATGTATTAAACATTAACTGACCAAACGGAAGTACCGGAATCAAACATCGGTAGTCCAACATAAGCCTAAAAATAATAAAGATTATGTACTGAAAGAAAAAGGACGAAACAGTGTCCAAACAACCAAAGTAAAGTAACGTAATGTGTGCATAAAAATAAAGGAGTCTGGATAGCTCCCATCCAAATGCACGTACTCTCTTAGAAGTCCTAAGATCGTCCCTGTGTACCTGCCGTTTGGAAACATGAAAGGAAACTACGGCTGAGCATAACGCTCAGTGGACGGATATAGCATGATAAGAATGTACTGAAAGTAATGAAATTGAAGACAACAATGAAGCTATAAGACTGGTATGTAACATGTGGTAGAACTTTGCATAAAATCTGCAAGACCTGGTTCATATATACTGATACTGAAATATAACTCTAAATTCTGTAAACATGCATTTACTGTATTTTATTTGCCAGAGCTTATATAGGTCACGTGCTGTAACAACCGTGCATGAATAACTGGAGGGGTGACCTCGTCATACTGTAGAGGGGTGACCTCTAAATAACTGTGCTGGGTGGAGGGATCAGCTCCAATGTGAAGGATGTAGAGCACACACCACATTCACCCTGATAACTTGTAACACATATAAGCCTAGGATGCATCCATACGCCCCACTAAAACATACATATAAAAAATGGCCAAACTGAACATGAGTGGGACGATGCAGGATATCACTCTCCTGCATGTGAGTCACGACACCGGTGCCTCTAGTGCCGTGGTTACGGTACCTCCGTAACTAGTACATAAACTGGTCGTGCTTGTATATAATGCTCAGGCAATTTTATTTAGTTATTAACATGATTACTGATAAATTTAAACATATACTGGGGAAAACATTTGGCTGAAGATGGGAAATCCTAATCATGCATAGAAAGGAAGTCCTTACTGAAAGGACGGAAAATCCGTACCTCTAGTCCAGTAACTGACTGAATGGAAGACTGAACGAATACTACTCGGGCTTCACGCGTGCTACATAAATAAAGGACGCGAATAAGTTAACTGACATTCGTTTATTTAAATTTTACTGATCTTACTGGTTTCTTATATTTATTCTATTTTGATTCTGAAATTCTGTACGCATACTATCTGATAAATTGGAACTTATAATGATTCATTTTAATGTATTTTTTTTTCTAACATTTATTTAAGGTACAACGTATTTTCTTGACGTTATAATATTGTCATATTAAGAACCACGCTAAAATAGAAAGTTCCTTAATTTAGAAGGTTCTCAAACAATTTAAATCATTTTCTAAAAGTATACCCTTTTAAATATTAACGAACTAATTTAATTTAATACACTTAAAATATATTTTAAATATTTATTAAACAATTTAATTTAAAAAAAAAGTATAATATAAAAAAAATATTTATTTTACTATTTATAATCATGTCCCGAGCCTACCGAGCCCATCTCGGTCGCACTAACCGAACCAACATAAAATACAAAAATCTGTCCACAAGAATTAGCGACAGAATTTGTGTCACTAAAACTGTCGCTAATTTTGTCCTTATTAAAACTGCCTATAACTAACAGTTTTGCGACAGAAAGACTGTCGCTAAAACTGTCGCTAAAGCTGTCTAATATTTCTTGTTTTCTGTCCCCATTTTCCTACCGATTAAGCGCCTTGTTACCACTGCTAGCTTGCTATTTCCCGCTGTTTATACTAGCCAAACGCACCCTTATGGTTTCTGATGTCCCAAACGCACCCTTATTCCTTTTTAAAACAGCCCGGTGGTTTGGCAGCCCCTTTTTGGGTCGAACCAGGCCCTAGCCGCCCCTGTGTGGGTCACGGCTGGGCAGGGATGAGATCACCAAGACATGTGGTGTCTTGGTTCTCTAAAAACACAAGACCCGACCCCCCTTTTGTCATGTTATTTAAGATTCTTCTTAAATTTCGTTTTTAAACCCTAAAATGAAAACGTGATGACCAAGAACATGTACGAGAGTGATTACCTTGATGTGATTAAGGGAAAAGGAGAATTACACTGCTTATGATGAAGAAGAGAGTGTGAGGTCTTCCCTTTTTTTTTAAAACCCGGCGGCCACCTTCAAACCCTAATCTCTCTTCTTTTTCTTTTTTTTGATCGACTGGTTATGGGGAAAAAGGTAACCCCCGTTTATTTTGTATAGTCCCAAATGGGCTAAAGCCCAAATCCCTTCTCCTTTTGTTCTTTGTAATAACCGGCCCTTATTTATTTTTTTTATTGTATTTTTTTTTTTTTTTAAAAACTTGTATAATAATAACACTTGCATAATAATAATTCTTGTAAAATTTTCTTATGTTGTTTTCGTCGATAAATTCTACGTAAATGTTTTAAATAATAAACCGCGTATTTATATTTCTCAATTTAAATACGGGTTTTACAATTCTTCCCCTCTAAAAGAATAATTCGTCCCCGAATTAAAGATGCGGTCGTACTGGGTTTTACAATTCTTCCCCTCTAAAAGAAGAATTCGTCCCCGAATTATAGGGTATTTAAGCTGACTGGTAAAAGCCGAAAATGCTATAAGCTGGAAGACATAAAAGCTGAAAAGACATACCCGAATCAAAACTGAAAGTGAGGATAAGAAGTCCATATAGACTCCTCTGTTTCCCAAGTGGCCTCCCGCTCGGTATGGTCCCTCCACAGTATTTTGACGAAAGGAATGGTCTTCCTTCTCATAACTCGATCCTGGCGATCTAAAACTGCTTCGGGTTCCTCAATATAAGATAAATCCTCCCGAATCTGATCGAGTGGATAATTTACTTTGTGAAGCTCATGATAGTTGTACCCCCTGAGTAATGATACATGAAACACGTTGTGAACGTGTGAAAGCTGAGGCGGTAACGCCAATTGATATGACACTTCACCAATACGTTCAAGGATTTCGAACGGTCCGATGTAACGAGGGCTGAGCTTTCCTTTGAGGCCAAAACGTCTGACACCGCGTGCGGGTGATACTTTGAGGAACACACGATCCCCAGTCTGAAAAGATAGATCTCTGCGATGCTTGTCGGCGTAACTCTTCGGGCGAGTACGCGCTTCTTGAAGTTTTGCCCTAGCGATGGCGACTTTTTCATTGGTCAGTTCTATCAGTTCAGGTCCTTCAATCAAACGTTCTCCAACCTGATCCCAACAAATAGGAGCACGGCATTTCCTGCCGTATAACATCTCGAATGGAGCACGCTTGATACTAGCATGCCAATTGTTGTTGTAGGCAAACTCAACCAAGCAAATATAGTCATCCCAGTGTCCTGTCCATTCTAATGCACAAGCGCGTAGCATGTCCTCTAAGGTCTGGATGGTACGCTCTGACTGACCGTCCGTCTGTGGATGGAAAGTTGTGCTGAGCTTGAGCCTAGTTCCCCAAGCTTTATGCAAACCTTCCCAGAAGTGAGAAGTAAAACGGGGATCCCTATCTGATATAATTTCAGAAGGTGTGCCGTGTAATCGTACGATTTCCTCGGTGAATAGTTTCGCTAATTTACTGACTGCGAAATCTTTGCGAATAGGAATGAAATGTGCTGACTTGGTCAAACGATCGACAACTACCCAGATTGCATCATGTCTCCGCTGAGTCTGTGGTAGTCCAGTAACAAAATCCATAGAGATCTTGTCCCATTTCCTCATTGGAATATCTAATGGCTGGAGAAGACCACTGGAACGCTGGTGCTCTATCTTAACCTGCTGACAGGTTAAGCATTTAGACACAAATGTTGCGACATCCTGCTTCATGCCGCTCCACCAGAAATGCTGCTTAAGATCGTGGTACATTTTTGTGGAACCCGGATGGATAGAGAACGGAGAGCTGTGAGCCTCAGTCATTAAGGCTTCTCTGAGAGCAGGGTCTTCTGGAACGCAGAGTTTGGTACCCTGCCATACGATACCATCGTCATCGATGCGAAATTCGGTCTGCCGGTCAATGTTCTGGATAATCGCCCAGATTTCACCATCATCCTCTTGGGCGGCTTTAATCCTAGAGAGTAAATCTGGTTCTACCCTCAAACTAGCCCAATATCCCCTCTGTCCGCGTACTAAGAGCTCAATATCATACCGCTCTAAATCCCGAATAATTTCTTCCTGAACTTTGATGCCATTTATCATACCTGACTTTCTGCTAAGGGCATCTGCTACTACATTTGCTTTGCCTGGGTGATATTGGATATTAGTGTCGTAGTCTTTTAGCAGTTCTAACCATCGCCTATGTCTCATGTTCAGCTCTCGCTGTGTAAATATATACTTGAGACTTTTGTGATCGGTGAAGATATCACACGACTCACCGTATAAATAATGCCTCCAGATTTTAAGGGCGAAAACGACTGCTGCGAGCTCTAGATCATGAGTAGGGTAATTTTTCTCATACGGCTTCAGTTGACGCGAAGCATAAGCAATGACTTTCCCATGCTGCATAAGTACACAGCCTAAGCCCTTTCCTGATGCGTCACTGTAAATCTGATAACCACCTGTACCGGATGCAAGAGTAAGTATCGGTGCTGAGATCAATCGATGCTTGAGTTCCTCAAAACTCTTTTCTCTCTCCTCGGTCCATATAAACTTCTCACCCTTTCGCATGAGTTTGGTCAATGGTAATGCCAAACGTGAGAAGTTTTCCACAAACCTGCGGTAATAACCCGCCAACCCAAGAAAACTACGTATCTCCGTGACGGATGTCGGTCTTGGCCATTTGGTGATAGCCTCCACCTTTGCAGGATCCATAGTTACTCCTTCTGCGGAAACAATATGGCCTAGAAACGCCACTGTATTCAGCCAAAACTCGCACTTAGAAAATTTAGCATATAACTTTTCTCGTCTGAGAATCTGCAACACTGTACGGAGATGATCCTCATGTTCCTCTTTAGATTTGGAGAAGATAAGGATATCATCGATGAATACAATCACAAACTTGTCTAAGAATTCGTGGAAGACTCTGTTCATCAAGTCCATAAATACTGCAGGCGCATTCGTGGGACCGAATGGCATAACAACAAACTCGTAATGACCGTACCTCGTGCGAAAAGCAGTTTTGGTTATATCTTGCTCTTTTACACGCAGCTGATGGTAACCTGATCGTAGATCGATTTTTGAGAAGTGCTTGGCACCCTGAAGCTGATCGAATAAATCGTCAATACGAGGAAGCGGATAACGGTTACGAATAGTGAGCTTATTCAACTCACGGTAGTCAATACACAAACGCATGCTACCATCCTTTTTCTTGACAAACAATACTGGAGCGCCCCAAGGTGACACGCTTGGACGAATGAAACTCCTTTCGAGAAGTTCCTGAAGTTGATCCTTCAGTTCCTTAAGCTCTACAGGAGCCATACGGTAATGAGCTTTGGATACTGGTTCTGCACCTGGAATGAGATCGATGCCAAATTCTACCTCTCGCATGGGAGGTAAACCTGGAAGTTCCTCAGGAAAGACATCTGGAAAGTCTGACACAACTGGCTGATCATGAATTGAAAGTGTCTCCGAAGTCGTGTCATGAATTGTGGCTAGGAAGCCCTCGCAACCATGATATAGTAAGGTACGAGCCTGTAAAGCTGAAATGATCTGAACATGTTTTCCTGGTAGGAAGCCTCGGTGAATATACTCTGGTGTCTTGACATCACCAAAGATGACCTGGTGAGCATGACAATCTATGGTGGCATGATGAACCGATAACCAATCCATACCCAGAATAATATCGAATTCACACATATCCAAAGGAAGAGCACTAATTGGACGGATTTTATCATCAAACTCAAGAGGGAGATCCTTATATACTTGGGTAATGAGTACAGAGTCTCGCATGGGGGTAGATATACTAAGTGCACTGTCTAGTGGCGTAGGGGTCATGTTTATTTTAACAGCATAAGAGGTGGATATAACTGAGTGGGTGGCGCCTGTATCGAAAAGTACGCAAGCAGCATGTCCGTGTATAAACAAAATGCCAGTAATGGTACATGCGGTCTTATTTGCTTGCTCACGGGTAGTAGTGTAGACACGACCAGTGGTTGGTGGTATCGGTGGTGGTGGAGGTAAAATCTGAGGAATCTGGCCTGAGGTACCGGCAGCATCCCCGCTCTTGCAATCCCTCTTCAAATGGCCCGGCTGACCACACTTGTAACAATTACCCGAACCACGACGACAAGGTCCCGAGTGTTTCTTCCCACACGTGATGCAAGTGGGATATGTATACCCGGTGGAAGTAGCTCTGGTTTGCTGAGAACCTGATTTACGATGATAAATACGTGTCACGATTCTGATAACTTAACTGAAATAAGGCTGATTGACTGAATTTTAAAATTACCAGAATTTGCCGGTCGGGTAACCTGCTGACCTCTGTTGTTTTGGTCACGCCCCTGTCCAGCATCTCTGTTGGAATTTACAAAAAAATTTAAGATCTGTTTTACACGATAGTTTAGTATTTCTGGATCTTAAGGACTCGCCTGTAGCTGCCGGATGAGTTGGAGCTGCCGCGGTAATTATCACCGCCGCTTCTCTTATCTGACCGATTACGGTCATATGACTGACCGTGGTTCCTGTAGTTCTGATGCGGAGTAGCCGATTGGGATCGGTCTCCTCCTCTGTGTCTGTAAGATTATAATTGGATAAGTCAATACATATAAGTTGACAAGCAATAATGGGGCTAAATTGTTTAAGTCTGTTGGGTGAGATGTACCTCTTCTCCGGACGCTCTACATTCTCGAGCTCATCCCTCTCGAAAAGCATCTCGACGTCCCAAGCTGCATTAGCTACTTGTGACACATTAGTGAATGTGGCACTCATCAGTCTATCTGCAGTCCTAGAGTGAAGAGCCCAACGAAATTGCTTCGCTTGCTCCTCTACGGTACCCGCAGCCTCCCCTAAGAATCCAGCCATCCTGAGGTATCGGTGCATGAACTCTATACTGTTCTCGCCATTATTCTGACGAATAACATGGAAGTCCCTCTTCATCTTAGCTTGCTCCGCATGCGGGAAAAACTGGTCATAGAACATCGTCTTGAAACGTGCCCAGGTCAATGTAAGCTCCCAAGCATCTCCCCCATTGGACAGTTTCTGAGACCTCCACCAATGTAGAGCAGGACCCTCCAGCTTGTAAACTGCAAGCCTAACTTTGAAAACATCACCACAACCCATAGCTCCAAAAAATTTCTCTATATGGTAGATCCAGTCTTCAGCGTCAGTTGGAGCTACAGTCTGCTCAAACAGTCGGGGTTTCTGCTTGTTAAACAGATCCAGCCAAGCGGGTAAAGTGGCAGGTGGTGGAGCAGGAGGGTTGTTATTCTACTGAGGTCCATTTTGATATTCAGCTCGGATCTCATCACGAATTTGGGGTAACATGGCCTGTATAGCAGCCTGAACAGCAGCAGCAATGGCAGCTGCGTTAGGGTCATTCTCGGTTTCGCGTCTGGGTGGCATCTGAAATAAAAGAGGATGAGTTGATAAAACTGCTAAAATCTGGGGTAATATATCTGAATATGCTTAGTGTAGTTCATGAAGGTATAGCTAACAAAATATGACATGAAACACTGGTGAACGCCTAGGGTCAGTTCACAAAATGACAACTTACTGAAACATAAATCTGACATGAGTAAGGATGAACGCCTATGGTCAGTTCATCCATATAAAATTTAAACGGCAAGGGTGAACGCCTATGGTCAGTTCACCAAAACGAAATGTTCTTGAAAAGCATATGCGATTAATTATGGCCAGTCCTGTACCAACCGTTTACTTAATCAAAATTTTGAAAATCCGACTGATAAAATTCATGAGTAGCATGGAAAATAACGACGCCAAAATACAAGAAGTTCTTGGTGACTACCCACTAGTCACATGTCAAGTTTTAGAGCCTACAGGTCGAACCTTGCTGCTCTGATACCATAATTGTAACACCCCACTTGGATAAATGGACCGTTACGTGTATTTATGGCGTGTCATCAAAGCATGCAAGGCAATGTATTAAACATTAACTGACCAAACGGAAGTACCGGAATCAAACATCGGTAGTCCAACATAAGCCCAAAAATAATAAAGATTATGTACTGAAAGAAAAAGGACGAAACATTGTCCAAACAACCAAAGTAAAGTAACGTAATGTGTGCATAAAAATAAAGGAGTCTGGATAGCTCCCATCCAAATGCACGTACTCTCTTAGAAGTCCTAAGATCGTCCCTGTGTACCTGCCGTTTGGAAACATGAAAGGAAACTACGGCTGAGCATAACGCTCAGTGGACGGATATAGCATGATAAGAATGTACTGAAAGTAATGAAATAGAAGACAACAATGAAGCTATAAGACTGGTATGTAACATGTGGTAGAACTTTGCATAAAATCTGCAAGACCTGGTTCATATATACTGATACTAAAATATAACTCTAAATTCTGTAAACATGCATTTACTGTATTTTATTTGCCAGAGCTTATATAGGTCACGTGCTGTAACAACCGTGCATGAATAACTGGAGGGGTGACCTCGTCATACTGTAGAGGGGTGACCTCTAAATAACTGTGCTGGGTGGAGGGATCAGCTCCAATGTGAAGGATGTAGAGCACACACCACATTCACCCTGATAACTTGTAACACATATAAGCCTAGGATGCATCCATACGCCCCACTAAAACATACATATAAAAAATGGCCAAACTGAACATGAGTGGGACGATGCAGGATATCACTCTCCTGCATGTGAGTCACGACACCGGTGCCTCTAGTGCCGTGGTTACGGTACCTCCGTAACTAGTACATAAACTGGTCGTGCTTGTATATAATGCTCAGGCAATTTTATTTAGTTATTAACATGATTACTGATAAATTTAAACATATAATGGGGAAAACATTTGGCTGAAGATGGGAAATCCTAATCATGCATAGAAAGGAAGTCCTTACTGAAAGGATGGAAAATCCGTACCTCTAGTCCAGTAACTGACTGAATGGAAGACTGAACGAATATTACTCGGGCTTCACGCGTGCTACATAAATAAAGGACGCGAATAAGTTAACTGACATTCGTTTATTTAAATTTTACTGATCTTACTGGTTTCTTATATTTATTCTATTTTGATTCTGAAATTCTGTACGCATACTATCTGATAAATTGGAACTTATAATGATTCATTTTAATGTATTTTTTTTCTAACATTTATTTAAGGTACAACGTATTTTCTTGACGTTATAATATTGTCATATTAAGAACCACGCTAAAATAGAAAGTTCCTTAATTTAGAAGGTTCTCAAACAATTTAAATCATTTTCTAAAAGTATACCCTTTTAAATATTAACGAACTAATTTAATTTAATACACTTAAAATATATTTTAAATATTTATTAAACAATTTAATTTAAAAAAAAGTATAATATAAAAAAAATATTTATTTTACTATTTATAATCATGTCCCGAGCCTACCGAGCCCATCTCGGTCACACTAACCGAACCAACATAAAATACAAAAATCTGTCCACAAGAATTAGCGACAGAATTTGTGTCACTAAAACTGTCGCTAATTCTGTCCTTATTAAAACTGCCTATAACTAACAGTTTTGCGACAGAAAGACTGTCGCTAAAACTGTCGCTAAAGCTGTCTAATATTTCTTGTTTTCTGTCCCCATTTTCCTACCGATTAAGCGCCTAGTTACCACTGCTAGGTTGCTATTTCCCACTGTTTATACTAGCCAAACGCACCCTTATGGTTTCTGATGTCCCAAACGCATCCTTATTCCTTTTTAAAACAGCCCGGTGGTTTGGCAGCCCCTTTTTGGGTCGAACCAAGCCCTAGCCGCCCCTGTGTGGGTCACGGCTGGGCAGGGATGAGATCACCAAGACATGTGGTGTCTTGGTTCGCTGAAAACACAAGACCCGACCCCCCTTTTGTCATGTTATTTAAGATTCTTCTTAAAATTCGTTTTTAAACCCTAAAATGAAAACGTGATGACTAAGAACATGTACGAGAGTGATTACCTTGATGTGATTAAGGGAAAAGGAGAATTACACTGCTTATGATGAAGAAGAGAGTGTGAGATCTTCCCCTTTTTTTTTAAAACCCGGCGGCCACCTTCAAACCCTAATCTCTCTTCTTTTTCTTTTTTTTTTGATCGACTGGTTATGGGGAAAAAGGTAACCCCCGTTTATTTTGTATAGTCCCAAATGGGCTAAAGCCCAAATCCCTTCTCCTTTTGTTCTTTGTAATAACCGGCCCTTATTTATTTTTTTATTGTATTTATATTTTTATTTTTTATTTTTTTAAACTTGTATAATGATAACACTTGCATAATAATAATTCTTGTAAAATTTTCTTATGTTGTTTTCGTAGATAAATTCTACGTAAATGTTTTAAATAATAAACCGCGTATTTATATTTCTCAATTTAAATACGGGTTTTACAATATAACATACGGACATTAACGGGCCAAGTTAGCCTTATTGGACTATTAATCCAACTAATTTGGCTAAACACTTATAAACTTACTTATTGGGCTTAACTCACTTGGGCCCAACATATAAAGTATAGTACTGATAATAAAAGTGTAAAATAGACTAATATAAGGTATTGGGCTTATAATAGACTTATTGGGCCTAAAACATGTAAATAAGTAAAACTAGTAAACTAGTATAAAAGTTACCAATACATAACACTAAAATGAGTAAATGAGAATGTATAAACCCACATGATCATCATCATATATATATAATATTCATATGTATACATAATTGTTATTTTTATAAAGTCATTGGACTAGAGTCTAAGACAAGTATTATTTGTCTAGGTTTTTCCGTGATTGAAGCACGTACCATACATCCGAATTGCCGATAACCCGTCTTCCCACATCAACGTGAGTTCATAGCCTCGCACTCTTTTAAATGTTTTTATGAAATGTTTGATAAACCCCCGAGGGAGATAACATGTTAGTTTTTATAAAATAGGACACCATTTGTCCCGATTGTTTGTTTATTGATTTGGACCCGAATGATTGTATGACCCGATGAATGAATATATGACCCGATAGATGAAATGAAATGGATTATTAAAGTTAGGTTATGTCACTAAAAGTCCCATTAGCATGAATTGTGAACTACCGGGATTTGGTAGACGCGTATGCATATAATAGTACTATTTGGGGACGATCACCCCAGTTCGCGCCTTGACGGTTGATCCCCGTCGTGCCACAATGATTGGTAAGCGAATTTATGTATGAGAAGATTTCCATAGCGTGACTTTTGTGACGACACGCTAATTTAGATGGGAAAATTAAGTTTCGGGTTAGCTACCCGTTGTTTGTTGTAGTAAGGTAACAATGTCATGTGGCTTATAATAATCCAATTAACGAAATACTGCTATACGCACTGAATTACGATATATTACCTGACTAGCAATACGGGGTCTTATTATTGATATTATGTTCGTGTTTTGGTTTTACATAACCATATTCATATAACGGTTTTTATTTAACTTTATACAACGTTATAAAACGTATTGTATGATGTTTTTACGACATTGGCTCGTATAATGATTTTGAAGGCAAATGCCTATATTATGATTTTGATAAGGATTTGTATAAAATGACTTTGGCTATTTTATGGCCCATTACAAAGATTTGTACAAAATGAT
Organism: Glebionis coronaria; assembly: GCA_025667525.1. Lineage (NCBI taxonomy): Eukaryota > Viridiplantae > Streptophyta > Magnoliopsida > Asterales > Asteraceae > Glebionis > Glebionis coronaria. The sequence continues at coordinate 366,351,395 of CM046876.1, forward strand.
TTTTCGCAATAATTATATACCGATGATATATTGATGGTTTTATTAAACTCTATGAATTCATTCGGCGTTATCGTTGACCTTTTCTTTTAACATGTTTTATCTCAGGTACTTGAAGGTAATTATCGGGAAGACGACAAGAATTCATGGCCCGCACTTAAATAACAATTTCCATTCAAATGCTTTGTAAAATTTGTATGAAATAATTTGACTTGGGACCTATGTAAATTTGATATTTATGAATGGAAATGCTTTGTTATTAAACGACGCGATTTTTAAGCGTTGTCTATGATGTGAGTAATGTACTATCCCGTAACACCAATGAGTCTTCCGCTGTATTGAATTGTATAAATTTGGGGGTGTTACAGTTTGGTACCAGAGCTCTCGTTATAGAGAACGAAAGATTTTTAAAACCAAGGTTTTGAATAAAACATTTCAAAATCTTTTAACTATAAACATTTTTCTCAAAATGTCTAAAAATCTTTTGACTATAACGGTGCCGAAGAATTCTCGAGTTACCGACAAGGCCAGACTGAGAAGTGTTATTTTAATATATATATAACTTGGATTATATATATATATATATATATATATATATATATATATATATATATATATATATATATATATATACTAGCGTCGTAACCCGCCCAACGGGCGGGGTTGTTTCGTAAATCTGTTTTAAAAGTACGTTTGTGTGTTAGTTTTTTGTGTTTACAGTTATAGTTTGTTTTCTGCTTTGTTGAGCCTAGACCACCCAGTGATCGTGGTTTATTTCTTTTATATACCCAATGAGACTTTTAAAATGTTATAGTCTAGGGTATTAATGACTTTTTACACTATTATTATTATTTTTATTACAACGGGTGCAACACGAGGACTTATTATTATTATTATTATTATTATTATTATTATTATAACATCACTTTATTAGAATAATAGAATTTACAAAAAGTTAGTGGGAAGCCGAAACACTATTTGAGCTCCCACTCTTTTAGCTATACAAAACTAATTCTATTAACATCACTTTATTATTATCATTATTATTATTATTATTATTATTATTATTATTATTATTATTATTATTTTATTATTATAACCTTCACTTCATTAGAATAATATGATTTATAAAAAGTTAGTGGGAAGCCGAGATACTATCTGGGCTCCCACTCCTTTAGCTATAGCAAAATCAATTCTATTAAAGATGTGAACAATCACACGCGCTCCAATATCTTGAGTCATGGAGAATTTCCGGAGTCGCTTGAGTAAGATAGTCGCATCCTCCTCTAATTCACCCAAAGAAGAGAATGAAAAAAGGGAGAAAATCATATCCAATAGCTGCACATTTAGCTTCATACTTGACGCGTTTACGTTATGCAGCATCAACCACTGCACATCCTGGTGCAAAATCAATCATCACAGTTTTTATCAAAGGAGATGAACCTGTTAAATCTACACATACATCAAGCCCTCCATTCTAAGAGTAAAAACAACATATAAGCTTTTTGAAAGAACGTTTGTTGTTTTGTTTTGATGATTGAATTGTTTAAATATTGATAGGTTTTTTATTATTGTTTGTTTTGTTTTTTGTTAGTGTCACATATATGTTTTATCATACCGTGTATATTAAAGTTTATTCAAGCTTTGATATTGTTCGGTCTTAGCCCAACTGAAAATAATTTCACTAATAGATGTTAGTAATACTAAGTATATAGGCTCTAATAAATGCACAAAACAGAATAACTTCTTTCATTTAGGGGTGTCTTTCGGTTTAGTTCTCAGGTTGCGGTTTATATTCGGGTTATTCGATTAATTTTACTTTTGGGTCAACCCAAAACCGAACCGAAAATCGAATTTGAATTCGGTTCGATTCTCGGGTTGACCCGAAACTCGAATTATCCGAGTTTTTCTAAAAAAATACATAATTATTAATATTTAGCAAAAAATATTATTTCAAGTATAAAATTTATATTTATATATTAAGATTAAATTCTAATAATTATTATATATATACAAATATATATAAAAATATATATATTTGTATAACTTCGGTTTTAGGGTCTGATTGTCAAACCCATATCCAACCAGAAAACCTTATTTGTAGTTCGGTTCGGTTCGGTTATGACCCACAACCCGAATTCTATTTTCTGTCCGATTCTAATTCGGGTTTGATTCAGTTTAATTTTCGGTTTTCGTAGGTCAAACTCAAACAATGAAGACCCCTACTTCCATTAACAACACAAAACCTAAACTCCTTGTTGTTTACTCTTGAAACAAAGATATATAGTTGTCCGATGGATAATCTGTAATAAGTTAGACAAAATACTTTATAAAAGAATGCCAAAACACATTTTAGGCAAATATGCCAAATGATAAAAGTGTCAATATAAGAATCATTGCTAATGCATACATTAGCAGAAGTATCAATACTTATAACTGAAATTTAGATGGCCTTATTGTATAAATTATCCTTCATAATATTCAGGATTTTACCTATTACTTCTTGAGCAATTACACATTTATCAAATTTACCTCATCGCCAATATCTAGAATCATTTCATTTGTATTTTAGGGTAAATAACCATAAAACCACCAAATTTTTAATCTATATTTGAGTCACCTTGATTTAGCAATATTTCGGCAAGCATGAAAAAAAAACGTTTACGAATCTCACTACTAAAAAAAGGTCAAGTGACTTCGTAGATGAAAGAATAAATTAAAGTTGGGTAGTTGAACATAGGCAAAACAGGCTAAGGAAATGACCATTGCGAAAGTTTTCAAGGGTAGATTATAAACCCGATAAATGTAATATGAGCATTGTTTTAAAACCCGGTTGACCCACGAACCTATAAGAAGACCAGGTTAGATGTGACCGGGTTTTTACTTGTTTGAGATTTGAAATGAATCGCTGGTTTTTTGTTAAACCGGGTTAACCCGGTTGAATAAATCTTGTCTGATCATTCCTTTTTATTAAAAAAACTGATGAAACTTTTTTTTCCATAAACTTTTCTAAGTTTATTAGACAATTTGAAAGGTGAGTACCAATGTTAGTTAAATTTGTAACAACATTTGGTTGATGTGCATTCTTGGCCAATGGAAAAATCAGATTTTTAGGTGGTTGTTGTCAATTTCAAGGTTTTTTCGGAAAAGCAAACTTATTATATGGAGTATAAACTGTTTTGAGCCTCCTTATAACCATTTGAGAGTCATTTTGCCACTTGTGCCATATACTCACGTAAAAAAAAGCCAAGTGAAATTTGCTTAAATCTTTCATGTTACTCCTGATCTATCTAGCAAAAGTATTTACCCTCAAGCCATATACACCCTTATAGCCATAGCTGTTCTATTTCATGTGTCGTAGTCGTTATCACAAACTCAAAGGCAATGATGGTCAACCCGACAGGCTCTATCCTTGCATTATTATGTATGCTTGTACTTGATTTTATTTTTGTATAATATTTTTTATCCTATCACACTACATATTAAATATATAAAATATATGTATATGTATAGACCGGTTTAATTTGGCGGTTCAACTGATTGAACCAAAAACCCAGTGAACCGAATACTAAGCCAAGTCGATCCAGGTTTTAAAACATTTAATATGAGAGACATATATATATTTTCTATTATGCATAAGCATAACTGTCTTTGTTTTCTACACAAAATGTTAGCTTCAGTAATAAAATAATTTCATCTGTTAAATATTCAAAGTTAGCCTATAAGTGTCCTCATTCCACCAACCATTGTCTTTGAAATATATTCTCATTAAAAGCATGTCGTGTGACCATTTCTAATAAAAAGAGAAGCACATGCATAACTGAACTTCTTTCTATCGCTAAAAAGTTTAAGAATGTCGAAAGATAACTGAGTTATCAGAAAATTACATAAAGTTAACCCCATGTACTTTAATTCAATACTTACACAGACGTATGGTTTTACGGTCAGGATACAGGATTCGCAGACACGATCAATGTGTTTAATTTTGATCAGGTTGATTTTCACATCGTAGTTTGCTCCCTCCTCGTCCAACTTTGCGGGGCACCACGGTCATGCATTAGGTATGCGGTGGCCCTTAGGACAGTTTCCAATGATCCCTCGTTGACAAACTCTGCCTAAAACCAACTTCTAGTTATTTTGATCCCTCCATACAACTTATACAGAACTGCATAGAATTGGAAATTCACAATGCTTTCTGATGCAATAACGCCAACATATGATTACTTGGGCCTTCAACAGTCGAAAGACAATTCCATTTTGTTATTGTGACTTCTAAACTGGTCTTAGTCTTTGAATGGGATTCAAAGCAGCAATAAAGGGCATTCATCCACTGTTATTGCCCACTTCAGTTATGAGTTTCCTATGTTTTAAAGTTTACTTTCATTAGTCTTTATTTTGGTTTTTAAACTTCGTCAGTTTCATGTTTGAGTAGTAATGTTTCTTTAGCTATAAAATGATAGGAATCATTGTAATGCAATCATCAGCAACAAGTATTCCATTTCCATTGTCACTTTATTATCCTTCTGTATATTTCTTCCATACTGATAACCAACATTTGGTATCGGAGAGATTGTGTTGTGTTAGTGTATGGTCAAGTGTATGCCAAAAATAACCATGGTAACTTCATCGTCATCTTCGGTTAATGATGAAAATGTTCAGAAAGGTGGTAGTATTACTATCCAGTATCCGATGCTTACAAAGACTAATTACGCAGTGTGGTCTTTGAAAATGCGGGTGAATTTGCAAGCACAAGGAGTGTGGGATGCAACTCAACAAGCCGATGTCGAGGAGCGACAAGATCGGATGGCACTCGCAGCCATTTACCAGGCGGTTCCAGAAGATGTGCTAATGATGTTGGCTGAGAAGGACTCGGCTAAGGAAGCGTGGGAGACGCTTCGTATAATGCACATGGGAGCTGATCGTGTAAAGGAAGCCAAAGTACAAACCTTGAGAAGTGACTTCGAGGTTATTCGGATGAAGAACGATGAATCAGTTGATGATTTTGCCATGAGATTGAATACAATTGTAACCGGTATTCGCTCACTTGGTGAAACAATCGAGGAGATTACCGTGGTGAAAAAGTTTCTTCGGGCTGTACCGATCCGCTTTATGCAAATCGTGACCTCGATCGAACAATTTGGAGACTTTCAGACCATGACCGTGGAAGAAGTTGTGGGTCGCCTCAAGACCCATGAAGAACGACTCAGGGGATATGGAGATCAGGGAGAACCATCACTATTGCTCACACATGCTGAATGGTCATCACGTTCTAAGCGAACCGACGAAAAGGACTCGTCGAATTCCTCGAAGGGAAGAGGAGGAACTAGTGGCCGGGGCCGGGGACGAGGCCGAGGTCGTGGGCGTGGTCGAGGTGGTGGTCGTGATTCTTATACATATAAGAATGATCAGAAATATGGCCATAGAGATAAAAGTAAGATAAAATGTTTTGCTTGTGAAAAATTCGGTCATTACGCGTCGGAATGTCCGGATAAAAAGCAAGGTGAGGAGGCAAACCTCACCCAAACTGTTGATGAAGAACCTACTCTTATGATGGCAATTTCACAAGAGAATGTTTCTGGAGAAGTATTTTTGAATGAGGAGAAAGTTACTGTAAATCTTCTTCAAACGGGTGAATCTCGAGTTGAGTCCGAAGTGTGGTATCTAGACAATGGTGCTAGCAACCACATGACTGGAGATCGTTCAAAGTTTCACGAGCTAGACGAACGAGTTACGGGCCGAGTGAAGTTTGGAGATGGATCTACTGTAGCAATTATGGGGAAAGGATCGATTTTATTCGATTGCAAAAACGATGACCAACGACTCCTTAATGGGGTGTATTTCATCCCAAGTTTAAAAAGCAACATTATAAGTCTTGGGCAAATGACAGAAGATGGGAGTCGGGTTGAAATGGTTGGATGTTTATTGAAGGTTTTTGACAGAAGTAGCAACCTTCTGCTCAAGGTGAAAAGATCTTCCAACCGTCTTTATAAAACTCTTTTAAAGACGGGTCGCCCAACATGTCTACTTACGAAACAAGAAGAACCTGCTTGGTTATGGCATTCTAGGCTCGGGCACGTGAACTTTTACTCACTACGGAGATTGGTTGAAAAGAAGATGGCATCAGGTGTCCCAATGATTACTCACCCAAATCAGGTGTGTGAAGGGTGTGTTCTAGCTAAGCAAACCCGTATTCCTTTCCCCGACGAATCCATTTTTCGAGCTCAAAAACCTCTGGAACTTGTACACGCTGACTTGTGCGGTCCGATTACACCTACTACTATTGGAGGAAGTAAGTATTTTTTCCTTATAGTTGATGATTACAGTAGGTGGTCATGGGTTTATATGCTATCAGGAAAGTATGAAGTCTTCGATGCATTCAAACGCTACAAGAAGATGATCGAAGAAAGTTCGGGGTATAAAATAAAAACTCTCCGTACAGATCGTGGGGGAGAGTTCACATCAAAAGACTTTGCAAGCTTTTGTGAAGAAAGTGGTATAAAGAGGCATTTGACTGCACCTTATTCGCCGCAACAAAATGGAGTTGTAGAACGGCGAAATCGAACTATTATGGAGATGGCAAGGAGCCTCCTCAAAGGAAGAAATGTACCAGGAGAGTTTTGGGGTGAAGCCGTTAGACATGCCGTTTATCTACTGAATCGTTTGCCATCAAAATCACTTCCCGATATTACCCCATATGAAGCTTGGTTTGGTAAGAAGCCGAGCCTTGAACATTTAAAAGTTTTTGGTTGTGTTGTCTTTGCAAAAACTACAGGTGTTCATCTTAAAAAGCTTGATGATCGAAGCAAAAAGATGGTGTACTTTGGAGTTGAAGATGGAACGAAAGGCAATCGTTTATACGATCCACAAGACATGAAGTTGCGGGTTAGTCGTGATGTTGTGTTTGATGAAAAAGAAGGCTGGAATTGGAGTAAAGATGTGGTAGAGGAAAGACCAATAGCCAACATCTTTACTATAATCAAACCACAACCCCAAATACCACCACAAACTCCACAGAACAGCCCCGAAAGTGAACCCTATGAACCCGTAAGCCCTCAAAATGCACATGTCAATTCTGGACAACCAACTTTGGATATGTCTGATTCAACTCCCACTAATACAGCCCTTGACCCATTTTCTTCTTCCTCTACACATACGACCAGCCCCTCATCAGCGTTCGGGCCTAAGGGATTTCGTTCTTTAGACGCTCTCTATGATGAAACCGAAATTGTGTCACTTGAACCCGAAGAATTAATGTTGTTGGAGACGGACATACCTACAACCTTTAAAGAGGCAGTGAGTATCAAGGAGTGGCGTGAGGCTATGCAAGCCGAATTAGAGTCGATTGAAAAGAACAAGACATGGAAACTCACTGAATTGCCACCAGGTCATATAGCAATTGGTTTGAAATGGGTTTATAAAGTGAAAAGAGACAACTTGGGAAATGTGGTGAAGTATAAAGCAATAAAGGGCATTCATCCACTGTTATTGCCCACTTCAGTTATGAGTTTCCTATGTTTTAAAGTTTACTTTCATTAGTCTTTATTTTGGTTTTTAAACTTCGTCAGTTTCATGTTTGAGTAGTAATGTTTCTTTAGCTATAAAATGATAGGAATCATTGTAATGCAATCATCAGCAACAAGTATTCCATTTCCACTGTCACTTTATTATCCTTCTGTATATTTCTTCCATACTGATAACCAACAGTTATTAGTGTGTCCATGGCTGACTGACTTTGGGACTTTACTCTACAACTGGATTATAAGAACACTAATTAATATAGAAAATATCATGAACATTGTACATACTCAAGAATACCAGAGAAACTCTCCTTAAAATTAAAACATAGATGAGACTCGTTTGGAAGGAACTGTATGGTATGCGTGTCATCGGTCTCAATAAGGGGGTGTTAGGATTTCTATACTTCTTTCCAACAAAGGAAATTTACTAAGTAATGTATTCTATCTTTTGGCGCATGATAAGATTATCAAGTTCCTAATGCTTCGTGTTCTGTTTACAGTGTCTAGGAAAAGGAATCCACATAGTCTTGAATTGCGGTTTTCTGCATTTTAAATAGACACTGCTGAACTTATGATAATTTTATTTTCCGGTACCTACTACTTTAGTTGAATCATGGGGGTTGATGGTTTTGCTTGCTCCTACTGCAGTGGTTTAGTGAGTTAGTATCAAGGGTGTTTGGGTATAGGCTGATGATAGTTGACCATTCAAATAGTCGTCCTTAATCAACCCTCTTTCGGTTCCGCATCATTCAAGGGAGGATTGTGTTGTGGTTGGTTACAATATCCCAAAGGGCATACGATTGTTTGTGTATCTATGGAAAATTCATCGTGATCCTAATGTTTGGTCAGATGCTAATGAATTTCGACCTGAAAGATTTTGAACTTCTTCCCATTTGGAGTTGTAGAAGAATGTGCCCTGGTATATTTCACTAACACCAACTATGAATCGAAGATTCTATCCTATGTTATTACAGAACCTTAGCTTAAACTTGGATAAATTTCCATACCTCTGACTTCTGAGCACAAACTCTCGGCTACTATGTGTGAGCTAACGTTGAAACTGTATCTTTGTTGGTGCAGCGTTTCTTATCTTTTTGTTAATTGGCAAGTCGTCTTCTTATTCCTGGTCCCTTTATCAGGGAAAACTTATATGATTAAACTTGTCAAATGTAGAATTATATAGTCCAGCTTAAAAAAGAATGTGAACCGAAATTAGAACGCACACTAACAAAATGTTACCACCATGGCACAAAGAGGCAACTTTTCTTAGAGCATGAAACTTTAATAGCAACATTTATCAACAACAGTGATTACCTATGAATCGTGCTGATCATTCGATATATGTGTAATATGTCTCCATTTTCACTCGCCCAATACCACCAAATCCACCTTTATTTGTTTGATATTGCTGCTGTTGTTGGTTACTGCTTAGGATGAATACTGCTGCAAATACTCGTTAGTCCGAACAATTCATTTTACTCGCAAAAAACCAGATTTTTTCATATTATTAATTTTCTACAAATGATGACATAATGGATTTAAAAAGTTACCTCTTCGTTTTCGATTGGCTTGCCAAATGGCATGATGATGGGGGTCTCTACATCTAGACTACATATAGCAAATCAAATAACACAGCTGCTACAAACTATTACAGCTACAAAGAGGGTTATATTTGTGAATTATCTCTACTAATGTTCTGCTACATAGTGCTTCTGTTAAACACCAGTTCATCGATTAATGATACTTGTGCTTCTTCAGTAGCCGAAAAATCCACGGCAGGCTCTAGATCACCGACATTTACCAACATCAAATTGCTTTCTCACAATAATATAATTAATTTAAAAGTAACTCCAGTAACTCCGTTCAGTAACTCCGTTCGCAGTAACAATAGATACTTCATATTTCATTTAAAGAACTAACACTCTCTCATAATTGGGTCTTAACAGATAGCCATATGCAGTTTAATCGACCAAATTAAAAGATCCTAAAAACACCTTACTATATGATCTGCTCTAAAAAAATATTATCCTTTTACCTATGTCAAAGAATAAGGATATAGTCATAAGAATTTGAGCATACCTTGTTCAAAGACCTGATTTGTTGTGATTGTTTGAGTATACCTCATACCAGCTGAGGTTGGTGGTTCTGTTGAATCGGCTCCTATAGAAGCACAAGTTGAGCTTTTTGATGCTTTGTTAGATGGTTGCTAAGAAGCGGTTAAAGAGGGAAGTTTTGATGAGAAGGTGAAACTACAATATTATTTCCTGATGACTTCCCTTATGAATATGTTTGAGGCTTGTATTATTCTAGGCTTTGTAGTGATTGTGGCTAAGTGTGAACATTATTCCGCGTGTAGGGCCCTTTGTTTGATATTTATGGTGTTCTTATAAAGGCTGGTGAGGTTCTAAGCCGTGTCCAATAACATCAACTTCTTTTAAAGTGCATTAAAAGCTTCAGTGATCCATTCTCACAGTTCCAGCCTTCCAGGCTTTGATGTACCTCAAACCTGCAACATGGTATAAAGGTTCTTGGTGGAATGCAAGTAAGTTTCTTTTTTGCAATCTCTTTTTGTTGTCTGGTGTGCTTGTTCAGCTTGAGGGGTATATTTAATATAAAATAAATACGGAGGCCAGATAGCAATTTTGAAGTGGTATATCATAATGACAAAATAAAAACTAACCAAGTTGTGTAAGACTTTCATTCTCATCTAATGCTCTGATCTTCGTCAAAAATCAACCGTGTTTTGGACCTGATATTAAATAAAGAATTACAATGCTGTAATGAATGAGTTGACATATAGATCTAAACCTAATCAATGAGAGACAATTGGGATGGGAGATTAAATTAGTTAGTACTTACAACCAATGTCTTTGGTGGCTGCAGAGCAGCTGAGAGGAATTCCCCAATTCTACCAACCTGTATAGTTTTAATTTGCAAGCACAGAGTTCCAGATCAATGAAACTTTGACACCACTTTTCCAATGTAGTTGATGTTGCATTGATCATCTGATTGGGTCCAAACGATGTGATGACGACAACCTTAGTGGTGAAGATGGAAGCCCAGGTGAGTAGGTCATATTCTGATTTAGAGGATGTGACATTGGAAATCTCAGTGAGAGAACTACAACCACATGTTGAAGAACTTAATGATAAAGAATCCAAACTGGCTATTTTTTAGTTCATAATCTGACCTATCTGACCCTTTTAAGAAAAAACAGATGCCAAAAAAGCTGATGTATACAAACAATTTCCTATGAAGTGAGTGACTTAACTGCGGTTTTGGGGGTACTTTTTGTTGATAGTCAGTGATTATAACAAAAAAGATGCTCACCAGTTGAGAAGGTTCTCGTTCATCTTCAACGGGACAGAACTCATAACCATCTGCCGCTTGTCCAATCAAATTTATTTTCACAGTTCAGATACGTTCATGTGTTGGCTCCAGTAACTTTACATCAATTGACCCACACTGCTTTTCCTTCTTCCAGTAATGTAGTTTTTAAAACCATAGTGTGAAATCATATCAATCGCATTCCTAATCATATTATATGAAAGTAATTGGTCTTCATCACCCTGGCCTTCTAAGGTTATAAGAAAAAAATGAGAATAAAAAGGGTCTTTGTTTTCATATCTGAAAAAAGAATACAAAAGAAACTAAAAATACATTACACCTTTACAATCCATAACAGATTCTCTGATTAGGTGGTGCGTGAACCTTTTTGGGCAAAAAGCTATACGAAAAAATTACACGTTTTGACCTGAAGCCATTGCATAAGCCTTTCCACCAATAACTTAATGTTATTATTGTAGGTCGAAGAAGCTAAGCTTCTGGGAGCTCAAGTTCTGTATGAAATGCCAATTACTTTTGCAATATATATCTCTGAAAATTGTAAATTGAATGAGGAAATAGCAGTGAAAAAGAGAAAATACAAAATACTAAACTGCATTTAAGTAGATTTTTGTTCGTGAGTTGCAACTTCGCCTCAAGTTAAGCTCAATCCTGTGAATATATGATGCTCATGTGATTTATCGTTTCATATCTGTACCCAAAAATTCAAACAAATTAAGAAAATAGTTAGCGACTTTGAGACCAATTAGAAAAATACTTGGTTGTGTGTATGCACCTCAAAAGTTTTCTGACATGCTTAGCCCGACATCTGTTGGTTTAATCTTGAATTATTATTTAAGTATTTTAGATATTTAAGTTAAATAAATGGTAATTGGTCAAGTGGTGAACTAGTCTAAGAAAAGACCGAGTATTCTGCCTATACATGTTGGGTTGAAGAGATCATGTGCAGATACTTTAGGTAGTAGTAGGGGTTTGCTATTTTTATGTAAGGTAGTTAGCATGTGTAAGGCTATTTATAGCCATTTCCTTTGTTTAATAAAGTAAGCAATTCACAGTAGTATCTCCTTATGTACTACAACACTCACACATAATATTCAATATCAGAAACTTGTGTGAAAGTTGTACAATCTATTTCCACATTTGGTATCAGAGCTAGGCAGTCATATAGGAGAGAAAGTAGTGTGTTTATGTGAATTGCAGAAAGTAGACCGAGACCGAGAAAGTTTAGACCGAGAGACCGAAGAAGGCAACCGTGACCGAGGGCTGCCTTAGAAAGAAAGTAAGAGACCGCAGACCGAAGAGACCGCAGGCCGAAAAGAGCGCAGACCGAAGAGACCGCAGACCGAAGAAACCAAAGACCGAAGGAAGAATGGCAAAGGATAAACAACAAATGGTGGTTCGTGAGCAAGGTAACAGTGTACCGTTTCAATGTCCCGGTTTAACCGAGACTAATTATACCACTTGGTCTATCATGATTGAAACTGTGTTGAGAGCGTACGGACATTGGGATGCTATTACTCAAGATGAGGTTGATGAGAAGAAAAACTATACCACTAAAGGTATAATTTTTCAAACCTTGCCGGAGAATGTTCTTTTGCAGGTTGCTAAACACAAAAATGCAAAAGATGTTTGGGAATCAATCAAGGTTCGGTATATAGGAGCCGAACGGGTGCAAAAGGCAAGATTGCAAATTTTAAGAAACGAACTCGAGATGCTAAAGATGGATGAAAATGAATCAATCAATGACTTTGCGGGCAAGATAACTGGTATCGTTGCCAAATTTAAAAGTCTTGGTTCAACTCTAGAAGATGAGGTGATTGTGAGAAAGTTTCTGAATTCGGTTCCAAAGAGGTTCTTGCCAATTGTTGCTCCCATTGAACAATATTCTGATCTTGAAACTATGCCATTTGAAGAAGCAGTTGGAAGGATTAAAGCCTATGAAGAAAGGCTTCAAAGTCTTGAAGCAAAGGATGGAGAACAAGATCACCTCATGTTAGCAAGTGATCAAAACCATGGTGAAAACAGTGGACGAGGAAGAGGGCGTGGAAGAAACTTTGAGAGAGGCGGAAGAGGCCAAGGAAGAGGAAGAGGTCGTGGGGACAAAAGTGGAATTCGGTGCTATGATTGTGGAGTGTTTGGGCACTTCAGCTATGAGTGCAAGAAATGGAAAGACAACGAAAAAGACAACGAAGCCCACTTGATCCAAGATGATGAACCTGCATTGCTTTGATAAAGAACGAGTCAAGATTAAGGGGGTGATTGTTGGTTTAATCTTGAATTATTATTTAAGTATTTTAGATATTTAAGTTAAATAAATGGTAATTGGTCAAGTGGTGAACTAGTCTAAGAAAAGACCGAGTATTCTGCCTATACATGTTGGGTTGAAGAGATCATGTGCAGATACTTTAGGTAGTAGTAGGGGTTTGCTATTTTTATGTAAGGTAGTTAGCATGTGTAAGGCTATTTATAGCCATTTCCTTTGTTTAATAAAGTAAGCAATTCACAGTAGTATCTCCTTATGTACTACAACACTCACACATAATATTCAATATCAGAAACTTGTGTGAAAGTTGTACAATCTATTTCCACAACATCCACCAGTCAGGCTCCACTCAATTGATTACCAAGTGACATACTAACATTCACCTGTTCCAGCAAATTGCATCAGATCACATGTTGTTCACCCTAAAATCACTTAATATTTCTATAGTGAAGTACTAACCCACCTAAAGACAATAAGTACGGTTCAATAAGGACGAATATGAAAGGTTGCATTAGGCCTACTGTTTATTAATCCATGTTTCGGTTCCCTTGGTTGCACATATTAGATCAATCTGTCGAATTAAGTTATATAATATGCCATATGGCGCATAAACTAATACTTCTAAATACTTGGCAACTTTTCCGCACCTGACCATTGTATACCGTCACATTTACTCCTTTTACTAAAAGCTCATCAACATGAAAAATCACACAAATAAGCAGTTCGACACCATTACGTCCTAAATATATATATTTTTATATTATTGCTGTGTTTCCATTAGGAGTTCATATTGAACGATCAAGTTACAGGCTAATAGATGTGGTTACAACCTCTAAGATTAATAACTAAGAAACGTGCAGCAGTCGGTTTGTATGTGTGATTTCAAAATACAATAATTAGCACATATATATTTGTTGCAACAATATCTGATCATGATAAAGAATAGTCAAAAAAACATTCATTTAATAAAAATGGGTGGCTAAATGGGTGGACTGGACGGGTATGGACAGTGGGCTAAATGGACGTTGGTCCATGGACGTGGACTAAATGGGCAATTTTTAATATTTGGACTAAATGGACTTGGACTAAATGGACATTGGACCAAATGGACATGGGTTAAATGGACAATATTAAAGGAGAAATAAATAGACTCAAGATTAATTTAACCAAATGCTTTTATGTTGTCCAAATAGTCCATAATACCCATTTGTTTAACAAAATGTTTTTTATGTTGTTCAAATAGTCCAACTACTACAAAGAATACCCATTTAGTCCATTAGTTCAAAAAAGAGTCCAAATAGCCCAAATTTAAGCATATGGACATGATTTGCCACCTCTACTATTTATGTAAGTATGTACTTTATATAGAGGTTATGTGTAATTTTTTCCGTTAAAATGATATTTGAGTTAGGGCTTTGAGCAGTGGTCACACAATATTGGCTGAAGATATTTTTGTTATATTTTGGCAGGTTTACAAGTAAATGTTTTAGCAGAATGGGGCGTAAGTTCCAGAATTGAAAGCGTTGGTCTTGAATCCTGTCCCTTTGAAAGAAAGGTGGACCTTTACTTTTCATTTAGTTAACATATTGTTAAATTTTACTACTTGAAAAATGATTATTAAATATCACATCTCCGGTAAAAGACAAGATTAGTTGCTTTATCTTAAAACTTTGAATTCTATGTTTGAAACTTTTATTGCTATCGTATAAGATAATGAGTCATATATAATAGACTATGATTTTGATAAATAAATAAAACGAATACATGTTGGTTTGAATGTCACTTGAAATGCAAGCTTTGAGAAGACTTACTTTTCATTAAAATAATGTCCAAAACGAAACACCAAATTGTGATATTTTAATTTCTATTCTTAATTGGTTGTTTTATCAACATGTTATCTTTTTTTCATTACCTCAGCTGACATATTATATATTGTATTGTTATTAGTTACAAGAATTCTTGCATATTTCTTTGATCAATTGGTTCTATGAAAAAAATAGTATAATGAATAGTATAATGATATTTTATTTAACTTCGAAGATATGAAATTTACTTACATGAAAAATAGTATAATGAATAAAGGAATCATGCGGGTAATTTTGTTAAATGTTGCAAGTACCTTCGAAAAAAGTCAAATGAGTAGTCAAGTGAAAGTGAATGATTTTTACCTGAAATGCTTCAAATGTTTAACTGTTGGCATCCTATTAAGATTCAGTTGTACAGTTTCATGGTTCGAATGATAGTTGCAATCGAAATTTATGCAATAATACTTGAATGTAAAATGTACTTGAATAAATTTTTTATGTAAAAGTATTCATCTGTCATTATTCATCTTTCGATGTTATACGTACAACAAAGGTTTTGATGACTGTCATTTGGTTAGGTCAATCACAGATTTGAGCTTTACATCTATGAATTTTTAAGGCCAGCTTCTTTCCCTGAACCTTAATTGGTGTTTCAACTCTTGGTCTTCTCTAATCTTATAGTGTATGATGCATGTTCTTCTTCATGCATATTTTTAGTCAGTATGTATTTCATAATAAGAATGGGATCATTAAGCTTTGAATTGATTGTTATGTGAAAGTAAACATGCTTTAGATTGATCGTTCTGCGAGACACACTACGATTCTACAATTTGAACATCATTTGTTTATTATTGCCGAAGCATGAAGCACGTAGGAGATTAGGTAAAGTCCATTTAACATTATTAAGTTTTCAGTTACGACTTTGTCTCTTTTAGATCGTTTAGTGGAGCTTTAGGTAAGATAATCAGTAGTTTAGCCATTTTTTATTAATACGCAATATGTATTCATTGATTTCGTTTACCTTTTTTTAAGTATCTATAAAAAAGCGAAATACATGCTTTGATTTAAGATAGTGGTTTGACCATAATGTTCACTTATATTTCTTCAGGTAACTATGAAGGGGTTGAATGTGCAAGTGTTATAGATTGGAGTATAGCGACTGAGGCACATTATGAAGGGGTTGAATGTGCTTACGAAGGTTATTGGTGGTATTACATGCACAAGAGTGAGGTGTCGAGTCGACAACTGGACCTAAACATTATATTGGCTTAACACTTCGTCCAGGTAACTTTAAACTGTGGTTTCTAGCGCTGTAGGCCGAGCACAGTCCAAAAACAGGACGTCACTGGCCAAAACCAATTCGGATTGAAAACCGTTTTGGCTCAAAACACCGGATCCAGTACTAAACCGAAATGTTCGGTCCATGTCCGGGTTGGTCCGATCTGATTACATGTTAAATGTTGGTGCACATTGTTGTTTAGGGAGTGAGTGTTTAGGTAAGCTTAAGTAGACAACATATGTTTCTTTTTAGTCAAAACAGCTTATGAGCTTACGTAGTATTTATTATTAGAATACACTTGGATTAGATAATATAATAATACCTTTTGTTAAATGTTTAAATAAAGCCATGTTTTCAACTTGGTTGGTTATATGTGCAAACTAGGTAATTTCGAAATTGCTTGCGAGAACAGTTGTGAGTATGAGTTATTATCTAACTTAGTATCATGCTTAACAGATAAATGAATTACTAATGGTTATGAGTTTTGTATTGATAAAATTGTGTATGTGTAACCTTATTTCTTCATGTATCTATTAGCTTTCTTATACTCCGATTTGTAGCTTTTAAGGAACCTCATTTAACAATTTTGTTTTGTGTAACAGGACCAGTATTAATCAACTTCGGTTTATCCGGCTTGTGAAAAAATTTCTGTTATATTGGATCGCTTCATGCATCTCTCCTTACAACTTCAGTCAACTACCACCAGTAGAATGCAGTAATAGCTTTTAGCTGTGATGAAAGGAAGTGTCGACTGTACTAAAACTGTGATGCGTCAGGGGTTTGATGTAAAAATCTAACAATGCTTGTGCTATTAAACAAAATGAAAAAGCTTTTTTGGTGGAGGTAAATTCCTTAATTAGTCATTAGTTACTATAATAGCATATGAATGAGGATTGATATACTGAGCTGTATACCTTTGTTATTCATATTGTTAGTTTGACTTTATTTTTGTGATATATGGATCCACTCTAATTTGTGTAATCTTCAATAATATTAAATAGCACCAACGCCAAATATATAACTTTTGATATGAGGGAAAAAGCATTCTGATGTAGTCCTAATAAATGATTGAATGGTTAATGAAATAAAATAAAATTACAACATAATGATGGCAAATATATGTGTTTTACCACAGTTGATGAATTAAGCATGAATATTGGAAAAGATCAATTTATCAGTACTTAGAATTTACACTTGTGTATATGTGTTTTACCATAGTTGATGAATTTTGAATATGTTTTGGTTTTTCAGTTACTAAACATGACATGTGCTTTAGTCTATGTTTTCTGATTTACTTTGGAACACTTTACAGTAGATGAAAGAAGTGCAATTCTCAGATTCATATTAGAAAGAAGTGCAATTCTTAGTTCATAAATGGGAAAAAAATTATTGTTTTATTATCGATTGGTTTCTAAATAACATTATTGCAGTCGTATCATATCCATTTGATTGTGTAACAATAACGAATTGACTAAATAATTTTTTTGGTTTTAGGTTGCGATCCTTGTGGCTGCTAATGGACAATGGCATACACGAACTACTACCCGTTCAAAGCAGTGAAGATCTGAAGAAAGCTTTGGAAAAGCCAGCCTCTATCCCTTCAACCAAATTACGATGAAATCTATGTGTAGTTTTTTTTTCTAACCCATAAACAACGTTATTTGTTATCTGTATTTGCTCTCTTCGTCTTTGCTTTCATTTATTGGGAACTTTTAATGTGTTTTTCTTGCAGACACGAGTTTTCTCTTCTTCTAATGCCCGGATAATAGACCTTTTGGAGTGGTTTATAAGAAAAAAAGTGTGGGATAGAATTGTTTTAGACCCTTTGAGGAAGTCTTTTGTCAAGGCTGCAAAGTCAAGGTGATAATTTGTTGCAATTTTTTATTTTATTTAATTATATTTGATTTACACATGTACTATGTTCCCCTTAAGTTTGTTTGTTTGAATATAGGCTCTCCATTGAGTATGAAGGTAAAGATGATATGACAGTGGCTCACAGGGTAGATGGAGTTGATGCTTTTATTAAGATATCTCAAGGGTGGCCAATGGCTAATCCGGTTCTAAAGCTATCATATTTGAAGGGCTCAAGTTAATCTTCTAAGGAGGTTACTCTCATATTTATCTGCAAAGTTGAGGTTAGTCATTCAATTCTAATTGTGTGCTCCATTTTAGGTCATCGAACACTCTTTTTTAGACAACTTATCATGTTCTTTTTAGCTTATGTTGCCCATTGTGTAAGGATATATATCTAAATATTTGATACTAAAGGTGGTAATTGAATCCTTTTGATGGGAACATTGTCTAATCATGAAATGAGTCAAATGGAGTGAAACTTTTGTTAATAATCTTTATCATCTAGATAAAGAACAAAATTGAAACTAGATTCAGCATAATACCTAAACTTAGACTTGAATGTTGATTATGTAGTATATGAAATATAAAATTTATTATTGTGATTGATTGAAACATATACGTCAATTTATATTTTTTTAGCTGATTGAAACTGCTACTCATTTTTAAGCTCGCATACTTGGACTTAAGGACTTTTAAGTTACAAGCAACTTCTCTTCAGGTATTAAAAAAGTTTATTTATATGGGAAATGGATATATGTAATGCAAATCTGCCCACTATAACTTGGTATAACCCATGTAACAATCTTTTGAACTAAAAGAAGATTTTTTTTTTTTGACATTCCATTCCCTCATGACAAAAGGAGTTTCAAACTTTGATTTTTTGTGTTTCAATGAATGAATAATTATCACTTTTGGGCTAACTATATGTGTTTTCATTGCAGGGTATATCTTGGATGCGTGTATCCACATTTGGTGGAAGAGCGATGAAGATGTGGATTACGATGAGTGAAATTATTTATCTTTGTTTCTCACTACGACTCAGCATATGAATGCATTATTAGTCTTATACATGTGAATTTTCTTTCATGTCGAAAAAATACACTTAATAAATTTTGTTCTCACCTTTTATTAATGATACTACAATTTGACTTAGAGGGTCGATGTGGTTCCTCGCGCCGTTGTGTCGCCTTTTCTCGGACAACGTTGGCTGGCGAGTACGGCGCGAGACGCAAAAGCGCCACCCATTGTGTGGTTTCTCGTGCCGTGGGGTGGCGTTTTCGCGAAAACAGCTGCTGTACCAGGCTCTTAAGTATATAAAACTGCGTCATTTTTATTAGTTGGTAAATCAACCAACGTTGCGAAAAGATCACGTGTAGTTATTAACATAGGTCAAATGAGACTAGGTCATAGTTTGAAAATTAGATTGGATTGATTTAAAACCGACTTGGTTCAAAAGTCAAAACCGACCAAGCCCACACCATACCGAATACAAGATCAAAATGTTCGGACCGTGTCCAACAAAACATAAATGTCGGTTTTGTTTAAGAGCGGATCGAAGACCGGATGTGAGAACAAGGATGAACCGATGACTAGATTGTAATATGTTCATTCCAGTTTCTCGAGCTGGGGTCTATTAGGTCAGCCATACTGCACACTCTAACATTATATTTTGTTGAAGTTATTTAAAATTATATATTGCAACAACCCGTGTATTAGACGGGTAAGGTGTTGTTTGATAAAATTATGTGATTTAGCACTGAATGATTATTCACTCTGAATGATTTAGCACTGAATGATTATTCACTCTGAATGATTTATTCACTCTGAACCACAATGTTTCTGAATGATAATATGGTGTTTGACAAGTCATCTGAATGCATAGTTTTATTAGATAAATTTATCATGTTAACATCTATATATAACTCTAAACTAGAGGTAATTGTTAAAAGTTTATATTATGTTGCGCGTTTATGCATACTTTATTTTAAAAGTTTATACATTTATGCTTGGGCATTTTATACATATATTATTTGTTATTTTTTGAGTTAATATTTGTTTAGATATCTAGTTGTATTATTTTATTTGTTACAATAAAATACAAACGCATAAAGTTGCAAAAGTTAAAATGTGAAATAAAAAATATATAAAAGAAAGGTGATGTACAAATTATTTGGGTTAAAATAATCTTTTTTTATAGTAAAGGATGGATAAAATATCTTTGATTGAAATTAAATATTAAAATACAAAATATGTTGGAGTATAAATGGTACACACAATCAACATAATAAATGGAATTCAAGGGGCGCTGAATCAATTTGCATGTTAAAGATGCTGAGCCATTAACCTCTTAGTTGAACGAATAAGTGTAAAAAAAATTGTTACCAAACAATAATGGATTCTGACCGATTAAGAATTTGTCCAATTAAGTGGCTATCAAACAGCCCCTATTCATTATCCAAGAGAGAAAAAGAAAAAGAAACCGACGGTTTCAAGCTTCTCCACCAAGATCTTTCAAGCCAGATTCAATGATGATTAAGAAGGATTCAAGAAAAGTGCAAAAGAGCAAAAACGTTCACAATCTCATTCTCTAAATGATGGTATTAACGAATTAGATCAAGACTCAATGAGGAAGAGACCCTTAATTTTTGGAAGATTCTTGAAGAAACTTAGTTTCATCTAATCTCTATAAATACCTTGTATTAGCTTCATTTGTAAGCAATTAGCAATAGGTATAATGTTCACATAGTTAAGAAATTAGTTAGTTAGCTAGTTGTAATCTTCCATTTTTTCTTAAAAAAGTTTGTTATGATTCTGTTATATAAGTAACAGATTTCTCCATTAATAAGATTGAAGTTTTCTGAATTTCTTCCTTTCACAATTTCTTTTACTACAAACGGTATTGCACCTTCGATTATGTTATATGTTTTTTTTTCATATTCTGCATCCAATCAGAATTTGATGATCTTGATGTTATAGAGTTTGTAAAGTAAATGATTCGTTTGTAGTGAAGGTCTTCAATGGAGTTTTGATTAACTTGAGTTGATTCAGTTAGTAGATTCAGAATCTACAAGTATATGATGTTACTATTATTATGATGTTCCTGGTCTCGGATTATTGAGATAGTTGCATAATGTTTCTGGTTAAATTCAACTGATAGATTCTGTTCTGCTAGTAGTTCGTTCAGGTAGCGGTTTAGATCTGTGGTTTCCTTCGAGTCAGATAGCTTAGGGAAGAAGCTATTCAAGTGACTCATTAGATCGGTGTAGTTGTGGTATCTAGAGGTTTCGATAGTAAGAAGGTTTTAGTAGCATAGTTTTGATTTGGTAAATCTGTTACGGCAATTCAGAAAGTAGCAGCTAGCACACACCACCAACGGACTGGCTTCGGATGTAGGGTACCTTTCGATTATTTTTCTGCATTTCTTATAGTGTAAACCTGTTTCCATTTCTTTTAGTTGTAGTCTTTTGTTTACTAGTTGTTAGCTAGTATTTGGATTTACTTTTTCTTAGTATTTGGTATTAGGAGCTTATGCTTAGCTTTTTGTAGTTCGATTAAATAGTAGCTTACTAGTTCATTCTGAATTTGAGGTCGAAAGCTGCGGATATTCAAGTTTATTAGTTGTTCATAATTTC
This sequence comes from Glebionis coronaria, assembly GCA_025667525.1. Classification (NCBI taxonomy): domain Eukaryota; kingdom Viridiplantae; phylum Streptophyta; class Magnoliopsida; order Asterales; family Asteraceae; genus Glebionis; species Glebionis coronaria. The sequence continues at coordinate 366,373,087 of CM046876.1, forward strand.
TTTGCATTCAGATTACTAGTGTTTGGCTTTAGATACTTTTGAATAGCTGAAGTATAATTGGTTAGTGATTAGTGATAAATATGTTTAGTATTAATCTCAGAATTCATGTTTGAGCATCAATTCAAAGAGGAAAATTGTAGACCAGTATAGGATTTTTAGTGGTAAAAGCATTAAAACCAATTATCATAATACATTCATAGTGATAGGAGTAAGATTTAGATTGTAAAATCTGTTTGATTCATTTCACTTCTTGGTAGTTTAGTATTGTTTTTAACTACTCTGGTAACTAGTTCATTATATAAGCTGGAACTCAATTTGAAAAAGTCCTTAATAAGTTGTCAATTAAGAAGTAAAAGAAATGATCAGTTAGTTTGATTCACAATTGTCTTAGTCACATTTAATAGATTTAATAGTATTTAATAACGGTTTTTTAGTACATCGTTTTTCCTCGAATCGATTTTCAACTTTAACAATGAGATTTATCGTTTTTGGTTCATAAAGCTTGCTTGGTATCTATTGTCTAATTAAACCAAAATGGGGAAAATTATTTAGGCTATGGAATATATAAAAATAAAAGCGCAATTAATTCACATAAAATTACTCTAAAATGCAATATAATTAAACTACAATTTAAAATCTAGATGCAATAAATCTAAACTATAATTAAAAATATTAATAATTCTAAATGCAAAATTAATCTAAATGCAAGCACGTAATAACAAGTAAAAGTGGCAAAAAAATGAAATCACAAAGACAAACTTAAAAATAAAGCGTAAAGCTTTAACCTTTTTAGCGTATTAATCTCGTAGATGATAAAGCTAGAAACTTTATATACTAATAAGCTTAATAATCACAAAAAGGTGTAAAATTTATACAACTAATAATAAGCTTATCTAAGTTAAAAAAAAATTTAAACCTTTAAATCTATTTTTAAAACAATAATAATATTTAAAACTAATTAAACCGATTGCAATGAAATTTTTTTTAAAACAATGTAAACTATATTAATCGAATTAATTAAACTAAAACGATTAAGATGGAAATTTAAAAAGGAGAGAACTTTGGCACCCGTAGTCCGAAGATAACGCTCTAAATACAATCAATCATAAGCAACAAAATATGGCTCGTAAAGTACACGGCTTCCCAAAAGCAACAAAATACGGCCCGTAAAGTACACGGCCAACCAAATCAAACTTAATCTAAGCGTATCCCGGCCCGTAAAGTACATGGCCAACCAAATTAAACTCGAACCAAATTTATTAAACCAAAAGCTCTTTACCAAACATGATTAATCGATTCGCCAAGATCACAATAACACAAGAGGTTAGAATAATAAGCAACTATTAATATTTAATGAAGAGATTCAAACAAAACTAGTATATCTAGAATATTTTTTATAAGTTTTATAAAAATATATTAATTTTTAAACTAAAAATCAATAGATCTACATTATTTTATCAAATACCTAATAGATCTAAACTAAATTTTTTTTTATTTTATGAAAATATTTTAATTTATAAACTTAAAACTTATAGATATAAACTAATTTGTATAAAGAACTAATATATCTAACTATTTTTTTGGTTTTATGATAGTATTTTTAATTTTATAACTTAAAACTAATAGATCTAAAAAAACTAATTGATATGAACTAAAAGTAATTAATTAAAAAGCTAGCTTATAAATAAGTTGTAAGCCTAAGCTTAGAACTTATGAGATTTAAAAAGCTAAAAAGCTAATTAAATAAATCCTCCAACAATAAGCTAGATCTAGGAAAATAAGCCCACAATAAGCTTGAAATAAGATAACTTATTCCAAACTTATATATAAATCGTAACTTATTTGGGAAAAGTTATAAAAAACTAATCCCAAAATAATAAACTAGATTATTAAGAAAATATAAAGAAAGGTAGAATGAGAATAAGCTAAGAGAATAAGCTAAAACTCGACTTTTATTAATAAAAAGAGTGCTTAATAATAAGCTATAGCAAAGTTTGAAAGGAAAATATAACTATGTGAAAAATTGAGAGAAAATAAAACTATCTATCTGAAAAAAACTACAATGAAAAAAACTTGCAAATACAATGAGATGGGGGGTTTTTATAAGCTGATGGAGCACAGGGGTATATTTGTCATTTCCACTCTCATTTTTCTTAGAGGCTACGAATATATGAGGCAGCTGTATACTTGTGCTTAATTAATGCCTGGCACACGCATGCTACACTCTATCATTTCGTCTTTTCATCGCCACTGCCACGTGACGACTTTTGATTGGGTAGCCGCCTGCGTCATCTGCTATTAATGCCACCTCGTACAGACGTGGCGGCGCCGCCGCCACGTGTCACGCTCCTACTAGACAGCCGCCACTGCCACCTCTGCCATGTCAGCGCCGCCTTCCACCTCGTAGTGACACGTCAGACTGACGTGTCAGCGCTGCCTCTTCAACCTCGTACTGCCACATGTCGTCATCCTATTGGTCAACCGCGCCGCCTCTCTAAAACCTAGTACCTACAATTAATACAGCTGTCAGTGCCACGTGGCACGCTGGCATTGGCCAGCCACCGCCACGTGGCTGCTGACGTCATGGTGACGTCAGCCGGTCAACGGGTCGGTCAATGATGTAGGTAAATCGTACACGTTTTAGGAAAAACGTAAAACCGAATAAATGTGGGTTCGTTCTCGAAGGAGGTGTATGTGTTTGAGTGCCAATATATAAAATCAATGTTCAGATTAGTGTCTTTTTTGGTTTAAAGAGAGAAAAATTAAAGACGAGCTACGACTATGATTACACTACTACAAATTGACGTAAAACAATACGTAAATACGTAAAACGTGACAAAATTAAAAATTAAAGCTAAAAATTAATTAAAACTGAAAACTAAGTCTAACATAATATAAATAAGAATAAAAGTTCAATAAATAAATTTTATAACCTTTTATTAATTAAATATTCAATTTTAAATGCTAATTATAGCCTTAAAATTAAATATAATTAAAAAAAAGCCCAAAATATTATTTTATTGAACTAATAACTCACTTATATTATTTAAAGACTAAAAAGTATTTTTCCTAAATTTTAAAAACTATTTTACTATTTTTAAAATGCTAAAAACTATTTTTAAACTAAAATAATGATTAAAAATAATAAAATAATACTAAAAATGAATTTGACTATTTGAAAAATCCTAAATTATATTACTAAAGAATATAAAATTTTAAAAAGTTGAAAAAGTAAATTGTTTACACTAAAGTACAAAACAGTTTAAATTAAATCCTAATTAAACTAAGATTAAATTTAAAAAATAGATAAAAAGATGAACAGTAAAACTTTTTAAAACTAAAAATGTTAAAATACTTTTCTGAAACTAACAAGTTTTTTAAAACTACAAAAATGTAAACTTTTTGCTCTAAAAGACAAAAAATAGTTTAATAAAAACTAATTAAATTTACAATTAATTCTAAACACTATAAATTTAAAACCTAAAAATAAAAAAATATTTTCCTAAGTCCAAAATGATAAAAGAAAATTTTTAAAAAAAGAATTATTTTTTGTAAAGTTTTTAATAATTTTTTTATGAATTAAAAACAATTTAAACTAATTAAATGACTTTTTTAAAAGTTTTCTTTGATTTTTAAAAATAAAATCCTAACTTTTTTTATACACTAGTTCTCCTCCCTCCCAAACTATAGACGACACAAAAATCTGTCACAAAAGTGTTGCTAAAATGAGTCCTCCTTCCTCCCAAAGTATAAGCGACACTTTTAAGTGTCAAAAAGGGTTGTGAAAACCTGTTTCACTCTTTGTGACATACGGGACGTTTGGCTCGGATTTGCTTGGTTTTGAGCTTATTTGTTGGTGTTTTTGGGCACAAGAGGCACCCCCACAAGCATTGACTTGTGGGGAGTCAATAATAACACACAAAAACACAAACCAAGCACAAATCGACACACAATCAAGACCAAAAATATTGAAAATCTAGCGAATATGGGGTCTGGTGGTGGACAGTGAGCTATATAGCCAAATCAAACCATCCAAACCCTATAAAACCTATGTGCCAAACGTTTGTACAATCAATATATCCTACAGTCTATGATTTTACGAAAAGTCGCACCACTAATCTCAAATCCACACACAAATTTACCAATAAAGTCACTCATGAACTTAACCTAGGCCTGGGTGCTTGTGACTGATGCAAATGGCCTCCTAATGGATTTCCAAAGACCTAAACTTGCTCAAAAGGTTACCAAACTACTAAATACTGAAATGTAATCCTAAACTACGCTGCTTTAACAGTCTAACAATATTTAATTATGAAAATTACTAGAACCAAGCTGTTTTAATGCCTATTGATTTTTGACTTGTTTTATGCAAATTTTAGCATACAAATTTCTACTTCTATCATCCAACATGAAACATAAACCTAAAATATCTTAACACTAACTGAATTGAGCGTATTTAAGCAGGATTTAAGCCAAAAGGCTATCAATTTCTTAGCTCAAGCTCTAATCCCAAACACTCCCTTATAAACTGTTAACTAAATTTATCAAACTAAAAGAAATCAAACCAACTCAAGACTGATTCCTAACAACCTAAACAAGCATGTGAACCAATAGCAAGCATAATCTAACGCTAAAACAGCAATCACCACAAAATCTCATCAATCACATTAGCAGACCAAACATCATAGAAAAATGAATGAAAAGGGTTCAAGCCACTTATAGTTGATGCCTTCTTTAAATGGCTTTTGGGTGATCTTTGTGAGTTAATAGAGGCGTAGAGAGAGCCTGTTGGTGGAATCTAAGATAGACCCAAGGCCAAACATATGTCTTCAAAGATAAAATGATGGAATGGAAATGGTCTTGTTTCTTGCTTGTTCCTGCACAACAGCACCAAACCAAAAACAAACCTCAAGTAACAAAAGATTACAAGTTGTTGGCTTGTAGCTTTTGCTACAGTAAAACAGTAAGTGAAATAAATAAAACAGATTTTGGGTAAAATCTTTGAAAAAACTAAAACCTTTGAACTCAAACTTTGAAACTAGTTTGAAAAAACTTGAAACCTAACAAACCCAAGCACAAGGATCCACTTTCACTTCCTCTTGTGCTTGGGGTGTTAACTTCTGAGAGTAAAAAAAACGTCTTAAAGAACTTTTTGAACCAAAACTTTCTGATGGAATTTTATACTAACCTAGAATTGTTGGGAATCTAAACTTGTTAGATTCCCTGTTCATTGATTTAAACATAATTAGGCTGATAGATAGTCCCTTGCCTGTGCCTAGGAGGCAGGCAAGTTTCGCAAGACTCACAGAGATCCGAGTCTCTGTGAGCAACCTCAGAGGAGTCCATGTCAGAGACATTGTCAGGGAAGTCGAAGATTACCTGAAGACATACTCCTTGGATGTGATGGATAACAGCCAAGATGTATTAGGGACTATGAGGGGTTGAGAGTTAACAGGGGTGGCAATACCCTGATAACTCTCAGCACACTTTGGACATGCCATTTGTGTGTTCGAGAATATGAAGAATAAGGAAACTGTTTTGGACAACTGTTCCTTAAAGCATAATGGAAGACTACCAAGAATAGAAGGACATCATGTGACTGATGTGGGAACTTGTAAAAGCTTGTGTAGTCGACATCAAGTACTGTTTAAGTCAAACTCGTAACACTATAAATAGGATGTGTATCCATGCATTAATGTTTAACACTTTGAGATATTAAGAACATTAGTGCGTATAACTTAGTGAATCAAACAGCTACGACTGTATTCATAAGTTAAGGTTTATTGTTGTTCAAAGTGTGCACAACACATTGTCATCAAACGGTGTTATCCATAACACTTGTAATTCTTTATTATACAATAATAAGATTACGTTTGAAAAATAATACCTTGTGTTGATTAAGTTAAGATTAGGGTTTCTTGCATTGATTAGGGACTTTCAAGAATAAACAATTAACATTACACTAAATTATACTAAAGAAAACATTAAAATTAGAACACTGCTTTTTGCATAAATTCAATGGTTCATTTTCATTAATAAATTAAAAGCTTACAAAAAACTGGAACAAAATGGAATAAGGTACAAGCCACCCTATTTATACATAAACTATGAAGATTCTAGAAACCAAAAATAAAACAATACGAATGTAAAACCCTAATACAAGTTCTTCAAGTAATGCCCTTGGTTTTGACTGATTTGAAAATGGTCAAATTGGATACATGTGATGCTTGCAGGATGACAGCTCTCTTGAGATGATCTTGGCCCTTCATTGAGACTTTGGGAGCAAGTAGTTGCCTATAGTCGTTTATTTTCTGAAGGGATTCCCTTTTTACCATTTTTGTTGAAGCAGGGGAACAAGGGGGTGTTGGTGTTGCCAGCTGGCCATGTGGGGAGCAAGTTTGGGGATGGGTTTGGTTGAGGTTAACATGAATCAACGATCTGGATGATTTGGACCTCTAATTTTGGTTAATAAAGGAAAACCGAGTTAGGGTTTATATTGTTTATCTGGGTTAAATAGGGGAGGTTTAATCCAAGATTAGGGGTTGAATAATTTAAAATCGTGTTAAGTGGGAAAAATAGGATTTGACCATTTGACCAAGTTTATAAATAAACTGGTTAAGGGTTGTGGGCTAACTGGTTAATGGGTCATGATGTGGCAGTTAGGGGTGATGTGTCAAGAGGGGAATGGTGGATAGAGTATTTGTGTCTAGCAAGTTTGCCCCCTTGCTTTCCTTGTTTTGTTCATATAATGTTTGGCAGCTTATATACCATTTCCCTTTGTAAACAACTTTCACCAATTTGTCAAAAATGGCATAAGCATATTGATAACTTTCACCAAGGACTATATTTGCATATTTTGCATTCTTCAAGGGCCATTAATGCACAGTCTTGTCATTTTAGGGACCTTTATGTAATTTTTGAGTTTTACAAGGGTTTAAAATGAAAAGTCTTCCAAAGTTGAGGGACCATTCTTGCCAATTCTTCAAACTTCAAGGACTTCAATGAAAATTCATGCTTAGGGTCCAGTTCTTTGTGCGGCTTCGTTTCCCGTGTTCGTTTTTGTTTCATTCTTGTGATCTTTTGTTGATTTCACGATATCCGTACCTAAAATACAAAATAAACAAACACATACATATATTTGGGTATTTTGATGATATTTTAAGCGTTTTAAGCCCGATTTGGACGATGAGACTATGTATAATTACAGTCTCATCACTCCCCCATACTAAACCATTGTCATGCCCCCACGCAATGCTAGAATTAAGTATCATAACACTTCCAAAATTCATTTTATGATGACATTTATTAAAGACATAAACTTTAATAAACTACTACACGTGTTTTAGACAAAACGTATTGTTTTCATCACGAGAACGTAAGTTTTAGGATAATAGAATAAGAACACGTGAATGTTTCGTTAGAAATAATTTCGTCATCCTCGATTTTTACCCGATTCCATGCTAAGCCTGTAACAAGATCATTGTTATTATAAGTTAGCAACACAATCATTACTCATGAGTGTTAATTATGAACCTAGACTCCCTTATTCCTACTTGGTATCTCTTATATTTTATTTTTGTCTTAATGATCACGAGGATACATCATTGACTTATGCGTGAATAGAGATTAGGTCTAAATATAAAGACTTAACGGTGTAACCAAAATCATTAAATTAATAATTCACCCTAATAGACAACGAAGTCAAAAAATTAAGTCAACAAGAAGGATCGATAAACACGATTTTAGAACGGTTTTGAACATGAGACTTATTACCATGACTTTTATTATCCGCCATCATCGGTGGTTTTATTATCATGGTTTACCTCCATCTTTTATTCAACTTCACTATAAAGCTTTTGTTAGAAATACGTTTTTAACGTATATTAAAAGTATCGGTCACTCCACAATATTATTTATGTTGTAATAGCTCGTAGTTAATGTTGCTTATTAAGTTAAGTAAGAAACCGACCCATGGGCTTGTCATGGGTCGGCCCAAGCCCAAATAAAGGCCTTGGATATAAATACCCCTTTCCACCATGGAAAGGGGTTGGTTGTTGTTCATTCCACTTATTCATTTGAATAAAATACACATAGTTTCTCTCTCACTTTCTCTCACTAGTTTCTCTCTCTAGGAATCTTCAACCCACTTCATAGATTCATAGGTTATCAATATTCTACATTTGGTATCAAGAGCTATGGGGTGATTTAAGGTAATGATTTGTGTTGTTATTTAGTTTTTGATTGTATTAGTGTTCTTTAAGAAGATCCATCTTGATTCTTGGAGTTTTTGGTGTTTTTGTGATTGGGATTAGTAGATAAGTATTAGTTTTTACTTATTTTAGTTGAAATCACAAAACTTTTTGGGTAACTTGGTAAAAATCTGGGTTTTTTCATCATTCTTTTGATCGACTGTACACGAAACAAGGTTTCTGTTTCCCAGACAAAAAGTTCCGAACCAAAAGTTCCGGATCAACCAAAGTTCCGGATCAAAAAGTTCCGAACCAAAAGTTCCGGATCAAGGAAAGTTCCGAATCAAAAAGTTCCGAACCAAAAGTTCCGGATCAAGGAAAGTTCCGAATCAAAAAGTTCCGAACCAAAAGTTCCGGATCAAGGAAAGTTCCGAACCAAAAGTTCCGGATCAAGGGAAAGTTCCGGATCAAGGGAAAGTTCCGGATCAAAGGAAAGTTCCGGATCAAGGTAAAGTTCCGGATCAAGGGAAAGTTCCGGATCAAGGAAAGTTCCGGATCAAGGTAAAGTTCCGGATCAAGGGAAAGTTCCGGATCAAGGAAAGTTCCGGATCAAATCTTCCGAATCAACACTTCCGAATCAACAAAAGTTCCGAATCAAGGGATATTTTACTTGCTTTTTCGATGATTTTTTAGAGGATTTAATCTTGGTTTCTTACAACAAAAACTCAACACAACTCACAAACTTTACTTCACTGCTCGATCAACCGATAATCTTTGTCTCTTTGAAGTGAACAAAATGAATCCGAATTCATTAATGCCTCAGATGACATCACTTACGGACATTTCCGTCATTACGGGAACGGATAATCGCCCTCCAATGCTCATAAAGAAGTCTTTGAAGCATGGCAAGGCCGTATGATGTCATACCTTAAGGGAAAACCGATATATGGGAGGCTTATGGTTAAGTCAATTCTAAATGGTCCACTTGACTATGGTACCATCGTGGTTAACAATGTGACTCGACCAAGAGAGTTTGAAGAACTTACACCAGCTCAACAACTTGTTGCCAATGCAGACGAAAAGGCTCTTCAAACCATTCTCCAAGCTCTTCCACATGACATCTATCGAATGGTAAGTCAGTATACGGTGGCAAAGGATTTATGGGAACGTCTAAAGGTGTTGCTACAAGGTACGTCTCTTACCAAACAGGAAAGGGAATGTCAGTTGTATGATCTGTTTGATAGATTCACGTACAGCCCAGGGGAAACGCTTCACGACTATTACTTCAGATTCACTACTCTCATGAATGATCTAAATGTATACAATCTCGTGATTGCTCCATTCCAGGTTAACACCAAATTATTGAATACCTTACCTCAAGCTGAATGGGGTGAGTATATTACCGATGTTAAGTTAACCAGGGATTTGCATAAGTGCAATTTGGATCAACTCTATGCTTTTCTTCAGCAGCATGAGAAACATGTGATCATGCACCGTTCGCCTCGAGGTATGTACCCTGATTCCTTAGCTTTGATGGCGAATCAACCAAGCTTGTCACACAACAACACTCCTTATATCTTGGGACATCAAGCCTATCATCCATCACCTTACATGACACCAACCTTCCCCCAATACTCGATTCTACCGCAACCACCCACCTCACATCAGCAACAATATCGGTTTAATGCACCTTCATCACAATATGCTTCACAACCTCACCCAGCAAGTATTGCACCTTATGCTCAATCTTCATATTCTTCTTATCAAGAGAATGCAGCATATCCATCAAGCTACTCTGACCACATGAGTGTTCCTTCTAGTGCTTATACAGCTCAACAAGACCAAGCACTGTATTGTGATGATGATGAAGTCCCCATTCCTGAATTCAAACAAGGAACTGACCTAGTTGAAGTGTTAGCTACTATGTCTGCTTATCTCACAAGGACTTTAAGCAAACGAGGATTTAGAGGACCAGCTCCTACTAACAATCAGCTGAGGAATTCATCCAATTCTCGCCAACAAGCTACTATTGAGAATGGCAGGGTAATGGTTCAACCTATTCAACCTTATCAGGGGAGACCTACTACATCAACCACCAATGCACGCACGGTCAATCCTGCTCCAATGGTCAACACTCCTCCACGGGCTAATTCCACAGGCAAGTTGAGAATGATTACATGCTACAACTGTAAGGAAGAAGGTCACATGTCCAGGGATTGCAAAAAACCCAAGAGGAGAAGGGATGGTCAATGGTTTGCAGAGAAGATTTATCTGGTAAACGCTCAGGCACAAGGAAGGGAACTTGATGAAGAGGAGCTTGCATTTCTTGCTGATCCAGGGATTGCTGAACAAGACGTTGTCACTACACAGAATGCAGCATACCAAGCAGATGATCTTGATGCTTATGATTCAGACTGTGATGAACTTCAATCAGCACAAGCAGCTCTTATGGCAACTATCTCTAGCTTAGGGCCAGAAAAGAGATCTGAGGTACTTATTAATACCACTGATAATACCACTGATGCTAGTATTCAACCACATCAAGTTGTGCAAGAGAGTGCTGATTCGAATGAGTCTTCGGTGGTGAGTCTTTCAAATGAGGAGACAATCAATGATAGAAATATCAATGTGAGTCCCCAGACTTTGAGTGAATCACAACCGGGAGCCATTTCGCATACGCATACTCCTGCTCAACAAGATTTGGTCATGGTTCCTGCTACATTACTTAGCCAAATGAATGTTGCACTCTTAGAAACCCTAGCTAAGAATAAGAATTTGTCTGATGAGCTTGCCTTATGCAACGAGAAAGTTCAAACTTTGGAATTAGTTCCTTCGTCTAGTGCTCTAACAAATCCCGAATATGATCATTTTCGAAACAAACAAATGGGTCATTTGCAAGAAATTGAAAACTTAAGAGCAGATCTTTCTAACGAACTTAAAGAAAAAGAGTTAGTGGTCACTAATTTTCAAAAACTTCAAACAAATTTTGAATTACTCGAGTCTAAGAAGAATGAAATGGAAATTAATGCGGCTAATAAGATTAGAAGTCTAGATTATTTGCTTTTAAGACAATACGCTGCCTCTCAACTAGTGCACTTATTTGATGCTTCGTTTAGAGAATTTAACTTATCACGTCAAAAAGGCCTTCCCCCTAACCCACGGTATGCAAAACAAGCTTTAAGCCATAGTCCAAGACTTTATAATTCAACCCAATTAGGATTGGTCTTAGACCCGATTGTTATTTTCGATGATCACACCAATAAGGATCTAGTTGATGAGAATCGGTCATACAATTTTGAAAAATATCCCGATTGTGATTATTTTAAAATGAATCAGGAGCTTGCAAAAACGGATTTTAGAATTCGCTTCCATATGGATAAAGATCTCATCACGGCACCAACCTACATGTTAAATGAAGAAAACCCTAGTACACTTCCTACACTTGTCAAAATGGAAGGACCTAAGGAAATTCCAAAGGATCTTCCACCTGTTAGCACTGTATGGTTAAACTTGCAAGAGATTAATCAATACTTTGCTAGTTTTGACAAGGTCATTTTGGAATGTACGACTTCAAATGGCCTAAACGCCGGAGAATGGGCTTTCGAACACATGAACGAGGTGTTTAAGAATGAGATCAATCCGTTTGTCGAAAGTCTAAAAGGAAGTTTTGCATCTCTTAAGGAAAATCTTGAGTTTGAAATTGGAGAAGTTCAAAAAGTGTTTTATGAAATGGACACCGCTTACGAACTAAAACTAATTGAAAAGGAAAAGATTTTATCTGAATATGACCGATTCTTGTCCCAAGTAATTTCATGTGATGTGCTTACTACTGTAAATGTCAATTATTCGAATGAGCTTACATCCGCTATGATTAATTGTGATGATGTGAATATTTGTGATGATGTGTGTGATCTCTCTGTAAATGTTGCTGATACTGTAAATGAGGTAGATAATCATTCTTGTCACGAATCTAACGCTGAGTTTTTAAAGCTACAAGATTCTTACAATTTACTTTCAAAACGCTTTAATCAACTAGAACAACATTGTATATCTTTAGAACTAAAACAACAAACTCAAAATGAGGATCTTTTGATAACAAATGGTTGTGAAAACGGTGTTGAGACGAGTGACAAGATGATTGCAATAGTGAAGGCATTAGAGGAAGAGATTATGAGATTAAAGAGAGATGTGTCATCAAATGAAACACTAAAATTGGAACTAGAGGCCGCAGAGTCTAAAAACCAGGACTTAGAAATTAGACTTTCGTCTATTCTAGGGGAGATGGATCGGGCAAGACAGGGACTATCCGCTCTTTATGGTTCAATAGAAGAACGCTTAGCTTTTAATGCTGCACAGCAACAATCTTATGTTGAACAACTGAACCAAAAGTGTGAGGAAATCTCTGACTTAAACATCCAGCTCATTGACAAAAACATGGTTTTGGCCGAGTTAAAGGAGACACTTCTTCTCACCCGACAAGAAGTTGTTGATAACTTAGCTACCGACTCTGCACCGTCCTCTAGTGCTCCAACAACCAAGTCAGTAGTGCTCTATAAGAACCCGCTCCATAAGAAAAACCCGGTTACCTACGATGATTATATGAGGAATGCAATTAAGCATGTAGATCTTGTTAGGGATATCTTAGACGATCTTTATGCCTTAGATCCCTCAAGTAGCTACTATTATTCAGCCCATGAATATATTAAGCGTGTTCAATATTGCTTAGCCTACTTGCAATACATAGGTAAACCAGGTTCTACACTACTCACTAATCGACCCATTGCTGTAACTCCATTCAATAAGACCCCAGGAGCAAAACCGTCATTGGCACCATCAAGTAAGGCACCTTTAAAATCTGTTGCTAATGTTCCCACTTTGCCTTCTACAGGAGTAAAAGAGTCTACTAAGGCTAAAGGATCGCCACTCAAGAAAGATAAGATCAAGCCCTCCACTAGTAGTACCAACAAGAAGAAAGTAGAAGCTCACCATAGGAATGTTAGTTCAGTTTTAAATAAAAAGAATCATGTTAAGACTAAAAGCTCTGCGCCTGTGCAAAAGCCTAAACCATTTGTGAATTCTGATTTAAAATGTTGGAATTGTAATGAATGTATGTTTTCCCAACGTCATGAATTGTGTCTTATTGATCATGTGAATGAAATGAATGCCATTAGGAATAATCTTGAATGGAAGCCAACTGGTAGAACTCGTGCCCAAGTTGGTTGGCAATGGCGTCCCACTGGTAGGACCTTTACATTAGATGGAAAAATGTGCCCTTTAACTAGGAATGCATCCATTGAGGTTAGGTCTGAGCGTCCTTTAGTTAGGCACACTAGCACTAAAGTATGGAAACAACGCCCTTTAATTAGGTCAGCCCCCACTATAGTGCCTATCAGTGAAGAAATACCTCAGGATTTAAGCCAACTAGAATCTACACCACCAACTAGGAAGAAGAAGGCTAGGAAATCTAAGAAACCTAAAGTTAGCAAATCTAAGATTATTAAATCTGTACCCGCTAATAACAAGGAACATTCAGATTCCGATACCTCTACATTGTCCTCGTCTGGTGATATTTTCAGGTGGTCCAAATCATCCTCTGGTATTTGGACTCCGGTTGTTCAAAGCATATGACCGGAGATCGCTCGATGCTCCGAAATTTCGTCAGCAAGTTTCTTGGAACGGTTAAATTCGGTAATGATCATATTGCAAAGATAATGGGGTATGGTGAATATCAGATTGGAAACGTTACGATTTCAAGGGTATACTATGTAGAAGGTCTTGGTCATAATTTATTTTCAGTAGGACAGTTTTGTGATTCCAACCTAGAGGTTGCTTTTCGACAACATACTTGTTTCATCCGCAACTTGGAAGGAAAAGACTTGTTGAAGGGTTCTCGTGGTGCAAATCTTTATACGTTGTCCCTACAAGACATGATGGCCGCCTCTCCAGTATGTCTTCTCTCTAAAGCATCTAAGACCAAGTCATGGTTATGGCATCGCAGATTATCTCATCTCAACTTTGATGCTATTAATCATCTGGCTAAAAACGAATTAGTTCGTGGTCTTCCAAAGCTCAAATTTTACAAGGACCATTTATGTTCCGCGTGTTCAAAGGGGAAAAGTACCAAGAAATCATACAAACCCAAAGCTGAAGACACCAATCAAGAAAAACTTCATCTTTTGCATATGGATCTTTGTGGGCCAATGAGAACTGAAAGTGTGAGCGGTAAGAAATTCATTCTCGTTATTGTGGATGATTTCTCCAGGTTTACATGGGTAAGATTTTTACGTACAAAGGATGAAGCACCGAAGGCTATCATCACTTTTCTGAAATTCATTCAGGTACGTTTAAATACTACTGTCCGCCGTATTCGTACAGATAATGGAACAGAGTTCGTCAACCAGACTCTTCGTGATTACTATGAAGGAGTTGGTATCTCACATGAAACATCCGCTGCACGCACTCCACAACAAAACGGTGTCGTTGAAAGACGGAATCGTACGCTAATGGAAACTCCTAGGACTATGCTGATTTATGCGAACGCTCCATTGTTCTTGTGGGCAGAAGCTATATCTACTACATGTTTCACCCAAAACCGTTTTATCATTCGGAAACGCCATGGAAAAACACCTTACGAGCTTCTACATGATCGTAAACCCGATGTTTCATTCTTTCATGTGTTTGGTGCTCTTTGTTATCCAAACATTAATAGTGAGAACTTGGGGAAGCTTCAACCAAAAGTTGATATAGGTATTTTCATTGGTTACTCACCCTCCAAGAAAGCATACCGAATTTACAACCGTCATCTTGGTAAGATCGTAGAAACTATGGACGCAGATTTCGATGAGCTGACAGCGATGGCTTCTGAGCAATGCAGCTCTGAACCCGCGCTTCACGAGATGGGAACCGGTGCTATTAGTTCCGGATTAGTTCCCAATAATCCTACTTCTACATCATTTTTACCACCTACAAGGCCCGAGTGGGATAAACTGTTTCAACCGTTGTTTGATGAATTCTTTGATCCCCCAAATGATGAAGTTCCAGCACCTGTAGTGATAGCTCCAATCCCTGAAGTTGTTGCTCACGCTAATGAAGCTTTATCTAATGCATCTTCAATTAACATTGAACCGGATGCACCTTTACCTAGTGATTCTCAAACTACACCTGAATCGTCACCCTTACTTGTACCTAATGATGTTGAAGAGGATTCTATTGATCACGATTTGGAATATGCTCACCTACAAGAGCTTCCTTTCTTTGGTGTACCGATACCTGAAAATCCTTCAGTCGCGCCTACCTCAGAAGAAGCTCCTTCAATTGTTCACTCAAGACCACCACAGATTGAAAATCATAGCACCAAATGGACAAAAGATCACCCAATTAGGAATGTCATTGGAGATCTAGATCGACCAGTCTCTACACGCCATCAATTACAAGAGAGTGCACTCTATTGCTATTTTGATGCATTTCTCTCCGAAGTTGAACCTAAAAACTGGCAACAGGCTATGACTCAATCATCTTGGATTGAAGCCATGCAGGAGGAACTAAACGAATTCCAAAGACTTGAAGTATAGGAATTAGTTCCTCTCTCTGACAAGGTTAACATCCTTACTTTGTTGTGGGTTTATAAGGTTAAACTTGATGAGATGGGTGCAGTCTTGAAGAATAAGGCTAGATTGGTTGCTAGAGGATACAAACAAGCGTTGGGTATCGACTTTGAAGAATCTTTTGCTCCTGTTGCAAGATTGGAGGCTATTAGACTATTCCTTGCGTATGCTGCTCATATGAATATGATCGTCTATCAAATGGATGTGAAGATGGCATTTTTGAACGGTGAACTAAGGGAAGAAGTCTATGTTAGTCAGCCGGATGGGTTCGTTAGCACGGAGTTTCCTAATCATGTGTACAAGCTTAAGAAGGCTCTCTATGGGTTGAAACAAGATCCACGTGCTTGGTATGATCTCCTTTCAACATATCTCATTTCGGAAGGCTTCTCCAAAGGCAAGGTGGACCCCACACTATTCACTCTCAAGGAGGACAACGACATGATTCTGGTACAAATTTATGTTGATGATATAATATTTGCCGCCTCTAACATAGAATTGTCCAAACGCTTTGAGAAGATAATGTCCACACGCTTTCAGATGTCAATGATGGGAAAAATTTCATTTTTCTTAGGATTACAAATTTCTCAGAATCCCAGAGACATCTATATTAATCAATCCAAATATGCTCTAGAATCTTTAAAGAAATATAACTTTGAAAATTGTGACCCCGTGGACACTCCAATGGTGAAGAAATCCAAGTTAGATGAAGATAGGAATGAGACTATTGTCGATCCAAAACTTTACCGTGGGATGATCGGCACCCTTCTCTATCTGACTGCTAGCAGGCCTGATTTGCAATTTGCTGTATGCATGTGTGCCCGGTATCAGGCTCGGCCTACTGAAAAGCACCTCCATGTTGTTAAAAGGATCTTTCGGTATCTAAAAAGAACACTTCATCGTGGTCTATGGTATCCGAAAGATTCCTCTATTGCTTTAATATCATACGCAGATGCCGATCATGCTGGGTGTCAAGACACGAGGCGTAGCACTTCTGGATCTGTGCAACTCCTTGGAGACAGATTGATCAGTTGGTCTTCAAAAAGGCAGAAAAGTGCTGCAATTTCTAGCACGGATGCTGAATACATCGCCATGTCCGGTTGTTGTGCTCAAGTCCTTTGGATGAGATCACAATTAACTGACTACGGTTTGGGATTCAACAAAATCCCGATGTATTGTGACAACAAGAGCGCCATTGCCCTTTGCTGCAACTATGTTCAACACTCCCGGGCCAAGCACATAGACATTCGCTACCATTTCATTAAAGAGCAGGTGGAGAACGGAGTGATCGAGCTGTATTTTGTCACTACTGAGTATCAGCTGGCAGATATGTTCACCAAAGCCTTAGATCGAGGACGAATCGAGTTTTTGATCGACAAGCTTGGCATGAAATCATTCACTCCAGCAACTCTCAAAGAATTGGCAGAAGAATCAGCTGAATAGTAGTGGTAAACTATTCAGGCGTATCCTTTGTTCGTGATCATGTATATTATCGTATATATAAACCACAAAAAGAAAAATACAAAAATATAAAACCAAGAAAAACCATAAAAAATATAAAACCTACAAAAAACCATAAAAATTATAAAATCAAGAAAAACCAAAAATATTTTTCGTTTTTTAAATCGGGCATGTCTTTTAGTACGGTAATATTTACGGCTTTAGAAATGTCGATCAATATTGACACGGCGCCATAAATAGAGTCCGTATAAAAGTTGTACATTTTTAAAACATGCCCATTATGGCTTGTAGTTATTTCAGACTGCAACCCGGTTTTCATATTAAAGTCACGTATTTCCTTGGAAAACGTTGGCTCACAACGGGAATTAATTTTCTCGGGCATGATTTACAAGCCAAATCATGCAAAGGGATCAAGTTTACTTTACAACTTGGTCTAACACGAGTTAGTGTACGTCTCAGTGCATTAATTTGTCAAAATAAGAGAAATCTTATTGCCACCACGAATCAATCTTTTCAAGACATTAATTGGAAATGTTTTCATCAATATTTGACTCTTTAAACAATGACTACAGCTCTTTAAATAGAAAATAGGTCATCGTTTAAGGGGGAGAAAATATTAAATCATCTTCGTCATCAAAACGATTTTCAAAAGTGTTTGTGGAAAATTAATTGGCTAAATGATTTATGAGTGGTCTTGCTTTAGAATACGACTTGTGCTTGCTTTAGATCTTGGAGTTTTGCTAATAGGATGCGATACTTAAGTTGTGTGAGGGCTATAATAATTATTTCAAAGAGTTAGACTAACGAGTGTTAAGTATCTTAACGGATGTTAGCCTAATAGGAGTTATAAACCAAAAAGGAAAAGAATAGAAAAGTATAGAGACTTAAGGTGACATTTGTGCAAATTGTTAAAATTTGACCTAAGTCAAAACCAAACCCCCCGTCCCTTTTAGTTTGTATTCTTCACTGTTTAGGTTTTTCCTTCTTGCCGCCATTAAACACACACTCAAGCTTTCTCACACACGAGGTTTAATCAGTCAATCCAATCCAATCCGTTTCATTCGATCAAACAAGGTACTAAAATCATATCATTGATTTCTAATTCGCCTATCTCATTTAAATCCACTTAGTTAATTCGTGAATTAAGGTTAATCTAATTAGGGTTCGTTTGCCTTAATTTAGGGTTAATTAATTAGGGGTTTTTTATGGGTTTTGCTCGGAATATCATTAGAATGTGTTAAGTTGCCTTAGATTGCCTTAAAACTCACTATAGCACTTAGAATAATCATTAACAGGGTACGTTTGTGATCTTCCGAATGAACATGGCTATCAAACTTCCGAATGAAGGAAGTTCTGAACAAACTTCTGAATGAAGGAAGTTCTGAACAAACTTCCGAATGAAGGAAGTTCTGAACAAACTTCCGAATGAAGGAAGTTCCGAACAAACTTCCGAATGAGGGAAGTTCCGAACGAACTTCCGAATGAAGGAAGTTCCGGATGAACTTCCGAATGAAATAAGTTCCGAATGAACTTCCGAATGAAGAAGTTCCGGATGAACTTCCGAATGAAGATGTTCCGGATGAACTTCCGAATGAAGAAGTTCCGAGTGAACTTCCGAATGAAGAAGTTCCGAGTGAACTTCCGAATGAAGGAGTTCCGAGTGAACTTCCGAATGAAGAAGTTCCGAATGAAGAAGTTCCGAATGAACTTCCGAATGAAGAAGTTCCGGACGAACTTCCGAATGAAGAGTTCCGAATGAAGGACTTTCGAATGAAGAGTTCCGAATGAAGAGTTCTGAATGAAGAGTTCCGAATGAAGAACTTTCGAATGAAGGACTTCCGAATGAAGAGTTCCAAATGAAGGACTTCCGAATGAAGAGTTCCGAATGAAGAGTTCCGAATAAAGAGTTCCGAATGAAGAGTTCCGAATGAAGAGTTCCGAATGAAGAGTTGTTGGATTGATAGTGTTTGCCTTTTATAAGTACTTGTTGAAATGTGTTATGCTTAGAATTAATAATGATACATATCTATATATTTTTGTGCATCAACCTTTCATGTCTTATCTTAAGCAGATACGATGACTAATCCAACAGTACAAGCAATCCAAGACTCTAGAGCAGCCGCAATTGCCGAAGCACGAACCCTCAAGTTCATACCAAACAATTACCGGCTGAAGCAAGTTTCAAAATCCACTCACCATGGATTTAAAGTCGCCATAGCAATTCTTGATCACTCTCATTTCAAGAATGCTTTAAGGAGTACAGCCTCGGTGCCTTATGATTACATGTATGAGTTCTGGGCTACCAAGGAAAGTACTTCAAACAAGATCACCTTCACTCTCGACAACAAGCAGCAGACACTTACTGTTTCAGACTTCCGTAAGATATTTGGCATTCGGGAAACACCCAAAGGTATGTCATTTTCTAGGGATCCTACTAAAGACGAACTCATGGAGATGTTCGATGCTCTTGGATGTCCTGACATACGAGTTGTGTCTGAGTTTACCACCGCTAAAGTAGGTCAACCGTGGAGAGCAATCTTGGGTATTCTCAGTAGATGTCTTACACCTAAAACCAGTGGGCATGATGCTTTGCGTAGTCCAATTATGAACATCTTCCATGGCATGTACAAGGGCTTAAATGCAGATTATGCATTATTGTTGTGGGAAGAATTCACCTTTCAACTCTTCCAAAACAAGAAGCTGAAGACTAATTTATTTCCTTACCCTCGGTTTATCAAGCTTATTATTAATTATTGTATGAAGAATGATGTTACTATTGATAAGCGTGCAGCAAGTCGTCATCACACTGAAGAGGCTGATCACACTGTGGATCTAAGGCATGAAGGACCATCTGGTGGTGTTATTCCTGGTCCTATTCCCGATTATCTTCTGACGGATAAAATTAAAGGTTCTGCTGATTACAAACTACTGCTACTAGAAATCAAGAAGTTAAAAGCAAGCCTTCAGACAGGAGAAGACTCGTCTACTACGGTCAAGAGTAAAGGTAAACGTAAGCAACCAGCTGCTTTATCTGAACCCGAAACCAAGAAGAAGAAGACTGAGGCTAAGAAGGGAAAGGGTACGGCTGATGAGTTAGTTCTCCACGACGAAGAAGATGTTGATGATCCTGCTCTTGACAAGGCTGAGAGAAAATTAATGAAGATAGCTATTGAAAAGAGTAGGAGAGACACGGGCGGTAGTGGTTCGGGTGCACAGATGAATATTGAAGAAGAGTACGAGGAGCCAGAGGATGTTTATGAGTTTGGATCACCTGAACGGTATTCTACTTCGAAGGAGACATCCATCCCTGTTTCAGAAAGTGTTGAAAAGGAGTCCGGTGCTCCTACAATCATGGTACCTACTCAGCCTTTAGTAACTCAACCTCCACCAATACAACCCTTACCAACCCGACCGGTTTCAACACCATTCCTTCCACCACCAATAACTCCCATCCTCAGTACTGTGGTCACAACCGAGCCTCTTCAACCAACCCAGAGTAGCTTTGCATCGTCTTCAATGGCTGCATTTGTAATGGCAGAAATGTTGGATAAACACACGGATAATCAAAGAAAAGAGATGGATGATCTTCGCCAAGAGCTACTTAGACGAGTTCAAAATGAAGAAGCATCTAAGAAAGCCCAAGAAGAGATGCTTGCTAAGTTCGCTGCTGAGATGGAGTTGACACGTAAAGCTCATGCAGAAGAACTAGCTCAGGTTAAGCAGGCTGAAGCTGATAAGTATGCTGCACGAATCACGAGACTTCAAGCCATGAGGGATAAATACAAGGAGCAGAAAGAAACACTTGAAGCTTCTGTTGAAGAGAGAGTGAAAGAATCCGTTGAGTCCATTATGCCAAAACTGCGTGATGAGTTGAAGACACTCGCGGCTGATAACTTGATGATCAAGTCATCCAATCCTTCTGAATCCGCCTACAAAATTGCCTATGATTTAACGGATTTTGAATTAAAGAAGATCCTCAAAGCTCGTATGAGGGAACTTGGATCTTTTGATAAATCTAAGATTCTACGGACACTCTACAAGTCACTCAATGACGCTATTATGGAGGATGATCGGCTATTTAAAACGTTTGGAAGTGTGGTACCTTACCACATTCTGCCTGAGGAAGAAAGGGAAGAGAGTGAACAAGAAGAGGGTGACGGGGAAGAAGAAGGTGAAGAAGAAGAAGAAGAAGAAGGAGATGATGATGATGGTGACGATGGTGGTGATGATGATGAGGATGATGATGATGATGATGATGGTGATGATGGTGGTGATGGAAATGAGGAGAGTGCTAAGGGAAGCAACGAGGATGACGATGAGGATGATGATGGTAAACAGCCTAAAAAGGGGGACAAGGTAGCCAGCACAAAGAAACCATCTAAGTCTGGTACCAAGTCTAAGAAAGATGCTGCGGAAAAAGAAAAATCTACTTCAACGGAATCAAGACGATCCAAGTGGCGCCATGATGTGAATGCTACTACGGCATCATCGATTCCCGGTACATCTATTGTTGTGTCTATACCTGTTACCACTAACCCTGTTAGTTCGTTTGTTGCTCCTGTGATTGCAGAATCAGTAACTGAACCTGAAGCTGCACAACACTCGCCTGTTCATGACACCGCCGAGATGCCTGAATCAGAACCAGCACGTGTTCATGTCTCTACTCCTCTCCAACAAGAACCACAATCTACTGTTCCTGAGTCAAGCACACGGGACTGGGCAGACACATTGGAGATTGACGAGACTGCACCGCCACAAGCTTGGATCACGGCAGCGGCCCAATATGATCCAATCACAGACGCTGACAGAGATGTTCTATATCTCCGTATCCATAGTCTGATAGAATTGTGTGCATTTCTGGCTCATGAGTATAAGACTTCGGTTACTCCGTCTTTGGTGAAGAAAGCGCTAAAGGATAAGAGAATTCGCGCCAAAACCAGGTTAACCCGAATGGAGTTCGAGTATTATGCTGATGAGATCCTGAAAGCTCTTAACACCGTTCAAAGGCCAGGCCTCCATGAATCAGAAAGAGCTCCACCTCCACTTGATCCTCCTCAAGATAATCAAATTGCTCTCGACTTCTTCGTCACCTATGATCTTGAGTATCTCCTCAAGGGTTCATCAAAGTACGCAACCTCCCTGACCTTGCTGAAAGCTGCCAACTGGGGGACAATACCCTAGATCGAGGAAAAGGTAAACCGACTCTGGGTCCCAAGGGTAACTCGTAATTATGATATGTATGCTGTTATAGGTGCATCTCATTGGGACGAACGAGTCCGAAGGGCGTACAGGGGTTGCTGCTTAGCCAATTCAGGAAGCAATGTTAGATCCGATATTCGCATCTCCAGCATTTTGGGACTGAAAACTGAAGCCAAGAATGGCTATTATCATGTGACGGAGATTCGTCTAAAAAGGGAGGATGACAGAGAATACAAAATCCAGCAGGGAGATTTTTCTATCATTCGCCTTGAGGATATCGAAGACATGTTGCTTATGATGACCCGGGATCAACTCACCCATATTGCTCGTGAAGACATCATTGCCTTGAATACAGCACTTCGTATGTTCACACGAAGCGTTGTTATCAAGAAACGAGTTGAAGATCTTCAATTGGGAGTCGAAAGCTACCAAAGGAAGCTTAACCTCACCCGTCCAATGAACCAAGTTCTACCTCAACATGTCGCTAGATGTCCCTATACCGGCATTACTGTTCCGAATTACGGGATTTTTTACTTGAACAGCCGTGGGATAATGAAGTTTATGAGGGTGGGCGAGCTTTATAAGTACAGTGACGGGACTCTCATATATGTCAGAGGAAAGTTGGATCATCTCAATTCGGGTGGGTCTTTACCAGAGATGACTGAGGATTGGCATCAGGGTTATCGGCAAATGGCGAAGTATGTGATCAAGAAGATTGATCAAAAGCTCCGTGAACGAAGATTGATGAGGAGCTTAGAAAGATTCGTTGGTGGTAGATCATATGGAGTGCACCACAAGTTACTGCAACGATCCATCTAATGGGTCGTACATTTCAGGTCTACTCTATATTGGTTTTCAATTGTGAATATGTAAATTTGTGAATATTGTGCTTTTACGGCTTGATGTAGTGTTAAGGTATGATAATTTTTCAAGAATTTCTCACGAGATTCTAAATCTTTCAAAATATATCATACTAAAGCACTACAACTATCCCTTATTAATTTAAGGGGGAGCATTAACATGTTCTATGGCCAAACATCGATTTCATTTTTACCCAAAGACCGGTTAATCCATTCAATATCCCAAATATTAATGGTTAACATTTTGGATAAGGGGAGAAAATGGGATTAAGGAGACTTAAATGATACTTGGCTAAAAGATGAAAAAGACTTAACGATAATCCAACTTAATATGTGTACAACACATGTTACGGGGGAGCGTTTTTGATGAACAAAACACCTAAGGTACAAAACTTTTGATTTCAATATCACAAGTACCTTAGGTGATTTTCAAGGATTTTTCATGGTGGCTATACTTTCCCAAAACACGCTTAATTCACGACGAATGTGGTGACAAAAGGGTGGTAGGAATAGGTTTAGTCCAATGATTCATCAGAGCCGATGGAATCTTCCCAAGGACAATTCCCTAGATAGAATTAGAAGTCCTAGGAAAGTTGGAGAAAGATTGTGAACGTAGCTGAATGCCGACCAAGTACTTAAGCTAGCACTGGAACAATCACAACAAGGTGCTAGTTATGACGTATTGGTAAGCATTGAAGGGGTTGAAGAATGAAAAAGAATTGTAAAGATAAACGGTGTAAAGAAAGAAGCCCTCCTTACAACTTTAGGCAGAAACCGGGTCAATACATATACTATTGAGATCATTTTTGTTAATGATTCTCGATATTGAAGAAAGACATCATGGACCCAGTGATGCAATGCACAACCCTTCCCAGCTAACTCAAATATCTCTCAAAAGGTATTTGTTTTAATCACACGGAGTTTAACACGTTATCTATTGGTTTATTCACTCCGAATAGACTGATATTGAAAAGGTGGCACTCCTCTCCAGCCATCGCTCACTAAATCAAAATGCACTATCGAGTCTAGAGCCACGAGATCATCAAAAGTCTCATTAGGACACTTTCCATTTATTCCTTGCTTTCTCACACACTGTGAAAAGTAAGAGATTTTTATGAGTCCTATGCAGTATTCTTGTAATATTGCCAGAACATCCGAGTAATACGCAAGTATTACAATGAAGATGGAAATCCTGCTTGAGCCAACATCAAACAAGCTCATGGTAGGTTACACGTGCGGTTCTTTTAGAACCAATCTTGTGAAAAACTGGAAAGAAACAGTGGTTTAATTCTTAATTGAACTTAAACTCGTTCCAGGCCTCTACGCATTATCATACGATCTTGCCAGAACACTCAGAGTGACTCTTTATTGATTACAGTGACGAGTGGAAATCCTTCTAGTGTTAACATCAAACAGCACTTGGTAGGTGACGTGCAAGATTCTTTATGAATTGAGCTCGTGATAACTGGAAAGCAACGATGGTGAAAATCTTAATTGAAATTCACTTATTCCAGGTTTCATGAATCGACGGCTTCAATCATAAGGATTTTTAATCCAAATGATTCACTCTTTATGTTCGCAGTCAGCTTTGGACGGTCGAATAAAGAGAACGGGTTTACCCGCGAAATCCTGTCAGGAAGTTACTTAATTGAAACTATCCGTCACGGGTACGATATCTAATATCGTCAAACGGTCTTCACCGACCGGAGGTAAAATGCTACCGAATTAGAATAAAATGTCAAAGCCATTTTATTCGTGTCGTTGCTGTGTACCTGTTGAAGACGGTGGCGTTGCTGTGTACCAGTTGAAGACGGTGGTGTTACGGTGTACCTGTAGAAGTCGTTCCCACATGCTTATGTTTTTCTGCATCAAAGTTCAGTAAAACTCAAGAAAGTACAAAATGAAGTCTTCCGCTGTACCAAACTCTGAAGCTTTCGAGAATTCAACAAAAAGACATAAGTGTGTGGAACATGGAGTCACGAGGAGGCCAGATTTACAAGAAGGCAAAGATCGCACGTGATTGGTCAAAAGAACAATGCTCTCAAGCCAAAGCCTAAAAGATCAAATAAACATATTCACAACAAAAAGAAAGAAGAAAAGACTACGAGCTGAAGAACGAAGACTTAGTATAGTATGCTAGGTTTAGAACTTTGTAAACGTGGAGTGACCTCCCTTAGGGGGAGATTGATAGAAATACGTTTTTAACGTATATTAAAAGTATCGGTCACTCCACAATATTATTTATGTTGTAATAGCTCGTAGTTAATGTTGCTTATTAAGTTAAGTAAGAAACCGACCTATGGGCTTGTCATGGGTCGGCCCAAGCCCAAATAAAGGCCTTGGATATAATTACCCCTTTCCACCATGGAAAGGGGTTGGTTGTTGTTCATTCCACTTATTCATTTGAATAAAATACACATAGTTTCTCTCTCACTTTCTCTCACTAGTTTCTCTCTCTAGGAATCTTCAACCCACTTCATAGATTCATAGGTTATCAATATTCTACATTTAGTTATGACTTTGGTCTTGCCCTTGTCTTTTATTATCCGCCATCATCGGTGGTTTTATTATGACTTGATGTATATCCTCACGCTAAGGCGAATTTTGGATCTTTAAAGCTTCGAATATTAAGGGTTGATTCACTTTCAATTTGGGCATAGATTTTTCGGCCTTGTAAGCTTCGAATTTTTGCTTAATTTAGGTGAGCACTTGAAATCTTATTATTGGGTGAAGCTTTCGATTATTCGGGTTGCCAATACTTCAAAACCGTGACGTTGGCGATACCTTAATGTTTTCCCAATTTAATTACATGGAAGATACTAAAACAAATTAGAAACCAACAATAGTGACTAAATCGCTAAATCAATATTTATTAACAATTTATTATAAAAGCGTGGGGAGAATAAGCTAATAATTACTACACATGAGATCGTGAAAGATTACGAGACTTATAAATAACTCTATCATTTCTCGTCCTCATTTAAGAGACTTAGCCTAAAAAGTTAAGGAATCGAAGCTAAGTGCTCAACACGCACGGTCGAGTAAAAAATTACTCTTATTCTCACCATCGGGAAACATACATTTGTGTCTTAAAAACTTATGAAAAATACAAAAAATTTTAAAATTTGGCCATTTTTAGCCTTATTTTGCAACAAAACAATAACAAAAAGATGAAAATTGGATTGTTTGTTGACGTAAGCAAGGTGAAGTATCTACTCACCCCCCCATACTAATATTAAACATTGTACTCAATGTTTCGAGTCTAGGGGTGAAAACACCCCCATACTAGAGACGAAGTCAAATGCTTAATCTCGAGCATGGAAAGGGTAAAACGAATAACCTAAAATCCGTTTATGAATTATGCTAATAAGATAAACGTTAGAACATAAAAGGATATCATCGGATATCGGAATCTCCAAAGGCAACGATCGAAGCTCGAGTGATCCGTAAAACGAACACGAGATACAAAAGATCTAGTACACCTAGTCTACTCATGCCTGACGGACTCCTCAGATACGGCTGGTGCCACTGGCGGTGATGAGACGGCTGGTGCCTGCATGGCATCCTACATCGCGGTCATGGCGGCTCAGGTCTCCTTAAGCAGTCGGAGTGCCTCCAAGAACTGGTCTCTGAGGGTCTGTTGAACTCCCCGAAGATGAGTGGTCTCTGACGTCAATCCCTGGTGATGGACGTCCTGGAGATCGAAGAAGATGGCAAGCGTCTCCTCCATTGTCATAAGAGCGGTGTGAGTCTCCGTCTGCTGACTCTGCAGTAGGTAGATCTGCTCACGGAGGAACTCATTCTCCTCCAGCAACCACTGGAGAGAATGGTAAGTAGTAGACCACGCTCCTCGTGCAGCGTGTGCCTCAGCACTAACGGTCCAAGATAAGAGGTCCTGGCGCGACTACAGAGCAGTGCTTCCCAACTATCCATCAGCCAGCAGAGCATGAATCTCTGCTACATCTTGTGCCTGGCGTGCAGCCAATGCAGTGATATGGGCCTAGACAGGATCCACGCGCCTAGTACCTGAACCCTCGTCGACCTCAAAAGTAGAGTCGACAGGTGACTCATACCTCCTCTTATGAGTCGGCAGAGACTCGGGTGCGTAGTCCCATAGTAAAGAAACTGGTGGTATGGGTGGTATGGCAGCAGGTGGCTGAACCTCTTCCCCAGCGGGGGAAATAGGTGAAACAGGTGGAGTAGTAATGAGAGCAGCAACGAGAGCGGTGTCACTAGATGCGTGACTGTCGTCTGTGTCGCTAGCAGATATCCATCCACATAAGACGGACGTCGGTGATACGGCAGCAGGAGTATCAGTAGGTGAAGCCATAATAATCTAAAAATAATATCGTTTTAATTGACACAAGTATAAACTTACTCAAGTTAAAAGTTTTTGGGAAATAATGATTAAATTATATATATTAGTGCCATTTAACACTCGTCCTGTTAAAGGTTACGTTAATACTTATGATATTAATTAACCGGATGTTAATAATCAATGCACAGATAGCCACGTAAGAATGTATGCTCTACACTCTATATGCTTAAGTATTCTAGTCCCGAAAATCCTAAAAGATTTTTAAAGCAGTTATAGTCCAGTTTATATAAAAATTTTATTTTTATATTTATTTAAACTTTGTTCTGGTTCTCTATAACTATCGCTCTGATACCATTCTGTGACACCCCCAAATTGAGTCAAATGCAGCGAAAATAATATTTTGGTGTCACGTAGGTGGATCAACAGCAGATAGCGTACAGAGCAACAGATAAAAGATTATCATTACATTTATTACATGGATAAAAGTGAAAATAGTATTAAAATAGTCATAAACATTGTTCAACAGTTTGAATTATTCCCCAGTTTATAAAACCCCAGATGAGATCTATAAATGCAGCCTATCATGATGCTTCACTCCATGCACACCAATACCTGCTTCAGTTTCCTGAGAAAACATGCTTAGAGAGTCAACATAAAGTTGGTGAATGCACAGGTTTAATAAAATAAGTTTGGACAATGAACATTCGCTAAAGTAGTAATGCACAAAGCATCAATACTTAAAAGTAATTACATTCCCATATTGCCTGAAACTGAGACTTGACAGTTAAGTCCTTAACAAATAAGGACCCTTCGCCTTATAAAAAGGCACCCATAAAAATAATTAGTGCTGACATGTGAAACATCTGTTGTCCTGGCCTAGGCACAGTGAGCATGACTCACCTAGATGGGGACGGTCAATCCCAAATAGATCTATTTATAACATTCAGGTAATTCAATAATTCTAACAGTTTCAGATGCACGGGTCATGCGGGTTCATCTATAATAGGCAATGTAATCAAAGGTTTCACAGTTCAATTCATGTCCATAAAATAAAATATGTTGCATGTTTTCTTCCCCATTAAAAGGTTAAAATTTGTCAATATATAAAGTGGGGCCATGAACTCACCTCAGTAGTACAGCAAATAGTCACAAGTAAATCTGATATGATGCTCACGATACAGTCAACGACCTAAATAATTATAAGGTCTCAGTAAATGCATAATATAATGCATAAAAGTTTCAGAATAAATCTGTGCATGCTTATACTGGTTTTAAGCATTTTATTACGATATTTGTATTTTAGTTCATCGTTGTACAAGTTATAGTAGTATTTATTTTAAGTATAAAATAAATAATAATGTTAAATTAATTAATCTATTTAATTAATATTCTTGTACTTATATTGTTTATAAAACACATTAAATATTCACAAAAGGCAGTTTTATACATATTTAAGGTAATAGAATATAAATATAATTAATATATTTATTTTTATAAATTAATCATTTTTAATTTGTGTTTTATATATAAATAAGATTTATAAAACGTATAACATTTTAATTAAATTCCACGTTTTCATAGTGTGTATAATTATTAAATTATAAGTTTGGAAAAACAACGAACGTTATGTTTATTTAATTTTTACGTCTTAAATATCGGGTATAAATATATAGTAATTTTAGGGTTTGTTATACTTTGTATAAATTACATTTTAGTCCCTCTACCTATATAATTACCCGCGGTTTAATTACTTTTATACCCCTAGGGTTTTAAATGTTTCTAGTAATTACAATATTGGTCCCTCCCTAGTTACACGTGTAACTAGGGTTTGTTTAAGTTTCATAAAATGGCAATT
Organism: Glebionis coronaria; assembly: GCA_025667525.1. NCBI lineage: Eukaryota > Viridiplantae > Streptophyta > Magnoliopsida > Asterales > Asteraceae > Glebionis > Glebionis coronaria. Next base: position 366,402,570 of record CM046876.1, read on the forward strand.
TTGGTCCCTCTATATTCGGCTTATATTAAGTTTATAAACAAGTTTCACAAATGCCCCCTAGGGCTCAAATAAGTTTCGGCTTAAGCCTAAAATCACCCCTAGGGTTTATCTAGGGCTTACTAAAGTTTGTAATATTGGCAAAATAGGTCCCTAGGGCTTATATAAGGTTTCGACAAATGGCAAAAAAAATCCCTAGGTTTTTACCAAATTCCACAATTTACCCTAACATTATAGAAATCTCATTTAAGTCCTTTTTGTTAACTTGGAGTTTCGGATAGTGTCAAAACACTACCCCCAACTCACGGCATATTACAAAAATAACCCTAAGGTTTATATTTTTGGAAAATGAGTTTCTATACTTGTTCATTTAGATCCCTACACTTAGTAAAATTACAAGTCCAACCCGAAAGTATTATATTTTCCATTTTAACCCGAAACATTATGGATTTACTATTTTAACCCAAAACTTCATAGATCTATCATTTTAATCCAAAATATTTATAAATCTATGTTTTTAACCCGAAACTTTATAAAGTTATATTTTTGACACCAAAAGTTTTATCAACATATTATTTAACAAAAATGAAGTTTATTTAGGCAAGCTTATTATAGTGAGCTTAAAACTAAATCTTATAAGGCATAAATAGTGAGCTTAACATTTTAAGGCAACTATAATTATAGATCTAGTGTTTCTAGGCATATTTAAACACTACAAGATTAACCAATATTGAACCATAGGGTTAAACCCCACGTCCAACATATGCATGGTTATGTTTTTTTATAGTTTTTCAAGTTTAACTAGTTCATAGTGATATGTTCATCATGGTTATTAAGATTTTACATCATTTGAGCTCATGAAACATATTAAGCCGTGACCTATATAGGGTCTAGGGTTTCATATTTTTGTTTCAACATTAAGTTTTACAAGAAATAACCATGTGTATGTTTATGTGAATGAGAGTAAATATATTGAAAGATAGGTTTTAGGTTTTACTTACTTGTTTAGATAGGTTTAGGAGTGGATAGGATAATGAGTAGGAATAAGAGCTAAGCTTCAACAATGGTGATTCTAGCAACCAAAAATCAAGTCGTGGGCTTCATGGAGCTTCTAGGGCTTCTTTTCTTGACTTGATGATTAAGATACTTGTAGGAGTGAACCAATGATTAGCATTCAAGTAGGAGGTGACCTAGTAAATGAGCTTGAAGGTTTTGTTAATGGTGGAAAGTAAACAAGCCGTATGTTTTTTTAGAGAGAGAGTGAAGTGATGAGATTCAAATGGTTTATGTTGTGGGTGTTTGTAAGTTTCAGATATAAGGAAGATTTAGAAGATTTGATGTATCTAAATATGGTACTAGGGTATCTTGTGGAGTATCTATTTGGATAGTGTATGATATGCATGCTTGTATCCTCAAATAGCAAAAACACATGCTTCCCTTTCTCCTTCCTTTGTTCCGTGTGTAAGTAAGCAAGGGGGCAAGGTATGTCCCAAATAGTGACTTGTGTATGGCTTGTGTAAGACTTGCATGGTTGGGTTGACAAAAGTCCCCATGACTAGTCCTAGTTACAAGTTAAGTAGCTTATTTGTTTTTGGTGTATGCATTGCCCATACACGGCATATACATGCATGTGGGAAGGTTTTGACAATTTTTATCAAGTGTTGTATGAGGATAATGGTCTTTGTATATTATTGTAGGCATCTGTTAAGTTATAGGTACTTTAGTTGAAGCTTTTAGGCAATTTAGTGAAAGTATATAATGAATACATCATTATAATTATTTTACTTAAATAAAGTAAATAAATGACAATGTAAAATAATGTACATTGTTTTAAGGTGTTAGGAGTTTATTCCTATTATGTAATATATGTAAATATGTACATATTAAAATAAGTCCAAGTACTTAATAATTTAATTAAGTAAAGTTACAGTTTATCTCAAAATATGTACTGAGGTGATGAGTCCTTGTTTATTCAAGTGGCCAGTCAGTTGCCAGAGTAGTCAACAATGACTAAAGGTCCATATAAATATAAAATAAATATGAAAGGTAGTATGACAAAAAGGTATATGTGATGAGACTGCTTTTATACATGGTCTCATCGTTCTTTTTGGACTTAAAATGCATTAAATATCATCAAAATACCCAAATATATGCTTGTGTTTGTTACTTGTGTACTTTAGGTACGGATATTGAGAAAATGACAAAAGATCACAAGAATCACGCAAAAACGAACACGGGAAACGAAGCCGCACGATGAACCAAGCCCTAATGAAGAATTTTCCAAAGAAAACCCTAGAAGATTTGAAGAATATTGAAGATTGGTCCTCCAAGTTTGAAGAATTGACACTTTATACCCTTGTATCTTCATAATTACAAGTTTGGTCCCTAAAGTTTGTCAAAATTACAAAAAGGACCCTTAACTCTGAAGAATTGGCAAATTTAGTCCCTCAACAAAACTAAATTGTCAATAATGGTCCTTCAAGAAGTCAACAAACAAGTCAAAGTCTTGAAGTTTAAAGAAATGTCAAAAACAGCCCTTGAAAATTGAAGAATTTACATATTTGATCCTTGTTTCAAGTTTGCAAATATCATGTGCCATTTTTGACAAGTCTTGGAAAGTTATTTCAAAGGGAAAAAGAGTTTGTAGCTGATTGCTGGGAAGTATCAAAGATAGGAGAGTCAAGGGGGGTGTTTTGTTACTTTTGAAAGATAAAGACCAGTTCAAACCTATTTTGACCCTATCACAACTCCTTTTTGAACCCTTTCTTTTATTAAACACATTTATTAATCAGAAGTGGGGGAAACGTATTTTTTAAAATCTAATTACCCAAAGAATGGATTTAACCCCTACTGTTTAATCGCCCTCCTCCCATAAACCCTAAAATAACCAAATCCTAATTACCCTTTAAATCAAAGGGGTTTTACCCCAATTTTTCCAGAAAGGTAATTCCCTTTAACCCCACCATAACCCACCTCACTAATCACTCTCACACTCACCCCATGTGACTCTCCAGCCTTCCCCTGCCCCACGTTTTGACTCCAAGACAAAGGTTGCCAGTAAGATCAACATCCCACAAGGATTTCGTGCTCCCAAAGGAGTCTACAAACGGCCAAGATCAATTTTCATCACTAGCATCTTCACAATAGTCCAAAAATTTCACATGGTGATCTTGACGAAAATTTCAAAAAAAAGCATATACTGAGCATATTCCAAGGGCAAAAGAGGAAGTTCAGCATTAGGGTTTAGCTTTTGTTTTCAGCTTTCTAGAAGGATTGTAAGCCTATTTAAAGGCATGTAGGGCTTAGCAGTTTAGTGTTCTTTTCTCTCTGTTTTGTCACAAACCTGTAAATCCACTTTTGTTTAGTGAAATGAAATTGGTGTTGTATTGTTGATGAGAAGCAAAAGGACCACATTTACATTTATGCAATTTAAATTTCCAAGTTTAATTTTCAAGTTTTAAGTTCTATTTGGGTACTAAATCTGTTAAGTTTTTAGAATTGTCCAAAAGCTTTAAGCTAAGACCATAAGCCTGATAATCTAATTGATTATCAAGCTTATGTGAAGAGTAAAGTTTTTGTTATATTGGTTTGGAGAAAAAGTTTCTAAGTAAAAAAATATATATCAGTTTCATTTTTATTCTCAAATAAGCCAAAGTCAGCTTAATTGATAAGCTTGTTTGTGGCTTATTTGTTGTGTGATACAGAAACATTGTATTTTTCTTTTCTCTTAGCAGGGATCAAATAGCCATTACTTTTTGAAGACATAATTGGTGTGTGTGTCAACAGTGACCACCTCCAATCTTTCTCTTATTTGCTTACTTGATCATAAACCACAGCACAAGCCCGGGCTTGTAGGAGGTGGCTTATCAGCCACTGTTGGGCTTGGAAGTAAGCCCAACAAGGTAGCCCTTGTTTCCTTTTCATTTTTTTTATATTTGGTGAATTTGTATGACTCAAGTGAAAAGTTGTTTATTTGCTTGCTTATTGATTTGATTCTACTACTTTTGATGTTATATTCATGATATAAGTCAAAAAAATCAGTATGGTGATGAGTTAAATTGATTTGCTTTGAAAATTTTTGGTTTCCAAGTTTTTTAAGGTGTGTTTGGATACGGGTTTATATGAGTAAGATTGATAGAATTTAAGAGTTTTAACCTGTGAGAAGTAGTTACAAGGGTAGAAATAGGTTGTAAGTTAGCTTTGGTTGTAGTTTGGTATAGTTTTGAAGCAAGTTGTGTGTTTAAAAATTGAAAAGATGGCTTAAATCTGCCTAGTTATTTTTCCTGCATGTTTTTTATGAATTTTGTGCTTGATTCTTGATAAATTGTTAGAAGTTAGGGTGTAGAAGGGTTGTAGATTTCTTGTATGCTAGGTTGAGACTTTGTATGCAAAATCTTTGACTTGGAAACTCACAATTGTGCATGTAATCTAGCTAAACAGTCACCAGACCCATCAAGGATATCAGCAACATTGTTTGGCCATTTTTGTGCAATTTGCTTTGATTTTATGCTCTATACCTGCTTGATTTGAACTTGTCTTGACTCCCTATACTCCCAAGAGTATAGGGGTGCCTTTGTTCCACAAAAATCACCACAAACAAGCAAAGCCAAGCCCCTCTTGGCTCCAAATTGCACAAGTGTTAACAGTTCACTTGTTCATCAGAAAGAACAAAGAACCTGGCCACGTTTTGGGTCATAATCTTGCATTAATCTTGGTTAGATTGAATTGTGTTTGTGTTTTTGTGTGTTAAAAAGTTACTGGATTCAAGTTTTAAAAAGTAAAAAAAAAAAAAAAAAATCAAAAAGTCCACCCTGCCTGGACTCGAACACGGGACCCCTCGCTGGGGGATTGTACGTGTTAACCAGTGATCTAGATGGACCTTTTACGTTTATGTTTCATTTCAAGTGTTACTTAAGGTCATTTTGAGTTTGAGCTTATTTAATAAGCCGTAGCTTCTTTGAGCTATTCCAGCTTATTCATTAAGTGTTTTCAGCTTATTTGATTTTTCCTAGGACTAATGTGAGGTGAGTGATTTTTCTGGCACAAAATATTATTTTTCCTTTTATTTAATTATTTATTAGGATTATTTTTAGGTTTAAATTTAGAAAGTGTATTAAAAATAGTAAACAGTAATTAAAAAATCCAAAAAATAGTTTTTAAGTTTTAATTTATATTTTTGAGGTTTACATATCATAAAGTTTTCAAAAACTTTAATTTTTAATTTTATTTGATTTTAGGTTTTTTATTAAACTTTAAGAATTAATATAAAATTAACTAAGAGGTTTTAGGAACTTTAAATTTCATTTTTCTCTTAGTTATATTATTTTAGGTTTTTAGAAATTTTTTAGAATTTATTTTATAAACTTTTTATTTTTTGCATTATTTTAATATTATTTTATTCATAAAAATAGAAAGTTTTATTTTTCTACTTTTTACATTTTTCCTAGGTTAAGGACATTAAATTAGGAACTTTTTCACTTTCCAATTAATTTTTAGGCTTTTCAATTAATTTTTAGAATTAATTTATGATTTAATACAATTTAATAGTTTTTAAGTGTTTAAAAATAGTTTAATTTGGTTTTAAAATTTTTAAAAATAGTTTTTAGCTTAATTAGGTCATTTTTGAGGTTTACAAACTATAAAATCTTGTTTAGGGCTTTTTAATAATTAAAAGTGATTTTTAGGGCTTTAATTAGCATTAAAAAGTCATTATTTAATTAATTAAAAGGTTTTAGCAAGTTTGGATTTTTTGTAAACTCTTAGAATATTATTGGGTGTTTTTAGTAATTTTTAGGAATTTTTAGGTTAAAATTTTAAATTTTGTAGTTTTTTGCGACTTTACGTGTACGCCTTTTTCGTCGTAGTTTAATTCATTTTCGTAACCGTCTTTCTCTTCTAATCCCATTTCTTTCTCAATCAATATAATCACAAACAAAATCAACTCTCAACACAACGCACTAGCCTCCTCGAGAACGAACTCACCTAGGGTCATTCACACACGGTTTTCCTAAATCGTCGTGCACACTTGCCCTATTTTATTGCCTTCTTTTCCTAAAGGGGTAATTTTACAACTATCAATATGATTAATAATAAGTCATATAAAAGTGGAATTATATAGATCCTAAAAATAAATAGTACAACAGTTGACAAAGTCAATAAGGTAAAATCAGAGGTTTTACAATCGGCTTCATCATCAGTGTCATCGCGCCAGTCAACTTCATCTGCTGTGAGTGGAATCCCTGCTTCTTCTTTCTTACACAGCAGTATATTTTCCTTGTGATGTCTCGAATCCTTAACCCGTTTTGGCATCTTACATTCCCTTGCCATGTGCCCAAATCCCTTGCAATTGAAGCATTGAATCCCAGTCTTCTGCACAACCTGAGTGCCTACAGTATCTCTAGCCCTAACTTGATACGGCATCCTCTGATTATTATACCTAGCATCACGATCATACCTAGGTGCATGATCAACTTCCTTATATCTAGCATTGGATGATGATCTGAGGTTGTTGTTGGTAGGTTTGTAGATCTTCTTATAAGTTGTGGTAAGCAAAGACATGAGTTCTTCAATCTTCTTGTCTCTTGAAGTTTGTTCATCATCAATGTCTCCATCTTACTCGGTGTCATACATTGGAGGTGGAGTGGGGACAATTGCTTTTGCTTTTTTTTTTCTAGCAGTAGCTAGAGGTTTGGTGGATGAGCTTGATGACCTTGAGGAATGTGTAGGTGGTTGTTGACGGGGAACGGGTTTTGTTGAAGTAGCAGCCATGAAAGCAATAGAGTTCGCAGATCGTTCTGCCTTTTCAGCCCTAAGTTCATTCACTTCATTCTGATGTTGTTTCAATATATCATAAAGTTTTTAGTAAGATATAGTCTTGATATCCTCCCTTTGTTTGACCAAAGTCACAAACCTTTGCCATTCCGGTTTGAGTTGAAGTAAAAATTGAACATTGGCATGATGATTGGAGATGGTGCACTGATTTCTGACAAGCTCATTCATCATTTTGTAGAATCTCGAGTTGAGTGGAAAAGGGATATATGAAGTTCGTTCTGTTCCTCTATGCATCTCTGTGATGGGTAAATCTCCATGAAAAAAGAGTCAATGCATTCACCATCTTCGGATGTGAATTTTCCAAACTCCCAAAGTAGATTAGTCTCGAGATCTTGAACATTTATCGACTCACCTTGCTTCAATCGATGAATTTCATACCACATTTCCATAGCATTAGGACATGCATCAACCGTGGAATAGATATCGTTATCAATCCCAGTGAGTATGTAGTTAACAGCATCGGCTTCAGCTTGGAGGAGTTTCTTTTTCTCAGCAGTACATGTGTCGAAATCCTCCATAGCTCGTGTAGTTGATGAAGTACCATCATCTGCTTGTGTGGTAATTGGTCTGAATTTAAAAACTGGAGGTGGATTCTCAAGGCAATGACGAAGAGCGATTCGGTTCTCCTTAGTGTCAAGAAATCTAAGGAAACGAGATCTCCACTGAACGTAGCAACTGGTAGTGAGCACAGGTGGATTACCATTGTCGCCTTGTTCTAAACGAATTTGATTAGCCGTCGCATTGTTGTTGTTGTTATTAGACATGGTGATTACTTGTGAATGGATGAGGATCTTAGTGGATGTGTTGTGATTTGATTGTGGTTCAAAATTCCAAAAATTCCATTTTTTTTCAGTCCGACAATAAATCCCTCAGTCCGACAAAACCGGTAAGCGGAAAAATTTTGTATCGCCAAATTTTGAAATTGAGTTAGAAATAGCCAAAAACTAGTAGGGAAAAAATTTGATCTTCGTGTAAACTATGTTCCGGGACTAGTCTAGATAGTGGCTAAGTCTAAAAATTACTCGAACAAAATATCCATCAGAATGTCCATCGGAATACATGTCGGAATGTCCATCGAAATACCTGTCATAATGTCCATCGGAATACCTGTCGGAATGTACGTCGGAAAGTTCTATCAGAATACCTGTCGGAAAGTACTAGCGGACTACCGATCAGAATAATGATCGGAATATGTAAACCCTTTTCCGATGGAAGATATCAGAATATCTATCGGAAAGTGAAACCCTTTTTCGATGAAAACCTGTCGGAATAGTACCAAATTCTCACTTTTCTCGGACAAAACCCAACCAATTCGAGATTTTAAGCCAAAAAATGATCAAAACACCCAAAAATTTTATGTTTTTAGCCAAAGTGAATATACCAAATCTCTACCACAACGATGTAGAAGATTTGTATCAAGAAAAAACCATAAAAACACAAAAAAAAATTGGTTCGAATGATATGGATCAATATAGGCACGAAAATCAAGAACACAAACATGAATCTTCAATCACCTATCCACTATAGGCTCTTGATACAAAATGTTAATCCCATATCAATCCATAACACAAGATTTAGAGAGAGAAAGAGAAGAAAGTTAGAGAGAGAAACTAAAGAGAAAGTAGAGAGAGTGGTGGAAGGTTACACTTTTACTAGGTGAAAAGAAATGAACCAACACCCTCTTCCACACATGGAAGAGGGTATATATACCCACGAACCACATGGGCTTTCCATGGGTCGTGGGTTTGTTTCCATGGGCCGGGCTTGGCTTGTCTTGGGCTTAGAGCCCCTAACTTATACAATATTAGCTTAAAGTCCAAGCCCGATTTTCCCGACTAACCTATTACAATACAAGACCAATTTACGACTAAGATGACCTATTACATTCTTGTTCGACTATATAAAATATAGGGCTAACACATAGTATCAAACTTTTGAGAGATAATCTTATCAAATAGTGGAGTAACACTCTCTTGTACCACATGGACCCTCTCATCAATTTGAGTGTTAGTTTGCACCATGGATTTAGTCTCAATAATTTCCCATGCCTCTTGAATGGATTTGGAAAGAATATTCCCACCCGCGGAGGAGTTGAGGGAATTTTGATGATGTGGTCTTAATCCATTGTAGAAAGTATTGATTTGGTGAACCTCATTGAATCCATGATTGGGGCATTTTCTCAATAACTCCTTGAACTCTTCCTAAGCATCACTAAAGGTTTGGCTAGGTTTTTTTTGAAATCCAGTAATTAGGTTTCTCAAAGCCGTGGTCTTAGATGGGGGGAAAGAACTTGTTCAAAAAATTCTTAGTAAAGTCATCCCAAGTAGTAATGCTCTTAGGTGGTTGTGTATCAAGCCAATACTTAGCATTGCCCTCTAAGGGGAATTGGATCAAGATCAACTTAATGGCATCATGGGGAACTCCATTGTACTTAATGGTATTGCAAATGGATAGAAACTTCTTGATATGATCATGTGGATTATCACTAGGTCTCCCAAAAAATGGTGTGTTTGAAACCAAGGTAATCATAGATGTCTTAAGCTCAAAGGTGTTTGCGGGTATTTCGGGTATAACAATAGCATCGGCATATCCTTGCACATTGGATTGGAGGTGCTCCATCAAAGGTCGATTGTCAACGGCGGCCATGGCTTCTTGTGCAATTTTCAAAGCACGATTCTCAGGATCGGCTTGATGGACGGTGTTGTTTTTACTCTTTCTCTTTTTCTTCATTTTTTGAGGAAGGGGTTGTACACCAAATGGTATTTTTGCACGCCCGCGGGTGAGCATGCAACTCAAATCAAGGAGTGAGAGAGAAGCTCTCATTCGAATTTGGAAAAGAAGGGATTATCCTTTCCGAGGTTCAATAAGTAATATCCACAATAAAGTATAGTATATGTAAGTAATACTCGGGTGCAAGACCCCTAATCAAGCTTTCCTTCTTAGAATACGCACTAGTGAATGGGGGGTTAGGTGGCGCGAAGCACTTAAGTACCTATTAACCCTTAGATGGCATTTAATAGCACGTCGCCTTTCTATTCACTTTGTAGTTTGTATTCTTCGAATTCTTGCCTATTGGAAGTATTTATCTATTCTTGCTTTAATTAAATTTGATCGATACACGTGTCAAGGACCGGAACGCTCCCGAACACGGTGTATTGCAAAAGCAATACTTATGGAAGTATGTGTATTGAGTGTTCGTATACGTATACGTATCTACATATAATAATATATCAAAAATATTTTTGTATTTATTGGGTTTTTAAAGAAAATACTATATGTACGTAAAAGCCGATGAAATCCAGTAATATATATTTTTGGGTGCAATCTCTTAGGAAAAAGATTGCTTTTTGAACTTTTTATTTTTTTGGTTCAATTCTTTAGGAAAAGAATTGATTTTGTTATTTTTTAGTTTTTATCTTTTTATATTTTTGATTTTTTTTGTTTTTGATTTATGATACGTGAAAATAACGTTCACAAGGTAAACGGATCCCAAAATCCAATCAAAACCGTCAATCAATAGTCTCTCGTAATGTCATGAACCGGCAACGGCGCCATTTGAAATTGAGTATTTGTAAGTTCGTTTATTCTCGATTCTAGACAAATTGAAAGGCCTAATAATATCGAGCTTTAAATTGTTCTTGGTTGTTAAGGGTATTTGGATTTCTATGTCTAATTCAATCAACACGTAAAAAGATGAAAATATTAAGGCTACGTAACCGTAAAACAAAGTGCAAGTACCAATTACTATTCACAAAGTACAAGAATTTAATGCATGAAAGGTAAATTGCTTGAAATTTAAACTAAATGAAAGTGTAAGGACTGAAAGTGTAAAATCAAGAACTAAAAGGACCAAATATGAAAAATGTAACAAACTAGTTAACCAACTTAACAAATTCCAAAACTAACTAACTGAAATTGTAACTAATGAAAATTCAGGGACTTACTTATGCAAAACCTAAAAACATGGAAAATTATCACTGAATACAAAGCTTAACAAAAACCAAGGACTATATTGCAATTAAAAGAGAAGTTTTTACAAAAACGGGTTAACCAAAACGAATAAGCTGGTGAGAGCTTATTAGTGAACCAAATTCACTCTAGTTTGTTGCAAACTGCTTAAAATAAAAAATAAGCTAGACTAGTAACAGGATTTTGCTTAAAAGCTTGTAAATCTCAAATTAGCTTATATCAATAAGCCAACAATAAGCTCATTTGAAAACTAGTCAACCACGAAACGATTTTCTTATCAAATCTGATTAATCAAGCTCCAAGAAGCTTGGAATGTATTTTTGTTTGGAAAATGATCAACTGAATAAGCCAGAATCCTCAATAAGCTAAAATTGGCGTATTTGACCAAAATTGACCAAAAATCCAACAAGGCTGAAAAACTCAGAATTCACTCAAGACATGATGGCAAATTGACTTGTGAAAGAAAATTGAGAAGTTTATGAAGTGGATTTGGAGAACTAGCAAAACAGTTTGAGTTTTATCACAGAAACTTGATTTTGCTAATAAGCTGACTAAAAAGCTAATAACTCTCTAAAAAGCTTAAACTGTATAGTTTCATATTAAGTACTGAAACTTTAGATGTTAAACTACAATTGTGAAAAGGTTTCAGGCAAAATGATCCAGTAATGAAGAAATGACAAGGAATCAAAGTGAGCTAGTTTAACTGATGAACTATGAAAATGACTTGACCCAAAGTTTTTAACTACCATTTGCCTGTTTGAAAACTTGTTTGACCACAAATTTGAACCAAAATGTTTACACTATTAGACTTTGTGTAAATGAACACAAAACACCAATTTCCTACAACTTGAATTGCCAAATTTGACTTAAACCAAACACTGCCTTAAAATCTGAATAAGAACTTTTACAAAGAGTTTTTTATTACAAGACTAAGACTTGTTTAGACTCTTATCAGAACTTGTTCAAATGACAAATTGAAATGTGTTTGAACCAAAAACAAGCATGTAAACATATTAAGACACAAAATGGATACTAATGAGCACTTACTGATGAAATACCAAATGAAATCAAGTAAAACTAAATGTAAAGCTGTAAATCTACAAGTGAGCTATCAAAGTATCACAATTAAGCTGCAAACAGTCTAAACACACAATCAGTTCATCAATTAGAACTACACTAGGAATGTAGCATGTAGAAACAATTGAGAGGAACAAAAATAAGGAAATTGAAACTTTTTAGCTTGAAGCCTCCGTTGTAGGAGTAGAGAGGCGCTGAGCCTTCTAGCAAACTCTAAAACACCATGATTCATCTACAAAACACAATCATATCATCACCAATACTGCTACAATCATCACCCTGCTACAAGCTATGCAAATGGATGAAAATGAACTGCAACTTGAATTCTAAACAGCTACAAGTCTCTCAAAACGTCACCAAGCTTCTATTGATCATGGAAGATCAACAAAAACAACACTATATCACTAGTATCAAAGTAATGAATGAAGTAGAATGAGATTGATTGAAACTGAAAGTTGAATTGTATTTATTGGAGGGAAAAGTGGTTACAAGTAGTTGTTAACTAACTAACTAACTCTTAGGTGTGTGTCAAGCACCTAAGAGTAGTTCTAACTGAAAATGAAGGACTGGAATTGAGAGAGAAAAATAACGTATGTGTTTATCGCACCTAAAGTCTACTATCACAAATGAGCTAAACATGTCCTATTTATAGAGTTGAAATGAGAGTTAGTTAGATTTGGTGACGTGTTATGTCCAATCCCTGAGCTCCACGTGGCCTCTTCTTGTTGATTGCAAAATTCATCCTAAGAACACATTTGGGGGTTTTTGATCCTATTAATTTCAGCCTACCTGGATATGAGGAATGGATTCGTCTATCAAAATGGAGCAGATTTCATGTTTTCATCTTTGCTTGAAATGACTTGTAGCAGATTCTTCATTCTGGGCGCGTATGAACTTGAAGTTGACACGTGGCATCATATTATTAGTCCTCAGCCTTTCACGCGTATCATTGTCCATTTTTGGATATAAGTATCATTGAGTGGCGAGTTGTGATTGGCTAATATTTAGTAAGTGGAAATTACTGTGTAGATTGAGTATTAATTGAAAGACTGCGTTAGTGGCCAGCTGGCGCTTAGGTGGTGACCCGAGTGCCTCATTTCTTGGCCTCCAGATGGCTCTTGCATGTAAATCCTGATTAAGACCAAACTTGATGTAAACTTGACAATTTCCTCCCCTAAACTTTGGTAGATTCTTCATTTGAGCTCTATTCTTCATTTCTTTGGCAAAATTAGTCCTTTGACCTTCATTCTTGATTATTTGAACCCTTTGACTTGGTTGAATTGAGAGTTGACCAGGTTTAACTTTGATCTTGACTTTTCCAAAATTGCACTTTAGTCCCTCAACTTTTGAATGTTGTCAAGATAGGTCCTTTATCTTCTCATGGCTTGTCATTTTCGATCCTTCTCTTGTCTTTTCTTCATAAATGAGCTTGATTTCACTTGTTTGCTTCAAATTTGTATCCTTGTTACCTAAACAAGCACAAACACAAAACATACCACATAATACTACATAATACTGCTTTATAGCATAAAAGTTAGGTATTTGATATCTGTTTTAAGGTGATTTGTTGACTTATTGATACGAGATTTTGCTCATATCAGCCGAGCAGAATCATCATTTCCACTTACGTTACACTGGAACTTAACTAAACCATAAGAACCCGAATTGAACTCTAAATAGTCCTGGCCAACGGCCAATGGTAACACCTAACCAAATAGACCTATTAATATGTGATGGACTTATGTTGGATGCGGACAATTTTTTGTTCTGATATTTGTCTACTGTGTTAAGATGAGCAGATGTTACTTTCAATACATGTATGTTGCCCGTTTGTGACAAAAAAAGATGACTCATTACTTAAGCATATGATGAATTGGGCATTGCAGACAAGTAATGTGTTTTTATTCAGTATCTTGTATATGTAATTTGTTTTTCTAGAATATTTTTTTTTGAAGTATTTGTAGTACTGGAATCCTCTTCCCGCCATTCAGTTCCATTATACTGATGGAATCATCTTTACAACCGCATAGTATAAACACTCTTGTTAGATAGCTTAAGTGTTGTAATTCATAGCAATGAATGAAGAAACAGAACTGCCAACGAAGTTAGCTGAAATAATAGTTGTAAAGTATCCTGATAGGTGTGTAAACACCCATCCTTTTACCACTTAATTCGGGCTAAAACGAGACCAAAACACGTATTTAATATCATTTGTTTGGGATTATGCGTGGTTTTTGTGTTTGTTGTGTTTTCAGAGCCAACCGGATAAATATTGAAGAAAACATGGGATTGCACGGGTTTTACTGAAGAAAAAGACTCAAGATAAAGTCTATTGTCCAAGAGATGCAAAAGATTTGAAGTCACTGGGCCTATTCGAAGATTTATCGAAGAAAAGGACCAAAGATGGAAGATTTATATAAGTCGAAGAAACTCAAGTCTATTAAACGAAGAAATTAAAAGACGAGTTGAATTTAATCGACGACAAATCCCGAATCAGAATCAAAAACGGAAACTTTTCTGAAAAGACGAAAAGACAAGAAGAACGGGAGAAAGCCCACTCACCAACCAAAGGACAAGACTATAAATAGCCTTCCCCTCACACATTTTAAGCAAGCTTTTATTTTTTTTCTTTCTTCCTCCCCACTTTTCTTCCTGGTTCGTAGAACACCATCACCACTAGGGTGATTGGTGATTTTTATCTTTGTCTTTACAATCTTGTAATTTTAATCTTTGTTTCATCTTGTCAAAACATCAATCATTCAATACTAAGTTCTTGTTTAATCTTTCATTTCATCTTGTTCATCATCATCTTTAACTTCAAGTTTTTAAGTTTTTATTTTCTTGATTTGATCTTCAAAAGTTGTTTGGATTTGTGTTTTTATTAGTGGGATTCGTTGCTTATGGTGTCTAAATGATTTGTGTTTAGTTTGGTAAAACCTTTTTAAGTATTTGATTTGATTTTGATTAAAACCTGTGTTCCGTGTTCTTCGTTACTGCTACTGTAACTGGGTTTCCAGACTTCCGAATCAAGACAAAAAGTTCCGAATGAAGGGTTCATTCGGAAACTTCCGAACCAAGCACTAAGTTCCGGATCAGTGACTTCCGGACCAGCCAGTTCCGAATCAAGC
Organism: Glebionis coronaria; assembly: GCA_025667525.1. Lineage (NCBI taxonomy): Eukaryota > Viridiplantae > Streptophyta > Magnoliopsida > Asterales > Asteraceae > Glebionis > Glebionis coronaria. Next base: position 366,417,572 of record CM046876.1, read on the forward strand.
TGAGGGTTCCGAATCAATAACTTCCGAACCAGCAACTTCCGAATCAACCTTCATCCGGAAGGTTCCGAATCAAACCATAAGTTCCGAACCAAGAGAACTTCCGAACTAAGCCAAAAAGTTCCGGATGAGTAAGTTCCGGATGAGTAAGTTCCGAATGAATGAATAGTACCTTCCGAATCAGTTAGTTCCGAATCAAGGTTTAAAGTTCCGAATCAGTTATTTTTGGGTATTTTAAAGTTACTGTTTTACTGTTGTTGATTTACTGTTTCTTTACTCATATTTCACAATTTACATTTTAACTTTAATTTTAATTTGAACTTTAAATTTTAAACCAAGTTTTTGTTAATCATAATTAAAGTAATTGTCTTTGATTTAAATTTTCATTTCCACCCTTTTTTTTATTAGATTAGAAAACCAAACCCCTTTATTTAGTAACCAAGAACAATCATTCCACTTAAGACCTAGATCAATTCGAGAGGATATCGAGAGTTAAAATTGAACCTAGCAAAAACTTATGTTATCAAATGGCGCCGCTGCCGGCTCTTCTCGTTAAGATCAAAAGTTTTTTGTGAGAACTTGGATTTTGGGATCCGTTCCCCGTGAACGTTACTTTTTCAAAAATTTTCAAAAACAACAAAAAAAAAATATAAAATTTTCAAAAATCCTAAAAATTAAAAAACAATAAAAACCAAAAATATTTTTGCTTTGTTTTTCTTTGTTCGTTCTTTTGCAGGTGTATGCGCACTCGATCCACGTCTTATCAAGAGCCCGAGCCTCTCGATAACTTAGACATGGCTGGTGTACAAAACAACAATAACATACCACCTCCGAACAACAATAATAACAACAACAACCCGCCTTTCAACAACATGAATAACAACAACAATGAGCACCTTCCGGATAATCGCCCAATGATTGAATTGCTGCAAGCTCATGTCGATGGCAATACGGATCCAATTGTTATACCACCAATTGCTGCCAACAATTTCGAGCTAAAGTCAGGCTTTATCCAGATGGTCTCAGCTCAACCGTTCTTGGGACGCACCATTGATGACCCACACGACCATATCAAGAGATTTCTACAACTCACCAACACGGTCAAGTTCAATGGAGTTTCACAAGAAGTGATAAGGTTACAACTTTTTCCCTTTTCTCTAGAGGGACAAGCCCGGCATTGGCTTGCTAAGGAACCGCCACAGAGTATTCTCTCGTGGACGGATTTGGAAACAAAGTTTATAAACTACTTTTTTCCACCCTCTCGTACTACCGCTTTGCGGAATGAGATTATAAACTTTGAACAAAAGTACGATGAGTCATTCAGTGAATCTTGGGATCGCTTTAAAGATCTTTTAAGGAAATGCCCACAACATGGTTTTACCAAAGTACATCAAATAAATACTTTTTACAATGGTTTAAGCATGAGTGACCAAGATTCACTGAATAGTGCCTCGGGGGGTAATTGATTGGCTAAGACTTCCAATGCTGCTTGGGATATCATTGAGAACAAGTCTCGTGTGCAAACCAAGAGCGTTAGGACCAATGTTGCTAGTGCTAGCACTAATGACAGCGACAAGCGACTTGACAAAATTACCACGCTTCTTGAATCGCTTGTCACCCACACCGTCAGCAACAACAACAGCAACAACGCCAAAAATGCACAAGTGAACGCTGTCAGCCAACCTTGTGAGATATGCGGTGGTCCCCACTCTTACACAACTTGTACCGCCACCCAAGATTACCCTGCTGAGAATGTGAATGCGGCATATGGCACCTACCAACAACCTGCTTATCAAGCTAGACCTCAAGGTGACCGTAACTTGCTTAGCTACCGCAGCAACAACTATCTTTCACCACCTGGCTTTCCTCCTACCAACCCAAACCAACAACAAAACCTTAATCGTCCTCCTCAATAACAACAACCTCGTCAACCATACATCCCACCTCACAAGCAGCAACAACCACCTCCACCGGTCAAGCAAGGAAATGATTTGAGAGCTGACATGAGAAACACGTTGGATAGCCAGACTAATGATCTGAGAGCTGACATGAGAAACACGTTGGATAGCCAGACTAATGATCTGAGGAACATGATGGCCAGTTTCTTCCAAAGTAGTCAACCCTCTTCTTTGGGTACTCTTCCGAGTAACACCGTTGCGAACCCAAGAGGGGAGATGAAAGCAATCACTACTCGAAGTGGTAAAGGTGCCAAGGAACCCGAGCTTCCTATACCCCCACCGGTGGTTGTGACTAAGGAGAACGAGTCGCCTGCTCCTATTCCTCCTCCTTCTCCTTCCCCAATTTCTCCACCTCTTCTTTCTACCCCTCCTCCACCCGTGGTTGTGAGTGATCCTATACTCCCAAAGCCTTCCTCTTCTTCCAATATACCTTATCCTTCTAGGTTGAGGAAAGAGAAGCAAAAGAGCAAGGATGATATTCAGGTTTCTAACTTTCTTAAAATGTTCAAACAACTGAATTTCAACATCTCCTTCGCTGAGGCTCTCGCTCACATGCCCAAATACGCCAAAATGTTTAAAGACCTTCTGAGTGACAAGGAAAAGCTCCTCGACATTGCTAACACCCAACTTAATGAGAACTGCTCTGCAGTGCTCTTAAGGAAATTGCCAATCAAGCTTGGTGATCCGGGTCGTTTTCTTATCCCTTGCAATTTCCCGGGAGTAGAGAATTGCATGGCCCTAGCCGATCTAGGTGCCAGTATTAATCTCATGCCTCTAAGTGTTTGGAAGCAATTATCTCTCCCAGAGCTAGTCCCCACCAAAATGACTTTGGAATTAGCTAACCGAACGGTTGCTTATCTAGTGGGGATAGCCGAAGATGTCATTGTAGGAGTCGACAAATTCACCTTCCTTGCCGATTTTGTTGTCGTCGACTACGAGATGGACCCTCGTGTACCACTGATTGTTGGTCGTCCATTCTTGAGGACCGGTCGCACTCTCATCGATGTTGAAGCCGGCGAGCTTATCATGAGAGTGGGTGACGACAAAGTAGTCTTCAACATGGGAAAGTTGTCTAAACAGCCTTATTCATATGAGAGCGTTAATTGTATTGACGTTCTTGATGAGGCTTGTGAAGAACACTTTAATGATGCTTGCAAAAGTATTCCTACCTCTCTTCCCACTGTTGAGACCGTGTCCTCCATTGACTCATCGTTGTCTCTATTTGGAGATAGTGATTTATTTTGGAACAATCTTGAAGATACCATGGGAGATGTGAATTTAGCTACTAATGATTCTCCCACCGAGGGGGATGAAGATATGAGTTTCTTTGACAATCTTCTCACCGAAGACAATCCTTCGCCTCCATATCCCACGGTCATTGCTATCGATACTCCGACTTTGAAAACGCCTCCCGTCGAAAATCCTCCGGATTTGGAACTTAAGGAGTTGCCGCCACATCTCGAGTACGTGTTCCTTGACGACAACAAGAAATCACCCGTCATTATTGCAACGGATTTGAAAGATGAAGAGAAGACTCGCCTCGTTGCCGTGCTGAAAGCTCATAAGAAGGCTATTGCTTGGAAAATCTCGGATATTCGTGGAATTGATCCTCACTTCTGCACGCACAAAATTCTCATGGAGGACGACTATAAGCCCACTATTCAAAGCCAACGAAGGGTGAATCCAAAAATCCATGAAGTCATCAAAACAGAGGTTATCAAACTTCTTGATGCGGGTATGATTTACCCTATTTCGGATTCACCATGGGTTAGTCCAATCCATTGTGTGCCCAAGAAGGGCGGAATAACCGTTGTTCCCAATGAACACAACGAGTTGATTCCCACTCGTCTCGTTACTGGATGGAGAGTTTGTATAGACTACCGCAAACTCAATGATGCCACGAGAAAGGATCATTTCCCTCTACCTTTTATGGACCAAATGCTTGAACGTTTAGCCGGTAATGAATATTACTGCTTTCTCGATGGTTTCTCGGGTTATTTTCAAATACCCATCGATCCCCAAGATCAAGAGAAGACTACATTCACTTGTCCCTATGGCACTTTCGCTTACAAAAGAATGCCTTTTGGCTTATGTAATGCGCCCGGGACTTTCCAAAGGTGTATGTTAGCTATCTTCCATGACATGGTTGAACAAACCATGGAAGTCTTCATGGATGATTTCTCGGTCTTCGGGGACTCCTTCTCTGCTTGCCTTGCCAATTTAGAACGTATGCTAAAGCGGTGCGAAGACACTCGCCTTGTTCTAAATTGGGAAAAATACCATTTTATGGTAAAAGAAGGCGTCGTGCTTGGACATAAGATTTCGAAAGCCGGTCTTGAAGTAGACCGTGCTAAAGTTGATGTTATAGCAAAGTTGCCTCCACCTTCCACTGTGAAGGGTGTGAGAATTTTCTTGGGTCATGCGGGCTTCTACCGTCGATTTATCAAAGACTTTTCTCAAATCGCTCGCCCGATGACCCACCTCTTGGAAAAAGATACTCCTTTTATCTTCTCCAAAGAGTGCCTTGAAGCCTTCAACTCGCTTAAGGATAAGCTAACTAAGGCACCCGTCTTGGTTACCCCTAATTGGGAGCTTCCTTTTGAGTTGATGTGCGATGCTAGCGATTTTGCTATTGGAGCGGTTCTTGGACAAAGAGTGAACAAACACTTCCAACCAATCCATTACGCTAGCAAGACAATGACTGGGGCACAATTGCATTATACGACAACCGAAAAAGAGCTTCTAGCTGTTGTCTATGCTTTTGAAAAATTCCGCCCCTATCTTGTCCTTTCCACCACCATTGTGTACACCGATCATTCCGCGTTGAAGTACTTGTTGACAAAGCAAGATTCCAAACCAAGACTTCTTCGCTGGGTCTTGCTGCTCCAGGAATTTAAAATCGACATCCGCGATAAAAAGGGAGCAGAAAACCTAGCCGCGGACCATCTTAGTAGACTTGAGGATCCTTACCAAGGGGATCATCCGACCAAAGAAATCAATGATTCTTTTCCCTTGGAGACCTTAATGTCTATAAACTCGAAGCCGAATGAAACCCCGTGGTTTGCGGACTTTGCAAACTACTTGGCGGGAGGAATTCTCAAGGAAGGGTTGACGTCCCAGCAAAAGAAGAAGTTCTTTACCGACATCAAGACTTACTTTTGGGACGACCCTTACCTATTCAAACAATGTGCTGATCTGATAATTCGCCGATGCGTTGATGGACCGGCAGCGTCTGACATCCTTGATGCTTGCCACAAAGGACCCACCAGTGGTCACTTTGGTCCCAACTATACCGCTAAGAAAGTGTTTGATTCGGGATTTTATTGGCCCTCCATATACCGTGACGCTCACGATATGGTTAAAAGATGTGATGTTTGCCAAAAGCAAGGCAACATCACACATAAAGACGAGATGCCTCAGAATTTCATTCAAGAGTGTGAAATTTTTGATGTTTGGGGTATCGACTTTATGGGGCCATTTCCTTCGTCTAAAGGAAACAAATACATCCTTGTAGCCGTTGACTACGTTTCAAAGTGGGTTGAAGCCAAAGCTTTGCCTACTAATGACGCAAGGGTGGTTTGTAACTTTTTGAAGGCTCTATTCGCTAGATTCGGTGTGCCTCGCGCCATTATTAGTGATCGTGGGACTCATTTCTGCAATGACCAATTTGATCGAGTCATGGCTAAGTACGGTGTAAATCATCGTCTTTCCACAGCCTACCACCCACAAACTAATGGCCAGGCTGAAATATCGAACCGAGGGCTGAAGCGAATTCTTGAAAGGACTGTGGGAGAGCATCGTGCCTCTTGGGCTGATAAATTGGATGATGCTTTGTGGGCTTTCCGTACTGCGTACAAGACCCCAATCGGCTGTACGCCTTATCGTCTTGTGTACGGGAAAGCGTGCCACCTTCCCATTGAGTTGGAGCACAAGGCTTATTGGGCCTTGAAGTGGGCTAATTTTGATATAAACAAAGCCGGTGACCTACGCAAGATCCAACTCAATGAGCTGAATGAACTCCGTAATGAGGCTTATGAAAATTCTTTGATCTATAAGGAAAGAACTAAGCTCATTCACGATTCCAAGATCAAAAACCGAGAGTTCCATGTTGGAGACAAAGTCTTACTTTTTAACTCTCGGTTGAAAATCTTTTCGGGCAAGCTCAAATCTCGTTGGTCCGGCCCATTCACCATTACCCAAATTTTTCCATATGGTACTCTCGAGCTCGCTCAACCTGATGGACCAAATTTTAAGGTGAATGGCCAACGAGTGAAGTTGTACTTTGGTGAGGACACCTCTCAGGAGGTGATTCCATCCCTCACCACGTTCCCCATGAACTAATTTGGGTCGAGTCAGGCTCGTGACTCGGTTATCAAAAACAAGCGCTCCTCGGGAGGCAGCCCGAGTATCTATCCTTATATGTTTTAATCCCCTAAGTGTAGGGGGGACTTGTATATGCGTTTGTCTTTGTGGTGATGTGATTACAGGGATAAGTGCACTCTTGGAATCTTTGAAGAACCGTGCTCCCGTGTTTATCCGAAATCCGGTTCTATCTCTCAACTATCGTGATTCAATTTTCTTCATACTCACATTTGAAATTGATCACGTTAGTCGTCTCTTCCTTAACTTGAGTTAACCAACGTGCACAATGTCATAAGTGTAGGGGAACCTTTTCCCACATGCTTAAACATTGAGGACAATGTTTATCTTAAGTGTAGGGGGACTTCTATCGAAGTTTTAAGTGGACTTTTCCATGAAAATGCCTTCAATTAACCGGAAAATCATATTTTTCAACATTTTTCAAATTTTTTATTAACTTTGGCCATTTAGTTGTAATTTTTAAGTTTTTATCGTTGCTTTCATATGTATATATCCCGCAATAAAGTCAAATTTCAATAAAGTGGTGTAGCTAGTTTAGAAGTCTTTGATCTATTAGGCCCGTTGCGTTTATTTTGACTCAACCCGAATAGACTTATCCAAGTTTATTCTAGCTAGTATCCTTAACCATGTAGACCTTAATTGGTTTATTAGGCTAAGTATCCACGAGTCTCATTACATGAGATTTTAAATTGTGGAGGACGAGAAATGATAGAGTCAATTATAAGTCGGTATTCTCGCGCAAGCCCACTTGGTGTAATTATTTACCTATTCTCCCATCACTTGCTAATAATTTATCTGCAATAAGTAAGGTCTTACGATTTGAAAAGTTACTTAGCTTCTAGCCCAAGATCGTTTAAAAGTTGCTCGGTAATGATAAGAGTTCATAGCCAAGGCATAACTTATGAAGCGGGGCGCGAAGATTGGCGAGTCCGAAAAGGCCCTAACAAGGCATGAGGATTCAATTTTATTGCTAAAGATCCAAAGTGATGTGAAAAGCATTATTCCTAAAGTCAATATGAAGGATCAAGACTCACGACGAAAAGCAATCAACTCCCATAAAGATCATGGAGAAGTCTATCCGAAAAGACCCTAACAAGGTATGAGGATAAATAGATCCAAGTCCGAAAAGGAGGCGGATCGTTGTATCTCAAAATCCCAATTAGAGATTGAAGAAATAATCATGAAGTCGTGGTCAACAAGGTTGGAGAACCCCTCAAAAGTCTCCAAGTGAAGAAATTCTATTATGATGAGAAGACCATTATCTCAAGAACGTCTCTCGAAGATATGAAGTATGAAGTACGTGCCAAATATCGGCCCGAGAAAGGTCTCAAATCGTGAACCAAGTTATGCCAAGATATGAACTTTTTGATATCCCTAGAAGCAGTTTTAAGAGATTTTGTCCTTTAGCTAACTATTGATCAAATCGTCCTACTTTGCTTTCAGCCCTAATAAACTATCGAAATAAGTCCAAAAATGCATCTTCATGATCATTCTAAGACAAAAATAAAATATAAGAGATACACCTAGGAATAAGGGAGTTTAAGCATTTAATTAAGCCATGTGTGTAAGTGTTTGAATTGCTAACTTATAATAACAATGATCTCGTTTTTAAGCTTAGTTTGGGGAACGTGAAACTTGAGGGTGATAAATCTTCGCAGCACCCGAGCCCTAATGTAAGTCATCGATTTCTCTACAAGTTATTTCCATGTAGCTATTTTCAAGTGAAAATGGTTTTCTATCCCTTTGTTACCTTTGAAGTTTCATTTCTTTAATAGAATTTAAATAAGGCCAAGGTTGATTAATTATGAGAAAAGTGTAAGCTTGCTTTATCACTAAGCATTGCATGAGGGCATGGCAATGGTTAAGTGTAGGGGATTTGATAGGTGTGTAAACACCCATCCTTTTACCACTTAATTCGGGCTAAAACGAGACCAAAACACGTATTTAATATCATTTGTTTGGGATTATGCGTGGTTTTTGTGTTTGTTGTGTTTTCAGAGCCAACCGGATAAATATTGAAGAAAACATGGGATTGCACGGGTTTTACTGAAGAAAAAGACTCAAGATAAAGTCTATTGTCCAAGAGATGCAAAAGATTTGAAGTCACTGGGCCTATTCGAAGATTTATCGAAGAAAAGGACCAAAGATGGAAGATTTATATAAGTCGAAGAAACTCAAGTCTATTAAACGAAGAAATTAAAAGACGAGTTGAATTTAATCGACGACAAATCCCGAATCAGAATCAAAAACGGAAACTTTTCTGAAAAGACGAAAAGACAAGAAGAACGGGAGAAAGCCCACTCACCAACCAAAGGACAAGACTATAAATAGCCTTCCCCTCACACATTTTAAGCAAGCTTTTATTTTTTTTCTTTCTTCCTCCCCACTTTTCTTCCTGGTTCGTAGAACACCATCACCACTAGGGTGATTGGTGATTTTTATCTTTGTCTTTACAATCTTGTAATTTTAATCTTTGTTTCATCTTGTCAAAACATCAATCATTCAATACTAAGTTCTTGTTTAATCTTTCATTTCATCTTGTTCATCATCATCTTTAACTTCAAGTTTTTAAGTTTTTATTTTCTTGATTTGATCTTCAAAAGTTGTTTGGATTTGTGTTTTTATTAGTGGGATTCGTTGCTTATGGTGTCTAAATGATTTGTGTTTAGTTTGGTAAAACCTTTTTAAGTATTTGATTTGATTTTGATTAAAACCTGTGTTCCGTGTTCTTCGTTACTGCTACTGTAACTGGGTTTCCAGACTTCCGAATCAAGACAAAAAGTTCCGAATGAAGGGTTCATTCGGAAACTTCCGAACCAAGCACTAAGTTCCGGATCAGTGACTTCCGGACCAGCCAGTTCCGAATCAAGCTGAGGGTTCCGAATCAATAACTTCCGAACCAGCAACTTCCGAATCAACCTTCATCCGGAAGGTTCCGAATCAAACCATAAGTTCCGAACCAAGAGAACTTCCGAACTAAGCCAAAAAGTTCCGGATGAGTAAGTTCCGGATGAGTAAGTTCCGAATGAATGAATAGTACCTTCCGAATCAGTTAGTTCCGAATCAAGGTTTAAAGTTCCGAATCAGTTATTTTTGGGTATTTTAAAGTTACTGTTTTACTGTTGTTGATTTACTGTTTCTTTACTCATATTTCACAATTTACATTTTAACTTTAATTTTAATTTGAACTTTAAATTTTAAACCAAGTTTTTGTTAATCATAATTAAAGTAATTGTCTTTGATTTAAATTTTCATTTCCACCCTTTTTTTATTAGATTAGAAAACCAAACCCCTTTATTTAGTAACCAAGAACAATCATTCCACTTAAGACCTAGATCAATTCGAGAGGATATCGAGAGTTAAAATTGAACCTAGCAAAAACTTATGTTATCATATCCCTTTCAAAAACATTGATGTTCTATTAGCCCATGAGAAATCAGACATTCCAGAAGAGTTTGTTTATACAAATGTTGGACAGGTATCTCTAACCCGCTTAACTTCAACCAATTACTCTCATTTATGATTGGCAGATCTGTTTTAAGGTGTGTTTGGACTTGTGCTTTAAAACTGACTGTTTTATTACTATGTTCTTTCGTTGCTCCAAACAGCCCCTCACAACCACAACTCAACCCCTTAGACGGCCTCCAGATATACGAGGCAACCAAGGTTTCTAAAACGGCTCAAACGTAAGTGTCCAAAGACTAATATGATTATTAACTGCCAAAAGGTGCGTGTTAAAAATATAGCATTAAACTTTGGTTTTAGTGATACATTAGGTTCAAAGAAATATCTGGATTTTGGTTGAAAGAACAAGCGGAGGCACTAAAATTGAGCGTGAAAGCTGTCCACCAGTAGCATGGCACTAAATTTATGATACACATGAGCCGAACATTACAATCATATTGTTGACAACCATCTATTCTCGCAATAAAATTGTCATCATTCTATATCAAAGATACATGCTATTTAGATCATGTTCAGACGTTCAGTACATGTTTAAGTGCAGGGGTGTTATAATAGTTTTCCATAGCTATTAATTTCAAGTAGTAAGTTTAACCAACAAGATACGGATACTTTACTTCACATTTGGAATTACACAAAAAAGACTATTTATCTCAGAGAGGTCTGCGGAAAATTATGGGAAAACGTCAACGGCTGTTGTTGCTCCATATTTTAGTACCTCCTAAGCATATTTCTACTAATTTGGCCAGGGTTTTGGTAAAAATGATAGGGACTCTTTTTAGGCTAGACCTCGAGTAGAATACTTGAGATCATGTTCACAGCCTAAATTATTCTCTTGACGAGCATAAATTGGGAAGACGAGGTACGACAACAATTATAGCGGGGGAAGTATCTTAGCAAAGGTTAGTTGCTACAGAAGCAAAGATTGCTAATCTGATGCATAATATAGGAAGATATATAAGGTATTTTCAGTTATCTCACGATTCACCTGTATATGTGCGTAAAATGCATCATTATTAGCTAATAGCTATTTACGTTTGTATGCTTTACTTTCACGGAAAAACACACGCTCTCTATTCCCTCGAAATCCAAGCATGCTGAAATTATGCCGACACCCACAACCTCTTGGTAAATAGTTTAGAATTTGGAGAGGGTGCTCAAAATATAAAAGTGTATATGAAATTGTTATATTTAATTAAAAAAACACATTCCTTTAATAATCACTCTTATATGACAAACCTCAGGTTAGCCTAGCATCCGCAGATGAAATATCAAGAACCAACCATAATAAACACAATAAATTTTGATTTATATCTATATAAATACGAACATTGCTTATGTGATATTATCTGCTCACGCTTGATCTCTGGAATACTTCCTGGCTAAAAGAGACGGGGAAACATGTATTACCTCTAAGAGGTAATATGCAAAAAGGAGAAGTTTTCTTTCCTGATGCAACAAGGCCATTATGCTTATCTTTGCCTTATTAAACAAAGCTAGATGCTGATATTTCCCTTATGCAACAAAACCATTATGCTGCTCCTTCATTGACTCACAAACGGTACTGTGTATGTGATTGAAAAGCCTTAAATCCTAAGGTGAACAAGAACTCTTTCCGTATACATTACATAGGTTTCATATTATACATTCGAAGTTTATTTTTATAGTTAACTATATTCTTCTTTAGCAGGTTTGGTTTTCTCAAAAGACTCCCAAGAAAAGAGCGACTGCATCAAAACATCAAAAGTTGTTTGGGTCTGAATCGATTATTAACGTAATATCTTTTAAAGAATTTCAAGACAATGTCTTCGTCAAAGTGAACTATCTTGATGTCCTTAGAGGTTTTTGATATCTACTTTGTATATCTCTGGATGTCTGTTCTTAGAAACGCAAATATGGCAGGAGCCGATTTTGCAGCAGCCAAGCTAAAGGTATAGATAAGCTTATCTTAAAAATATGTGATAAATTAGAATGGGAAGGTATAAATAAGCTGGTTGGCCTTGGATTAGCCAATTTTTTTGGGTTCTTCTCAACATAGCCTGCTGCAGGTGAGATCACTTGATGTCGATTTTACAGTATTTAAATATAAGTTATGTGCCAGCTCAATGTTGTTATCACTTATTAAGTTGGATTGAATCTATACTCTGATTAGGTAAAAAATAGCAAAGAGATTACAAGTTATTTATCTTACTTGCTGTTTTAATTGGAAGATTTGGTCTCACATTGCAAAAAAGTAAAATGAGCCATATAGGTTGAGTGGGTCAGTAGGTCAAAGTTGGGAGTGGTTTTAAATAAATTGATACTTTATAGGTTTATTCATTTATGTAATTGCATATCGACAGTTTTCGTAATTTAACTGAATACATTAGTTATTTGTAAGCTTTCCAATAATGTGTTAATGCAACATTATGGCAACACTCTGTTATGCCAATAATGTGTTACAGCAACAAGATTCAATGTGCGATATTCTAATGTTAGATTATTGATGTTGCAAACAGCTCATTACAAGAAAGTTGATGGCTCAAAATATGGCGAGTTTTGATTTGCAACAGGTCGTTGACATATACACTAATAATATGTCTCAAATTTTGTACCTCAGTATGTTTAGACCCAAACACCCCTTTACGCAAGTCATCTAATCATACCTGAAAATCAGCCATCCAAACATCCTATGACAACAAATGATATTGTTCCCGAAGAACAAGGTGAAGTCAAGGTGGTTCAGAACGAATGATGAGTTGGCGAAGGAGGTGGTTGCAGCCTTAGAAGTCGCTGGGGAACAACTTTGGAGAATGCAAATAGAGGAGAATTACTTATATGCCCAATAGTGGGGGTTGTCAAGGTGGTTCTGTTGTTGTAGCTCTTTTCTTGAAGTAGGTACCCATGGTGTACTTTCTTATATACCTACAGCTCTCTTACTGATTTACAACTAATCTAATAATTATGCAATCCAAGAATAATAGTTTTTAATGTAAGTTGATTTATGCTTCCTTTTGAAACACATATGAGACATCAGCTTCCTTGAAGGCTGGAGGGTCAGTACCTGATATGAGTATAAAGACAGGCTCTTGGTGGACACAATAGGAGTTTCTGAATACTTGGTGAGCAAATCATAAAATTCAATATGTTCACTTAACATATATGTTCCACTTGAGTAACTTCTCTTGGAATAAGTACTTGTGGGTCTTGATCTTACTGTTCCAGCAACTATAACTCATCTGATTAATTTTTTGAACTCGCACTCTTATTCATTCAAAGATGTTGCCTTTGTATTATGTCCCATCGTTGGTGATGTTTAAAATCTATATGGATAGTCTGGTATTTGGATGTATGTTTTGAATAAGCTAAATTGATTGTGCAATTTTCTTTCGTTTTATGTTCTTAAGAAAAGATGACCCGTAATACAACGTCTTCATTCAGCAGACCATAGGTGGTGTTTCATGTTACCTGAATCTACAAAAATTAATGAAGCCTGTCAGTTGGATGGATGTTCGGAAGAGCACTCCTGAGTCTAGAATATTTTATTTTTATGTCTCTTTCAGGAGGAGACGAGGCTGCCAATAATAGGTAAATGATACATCATAGCATAGTGCATAGTGCAAAGTTCATGAGCTCTCGAAGCGTGGGGTTAGCAGGAAGGATTAACTAATGGAAGAAGGTCAACAACATCAATGTGTCTACCATGTTAACACCTCACACGCTACTTTACACTATTATTAGTTGCATTTCTTGATTTGAATAAATCTGAGCTGTCACTAAAGTATCATACTGTTTGATGCACAATTAAGTGGGCCACACAAGTGGCTGAGGTAGAGGACATGGTAGAGGAAGAGGCGGGAGCCGACCCAAAACCAGAGTCCAAAGGGGCCAATTGACAGCTATTTAGAATTGATCAAAACTGAGACTACAGTCAATATTGATTTAAATGCAGGAGAGTCTCTTGGATGTCATGGCAGAATCACTTACTACAGCAATTCATTATCTTCTTAGCATTATAATGGGTAAATTTCTGTTTTTGAAACTTGGTTGATGCCTAACATATTTTACATTATAAAATCTGTAAAAAAGTCCGATACATGTTTAGTGCTCTTAACATCAACAAAAGTGGCATATCATTGTTTATTTCAACTCTTCTTATCATATCATGTGATTCTATAAAGATGGCAACTGTCACAACTGAAATTCACGTGTTCCAAACCACTTTGTATGCCATATGTCGTATCTACATAAATTACTGTTTTGAAGATCTTAATGCGGTTAAACAAGCGATAGCTAGATCCCCTGCTATATGTAAGCAAGAAAAACTGACAAACACTACATTAAATAGTAAAAAATGACATACAAACAAATACAAGTATTTCACAATTTAACAATCTTATTCATAACAGTGTGTGCATGTAGATTTACTCCCCATGCCAAAGTTCTGTTCAAACGAGAACCTGAAAAAGAAAATGGGGACTTGGTAAGGGCTACATACCTTATATGAATTTCTATTAGAAAAAACTAAAGAAGCAAGTAAAAAAAAGCTACAAAAATGATTTGGATAACTAAAAACATGCCTATGTACATACTTTGGTTGCTGCTTATTTCGGGTGTACTGTTAACAGGGTCAGAGATTATCTCACTCTTTTTGGCAAACCCATTCCTTGAAACGTCATATAAGCTCCGAGTCATATCACGTTTGAATAAGAGATACCACTGCTTACTATGTCTCAACATTTGTGTAATATTGTGTTACTTGAAGTCTTGAACACCTTATAAAGCTTTCTGTTTTTTTGTATAGGTTGTAAATACACACCGCTGGTAACGAGTCGAAACATAATGAGCCGCGTTGACCCATAACAGGTTATTAGTTGCCTGCTCATATGTTTACGAGTTAAATTGATAGAATAAAATTGTTGGGGTTTACTTCGTTCCAATAGTGTGAAGATAATCAATAGCCTAACTACGTACCAATGAATGGTTATCGGATATCTCTTGAAGTCGTGTAATCACTTTCCAAAGAAGATTATTCGACCCTATGCCTAGGTTAACACGAATACCTCCTTGGGATAAAACCAAGAGTTAGTTCTTATTTTAGGCACAAATCAAGAACTCTATGCGTGTAAGTGTTTCTTGTTTCTGTATGTTTCATCATGCAAATATGATCACTATTTATAGTGATCCTAGTCCTAGAAGGATGTAACTCATAGTCAATGGTATTTAAGAGCATTAATCGGCCAATTAAGCTCATAATTACCTACATGAAAGCATAGTGGTTACATGACCATAAACCTGGTCATCAAGTCAATATTCAACCCCATTGATTGGTCAAAGAGGTTACAAAGACTTTGTGCATCACCAGGAGCAACGTACTAACCAGGAGCAACTTCCTAACCAGGAGCAACTTCCTAACCAGGAGCAACTTCCTAACCAGGAGCAGCTTCCTCCTGATGAACTTTCAACCACTATATTGAGTCCAGGGAGGTCAGGGACATAATGGGTGTACACTCCGTACCTCCAAACCCATTTACATGTATGACTCGATCCCACAATTGCACTAAATTTCCAACAATCCTCCCCAATTTAGTACAATTCCTTTTTGCATGAAAATCAACTTTAACAAAACCAGTGCATAAATGAAAATGTCCTGAGGATTGAATTTCCATATTAGTACATCACTTCAAATATTCGAGAATCAGGGTGTTCTAAGAATTGAACCCTTCAACTACTTTGAATACCTGAAGATAAAATACACACAAGTTTTCAAACACTTAAAACGCTCCTGACACCATACAAGCCATGTGTCCATATCCAATTCATAAATGTTGTAAGAGCCAAAGTCCATGCTCCTTGAGGCGGCGAAACCTCAACATTTACATAGGTGGTTCCTCTTTAGTTCATGCTCCTGCTTAAGCACTTTTTCAAAGAAATTAACCATTAAGAAGTTTATAACTTCATCCTCCTTTCAGCAGGTACAAGCACATCCTTGGGATGATATACATGTGCTTCAGTCCCCTGAATATTTAGCTTTCCACATTGAACTCAGCTCCCAAGTTTCCTGAGGAGGGAGTTGGGTGTCCTAGCATTTAGTGACTAGTTTGGACTTTAAACCCATCCCTTTAGTAGACTTTATAACCAAGTCTCTAGCCAATCCCTTCGTCAAGTGATCAGCTAAGTTTTGTTGAGACCTCACAAACTCTATTGATATCACCCCATTCATGATTAGCTCACGAATCATGCTATGTCTAACACCTAAGTGTCTAGACTTACCATTGTAAATTTGGCTATAAGCCTTAGCCAATGTAGCTGCACTATCACAACGGATAGATATGGGTGCTATAGGTTTGACCCATAATGGAATCTCAAGAAGCAAGTTTCTCAACCATTCAGCCTCTTTACCAGCAGCTACTAGAGCCACAAATTCAGATTCCATTGTTGAACCAGTAATGCAAGTTTGCTTCTTGGATGCCCAAGAAATTGCACCACCACCAAGAAGGAATACCCAACCACTTGTGGATGAATTATCCTTAGTATTACTGATCCAACCTGCATCAGTGTAACCTTCCAACACTGAAGGATATCCAGTATATGACAAACAATAATCTATTGTTCCTTTCAAATACTTTAGTATACTCTGAATTGCTTGCCAATGCTGAGTACTAGGATTACTAGTGTACCTACTCAGTTTACCCACTGCAAAAGAAATATCAAGCCTGGTACTAGTCATGGCATACATCAAGCAACCAATCACCCTAGAATACTCAAGTTGGGAGACAGCCTGACCATTGTTAGGCATTAGTTTCTCACTTGTATCCATAGGTGTACTCACTGGAGTACAATCAAAGTGATTGAATTCCTTCAGGACCTTCTCAATATAATGAGACTGAGAAATTACAATACCATCACTTTCATGTTTAATCCTTATGCCAAGGATAACATCAGCCTCCCCCATGTCTTTCATAGAGAACCTTCATGAAAAAAACTCTTTGGTTAAATCAACCTGAACTTGGTCAGTACCAAAGATTAACATGTCATCAACATATAGGCAAATGATGACTCCTTTACCAGATTAATAAAATTTGCTATATACACATTTGTCAGCTTGGTTAAGTAAATAACCATTAGACAAAACCACTTTATCAAACTTTTGATGCCATTGCTTAGGTGCTTGTTTGAGTCCATATAAGGACTTAATCAGTTTACACACCTTACCTTCATGACCAGACATGATGAAACCTTGAGGTTGGTTCATATAAACCTCCTCATCTAAATCACCATTCAATAATGTTGTCTTCACATCCATCTGATGAATAATCAGATTGTGAATGCTTGCCAAGGCAATCAACATTCTTATGGTACTTATGCGTGCTACAGGAGCATAAGTATCAAAGTAATCTATTCCTGACTTTTGTCTAAAGCCTTGAATGACTAACCTTGCCTTGAACTTTTCAATAGTTCCATCTACCTTCATCTTTCTTTTAAGGATCCATTTGCATCCAAGTAGATTTCAACCTGGAGGTAGATCAACCAACACCCAAGTGTTGTTGCCCATTATGGAATCTATCTCATCATTGATTGCTTCTTTCCAGAAAGCAACATCCTGGGACTTCATTGCTTCATCAAATGTATTGGGATCATCCTCAACATTAAAGCAATAGTAGTATTGGTCAGAGACCTCATCCCTTGTTCCTTCAACTAGGTATAGTTGAAATTCAGGCCCAAAATTCTTTGGAGTCCTTTGCCTTGTGCTTCTTCTAAGCTCAGACTCAGGTTGCTGAACCACAACCTCATTAGTGACCCTTTCAGGTTCCACTGAAGCACCAATGTCCTCAGCTCCAGTAGGAGTCCTAAGGCTTAGCCTAGGGACTGATGAGAACCTAGTCTCGTCAAAGTTAGCATCCCTTGATTCATGATTGAGTTTATTGAAACTGAATCATTAGGTTCAATAACATAGAACCTATAAGCCTTGGAATGCTCACCATATCCATCAAAGATGCATTCAATGCCTCTTTCACCCAAGGTTTTCACCTTTGGATCAGGGAGTCTTACAACAGCCCTACAACCCCAAACTTTGAGGTAGTTCAAGTTTGGTCTCCTTTTAGTCCAGAGTTCATAAGGGGTAATCTTGTTCCTTTTATTAGGAACCCTATTTAATAAATAGCAAGCTGTTAACATAGCTTCTCCCCAAAACCCTTGACTCAGTCCTGAGTAGGACAACATGGAGTTAACCATCTCTTTTAGTACTCTATTTTTCCTTTCAAATATACCATTTTGTTGTGGAGTATAGGGAGCAGTTGTCTCATGGATGATTCCAACAGACTCAAAGTACAAAGTATCCATGTACTTACCTCCCCTATCAGTCCTAAATCTTTTGATTTGGACTCCTTGTTGTAATTCAACTTCAGTTTTAAATACTTTAGATTTATCTAATGCTTCATCCTTAGTATGTAACAAATAAACATAGCAAAACCTAGAAGCATCATCAATAAATGTTACCAAGTATTTCTTATTCCCTAATGAGGGAGTAGCATGCAAATCACATAGGTCACTATGGATTAGCTCCAAAACTATAGTTTCACGTTTTACATCCTGAAATGGTTTCTTAGTAATTTTGTTCAGCATAAAAGTTTGACACTTATCAGTGTCCATGTCAAAAGCTGGAATTAACCCATCCTTAGATATATCTTGCATCCTCTTATAGTGAACATGGCCTAGTCTAGCAAGACATAGTGATGAATCATTCAGTTTAGTGGTAGTCATCAGGACAGAATCAACATTTATACTAGAATCAGTATTAAGCCTGAACATTTGATTACTCAAATAGCCAAAACCAATAAACACACCATGTTTAGATAAAACAAATTTATTAGATTCAATCACTTGTTTATAACCACATTTATTTAAAACACTACTAGAAACCAAGTTCTTTCTAATATTAGGAACATGCAAAACATTAAACAAAGAAACAATCTTTCCTGAACTAAATTTAAGATCTACACAACCACGTCCATGCACTAGAGCTGTTGACTCATTTCCCATGTGAAGAATAGATCCATCATTCATTGACTCATAAGTCTTGAACCAGCATCTATCTTTACACACATGTACTGTTGCTCCAGAGTCAACCCACCACGCAACATCATCATCCTGCACAAAATAAGCTTCAGATACATATGTAACATAATAAATCTGGAGAGATTCATTAAACATATTTTGACCTTTTGTGCATGATCCATTAGCTTGGTTGCCAATGCTAACACCTTTGCAATCCCTTTTGAAGTGTCCAGGTTTCCCACACTTCCAACAAGCCACCGATGACTTCTTGTTAGGATTAGCTTTGGTGTTATCCTGATGCTTACGTTTGCCCTTGTTGTCATTGTACCTGGTGGAGTTGTTATGCTCCACCATATTGACAACAGATGAACCAGCAACATTGTTGCTCTTTGACTTATCACTTTCATGCACCCTGAGGGATTCCTCAATGTGCAAATGACTGCCCAACTCAACAAGAGTTAACTCCTCCTTATGTTTCAAGGTGTGCTTGAAATCTTTTCAAGAAGGAGGTAGTTTGTCAATGACACACGAGACCTGAATGGTCTCATCCATGTTCATTTTATGTTGTGTAAATCTGCCAAGTATTCCAAGAAGTTCATTGTATTGTTCCATGACTGGTCTTGAATCAGTCATTTTGTAATTTGTGAAATCACTCACAAGGAACTTCTTACTTGATGCATCCTCAGCCATATATTTGCCTTCCAAGGAATCCCATAGTTCTTTAGCAGATTCAACATTTTGGTAAATATCAAATAAAGAATCAGACATATCATTGAGAATTATGCCGCGACACACATAATCATCATTCTCCCATTTGCTCCTTTTCCTCAGTCCCTCCAAAGTAGCATCATCACCACCATCAGGAATGGGAGTGGTCAGCACGTACACCACGTTCATTGTAGAAAGAAGAAAGTGCATCTTCTTCTGCCATCTCCAAAAATCAACCCCTTCAAACTTGTCCAGTTTGGAGAAGTTAGCCACCATATGCTTCATGACCGCCGCCATTGATTATCACAACATAATCTTCTTTGATTGTTGGGGTTTACTTCGTTCCAACAGGGTGAAGATAATCAATAGCCTAACTACGTACCAATGAATGGTTACTGGATATCTCTTGAAGTCGTGTAATCACTTTCCAAAGAAGATTATTCGACCATATGCCTGGGTTAACACGAATACCTCCTTGGGATACAACCAAGAGTTAGTTCTTATTTTAGGCACAAATCAAGAACTCTATGCGTTTAAGTGTTTCTTGTTTCTGTATGTTTCATCATGCAAATATGATCACTATTTATAGTGATCCTAGTCCTAGAAGGATGTAACTCATAGTCAATGGTATTTAAGAACATTAATCGGCCAATTAAGCTCATAATTACCTACATGAAAACATAGTGGTTACATGACCATAAACCTGGTCATCAAGTCAATATTCAACCCTCATTGATTGGTCAAAGAGGTTACAAAGACTTTGTGTATCACCAGGAGCAACGTCCTAACCAGGAGCAACTTCCTAACCAGGAGCAACTTCCTAACCAGGAGCAGATTCCTCCTGATGAACTTTCAACCACTATATTGAGTCCAGGGAGGTCAGGGACATAATGGGTGTACACTCCGTACCTCCAAACCCATTTACAAGTATGACTCGATCCTACAATTGCACTAAATTTCCAACAAAAATGACGTGTTTTGTTATTCTTTCGTGTAGTGCTATAGAGTTTAAGTTGTTATGTAAGTGTAATGAAGCTCGGTTTCGTGGTTTTGACTCAAAATGGATTTGAGTGGAATGGCTCCTGTTGCAGCAGCAAAAGTAGAGGTAATATTGATACTCGGTGATTCGTGTGATAAAAAAACTTGATTTATTCGTACAATTATACGGTATACAAGAACAGAAGGTATCATCATAATAGAGGGTAGGTCTGCTGACTTATAAAGCTTTGTCTGGGAAAACGTGGTTGTGATAACAAAAGACTATGTCGTCATTTAGATGGGTGGTCAATAAGGGTGTACGTGAGTTGGTTTCAATAACAATAGGAATGCAATGATAAACCCTTTCTAGAAGTGTGTCCACTACACGGAGCATGCATGTTGATGGTGTTGCTCACTTATATTAGATGTCGGATGAATGTGAAAAGCTCAAGTTTAGCCCAGTGTTTTCAGACCCGGGTGTCAATCCGGCCGGGTCAACCAGTTCACCTGGTTCCGGCCGAAAAAACAAGTCATATTGACTCGGGTTTCACATTTTTGAAACTCGAGTAGACTCGGCGGGTTTGGGATGACCCGAGTCAACCCGGTTACTGTAAACATACTAATATTAATGCATATACTAACATTAGTGACTATAACTGTAAATATACGAAATTTTTTATAATTTTTATATATAATTTTTGTTAATATTAAAATATGGAAAAAAAAAATATTAGAAAATCGGGTTGACTCGGATCCGATGACTCAACCGGGTCGATTTAAAACCCGTGTTTCAAAACATTGAATTTAGCCAGCAACCATATGGCGTAAGGATCAGCTTAACATGTTGAAAAATAATTACTAAAAAATTCTCACTTGTGTAAGTTACAGTTTTGAAACTATAGTCTATGTATTTGATTAACCTCTACATTTCTCATTCATGTAATGTTAAGAAGTAATGACCTATACAAAAACATGGCAAAATTCAATCACTTATAAATGGAAGCATTCTTCACGGAACAAGATTATACACGAATTAGAATCGTCGATTCCGACAAATGATAAAAACATGGCACCACAATGACGACAAACTTGCCCAATTCATTCTTTTAAAGCATACAGCTCAAACTAATATCTATTTGTCCATACAATTATTTTTAAGAAGATTTACTCTTTGGCGGTGTAAAGCATACAACTCAAACTAATTTGGATTTGCTCAACAAGCAAAAGAACTCGAGTTAACTTATTCTTAACTCACGTGTTTTTAGCAAATTTAATTGGTTGAAATATACATTAGTAATATATAGCAAGCACCCAATGCTAAAAGCAAACAATATAAAGCGTAGATAAAAATATCAAACAAGTCCATAATAATAAAATGAAATATTACATCGGACTAAACAAATTCATTGAGTGGACCAAGCACTAAAAATATTAAAAAAATAAACTTTTTTAAATTTTTTTAGCAAAAAATGGTAAAAGCTATAAATACATCATGTACTATATAGATGTGACGATTATACATTACAGACTTTTTATGTACAAAATACATATTGAAACCTGCCCTTAATACATGACCATTCAAGTCACGTTTTTTTGTTATTGGGATAGGTGAATTCTTATGGATCCATTCCCCCGAGGAACCAGACATGATAATTTTTATCATCTAGCTCTAGCAAGAATAAAAAGAACAAAATAAATTCATATAAAATATATGTCATCTAGACCCCGCATATAAGTAAAATAAAAATTTTACAGGATTCTTTTTTCTATCAGGAAACATTTGACAAGGACTAACAATGTCAATTTATTTAACAATAAAAATCATTTGTAACGATAGTCCATTAAAAAAATTTTGCAAGTTTAGTCCAAATGCATAAAAAATTAAAAACAATATATATATATATATATATATATATATATATATATATATATATATATATATATATATATATATATATATATATATATATATATATATATATATATATATATATATATATAGTGTAGTATTCAATGCAGAACCACTATTTTTGTACAGAACTTACAGAACCACTAGTTTCTATCTATTTAAGGGTTTATGATGTATGGTTTTGGGTTTTGGCTTTATATTTAAGGCTTTAGAGTTCATTGTTTAAGGTTTACTACTTATGGTGTGTGCTTTAGAGCGTTAAATGCAGAAACATTATTATGTACAGAACTTGCGGAAGTATAAGTTATTATTTTTTTAGGATTTAGAGTTTAAATTTTAGGGTCTAAGATTTAGGATTTAAGGGTTAGAATTTGGAATTTAGACTTTAGGGAGTGTGATTTAGTGTTTTGGGTTTAAATTTTAAGGTGTAGGGATTAATTACTATGGTTCTGTAAGTTCTGTAAACAAATAATGGTTCTGCATTGAACGCTCCCCTATATATATATATATATATATATACTAGCCTATAAACCCGTGATAAATCACGGGTGGCTTATAAATATTTTGAAAACAAAGTAAACAAAATAAGAAAAGTAAAAGTATCTAATATTAGGTACACCAATAGTAAGTTACAAATAGTCAATGTTTTAAATTTAAAAGGAGCAAAGATAAAAAAAAATGATTCCAGAGTTTCATAAAAATGAAAAGAAAAGACAATTCAGTTTTGTTTATTCATAAATAACAAAGAACAATAAAACGACCAACAAAAAAAGAAACATAGAAGAATGATTAAAAAGACACTATATTGTCCAAGGTAGCTCAAAAGAAAAAAAACATGCGTTTATTTTGTGGATCAAATCTTTTGTAGCACTTCGTGGTAAACAACATTCAAAGTGTTGTTTGAAACTTTGTCGTCCTTGTCGTATATCAAAACCTTCAATCCTTTGCGACTTTTGACCCTAGATACAGCAACGTAAAGTTGACCATGTGTAAATACCGGCTTAGGCAAAAATATTCCAACCTTTGATAAAGATTGTCCTTGGCTTTTGTTGATGGTCATGGCAAAACAAACTGCTAACGGAAATTGACGCCGGTTAATCTTCAGTGGAAGCCTCTTGTCTGAAGGACTGAGTTTCATACGTGGGATGATAGTAGTTTGACCGACATTTGTACCTATTATTATTTGTGCCTCAATAACATGTTCACCAAGCTTTAGAATCCTCAATCTTGTCCCATTGCATAACCCAGCTGTTTGGTCGATGTTTCGAAGAAGCATAACAGGTGCACCAACTTTTAGAGCTAATCTGTGGTTAGGTATACCAGATAACTTAAGTCCATTCAACACTTCAGGAGAGTACAATGATTCTGTGTAAGTATTGTCTAGACCTTCAGATTCACATACAGTATCTGAACTGTAAAAAACAACTTCCTCACCAGGAATTTGAGATAGCAAGCGATCGTTTATAACTTCAACCACCTCGTGAGTGGGAGCAAGAATTGATCTTTCTTGGAAAAGGGTGGGATCATGTAAGTTGTCAATAACAGATGGATAAACAAATTCCACAAGTGAGGCAATAGGATCAACATTATTTGTTATGAGTATGTCATCTGGAATATCAACCGCTGTCTCACCATCATTAGGTCCACCTAAACGACCATCTCCCATCTTTAATATCCAATCTCCAAATTCCTTGATTTCTTCAATATTAGATATATCAGAACCTTGTCGCAGTCTCATGTTTGTCGTTAACTCGAGCACTGTACAGTCATCCCATATATATGATGAATTAAGAGATGCATGTACAACATTTTGCCTTGTTCCACCTGGTATAACAGGTAGAATCTGCCTGAAATCACCTCCAAAAACAATAACCTTACCACCAAAAGGCATATCGTTTCCAGTAATATCTCTTAAAGAACGATCTAAAGCTTCGAAACAATGTTTATGCATCATTGGTGCCTCGTCCCATATAATCAAACTTGTCTTTATCAATAATGCAGCAAGATCTGTACCAGCGATTATTGAACAAAAGGAGTCTTCATTGACATTAATAGGTATTCCAAATCGGGAATGGGCCGTACGACCACCCGGTAAAAGCAAAGAAGCAATACCACTTGATGCCACATTCAAAACAATATCTCCTTTACACCGTATAGCAGCTGATAAAGTTTTCCATATATATGTCTTTCCCGTACCACCGTATCCATAAAGAAAAAAAAACACCACCTTTTTTATTTTCAACAGCCGATACGACTCGTTTATACACAACTTTTTGCTCGCTTGTTAGACTTGGAAAGAGTTTGTCGTGCTCTGCTTTCAATAATTCGGTGTTGTAGCAAATTTCGTCATGAATTAAAGTGTTGGTGTGGTTTTCCAGAAATTCCAGATCAGGTAAAGGCATTCCAGATATAGAAATTAGGCTACTTCCATTCTTACGAAGAAGTCTGTCAATATATTGCAAGCATAAATTCTTACGATGACGTTCACGAATCTCCAAATCTGCCAAGAAATGGAATCCCATCAATGAATTAAACTGAATCAAAATATGTACATGTTGGAAATTATAAATTCTAAATTAATAGATCGTAAACAATGTTACTTAGTACATACGTCTCTCACGATTAAGTAAAATTTAGGTACATGGATTGTTAAAAAGCAACCGTTGTTCATGTTCAATATCATCAGACATATATTCCCATGTTTCGTTCCATACATGATCCGGTCTAACAATGCTATTTGACGTAAGCAACATCACAAATAAACGACGAACAGAATGAGCAAATGCAATACGGTGTCCTTCTTTAATGGCTTCGATGTACTCTTTGTCATCATCTAATAGACCGTATACAAAACATGCGTCCCTAAACGTATCATACAATTTACCATCAACCGTACGTATATCTTCCCACGTCGTATTCCCTTTTACCTTATTCAAAAGAACCCTCAGATAGTATGCTTCACCAAGAGAAGGAGGGACATGATGAATCCTTCCAACATCATATCCTTGCTTCCTCCGTTGCCACTTTTGTTGATCCGACTTCCAAACAAACTTTGTTGGGAATTGAGCGTACGTCAAAGTTTGCGCAAGATCGTCAATTTTATTAATTTCCATCCATTCCAAAAATTTGGTGGTCGCAACTGACGACTTGTTTAGGACATTGTTGATATCATCATCAGCATCATACACAACTTGTTGTTGTCCAGGTAAATGAAAAGGCAACCTCTCAACAGGCGGGTAATTGTAGTGCATTTCATAACGCAAAATTCTCCAAGTAGCTTCACATGCTGAAAGATATCTACAATCGTAGTAGTCTTTTATTTCATCAACAACTTCTTCGTCCGTGTTTTCTTGATTGGTATTGTCGTCGCTACAAACTTTGGCATTAACACGATCTGGTCCTTTGTTTATGTATTTAAACAAATATTTGATAGAGCCAGCCTGATTGCACCATTCCACATTTATGTGCGCCTGGTAATTTTTCAACAGAAATTTATTATAACCTACAACAAAACCATTGTGTAGCTTAACCCCGTTTTTTTCAATAAACCTTCCATTATCAGGTCTTTTGTAGACATGGAAACCATCAGAGTCTGCCGTAGTACGATCAGAAAATTTCTTTGGAAACTGTTTTGTGCATTTTCCTTTAGTCGTACAGGGGCATCTTGGATTATCAGCTCCACACGGGCCATGCATCATATGATCACTTACAAGTCGATAAAGCTCTGGGTCAGTATTCTTGTCGGGTATCTCAGCCGAAATGAAATCATCGATCTTTTCGTGATTTACCAACTTATCATCCTTGTGAAGAAAAATACATATGTGGGCGTGAGGGAGTCCTCTCTTTTGAAACTCGACCGTATATACAACTACAAAAATTCAAACAACAATGAGAAACATTAATGTTTATATTTTGTTTTGTATAATTTTTTTCTCTCATGAAAAAAATTCGTTATAATAAACAAAATATTTTGTACAACAGAAAGTTTGCAAACATATTATACAAAAACAAAGTTACCTGTTTCGACACGTCCAAAAAATTTTGTTTCCTTCAAATTCTTGATTAAATGATCAAGCTTCATCTTGAAAACCTTGCATATAATATCCGGTCTATCTTCAGGACGAAGTCGAGATCCATTCAAAAACCTTGTTATCTCCGGCCATTTCGGATTGCATGTGAAGGTTATGAAAAAATCTGGATGGCCATACCATTTGCACAGTGCCATTGCATCTAAATAATTTTGACGCATATATCGTGCACCTCCAACGAAAGATGACCCTAGGACTATGCGCTTGCCCATCCTAGATGCATCGGTATTGCCATTATCTACGTGGTTTGATAGTTTCTCATATGATTCAGAACGTAACATCTTTTGTTTTCTCCTATGAAACCATATGCGTTCTGTTTCCATCATAGTAAAACCATCAACCAAAAACTGTTGAAAAAGTCTTCTAGAGTTATGATGTAGTGAGAACCTATCTTTTCTTTCTTGGATCATGTAAGCAAAATACTCTCTCATTGTTAACCGATCACGTTTTTTTGGGTCAGGTTTAACAACGCCTCTATGTAGAACATCGTTTCTATATCCATCCTCACCGTACGGAAATAAAAGAGGATATTGAAGTGACAAAAATGAAGGGTGCAAAACACTAATATGTTTAATTTCACCTGTTTGTGTTTCAATCACAATATCTCTTTTATCAAGAGATTCTTCAATGTCCCCCACAATTAAGGCATCTACCTCGGATGATGTAGGCAGATTGTAATTCCTTCCGTCAGATGCTCGGTTACATATTAATCTCAAACGTACGTTCTTTAGTTCATCAGCTTTGTATTGATCTCTAACCATTCTATATGACTTCACCAATTCATTATCTTTGTCTAAAGTTTGCCTTAAACTTTCAATCATATGTGGGTCAATAGAGTCACCTGACTTGGCCTCCTTTTCCGATCGAATTGATTCTGTTTTATTTTTTGATCCGGACCTGGGTTAACAGAAATAACCATGTAGTAGACATTTTGATAAATGTATAATAAGAAACTTGTAAATAAAAAAGATTCGTACCGTAGTGCGGATATCCTGTTTTCCACCTCATTTTCAGTGTCATATATGTATAGCTGTGAGAACTTTGCGGGTTTACCTTCTTCAGGTAAAAGACTTCCATGGTTATGGTAATTTTGACCATGAAGTCTAAAACAATAAGGTCCCTTACCCTTGTTGACAGAATGATCAACTTTTCCGCCCATTGAGGTGAATGCAAACATACTGTTGTACGTACGAATATTTTTCATAAACTTTCTCGACGTTGCATCATCATTCTAAAATAGGTCCAATAGATGTTTAGGCGGATCTTTAAGTTTTGCTACCTTTACTTTTCCATATCCACAACATGTAGAATAACTCCATAGATCACCAAAACGCCTTTTAAGCCTCGCCTCGAAATCCCACAATGAAGCACCACATGCCCCACAAATATTTGTTGGATCTCCATGATCAACATATTCTGGAAACAAAAAGATGGTTACGAAAATGTTAATAATGTATGTTGCTTATGTTTGATTTGTTTTTCCTAATAAGTTTTTGGTTGAATATATGATCACCTGGACATATTCCATAAAATTTATCTTGGTTATTTGGACCAGAACCATCTTCATCCTCATCACTATCAAAATTTAATCTAGGAATATCATGTATTACTTTTCTTTGCCTTTTGCACGGATGTTTTCTTGATGAATTTGTAATGTTGATGTTATGGTCATTTGAGTTGGTAGTAGAATAATGCAAACCTTCTTCAACATCGCTTGACCCTACATTTGATAACGAGAAATATAAACTAAACAGTTGTAGATGTATAGACGGTAAAGATTTGTAACATAATATACATAAAAGTGGCTAACCTGGTGCGGTACGACCGCTTTGCATATCCGGGTTACATCTCTTATTATTTTGAATAAATTTCGGTGTATTATACATGTCATTTATGGGCGGCCTTCCCCTACGTCGAGGCATTATATCTGTATCGAAAAATATGTCCAAACAAAATGTGTTGATCACTCCACATTATGTATAATATATAATAACATATTAACTTTATAGGAACTACAATAGAGAAAAATATACCTTGACAACGAATTTGCGCACTTGTTTCATGAGAGATAGGAGTTGCAATATTTTCGGCGGCTTTTTTGTTCGATAGTTGTGATACATTTGATACTTTAGCTGCAATCATATAATAGGTGTTAAAAATTAAAAATATATTTGTGGACAACACCAAAGTGTTGATATTACATTGATAATGTACGTGTTACAATACCAATCGATAAGGCACTCATTGGTGGTCTGCCTCTGCGTCTAGGAAGCATATCTGTAACCAAAGTAATAAAGTTGGAAAAAAACTTAATAGCAAAGAAGTAAACATATTGGATTTATCAAAATTTTAGAGTATAATAAGACCATTATTCATTTAAGATATAGTTGCTTACCATTCTTGATATCAGCAAGTGGTGGCCTGCCTCTACGTATAGGGAGTAAATCTGTAACCAAGGGAGGAGTGTTGGTATTTTCTTGAGTCTGATTTAACATGATCCCGGATGAAGGGGTGTTTTCAACTATAAACATATCACCAAATTATCAGTTTACAAAAGAAAAAAAAGAGACATGCCGATAATATAATTTGTAAAAATATATTGTTTCTTACGATTCAAGATGTTAGTTAATGGTGGTCTGCCTCTGCGTCTAGTAAGTAAATCTGTAATGTCAGGAGTGTTGGTATTTGATTTTCTCGGATTTGCCAAACAAAGCGAGGCAGGGTTGTTTACAATCGGAGAATAACCTGAATAAGCAAGAGTAAGATTTACTGAGATCACATAACATAAGTAATATGTTTGATTTACTCGGATTAGCCATGATAATGTATTAGTGAAAAAACATATCATATGCACATAAAAATATAAACTCAATGTATTATACCATTTGGTATTTCTTTCATTGGTCTCCCTCTACGTTTACGAAAGACAGGTGCGTCAGGTATGATTGCTGATAAACCTGATCCATGTTTTTGTGGTGTAGCAGTATCATCATCTTCCATTTTTTTTCAGTTTTCTGCAAACATGTGGTTGTGAAAAATAAAACGTAATAATAGTGATTTGGTCATAATATAGAGTTTTAGGCAAGTATTAATTACTTTTATTTTATTTTTAAATTATTGAATACTTGCCAAAAATATCATTTCCATATTTTTGGTAATGTTTAATTACATATATATATATATATATATGATTCTTTTTAAAAGTATTAAATACTCGCCTAAAATATAAAAAAATCATAAAAACTTGTTTAGGGAGGTATCAAGTGCATGTGCTGGCTTTACAGCCTATTAATAGTCGTCTAAAATACAAATAAATAATAACAATTGATAATCAGGAAGTATATAGAAAAATATTTTATTTTTGAGTTTGAAAACGATGTTGGTTGTCATATTCGATCATAGTAATGTAAACTATTTATTCAATCCGACATGTATTCATTCTGACATGTTTTTAATGATGGTTAGACATATAGTGTCGTTGTTGCTGCCTCAAGGAGTGGATACGTACTTTTGTTGCATGTTGCGATATGTTCTTGGAATTTGACATGTAGTTGCTGGGAGGTTGTTAAACTCTTGTGGCGAATGTCCGTGTCTTCCATCTCGTATTTTATATGAATAAAATAAATATTAGAATGAATATATGAAACTAATATAAGTATTAAATTGATCTTTATGATATATGTCATACCTTAGTCAATTAATGCAGAACTTCATATGCAACCTTAGCTTTATCACACAATGCTTATAGCAGTTGTGGCAATCGTCCTACTGGTTCAGTAGAGGTATCAGTATTTGTAGAGAGATTGTGACAAAAAATAGAAAAAACAAAAAATACAATGAAAATTGAGAAAAACTACAGTATAAAAAAATTAAGAACAGAAAATAACAACAGATAGTAGACAAAATCCAATGATAACGCGATTAACAAATCAAAGTTCATTCAACCTTCGCAGCAAATTTATTCAAACAGAGTTGTTTGTTTGCGTACCATAACGCAATTAACAAATGTAAGTAGACAAAATCCAATGAAAAAACTTGACAAAGAGTAACAGGAAAGACACATTATTTGCTGCATAATGAGAATAAAGACATGTTTATTGCTGCTTGTGATCACTTTTCTTCCTTTTCCTTCTTTGGAGAAAGCAATTTCTTTTTGGTAGAAGAGAAGAGATGATCATTTTCAACATCAATCACGTACTGCAATTTTGATTTTCCAGGACTTGTGGCTGTACTTTTTTCATCATCACGCGATTTGATATTATCCCCGGTAACAGACCCGACACTAATCAACATTTTAAATTTGTAAAAACCCTTAAGCTGTATATATAAAATATTTAACGTGCCTTATAGTAGATTCATACCGTTACTTGTTTGCTTCCTGAAGTAGGGGTCAGGAAGGAACTCGGTTGTGACATCAATTCAAGAGCATTACTCTGAGAGTCGGCTTGTATCTCCTTGGATTGTATCTCCTGCTCAAAGACAATTGACCGGGACATGAATGAGGTTAGAAGTCACATAAATTCCAGAACATTTAGAAATATTATAAGCCTATAAAACACTACCTGATCATCAGTCCCTCTTTTGATAAGCTCGTTAATTATTTCAGTATCAGTCGTCAACTGTGAAATACCATATGTATGCTTGTCCTTTTCAATATTGAAATCTTTGATGTCAACTTTGAATGCATATGTTTTTTCAAGCAGTTTGTTAAAGTCTGTTGGAATAATGTCCATGTCTCCCTTCTGTCCAATTCGAGAACATATACAATCAATATATGGTTTCTTAAAAATAAGTTTGTATTAAACACTTTGGGGTATATTACGTACTTTCCTCAGTTCTTGTATTAGTTCAGCTGCACTCTTGTCAAGTATTGGATGTGCTTGTCGGTCAAACAAAGTGAGGGAAACTGATCCAGTTGAGTCCATCACTCGCAATGGAATTTTGTACCTTTCATGAAGATTAAACTGCTAAGTAGCACAACTTTGAAATGTACATGTGTAACCAAAATTGATGTAACAACTTACTTATACTCGACATCAGTTTCTAAACCCTTGCACTGCTTACTCGTACAGGCGAAGACTATCCTCTTTTTGACAACCACACCATACTCATCAGTTTCTAAAAACAATATATATATATATATATATATATATATATATATATATATATATATATATATATATATATATATATATATATATATATATATATATATATATATATATATATATATATATATATATATATAGAGAGAGAGAGAGAGAGAGAGTTAGGTTAATGTGGTGTATTAGCTTATAATTGTTAAAATAAAAAGTAATTTAGACCGTTAGATGTATAGATGATGATGTCATTTATTAAAAATTAATTTCATGGTATTAGTATGATAAACTTGACAATTAATGGCACTAGTACCTTATTAATTAAATGATGTTAAAGCCATCATTAAGTCAAGTGAGTCATTTTGCACTTTTTATTTTTACATTTAATACATTGATACAATAGTGTTTTTTAATATTGTGACCAAAATTTGGTATGTTACATGTCTTTTCAAACATTATAAATATTAAATATGAACCAAAATTTATGATACCTATTAATATACAAATGACGTATGCATGATACTTAACTTTTGTAAACTTATACGCGACGATTAATACATGATCGATACATCATAGCTTTTAGAAGATTAAAACTCTATGGTCTTTTCTAAAACGACCACAACAAATGAAAACCTGTTTCATCACAAGAATATATGATACATAATTAAAAAAATATACGATAATCAACTTTTAACTACTTTGCTAGATGGCTTTACTCGTACACGAAGACTAACTCGTACACGAAAGCAACTCGTACACGAAGAGCAACTCGTACACGAAAAGAAACTCGTACACAAATAACAACTTGTACACGAAGAGAAAATCGTACACAAAGAACAACTCGTACGTGAAGAGAAAATACTACACGAAGAGCAACTCGTACACGAAGAAACAACTCGTACACAAAGAGCAACCCATACACGAAGAGAAACTCGTACACGAAAAACAACTCGTAAATGAAGAGAGATTCGTAAATAAAGAATAACTTATACGCGAAGAGGGATGATACACGTGCATTAGTAGCGACACATGTGTAATATCATGGTCGTCTCTAATAAAATTATATGTAAAGTCATAATGGTCGTCTCTAATAAAATTATATGTAAAGTCATTTCTGTTAGTACCAATCATCGTAACTTTTAGAGGATTAAAACTCTATGGTCTTTTAAAAAAAAAGCATGCATGGAATTTATAAGAAAATGGAGGGATTGAATCATTAAAGTGACGATTGGAATTTTTGAAGAAAAATAAAACGTATATTAATTGTTAAATGGTGATGGTCAAATAAGGATTACTTAATTTACATTTAATAGTATAAAGAATAATTAATTTTACTTTTGATTATAATCAAGTGTAATTAATGTCTATCTTAATCAAACTAGTAGTTTACAAGGCTTTTCATTTTAATAATTTTAAGGTATTACACTATTTTAACTCAAATCTATATATATATATATATATATATATATATATATATATATATATATATATATATATATATATATATATATATATATATATATATATATATATATATATATATATATATATATATATATATATATATATATATATATATATAAAATAAAAAAAGTTCAGAAAAATAACTTTTTAAAAAAAAATCAAAGAAAAAGCATTTTTAAGTTTTTTAATAAAAAACAAAAAAATTATTTTTTTCTCACAAAAAACTTTTAGTTTTTTAACCTTTATGAATTCGAAGAAAAAAGTACAAAAATAATAAAAAATTGATTTTTTTTAGAAAAAACGTTTAGGTTTTTTTTTTAGTTATAAAAAATAGTTTTCCAGCTTTTATTAAAAAAATTAAATTTTTTTATTTTTTTGTAATTTTTTAAAAAAGTTAATAAAGATAAAAGTTTTTTTCTGAAACTTTTTATAAAAATATTTAAATATTTTTATCTTTTTCCTTCGAATTTTTTTAAAAAAGTTTTTAAAAAAATAATTTTTCAATTTTCATTTTTAATGTTTTCTTCGATTTTTTAAAAAATTATTTTTCTGAAAAAAATATATATTTAATTTTTTTTATAATTTTTATGAAGTTGTACTAAAGTTGCAAATTTTTATTAATGGGCTAACTTTGCAAATAATTTTCATTGTTAATTGTTAGTCCTTTGTCTAATAGTCAAACATGTATAGGGTCAAATAGTCGAACATGTAAAGTCAAAAGTTTTTGGTTAAATATCTGACGTGGCAAAAATATATTTCGTACATAAAAAAGTCCGTTATTTATAATGGTATCATGATTTATTTATGCCTTTTACCTAAAAAAGACCAAACGTACTTTTTAAAAGAAAATAATGAAACGAACCCGCCCGTTGGACGGGTTACGACGCTAGTATATTTATATATATATATATATATATATATATATATATATATATATATATATATATATATATATATATATATATATATATATATATATATATATATATATATATATATATATATATATACTAGTTGCGTAACCCGCCCAACAGGCGGGTTCGGTTCATGATTTTTTTGAAATAACGGTTGATAGTTGGGTATATAGACGTGTGTGTGATTAATACGTTTTTGTTAACTAACATTTACTTGTGGTTGGGTTTTGGCTCACCCAACAACGGATTTTGTCTATGTTAATGTTTTCACATACACAAATAAACTGATATGTGTTTGTTTGTATATCTTTTAGTAAAACATTTTCCGATCTACTATATTGATTCGCAATTAAACATATAAGTATTGTCACAATTTTTTTTACTATGAGAACAAAGAGCGGTAAACCATTGTATTTTTCGTCCCTCTTAAAATGTATCTTGGCCCCGCCCCTGACCATGACGCCAGGTGAGGAGTGGTAAGCTATTGTATTTTTCGCACCGTAAGTCATGGCTCACGTCATGACACGACCATTCCATATGTTGTGAGTATATTAACAACGACTATATACGAAAGTACTAAAATTACTTTTAAGAAGTATATGTATAGATTGTTTTGTACATGTCCTTATTATGTTAACTATCAAATGAAATGTACTGTGTAATTGTGTAAAAAATAATTTATCAATATTAGTATTCGTTGTTATCTCCTTTTCTTATACTTTTTGGTGCTTACTCTCAAACCACTGCGTATATAAATGACTAAGTCTATTGGTCAGTTGATATTGTTACATAGAGAATGCAATAGCTAACAAAAGATGATGTATACGGCATAGCTATTCTTGGGTAAACACTACAAATAACAACGAATTTTAAAAATTTATCACAACAAAACACTACCTCTCTTTTTATTATTGATACAATCAACGTATTTTCAAAAAAAAAATTAAGTTAAACCAAACGTCTATATGTGATGACAACGTTAGTCCATTTAACCGAAGACCGTTTGCAAAATCCTTTAAATTAACGAGGTCGTTTTTAGTTAAAAATAAATTATTTTTTTACTTTTAATTTATTTCGTACTTTTTAAATCATAGTAATTGTTTTAAAAAAATTAGGGGCCATTTGGTTTGTAGGTGGGTTTACGGTTAAAATTTGGTTTAGATTTAAAGTAGGATTTTGGTTTTGGGTTTGTATTAAATATTATTATTTTATAATTATATTTAAAATTTATAAATCAGTTTTTTATTATAAAATCGAGAATAAAAAATAATTAAATGCGAATGAGTGGCAAAGGGAGTGACTGGGCCCACCTGTTTAAAAAAATGAATTATCAGTACCTTTGGTTATAAACCTACATATACCCTATAAGCAAAATTTAAGCGACCCATTACTAAGTCGGTCAAAAAAATAAAATTTGGTAAAGAGTAAATCGGTCAAAATTGCGAAGAGGTGTTTGTCATTCAACATGAATTGTAAACATGTGATAACTATTAGTGAATCTTTACGTGTTTAATTTTTAAACGAAATGGCTAACATGAACTTCAACATGAATTGTACGCCCAAAAGCCAGCTAGATAACCAAAGGGCATGTTATAATTCGCAACAAAAATACCCAATCAATAATCATATAAGGGTTCATTCGGAGAAACAAACGATCATAATTTGTAACATACCCCTTAAGACAATTCAAGAAAGCTAATTCGGTCAAAACCAAGTACATGAGAGATTTACATTAAATCTAAGCCTAGTGCACAAGATAAAAGACATATTCGGTCAAGCGCTGCAGTTTGAAAAAGGTCTATTTTCTGCTCAGAGGTTGCTTCTTAACCGTAATCATTTTTGAAGCAATATCCACACAGCTACACTCCACCCTGTTGCATGACATCTACATCAACATAAAAATAAGATCAGGTAGTGATACCTAAAGCTTATTAGAGTCCCATTAACCCGAGCTGGGTTTTTGGTCAGTGGCTTTGAGAGGTTTTTTCATATCTGCTCCAACCTTCAAGAACACTTAAATGATAATAAGGATGGAATGTTTGTGTATTGGGTCGTTCGGTATCTCACAACGGTTATCTATCAGTAAGTTTTGGTGTTATAAATCAATTGAGCTTAAGGACGTTATAAGCTCATACGCTCAAGTTGATAACCTCCTAATGCCATCGAGCAAAGTCTGAACAAAATCAGCCACCAAAGGAATGTGCGTGTGTGTGCGCGTCTGCACCTTGATGTTCATAACAGATCCTCGTCTACCTATGCCCTCAAAAGAATATAACCAACCCCAAAATTGTTAAAAATTACCCGAAGGAGAATTTTCTTTGATTTTGATTTTAGAATATTACAATTAGTTGTCATCATCTATATCACCATGACTTTTGTATTATTTGTTGTTTTTGTTAGATTGCTTTAGGTTGGCTTTGCTTTGTAAATACGTTTTACAAAAGATAACATAAAAAAAAAACAATTATAAACATAAAAAATTATTATTGATTGTATAAATAACGAAGAGAAAGAAATGGATGTTTATCTGGTAGAAAACTGAAAGTCGACTAAGTAAATAATAATTCGATAAAAGTGGCAATTGAAACGACCCGTATACAACATTTTAGAGTATTAATATGTAGAGGGTACAAAAATATATTAACTACAATATAATATATTGTTTCGTCCAGCACGAATAACAAAAATATATTAACTATAATATAATATATTGTAGATTCTTTTATGTTAAAACATCAAATATTTAGAACATACATAAAATATTCATAAGTGTATATGCTCCATAGCTCTTTTTCTTAATACTAAAATACTTCTAAATTTTAGCAATCATACATGCTCATTTTCAGTTATTATGTTTTCAATGTATAAAAGAAAACATAAACATAATAGAGTCATCAACACAATACGAAAACATGGCTTCATCATTTCGTGACTACATATTCAATAATACATCACAAGATCTTGAACAATATTAATATGATGGTCAAATCTTTGAGTGAAATAGTATGTATATAAGTGTAAAAGCCAAAAATACATAACGTATTTTTAAAATGAACCATTATACATAACAGATTCTTTTATGTCATATATACTTAACGAAACTTTTGACTTTATCTTTGACCGGAACATATTTGACTATATTTGACAAATACTTGCAGTGTCAATTCATTTAACGATGAAAATCATTTGTAAAGTTAGTTTATTATTAAAAATATGCAAAGTTAGTTTATTAATAAAAATTTGCAAAGTTAGTTCAAATACATAAAAGTTATAAAAAAATCATAAAAATTATAAAAATAATTTAAAATTTTGAAATTTTTTTTTCAGAAAAATAACTTCAAAAAAACTAAATTTTTAAAAATTGAAAAAAAAATTAAGAAAAAAAACGTTTAATTTTTTTAGCTTTTTTAAAAAATAAAGACAACTTAAAATAAACTAAAAAAATTTATAAAATAAAATGAAAAAATATTTTTTTTTCAGAATTCTTTTAAAAGATAAAAAAAACTAAGTTTTTTTTGAAATTTTTTTTTTTTTACTTTTTATTTTCTCTTCGAATTTTTTAAAAAAGTTAGAAAACGTAATAGTTTTTTTCTAAAAAACAATTTTTTTTATTTCTTTCTTCGAGTTTTTTCAAATTTTTATAATTTTAAAAAAAATGTAACTTTTATGATTTCTTGTCATTTTTATGCATTTGGACTAACTTTGCAAATTTTTATTAATTGACTAATTTTGTAGATCATTTTCATCGTTAAATTGATTGACATTACAACATTTGTATTTGGTCAAAGGTAAAGCCAAAAGTTTGCGGTCAAATATCTTGTGGCAAATAGGTATGTAAGTCATTAAAAAATTTATCCGTTATGTATAATGGTGCATTTTTTAAAGTACATTATGCATTTATGGCTTATACCCTATATATAACAACCACTAATAAAAGATAAATAAAAGTAATTCAACTATATATAAGTCAGTTTACATGTTTAATTTGCAACAAATTCCTTGTATGCCAATTTACGTGTTTAATTTGCATATGCGTAAGAAATTTACATGTGTATCGTTGGTAGCATGGCTTAGGACTGCAACCACATTTTCTTTTTTGAACGATTATGACTTCATCTAGTGATATGCAGCACCTTCTTTCCCGTGTACATGTATACATGTATGGTGCTATTTTTTTTTCTCTTAAATAAAATCCACTCCGCTTGTTCTCATAATTGAAGGTTTCAACATGAAGAATGGTATGTTCTTGTTTCAGCTTTACCAGGTCCACACCCAAACTTGTGACACCACATATTACTCATTTCTTTATAACTTGACTGCCATAAACCAAAAATAAATTATCAACTCGATATACTGCTGGTAAAGAGCTAAAGTGTTTCTTGCTATATCTAGATGCATCTATATCTGTATGTCCATTCTCAAATTACAGAAACTTGCAGTGCAGTAGTGTGTTGCATTTTAAAGACTCACCAACTTAAGCTTTCTACTTCCAACAATAATATTCAAAAAAAGTTTTTCTGATCTAGTTTCCTTCTTAAATAAAGGATCATCTCTACCTACTTAAAATAGAACACAATCGAAGCTAGGACCAGCCTTCTAGATGTTCAAATGTGGTTTCTTGCAGTGACCATAAATTACATTTTGGTTAGTATTATATTGTTATGTACGATTTTCTGCTATTCAACTAAGGCTCTTACCATGTTACTTTTAGGTTTTAAGGAAGTGTGGATATGATGGCGTTGTTGCTAATATATAAGAAAGCATTAAAATTGCTCACAGGTTGTTATAAATTAAAATCATAAAATTGCCACGACTGGCATTTAATGTTGAACGAAAGTAAGAGTGTATACCAACTGTAGGTTAAAGGCATCAAAGTCTTGTTATGTCCCAAGATAGACATATAACTATATCTTGCCACTAAAATTGAAATGAACTGGATCATTAATCCAAGCATATCTACCTATTTTTTGGCGTTCAAAATGCTTGCTTGCATCAAATATCAACAAATAAGCCCCTAGTGCCCGTCTGGTCCAAATGCATTGTGGCTTTCACAACTTCAAACATAATCGATCCGTTAATAAGTTAAAGTGTTCACCTTTGTTTTGACAGTGGACCCTTGAATTAGGGTCATCACTACAGCCCTTGGCGAATCAGCAGGTGAGTATGAGCTTAAAGGTATAAACTTGATCTGCCATGTCAGTACTTAATATGTTTCTATAAAAATATGTTAACATATAAATCCATCGTTTACGCTTACTATCTTTTTAATGTAAAAAAGTTGTAAATACTATTGGAGAAATGTAACACAAACGTGAAATAAAACCTTTTTTACCTCAAATAATGCGACTTCCTATTAACCTGAGCTATGTAGCGGTGAAGTCGTTTTTTATGTTCTTCATTAGGTACCTTGCTGTAAATTGTATCTTACAGGAGTAGCAGCCATAGCAACCGACGATATTCCCAGTTGACCCAAGTACCTGCATTAGTTCAAACAAATTCTAATCCGTTCAACACACGAAGATTGTTTTTGTGATTTATTTTAAAGCAGGGAAAAAGTGTAAACTATATGATCGTTGCTGCACAGATAAAGGTCTTTACCTTTCGATTCCCCATTTGGTTTCAACGGTACGTATACTCATCCCACTGGCACAGTTCCAATGGCGCCTATGTGGTAGATGTCACCAAGTGGTACGTGTAGTGGCATCTTTAAATAGTCTTGAACGGGTTATCTTATCTGGTCCAGGACTTGAAAGAGGGTAGTTCTGTTGTACCAGTCAAGGTTGGCGGATCTTTCTATCAGTTTGTCACCGTCTTTGTCTGGGTTGTATCCAACATCCTTCAAGAAGAAAGAAACTTCCTGAC
The DNA here is from genome assembly GCA_025667525.1 of Glebionis coronaria. Taxonomy (NCBI): domain Eukaryota; kingdom Viridiplantae; phylum Streptophyta; class Magnoliopsida; order Asterales; family Asteraceae; genus Glebionis; species Glebionis coronaria. Next base: position 366,457,427 of record CM046876.1, read on the forward strand.
GATTACCTCGTATCTTCTCTTAGAGTACCTAAGTTGGGGTTAAGAATAAAAACGCAATCAATTTATCACCATCAGATGTTTTGTCATAAAGACCTGCCTTTCAAGTTATTACTCAGTATCAGACTCATAGAAAAGTTGAATTTATGAACAGCGACACATTTGTTGCCATCTTTTAGAAAATCCTAAAGTGAACCATCATTTAACAGGGTGTTTGGAAGTGCGATTTTCTGCTTATTTCCGCTTGAATTGCAGAATAAGACGAAAGTGAATGTGTACCTGGTTGAGTGGCCGACTGTAATCACGCATCAGCAAAGATGAGTCAGCCATTGCCCAACCCTGCTTGACCCTCTCATATCTCCGCCTCTATTGTTGGTAGTTGTAGCTTACCAACAGCTAAAACTTGATGCTTTCTCATCTTGAAGGCTTGTTTCATCAAAAGCAGCCTCTTTATTCGAAAGAAAAGCAGATCCGCGTTGATATCCATATGACTCGTTGACTCCAGACTCATGAGTTGGTAATGATGGGACCTTAGTCCGCGTTATAGATACGCAAGACTCAGTTTTTGGTGATGCCTCTTGCTGAAATATACAATTTAGTACACGTGTATCAGAGAGTCATCCTCATGCAATCTCTTCGATGGCATAGGATCCGATAGTGAGTAATGTTTCTGGTGACCGTGGTCATGATAGTGTTGAAGGGGCGCTGGGTTTTGAAGCTGTGTGAGCTCCTAAAAACCTATCTTTAATTAATGAGTTGGGCTGATATAAACCAATGGTTTTTGAACTGATTATTCCACAATAACCTTCATATTATCACATATACATAACTGACCTCACTATATCATGTTAGCATAACACATGGATGATTGTAAATGAACTTTTCCCCCATTTCTTTTCTTCTGAAAAGACACATTGGTAAAGTTATCATATCAGATCCAACTTTAGCTCTTTCTAGCGAAGATCTAATCAGTTGTGAGTGTTTATTATGTGAGTTTCATGTGTCCATAAATTAGTATGACCGTGTAGCAGACTACAAAACTGTTTTACGGGCGTTTTGGTCAAGAAAAAAAAGCTTTAGGGGTTGTTTCGACAGAAAAACTGTGTTAAGATTATGACACAACATATATCGTTACTAAAAACTTCATGTGGCGTATATTTAAATTAGAAAAATAAACTGAATATAAAGCTATATAAAAATACCCAAGGTGTACCTTTTCAATTTCTACCAAGACTGAAAGCGCATCATCTTTGACTTGAGCTGTCCCGCCATTAAGATACTACAAATACAAAATTAAATTTTTAGATTTGGAAAAGCCAAGTAAAATTATAGAAATTATATATCAGAGCTGCAGCAAGTTCACTAATTAACCTCTAAACAGATCCTAATGTAATCCTTGTGCACACTAAGAATGATTGCCTTGTTCCTTGATTCGATGCAACTCATTACCCAATTAAAAGTCCATGAACACACATGTGGATCTTCACTTTTGACAGCTGTATTAACATATAATATTAACATTAGGATCTGTTTGATATTAACATGTGGATCTTCACTTTCTAATATTACATACAATATCAGAAAGAAAATTTTATAAAACCCCGTGTTCTTAAATTTAAAAGGTAGGATGTATTATACCACCATGTTCTTGATATCGCGATTTGCTTTGCTTTTTATTTTATTGCAGAAAGCAAATCACATAAAATGCAGGATAAAAACAATTTCCAAATCTTCAAGCCGATAAACCCGCTTTGTTTCGAGTCCCACAAGATCAGTCACAAGGTCTGCTAATTCGATAAGAATCCGGAACGGTGGACAATGGTAGATACATTACCTGAATTAACCAGCTTTGTTTCGATTCCCACAAGATCAGTCATAAGGGCTGATGTATTCCTGATTGTTTGATGCAGCGCCAATAGTAAAACATGCATCAATCACCACTTTAGAATTTACTGGGTGATTAGCAAATTCATGACACTGATAAAAGATGTGCTGCTGCAAAAAAGCCACTTAATTAGCACAAAATTAATTAATAAGAATCCCAAACGAATATCAACAGATAAGCTTTAAAAAATTAACCTATCATCATCTTGTTGTGGTGTTGAATCAGAATTCGTCATCTCCAGACGAATGACAATATTGATTCTGAAGCCCTAAATCAAGAATTAAAATCAATAATTACTACGAATCAATGTGAAAAAAATAAATATAAGATTACCTGGAAAGAATATTATGAAGCCATTGATAACATGGATCTATGTAACGATGTTAGAAAAAAAATTAGGTTTTATGTGTGCTAATGATAGAGAATGATACTATCCAACGAATCAGATTTGGGCCTAAAATAGGGGTTTGGTGCTGACGTGGATTAGGAGATAATAAGTGACATGGCAAATCCCTCCTGTTATATATAATGTAAAGATATATATATATATATATATATATATATATATATATATATATATATATATATATATATATATATATATATATATATATATATATATATATATATATATATATAGGGGAGAGATCAAATAAAAAGACTTTTTTTGGTGAGAAGGATAAGAAGGATTTTCAGCCATTGATTTTAAAATCAATGGATGAGATTAAACCATAATCCTAACTAACTAACCAACTAACTAACTAACCATTTAAATATAATTTTTAAAAAGTTTTTCAAAAATTCTGAAAAAATTCGAGTAGATCGGGTATGTTGGTGCAAAAAACTTTTGTGAAAAAAGTTTTTTTAATTCGAAGATTTTGACCTTTTTCTAATGCACAAAAACGAAATTTTGATGCACAAAAACGATAATTTTTAGGCTTTTTACGTTATTTATGCATCAAGAATTCATTTTTATACCCAACTTCTTTTGACTTTTTGCTTTAAAATTTGATGTCGCATCAAACTAAAACAACTTTAAAATTTTGTGCACGAAAAAAATTTGTACACAAAATTTCATCTTTTTGTGCATCAAATTTCGTTTTTTGTGCATTAAAAAAATGCAAAAAACTCAAAATTAAGAAAACTTTCTTCACAACTTTTTTATGCACCAACATATCCGATATTATGAAAATTTTTCAGAATTTTTCGAGAACTTTTTTAAAATCATGTTTATATAGTTAGTTAGTTAGTTAGAAATATGGATTGATCTCATCCATTGATTTTAAATCAATGGCTGAAAATCCTTCTTATCCTTCTCACAATAAAAAGTCTTTTTATTTTAACTCTCCCCTATATATATATATATATATATATATATATATATATATATATATATATATATATATATATATATATATATATATATATATATATATATATATATATATATATATATATATTAAGAACCCTTATATAGGAAGGATGGTGAAACAATTCCTTAAATACAAAATTCTATTAAAATGACACATGTAATTCATTAAATGGTTTCCATAAATGCTTCAAAAACAAAATAGGAATTACAAAAGATGCCTTAAATACAAAATTCTATAAAAAAATATAAGGAAGGATGGTGAAACAATGCCTTAAATACAAAATTCTATAAAAATGATTCCATAAAATGCTTCAAAAATAAAATAGGAATTACACATGATGCCTTAAGTACAAAATTCTATATAAATATATATAGGAATTACAAATGATGCCTTAAATACAAAAATCTATAATAATATATAAGGAAGGATGGTGAAACAATGCCTTAAATACAAAATTCTATAAAAATGATTCCATAAAATGCTTTAAAAATAAAATAGGAATTAAATGATGCCCTAAATACAAAATTATATCAAAATATATATAGGAATTACAAATGATGCCTTAGATACAAAATTCTATAAAAATATATAAGGAAGGATGGTGAAACAATGCCTTCAATACAAAATTCTATAAAAATAATTCCATAAAATGTTTCAAAAATAAAATAGGAATTACAAATGATGCCTTTAATACAAAATTCTATAAAGATATATGAATTACAAATGATGCCTTAAATACAAAATTCTATAAATATATATAAGGAAGATGGTGAAACAATGCCTTAAATACAAAATTCTATAAAAATGATTCCATAAAATGCTTCAAAAATAAAATATGAATTACAAATTATGCCTTAAATACATAATTCTATAAAATTGATTCCATAAAATGCTTCAAAAATTATATAGGAAGATGGTGAAACAATTCCTTAAATACAAAATTCTATTAAAATGACACATGTAATTCATTAAATGGTTTCCATAAATGCTTCAAAAAGAAAATAGGAATTACAAAAGATGCCTTAATTACAAAATTATATAAAAAATATATAAGGAAGGATGGTGAAACAATGCCTTAAATACAAAATTCTATAAAAATGATTCCATAAAATGCTTCAAATATAAAATAGGAATTACACATTATGCCTTAAATATAATATTCTATATAAATATATATAGGAATGACAAATGATGCCTTAAATACAAAATTTTATAAAAATATATAAGAAAGGATGGTGAAACAATGCCTTAAATACAAAATTCTATAAAAATGATTCCATAAAATGCTTTAAAAATAAAATAGGAATTACAAATGATGCTCTAAATACAAAATTCCATCCAAATATATATAGGAATTACAAATGATACCTTAGATACAAAATTATATTAGAATATATAAGGAAGGATGGTGAAACAATGCCTTAAATACAAAATTCTATAAAAATGTTTTCATAAAATGCTTCAAAAATAAAATAGGAATTACAAATGATTCCTTAAATACAAAATTCTTTAAAAATATATATGAATTACAAATGATGCCTTAAATAATTTTTTTTATAAAAATATATAAGGAGGGATGGTGAAACAATGCCTTAAATACAAAATTCTATAAAAATGATTACATAAAATGCTTCAAAAATAAAACAGGAATTCAAATGATGCCTTAAATACAAAATTCTATAAAAATATATATAGGAATTACAAATGATGCCTTAAATACAAAATTATATAAAAATATATAAGGAAGGATAATGAAACAATGCCTTAAATACAAAATTCTATAAAAATAATTCCATAAAATGCTTCAAAAATAAAATAGGAATTACACATGATCCTTAAATATAAAATTCTATAAAAATATATATATGAATTACAAGTGATGCCTTAAATAAAAAACTCTATAAAAATATATAAGGAATGATGGTGCCTTAAATACAAAATCTTATAAAAATGATTCCATAAAATACTTCAAAAATAAAATAGGAATTACAAATGATGTCTTAAATACAAAATGTATAAAAATATATATAGGAATTACAAATGATGCCTTAAATATAAAATTATATAAAAATATATAATGAAGGATGGTGAAACAATGCCTTAAATACGAAATTCTATAAAAATGATTCCATAAAAAGCTTCAAAAATAAAATAGGAATTACAAATGATGCCTTAAATACATAATTCTATAAAAATATATATAGGAATTACAAATGATGCCTTAAATACAAAATTCTATAAAAATATATAAGGAAGGATGGTGAAACAATTCCTTAAATACAAAATTCTATAAAAATGATTCCATAAAATGCTTCAAAAATAAAATCGGAATTACAAATGATGCCTTAAATACATAATTCTATAAAAAATATATATATGAATTACAAATGATGCCTTAAATACAAAATTATATAAAAATATATAAGGAAGGATGGTGAAACAATGCCTTAAATACAAAATTCTATAAAAATGATTCCATAAAATGCTTCAAAAATAAAATAGGAATTACAAATGATGTCTTAAATACAAAATTCTATAAAATATATATATGAATTACAAATTGTACCTTAAATACAAAATTTTATAAAAATATATAGGAAAGGATGGTGAAACAATACCTTAAATACAAAATTTTATTAAAATGATTCCATAAAATACTTCAAAAATAAAATAGGAATTACAAATGATGCCTTAAATACAAAATTTTATAAAATATATATATGAATTACAAATGATGTCTTAAATACAAAATTATATAAAAATATATAAGGAAGGATGGTGAAACAATGCCTTAAATACAAAATTTTATAAAAATGATTCCATAAAATGCTTCAAAAATAAAATAGGAATTACAAATGATGTCTTAAATACAAAATTCTATAAAATATATATATGAATTACAAATTATACCTTAAATACAAAATTTTATAAAAATATATAAGGAAGGACGGTGAAACAATGCCTTTAATACAAAATTTTATTAAAATTCACAACAATAATATTAATTTCAAAAAAAATTAATGTAAAAACCTTATTCATAACATTAACATATACAAAATTTATTACCTCATAAAATTCAAAAATACATAATGTATTTATACACTATTATTAAAATTCCTAAAAAAAATTTATGTAACAAACTTATTCATACCGTTAACGTATGTAAATTCAATTAACTCATAATATTCTTAAATAAATAAAATATCTTAAACTACGTTATTTTTGTATATTCTATGTTACATTATTAAAATATCAATGCCATAACTAACACTATATATACTAAACTTCTAATACAAACACACATAAATTCAATTTTCATTAAAAATATATATACTTAAAGCTAGCCCGTCCACTGGACGGGTCTAAAGGCTAGTATCAGAAACCCTTATATAGGAAGGATGGTGAAACATTACCTTAATTGCAAAATTCTAACAAAATGACACGTGTAATTCAATGCTAACTTCCATATTCAGCTCATCTTCCCACCCATCACTGTACGAAACTTGACTATAATCCGGGATTCATGAGATCAAAAAAAGTTTCCATAATCCGGGATTATAAATCCCTATCACATTCAAGAAAACTTAACAGATTCATTACCTATAATTAAAAAATAAAGAATAATATTCTAAAATCCCATATCACTGTGAGATTCTAAAAACTCAAAATCAAATTTGAGCCATTAATCCCCAAAAAGAAATCCCCAAAACAAAAAAACCCAATAAGAAAAATATTTAAATAAAAATCAGAGAAGCAACTAAGGATTCAAGCCGAATATGAGAGAGCTACAAGAAATCTTTTGAGGAATCAACAAAGTTTTGTTGATAAAAGAACTGATTTGGGTATGATTATGGGCGTTAATCTTGTGTTTCCTGGATGAATAATGGTCATGTTTCTGTTCAAGATCCATCATTATCATCAGGTAGTTATTCTGCTTGTGCTTGATTGCAGCATCTCTTAATCGGTTTAAGGATTTTGCACATCTTGAATATGTAGTTACAGTTGTGGATGACCTTTTGTACTTAGAATCATCGAACCTAAAACCATGAATTTTTTGTTTTGATTCAGGTCATACACCTAGAAGCATCACACACGTGGTGATTAAATCACAAGAGGTTGCATAGTAGTCATTCTGTTGACGAAAAGGTCTGTACTCTTCCCCGACCACATACCTTTTTTCTTTTTTGACTTTGAACCTGCATAACAGGAACATTAGAGGTAGATATGCAAAAAAAATATCCCGACTTGGAAATAATCAAACAAGACTTAGTCAGCCTGGACATCAATACATCTGACGCGCCATTGAATAGAATATTCAGAATCTTATTAAGTAATTAACTGTGGTGTAATCAAATGATTAGTTGTTTAAATGTTTGTCAAATACATACAATGTATTGTAATAGATTACATGTGATCCATTTACCGGGGTAATCCCTTTACCAAAAAAACAGATTACATGTGATATGACTTCAATAATCGAATTAGTTTTGCTGCAGTTAACATAATTGCAGTTAACATAATCAGACAGTTATTTAAAATGCAATACCAAACACCAAGTTTGATGTTTAATGTTGATGTGTTGGTATTAGATCTCATAGCATTAGTAGTGTTTCCGTCCTCTATCTCCTGAATGAATTTAGAGGAAAAGTGACGATAACTTCTGAGACCCATACCTGCAAAAGTGTTACCTCTGGGTGTGTATTGTTGAAGCCTTGATTCAAGACCAGGAATGTATTCATGATGACCAAAACATCTGTTTTTTACATACAAGATAAAGAGACAATCCATAGTACTCTTTTTAACTGCACAAACAAGTACACAACACCCTACATCAATTGAAAAGTCAAAATCCAAAGCTGAAGAGAAAAATTATTTTTCTGTTACAGGATAATCACCCATTCTTTGCTGCTACGAGCTTGATTGCTATTGCTTGCCCCAATGATTGGTTGATAGTTGGAAAAAGGCAAATGAAGGAGCACAATCCATGAAACCAGCATCAACAAGTATGTTGCATTAGTTAAGCAAATGACAACAACCATGGGTACTTTTTACCAGTAACTTTAAAGGCTAACATTGGATGACTTGTCTAGACAGCTTGGCTTTAAAGACAAAGATGAGAAAGATAATTTGGGTGGCAGTAAAGAGAACTCTTCTATATTCTTGGACCCACCGAGCCTAATAAATGATGTTGACGATATTGATCATGACCATGACCATGAAAATGATACCGAGCAAAGTAGTGTTGGTTCAGTCTTATTTGTTGATGTAAACAAACCTGAACCCGATCCTGATGCTGATCCCGAGCAGCGAGCTTGAGCCCGAGACTGAACTCGAGGCTGAGACTGAACTTGCGCCAGAGTCCGAGCCATGTACTAATGAAATCAATCAGAATCTGTCTTTTATGGGCATGTTTTAAATGTGCATAAGCTAACCCAAGAACCCATAACCTCTTATACTCATTCGAACTAATTGAACCTCCACTTGCAGGTGAAAGCGTGCGACATCTTTGCTGTCTACTAGGGCGAATCCATGTTTTGTAACGGACCCCACTTCAGACTCATCATTGAGGTTCAGCATCTGTGGCAATGGATGAAGGTCAAGAAGCGGACAAGGTAACACCACTTTCATTACATCTGATCAACATATTTGGTAAAGTCCATCATGTATGAAAATGGTCTTAAATGTACAAATTACCACATATATCAGATGCATTTTCTATACTTCTATTGAGATGTTAGTTATGATTCTTATAGTTGTATTATGACGATAACAACATGATTATTTTGTTAAGTTATTTGAAAAGTTGTATGCACCAAAAGTATACTTTTGGTGACTTTAAACCTGCTCGAATTATTTTCATAAATGACCCAAAGCAGAAGCAGATATGCAGCTTAATATATAACCTATTCAATATCTTTTCCAAGTGTTCTTTTGTTAGACACTCATGCTTTCTTAAGCTTATTACCAAACATGTCTCTAATGGTAGCATGGTGACATCCATGCTTTGTTTTGTAGGAACGTTGCATTGTCTACACCACATAAATCAACTTAGATAAGTCAAATTTCGGTTTTTAGTTAACCATGTTTGATGTGGCGAAGGTTCCTAATTCTTTCACCTTTGGGGTTTGTTTATGCACATGGTAGCAAAAAAAACCGTCAAGACTTTTTTGAGATGCGGATGATTTGTCAAGCTCTATCAGTGGATGCAGGACGGAAAGACATGTAATGAATATAAGTTGTTGAGGGAATGAATTTAGATAGGGGATATATACATGATTTATTTTTTTACAAACCCCAAGAATTATAAATGTGTAAGTCCATGTGCTTATTATTTTGTAAATTGTTTTATGAGTATTTATTTTAACATGTGTGTATGCTTAAAATGATGAAGTTTTGATGATTATAGGAACTGGGTGGCTTTACTGCTCTAATATACAAGAACAAGATTTCAAACATTAATTTTGTGACAAAGACGTTAAAGTTGGAACCGAAGGTAGAGTCCTTATTGAGCTCAAGGTACATATTTTATTTTTATTTTTTGTTATGAGCTCATTTTGGATGTCCCTAATGAGCTTAATTAAATTTTGTCTCAAAGCTGTGGCTAAAATTTTCACTAATCAGTGTTCTTTCCAATTTGATTTTAGGCCATATTCTTATTACACTCATAGACGCCAATGTCTATAGTGACCGCAAGAAGTATGTAAACGCATTACTCCTTTATCAACAATGTTGAACATGGAAAGTTCCAGTTATTGAAAATGTTACCCAAGATTCTCTGGCAGAACATGTACATAGGTATCTCATAAGTACCCATGAAATCCAAGATTCTCAAGCAGAACATGTGTACTTTGATACATAAGTACATATGCATGTCATTACTATTACAGGTTATGTTACGTTATGGTTAACACAAAAAATCATTTAACCAGTGACTCTAATGTCATTTAAAATAACTTTTTGATCAAGAGACTGAATGATAGAGGAATTTTATTTTCTGGATTAGAATTATTTTATCTCATGTTTCTATGCTTTTACCGGGCTTGGTCGTTTTATAATATTTCATCTTGGACACCAAAGCAAGAGTTAATCAAGATCAGGAACTTGGAGGAAGCTATTGGCACATGTATACTTCCCTCACTACTGCTGGACAAGAGATCTGTACTGAATCTTCTTCCATACGAGGTTGACATTATATGTAATGAATGCTACATCTAAGTTTAGCTCTTAACGTTGTATTTATTGAGTATCATCTGGTTACTCAAGGTACCGACTATATGGTGGATGGAAGAATGATGATGAGTTCAACTATAAAGTTTTATCTACTAAGCATGCAACAAAGGTTATACAAGTAAGTACTGGTATTCAATTTGTTTTTTGTTTACTTCATATTTTTAACTGCCTGTATAAGAATCTGAAAAGTATATAATGTGACGAAGCATCTGACTCTTTGTGTGTGTTGTTGACTGCTATGTAGCCATAAAGGAAAATGCTCATTCTCGAGTGGTGTTGCCAAACTTTAGTGGCTCGTGTGCATATTAAGTCGATACATGAATGGCCAGTATCTTTGTAAGTTCCTATGGATCAAACAATTTTGACTACCATTTACCTTCATAAAGATCAACGTGAACCACAATCGATAGCTTTAGTCTACCTTGATTTGTGTTTTGTGTAAAAAATGATAGCATATACGTCAAGGTAGTAGTGATTTAGATAATTATAATTAAGCTATACAACTAATCTACTCATTTATAGACTATGGCCCTGGAGTCGGGAAAGAAGGGATGAAGAAAGAAATCGAATTTGTTCTAGAATTCAGTTATCGACTTGAACTGATTATAAGGTGAATGTCGTGTGTTCATTTCTGTTTTCTATTTCAGATTCTCTCGGTATATGCTATTTTAAGGTCTTATCTACTTATTTATAAATATATGCTCTCTTTTCTGTTTTTCTAGGCTTGGCTTTCTTTACTGTTTTATAAACTGATATTTTTTATAAACTGATATTTTTTATAAACTTTAGTTTTTTTTGGTGAAGTTATGTGGTATGTTTGTTTAATATTAAGAAATATGTCAAACTTGCAAGATGGATGGATTGGGTCACAATAGTGTATAATTTTAGTATGGGTTAAAAGGGTCGGTTTATCAACATGTTTGGTTGGGATGACATGCAACACCTTCGTTGCCCATTAGTTTAAACTTTATTATGTTAGTCTTTATATATCGTGTTACTCTATCACAATAATAAAGGTCCAAACAATGTTTTGTATGAGGCTACTTGCAACGCATGTTTCGGTTTGCTAGGTCGACCGATGTCAAACTCGGTCGGCCCGTCGCGACGACCAAATCGACTCCTCAACTCGATCCTAGCCACAACCCAATTGAAAAATAGGAAATATTTTAATTATCTTTTCTTGGGCATTGTTTTGTATAAAAAAATTTATTTAGTTTTAACTTATTTAATTATTACTATTAATTTAATAAAATAATGTTTAAAACATCTCCTATGTGGCTTTTTTACGCTTTAAGTTGCTTGGTGTTATTTTTACTAATATAATCTTTATTTTACTTTACATCACCTTTAATATTTTATATTAAATGATTTTCTTTGCATTTTCTGCAAAATTACTAAATCATTTTATAAAAACTAAGATTATATATACAATAAAATTTAATATCTATATATAATTACATATAACTTCAGTTTAGATAAAAATATTTTCTTAAAGCTAGCCCGTCCATCGGACGGGCCTAAAGGCTAGTATATATATATATATATATATATATATATATATATATATATATATATATATATATATATATATATATATATATATATATATATATATATATATATATATATATATATATATATATATATATATATATATATATATATATATATATATATATATATATATATATATATATATATATATATATATATATATATATATATATATATATATATATATATATATAAGGGTGGGATCTAGAGAAAACATACTTTTCGTAGAAAACATAGAAAACAAACTAAATGGTGAATATTAGAAACATATCAAACTACAGGGGTAAAATTGTAAATAAAAAAGAAGAAGGGGAGGAGTGCCCACCGATCTTCTAACACGCACAACTCGTCTCAATAAGATAAAATACACATATTAGAAATGAAACCATTCCATTCGTATCAGATCTGATCAAACCTCGGTAAAATCAAACACCAAATACCGGTCAATTGTTTACACACACATGGATAAAAACCCGCTAATTCATTTTCATAAGAGATCGATTACCGCACGAATCAAAATCGACACACGCTTCGATACGAGTAATCGTTCGCATGAATCAAAATCGATTACCGCACTCATAAGGTTATGATTTTATTATAGATAATTGTTTTGAGTAGTTATTAGTATATTAATTAATTTTGATTGTGAGGATTAGATTGCATAAGGTTTGTACTCATTTCCAAATAATTTGTCGTTATCAGCTTTTTTTGGTTTTTTTGGATGATTGAGGATGGGATATGTGGTGTTCTTGGATATCTTCTCTCGGATAGGCTCAAGGCGAAGCTAGTTTTTTTTATACTGTAATTTATTAAATAGTTTTATAGTAAATGTATCAGTTATGCAAGTAGTCATAGTTAGGGGTGTTATCGGATCGGGTTGAATCAAGTTTTGATATAAATGAAAGTGACCCGCAACCCGACCCTATAATGATTCAGGTTATCGGGTTCGGGTTATATCGGTTTTGGTTATTGGGTTGATTCGGGTTGGCATAATATTTATACAAGGAAAATATCAAGAGTAAAAATACGTTTTTTCAAAGATATTAATTTAACTATTTGTAAAAAATATCAAGAGTGGAAAATATCAACACTAAGCAAACTACAGACTACTTGTAAATGGTGTAGTAGTAAACATACAATTTTTTAATGACAGTAAGTAGCATGTTTAAACTTTGAGTAATGAAAGATTCAAATCACCGTGTTTTTGTGGCAGTGTCGTAGAGTTTAAAAAACGCAACTAATGTTAAAACAACCGTAGTAAGCTAAAATACGCAGAGTTCTCACGTCTAAATACCAACAGAAAATATGAGAAAGATTAAAATGTATAGATTTGTTAATGTTATGTCTCTTATCGGGTTGACTATATAACCCGATAACAAACTATTTGAGACCCTAACCCGACCTTATAAGGTTATCGAGTTTATTAAGTTGACCCAATAAACGATAAACCTGATAAGCTAAGTTAGACCCGAATCAACCCGACCTTATAAGACCTTATCGCGATCGGGTCAGGTTCGGGTCAACCTATTTGACATCCCTAGTCATAGTAGTACTCGTAATTTTTGGTAGTGTTTAAGTAACTGTATAAAAATCGACCATCTTAGTGATAGTTACTCAAGATTATTTTTTATGTAGTTTAAATATACGGTTCTTATTATCGTAGTCAATAAGTGTGTTCTAGATGCATATGTCGTATTGTTTTGTAGTGAATTTAAAATCACATGAAATGCCCAAATTGTATGAACTACTATGATAGGATTGTGTTTGATGCTTTTTAATATTACTGATGAGATGGCATTTATACATGATCTCATCGTTCTTTTCAGGTTTTAAATGCATAAAAATGTCATAATATACCATATATATGCTTGTGTTTGTTTACTTGTGTATTTTAGGTATGGATATCATGAAAAAGACAAAAGATCACAAGATACAAGGAAAAACAGACACGAGAAACGAAACCGTACAAAGAACCGGGCCCTAATCATGGAAAATTCAACAAATACCCTTGAAGACTTGAAGACAAACAAAATTGATCCTCAATTACTGAAGAAATGACACTTAAAACCCTTGTATAGTCATAATTACAAGTTTGGTCCCTTAAGTTTGTCAAAATTACACAAAAGGTCCTTCAACTTTGAAGAAATGGCAAGATTAGTCCCTCAACAATTTCAAATTGTCAATTATGGTCCCTCATCAAGCCAAAGATACATTGAAGACCTTTGAAGATCAAAAATGTCCAAGATCAGTCCTTCAAATATGCAAAAAATAACCCTTGATACACCTTTTGGAAAGTTTTGTGCAAAAAATGACAAGTTGTGAAAAGTTGATACAAAGGAAATGGGCGCTGATAGAACTTTAAACACAAATGCAAAAAGAAAGGAAGAAGAAGGACCATTTTCGTGCACTGAAACATTCAAACGCCCAAAAATGCGCCAAACACATCCCATTCCCCCAATTTCGGATCAAATGAGTTACTATTCACCTTCACCCACCCAGTTTTTACTCCACTTAAACCAAAGGGTAAATCAAAATTACCCATACCCACGTGTGGTTCACACATGCAGAATCACATCCCACACACAAAACCCTCATCTCCACTCACCAATAGACCCCACCATTCAACACGTCACCCAATCAGAATGCAACTTACCCTCCAAGTAATCCTATGTGGCAAAATCAACAGCCAAGGATCATTGCTTCATAACAAAGCTGAAATGAACGTCCAAGATGAAATTGAACAGCTCATTCCATCAAAACGTCTAGAAGGACTTAGGGCATTTAGGGAATTTCACTTCTAGGCTTTGTGAATAGTGTTTAGCCAGGCATTTGCCTATAAAAGGAGACCTCAACATGTGAGAGTCCCTTTGTTCCAGATTTTAGCTTTAAATCTTTGTAATTCCTTTTTATGAAATAAAGTTTGAATTTCTTAAAATTTTGAGTTCTAATCTGTTATTTATAAAAGTTTGGTGTTTGATAAGCTAAAATCTGAGTTCCATTATCTTGTTTGAAGGTTTTTGAGGCAAGGTTTTAAGTGATAAAGCTTGTGCATCAAAAATCAGAAAGTTGGCATTATTTTGATCTCACCTTGTGGTTTGTTCTTCTTAGCAGCTTGGAAGCTGGTACTTGTTCTGCTAGTACCTAAGCTCAAACAATCCAGGGCCTGGATGTAGGTCTTGGAGGTTTGCATCCTTCTCCCTTTTCATTTTCTCTTTTATTTTTCTGAATTTGGTGATTATTGCATGTTTATGCTTGAATCTGTGTTATTGTGGTTGATTATTGTTGATTTGGTTTGGTTTGATGTTATTAGGGTGTTATTGATCTGATTTGTGGGTTAAATCTTCATAAGCCTTTGAAAATTTGTGAAATCAAGTTTTAAAAGGGTGTTTGGGTTTACTGCATAAGTTAGGATTGTGGTTTGTTAAGTGCTTGTTTTGTGTAAGCAAGTGTTGGTATCTGCTTGTTAGGTGTATTTGTTCATCTGTTTGCAGGTTTTGTGGGTTTGATCACATAGATTCATTATTTGGCTATAAAATCTTTAAAACTTGGTAAAATTGGCTAGGATTTTGAGGACACCTAGATCTAAGCTTAGGCTAGGGCTAACAAGTGCTAAATCATAGTTAATCACACCAGGGAAGAAGGATTTAAGGCTTGAAATTGGATCAAGTGTCAAGTAGTTCAGCAAAACTTGTCTGCTTAATGTTCATTGTTCATAAGTAACTTCTAGTGCTTTGATCTTGTTATTTACTTTGATTCAGTGTTTGATTCTTGTTGCTTTGTGTTTGTTCTTAGTTTATATAGCTTGTGTATGCATCATGTTAAGTTTGGTTGGCTTATTGTGGCTAAATCTGCTTATTAAGTGCTTAACTGCTTATTTCCATATCCGGTGCATATCTGGTGACTGTTTGGCTTATTGTGGCTTATTGTGTGAACCAATTTGTGATTTTATTGTTGCTATTGACTCCTTGTGATTCACTGATCACAAGGGTGCCTTTGTTTCCAATTGAATCAAATCAGAACTCTCAAAAAAGCTTAGTCAATTAGTCAAAGCAGTGGGAACTCCTTTCCCCTGCTAGTTACCATTGATAGTGTAAAACTTGTGTCAGCTTATCAATAAGCTATAATAGCTTGTTCCAACCTGCAACAACTTTGTTTTTGTAATAGGTGCTCTTATTTTGACCCATTTGTTCATACTGGAGCATTTGGATGTTTGACTTTAGGGTTTGACTAGAAAACCAACTCCTTTGACTTTTACATAAGTTCATTTGAGCTTATTCTGGCTTATTGGTTGTGCTTATTGGATTTTTGTTGATTGATTTTGCTTATTGAGTCCATTTGAAAGCTTTTGCAAGTTGAATCAAGTCCTGAGGTGCCCTAAATATCTAAAACGACTATTTTGTCTTTTAGTGAAATTTTTCTTTGCTTATTTCTGGCTTATTGAGTGAGCTTTTTCAAAAATTCTTTTTACAGATCTCATAAGCATCCCAAAATAAGGTTGTGTGTCAAATTAGAGCTTATGGCATTAGCTTATGGCTTAATGGGCTGAAAAGCCCAATAAGAATAAGCTTTGTGTTCAATAAGCTGTGATAAGCTCATATTCAGCTTTTGGGCCTTTAGAGTTTTGTTCTTAGAATTGAATTTTAAGTCAGATAGGGCTTTTCCAAGTCAATTGGGCCAAGTTTGACTTTTTGGGCCCAAAAGCCCAATTTGGTTGACTGATTTTGGTTTTGGCCCATTTGAGGGCCCAATAGGGGTATTCTGGTAATTTCACTTTGATTTTCTGATTATTTAGGTTAAAATAAACTAGTTTGCAAGTTTTTAGAATTTTTTAGAATTTTTTGATTTTTAATATTATTTTATTATTATTTTATTATTATTTTATTATTATTTTTAAAAATTTCACATTTTCCAACTTTTTACATTTTTCTTAGGTTTAATACATTAAAATAGGAATTTAGCAACTTTTAAAGTAATTTTATCTCTTTTAGATTTTTTTTTATAATTATTTTAAGTTTTAATAGTTTTTAAATCATTTTAAATAGTTTTTATTAGTTTTAAAATTTCTAAAAATAGTTTTTAATCTTTTTAGGTCATTTTAGAGGTTTACCAATTTAAAAATCTTTATTTGGGCTTTTTGATAATTTATTTGATTTTTAGGGCTTTAATTAGCATTTAAAAATTGAATATTTAATTATTTAAAAGGTTTGAAAAAGTTTTGATCATTGGTAAACTCTTTTTTTTTTTGGTTAATTTTTAGAATTTATTTTTATTTTTGTGTTTTTTAAGGTTCTACGTTCTAACTTTCTAGTAGTGATTTTTTTGTTTATTTTTTATTTTTACGTGTTCGTCATTTTCTTTTCTCATCCCCTTCTAAACCAATCATTAATCACGAATCTTGAACATCTTAGTCACACACATATACCTCCTTGGGAAACGAACTTTCATTGGGTCATTAACACTTGATTTTTCCTAAAGTCATTTGTTCAATACTTACCGCTCTTACGCCTTTTTCCTAAAAGGTCGTATTTTACCACAATCACTTTGGCGCCGCTGCCGGGGAGGTGTGTCGTGATTAATTTGTATTGTTGTTTTTAATATTAACCATATATAGTATTTGTATTAGTAGAACTCTACTAATACGTATTATCGGTTTTCTTGGTTTTTCTTGTACAAATATTATTACTATATTGTATTAAGTATCACAATCAATATACAATATCTCCAAAAGTGTGAAAACACAACCTTAATTGGGATTTCATCACTCAATTATTGTATTCGAATCTCAAACAAAAAGAAAAAGGCAAAAATAGATAAATACTTTCGTGACGCTTGTTTTTGAAAAATACAAACTATAAGGTGGGTATAAGGCGGGTATTATAAAATATACCCTAAGGAAAAAGGCTCTTAAGTGCTTCGCGCCGCCTCGTTTCCCCGCTTGCTTGTGAGTATTTTGAGATTGAAGGCTAATCGAGGGTTTTGCCGCCCAAAGTATTATTACGTATAATATATTTGCTTGGTTTCTTTGTGATTAAAACCTCTTGAACAATTTGGTTTTCACCAAAGTTCTAAAGTCATTCGAAGGCATTCACTCCACGTGATCGTTTTCATTCCTTTGAGGCTTCTTTAATCAAGAGTTTGATTCGAGGAGAGATTTTGTAGATTGTTGTCTACGAAGATACACCAAAATCCAAAAAAATTAAATATCATCAAAAACACAAAAAAAATTGAAAAATCACAAAACACCCAAAAAGAATCTTCTTTGCTCACCTCCCATTCTTTGTGAAGTTTATGATTACTCGTAATCAAGCAAAACGAGCTCGTAAACGAATTCAAAAGCAAGCCAATCAAGAGACGCTGATTGTTGAAGAACCTCCAATTGTTGAACCTATTGTAGAACAAGAAGTCGTCATGGCTAATCGTACTATGATGGAGTTGCTACAAGCACCCACCGAGGGTTTTGGAGAGGCTATTGTGATTCCCGCCATCCTTGCGGAGAATTTCGAGATTAAGACGGGTTTAATGTCGATGTTGCAAGCAAATAAGTTTAGAGGTCACGAGAAAGACAACCCGCATTACCATATTAGGAATTTTAACCGTCTCACCGCCACTAGCAAGTTTAAGGATGTTCCACATGACGCCATTAAGATGATGTTGTTTCCATACTCGTTAGATGGACCCGCAAAAATTTGGCTCGAGAAAGAACCGCCAAATTCGATTTTGACATGGGCCGATCTCGTTTCTAAGTTTGTGAACAAGTTTTTTCCACCATCTAAAACAACACACTTGAAAAATGAGATTTCACGATTTGTGCAAAGAAATAATGAAAGTTTTTCAATGGCATGGGAACGGTTTAAAGAAATGTTACATGAATGTCCACACCATGATTTTACGGAATTGCATCAAGTGGATACTTTTTATAATGGGCTTAATGATCATGAACGAGATTATTTGAATGCCGCCGCGGGTGGTAATTTTTTGTGCAAGACGACAAATAAGGCTTTACAAATCATTGAAAATAGATCTAAGGTTTATAGCCCTCGTAACACACCGAGTGTTGCCAATATGGGTTCGTCATCTTCGTCACAATCGTCTCGTAGCATTAATGCCTTACATGATGAAGCTAATGAGGAAAATCGGTTTTTTGATAGATTTGCTAATCTTATGTCCCATTGGAAGGCTCAAGAAGCTTCCAATTCCGCTTCGGTTAAAGCGGTTGCTAAGAGTTGTTTGTCTTGTGGTGGAGCTCATGATCTTTCCGAGTGCATTACCGCGGATGATAACACTTCGAGTGCTTATGTAGCAACGGGAACTTACAACCAAAACGGTCAAGGTTCCCGCCAAAATCAAGCTCCACCAAACCAAAATTTTAACAATTATCGAAACAACAACCAAGGTAATTACCAAGGCAATTCACGAAATTACAACAAGGGGAATTATCAAAATGGGAATGGACAAATTTCTAATCAAAACCAAAATCGTGATTTTCAAAACACTACACAAGGTTTTCAAAATGCTCACACTAAAAATTTGCAAGGAGAATTTTTGGATTATGCAAAAGCAAATGATGCTAAATTTGATAACATACAACGTGAGATGATTAGCTTAAGATCCGAGTTGAAAAACGAGCTAAAAAATGAACTTGCTAATGAACTTAAAACTCATGCAAACAAAATGGAAGGAAATGTCCAACGTCTTCAAAAAAATCAACAAAAGATGGAATTAGGACAACATGAGATTAAGCAAGAGTTATTAAAAGCGGATGCTAGGCAATCAAAATTTGAGGACCGAATGGCTAAGATGTTTGAAGCAATCATGTGTAAACCCTCTTCCTCGGGTGGTCTTCCTAGTGATACCATTGCAAACCTGAAGGGAGAAATGAAGGTTATTACTACACGAAGTTTCAAGGAACCAATCTCTCGTGCAAGTACTTCTACGGAGAAGGAAATCGAGAAAGAACCCGAGGTGATGGTCGAAAAGGAGCACATTACAATCCCACGAAGTACCGCTCATACCACACCTACGGTTGAACCAATACCAATTGTGGAACCCGAGTTTCCAAGGCCGTTGCCTAATGTCCAACCCACACCACCTTTACCCTACCCTTCGAGACGAAACAAAGAGAAGTTGCAAGAACGTAACAAACAACAAATCGAGCTTTTTATAAAAATGTTTCAACAAGTACATTTTGATGTGAGTTTAGCCGACGCGTTGTTATATATGCCTCGTTTCGCTTCCACTTTTAAAAGTATGATGAGCGATAAGGAAAAGCTTTCAAAGCTTGCTAATTGTTCTTCGGTTTATCTTAACCGCATACCGGAAAAAGTTGGTGATCCCGGAAAGTTTCTCATTCCTTGTGACATACAAGATATGAAAGAATGCCTCGCCTTGGCTGATCTTGGTGCGAGCATTAATTTGATGCCATTTTCCATTTGGAAATCGCTTTCGCTCCCGGCTCTCATTCCTTCGAACATGTCCATCGAGATGGCCGATCATTCTACGATTATGGCATGTGGAGTAGCCGAAGATGTTTTCGTGAAAGTGGGGAAGTTCTACTATCCCGTTGATTTTATAGTAGTTGACATCCCCGCGGATCCTCAAGTTCCTCTAATTCTAGGTCGTTCATTTTTAGACACTTCGAGATCGCTTATCGATGTTCATGCGAGAACTATCACTTTGAGATTCAACGAAGAGGAACTTGTTATAAACGCTACTCAAAACTCGAAACCTTCTCATGTTTATGCAATCGCTACCATCAATCACATTGACATCGTTGATGTGGTTTGCGATGAGTTTTCACAAGAAGTGTTAGGTTTTTCCGATAGCTCGTCAAGTGGCAATCCCACTATTTTGGATCCCATTCTTGCTAATTCCACACCAAATCTCACTCCATTCCAAGGAGGCGATCTCACTTCAAATGAAATCGACAATGAAGATGAGGTGTTCATTAGTGATGATACTTCTATTCCACCATTTCTTTCGCCGATGGAAGTTATGAGTGTTGAACCAAAATCTTCAATCGAGGAACCACCTATCCTTGAATTGAAAGATCTTCCTTCTCACCTTGAATACGCATTCTTGGAAGGTGATGACAAGTTGCCGGTTATTATTGCAAAAGGTCTTGCTAATAATGAAAAAACCGAGCTCTTGAAAGTTCTTAAGGCTCACAAAGGGGCAATTGCGTGGAAAATATCCGACATTAAACGTATTGACCCAAAATTTTGTACTCACAAGATTTAATGGAGGAGGACTACAAACCCGCAATTCAAAGTCAAAGAAGGGTGAATCCCAAAATTCACGATGTCATTAAAAAGGAGGTCCTTAAACTCCTTGACGCGGGAATGATTTATCCTATATCCGATAGCCCATGGGTGAGCCCAATCTATTGTGTCCCTAAAAAGGGAGAAATGACCGTTGTGCCCAATGAAAACAACGAGTTAATTCCCACTCGTGTTGTGACCGGTTGGAGGGTGTGTATTGACTACCGAAAGTTAAATGACGCCACTCGTAAAGACCACTTTCCTTTGCCCTTCATGGATCAAATGTTGGAGCGACTTGCGGGAAATGAATTCTATTGCTTTTTAGATGGTTTTTCCGGTTACTTTCAAATCCCTATCGACCCTCGTGATCAAGAGAAGACTACGTTTACGTGTCCTTATGGAACGTTCGCTTATCGTAGGATGCCTTTCGGACTTTGTAATGCACCCGGTACGTTTCAACGGTGTATGATGGCGATTTTTCACGATATGATCGAGAAGTCGATGGAAGTGTTTATGGATGACTTCTCGTTGTTTGGTAATTCGTTCACGTCATGTTTATCTAATCTCGAACAAATGTTGAAACGTTGTGAAGAAACCAATTTTTGTGCTTAATTGGGAAAAATGTCATTTTATGTGTAAACAAGGAATCGTCTTAGGACATAAGGTGTCGAAGGCGGGGATTGAGGTCGATAAAGCTAAGGTAGACGTCATCGCCAAGTTACCTCATCCCAAAACCGTAAAGGGAGTTAGGAGTTTCCTAGGCCACGCGGGTTTTTATCGTCGTTTCATCAAGGACTTTTCGAAAATCTCTCGTCCTATGACACACCTTCTCGAGAAGGATGCTCCTTTTAACTTCAATGAGGATTGTGTTAAGGCTTTCGAAACTCTCAAAAGGAAACTTACCGAAGCTCCCATTCTTGTTGCTCCTAATTGGGAACTACCCTTTGAAATCATGTGCGATGCAAGTGATTATGCTATAGGGGCCGTCTTAGGGCAACGTTATGACAAGCATTTCCGTCCTATCCACTATGCTAGTAAGACGATGACCGAGGCTCAATTAAAGTACACCACAACGGAAAAGGAATTCCTTGCCGTGGTCTATGCTTTTGAGAAATTCCGACCTTATCTCGTCTTGACTAAAAGCATCGTGTATACCGACCATTCGGCTATCAAGTACCTCTTAGCTAAGCAAGATGCTAAGCCGAGATTGCTTCGTTGGATGCTCCTCCTCCAAGAATTTGATGTCACCGTGCTTGACGAAAAAGGAGCCGAGAATCTAGCGGCCGATCATCTCTCTCGTCTAGAAGATCCTCACAAAGATGTTTTCGAGAACAAGGAAATCACCGAAACATTTCCTCTTGAGACTCTCGGTGTAGTGAATTCTAAAGACACCACCCCATGGTTTGCCGACATTGCAAATTACCATGCGGGCAATTTCATAATCAAGGGTATGACGACACAACAAAAACGAAAATTCTTTCGTGACGTCAAGTTCTATTTTTGGGACGACCCTTATCTCTTTCGGATTTGTGCGGATCAACTCATTCGACGTTGTGTGTTTGGTGCCGAATCTTCTAATATCCTTAGAGCTTGTCACGAGGGGCCCACGGGTGGTCACCACGGCGCTAATCTCACGGCTAAGAAAGTGTTCGATGCCGGTTTCTTTTGGCCTTCTATCTATCGTGACGCACACGCACTTGTGAAGTCGTGTGATTCGTGCCAACGTCAAGGAAAATCATCTTAACATGATGAAATGCCGCAAAACATAATTCAAGTATGTGAGATTTTCGACATATGGGGAATAGACTTTATGGGGCCGTTCCCATCGTCTTATGGCAACAAATATATCCTCGTCACGGTGGACTACCTTTCTAAGTGGGTGGAAGCTAAGGCTTTGCCTACTAATGATGCTCGTGTGGTAGTGAAGTTTTTGAAGCAACTATTCTCTCGGTTCGGAACCCCTCGTGCTATTATAAGCGATCGTGGAACCCATTTTTGTAATGAACAATTCGAAAAGGTTCTAAAGAAATATGGAGTTACTCATCGTCTTTCTACGGCTTATCACCCGCAAACGAGTGGGCAAGTCGAGGTTTCGAACCGACTGTTGAAGAGGATTTTATAGAGGTCAATTGGAGAAAACCGTGCTTCATGGTCCGACAAAATTGATGATGCTTTATGGGCCTTTAGGACCGCATATAAGACACCTATTGGTTGCACTCCTTATAAGTTAGTCTATGGGAAGAATTTTAATTTGCCCATTGAATTGGAGCACAAGGCATATTGGGCCCTTAAGCATGCAAACTTTGACTTGAAGACCGCGGGAGATCACCGGAAAATACAATTGAATGAATTGGATGAATTAAGAGATAATCCTTATGAAAATTCATTAATTTTTAAAGAAAAGACTAAAAAGTTTCATGATTCAAAGATTAAAAACCGGGTTTTTAACGTTGGTGATCAAGTGTTGCTTTTTAACTCTCATCTTAAGATATTTTCCGGGAAATTGAAATCTCGTTGGTCGGGTCCGTTCACCATTACACAAGTGTTTCCATATGGGACCATTGAGCTAGCTCAAGATGATGGTCCTAATTTCAAGGTGAATGGACATAGGCTTAAGCACTACTTTGGTGGGGAAATTCCTTCAATGGTTGCCCTCGACCAAGTCACCTTCCCCAATGATAATTAGCATTAAGGGGATCGAGTCGAGCTCATGACTCGGTAATCAAAAACGAGGTGCCTCGTGGGGGAGATCCCATGCTTATCCTTTATGCTTACTATTCACTAATAAGGGGACTTGTACCCTTTCAACTCGTTGTCTCGTGATTGTTTGTGATTGTGTTATCTAGATCATCATCATCATCTACGATTGAAGACTCTCGTGTTCGTTTACGTGAGCCTACATCATTTGTTTGAATAAGTTTTTCACGATTCCATGACATATCCTTTATTGTTCTAACAATTATCTTTTAGCATACTTAATAAACGGCTTTAGATATATTGTTGATCACCCTTTCCATGCTAGATCCTAAGCATTCGACTCTTCGTCTCTAGTATGGGGGTGCTCCACCTTTAGACTCGAAACATTAAGGACAATGTTTACTTTTAGTATGGGGGGGGGGGGGTGAATAGGTACTTGCTTTGCTACGCCCTCACGCTTTCCAATTTTCAATGTTTTGCTAATAAGGCTAAAAATGGCCAAATTTTAAAAAAAATTTCTTAGTTTTCATAAGTGTTTTTAAGGCACGAATGTATATTTTCCGTTGGGTAGAATAAGAGTTAATTTTTGACTTGATGGGCATTTGGAGCCCTTTACATTCCTTAACCCGCTCAATTCAAGTTTTGCTAGACTTTTATATAGGGAGCTTTAAAACGCGAAAGTCTTAATTCATATGGGTTAAGAACAAGAACTTTTCGCAAGTTCCTATAATTGATCCTAGAAAGTCACTTATCAAGGGAACTATAAAACGCATTCTCTAAACTTGAAAAAGTCCAAGAAAGTGCAAGATCCTATAGGTGGCTTGAAAACCCAAAACTTTGATTTGATATAGTCTTAATGAAAGCTAATCCAAATTTAGCTTAATTTTGACTTGCATGGCTAAGTATTCACGAGTCTCTTTAATTAGAGGTCTTTATATAGTGAAGAACGAGAAATGATAGAGTTAGACAAGTGATCATGCTAAACGTAGAACATGAAAGTGTTCTTTCAAAAACTCATATGTTTTTAATTGTGGCTTTTTCTTCCCATAAGGTCAATGCATTAGGAATAAATCATAATTGCAATAAGTAAGGTCGTACGATTTGAAAGGTTACTTAGCCTCTAGCACAAGATCGTTTAAAAGTTGCTCGGGGTTGAATAGAGTTCATAGCCAAGGCATAACTTATTGAAGCGGGACGCGAAGATTGGCGATTATCCAAAAAGGCCCTAACAAGGCATGAGGAGCTCCATTTTTGCTAAAGATCCAAAGATGATGTGAAGTATCATTATTCCTAAATCAATATGAAGGATCGAGACACACGACGAAAATCAATTACTCCCCTAAAGATCATGGAGAAAGTCTATCCAAAAAGACCCTAACAAGGTATGAGGATAAATATATCCAAGTCTAAAAAGGAGGCGGATCGTTGTATATCAAAATCCAAAGTAAAGACTGAAGAAAAATGATGAAGTCGTGATCCAATATGAAGAATCTCTCAAAAACGTCAAGTGAAGAAATTCCAAATATATGAAGAGAAGACCATAATTTCAAGAACGTCTTCCCAAGATTTGAAGTATGAAGTACATGCCAAATATCGGTCCGAGAAAGGTCTCAAATCGTGAAACGAGTTATGCCAAGATATGAACTTAAGGAGATACACGAGAAGCCGTTTTAAAAGATTCTGTCCTTCGGCTAACTATTGATCAAATCGTGCTACTTTGCTTTCGGACTAATAACTACTCAAATAATTCAATATGAATCACTTGTGATCCATGACAAATAGATAAAAAATGCTAGCAACCCATTTCCCTTTATAATAACTAGGATTGCGGGGAGAAAAAGTATTACACAATTTGGACGTATGAGTAGTGTTAGCATTGTGACTTGTACCAACAATGATCTTGTTTATGCACTTAGCATGGAATGTATGACAATCAAGGATGACGAAGTTTAATCTAAGGGACATTTACTTGTTTCTATTCTTTGACCCTAAAAATCACTTTTCGTGATGAAAATCATATGTTATGTCTTTACACATCATCGTAGTATGTTGCAAGTCTTTTAATTTTCAATAAAGGTTAATAAAATTGAACTTTGGTGATGCTTTGATACTTTATTCTAGCATTGCGTGAGGGCACGGCAATGGCTTAGTATGGGGGAGTGATGAGATGGCATTTATACATGATCTCATCGTTCTTTTCAGGTTTTAAATGCATAAAAATGTCATAATATACCATATATATGCTTGTGTTTGTTTACTTGTGTATTTTAGGTATGGATATCGTGAAAAAGACAAAAGATCACAAGATACAAGGAAAAACGGACACGAGAAACGAAACCGTACAAAGAACCGGGCCCTAATCATGGAAAATTCAACAAATACCCTTGAAGACTTGAAGACAAACAAAATTGATCCTCAATTATTGAAGAAATGACACTTAAAACCCTTGTATAGTCATAATTACAAGTTTGGTCCCTTAAGTTTGTCAAAATTACACAAAAGGTCCTTCAACTTTGAAGAAATGGCAAGATTAGTCCCTCAAAATTTTCAAATTGTCAATTATGGTCCCTCATCAAGCCAAAGATACATTGAAGACCTTTGAAGATCAAAAATGTCCAAGATCAGTCCTTCAAATATGCAAAAGTTCCAAAAATAACCCTTGATACACCTTTTGGAAAGTTTTGTGCAAAAAATGACAAGTTGTGAAAAGTTGATACAAAGGAAATGGGCGCTGATAGAACTTTAAACACAAATGCAAAAAGAAAGGAAGAAGAAGGACCATTTTTGTGCACTGAAACATTCAAACGCCCAAAAATGCGCCAAACACATCCCATTCCCCCAATTTCGGATCAAATGAGTTACTATTCACCTTCACCCACCCAGTTTTTACTCCACTTAAACCAAAGGGTAAATCAAAATTACCCATACCCACGTGTGATTCACACATGCAGAATCACATCCCATACACAAAACCCTCATCTCCACTCACCAATAGACCCCACCATTCAACACGTCACCCAATCAGAATGCAACTTACCCTCCAAGTAATCCTATGTGGCAAAATCAACAGCCAAGGATCATTGCTTTATAACAAAGCTGAAATGAACGTCCAAGATGAAATTGAACAGCTCATTTCATCAAAACGTCTAGAAGGACTTAGGGCATTTAGGGAATTTCACTTCTAGGGTTTGTGAATAGTGTTTAGCCAGGCATTTGCCTATAAAAGGAGACCTCAACATGTGAGAGTCCCTTTGTTCCAGATTTTAGCTTTAAATCTTTGTAATTCCTTTTTATGAAATAAAGTTTGAATTTCTTAAAATTTTGAGTTCTAATCTGTTATTTATAAAAGTTTGGTGTTTGATAAGCTAAAATCTGAGTTCCATTATCTTGTTTGAAGGTTTTCTGAGGCAAGGTTTTAAGTGATAAAGCTTGTGCATCAAAAATCAGAAAGTTGGCATTATTTTGATCTCACCTTGTGGTTTGTTCTTCTTAGCAGCTTGGAAGCTGGTACTTGTTCTGCTAGTACCTAAGCTCAAACAATCCAGGGCCTGGATGTAGGTCTTGGAGGTTTGCATCCTTCTCCCTTTTCATTTTCGCTTTTATTTTTCTGAATTTGGTGATTATTGCATGTTTATGCTTGAATCTGTGTTATTATGGTTGATTATTGTTGATTTGGTTTGGTTTGATGTTATTAGGGTGTTATTGATCTGATTTGTGGGTTAAATCTTCATAAGCCTTTGAAAATTTGTGAAATCAAGTTTTAAAAGGGTGTTTGGGTTTACTGCATAAGTTAGGATTGTGGTTTGTTAAGTGCTTGTTTTGTGTAAGCAAGTGTTGGTATCTGCTTGTTAGGTGTATTTGTTCATCTGTTTGCAGGTTTTGTGGGTTTGATCACATAGATTCATTATTTGGCTATAAAATATTTAAAACTTGGTAAAATTGGCTAGGATTTTGAGGACACCTAGATCTAAGCTTAGCCTAGGGCTAACAAGTGCTAAATCATAGTTAATCACATCAGGGAAGAAGGATTTGAGGCTTGAAATTGGATCAAGTGTCAAGTAGTTCAGCAAAACTTGTCTGCTTAATGTTCATTGTTCATCAGTAACTTCTAGTGCTTTGATCTTGTTATTTACTTTGATTCAGTGTTTGATTCTTATTGCTTTGTGTTTGTTCTTAGTTTATATAGCTTGTGTATGCATCCTGTTAAGTTTGGTTGGCTTATTGTGGCTAAATCTGCTTATTAAGTGCTTAACTGCTTATTTCCATATCTGGTGCATATCTGGTGACTGTTTGGCTTATTGTGGCTTATTGTGTGAACCAATTTGTGATTTTATTGTTGCTATTGACTCCTTGTGATTCACTGATCACAAGGGTGCCTTTGTTTCCAATTGAATCAAATCAGAACTCTCAAATAAGCTTGGTCAATTAGTCAAAGCAGTGGGAACTCCTTTCCCCTGCTAGTTACCACTGATAGTGTAAAACTTGTGTCAGCTTATCAATAAGCTATAATAGCTTGTTCCAACCTGCAACAACTTTGTTTTTGTAATAGGTGCTCTTATTTTGACCCATTTGTTCATACTGGAGCATTTGGATGTTTGACTTTAGGGTTTGACTAGAAAACCAACTCCTTTGCCTTTTACATAAGTTCATTTGAGCTTATTCTGGCTTATTGGTTGTGCTTATTGGATTTTTGTTGATTGATTTTGCTTATTGAGTCCATTTGGAAGCTTTTGCAAGTTGAATCAAGTCCTGAGGTGCCCTAAATCTCTAAAACGACTATTTTGTCTTTTAGTGAAATTTTTCTTTGCTTATTTATGGCTTATTGAGTGATCTTTTTCAAAAATTCTTTTTACAGATCTCATAAGCATCCCAAAAGAAGGTTGTGTGTCAAATTAGAGCTTATGGCATTAGCTTATGGCTTAATGGGCTGAAAAGCCCAATAAGAATAAGCTTTGTGTTCAATAAGCTGTGATAAGCTCATATTCAGCTTTTGGGCCTTTAGAGTTTTGTTCTTAAAATTGAATTTTAAGTCAGATAGGGCTTTTCCAAGTCAATTGGGTCAAGTTTGACTTTTTGGGCCCAAAAGCCCAATTTGGTTGACTGATTTTGGTTTTGGCCCATTTGAGGGCCCAATAGGGGTATTCTGGTAATTTCACTTTGATTTTCTGATTATTTAGGTTAAAATAAACTAGTTTGCAAGTTTTTAGAATTTTTTATAATTTTTGTATTTTTAATATTATTTTATTATTATTTTATTATTATTTTTAAAAATTTCACATTTTCCAACTTTTTACATTTTTCTTAGGTTTAATACATTAAAATAGGAATTTAGCAACTTTTAAAGTAATTTTATCTCTTTTAGATTTTTTTTTATAATTATTTTAAGTTTTAATAGTTTTTAAATCATTTTAAATAGTTTTTATTAGTTTTAAAATTTCTAAAAATAGTTTTTAATCTTTTTAGGTCATTTTAGAGGTTTACCAATTTAAAAATCTTTATTTGGGCTTTTTGATAATTTATTTGATTTTTAGGGCTTTAATTAGCATTTAAAAATTGAATATTTAATTATTTAAAAGGTTTGAAAAAGTTTTGATCATTGGTAAACTCTTAT
This sequence comes from Glebionis coronaria, assembly GCA_025667525.1. Lineage (NCBI taxonomy): Eukaryota > Viridiplantae > Streptophyta > Magnoliopsida > Asterales > Asteraceae > Glebionis > Glebionis coronaria. The sequence goes on from CM046876.1 coordinate 366,487,031, forward strand.
TTTATTATTTTTGATTTTTGGTTAATTTTTGGTAATTTTTAGAATTTATTTTTATTTTTGTGTTTTTTAAGGTTCTACGTTCTAACTTTCTAGTAGTGATTTTTTTGTTTATTTTTTATTTTTACGTCTTCGTCATTTTCTTTTCTCATCCCCTTCTAAACCAATCATTAATCACAAATCTTGAACATCTTAGTCACACACATATACCTCCTTGGGAAACGAACTTTCATTGGGTCATTAACACTTGATTTTTCCTAAAGTCATGTGTTCAATACTTACCGCTCTTACGCCTTTTTCCTAAAAGGTCGTATTTTACCACAATCACTTACTATCGTCGATGTCGTGCCTGTTTCATTCAGTTGAATTTAGGACATAATTGCACAATATTGGATAATGAAATAAACAGAGTTAAGGCATCTCGTTTATATTTCTTTAAATTAAGCCATATGTTTTAATATTGTAATTGGAAATCAATTTAATAATGTGTCAATGCATAGGTGTATAATAAAAACTATATTTAAGTATATGTTTGTTTGTTTTGTTTAAGGCCTCTCTTTTAATATTGTATTAGTGCATCAACTTGTTTGTTTGTTTATGCATTCGTTTGTATATTTTAGTGCATCTGTTTGCCTAAAATTTAGTTATACCTTCACCTCTTTTACCACATGCTTAAATGACGATTATTAGGAATAAGGCATATATTTTAAGACTGTATTAGAGCCTCAACTAGTTTATTTTGGTTAAGACATCTTTTTTAATATTGTATTAGGGCATCAATTTGTTTGTTTGCTTAAGGAATGTGTTTCAAAGTTATATTAGGGCATCAGTTTGTTTATTTGTTTATTGCATCCGTTTGTATTTTTTAGTGCATCAGTTTATCTAATCGATATTGATGATGCTATTTTTTATTTTCTTGTACACATGTGCAACGATACTCTATTGTAGTGAAACTGATTCTATTGTACTGAAATTGATTCAATTGTAGAATGTCACCCCCTCCCTTTAAAACCCACCACACACACACACCTTGGCGCTTTATTTACTACCATGCAATTTCTTATATTCACCTCTATATGCATCATTATGTTTGTTATGGTTATTGACTTGATAGTGTCAGATACTCTTCTAATTTGATAATGTTTATACTATTTGAGCCGTATGCTAGACTTTAGAACATCATACAAACAGCTTTCTAAAAACCTATGTTGTGTACTTCGTTACAAGAACCATGGATCTCCCCCATTATGATGACTATTCTTTGTCACCAACTCGATATCTATTCTGATTATTAATTAGAACCTCTTTAAGGGTCTCAGGCTTTTTCATTGTAATTCTGCTACCCTGTTTGAATTATCTTGGTATTTCACTTCTATATTATTATTTTTGTGTAGAGGCACACGTTCAAGGTCAATTAGTAGGTCCATTTCTAATTTCAGAAGTCCTTCAAGGTGCTCAACTATCCAAATATTAAACAGTGAATATAATGCTACTTTCAATTGATATCTTATGCTGATATTAACATTCGATTTTTGGTAACATTTATGCCTAAAAAATGGTGACGCAAATAAGCTTATGGTTTGCAAAAGGTGTGATGATGCATATCACTGTTATTGTAAACAACCTGCACACAAGGTAAATCGAGAAACCCTTCATTTTCAGGTTGAACATTATGGTAAAGAGGCGGTACTATTATTAGTATTTTTTTATAATAGAGTAGAATGTTAGTAGTGGAAATTAACTTTGGTGATAATGAAAAGGTTATACGATTCGGAACGGATGGTTTATGAAGCTGATGGAGAATAATAATCGGCTTGTTAACAGAATCGATGGTGCATGTCATTTTCTTGTTGATTGCCATGACTGGGTAAGTTTGCTCACTTTTCGTTTGCATTTTGAACGGTTCCATTAGAGGTGTACAAATATCAGCCCTGACCTAGTAATGGAGAGGGCTCAAGAAAGCCCGTTCAAAATAGATTTATAAAAAAAACAATATGTAGCCAAATGGATTGTTATAAAATAATAAAAAAAAGAGGTATGTAGCCAAATGTATTGTTATAAAAGAATAGTAATTTATAAGAGAAAGTGGGTAGCGAGTGTGTGCGATAAAAACAGGTATTTTGATTATGTGTAATTTAGCGCATTTGTTTGGGTTAATTTAGTGTATCTGTTTGAGCTAATTCAGTGCATCTGGTTGTGGTATTTTAGTGTATCAGTTTGAGAGGTATTTTATTGTATCCGTTTGAGCTATATTATTACATCCGTTTGAGGTATTTTAACTATATCCGTTTGTGTTATTTTAGTGTATCCGTGTGAGGTATTTTAGTGCATCAATTTGTTATTATATCCGAAGTATGAATTATATTTACTTGATATTTGGCTCTTCGATATCGCTTATTAATAATTGGATGCACTAATTCGCAATATATGTGTTTATTATTTAGTTATATGACATCTTAATACATATGTGTATGTATTTGCAGAACCTTACAAGTTAGGGAACCATAATGTATTATTGTTGAATGATATTAATAAGATTAAATTTAGACGGACCTATAGTTGGTCCGTTTCGGGCCAACCTGCTTCTTGTTCCATGTTTGAATGGAATAGAGAAATTTTATTATCTGATTGATAATGATTTCATGGATGATTTAATGAAGTATCTTAGAAAGCTTGCCAAAAGAAGTATTGATATGTCACCAGTCTGTTCTAAATTGTTACGATAATGCATAGTTTCTTTTAAAGTGATCAAGATGATGCTTTAGATATTGATTTGCATGACTATTTTGAGCAGTTCTATATATGATACTTGAGTATAGTTTCCTGAGCAGAGCCATGAGGTCGATACCACTGATGAGATAAACACTATCAGGTAGATGAGCACGTTACGGCTGGAAATGAAAACAAGCCATCAGAAACCGATACCGATAGTTCAAAGTCACAAGTTCAAGTGATCAGCAAGCATCGTATTACAACTAGCTTAGACATGTTTAAGCTGTGTTAATAAGTTTGTTAGTACAAGTTATGGCTTATACTTGTTTATGTTGTGATAAAAATTTTTTTGCTTGTACAGGTTAGTGATTATTTTTTGCCTCATATTTTTTTTGGAATAAATTGTACATGTATGCTCTCTTTTTCTAGTTATTGTAACGACTACGTGGGAGAAAAATGTTAGTTTTACGTTTTGTAATCAAACATATGTTGATCAGTTGCAAAAGACATAAAAATAATAAAATATGGAATTTTAGAGATGTAACGGTCAAAACTAAAAAAAACGTAAACAGCTAAAACTCCTTCAGTCAACCAATTCATAAGAACTTTACAAAAACAACCCTTAAAAATTAAAGAAAGTGGCAAAAAGGTCCCTGGACTTTAGAAAGTAAAAAAAAAGGGGGGAGTAGTTTTGATCCAATGGTTGGGAGGATGTTTTCTAGGTTTTTTTTGAGATGGTGTTTTCTAATGATCCCATCCCTATATATATATATATATATATATATATATATATATATATATATATATATATATATATATATATATATATATATATATATATATATATATATATAGAGAGAGAGAGAGAGAGAGAGAGAGATTTATGATCAAATAAGAAGATTAAGTAAAATAAGAAGAATGAGAAGAAATCACAGTCACACATTTCAGATGCACCTACAAAGTCAGATGCATCTCCCCTTAAAATTCTTCTTCCTTTGTGGAATTTGTGGTCAGGATTTCGTCTTATTCTTCTCATTTTATTTTTCTTCTTACTAGATCCCTACTCTCTCTCTCTCTCTATATATATATATATATATATATATATACATATATATATATATATATATATATATATATATATATATATATATATATATATATATATATATATATATATATATATATATATATATATATATATATATATATATATATATATATATATATATATATATATATATATATATATATATAGAGAGAGAGAGAGAGAGAGAGAGAGAGAGAGAGAGAGAGATTTGCGTTCATGTAAGAACTTTTCTTAAGATAAAAGTAATAAGAACCAATTAAATCTTGCCAAGTGCATTTCTTAAATTAATTATTAAGAATAATAGTAAAGTAATAAAAGGGTAGTCTTGGAAATTTGTCCACCTCCTTCTTTTTATAACGCCTAACCAACGAACGATTTTTATTAATAGAACACATTATGTACTGACATTTGTTTAGCCTACATATCATCTTGAATTGTTTCTTTTGGTTTAGTTTCCTACGAGTATGACATTTTTGTGGGTAAAAATGAGTATGATATTTGGAGTGCATTTTTTTTTCTTTTTTTCATGGACTTTTTTTTGCAATTCTTCTAACCGATTTTGTAGTTTTTTCGAGTATGTATTATGCGAGTGTTATTTTAATAAGTCGGGTACTTTTCATATATGTATCATTTGGATTTTTTAAATGGTTATATATTTTTTTGGATACGTATCACATGAATTATTTTTTAGTTGGTTGTGGTGTTTTTGAAGATACGTTCACTTGGCTTTTTTTAATTGATTCTGTAATTTTTCGAACACGTATCACTTGTGTCTTTTTTGAGTTGCTTGCGCATTTTTTGGATACGTATCACTTGAATTAATTTTAGTTGGTTGCGTATATTTTTCAGATACGTATCACTTGAATTCTTTTTAGTTGGTTGCGGTGTTTTTTAGGATAAGTATCACTTGGCTTTTTTTAACTGATTGTGTAATTTTTCGAACATGTATCACTTGTGTCTTTTTTTTGTTGCGCATTTTTTGGATGCGTATCTAGGGGTCCAAACGAGTCGAGCTGAGCCCGAGCTCAACAGGGCTCGGGCTCGGGCTCGAAACATAAAAGGTGGGCTCGACGATAGCTCGTCGAGCTTTAACCGTTAAGGGTTGAGCTCGGCTCTATAAGGACTCGAGCAAAGATCGAGCTTAGCTAGAAAAGCTCGAAATTTTATATATGAAACAAATACATCACTAAAATTATTCAATATTTTATAGATTTATCCTTTATAATAAGGTTAATATTCAAATCAACGTTGATTTACTTATATAAAAAAATTTATTAAGGCTAAAAAAGCTTGATATGAGCTCGAGCCGTGCTATCAAAAGCTCAAGCTCGGCTCATTATATGTTTCGAGCCCTATTATTGTGCTTGAGCTCGATAAAATCTCGGCTCGATCGAGTCGAGCTTGAGCTCGAGCTCAAATAGCTTGATAAAAGCTCAGCTCGTTTGCACCCCTATGCGTATCACTTGAATTATTTTAGTTGGTTGTGTATATTTTTCAGATACCTATCACTTGAATTATTTGTAGTAGGTTGTACATTTTTTTGAATACGTATCACTTGAGTCTTATTTTGTTGTATATTTTTAGATATGTATCACTTGGGTTACTTTTTAGTTACTCGTGTAATTTTTCGGATACGTGTTAGTTGAGCTTTTTTTATGTTAATTGAAACTTTTTACGAATAAATATAACTTGATTATTTTAGGTGATTGTGTATTCTCCTCTAATACATATCAGATAGTCCTTAATACTTGTTAGTGTATATTTTTAAAATATGCTCGCTGTCATTAATTTGTAACGATTTGACACTAAATAGAATTGCGTAAAAACTTTGATGAAAATACTTGGAAATGGAAACTTTAGACAAGTTGATTAATTGTCTTCGTATAAAATTAATAATTGTGTCAGATGTCTAGTTTATTACATATTCATGTAGATAAAGTAAATGCTAATAAAATATAAAAAAACATGTGAGTATTTAAGTTTATACAAATACTAGTGGTCATATATGTATCAAGAGAAACAAAAAATAGACACACTTAAATGAAATTAAACGGAGTTGATATATTTGCCATCTATTTTGAATAATTCACAAAATCACCATTGCATTTAATTTGACCAAATGAGATCACATAAGATCATATCTAATACATCCGACGGTTGAAAATGGTTCTTATAGTTTTTACTCTAAGGGTAGTCTCTACAATAACGATACTCTCTTTCTCTCTCTCTCTCTCTCTATATATATATATATATATATATATATATATATATATATATATATATATATATACTAGCGTCGTAACCCGCCCAACGGGCGGGGTCGTTTTATTTTTCTTGACTGGGAGAATTTGTGGTTTGTGCATTTTTAGTTTTTTAGTTTGTAATTTAATATTTAGTATATTGTGTTGTAGGTTACGCTAAATTTAACCACTTTCTTAAATATTTGATGTAAACATTAAGTAGATTTAAATGTTAAGGATTACAATGTTTTGGGTAAGAAAATGGAATTTACTTGAGAGTATTAGCTACTTAGCAAACTTTTGATAAATAATACTTTCGAAATTTTTTTATAGACTTTGCTAACAGCAGCCCTATGAATTTTTCTTAAGCATACTATGTATATAAAATAGCATTCAATGAATTTATTATTTCTATATTTATACATGTTTAGATGTTAAAATTATGGAAACTGCAATTAAACATAAAAAGATTTATCTTAATTAAATGTTGAATTTCCAATTATGTTATTTAAATATTAAAAGTATTTTGTTAATTAAATATTAATTTTCAGTTATAGTATCTTTAAGAAAAACTCAAAAGGCTGTTGTTAGAAAAATCTTTCTTTTATCGGGTTGAATATTCATAGATTCATAATGTAAATAAAGATAATGAATCAACTACTTTGTTTTCTTAGATTCAAAGATAAATAAACAATTGGACGTGTTGACGTGCAATCAAGCCTTCTTACTTTATACCAATCTCAATGCTTTCTTTTTCGATCCAAGACAGGTCATCATTTCCAAACCGTTCTTGTCCAACAGTTTGTATTCAATATGTGGCTTTTTAAGAAGTCCTTTGAGTGTTGAATTATCCTTGACTGACTGACCTAGCAGAAGACTAACTTCTTTAAATAATTATTCATCTATAACAAATATGTTGAGAAAAATATGAGAAAACTAAAGATTTCTACTCTTCCAACCAATCATCTGAAAATATGTATGTGATGGCTGGTCTTACTTGTAACTCGTACACTCTTCAGTCTATTTTTCTCCTCTAAAACTCAAGATTGTTTATCATGATATTATATCAATATTTTGTTATTAATTAAACCAATTTCCGACCTAGAGGCGTGAGACGACTATTGCAACAAAAAGTGGTTAAATTATTTTAAAAAACACCAAAAGATTTATTGGGGTTATTTATCGACATTCCAGACACATTTTATAAGAATTAATAGTATAAAGAAAGTTCGCGGAGACTTGCACATAAATATCAGGTACACTTCGACCTTCTGGTTCAAGGAATATTTGATGAGTGTTGACTTATTACTGCTTCAGCAATGGTTGCTTGGTACTGAGTTTATTGTTGAACCAAAGGATGTTTCGTAATGCAAGGTCAATGTTAAAAAGTCCCAGATAGAAGAATAGTATTTATTATCAGAGTAAAACTAAAGCATCTAGAAGTACTAAAATAGGCTATTGATTCTATTTGTTAGTGGCACCTGTAAATAAAAGAAAAGAAATGGCTTTTTTATCACCTTTCTGAGGCACACGCATAACGAAAGTCTTTGTGTTTCTTCACGAGAAAGAGTGAGGCAATCCATTCGCTGCTGCATTTGAAGAGGCTCAATGGCTTGTGTAACAAACAAAGGATCAATAGTCTCGTTATCAAATTCATAATCCAGCAATTCCCGTACTCTGAAAGGGTAGGGGCGCAAGACTGTCTAACCCTTGTAAGCGGCATAATACTTGAGTTAAGGGCCTTCAACACTATCAGTGTCAAAAAAACCTTTCTACAGATTAGATGAAATAAAAAAAATAGAGAGTTACATTAAAACAGCAAGAAATAAAAGGTAGTAGTACTGATAGTAAAAAAAATAAAAAATACCAGCAAACGGGTGAATGTTGTCTTCCCGATGCCATGTTGGCCAAGCAATAATCTCAGAGTCGGGAAATTCACCCTTAGTCACCTTCGCCTATCTAAAATCAATACTTTGAGATCCTTGGTTTCTTCGACTATCATTACCAATGATGTGCTTTTGAAACCCCTTATATATGACGACAACTCCCAAAACTTGTACATAACGACATTATGTTAACAAAAATAGAAGGAAACAATGCAGATCGAGGACAAAGTGTCCAACAAAATCGACAAAGCAGAGCTCAAGTGCTTAGTAAATTGTAAGGGAACATGTCAAGTTTTAACAATGTTGGACAAATATATAGTTCAATTCATATATGTGAACGCATAATTAAGACCCATCACGATATGTTTTAACTCATATGTTGTCCCATCTAAGGATAGCCACCATATCCAAATCTTAGTGATAGAATAAATAGATTATGTGCCATGTATATTACTTAGGGTTCAATATTGCTGATTTAATTCATACTACCTGCAATAAAACAAATTTCTTTCCTTCTTGTCTGGAAAGGCATACTTCCCTCGATTGTCATCGTGCTCTAGCATATCGAATCTTGCTTGGTTTAGCAAGAGATGATACAATTGCACACATATGAAATACCATACCTGTAGGATAGAGGATTGTAAATGTGATACTCCAGTTAATATGTTTAGTTTGGCATTTTTTCTTAATAAGCAATTCTCTGTATGTAAAGTCATACCTTTGCCATAATCCCCTGGTTCTACAACAAACATTTTATCCAACATATGTTAGTTTAAGTTTAAGTGCACAAAAGATCTTCAACCTTCAATCTGGTCGTCTGTATAACTAACACCAACAATAACTACGCGTTTTTCAGGATTCATTTTACGCCTCTATTTTTTCAGACATCAATTTCAGCACTTGTATCTAACCTGATTCTGTATACAACATACCCTTCATTTTCAGGTTATAACCCCTAAATAATAAAATGAACAGAAGCAACATGAATTATTCGACCATTTGAAACTGGTTATTAAATCGCAGACACCCTTTAATTACCGTATGCCATCACAAACCACCCACTTTGCTCCTTTTTGGTTGGCTAATCTAAACGTTTTCAGCTTATTGCTTTATGAACTTAATGAGATTTGGAAAAGCCGATAAAGTTCACATACTTCAGCTTAAAAAGTGCTTATCACCTTGATCCGGCGGCTCAAGTCCATATAATCTAATAATATAGACTGATTTCATTTGATACTTCGTGCATATTTTCCACATTTCAAGCAGAATTTGCTACTCTTGGGTTACGTGTACTCGGATAGATCTTTCAACAGTATCTAAAGCATGGACCATTGTATTTGACTTCCTAAAGTCAAGTATTGGACGTTTTAGGAACTTCAACTGCCATCTTTTTCGTTTATCTCGACCCTTCATCTGTTCCCTTTTGAATTTATAGTGTGCATACGATCTCCCGCCTCTCCAACCCAACTTGTACCTGCAGATCAAAACCTTAATTAATATGAATGTATTTACAAAAAGTCTATCAAAATAGAATGTCTTTGGACCATGCTTTTATTTTCAAAAGGGGCGTTTGGACCTTGTTAACTTTAATTAAGATCTATCACCTTGAGGTACCATGATCTCCAACCGACCATTGACTGGCGTCGCAACCTTTTTTAGCAGCTCAGGCGTTATTTAGAATTTGATTGATAACACTTATGTCTCGATCATCTAAAACATCAGGAGTTACTTTAGCTACAGATTCTATATCAACTGGTCTGCTGCCCTATTTTCACAAACATTTTCTTTCTTTTGTGTACTTTTATTTGATCGGCTAGATGATGAACCAGGTATAAGTGATGAGTCAAGTATCATGTCATTTGACTAAGTAATTATATATTTAGTTAAAAAGATCGGTATCGAATAGTATGAATGCAAAATGAGTAAAGCTCAATATTAGATGAAATGGATGGATCGTTATTATTAACTCATATTTTTTTTCACTTGAAGTTAAACCAAATGACCATAAACCCACGTTGTTGATCTGCATAAGGGGTGTTTGAGCATAATTCAAAGATCCAAACGCTGGAGTTGCAAACTGAGATCCGAAGGGGAGTTGGAACTCCAAATGCATACTGCGTGTGTTGCCAAACGCTGAAGTACCAAACGCTGGAGTGGTTGTAGTACCAAACATAAGAGTACTTGATACACCAAATGAAGGGGGTGCTTGACACACCAAATATTCATGTAATTAATATGGAAGTCACAACTATTTTCTAATATAGATCCATCATCAGGACCTTCTCAATCGTCGCTTTCCATTTCTCGGGTATGCATACGGATTCTGCAATTGATGTCTGGTTTGCTACGTATGCTTGTAAAGTCAGATCTTCCATAGTACTTTCATTCTTTATATATTCGGATCTTCCATACTCAATTGCTATGTCTTCTTGTACGTGCCTTTACAAAATTGAAACGAAGAACGGTAATAGTTGCAGCAGGAATAACTTAATGATAAAACTTATTTTACCTTAATCGCTTGTGAATTTTGAAACCAATGTGTTTTGTAGTTTCCTCGATTGTAGATATGATGTCTTTAGCAGAACACAATGAAGAAAAAGTTGTTTTCCTCTTTACAACACCCTGTTATGCAGACATTGCTCTCGGGGCACGACTAAATGAACTTTTAAATATCTTTTGCTTCTCACACATATTTTCTAAATTAAGACTATTTGACCTCGATATCAGCTCAAAGGCATTGATAGATTCATGTTTTCTTTCTTTTCTATAACAAGATGTTCTTGAAACAGCCATTAACTAAAGTATGGACAATAAATGAAGGTATAGAACCTAACACAGGGTTCGATTGTTGCTTCCAATACGCAGAACCTAACACAGGGTTCTATTGTCACTATCTCTGAGCTTTCAGACCTTAAGAAAACTCTTAATGTGGAAGTGGACCATATACGATCTGTAAGGACATTTGCAATACCTTCCCAGTATCATTCTTGAGTAGTTGAGTTTAACGATTTAATATGCTAATTTGTGTCATGGGTATATATATAGCTAAAATGTTGTGCACAATATCTAATTCGACTGAATATTAACATAGATTTTTCTCGAGTTTTGACTACAAAAAGTAGATTTTGATTTCTTAGTAACCTAATCAGAATGTTGAATTCTATCTATAATCGTTATCATCATAGCAGGTGACCACAAATTCAAATTTGGATGAAAGTATATTCATATATTAAACAATATACCTCTGACTTCCTAGCAAAACATCATATTTATATGATTATATCATGCTTCCCTATGTGACCAACTATAATCACAAGAATAAAAGTGATTTTCTGTCAAATTCTATAAAATGAAACCGCGCTGGGATGGAGAAGCATTGAAAGTATGCTGCTTGTAGATGGAACAAAAGACTAATTTAGAGAAAACGGAAAATCTAATGTAGTAATGGTAATATGTAATCATTTAATTTATGACATAGTGCATTTACCTTTCAAAGTAGTAACATAAGAAATCAGTGTATCAGGGTGTGCCTTTTCAATTTGATGAGAAGAACTGATTACGGCCTTCTACGCGTGGCTTGAGTAAGTGTACCACCTTCTGTTTGGTTGCTCCTGTAAAGGGTTCCGTTACAGTTGCTGCTTAAGGGGGTGTTTGTGACTTCCATTAACTTCAGCAAGGTTTCTGGCACAAGTGACTATCAATCAATCGGCCCCTTTCAAGTAAATACAGCAATGTGTCCTAATCACATGCTCAGCCACCACCTGTAACATAAAAAAGTCACATTTAAGTCTGAGTACACGTCTGTTATGAAATTTGACCAGCTTTTCTTATAAAACTATATCATGCTTGATAATAAACCTTTCCATATGCAGAACCTCGAAGCACAGTCTTCCGTACATAAATGATGATTTTCAGAATTGAAATTGGGCCTTAATCCATCAGATTCTCTCTTAGATTGCTTAGGATTTAGAAGAAGTTTCATGGCCAGCAGAGCCTGCAACATTCCCAGAAATCTTCTATAATATAACTTGAAAACAAATTATTACCATGAACATGTGATATATATAGATCTATCATTATTAAAATAAAATAATATACTAACATCTTCAAATAATAATGCTTAAAAATGAAATTTCAATAATGATGGGAGTGAATCAGTTGAACACGTCTAATCAAAAAGTTCCAAATAAATAACACTATCAATGAATATGATATTAAAGATGATGTCATCATAGTATTCGGATTCAAGCATTTTGTTTCTTTTAACAAACTTTGCAAATAGTTCAGGTGCAGATGAAAGATGGTTTCCTTTCATCTTTCGGCCAAGTATAAAATTCATTGTTCTTTAAAAATAATAAGCACCCGTCACCTCCTTGGAATTAGATACCTGAAAAAAGATGTAGCTTTTTCTATTCTGTAAAGTTATAGAAGTTCAGAAATATTAAATGCGGATGTCTATATTAAACTGCTTATCTGTATGTGCCTATGTACACTGATATAATATCAGATAAGCAGATTTTAGAAGAGGCTCAAAACTACTTATCTGCTTAATATATAATCAGATGAGCACTTAAATAAGAGACCAAAACACCTCTAGCATGTTCTTATATCAGATTGTTGCTTGACCTTATTGGAAAAAAAGTAATAGGTTAATTATAAGGAGTTTAAGGAAACTATCAAAATGGGTAAAACAACAAACTTGGTTTAAAGTTGCAAATTATATTTTATAAAGAAGTTGATATGCTAAACTCCTCCTTACAGGTTTCCACAATGGATATCTATTTTAGTTTAAAAAAGACAGCTAATCTCATAATTATAAGAATAAAGATGGAATCTTTTTCATCTAATTTAGTTCAAAATGGCTGACTTTCAAAATCTTTCACCTATTTGAGAAATTACCATGTTTGCTATTTTTTTAAGTTCAAAATATTACCCATTTGACCCTTTTAAGATAAAACAGACAGAAATCGACCGTTATAAGTAAATAGGGGTCCAAATTGCCACCTCGACCAGCAAGATACGTTATCATCAATGGAGACAAGAAATTATAAAATATTCTTTGAAATCATAAGCCCAACCTGAAGTACTTTTCTCAATTTTCTCTTTCCCTTCACAACTGTTCCTTTAATGTCGCAACCTACATACACATTTGTTTCCATGGTAAAAGTCGATACACTTTAAAGTTGATTGTTAATAATACATAAAGATTATATGTTTATTATAGAGAACGAACCTCCTACTCAAGAGATAGATGGTAGTCCACTAAAGCATCCTTTTTGCTTAGTAATTCAACAGACATCCAAAGTTTAACATCTTCTACACACGCGAGGATGGAATTCGTTTCAGCTTTTTATTCTCTTGAGTAGTTGCGCCAATTTGTGACTTTTGCTTTTAACTATCCTGAGTAATTGGTCTACCGGTGGAGACATTTTTAGCTCTGAAATGGTTAACTGATCATCCTTATCCATCCCTTGTGATTAACATATTCAGCATAATTCGCAACAACTTTTTTCTTCTGCGTTTTTCTGTCCTATTGCACAGAAAAATACTTATTCTAACAACCTAACTAAAAGGGTATATGGGCTGGTTGATAAAAAGACCTACATGATTTATTGTTTTGAATACCCTTTGGTTTACTTTCGCCTAGTTTAACCATACATTAGAGACAAAGTATAACCCGGATTAACCTGGTTATCCATAAATGGGTAAAATATGATACTCTAAGAAACATAAATGTAACTACTGTATCATTTTTACTCGAATAACTACATAGAAAATATAAGAAGAAAAAGTACATTTTGCTTTGGTGGTCCCATTATGGCGGGACCTATGAATGAAAGGCAATGATCTCATGGATCTCAAGTTTTTAATGCTATTATAGGTTGGATAAAGAAGTGAAAGAACCTCATTAAGATGCTGATGAGTCGGAACAAAATAAGAACATTGATGAGGAAGCTGGAACTGCAGGTTCTGTCATGTTTAACAGACTACAAAGTATTGATGAGGAAGCTGGTGTGGCAGGTTTAGCTAAGTTAAAGACACCGTCTCGGGCCTCAACTGATAGTGGCCGCTGTCAAGATCCAATTGAGTAGTTAATTGATCAGGTAGTTTAATATCAGAATGTGCTTTTATCCCGAACATGTTTAGAATTATGCGTCTCAACAGAAATGATCTAAGTTTTTTCATATCTATTTTATGAATTCAAGTTTAGATTCAACAACCTTTGAAAAGTCACACCAATTACAACATAAGATACTAAAAACTAATTGTATGCACTTTGTCTAGCTAGAAATACATGAAACCAGATTCTACTATCATATAATTAAAAAGATTTAAGAAAGTACAGGTAACATCATACAAACTAAATAGACAAGTTGTGAAACAGTAAACTCACGGTCCTCGGGGTATTCAACCATGTGTTTGATGTGAATAGCTGAAGTCAACCCCATAAAAGGATCAATAGTGATCACAACAAACTTTTCACCAATAGAGAAATCAACAGATCTAGCAGGTGAATCAAAATTAAAAGTGAAAAGCTGCTTTCCACTCTGAACATCCCATGGCATTGCTGACTGATCTGCACTACCAGTAATCAATTACAATATCAGTAAATAAAAACAGGAGGGAGATCGAGAGACTCAGATGTTTCATGTTTGATACATGAAACGACAGTGACATCCGGTTTGGATTATTGGTCGGATTCTCCTGCTATTGTTAAGTTTCATACCCGATTTTAAACTTAAGATAGCTAATTCAAACATCACGTTATGAACATGTACAAAATTAACTTGAAGATAATAATAATACATACCTTATCGGATTTTTCGCCCTTGGCTAGCTCAAGAACTTGACAATTTGAACCCGTGAAAAAACAAATGGCACACACAAAATCAGGTTTATGGTATAGGTCTGATCCAATATTTTCCCTGACATTTAATGTGTTGTTATCCGATCATAAACAATAGTGGGTGCGTGGCCAATATTAAACATATGTGTCGGTTTCAAAAAGTATACCAACACCTACTTTTCTCTCTCTGATATTTTTTTATGCTATTCGGATATTAACACTATAAAACAAATAATAATCCGGAAACTGCATATTATGATTACCTGTAAGGTTCTCTGCATTTTCGCTCATGGGTCTTCCATATTGTAGTCTGGTGCACCCTCGAGGTATAATGAGGTTGGAGGTGTATTGCCTTTTAAACCCGAAGATGATAGTCCTCGACCTCCACTCTCCTATCCTCCAATCTCCTATTTTCATTTGTGGGTCTTCCATATTGTTTCCTGCTACTGCTCCTGTTCCGAGGAAACAAAGTAAATAGTTATTTTGCATTCTTTTTTTACAGCGCCCACATTTGTGAGTTAGACAAAAAAACATGAAAGGATCTCCCCCAAAAAAATTTAGTTCAAGAGCTTGTGTCCCTGCATATTAGAAGTGTACACAGTAGTAGTTCCTCGATTATTCACTATCTGATTACTATTGTTAGATAACTCCTAAGCAAATGCAATACTACAATGCGTTCACCAATTCCACTTACCTAAAAACCATAAGCAAACTTTTAAGCCGTCAACTAAATATCTTAGCGAGATTTGGGACTCGCAGAATAACTGTCAAGAAATGACCTACAAAGCATGAGGGACTCAACGACATATAGAAATTTGTTTTAGTGCTAAACCACTAAAATGGTGATTAAGTTCGATAGGACTTAGTTATTGACCACAGTTAGCAAGGAAATTAACCAAGCTCTAAATTATCTAACTTGCCTTCGTTTTGCTAAGGAGCATCATCTTAAGAGTTGGTTTGTCTCGTAATCGTGGTTTAAAGACGCCAACATGGAAAAACGCATCTGGCTCAAAATCCTTCTTATACTCTCTTACAAATTCAACATGTTTGTAAACAGCATCTGCTTAAAACCAGGCCCTGCAAACACCCGAAAGATCCTTTTTTAGTTACTTTGGAACCTCTGCAGTTGTACCAGTTGGGTACTTATAGCAGCGGTCAACTATTACTTGGTCTGCATATACATAAGCATCTGAAGTAGTTTCTCCTTCGAATGAAGCATTCCCTGTTTTACAATGTTCTCGTAAAAGCAAAAAGCTATAATCAAAAGACGGACATTATAAAAGTACGCTAGCTTGGACATGGCTTTCAGCTAAAATAACATAAGCAGTTTTGTCATTTTGCATATGAATGTTAAACTGATAAACCACAGAAACCGGCTCCTTTCCAAGCAATTGGGATTTAAGTAAAACACCATCATTTTGAACATTAGTTACAACTGGAATAGCATCAAAGACGTTGTAAAATAGGTTGAATAAAAAACTTAGCTAATTGGGAAAAGGGTTTTATGGGTTGAAAGTTGTTCAAAATCAATTTTTTTAGTATCAGTTCTTCTCAATCTTGTTCTAAGCCACTGATATCACTATCAAGTTGTAACGGGGTGTTTTTTTCTGTTGTAAAGGGGTGTTGTACCTGTAATACTCAATGCAGGTCATAAATTTGAATTACCTCCTTTGGCAACTAAAACCAAAATGACAATAAGCAGTTGTTCACATATAGGTAGGGCAGAACATATAGGCTAAATGACGACAATTATCAAATATACCTGTGCTGCAGCACTCCATCAACCCTGGTTCTTTGCAAAATACCAATCAAATGTGTTTGTTATAATAGAACATTGACTTTCTCAGTCAACACGCCCAACCAAAATCTTTGTAGTAGTACCAGCAACAAATCGATCTTAACAAAGATGAATGACATAATGACCTTAAAGATAAAATTGATTTTTATGTTTTTTTGTATTAGGGTTTAAATCTAATTAATTAGGGGAAAATTGATTAATCAGAATCAAACACAAAGATCAAAGAGTTTTTTGAATTAGGGTTTAAAAGTTGAATTAGGGCTTAAAAGTAATACGATTGAAAGTGGGTCAAACAGAAAACATCAAAAATAAAAAAACGATTAATTAGGGAAAAATGGATTAGGGTTTTTAAAAGTAATATAATTGAAAGTGGATGAAACAACAAAAATCAAACATCAAATACAATTTACAGTGGATCGAATGTTTTTGTTAACAAATATTAAAGATCGAATAGTTTCATTGTGTTTTTTGGATTAAGATTAAAATACCGTTGAAAAGAGAATAATGGATGGTGTGTGTGTGTGTTTTCACCCCGTATGTGTGTGGGGAAAATGAAAAAAATAATAATAATACCATTATATATAGTCGCGGTTTCAAAACGCGATATTAAACAAAATGCGTTTAGAAAAATCGCGGCCCGCCCAAAAAAACCGTAAATAAGGAAAGTAATGAGTTTTTTAGCAAATACTCAAATCCTATTGGTTAAAAGATGTGACTGGGATATGAATAGATTAAAAACTGTGGTTTCAAGTCATAATTATACCTATATATAATATATATATATATATATATATATATATATATATATATATATATATATATATATATATATATATATATATATATATATATATATATATATATATATATATATATATATATATATATATATATATATATATATATATACACATATATATATATACACATGTATATATATATATATATATATATATATATATATATATATATATATATATATATATATATATATATATATATATATATATATATATATATATATATATATATATATATATATATATATATATATATATATATATATATATATATATATATATATATATATATATATATATATATATATATATATATATATATATATATATATATATATATATATATATATATATATATGTGTGTGTGTGTGTGTGTGTGTGTGTATGTGTGTGTATGTGTGTGTGTAGAGTAAGGATCTAGTGAGAAGAAACTTAAAATAAGAAGCGGTGAGAAGAGACTAAAACCACCCACTTGAGATGTAACGACTTGCATTAGATGCATTTCTATTCATGTAGATGCACCATCTTGAGTTTCGAAAGTTAATTTGATGTGTAGATGGTGCAAATTGATTTTCATGATTTTGACAGGTGCAGAGGAACAAAAATATACATAAATCATAAGATGCATCTAATATACGTATATGCATCTAATTAAAAGCTATATAACACGTTATGATGCATTATAATGCATCTAAGATTATAAAGATGCATCTAATTTAAGTGGATGCATCTCGAATATGTTGTTATAGTTTCTTCTTATCCTTCTTATTTTAGAGTTTCTTCTCATTTGATCCTAACTATATATATATATATATATATATATATATATATATATAGATATATATATACATATATATATATATATATATATATATATATATATATATATATATATATATATATATATATATATATATATATATATATATATATATATATATATATATATATATATATATATATATATATATATATATATATATATATATATATATATATATATATATATATTTATATCTTTACATTATATATAAGAGAAGGCCACATCATATCCACGTCATCACTTGGGCTTACGTTTTAGACATTCCTTGGGCTTACGTTTTGGGCTTAAAACGTGTTTTCTAACAAAATTATATATATCTTCATATGATAACGATTACATTTAGTCGTACCATTTAATCAAGAACACACATCGACCCCGATTTGGTTTTCTACATGTGGTGAGTATTTAATTTACTTAGCTATATCTCTATTGCATATATTTGATTAACTTTTGATTTATTGTCTTGGCGGATAGTTATCTCCCATTGATTATTAAACCACAAGTATGTGTGTTTAGAACTCATCAATTTTTCCTTTTCAAAAACCCTAATATTAAGGTTATGTTGTGTGGATTAGAAGCAGGTTGTTAGATTTGGTTCGAGACTTTGATCATGGGTAGCTTCTTAAAGATATTAATTAAGGTTATGTTTTTTTTTGATGCAGCTTCTTAAAGTCCAGCAGTTAGATGGGTTGGTTCTAATCTGGTTATCAGATTGAGAAAGGCAAGTTACTGGAAATTTAATCTGCTCCTGGTAGTAAACCATGGGATGAGATTGACTATGAATCTATTAAGGTTTGAAAACTATGCTTTTAGACTTCATTTATGCAACATCAAAGTATTTTCATGACGTGGATGTGCTAAAAAGTATAAATCAAAAATTCAAGAATTAGAAGGAATCACTTGGATATGTAGGCATTTAGTTAAAATCCTCTTATGTCTTCTAATCATTTGTTCAATATTTTATCATGTGCAGGATGGAGACCTTATCATGCTCGCCCTTGCCACCTAATTTGAGATTAAAATGTTTTCAAGGCTACAAGCATTGATTTACATATAATTAGGAGCAATTCATATAACTTTTGAGAAATTAAAGGTGATTACCATTGATTCTTTTATCGTTCTCTTCTCATCATAACATTTTCTTTGCCCATCCTCATCCTCATCAAAAATATGTCTCCCTGCAAATTTAATATAGTTATCAACATTGTTAAAAATAGCAATATAATGGAACAACATACTTGAAGTTCTACACTACTCGAGGTTAATGATAAACAATCTATGGTCAATACAATTTTTGTAACTGCTGAAGACGCGAATTGCAGCTGCTCATGATGAATCTTGCGGCTAATGGAATTACAGTATAAAACTACCCGGGTCTTAAATCGACCCGATCGAATGACCGGGTCTGGGTTAACCCGGTTTTCTAAAAAAGTAATTCTTTTTTTTTATATTTCTAATAATTAACAAAAATTATATAAAAAATCATTAAAAATTTCGTATATTTAAATAAACTCTTGTTGCAAATACGTAAAGTTTAAATATTTTTTTTCAAAAAAAACCGAAAAAATCGAAACCCGGTCGGGTCTCAAGAAGCGGGTTGACCCGGGTCACCTAAACGCGGCGGGTCTAGCCAAGTTTAGAAAATGTGAAATCCGGGTCAATATAACCCGTTTTTTTCAGCCAGAACCGGGTCGACCCGGGTTTGAAAATATTGCATACTCGTTTATTAAATAATAGTACATAGGGAATACAAATTTTATTTAATAAACGAGTATGTCTCAAAATTTTCAAACCCGGGTCGACCCGGCCAGGTTGACCCGGTTCCGACTGAAAAAAAGGGTCATATTGACCCGGATTTCACATTTTCGAAACTTGGCTAGACCCGCCGCGTTTAGGTGACCCGGGTCAACCCGCTTCTTGAGACCCGACCGGTTTTTGATTTTTTCGGTTTTTTTTGAAAAAATACGTAAATTTTACGTATTTGCGACGAGAGTTTATTTAAATATACGAAATTTTTAATAATTTTTATATATAATTTTTGTTAATTATTAGAAATATAAAAAAAGAATTATTTTTTTAGAAAACCGGGTTAACCCGGACCCGGTCATTCGATCGGGTCGATTTAAGACCCGGGTTTCAAAACATTGGTATGTCTTCATCTTTTGACTTATTTTTAGAGTATATTACGAATATAGTTTTTATTTTTCGCTTTGTAATTTTAATATTATCTCCATCCTCATAACAAGTGTTTATTTAAAATTTAAAATTGTTTATTATAGAACTTTGATTATAAATATATGTATTTGTGTTGTGTAATAGTTGATGAAGGTTATATGAATAGATTTAATTTTTAAATATAATTCTATTAGTATAATTTTTATTAAATATTAAATAACACAAATATAAATATTTATAATCACAGTTATATTAAAATGACTAAAAAAAAGTTTACATAAACATTTATATTAGACAGAAAAAATAGCAGTATATGAAAAGAATATTCTTTTCAAAAATAGGTAACTATACGAATTGTTTTTCCTCAAAAAGTTTTATTTATAACAATTCAATATTTTGATTACACATTTATAATATTTTTAGTCTATCCTTTTTTGTTTCTTTGCAATCTTGAATTAATATAATCTTTAACCACCAGATTAGCGGTCGATCTTTAACAAGCACTTTAACGTTCTTATATAGCGTTCTTATTAACCTACTAGAAATTTATTACTAAATAAAAATAATCCAATCATCTTCAAACTATCCAAGATTGCTAAAGGTTCTATCAGAAAAAAAAAACTATATGACATGATAGGTTTGTTGGTGAAACAAAAACAGAAATCATACAAATATATTAATATTTTGTATTAAAATATAAATATATATACATTTATATATAACAAAAAAACTAAGGCATTCTAACAAATAAAGTAAATAAAGAAAAGTCAAGTCGACTAATCTTGTATGAAAAATAGTTATATTAAAGATAACATTAAATAACCAATGTTATGGGTTTAAAAAATACTAACATTTACTCAAACATAACACTTACAAACAATTAATTATGTAATTAAAACTTAAACAACAAATACAATTAATCCAAACTGATAATTGAAGTAAAAGACAACTATACATAATATAATACGAACGAATATTTACCAAATAAAAAAAAGTTAAACAATATTCAGAATTCATACCCATTAATCTAACAGTACAAACAAGTGTTTATCAAAAATAAAAAAAGTGAAACAACAATAGAAGTCATACCCGTATATATATATATATATATATATATATATATATATATATATATATATATATATATATATATATATATATATATATATATATATATATATATATATATATATATATATATATATATATATATATATATATATATATATATATATATATATATATATATATATATATATATATATATATATATATATATATATATATATATATATATATATATATATATATATATATATATATATATATATATATATATATATATATATATATATATATATATATATATATATGTATATATATATAGAGAGAGAGAGAGTGAGGTTATTCTACAAGAAATCTTATAATACAATAAATAAGGTGAATTGTGGAGGTGACATGTGTCATCTTTTCAAATCATTATTCCACATCATATTGCCATATCATGTCATTTACTTCAAAAGAAATTGAATTTTTTTGAAAATAAATTTCGAAAAAAAAAAATTTGTTAAATTTTTTTTCGAAATTTAAAAAAAAAAATTTCGAAAAAAAAAATTTGAAATTTTTTTTCGAATTTTATTTTCTTCAAAATTTTTTTTTCAGAAATATTTTTTCCGATATTTTTTTCAAATTTTTTTACTGAATCACAGTTACATGTTTTACTGCATCAAAGTTAAATTTCGAAAAAAATATTCGTAATTTTTTTTTTCAAAATACTTTTTTCGAATAATTTTTTTGGAAAAACAAAAATTTCGGAAATGTTTTTTTCATAATTTTTTTACTGCATTACAGTTACATGTTTAGTGCATCATGATTATAAATTAATGCATTACAATTTTAATTACTACATTATAGTGTATTCACCAATGTTTTATCTATGATGCACAAAAATTATAACTACAATACGGTAAACTATTACATTAATGCACTAATAATACAAGTGATAACTAGTGATAGAATTTTTATTCTCCAACGGAAAAATATAATGCAGTTACTTATAATGTATCAATGTCATAATTATGATGCATTAAAGTTATAAATTACTACATCACTCGTGATGCACAAAACTTATAATTACAATGCGATACATAATTATTATATTGCACCAAAAATAAAAGTGATACTAATGATATATTTGTATTCTCTAACGGATAACTATAATGCATTTACTTATAATGTATAATTGTTATAATTATGATGCATTAATGTTATAAATTACTCCATCATTCGTGATGCACAAAACTTAAAAATATAATGATTTTTACTAACTGCATCATTGTTATGCATATACAAAATCAATGTTATATTATTAGTTGATAGGTGTGTAAACACCCATCTTTTCTACCACTTAACTACAATAATAACCGGACCAAAACGTATATTTTATGTCTTTTATGTCGGAATTATGCGTGGTTTGTGTTTTGTTGTGATTTAGGATGAAAAGGTGAAAAATGGATAAAACACGGACATTCACGGGCATTTATGGACTTTTATTGAAGAAAAGGATAAAAGACGAAGTCAAGAAGTCAAGAGTGCAAAAAGAACGGAAGTCCAAGACCAATTCTGAAGATTTATCGAAGAAAAAGTCAAAAGACGGAAGTTTATCAAAAGCCGAAGAATTCAAGTCTATTTTATTGAAGAATTTAAAGACGAGTTCAAAGAAATCCCGAAGCTAAAAGTCCTTTAAGTCTACATTTAATGAAGATTAAAGAAGGAGGGACTTAATCTCGCAATTAAGAAGAAGATTAAAGAAGAAGGGACTAAGTATGCAATTAAGGAAGCTTCCTAAGCAAGCTTTAGTCTTCCCTATAAATAGACTAGATTAGTTATCATTTCACTCTTGTTGGCTAAGTGTGACAATTAGCTCTTCCACCATTTTAAATACTTGTCATTTACATTAATTGTTAATTTAATTACCTTGTCTTGCACCTTAAATTCATTTAATTTCAAGTAAGTTTCCTTATTTTATTGTTAATCTTTACTTTATCTTGTCAATCTCTTATCTACCTTTCTTATTCTTTGATTTGTGGTGTTTATGTTCATGTTCATGCTTTTATTTTGATCCAAAAGTGTTTTGATTATTATGGTTAAAGTTGTTTAATTTCATGTTTTTGATTGATTGTTGATGCTTTTTTATTGGTTCGTTACTGTTTTTATCAATACGTGTGTTTGATTTTGGTTAAAATTGTTATTATACCTGCTGCTATTGTTTCCTTGTTCTTCGGATGTGTTTGCCTGTTTCTGATCTTTCCAGATAAGTCCCGAATCAAGGAAGTGGAAAGTGTTCATTCGGAACTTCTAAAGTTCCGAATCAAAGCTTCATCCGGAAGGTTAAACTTGTTCATTCGGAAGTCAAAACTTCCGAACCAGGACTCTTCATTCGGAAGTCCGAAACTTCCGAACCAAACATACTCATTCGGAACTTTTCAAAAGTTCCGAATCAACTCAAAGTTCCGAATCAAGGACCAAAGTTCCGAATCAAGGCTGTTCATTCGGAAGTCAAAAACTTCCGAATCAAGGTTGTTCATTCGGAACTTTAAACTTCCGAACCAAGGGAAATCTTCCGAATCAAGGGGTTCATCCGGAATGTTCCGAACCAAGGAGTGACCAAAAACTTCCGAATTAAGGTGACAAGTGAGAGTTCCGAATCAGCAAGTTCCGAACGAAGGATTGTTTTGGATAAGTGACATATTCAGACAAATTTGTTCCGGATCAAGGACTTTGGTAATATTCCAAGTGAAGAAGAATCAATTCAACCAAAGGTGACATTTAGGTCGAGTGATTGTTCCAAATGAAGGTTTATTCCAAATGAGCTGTATTCAGGTTCTTATTAGCTTTTATCTTTAATTTTTATCTTCGAGCTCTATTTTACTTACCTTTTTATTTAATTGCACTTTTAGATTATTTGCCTTAGTTTTAGTCGCACTTTAAGTTTGCCTTAGATAGATTTAAGTTTACGTCATTTTACTTTAGTGCCCTTTAATTTTAGTTACGTTTTAAAATACTCACACTTTACTTTAATTAGACTTAGATTTACTTTAAGAGTACTTTTACTTTTAAGTCTTTGCATTTAAATTTAAAATCACCCAAAAATATTCTTTTTCACCAAAGATTAACTAAGTCACACATAGAGAGCTAAGATCAATTTGTTAAGATACCGAGAACAAAAATTGAACCTAGTGAAAAACCTAGTTATCAAATGGCGCCGCTGCCGGCTCTTTACGTTAAGATCAACAGTTTTCTGTGCTAGACACGTTGCTTTTTGGGATCCGCTCACTTGTGAACGTTATTTTTCTTGTATAAAAATTCAAAAACCATAAAAATAAAAATTTCAAAAATCCAAAAAGATTTTATCTTTATTGTGTATATATATTGCCTTTGCGTTTGGTTTCTTTTTCTTTTACATTTTCAGGTGTATGCGTACTAGATCTTCTAACTATCAAGAGCCCGAGCCTCAAGAAGATTTAGATATGTCAGGTGTTAACAACAATAATCAACTACCGCACCTCAACAATAATAACAATAACAACAATGCTCCTCCACAGCCCGATCTTCGGACCATGGAGGAACTTTGTCAACCAACAATGTTTGGACGAGGAGGACCGATTGCGCCGATGCAAATCAACGCTCCTGAGTTTTCGTTGAAGCACCACATGATTCAGCAAGTACAAACAAACCCATTTAGAGGATTGCCTGATGATGATGCCAACAAACACCTCGACAAGTTCATTACAATCACCCAAAGCATGAAGTTGCCTGGTGCCACGATGGATGTTCTCCGCCTACAACTCTTCCCGCATACTTTATCGCATCATGCCGAGAAATGGTTTGATCGTCTCCCGAAGAATTCTATTCACACTTGGGATGACATGACTCAACGCTTTCTTTCGCGCTACTTTCCACCATCCATGGTCACAAGCCTTCGCAATCAGATCAGCGGTTTCATGCAAGATCCTGATGAATCTCTTTTCGACGCTTGGGAGAGATATAATGTCTTGATCGACCGTTGTCCAAACCACAACATGCTTCCGGTC